>OX101816.2:15258720-16700464 GCA_944452925.2 Chrysolina oricalcia
TGAATTAAATTTTATATTATCAAATTTTCTAATTTTGTTCCGTAGTGTTTTGTTTTCACGTTTTTGTCCATTTATTTCAGACTTCACACTTTTTACGAGGTGTTTCACAACCTATCCGAAATTTTTCAACCATACTGGGTGAGTGAAATTCGGGTAGATGCAAGGGGATTTCGGAAACGGTAAGAGCTACGGAGTGGGTTAAATGGAGGCAAAGTTGCGTATTATGGAGCTCATTACTATGATGTTGAAAAATCTGAGCTAGCCCTCTGACTTTCAGAGATATACAGGAAAAAATGAAAAATTAGATTTTTGTTTTTCACTTATATCTGCTTTATTCATTGATGATGACCAGATACCACCGAAACGATTGAAAATTTCAAGTGGTATACAATCGTGATAAAATATGACTATTGAAGCCTAAAAAAAAGTGATAAAAATCCAAGTCCGTATTTAAAATTTCATAGTTATGGGTGGCCCAAGGAAAACAACACCCTGTAGAACACTTTCGTTTACATATTTTTACAGCCCATTGAAAGTTGCAATCGCAAAGTGCAAACAGTTTCTGGAAATCTATTGTATTAAAGCAGATATAAGTGAAAAACCAAAATCAATTTTCGTTTTTACCTGTATATCTCTGAAAGTGAGAGGGGCTAGCTCAGATTTTTCAACATCATAGTAATAAGCTCCATAATACGCAACTTTGCCTTCAGTTAACCCTCTCTGTAGCTCTTACCGTTTCCGAGATCCCCATGCATCTACTCGAATTTCACTCACCCGGTATATGCACTTCTAAATAGGGAGTCGATTTCTTGAAAAAAAAAATTAATTAGAGTCCAACAGAAAATGAGATAACACTTTTGAAATGGTACAGGAGATATTTTAAAAAAATGAAAAATCGAGAAATTGACCGTATTAATGAAACAAATCAAAATATTAAAAATGCTTCGAGTACGTTTTTACAAGCCACATCTATATTTCCAAACCGTTCTTCTCCAACTCGAATATAGAGAGGAAAAATCTTTAAAACATTCAAAAAGAAGTGGAAATGTTGTTTTTTTTCACAAAATCGCCAAAATCTTGAAAACCAAACGGGATATCGAAAAGTTGTATACAAACAATTTTATTGTCTTTAAACAGTTCTACAAAAAGTTTTCACATTTTTTCATATCTTGAAACAAAATTGAGATGTGGACCAGGAAAAATTTACCGTTTTTTGTTTAAAGACACCAAAACCTCGAAGACGAAACGAGATATCGATAAAATGTATATGAACAGTTTAATATTTCCCAAATGGTTCTATAAAAATTACGGAGGAAATTTTTTTATATCTTAAAAAAAAAGTGATATGTGAAAAAATTTCCGCTTTTTTTAAACACCAAAAACTCGATAACGAAACGAGATATAAAAACAATTGTGAATGAACAGTTTCATTCTCAATTATTTCAACAAAAAGTTCCTAAGAAATTTTTTCATATGTTGGAAATAAAATTATGTGTGGCCTTTACGATTACTTCTTCACCCCCCCCCCCCCCCCCAATATTTCCGGAAGAATTGGAATATCGAAAAAGAATACATGATCAGTTTTATTGTCCTATATTATCTACAAAATGTTCATTTTAAATTTTTTCACTCCGTTTTTTCAACACCAAAAACTTGAAAACGAGACAAGAAAAAAAGTAGAAGAACCATTTCATTCTCCTTTAACTGGTCTATAAAAAGTTTCCATATTTTAATTTTTTTTACACGTATTGCATCAGTCGTAGTATTCATATTATTTGTGCCCAATTATAGTTGTGAGATCATTAAAGTCGTTGAATACATATTATTGGTATTCAATTACAATTTTTTAACACATTAAAGTCGTTGTATTCATATTATTGCTGTAAAATTATGGTTTTGAACGCATTAAAGTTGTTGTATTCATATTATTGGCATCCAAAGCATTAAAGTCGTATTCATATTATTCGTGTCCATTCATAGTTTTGAACGCATTCAAGTTGTCGTATTTATATTATTGGTATCCAATTATAGTTTTAAAAGCGTTAAAGTCGTTCTATTCATATTACTGGTGTCCAATTATAATTTTTGAACACATTTAAGTCGTTGCATTCATATTATTACTGTAAAGTTATAGTTTTGATCGCATTAAAGTCGTTGTATTCATATTATTGGTGTCCAATTATAATTTTTGAACACATCAAAGTTGTATTCATATTATTGCTGTACAATTATAGTTTTGAACGCATTAAAGTTGTTGTATTCATATTATTGGTGTACAATTATAGTTTTAAAAGCATTACAGTCGTTGTATTCATATTATTGGTGTGCAATTATAGTTTAAAACGCATTAAAGTCGTTGTATTCATATTATTGGTGTCCAATTATAATTTTTGAACACATTAAAGTCGTTGTATTCATATTATTGCTGTACAATTATAGTTTTGAACGCATTAAAGTTGTTGTATTTATATTATTGCTGTCCAATTATAGTTTTAAAATCATTAACGTCGTTGTATTCATATTATTGGTGTCCTATTATAATTTCAAACACATTGATGTCGTAGTATCAATAATCTTTACAACTTCTAGTTCAGTCGTATTATACAACTTCTGGGCCCTTCAACTCCTGAGCTCCTCAACTTTCGAGCTCTTCAACATTTGTGCTCATCAACTTCCGAGCTCCCCAACTTCCGAGCTCCTCAATTTCCAAAATCTCACTTGTTATTGTTGTTATTTCCGTCAAACGATTGCACCCCTACGCGCAACCTTCAGAAGTAGTCGAGAGACTTGTGTAAGCTAAGGAAGACGCAGCCCTTACCTTTTAACGTGTGATGCCATGCATGAATGTTATATTCAAGTGATTAACCTCATCGAAATGATAGTTGTATATATAAATATTATGCTTCTGTTTTCAATATCTGAACTGAAATTCATTCTACAAATTGAAAACTTCGACATCTTATGTGTTAGCGAAAGCTGGCTTCACGGGGTCCTTGATGATAATTTGCTGTGTATAGATAGGTACCAGCTGTACATAAAGGATCGGGGTACCCGCGCAGGAGGTCTTTGTATTCATGAACAAACTGAATTATGCACATCTCTGATTCCATTGAATGACAACTTAGAAGAACTATGGGTAAACTTGAAAATTAAAACAGAAAATTTGACAATTAATGTGGCCTTTAAGACCACCGACTCAGGATGTTTCGAGTTTTCTCTCTGATTTTGAAGATACTATGAGTACTATTCCACTTTAACTCTCAGACACAATGTGCACTGGTGATTTCAATAATAATCTCTTCAATTTAATTAACGTAAACGTCACCAACTTGATCTTCATCTAGGAAAGTTTCAATTCATCTCAAACTATCGATTCACCTACTAGAATTACAGAAGACACATCTACTTTGACTGATTCAATAATCTTGTGGATTGACGTGGCCGTTACTTGATGGAAATTCATAGTATATGACGGTAAAAAACGATTAAATTTGCACTGTGTATCGAAACATGTCGCGAAGACAATACATCTGTGGAAATTTAATCGTTTTTTACCAATGACATAATGTCATTTTTTATCTTAGTGTCATAGATTCAATAATCGTTCAGAATGTGGAAAAAGTTGTCTATAAAGGTGAGGAAGATATTCAAATTTCTGATCACCAACTTGTCTTTTGTCAATAAAAACGTAACGAACCCGGAATGATCAGTGATCGAAGTCAAGAAAACTCCAACATGGTTAGATATCAATTCAATGTTTTCTGAGGGCCCGAAAAAATGTAAAGTAACATACACTGGGCCTCTTGGTATGCCTACGTTTCATCCAGACAGCCCGAGTTGCTGGACGAGCCTACCACATATGACGTGGAGTGTTTAGCGGGTATATTTGAACGGGGTTCAATTCAAACTCAAGTAACTCCCACACTACCTCAGGGATGTGTGAAACAGACAGATAAAGGATTTCAACCTTTTTCTTCAAAAAAAACAACCAAGATTTCTAAGAGTGCTGCTCATTGACCTTATCACCATTTGAAACAAATTATGAAAATAAGGGACAGGACACTCGTCAAATTCAAACATTCCAAAATTTCCACATTGGTTTTCTACGGTGTGTTTCACTTCTCAAGGAACCCCTCTTATCTTCCGTAATTTTTGACGTAGAACAATTAAATTTTCAGGATCGATAGATACACTAGAACTGAGTTCACTGCACAGAGGTCACCTACGTGAAATACACTGCACGCCAGCAGCGATGGAATAACTTATTTTTTCGGAAAGTTATATTAGGGGGCAAAATTGGCACAAAATTCCTTTGGATTCATGTTCAGGATCCCCAAATTACTACTGATACACCTGTCTCCTATAAATTTCTCGGTCCTGAAAAATTCTAATTTGTTTCATTTCTCATGGATACACACTCGTGTCTTCCGTTTTTTCGACGTGGAACTATGAAATTCAGGATATGTAGATATACTAGAAATGAACCCACTGAACATAAGGGGTCATCCTACGTGAAATGCACTGCACGCTAGCAGCGATGGAACCACCCATTTTTCCGGAAGGTTATATTATTATAATTACTACTAATACACCTGTCTCCTGAAAAATTTTGTTTCATTTCTCATGGAAACGCCCTTTTATCTTACATCTTTAAATTTTGTTATAAATTTTAGTTCAATTTTTTTTTGTTCAAAACTTGAACTTCATTAACTTCTACTTATTGCTTCAAAACCTAGGAAGATTCAATTCGATGATTGGGAAGTTAGATGGGACCATTGCGAATGATTTTAATTGAATTGAAAATCATTTTTATAGAAGCATTAGGTACCTATCAATTGGAACTAAAATCGATGGAATACAACAAATGTAATTGAAATGAAGTGCTTGATCAATATTCCATTTAATTTTAATGAGTACTGCGTGAAAGTCGTTCTTCATTGAATTGATAATACCTACCTAAACCTGAAATTATTATAGATTTCTCTTCAAGATCATCTAGACATTTCAGATCATTACTTAAAACTAGCCATCCATTGCTCAGGACTAAGTTTTTAAATTTCTGCAAGATATATGATGATTTTCCATTAATAATCTCCTCAATTACTGATTACTAACTAACAAGGGACTATTTGCTAACCTACTAGAAGCTCACTGTTCACTAACAGGAACTCAGTTGTCCTTTGTTCACAAGTTAGCTGTATACTCATGAGACGAAAAAACCTACTGTACCACCAGAGGAGTCACTGAGGCCAGAATGAGCGCATGCAACTAACTGAAAATTAAAATAAAAACACTTAACAGCCGTATGCATAGTCAATTCCAGCGACTCGCCAGAGTTTCGCCGCTCGTTACACAAGAATTATAATGCACAGTCGGGCTCCAAAAAAGTGGTACATCGCCAGCGTTACGCCAAAATGTGACTTATCGCGTAGTTGTCACTTTTTTGGAGCTCGACTGTGCATTATAATCCCTGTGTAGCGAACGGCGAAACTCTGGCGAGTCGCTGGCGATTGACTATGCATACGGCTGTAACACTCAACACATCAATGACCCCTTCATTTCTGCCATCCTCTGCCAATCCAGCTAATCCAGAACTTGGTGAAAACGTTCCAGTCCATCAATGATGAGAATGCACAAGAAATCATATCAAAAAATATAACTCAAAAAATGATTCAGATGGATAAAAGATATTTGAATTTTATTATGTTCGATTCATGCTTGAATTATGAGTTTCAGAACTCATCATTATAGAACTCTTGCAAACTGTAATACACTCTTTCAGACAATAAACACTTCACCAAAAAAGTGATTTGGTACTCTTAATGTTTGGTAGGAGGTGATTAAACATCTTAGATCCATAATAAATTATTGGATTTTTTATCAAAGTAAGTACTTTTATGAATTTGCAATTGTAATTCATTATTTTGTCTTGTAATAAGAATTTTGTTATATATTTGTATATCAAACACACAGTTTCAAGTATGAAAATTGCAACAACTGTTTTAATGGTTTAAAAATAGTGGTCGACATGAATTCCGATACTTTGCTTTGCATTGATTTCGCAGAGCACGCTTATGCAAATTAGATGCAACATTAGATCATTCTGAAATCGATAACCACAACAAACACATCAGATTAGGAAGCTGAAAATCCCAATTCATTCGATACAACTCTCAATCCATAACAACCAGAAAATATTTTTTTACACACTGTGCTGCTCAAATCTATCTATATCTATTGATATAGTTGAAGAATAAAAGTATCTTGGCTCTATTCTAGATATTACATGATAATGTCACTAGAATTAGTAAACATTAGTAGACATTTAACATATCAATCTATGTTGACTGTGTATCATTTAATAATACAACCACACTTCGATTACTGTGTTTAATATTGTTAATGGGTGTCAACAATATATAGCTGCTTTACAAAAGTTGCAAAATATATAAATTCGGGTACTTCCCAAATGCAACAAACTCACACCTATTTTATTCACGATCCAAATACTGAACTGATGGTTGACCGTAAAGTATGGCTCTTTAATTTTTCCATGATTTTCATACACAAAATTCTATTAGGTCTTATTATGATGATTTTATTACTTACCAACGTGAACTATATCATTATTGTACAAGAGGCTCTAACAATATTTGCGTTTCAAGAACAAAGTAGGTATTATTGAAGTACCATGAACTCCATATTCCACAAGGAGCTCTTGCATGGACTATAGTGAATTAAAACGATGAATACTACAGAATTTTAAAAAAGCATCAGTTTGTCACTTGACATCTCAGTAGGTGCCCAATATAGGTTTTTCATTGGTATTATTGTTTTGATTTTTGCCATCTTCTTGTTAAAATTTAAATCATTTTTATTATCATTGAAATAATTGTTTTATTGCTCTCTACTTTATGTACACTATTTAGAAGTAGCTGCTAATTTCAAGCATAAGCTCAAGATAGTACACATGGTATTTTTTACTGTTTCATCCGCATATATGCTACTCGATAATTTTATGGAGGGCATCATCCCATTCAGCTGAAGCTTTAATTTTACCAAAGAAGGCCATAAGGACTTCAACTGGAGCTGATATACGTGATTCATGTCAACCTCTTTTTGTAAAACTGTGAATTATGATCAGTTTACACTTAAAATTCCGTTTTGGAAATAAAATAAGAAAGATTTATTTTTTAACTGAAAATTCAGACAACCATAATTACCCAACAAGATCAGGAAGTCTTCTTAGATATCAACGATACCGATTGAACAAATTTAGGGAGAATTCCCTGTAATCAGCATTTAATATTATCCTAATGATCCTTTTTTGCAATAAGAATACTCTCACAGAATGAAGTGAATTTCCCTATAAAAGAAATCCATCATTTAGTTGAGAGTAGAACATTGCAAAATATGCACTCTTCAAGGCATCAAGATCCAGGAATTTCTTGAGTTGTCTGAAGGAAAACATATTCTTGGATAATTTTTTTGATATAATTCTTCCACGGGAGCTGACCAGGATAAATTTCCGTTGATGGTCAAACCAAGTAATTTACCATTTTGACTGTTATCAACAATGTTGTTACAGAAAAAATTTAGTTCTTGTGTTTTATCTTCATTCAGTTTCAATTGATTGGCTGTAACCCATCTAGAAGCATGGTCAGAAGCATCACTCTTTTTCTCTGTTAAGTTGATTACTGTTTTGTCGGATGTTGAGATGGTTGTATTGTCAGCAGAGTAAGTCAGTATTCAGTAAGTAATGTGCTTACAGGATACACTAGAAAGTACAAATGACAATATAAACATATTATCTGAGAACAATAATCTTATAATAAAACATGAGAACATAGAATAGCCAATATACTTATATACATAATTTCCTATACACTTATATTCAATAACTGGACTTTCTATATTCAGATTTGTATTAGTGATGCCACCTAAGCCAGCTTGTGTTGCGGCATCACCGTTTTTTATTAAAAAGTTCAACTGAAAACAAGTGGGGAGGAAATACAGACGAAATGACTCATGTTCGCGAGCAAATATGAGTACAGCAAATAAATTGAATTGAATCAAATCTAGATATCTAATGTAGCTTTCAGGCGGTCAAAATTATTCTTCACAAAGTTTTTTAATTTTTGTTTCATTATTTTGATACTGGAGATATTTTTTAATTCTGAAGGTAATTGATTGAACAGTTTAGGTCCTATATAAGTGACGAATTTCTGATTGTGGCGAAGTCTATCAAAAGGAACCTCAATATCCAAATTAACGTTCCGACGTTTCTATAGGTCAAGGGTGTACTTACGACCCACATGAGACAATGATAGGAGTAGAGTTTTATCACATTGAAGACACTTGCTTCTTCGTATAGTAATTTGGTGGAAAACCTTCTACTTTTTTTCAGAAGGATTTTAATCAGGGTATTTTGGACTGTCTCCACATTAAACAGTGTCGTTTTGAATGTACCGCCCCATACAACGATACAGTAGCGAATGATAGATTCAGCCAGAGCACTATATATCATTAAAAGTGTCTTTTTATCCAGGATATTTCTGAGCTGATATTTGTAAATCAATTTTCGCAAAATTTTTGTGGTATATGAAATATGCTCATTCCAGCGCAGATGTTGATCTATCATAACTCCTAGATACTTGATTGACTGGGTTATTTTTACAGTTGGGCATTGACAGTTCGTGGGCACGTAACAGTTGGAATTGTGGATTTGAATGGACTGGAAATTAGGTTGATCTTTGGCAGTTGAGGAAAGAGCTATAAATTTTGTTTTTTCGATATTGAGACTCAATAAACTATTATTAAGCCAAATAGAAATTAATTTCATTCCCTTTTCAGCTTTTTCAATTGTTCCGATCCAGGTTTCACCAGAAAATGATACAGCGGTATCATCAGCATAAGACGTTAATTTACCATTGAGATTTTCAATGCAGAAAATACTATTTATGTACAACAGGAAAAGGATAGGGCCCAATACTGTCCCCTGTGGAACCCCCATGTTGACTGGAAAAGATTCACTAAGGGAATTGTTAATTCTAACAGCCTGAGTTCTGTTCAGCAAATAGTTTTTCAATATATCAAGTGACAGGCCTCTGATTCCATTGCTTTCGAGACGTTTAAATAAAATTTCATGATTAACGGTATCGAAAGCTTTAGCTAGGTCTAAAAATACTGTCATACACTTCTGTTTATTTTGAAAGCATTCAAACACCGAGTTTGTTAATTGAAATACTGCTGATTCTGTTGAGAGGTTTTCACTGAATCCAAATTGGTTATTAGACAAAATATTGTTTTTATTGCAAAAATGGAGTATTCTGGTTTTCAAACATTTTTCAAAAAGTTTTGCGAAGTTGTTAATTACTGTTATAGGTCTATAATTAGTAGCTTTTTTCTTTTCTCCAATCTTGAATATTGGTGTTGTATTTGATTCTTTAAATCGGGAAGGGACTATGCCACTTGTTAAAATCAAATTTAAAATATAACATAATGGTTGTATAAAAAATGTATGAAATTTTTTTATAAGATAAACAGAAATTTTATCTGGTCCTGCTGATGTATTATTTTTTAAAGTCGAGATGACGTTGATTACTTCAGTATTCGTTACAAGGTGCAAGAATAGTGAATCCTTGATATTTATATATCTTTCTGGTATCGGTTGGTCATCTTTTAATATTTTGCTAGCCATAGTTATACCAATATTGGAGAAGAAAATATTGAAGTGATCCGCAATTTCTTTATCAGTGTTCAGTTTATTATCTTCATTATCATGAATGTGATTGTTGAATGTGTTTGAGTCTGACTGCTTCTTGCTATTCGTTATATCCAGAGTCGGACTGGAACTATTTGGCCCACGAGGCAGTGTAATTATTTGGCCCACCACTTCCCCATTAAAAACATGTTATTTATAATAAGTTTTGGACCTCCATCATTTTCCAACTTTTATTAATAAAACTACTAAATTACAAATATACATTTTTAAATTAAAAAGTAAAATAACAAACAAAATATAATAGAAGGTAATTAAATTAACACACAAGTAAAAGCTTTTTAGGATTCCAAACAAAATGTAAATATTCATAATATAAAATTAAAAGCGATAAATAGGAAGTAGGAACAGAAAATAACTACAAATTGTGAAAGGCTTTCGCGGCCATCGTTGAATGAATGATGGTTTTTCGGGTTTTTAGGCCAACGTTTATTTAGAGAAAAACTCGACGTTTCGCTAACACGAGTGGTTGGCATTTTCAAGAGAAATGTTTACAGTTTCGATCACTGAACACTACTTGTTTGGTATGCGTTGTCTCAGCCAGTAAACCCGAAAAACCATCATTCAGAAAATAACTAATTTTAATAAATGTAAAATATATTTTGAACACTGCAAGAAAAGTTTGCTTCAAGGGGTTTTGTTATGGTACATAAAAAGTACTGGAACATAAATTTTCCGACCCATGGTAATCGTAATGGGTGGGGGGCGCAAGCGTCAGCGACTAGGCCCCAGTCGACCATTTTTGCAAACCCTGCTCGAACCTCTTCGACCTTCTTATAAAAGTCGAAATGTCCCTCCATTGCAATGGGTGCAATTCCTCATCCTTAATAGTGGCATTTGTTTTTGTATTTGGCCCCCACATTTTCTAAGGTTGGCCCGGGCGGCAACTGCCGCCCTGCCGCCCTGTCCAGTCCGACCCTGGTTATATCTCCGATACACTCCCATATTTTTTTCGAATTATTATTTGCTACTTTAATTTGGTCTCTGTAGTTCTTGGTAGTTTTAAGCAGGTTCGACAAGAAGTTACGATATATTCGGTATTCTGACTTACATTTTTGACTTTTTGCTTTCACAAATTTGCGTTTCAAACTATCTCTATGCCGTATGGAATTTAATAAACCATTAGTCATCCATGGTTTGAGCTTCATATCTTGTTTGTTATCCTCAATTTCCTTCGTTATTGAACTTAAATTGATGTAATGGGATAGTGTTTCGATAAATGAATTATATGCTGATTCTGGTTCTACAGATTGATATATTTCTATCCAATTTTCCATTTTTAGAAACTTTTCAAGTTTATTATAATTAATAGATTTTTTTTAAAGTTTATTAGAAAGATTAGTTATTTTTACTAGAGAATCCAAGTGAATTGAAAGCATTAGTGTGTAATGATCCGTTATATCGGTTTTGAAAATATAAGTTTTAATTCTTGCTTTACTGTCAGTATTTGCATTCTTTACTCTGACGTAAATATGGTCAATCAAGCTAGATGTGCTATCTGTAACTCTCGTTGGTTTATTGATATATGGAAAGAATCCCAATTCAGCTAATATACATGTATAATTGGACTAGATTAGTTTCAGATAGGCGTTTAATAGATACATCGTAGTTAATATCCTTTCTTATGTACAGGATCAAACCGTCATTTTGATTGAAACATGATTCATTGTATATAATATCAAAATTGGGAAGATTGAATATACCAACATCATCCAGTATCCAAGTTTCTGACAGAACTATTGCAGAAACGTTAGCGTCAGCAAATGACTCAATATAAAGAAGAAGTTCCTCAAAGTTTTTTCCCAAACTTCGTATATTGAAATGAAGAATATTCAATTGATTTTCACCACCGATCTCACATTTATTCACGTCGATGCCACAGACGAGTGTATCTCTCTCCTCGTATTGTTGCAGGCTGTCGAATAAATCTAACATAATGATTATAGAATAAAATGTATATAAGTATATGATTGAAGAAAAATTAACAACAATTTTAATGGATCACTCCTCCATAAAATTAGTTGAAGGTAAAGTTTTACAGTTGTGCAAAGTAAAAATGGGTGCAGTTACGAGATTGATTCATAATTATACTTCAAATGTGAGTTATCGCTGCAGAGAAAAAGAAGAACAAAAACTATATTTAACATGTAATGATAAGGCATGCTGAAGAGTAAGGTAAAATGAATTGGCAAATCATTTATGTAAATCAAGAATAAAATTGGCCCCAAAACCGATCCCTGAGGAACTCCATGTTTTACAATTTTGTTGGGGGAAAATTCATCATTCAGTAATATCGATTTTGAGATCTGTTACTCAAATATGATTTGAATAGTTCAAGAGGTAGTCCTCTCACCCCGTAGTATTCCATGTTCCCGAGAAGTAAATAATGTGAGACGCAGTCGAAAGCTTTAGAGAGGTCGCGGAGGGTTAAAGCAACATGCTCCCCGTTTTCAAGACATTCAACCACCAGATCAATCATTTTTTAAATAGCGTCAGCTGTTGATCTGTTACTTCTAAATCCGTAGGTACTGGTTTTTGTCAAAAATATCATTTTGCACGAAGTAATGAACTAATCTATTTTTCAAGATGATTTTGCCTAGAACCGGAATAATGGAAATGGGGCGGTAATTATCAACTAGGGATTTATCTCCTTTCTTGAATAATGGTAAAACTTTTTCCGATTGCCCAATATATATGTCATTGTATTAGTATCGAATTCTGATTTTAATTCAATGTGATATTGTTCGACATATTTTAATGTGATTTTATATATTATCTATATACATTTTATTTTTGACATGCTACTAATTACTACTATACCTATTAGAATTTCTATTTCAATAAATATATTTTCGTTCATGTTAGCAAACAGCCCTTGAAAGAACACAACTAATGCAACTTTATTTGAATGTGTGTTCATTGATAACCTATCGAATGGAATCTTCAATTGTTATTTCAAGTCACAGCAATTTCGCGCTCGCTGCACACCTCTCTTGCATAGAAATTCCACAAGAACTAATCATTCCCATAGCCTTGTCGGATGCTGAATGCCGGAGCATATCGCCGGTATCTCTCGTTGCGTTGCGGGTTGCAGAACAGCGTCCCGGAGAGGGGATCATTTGCATACCGGTAGGTGACAAGTCGTGGTAGGCGGAGTTTCAACGGCCAATAGCGGCGGGCATTCTCCGGGCATTCTTCGTGTAGGAGAATGAACCTTGATGGTTCCGAGCGTGCCGTACCCGCGGGTACTTCAATAACCATCCACCCACTCAAAGTCGCGTCGTTAGCGAGCCAGGGTTAATGCCGAATCCATATTCCCCTTTCTTGGACTTTCTTAACTGGGCGTTTATCACTTTTAAGCCGCTCTCATTATCAGTGGATGAAGAGAGGGGCAGTCATGGGCGTACGTTGGGGCACGGAAAATCGATAGGAAATGTGACTTATTATTCTTATTGTAGAAACCCATCTACAGAATCCTTAAATTATTAATAATGTTAGGAAACACCGGATTTTTCAGATATGTGACAGGGCGTTTGAAATTTGACATAGTGACGCTGTTAATTTTCCCCAAAAAAACTACAGCGCGAGCATTCTCTGGGTAATCCTCGTGTACAGCTTGGCAAATCTAGCTCTGACTGTGAAATGGATGCGCGGTAGCAGAAGAGCTTAGGACAGTCCGAAAGAAGTATGAGTGACTACTGACTGTACTGGTCGGTTCTATTAAGTATCCATATTGCCGTATCTTAGACTAGTTCATCACTTTTAGGCCGTTTTCACTTTCACTGGAAGAAGAAAGGGATAGTCATTGGCGTCCATTGGGTAATCGGAAATGTGTTGAAAATATGAAATATTGAGAATTGATTCAAGGAATCATAAAATTGTTAACTTTGGAGAACAGCATATATACAAAAATGGATGGAAAAATGTATGTCAAAATGTAATACAGAGGGTGTCCCACGAAGATTAGGATAGGGAATATCTCGTAACTCGAAAGTATTGGAGAATTGTAATTTTGGAGTTCTGAATTGAAGCAGTTGTTGCAGATTTTTTTGATATTATGTTACCAAATGAGCTTTTTGTTTTCGGTCACGTGACATCAGTTTCAAAATTATTAATCTAACCTAACCTGTATATTTTGGCATTTTCATGTTTCAACAATTTCAACGAACTATCACACTTGTGGTCTAAAACGAATAATTCAAGAAATTTGTCTCACAACTTCTGAAACGAGCAATTGCCAAATTATTTAGGTTTACGGTCACCCTGAACATTTGGGCAGTCCTAAATTTTTTGTGATAATTAAAACAAGGCAAAATTATATTAATCATCCATATTTTATTAAAAACCGTTGTGGGACAAAGGATATTGAAGTACCTGAAGTTCTTAAACTAACAGTTTGTTGGAATCGTTTTATCAGGAGGAACATAGAATTGCCAAAATATACAGGTTGTCCATTATTAATTTTGAATCTGATGCCACGTGACCGAAAACAAAAAGCACATTGGGTAACATGA
The DNA here is from genome assembly GCA_944452925.2 of Chrysolina oricalcia. NCBI lineage: Eukaryota > Metazoa > Arthropoda > Insecta > Coleoptera > Chrysomelidae > Chrysolina > Chrysolina oricalcia. Next base: position 15,273,016 of record OX101816.2, read on the forward strand.
AATCAAATAAAGCTACAACAAATGCTTCAATTTACCACCCCAAAATTACAATTCTCTACTACTCCCGAGTTCCAAGATATTCCCTATCCTAATCTTTGTGGGACATCTTGTATATCTACATACTCCTCCTGGTATTATAACTTGATGCACAAGTAGTGAGCATGTAATTCAATGCTTTATTGGGTACAGCTTGACAAATCTAGATCTGAAGGTGAAATCGCCATGCCTATCGATGCGCGGTAGCAGAAGAGCAGTACCTACAGCCCGAAACAAGTAGATATTAGTTACTGTACTGGTCTACTGGTCAGTATTATTGTACCTGTCGGTGGCATCGCGAAGTGCACTGTGAAGTTGTATTACTGACCCAGTTAACACAAACATCTAGGAGATGTTGCTTTCATGATTATTATGGTAACAAAATGAGTTGCATTTAGACGTCATTGTTACCACTTAGTGATGCCAAATATTATGAATTCTTCGCAATTATCTTCTCATTAGTGTCACTTCGAGCATAATATGTGAAGAAAATTAAAATAAAAGGAATTAGGTTGGTAACAAAATTAATCGTGACATCACGGCACAAAATGGCCAGCGGCCAGAGGTGTTTATCGAGTCGAGAGACAAGTAGAATTTGTATTTGGTTGACGCCATTCTTTAAATATTCTATAGGTACTTCTGATAGTGTGTAGTAGTGTTCTGTTTGCTTCTTCTTATTTCAATAGCTGAATCAAATGTGTTTATTAACAATGCCCAATTATTATTTCTACCAAGAACTGTATCTCTTCAAGGAACGGAACGGTGAGTAGAAACAGAAAGGTAACTTCAGTGATTTACAGAATTTGGCATTTTCAGGATAGGTACCTACTGATTTCGCCGCGAAGAAAATGCTATCCAGAGGATTGGAGTTGAATTATAGATTTTTCTACATTTCTGTAAATGTTTTTTTTTCATGATTCAGACATAGTTTGATAATTTTGTTTGTTTGTGAGAAGTATATACTACGGAATAAACTCACGCATTTGTTTTCTAGCATTCCAATCCATATGAACAGTATTTTTTTTATGAATTGTATTTATATCAATTGTATATTATTAAAGTGAAGCGCGTTTTTAAGTAAGTACCAGTCCATTCAATTTCACATTGTTATATCGAAAGGGTCTCAATGTGCATCCGATTTCGAAGTATAAATGGAATGTCACATTGGGCTAATTTCGAGTCACATTTTGCATCACATTTTGATGTCTCGACATGACCAACGGGGCACCGAATAGACGTTTATGCGATAATAATGGAAGTCACTTTGCGATACACTGGTGTGATCTGAAACATGAATGTGAATCCCACTACCATCTCTGAGTCTATTCTGTGTTGACTGGGGAATGTACAATTATACTACCTTCTTTATCGTCCGAATACTTTCTCACTCTAAATTCGCGCATCTCATTCATTTTTTGACATTCATAGCTAGATTTGCCAAGCTGTACATGTAATTTATGCTGGTATACATGATGATTGTAAATAAAGGTAATAATTAGTACGATGTACTACTGTTACAGAGGAGTGACTCCAATTTACAGAATATTCTAGGTAATGTATATGAATTATTTTATGATATGTAATTTTCCATGACGCTATCGCCGTCATTCTCATTCAGAGTTCATGTTGATGACCTTATTAAAATGAACTTTGAGAATGGCGGCGATAGCGCGATGGAAAATTACATAATATAAAATAATTCATTTACATTACCTAGAATATTCTGTAAATTGGCGTCACTCCTCACTCCTCCCTCCTCACCCTATTAGGGTGAACATCGTTTGTCATCTGACGTATAGGTAGGTTATAAAAACAAACTACAGGCCTCATTTTGTATTTTGTATGAGTGAGTAATTGGGTGCCAAATTGTCATCAAGTGAGTAAATAAGTATGTTGAGGAAAAAATATCGAACATTCTTCATAAAAAGATAGTCACTTGTTCTTTCGGACATTGTTCGTTCCATAATATTAGAAATTATAAATTACACCAATGATTCATGTATAGGAGAACAAATTCAAACTTTCCAGACCCAACGGATAGAAGATTTTGAGTATATATTTGGCATTCAAATCTCATGTGGATAGATATCAGCTCAATTCAATTCCAGATCAGCTAAACTATAATTCATCCAGTTCGGAAATTGTAGATAGTGACGGGGTGTCAGCACTCTGAAACCCTGGTAAACTGACGATGAGTCTCTATCTAATATTTCCGAACTAGACTATATTTAGTTAATTTCAAAGTTGAAGTAGGTACCTATATGACTAAGAAATTTTGTTATGTTACTGTTTGTGTTTACTTTGAACTTTAAAAAACATTATCAAAACTTTAGTATTGGCAATCAAAAAAGCGTCTGTATTTGGGACTGGATCTCACTTTAATTGCCACTAGGAAAAAATATCCAGACTGTGTTTACTTGACTTTATCAAACTGAAATTGTAATATAAAGTAGTGCTACCTGTTATGAAATGCAGTAGGTATTCACAAAGTTTTTGCCCTCATAACATGCCTGTTATGTTATGATGAATAAAGTACTGAGATTCAGGGTAAATAAATTAATCTCGCCGAAATCATTGTCTCATCCTGTATATAGAAAAAAAATCTCTCAAAGTTTAACTAAAAATTTGCATTCTAAATTTTTTATTGTTTTCTATGGGTGTGTACCATAATTGCTGCATACGCTGTGCAAGGTGATTGGTCAATCTCGCCCTTTTTTAAGAAGTGAAGTAAAAATTATATAAACCTAAAACTTCGGATCGAAAAACGCCGCTTGTTTTCAAACACCATGTAAATAAAGTTAATTGGCACTACTTGAAAATAATGGTGCGAAAACATCTAAACAGACATATGTTATATGATTTCAATGGAATCTGTAATTGTGAGAAAAATTTATTTTTTCTAAGCCCATGTCTGTAAACGTCAAAAATCGCACAACACTCTTTGTAAATGACATATAAAAATAACTTGCACGTAATGAGATCTCATAACATACACATGCGTTTTGAGAAGAAAACTTAAACTTCTTGGTTTAATTAAATTACATTAAAATTTTTATTTAGGTAAGACTTTATTTGGTCTATTTACACAAATTTAGTAAATTAAAAAACATAAAAACTTTTAGCATTAGCGAGATATATTTAGGATTGAAAGAGTGATGCCCCTAAATGTAGACAGCACGTTATGCAATTTCTTCAAAAATAGGACACGTTTTCTTAAGTAGCATGCTATGAAAATAAATGTCATGTCATTTATATTGTCAATTTCTTGAACAAAATATAATTGTATCCGAACATTTTCTCAACTCTATCTACGAATATGTTTGATAGTAGTGAAAGTGATGAAATTATGAGCACTCCACCGAAGATTTTAGAAAAAGCTCAAGCTGCCACACATAATTTGTTACCGCTAAAATCCAAAGAAAGGTATAAAATTACCCATCAAAAATTTATGGATTGGCGACACAAGCAAAACGTTAAAATGAATGGGCGTAGAAAAAGTATAGTACGTTACACGAGTTGTAAGCCCATTACGCACTCATGAAATTTATGCACTCGCCGCCGCGCGGTTTCGTGTATAAACTTTTTCATTTCTTGCGTAATGGGTTACTTACAACTCTTGTTACGTAATATACTATTTAACAAATGCACTCGAGATATCAAAGTATAAGTGCGGTTCCGAATATGCCCTTATCTCGATAACAGTAAAAGAACATGGAATTCTATTTTCAACAAAACTTGCCATCACCTTTATTCACCATGTCTTCTATTTAAAAAAATAGTATACCTGTGATACCATTCAAAATGGTTTCTGTTCCATGTTTCCGATAAAAAGTTACAAGGTGGAGGGGGGCTAAGAAAAGTTGCACTGCTGTATGTAATATAGTACTAATATTATTAATATTCAAGCAATGTCGATATCTAAATATATTTTAATAAAAGTTGAAATCAATGCCAAATTAGTAATTGAAGGTAATGTAGCATTTTGTTTATATGAGCTTTTTATTTTCGTTTTCAAAATTATTGATGGGAAAAACTGTATGTTTTGGCATTTTTATGTTCTTCCCGATAAAACAGTTCTATCGAAGTATCCTCTGGGTGCCGGGGCACGTTGGAGTGGAGGGCAATGAACAAGCAGACACTCTGGCACGAAAAGGGGCATCAACGCCACTGATCGGGCCAGAACCATTCTGCGGACTTGAAAAATCTTACTTCCAAGAAGAACTCAATGAAACTGAATAAGCAATGAGAGCAACATACTGGCAAATACTTTCAGGGCTGATGCAGGCCACACAGATAATAAAGATTTCTTCAATGAAAAATATGCATACTCTTGAATAGAATAATCTTCTGAAAAGAATAATTATTTCTAATTCATGAATATACTTCCATTCCAAACTGATTGAGATGCTTGCTTCTTTACATAAATTTTCTTGAAATTAATCTGCTTGCAGTAAAAAAATTCTACTCTTCATCATATAAAACACTCACATTAACTCATTGTGAAACATAATCCTCTTGACACAAGAATATAATTCTTTGGTAGACATCACTACCCGTGCCACGTGACACATTCAACCAATGAGAAATCAAAGCAGGTGGCGGCACCGCGACTTTTAATACGACTCCTTTTCAACCATTTCATCTAGTTTGACCTTGACCATTTGGGTTGGAGGTTATGAGGCTATGGGTACCTGTATGAATGTTAGTTTTGTGCCTAGTGGAAACTGTTTCTGAACAATAAAAATGCAATATCGAGAATTGAATTTGGCTCATTATGGGCCAATTGTGAAAATGAGTGAAATATATTCTGGTCTTCTACAGTTTTGTGTCTAAAAGCGAGTGGCGTTGTTTATGTATTCAATCAAACTGCTATCTATATGCGTAACTACTAACTGGTTTTATTGAGAATACAGTCATTAAACTTGAAACCATTTTCATATAAAACCATTATTTATACCTAAATTGTTCGTAGTTGTGAATATATGCTTTGTTTAATCTATTCAATGTTGCCAAAATGAAAATGGCTTCCATTCTATATTTTATAACCAAGTGCAAAGTTCAGATTGGGACTCAACCACCAAGTTGATAGAAGAATAGCATTCATTATTGAAATTGCAACATTCTTGTCTCAATCTACTCCCATGCTTCAACAAAAAAAGCTAAAATATTCTTGCCTCAACCAACTTATGAAGCAAGTTTTTACTAGTTTCAAAATATGAAGTGGACAAGAGGAATCCGTCAAAAAATCAAACTAATATTTGGTTGGACCTATTGAAGAATACAATCTCTTTGAATCATCGCGATTATGCCTTGATGCAAAAAATCCTTTTTATCAGTGCCAAGATCTCCCCAGCAATTTCAACCGAGCAAGATCGAAGACACTGATTGACCTCAGCAAAACTACACTGAGAAAAATTTGGAGAATAAATTGGTATCTTCAAGATATTATGAAAAAAAATAATAATAGTTTTTGGTGACCCTGAAGACCTGGATTGTAAGTGGTAAAATACCGATAAAAAGTAAAAATATTTTATTGTTGAGGTTGGTATATATTATTGTTGTCATAAATAGTACCAGAAATTGTTGTAAATATTACCATACGTTCTTCTCCCTGTAGTCTAAAGACAATCACGGGATTTCTGACGGGGCACTGCAGACTCAAAGAACACCTAGGGAAGCTAGGCTTAGAGGAGGACTGCACCTGCAGATTCTGTGGGGAACATCCAGAAACACCCCACCATATATTGAACGAGTGTTATGCTGTACATAACAAGAGATTGAATATACTGGGATCACACCAGCTGACGATGGGAGAAATACCACGAATGGGCCCCCTCAAAAACCTTCAAAACCTCAAGGAATTGAGGCTTGAGAGGCTGCTGTAAACGAGAACACCTTGAGATAGCAGAAGAAGATGGGACACAATCAGGTCGCAGCGCTTCAGTCACCATCCACACTTACCATTACCATTACTATCACACTTGTTGTCTAGTGGAATATGCAAGTGATTTAAATTTACTTGATTTTTTTACCTCCGATACTTTATTGTCTTGACATTACACCTAAACCATTAGTTTGTCATTTAGTTTGTATTTAACTCCATAAAACTTTAATCAAAAAGTGACGTCACATGGCACGTTATGAAATTTATCTGTGTTGATATTCATACTGTGCTAGTCGTCTTTCATGGATTATAGACAATTGTAAATTACCAAGAGCAATGACTGAAAGTGGTTTTGTCAAAGCACAATCCGACAATACCTGAACTGGTAAGTAATAGTTTATCAAATGATAGTTTTCCTTTTGTAATTCAGGTGAGGCAGGTATAAACAGAGTTATCTCCCGCTTGATATACAAAACATTTAGGCATACAAAACTTACTTCTCATCAATTCACATCATGTTAACTATCGAAATACAATATACTCACATTGAAACGATATTCACAACAATGTAAATGTGATATTGGAGATACTTCGCCCCTTCTCATAACCTTACACCATTGTTTACGTATTTTCGCATCTCTTGGAACAGAAGAAATACTTTATTTGGTGTATTTATAATTGTGTTTTGGCATTCCGGTACTAGACAATACATATGAAATGGTTTTTTAACATTTTCCATTATCGTAATAGCGATTAAAACTGAAAATCCCTAACCTAATTAAGTACTGCCAATAGTGTCAATGGCCGTAACTATAGAAAGGCTTTTTCATTGAAGACTGCTCTGGTTGATCGAGATCACTTTCACATATGTTCATCTCTCTCTAACACTTGTACTGCATTTGTCTTACTCTTTTATAAAATATCAACTTCAATCAAGTAGAGCAATGAGAGTACGTCTTAACGAACGACACTGAAGAAGAACAACACTGATCGCGCCATGTGACGTCATCAAATAGGTCAAATTCAATCGGTATTTTATATACTATTTTAAAAATTAATTTTAAGTTTTTCAACAGTATTTATATTATTTACTATGTCGTAACGAAGTAAAAAATTGATTAAACAAATAATAAAAAAATCATGCATATTCCCTATTCAAGAAATACAGGTACGTAAATATCCTTTGTCCCACGACTTCTCTGGTTTATTATAAATGGAGATATTCTGAAAGATAACAAGTATTTCTTCCATATGACTTTTCATTTTAAATGTCCTGTAAATTCATCCAGAACATATAAGATAGTCATTGTCAACGAAAAAGTGTTGACTTTCCTGAACAATTTATACAATATTTTTCACATCAAAATTACAGGAATATTTCAATCACAAAACAATTTAAATTTAACTTAACCATTTTTCTATATTTTAAATTATTTAAAATCGATCTTTCATATAATTCTTCAAAATATACCTAGACAGTATACAGTGCGACGCTAAATTATGGAACAAATTCATTATTTCTGAATATAAAGATATATCGGAAAAATCCTCGGTTAGGTCGATTTTCTTTTCCGATGGGCCAATTTTTGAACCTCACCCGAAATATATAGGGTTATCCGCATTTGAGGAAAAGCGACTTAGGTGGTATTTTTAAATAGGACACCCAGTATATTTTTCCATATTTGGTTAGGGATCGTCATTACAAATCCAGTGATACCAAGTTTGATGGGATTATGTCAAACGGCTGCGGAGATATGGCCAAAAAACTTCTCCATATACCCTATGAGTGCGACAGAGACTTTTAACCTTCTGAATCGTGTGGAGTCTCGCAGTCATACTCCGCCATATCTCCGCAGCCGTTTGATATAATCCCATCAAACTTGGTATCACTGGATTTATAATGACGATCCCTAACCAAATATGGAAAAATATACTGGGTGTCCAATTTAAAAATAAGACCAAAGTCGTTTTTACTCAATTGCGGATAACCCTATATATTTTGGGTGGGGTTCAAAAATTGGCCCATCGGAAAAGAAAATCGACCTGTCCGAGGATTTTTCCGAAACATCTTTATATTCAGAAATAATGAATTTGTTCCATAATTTAGCGTCGCACTGTATATTTTTTTCGTCTAATTGAAGAACATCAGTTTTTGTAAGAATAATTGTTGGCCAAATAGCCATTTATAGAAATTAAAGAATACAAGTTACTTTATCCTTTACAGAAGTTGATGCTGTCCTTATAATGGTAAAATTGCAATTTATCTATAAAATCTAAGAGACGATAATATTTCCAATTTTGGGGACAGCAGCTACTTGCAAATTGCATATGTTTCAATAAAATTTACTATGATGTTCACCAAGTGATGTTTGTTTAATAAATGTTTCATTTTAATTGAGGTTTTCAATCGCAGAAACCAGTTCCAGTTAAGAAGCTGTAAAATGCACCTAGAATGGACTAGTTTTCATTTTTTATTATGGATTAATTCTAAAAATTTAAGTAAAATGGAACAAAAATGTGAAAGAATCATTGAAATATCTCTAGAAATGAAAAAGTTATGGTACTGAAGTTGCGCTTGGAAGAATAATTTCATAGTACGCAGCGCTCTAGTGTGTGACGTCACGCCACATGAACGAGGCGACTGGTATTCGCAGTTTCGCAGAGTGCTTACAAATTTATCGGTGTACAATCACTTGCGCCGTTCGTGTCGTGTATTGTTCCCTACACGATGGCTGAAATTAAAAAAATATCCCACAAAAATTGTATTGTGTCTATATAAGTGGTGCAAACTAATGAGGCGTGATTTATTTGGATCTAAAAGTACTACGTATGTGTGCCATGGAATACGTAATTATTTGTGGTGTGACGATCTCAGACATGTGGCGTGACGTCACAGACGAGTCAGAGAACAAAGACGTTCCGCGCTAAAATAAGTAAATTTAAATAATCTATATTTCAGTCAATTATTGATGGATTTAATAAAACACTGATTTAATAGTTCTGATCTATATTTTAATTCCATCGCGTCAAATATATCTAGTATTTTCAACATCACTAAACTAGTCCGTTGATGTTACCTCAAACAATGGGGAATATTTTGGAGAAGCAGAGAAAAATAAGAAATAAGAAGTACGATAGAACTTCAGTCCAGAACAACGTAAAATCACTATGTAAAAACACAAAATAGATACATGAAAATCGATAATTTGAAAAGCAGTATACCGGGTTTTCCAAATTTTATATGACAGGCAATATCTGGTTTGTTGGAGGAGATATACAAAAATGTGTTTCACAACAGTTTTATGAGTTCATGAGAGCTATATTTTGATATAATTTTTAAATATACAGGGTGTTTGGTGTAGGTGCTACAGACCAAAATTCAATTTTTTTAAATAGAACGCCCTGTATATCATTACATATTCAGATGCTACGTTAAATTCTGATTTCATTTCATGTTTGGTTTTTGAAATTCGGTTACGGCGTTGTTGAATTATTGCACTTTTCCTTAAATATAAGGTTTCAAAAAAACTTATTTACTCGTACACGAATCCAGTCTATATCTTTTATTAAATTGAACTAGACTACTACTGAATACAAACCATTATTCTCACCTCTACGATATGATATCGATATCAGTTGAATATAATATTGAAATTCTTGAGAATGTGACTAATTTGAGGGTGAATTGCTTTATATTACACAATTTCATCAAGTAGCTTATGCTTGTTGATGCCATAGTAACAAATGTTGTTGAATTAATTGTATCTACTATCCAGTTCGATTCAGTGATTCTTTGCAAAACAGTAACTGTGTTTTTTGTGCGAAAACTCAAGTATGCCTTTCCCGTTTAGTCCAAGTGATTGCATTGATATGTTATTAATTTTTGGGGAATGTCATAAAAACTGCCGTCAAGCACAACGTCTATACCAAGAACGTTTTCCAGACAGACCCATTCCGTCACGAATGACTTTTTCTAGAGTTGAAGAAAAATTGCGAACTGGGTCATTTCATTCTACTATAAAGCATCGTCATCATACGAGATCTGTTAGAACTGAAGAATTAGAGATCAATGTGTTGGCTTATATCATTATTCATCCACATGTTTCTATTCGTACTCTTGCAGAAGGAGTCGGTGTGAGTAAATCTAATGTACAGAGAATTCTGAAAGAAAATAAATACCACCCATTCAAAATTCAGTTGGTACAAGGTTTGAAACCCACGGACTTTGAACGACGACTTGAATTCATTGCTTGTATTCAGGTAATATTACATGAAGATCCTAACATTTTCAGTAAAATTTTGTGGAGCGATGAATCGCGATTCCACAATAATGGAGTTGTGAATCGACATAACAGTAACTATTGGTCTCAAGAAAATCCCCACTGGGTCCGCGAAAGTAATTTTCAAACTACTTGGGGTATTATTGTATGGTGTGGATTGTTCAATGGCCGCGTCATAGGACCTTACTTTTTCAATGAAAGTCTCAATGGATTGCGATATTTACATTTTCTAGAAAATGATTTGATCCAGTTGATGGAAGATATTCCCATAGCAAAACGACAAGGAATTTGGTGGCAACAAGATGGTGCTCCTCCTCATAATTCACAGGTTGTTACTGAATATCTGGATAGCACGTACCCGAATAGATGGATTGGTGATAAGGGTCCAATTCGGTGGCCGGCTCGTTCCCCAGATTTATCACCGCTTGATTTTTTCCTATGGGGTTATTTAAAAGATATTGTTTTCACTACACCCCCTTTGAATGTGGATGATCTGAAAATGAAAATGCAGTGATATTACGCCTAATATTATATGAGCGACTTGTACGAGAGAAGTGATTCGACGTTTCGAAGCCTGTATAATATCTAATGGGCGTCACTTTGAACAATTTTTATGACTTATATCTGGTACCTACCATTCTTATGAAATGATTTATCAAGTTATATTATTTACATTGTTATTAACTATTTGATTTCGAATACACCTCTTTCAATTTCGCAATTGTTTCATATTCAAAATGATTCCTGACTGAATTCCACAACTCAAAATTGAAACCATTACTTCGAATACCCAAAATTTTGACTAATTTTCATGTGATCTGAGAGAATAATTGTATGAGATATTTAAAAAATTAATAGTCGTTCTCAAGATTTTACATTTTAAGCATTAACTCAACAACGCCGTAACCCAATTTCAAAAACTAAACGTGAAATGATATCAGAATACAACGTAGAATCTGAATGTGATAATATACAGGGCGTTCTATTAAAAAAAAAACTATTTTGGTCTGTAGCACCTTCACCAAACAACCTGTATATTTAAAAATTATATCAAAATATAGCTCTCATGAACTCCTAAAACTTTTGTATGAAACATTTTTGTGTATGTATCTCCTTCAACAAACCAGATATTGCCTGTCACATAAAATGTGGGACACCCAGTATATTTGGTATGATGATTCAGGTACCCCGTACTGTAATAACATTTTACAGAATCGATAGTAAAATTCAATAAAAAACGTTGGTTACAACATAACCAACGTTTTATTACCTAAATTTTGCATATTTGTTTTTTATGGTCTACAAACAAATAGATGAAAGAAGATTTTCTGACCGAATACTTACAAAAAGTGAACTGGAATGCTGTCTATCACTGTCACGATCTTGACTCTGGAACAAATGAAGTAATTGAAATCATAAAAACCAACTTAGATCAATCTATAAGATATATAAAAATCAATAAAAAACACAGAAGACAGAAAAAGTGGTTAACCAAATTCATAGTGAATTTTGTGGACAAAAAATATTACTTATTGGTATAACACATTGAAACATTTTCAGGGGTAATTATAATAAGTGGTATGAATTTTTTGGAATATTAATGAATTGCAACCCCAAAGCTGAAAATACAACGAGTCCGCAGGACGAGTTGTGGTATTCGCATTGACAATATAACCCCTGTTTGTGCAAAAACTGTTAAATTGCCTGGTAATTGATTCTTTATTTCTGGCCGTATTCAACGGAATACTCTTTTCCTCTGCTTCATCTATGATACCAATATCCATTTGTCCCCAACGATCGCTCAAATTGATTAAGAAATATAACTAGTCAAAACACAAAGATTTGACGTTTATAATTGAAATCATTATTTTCACTTCACAGCTAGTAAAACAAAAACTAAGCTGGTTTATCACCGTGAAAATACAGCGACAACCTATGTTTTCACTGTAATTCCGATTCTATTGGATGAATTTCAAAATTTGAAATAGACTGATTGGTTGTTAAGCAAGGAGATATATTGTCCAAATGATATCGCCCTCATCAATGAATACCACGATTATAAGAAAACTCTTAACAAAATTTCAAGGAACATGAAAACGGCATATTACAGTGATCGTCTTTTAGAAGTAGGGAATGATTCTGAAAAAGTCTTGAAAACTTTCAAAGATTTACTGACCAACGAAGAACCTTCACCGTTCAAATCAATATTATCCTAAAATTATGAACCATTCCACTCATACATTCTGCTCCTACAGCCAACTTCTATATCCTACTTCTGTATTCTACTTATTCAACTCCTACATTATACTTCTACATTCTACGTCTACATTCTACTTCTTCAATCTACTTCTTCGTATTACTTACTTCTAATGACAGATTCTGCTTCAAAATTCTACTTCTACATTCTACTTCTACTTTTTACTTTTACATTCTACTTCTACATTCTACTTCTACATTCTACTTCTACATTCTACTTCTACATTCTACTTCTACATTCTACTTCTACATTCTACTTCTACATTCTACTTCTACATTCTACTTCTACATTCTACTTCTACATTCTACTTCTACATTCTACTTCTACATTCTACTTCTACATTCTACTTCTACATTCTACTTCTACATTCTACTTCTACATTCTACTTCTACATTCTACTTCTACATTCTACTTCTACATTCTACTTCTACATTCTACTTCTACATTCTACTTCTACATTCTACTTCTACATTCTACTTCTACATTCTACTTCTAAAGTCTACTTCTACATTCTACTTCTACATTCTACTTCTACATTCTACATTCTACTTCTACATTCTACTTCTACATTCTACTTCTACATTCTACTTCTACATTCTACTTCTACATTCTACTTCTACATTCTACTTCTACATTCTACTTCTACATTCTACTTCTACATTCTACTTCTACATTCTACTTCTACATTCTACTTCTACATTCTACTTCTACATTCTACTTCTACATTCTACTTCTACATTCTACTTCTACATTCTACTTCTACATTCTACTTCTACATTCTACTTCTACATTCTACTTCTACATTCTACTTCTACATTCTACTTCTACATTCTACTTCTACATTCTACTTCTACATTCTACTACTACATTCTACTTCTACATTCTACTTCTACATTCTACTTCTACATTCTACTTCTACATTCTACTTCTACATTCTACTTCTATTTCTACATTCTACTTATACATTCTACTTCTACATTCTACTTCTACATTCTACTTCTACATTCTACTTCTACATTCTACTTCTACATTCTACTTCTACATTCTACTTCTACATTCTACTTCTACATTCTACTTCTACATTCTACTTCTACATTCTACTTCTACATTCTACTTCTACATTCTACTTCTACATTCTACTTCTACATTCTACTTCTACATTCTACTTCTACATTCTACTTCTACATTCTACTTCTACATTCTACTTCTACATTCTACTTCTACATTCTACTTCTACATTCTACTTCTACATTCTACTTCTACATTCTACTTCTACATTCTACTTCTACATTCTACTTCTACATTCTACTTCTACATTCTACTTCTACATTCTACTTCTACATTCTACTTCTACATTCTACTTCTACATTCTACTTCTACATTCTACTTCTACATCCTACTCCACTCATATCCAATAAACGTTATGGTTTAAATTTTTTGTCTCACTTTAAACCTACTAATATCAGAAACGTTAATTCATTCTAATCATGAAGAAATAAAGCCAGTTACATAAAAAAGAATATTTTACGTAAGAAAGAGTCCCAAAAAAATGTATTCATCTCACTTGGTATTGTCCATATTTTAAGCAACCCGTGCAAGTAATATGGGATTAAATACTTTCTAGTAAATTCAGTTATGTATCACCGAATGTCATCTTTCAAGTAAGACTTCAAAAAACGGTCAGTTGATATTTGAAAAATTAACGATGACGTGAGTACTGACACAATTAAAAAAAGAATATTGTTAGCACACGCACGTTTCAATATTCAATGACCTAAGCAGCGATATTTCTCTTCTGACCGACCCTCTGAAGAATTTAGGTAAATTAATTCGAACTTCTGCGTGCTCACTGTATAAGATGAACTAAATATATTCTCATAGTTCACACATTAAACACATGATTACAAATTTAACGGAAATGCAGTTCATGGTCACCCAACCTTTCCCATTGAAACTGCTGGAAAAGGACAATATGTTTTTGTTAGGACAAAACAAATAAAGGTTTTTTTAATTAAATAAATCAGGATTTGGAACAGCAGACAACTCAGGTCACATCTGGCTACTCGCCCCTTCTTGTAGGCACGGATGAAAAGTTTCTTTTGTGCTTCGGAATTAGAGATATTATATATTTCATATAAATTACCTCATACAACTCTGTTGGATTATATTAGTGGTAGCTACATTTGGAATTAATGGAAAATTGCCCCTTTTGTGATGAAATCAAGAATCTCTCTTTACTTTCATAAGATTCAGATGCACACTTTGTTTAATTTATGCTGCCCATAACCTTTGAAAAACACCTCTACTATTCATTAATTTTTGTTCAATGAACAAGTTGATCTGATTATAATATTACAAAAGAATTCCAAAGTAACAGTTAAGAACCAGATTTGGAAAGATGTATTGACATTATTTCTGCATATACCAAGTGGCCCCAACAATTGAGCGTGTATTGATTCGAAACTGGTAGTCGACGGAATCCTCTTGAATTGTTCTAGAAAAACTCAGCAACTTTCGATGAATTTGATAGAAATATCTAGAAACACTTTTTTGTCTAGATCATAAAGTCGAATATTCTTACTTAATTCTTAGAAGTTCTTAATATATAAGCCGTGTAATTGTGAGATTTGACATCTGATGATTGATAAAATCATTCAGTGTCAGTGTGTACAGTGTTGTTAAGATGAGTAATAAAGGCGGTTATACCGGGTGTCCGCAGAAGGTGGCTCGTGCCTATAACTGTTTTGATTTTATTAAAATATGATGATTCTATATACGTCACAAAACTGCATATTTTGCCAAGTGACTCAACATCATGTATCTTCCGGTTTCATCGGAAGTGACATAAACTTTCGATTTTTAAATGGGATACCAGGTATATTTTTTCATCTTTTGTCTTCATATGAAATTCTCTTACAACCATTCTTCACTTTTTGTGAAATTTTTTTTGTGTAATCTATATTTTAATCTAGTGGGCTATGAATACTTAAAAAAGATAACGTTAGATCATTTGGTGAGAAAAAGATTTAAATACATCGAGTAATCTGTGACCAACAAATCTGATCAGACAAATCATAAAAAAAATACATAATCTCATTTCACCTCGCTTCTGCAAAAGTAAATTAGGTAATTATTGGAGATATGTTATTATCTTGTGGATGCTTTATGTAAAAAAAATATCTAACGTAATCTTTTCATGTTTTCCAGAGGAAGTTTGTTTGAAACCTAATTAGTATGCGATATCATATTATTCGTAATAAATGCTCATGTTTTCCTCATTTGACAAAAATTAACAACACAAATTTCAATATTAAATTCAACATAGCAGATACATTTTGACTGAAAACAGTAATGTTGTAATTTCCTCAATTTTAGGATGTATCTATAATAGCCCTCTAGAATAAAAACGAAATTTCGAAATAATAAAAATTGGTTTAAAAATGTGACAAATGATACAAGCTTGTATTCAGTATGTCATGTGGAGACAAAAGAAGTGAAAATATTCCCGGTGTTCATTTGAAAATCGAAAGTTAATGTCACTTCCTGTCAAACCAGAAGTTTCATGAAGCTGAGCCACTTGTCAAAATATGCAGTTTCATCTCGTATACAAGTTGTCCAAATTTCTTTCCATCATCTTCAAAAACAGAAAAGTTGTGGGGGCGAGCAACTTTCTGCAGACACTCTACGTATTACGTATTTGGGAATCCAAAAACGCAACATACGGTGGTTGTGGCGGTATGAATGGTACTTAAGAAACGAAAGTAAAGCAGTTTTCCAGTATTTGGTTGATCTCTGGCCAACAATTACAACGAAATGGCGACCTTATTCAGTTTTTGAAAGAACAAGAATCCAAAACTCAACAGGAACAAAAAGAACAAGAATCCCAACGAAAAGAAGAGGAACAAAAAGCCAAAAAGAAAGCAGGAACAAGGAAAACTTCTCGAACAACTCGAAAGGGGAAGAAAACAAAAGTAAAAAGAACAGAAAGAGCTTCTCCAACAATTTGGAATGCGCAGAAAACAAGAACAAGAGAAGCAAGAGATCAAGATAAAAATAACAGGAAGTACAAGAGGAAGAGTTACTGAAATATTGCAGGAAGGAAGAAGAAGTCAGGAAGTCGAAAGGAAAGTTCAGGAAGGCGAAGGATAAGTCCAGGGGGTTGGAGCTGAAGTTCAAGACATCAGAGACAGAGTCCAGGAAGTCCGCAAAAGGGTCTGAGATGTCCAAGATACACAAACGGATGGTCCTAGAGTTGAATAAGAAATTCAACAAAGAAGTGGATTAAGGAAACAACATACCGTCCACACGAGCTGGAATAATAATAATAAAAATAATACGTTTATTCATCCAATATAAATATAAATATACACAAGGATGCTTACATGTATGGATCAAATAAACATTTGCCTACCCCAAGGAAATTAATCCGCGCGGGGTTGTCGGCTGATGATCATTTAAAAACAATAATGCACACCTCCTACAAATACTAGTTTGAGTTCGAATTGAAACTATTGGTGTCTACACAAAATAACATACCAAATTTAAAATATAAAATAGCAAGGAATATATCATAACCTAATGAATAATAAATATTATAAAAATTATAAAAAATTATAAAAAATTATAAAAAATTATAAAAAATTATAAAAAATTATAAAAAATTATAAAAAATTATAAAAAATTATAAAAAGCAACAATAATGTTACTATACACCATTACACATACATTGGTAGTAATTGACCAAACTGAAATGATCACAAATTTTATTCAAAGCATATTCACATAATCGTACAAAGAAAATATTCAATATACAAAACCATTGGACCAAAATATAATTTTGTGTTCAGATACATAATTTATTTTTCAAATCTACTATTTCATTTATTGTTTCTCTTGGTTGACTAATTATCCATTTCTTTACCTTATATTTCCAGAGTTTATAGGAGTTTATCATTTTCATTTCAATCGGTAGTAAATTGAATATTCTAGAGCTTAAAAAGTAATGACTTCTCTGACCTATTGTTTTTTCAGCTTTGGGAACAATCACCGATTCTTGCCTGTACCTTGTTGGATAGTTATGAGCAATTTTTCTGGTGTTTCTATCTCGGAATTGATGTGATAGTACAGCCTGGCAATACAGTTGCCTGATATTGAAAACGCCACTTTCTTGGTACAGCATCTCAGAAGAGTATCTGAACTCTTTCTTGAACATTATTTTGAGTATCCACTTCTGAGATACTTCAATTTTTTCCGCATAATTATTCATTAGGCCTCCCCATGCGATTATTCCATATGATAGATGAGACTGTACTAATGAATAGTAAAGTATTTCTAGTTGCTTTATGTCACAGAATTTCTGACATAGTTTGAATTTGGGAGTGAGACTTCTCAATCTATTTGTTACTACTGTAGCCTGCTTACTCCACTTCAGATGACTGTCAATGTATATGCCTAAATACTTAATTTCATTTTTTGATCTGATTTCCATGAAGCTGTTGGTAATGGGTATGTTGAGATTTTGAAATAAAGGCAATCCTTTGCTATAACTCGCAAACGGTAAAAAGTGTGTTTTTGATTCATTTATGGTGAGAATTTTGTTATTGAAAAATTTTAGAATTGTACCAAAATCTGTTTCAATTTTTTTTTTCAGGGATCCCCAAGAGCTATCCTCATAAAAGACCGCGGTAGGCCCTAAAATTGTTCCTTGCGGAACCCCATAATTCACATTTTTTGGTTGTCTCAACTTTTCATCCACCTTAACGTTCTGAACTCTGTTTTCTAAGTAGCTTTTCATTAATTTTAGTCCTTTTCCTCTTATACCAAGTTCCTCAAGTGTGACAAGTAGATCCGGATGGCTTACGGTGTCGAAAGCTTTAGCCAGATCGACAAATATACAAATTGCAGGATGTTTTCCGTCTATAGCCTTTCATATTTTTGCTGTTAGATATGCAATCGCATCTTGTGTTGATCTGCCTTAAATCCATATTGTCAGACATTATATTGTAACGATCAAGAAATGCTGTTATTCTTGTTTTAATAATTTTTTCAAAGATTTTGGACAAAACAGATAACAGTGATATAGTTCTATAATTACTCGGATCTAGCTTGTCTCCCGATTTATGCACCGGTTTTATGACCGCCTCTTTTAGTGAGGTTGGAAAATATCCATTTTCTATGCATGTATTTATAATATAACATAGGGGAGTTGTGATGAACTCCACAGTCTCCTTCAGTATTTCTGCTGTAAGATGGTCAATTCCAGGTGCTTTATTATTTCTTAATTTTTTTATTACATCTTTTACTTCTAGCTCTGTCGTTGAAAGAATTACTATTGAATTTGGTAATCTTGAATTTGGAAATTTATGGTGGGACTTCGTGATCTTTTTTGCCAAGTTCTCTCCGACACTAGAAAAGTGATCTGCTAAGATATCAGCTATTTTGGATGAATCAGTGAAAATATCATTATTTGAATTTTTTATTCGATTGACGTTCATTTTCTTTTTCGCGGTTCCTAGTTCTTTAATGGTTTTCCATAAATGGGTAGAGCTATTGGGGTTTTTTTCTATTTTGTTTTTGTAGTAATTATTTTTGGCAGTGTCTTTCAAATAATTTAATCGCTTATTGTATTCTTTGAGTTCTTGTTTCAGAAATTGGTTATTAGGGTACTTCTTCATTTTTTTGTACAAATCGTTTTTTTTTCTCAGTTGATTTTACAAGCCCACTAGTTATCCAATCTTTTCTTTTAATCATATTTCTCTTAATTTTCACTACTTTAGTAGAATATGTCACAAACTTTTGTAGTTTATCTCTGAAAATTTGAATTGCGTTGTCCATATCCAGAGTGTTATATACGTCAATCCACGTTTCTGCCTCCAACAGTTCCCTGAGTTGGACATAGTTAATGTTTTTTATTATATTATTAGATACATTTTCCCTTCTTTCATCTGAATCAGGAAGAACTGTTTGAAGAAAAACTGGATTGTGATCAGTTATTAAAAAGTCTATGATGGCTGGGTAGAATTGTTCCTCTAAGGAAATCTCCCCTAACATTTTCACTGACATCTCCAAGGACTACACCAGTGAACATTCTGAATCTTCCATCATTTAATGGGTATTCTTCGTGGGTTATGTATCAATGTCAATTTGAAACAGCAGCAAAATCAAATAGTTTGTCCATGGAAATGGCCACTTCACTAGTCCTCTGTCCTGTGACATTCTGCAGAATATTTCTGAGAGTAAGCAGAGGAAATATTCCAGCATCGTTCAGGCATAGGAGATCAGATATGGGCATGAATATCTCAATCAGATGTAGCATTCTGAAGGATGATAATAAGGAAAACTCCAACGAGGCCACTTATGATCTTCCACATGATGCTGTCGTAAAAGGAATCTAGTCTCACAACTAAGGTTAGAGTTGTGTTCGACATTAGTACTAGTAGGATACTGGCTTATCACTCAATTATATTGTTACGTATTCGTGTTCTAAATAAGTGACACGCTACTGCACAACTATACTTATATTAGTCTCTGATGGAGTGACCTTGTGATTATCTCTCGAAGCTTGAAGAATTTATTCTCGCGTGGTTGCTTATCGACCGCGAATTTTCTCTCCTTGGACTTATCCTGGATCTTGATCTTTCCCAGCAGCTCCTCTGTAGGTGGCCGGTTTTTCTGAATTTATAGCAGCGCCTCCTTTCTTTTTCTTGGGAAGGCACTCGGTTGCTTAATGCTGATATGAAGTCCAATACTTTATTCCATAGCGCTTCGCTCGTAGAATAATCTTCACTGAATTTTACTTCTCGTAACTTGGGTCGAAGAGCCTGCTGCATTTCAGTATCGTTTAAGCCGTCGATGAAAGTCTGCACACCAACTTGTTCTATGAACTCATTCGATGCTTATGGGTAGGCCAAACTAATGAGTTGCTCTATATTAGCTCTGTTGTACTTCTGCAAGATTTTGTTGGATTTTTGGTAGCGACTCTTTAGTTGGATCTGGAATACTTGTCTCCAAAGCCTCAACTATTTTGGAATATTCCCACCGTTTACTATTAGGGATGTTCTGAAGGATGTCCAATGCTTGGCATCGTAGACACAAGACTAGTGATGAGGCCATTTACTCCTGGGACTCCGTTTGCATTTGCTGTTTCTTCAAATTGACGTCGATGAAGTTTGCTCATCAAATATTGGAGGCTTCAGAATTTTCACTTGTGTAGGTCTTGGAGATGTCTGTGAAAATGGCCTTTCGTTGGTCGGGGAGATTTCCTCGAAGGATGCTCGCTACTGTGGAAGGTGTTTTGTTTCCAGCCTCTCCTTGATCCTATCCACTTCTTCGTAAAATTTATTATTCTTCTCTTGTGTCACCTATTCATCTATCTTGGAAGATTCATTTTCGACGACTTTAAACGTTTTGCTGACTCGCTGGATTTCGCTTCTGACTGCTTAAACTTCATCTCTGACCTACTGGACCTCTCCTCTGAATTTCTGTACTATTTCTGTGATTTCATTCTAGAAACACTGTTGGCTTAGACATATTCATTGACAATGTTTTTGTTTCAGTTGTTGGAAAAGTTCTACTCCTTGTTTCCTCTTGAGTTTTTGTTTCTCTTGTTCTTGATTTTTTTTGTCTTGTTCATATTGATCTAGTTTTCTTTTGGCGTCTTATTATTTCAAAAACTGAAAAATGTCAACTGATGTCGCCATATCGTCTTGATTATTGGCTCGAGTTTTCACCACAAATACTGGAAAACTGCTTCACTTTTCTTTCTTCAGTAACACTTATTTCGCCTCTTTAACCAAATATGTTTTTACGCTACTGTACAACTGCTTTTATTAGCTCAAATAAACTTGACAACGCTGTACTCTACTTGTCTGTTCAAATATTTATTAATCATAAACTGTCAATTACTGAACTGCTACTCAACTGAACTGTCTCAAAATTGAACTATTTATATTTACTTTTACAAATCCAAACAGTCAAAGTATGCCTCATAACATGGTCAGGAAATATACAGGGCAATTCAAATTCGACCCTCACCATTGGGATCTCCTAAACTACAGGAGATACGTCGAAGCTTAAATTGGGGCAAAGTTGCGTATTCTGATGCTTAACAAAATGCTGTTTTGAAACTAGGAAAATTACGAGTATTTCCAGAAATATCGGGAAAAAACTGAAAATCGGAATTTTCGTTTTTATTTTTTTCTATCGTTATTTGACAACAGTGCTCAAAACCAAAAGTACATTTATATTGATACTTTTTCTCAGCTACACGTTTTCATGTTCAGATTTACTATCCGACGTTTCGTCTTCTGGCATTCATCATCAACTTTTTTTTCTGTTATGGGCGTCATATTGTTTTTTTATACAGAAAAATGGTGATTCTCATTCTGATATCAATGATGTATAATTTGTTATGATTTGCACTTCTGAAAGCACAGATATTAAAAAAAAACCAACTTCATCTGAGATGGTCATGACTCCATCGAAAAATTTTATTTAATAAACACTAGTTGTCAGAACTCATTAAACATCATAAGTTTGCACAAATACTTCAGTCGAAATGTCCTCATTCTCAAATGAAGAAAAACGAGATATGTTGAAACTTTATTATGAATTTGATAGAAATAGTACGAAGACAATTTTATTTTTAATTATATCCGGAAAGACAACAGCCGGATAGAACATAATTCGGAATTTTGGACAAACACTTGGCTGAGTACGATGCGTTTCAAATACCAAGAATGAAATATAGAAGCAGAATGGAACAAAATATTAGACGTAACTTATTAGCCGAGGTAAAATAATTGTTCATTCCATATTCGAAGAAGTATTATTATCTTTGGTACTTTTTTAGATAAATGCAGATCCTTCCAAATCAACACATCAAGTCTCGGCAGAAATGGATGTGCCACAGACGAGCGTTTGGAGGGAATTCAAAAAAAGTGGTTTGAAATGTTATAGATATAATAATAAGCACATTTGGAGTGAAAATAATCCACGACACTTCAGAGAAGTCAGACCACAGGTTTCGTTTGAATGTGTGGGCTGGAATTTATGACGACCGAATACTTGGACCTCATTTCTTCTCTAATACTTTGAACGGGGAAACCTATCTTCGGTTCTTAAGAAACGAATTCGAAGAATAAATGGATACGTTTCCCCGTGTTAATTATAACAGCTGCTGGTTTCAGCATTACGGGGCTCCTCCTTGCCGGCCACCAGTGAGGTGGCCGGCAAGGTCACCTGAGAGTTTTGGATACTTTCTTGTGGGGCACTTTAAAGAACAGAATCTATGGAGAGCAAGAATATGACACAGTAGATGAACTTGGAGACAATATCATCACGCAATTCAGGTCTATCAGAAGAAGGGATATTGTTAGGGCTGTTCTTAATTTGAGTCGACGAGCTCGGTTATGTATTCAAGAGGAAGGCCATCATTTCGATCACTTGTTGTAATACTATTGTGCATTTTTTACAAGCTCATGATTTAATTCTTGTATTTTGAAACGCACCGTACACAGCCAAGTGTTTGCCCAAAATTCCGAATAATGTTCTATCCGGCTGTTGTCTTTCCGGATATAATTCAAAATAAATTTGTGTTGTTTTCGTACTATTCCTATCAAATTTATAATAAAGTTTAAACATATCTCGTTTTTCTTCATTTGAGAATGAGGACATTTCGACTAAAGTATTTGTGCAAACTTATGATGTTTAATGAGTTCTGACAACTAGTGTTTATTAAACAAAATTTTTCGATGGAGTCTTGACCATCTCAGATGAAGTTGTTTTTTTTTTAATATCTGTGGTTTCAGAAGTGCAAATCATAACAAATTATACATCAATGAAATCAGAATGAGAATCACTATATTTCTGTATAAAAAAACAATATGGCGCCCATAACAAAAAAAAAAAGTTGATGATGAATGCCAGAAGACGAAACGTCGGATAGTAAATCTGAACATGAAAACGTTTAGCTGAAAAAAAGTATCAATGAAAATGTACTTTTGGTTTTGAGCTATGTTGTCAAATAACGACAGAAAAAAATAAATGCGAAAATTCCGATATTCAGTTTTTTCCCGATATTTCCAGAAATACTCGGAATTTTCCAAGTTTCAAAACAGTATTTTGTTAAGGACCAGAATACGCAACTTTGCCCCAATTTAAGCTTCGACGTATCTCCTGTAGTTTAGGAGATCCCAATGGTGGGAGTCGAATTTGAATTGCCCTGTAGACCTAATATGAGTACTAACTAATCACTAAAATATAACTTACTTAGGTCTTTGTGGATAAGAAAAACGAGAAGAAAAAAACAAATATACGAAGAGGATTGCAGAACTTGATGAAAAATTATGTTCCAAGCAACATGGTTAAATAGTTGGTCATGTGACAAACAGTAATTAATGGAACATTTATTGGGGATCTGTTTAAAGTACTCTGGAATAATTTTTCGAAAATATGCATTTGCACTCGTTTCGCAGATCCTCGGCTACTATGCTTGTAGAAAATGGTGGTAATCTACCATCGGTAAAAGAACTTGGAACTCCTCTGCGGTGGCAGAGTAGTAAATTGAAAATTCAGTTTCAAAGAGAATGAAGCTAACGAGACAACTATTTCATAGTAATGAGTCCACACCGACAAGCAAATACTGGTGCTATAGATGGTAAATCTCTCATTGATGGGATAGAATAGATATTTCAAAAATATAGCAATTGTCAAATTATTTTTTAGCCACCGGTCGCTAAAAAATTCTTAACGAGCGGAGGCGCTGCTAACATTTACTTTTCAATTGTCATATGAATACCGTTAAATCAAAATAACAGTATGGGATCACAAAAAAGAAATAACAGGATATTTTGCTTTATTCTGCTCTCTAAAGATGATAGCGAGAATTCGTTTGTCAGGTTGCTCGATCTCACAGTGACAAAATCAGGTCTTAAATGATATTTTTTGAAATATAGAAACACACACACACACACAGAGCTCCTTAGTTCTCCGTGCCAAATTATTGATGCATATTTTAATTTGTCAACATTTTTATAGCATTAATATCTGTGAAATTTGAGGATTATCCCAATACAAAGCCAAGCATATGGTTTGCCGATTTTACTACCATTGATATGTGCTCACTGAAAGATAACTTATTCTGTATGTTAATTCGAGATCTTTTGCAATATTTTGTCGACTCAAAAAGTTAGTATGCATCACATAATCAAAGATTATACGGTCATTTGAACGAGTTATAGATATGACACAGCATTTTTTTATATTAAAGCAAAGTTTATTTTCTTGGCTCCAGTGAAATGTGTTTATGACATCCCTTTGTAGTGCTACGCAATGCCTATTTGTTTTTATTTTTTAATGCATTTTTGGAATCAACTACGAATATGGAAAATTTAGAGGTTTGAACTACTGCTGGAAGATCTTTTATGAAAATAACAGAAAGTAATGGGCCCAGGTTCGATCCTTGTGGTACTCTCGAATTAACACAGTATTTTCCAGACACATGTCCGTTATGTTTGACAAGGAAGTACCTACTTTTTAGATAGCTTCCAAATAATTCCAGATGGTCTTTCAGTAATCCAGAACTTGCCATTTTCTTCAAAAGAAGATTATGATTAACGCGGTCAAAGGGTTCACTGAAGTCTGTATAGATTGGATCAATTTGTGTCTGAGTTCGTTGGCTTCATGGATGAACTCAGAAAGATTGGTTAACGTTGATTGTTTTCCTACACATCCGTGTTGTAGATCTGTGAGGGAGTTTTCAATGTGTTTGTACAGTTAATTATAAAGATAATTCTTAATTTCATATTTATATACTTGTGTATGTATTGGAATAGTTATAGGAACATAATATAGGAAACTGAAGTTCTCGAATCTTCAAGAAAATCATAGAATGCAATAAGTATATTCGACGTTTGATCTCAAACAAAAATTAGAACTTCTAGATGTTTCCTTAAAATTCATCCAATGTTTCTAGAACAACTCTATGCTTTCGTCGCATACAAGGTACCTACGTAACATTATTGTTGAAAGTTCAGTCAATCCTTTCAAGGCGGGTAGAATATTGCGAAGCCCAATAGTTAATTGTATAAAACGCAATGTATTGGTTGGTTACGAGTTGTTTAAAAAACTGTCAAAGTATCAATAAATTACAATACGATGAAGTTGAAGTATTTTTTTCAACATACAATTTTCTATTCTTAAAGTCTTTACAGTCCATTTCATCTTGATATTAAAGTATTATTACTATTATTATCGTCTGACGAATAAACGAATCTTTTTTGAATATCTCATAACTGAACTGATTTCATTCACATACATATAGTTCAATGTTCCTTTCAGTGATGTGCATGAATATGTATGACCCACATCACATCAATCATTAGATCACATAAAATTTCTAAAGCTTGGAAACGGAAAGAAGTAATATAGGAAATCACAAATTACCACCGCAGCTAATCGCTTTTTTCTCCAAATACAAAAATTCACAGTCTAATCCCCGAACAGGTAAATCATGTGGTTGTCATTGTTACCGAAGTGACATTCTTGGGGTAGGTCACAGCGAGCCATGTGATTTCTGGCTTTGACCAGGTACAACGAAAGGGAAGGTGATATATGAATGACTGTTGTTTTGGTCAATTGATGGATAGCCTTTACTACCAACTGTCTGAAAAGAAACTAATGTATTTGGGTTCGTTTATTGAGCTCAGGTATACGTGTGTGGGAAAATGTCACCGAAATTATTGAGAATATCATTAAAGCACATGCCCAGTTTGCGCTGTGAGTGCTCTTTCGTGAACAATGATTTTCTTTCTTATAGGGAAGACTTGTCGACCGTATTTCCCTTGCTTTGCAATTTCGCATTCGAAATCTCGAACTAAATGACACGCTTGATCTGTTGCAAATGGAAAATACGGATCAAAGAGAAATAAATGAGAGCAGTGGTGCCCAATTCCATAAGTTCCATATGAATTGCTTTGCTGTGAACATAAGTAAGAAATTAGTAGAAGTACTTCAAGAGGTGATTCTTCACAATATTCTAATATGAATTGTCCAAATAAATATATATCCGGAGACGATTCGTTTCCAAGATACAGGGTGTTAAAGTTTGTTTTTGAATTTTTTTTAACAACTTTTCAAATACTGACCAGAATTAGACGAAAATTGGTATTGAGAGGTTTTCTGAACCTGATGTTATTATTGTTCTTACTAGTAGGGGTCGCCATCTACACGTTTTTTTCTTTTTTGAATATTCATAACTTTTTTGAGCGTACTTATAGCACAATTTGTAGTAAAAAAAAATCGATTTCTCTATGATATCTACGTGAAAAAGCTACCCTTATTGGAAGTCGCTATAAGCAACTGTTTTATAGATATTTGGAATTGAACATTTCAAGTTGATTATTTGATAACCGGTGCATGTTGAAGTTATTGCCACTATTTTGCAATTTTCACAAGATTGCTTAGGAGATGAATGTGTTGTTGAAGTAAGTAGTTTTGGTTATTACATATTATGTGACCGTAAAAGTTTTTAAAAGAGTTCAAGCAATAGAATAGGTGGTTTCAAGTCCAAGTATCTAGAAAACGGTTGCTTATAGCGAATTCTAACAAGTGTATCTTTTTTACGTAGACATGATAGAGGAATCGAATTTTTTACTGAAAAATGTGCTTAAAAGTACGCTCAAAAAAGCTACGAATCTTCAAAAAACACCCTGTATCTTGGAAACAAAGCGTTTCCGGACATATCCTCAATTTGGACAATTCATATTATAATATTGTGAGGAATCACCTCCTGAAGTTTGTCAAATTACTTTTGGATCTCCCTGTATAACAAGTGAATACATAACGAACAGTCTTTGCAGACCGATGATGAACCCTTTACTCCCATATACACCTGCTAGGTAGGCTTATTAAGGCAAGTACATGACAGAAAACAACTACTCCCCTAGCTAAGACCACGACGGGTATTGAATTAAATCTAACAGATACTTGTGCAACGTTCCTCAAAATATCAGAGGACGCAATTGCAAGTGCCCTCTGTGACCAAACAGCAGAATTATGTTTTGATTTGGACAGGGTGACCACCTGCAGACTAGTTTCGAGGTTGTCGCCTCTCATCAGTGCAAAGGGTAGGTCAACACAGACAGCACTGAAGCCATCTGTTCCCCGTCCAAACCATTACACACTCCGATGCTTGGTCAACTCTGGTTCACGCGATAAAGCGTTTCTAGGCTGCTCCACCTAGCGGGCAGAGAAAGAACACTCCGAATTGAAAGATTTATGTGGAGGAAACAATTCTTCGGGAGATCGTTTTATAACGAACAGTCGTTTGCCGACCGATGATGAACCCTTTACTCCAATATACACCTACTAAGTAGGCTTATTAAGGCAGGTACCTGACAGAAAACAACTACTCCCCTGGCTAAGACTACGAAGGGTATTGAATATTGTGCAACGTTCCTCAAAATCTCAGAGGACGCAATTGCAAGTGCCCTCTGTGACCAAACAGCAGAATTATGTTTTGGATAGGGTGACCACCTACAAACTAGTTTCGAGGTTGTTGCCTCTCATCAGTGCAAAGGGTAGGTCAACACAGACAGCACTGAAGCCATCTGTTCCCCGTCCAAACCATGTGTTTTGAATTATCTCGCAGCATGCAATGATGCGATTCCTTCAATCATTTACACATTCAAAAGTGACCCCAGATGCAAAAGTCCAAGAGGTTCAAGTCTGGAAAACTGGGAGGCCAAGGTTGAGGTCCTGCTCGGCCTCCCAACGATTTGGATACACGTCGACTAAGTACTGACGAGCACTGCATAAACCACAATTGTGGTCGAGTGGCTAGTGGAACGGTGTCAAGTAAAATGGGAAGCTGCTCCTGGAGAAAATTTTTATAGAATGTATCATCAAGCCTCAACGGTAGAAAATACGGTCCGGTCCACCTTCTTGCCAATTATTCCGACCCACCGACATTCTTGAATTGCATGTGGGTTATCTTGTTATGAAAATCATTTCAAAATTACATTGACAAAAGTGTACTCGATGGGAAAAATCTCGCGGCAAAAGTGCCTAGACTCGTTGACTATGAAAAGGATAGAATTGGTAATCCTTTGGTTTTGTCTGGTTGTATTTCGACATCTTTCTCAACATTTTTTGGTTCTCATGGTGACCGACACCTTCTGTCTGGTAAGGTGTATTTTCATGTTGTTTCAAGTATTTACTTCGTGCGGTTCTTCAATATTCTCAAGTTTGTTCATATGTTTATTGGCAAGTTCTGCAGCGCACCTTATATTATACTTGTAGCTATGTCTAATTTCAGATTTTCCTCTTATAACAACCTTGTTTTTAATTTAACTTCGTTAACACCGCAAACTATTCTATCGCAAATCAAACCATCTTTCAACTGACCAAAATCACTAGATGTCACCACTTTCTTAAAATCAGTCAAAAATGTATAGAAACTTTCATGTTTTCCTTGAATTCATCAAGTCTTCTATGTCATCTCTATCGTCCTTTGAAATGTTCAAAGTGTCCAGAATTTCAATTATTTCATTACCTATACAATCGCCCTATGCTGTATCACTTCCGTTATGTTTAGCGGTAAGACGTTATCCCAACTTAATGGCAAATTGTCATTAAGTTGGGATAACGTCTGACCGCTAAACGTAACGGAAGTGATACAGCATAGGGCTGAATATACGAATACGGCAGACGGCTGCTTTTTTCTGTTCCCCTTGATGCCAATAAATTTGTTGCAAAATTTTGTTGCTATAAGGTTAAACCACCAATAGGTAAGACTCTCAAATTCCGCACCAATACATGACACCCTTTCAAAAACTACCTGTATTGAAACATATAAACATTTCCTACTGAAGTCCGACAGTTGTCAATATCGTTCAGACCACACTTGATTATGTGTAAGCGTTTTTTTTTCAGTAATTGAACCTACTGCCATCAACAAGTTCTCTTTCAAAGAGTGTCAAATTGTGAGTTGGATTTTTGTATATGTCTAATGAAAATATCAAGAAGGTGCGTTTACTTTTTTTATTTGTATTACCTAAGGTTTGAAATATACCGAATCTTTAAAGCTAGAACATGAATGATACTATTTACGATTTCTTTTTCATTCATTAGATTTAGATTTGCTAAATAACAGATTTTATCTAAGTAATTTTTTGAAGTAATACTTTTTGCACAAGTTCGAAAAAAAATCACCTGTGCGTATAATCATCAACTGGGCGTAAATCAATTTTTTACACACTGTTCATCCATTTATGCATTTTTGAAAAATATAGTATTTTGCGTCAAATATGACTCGGAAGTCTTTATTTTATGATAATACGACGACAATTAATATCATTAAACATTCAAATTAATGATATAATTGTACAATTTGGCAATTTAACAACTGTCGAAGAAAAAACTTTGTACGAAACACTTTCGTAAAGGGCATTTTTGTACTCGCGTGTTTGTTGAACTCAGTCCTACTTTAAGAACTTGTATCATAAATAGCTATTTCAGACTAGTGTAACCTGTTTAGACGAAAGTGACGTTTGCTTCTTCACGATCACGTAAATAAATTTTGATATTGGGAAGGAAAAGATGACATGACAGTGGTGTCAACAATTGGTTTTCTATAGGTGTCAGCTATTGCGTTTTATATTATTGCATCAATCCTTCTATGAAGTAAATATTCTTCGATTTTGTTTGCGGATGCCTAATCTGAAAAGAAAAATCATGAAACACTCTCAACAGAATATGCTAGATGCCATAGATGAAGTGCGAAGAGAGTATTCCGTCAAGGCTACGGCTAAAAAAATGGAATACCCAGAATTACACTTTTGCACGAAATTAATGAGAAGCTGCGAACAGGAAGAAGAATGAGACCATAGAGAATGCTTACCATTGATCAAAAGAAAATTCTACTACTATATATTACCGGAAGAAGGATGGCGATAAGCAACAGAAAGCTGAAAAACAAACTAAGAAGAAAGGAAGAAAGAGAACAAAAACTAAAAGAATTACAGGATGAGAAATAATCTGCTGGAGAACAGATGAAAAGAAACAGAAACAAAAAAATAAAAGGCACATTGAAAAGACAGGATGACAGTGATTCAACGACTTCAGAATCGTTATTGAAAATGCTGACTCCTTTCTATGGGATGAAGGTTTCGAAGGCGTCAACAATGAAGAAGATGATTTGTAATACCAACCTGTTAGTTTCGAACTTCTCATGGAGGTGAATTTTGTCTTGTATGAATTTTTATGTGGTAAACGTAATCAAAATCTATTTATCTATATGTGGTACAACATAAAAAAATCAGACATTCAAGTTATGAGACGATTTTCCACTTGGAGAGGACATCTCTTTCATATCCCAAAAGCACACCTATATTTGTAAAATATTGTGAACATATTGACGAAATATTTGAAATGCAATATTGGCGAGAAAAAAAGTGACCATTCGGCGATATTGGTCCAATGTTACTTGAATAATATTGGCGAAATATTGTCGAAGCAATATTGGCCTCAAAATATTCGGCTATATTGGTAAGTACAATATCGCTGGTACAATATTCTGGCAATATTGGCGAAATATTCTAACGTCATATTGTCGAGAAGTAAAATGCGAATAATTTGCGATATTGGTAAAATATTCTTCAAACATTTCAAAAATTGTATTGGTGAAATTTTCTTGAAGCAATAATGGCCTCAAAACATTTATCGGTATTGGTACAATATCATTTGGATATATTGGTGGAAGTGAATATACCTTGGTTAATTCTTAAATGCCTTTTAGTTGATCAAGGTAAAACTAGAGTCTGCCTTGTGGTCGCCATAACCACTGAGTGAACTGTCTTGAATACAAGAGTTAACAAGCGGCTAGCGATACGCCTGCAACTTTGGACTGAGCATGCGCCAAACTCGAATTTATTTGATGTACAACAAGAGGGTCATTTAATGGCGGAGAAGCAAGAGCAAGGAAAAACAAAATAGCAAACCGTGTTGAAAATGCGTGAATTTGTTTTTTCGCTCACAATTTACACAGAAACCTAACCTGAGCAAGCTAACCTAGCTTGCGATTCGAAAATTCATTGAATTAGTTTTTCGCTCGCAATTTACACACAAACGTAACCTCAGCAAACTAACCTAGCTTGCGAGTCGAAAATGCGTAAATTATTAGCCAAACCTAACCTAACCTGACTAACCTACCTTGCGATTTGAAAATTGTTACCATATAACGACTATTTATCCAAAATTCAGAGAGAGAGAGCAGTGATGTAGCAGCCATGGCAGCCATATTTGTCCATTTTTGAAGTCTACGGAGCACGCTCGAGTTTGGCGTATGCTCAGTCAAAAGTTGCAGGCGTATCGCTAGCCGCTTGTCAAGAGTTATGGGAAGTATTTAATATATTTTTGTAGGTTTTAGGAGACGTTCTATATGTAGAGTCACCTATCGGATTTCCATCCAGGTTTGATCATGATATAATTTTAATATGTTTCATTGTATATTCGGCCAATATTCAAATTTCATCTTAATCTAGATGTAGGAAACAATATGGAGACAATATTGTTTTAACGATATCGGTAAATATTATTGAACCAATATTGACCCAATATTAATTAAAAAGATTTGTTGAATATTGGCGAAATCATATTCAACCAATAATCACACTTGGATATATAATATAGTTTGTTGAAAATAATATGAAGACAATGTTGTTTTTTCGATATTCGTAAATATCATTGTACCTATATTGACCCAATATTACAATTTGTTGAATAAAGTTGAAATGATATTCAATCAATGTGCTATCAACCTTCGAAATACAATATAGTTTTTTATCCCTAGAATCGATATGACTGGAATATTGGGATTGCAATATTTATTCTAGATATGGAAAACAATATTGTTGTATAGACAATAATGTATAATCGATATTGGTAGAAATTATTCAACTAATATTGACCCAATATTACATGTGACAACCTACATTCAAAACAGGTTCAACCAATATTTCACCAATATTATCAATATAATATTGTTTTTTGAATATTCACTCATATTGGACCAATATTATTTTTTCAATTACAATATATTTATATTGGCCCAGTATGAAACCATGATTCAGCCGATATGATGTGCTACTTCGGATCCATGGACAAATTATTTGGCAAAGTATCTCAATCAGAAATCTTGAGAAGAGGAGAAATAATTTAGTTATGTTTTTCAAAGATTATTGCCGGTTAAAGGAGTTTAAGAATTAATAAAGTCATCTATTGGTGGCCGTGCTGGTAGAACGTTCGCCTTTGGAGAGTAGGGTCGAGGGTTCAAAGCCTCGCATGGTCATCGGTCTCGTGCATGGCATCACACGTTAAAAGGTAAGGGCTGCGTCTTCCCTAGCTTACACAAGTCTCTCAAAGACTTCCAAGGGTTGCGCGTAGGGTTGCAATCGGTTGACGGAAATAACAATTTTAACTATAACAATTTTTTTAACAATTGGTCTGAAACATGGACTATTTAATTTTTGTCATCTTGAGGTAGTAATGATGGGTACAAGTAAAATATTTTTTCTACGACAGTGTGTAAACTAAGCTTTTACACACTGCTGACAGTGCTTAAAGTAATACTTTTTCGCACAAGTTCGTAAAAAAATCACCTGTGCGTAAAATCATCAACTGGGCGTAGAGTAATTTTTTACACACTGTTCATCCATTCATGCATTTTTGAAAAATACAGTATTTTGCGTCAAATATAACTCGGAAGTCTTTATTTGATAATACAACGACAATTCATATCATTACAAATTCAAATTAATAATATAATTGCTACAATTTGGCAATATAATAACTGTCGAAGAAAAAACTTTGGATGAAACAATTTCGTGAAGGTCTTTTTTGTACTCGCGTGTTTGTTGAACTGCGTCTCTTTCAAAAAACTTCACGCTCATAAAAAAAAGTCCTACTTTAAGAACTTGTATCATAAATAGCTATTTCTCATATTAGTTTTTAATAAAATATTCAAATGATAATGATAAGAAGTTCTAAAAAACCTTAGAATATCACATGATGTATTCACTTTTTGAATTCAATAAAGAATATTGAAAATTTCCATAATTTCTCATTCAATTTTCTTAGTGTCATCTATTGTTGTGTTTGCCTTATTACCTTCCAATAACATTTCTTGCGGCTGCTTCAAAAATTCCATTTTTGTAGTTGGGTAGGGCAGTGGGGTAAGTTATCCAAAACAAATATCTTATTTTCGTTCAGCTTTCACGACTGCGCCATGTTATAAAGTAATTAAATATATAGAGACTATTATAAATTAAGTATAAAAGTATACTCAAATATGGTGACAATTCTCTACTGACAAAATCACCCAAAGTACTAACCCATACAAGTTGATACCTATTATTTGCATAAATATTAATATAAAGAATGATATTACTATAACCAGTATAACAGACACCTTTCTTCAGGTCAGACTCTACAACATACCAAAAATTGCAAAAAATTAAACGATGACAATTATTCCATAAAGCCTGGTCCTTTCATGTACAGGGTGTCCCAAATTCGAGCCTCATCATTGGGATCTCGGAAACCAGAAGAGATACGAGGTCGGTTAAATGGAGGCAAAGTTGCGCAATTTGGTTCTCATTGAAACGCCGCTTTCATATTTGAAAAATTCCGAATACTTCCGAAGATTTTTGGAAAAAACCGATTATTCGCGATTTCATTTTTATTTTTTTGTGACTCTATTTGAATGGATATAACAAAACAAATTTCACATTCTCATTGCTACTTTTACTGTTCTACAAGATGGTGTTATCAGATTTTCAAACAGACGTTTCGTATTTGAGCTGCCATCATCAACTTTGTTTTTTTAAATACGGCCCTGGATTTTTTATTAAAGATTTTGAAAGTTTCTAATGTCCCAAAACAAATAATGTATCGCACTTATTCTAAAAGTTTATATTAATAGCATTTTTCATAAGAACTCATGAGTTAGAGAGAGACAAAAATTAGATTTTTAATAGAGTTAAAACAAACTTTTTTTGCAATAACGCACTGCATAAAACTCAAAAACTAACATAAAAGTGGGTGGTTAATAAATAATATAATTGAAGTGTCATCCCTCAAACTCTAGGCCCTAGGCTATATTTACAAAGATAACTGCATTTTATCAAAGTGGCTATGCATCGTGAATTCTGGCTATCTTAGTTCATATGTTAATGTTTAAATTATCCAATATTTTGAAAGTTCACAGTTCGTTCACTAATCATTAACGCTTATTAAACGAAAATGATTTTTTCTAACGAAGAAAAAAGAGACATGATAAGGATTTATTATATTTCGAATCGAAATTCAAAAACGGCTTTTTGTTGGAATATCCAGAAAGACGGCAGCCGCATTATAGTTATTTTGCTAATATTGATAATAATTTAGCTCAGTACGGAAGTTTTGTTAAGCCAAGGGTTGAATATGGAACACGAATCGATCCAGAAGAGGAACAAATTATCTTGAACACTGTAAGTTTGAAAACTGTTGAAAAGTAGAAAGTAAAATTAATAAATTTAAATTATTTTTAAGGCCAATAATAATCCTCGAGCTTTAATTAGAGTTTTCTCAGAAGAAGTAGGATTACCGCGAATGAGACTTTGGAGAACTTTAAATAAGCGTGGATATAAACCTTACAAAATCCATATTAGTCAAACACTAAGACCTGGTGATGCTGAGAGACGATTAGAATTTTGTAACTGGTTGCAAAATAAAATTAATGAAAATGATGACTTCCTAAATAAAACTATATGGACAGATGAATGCAGTTTTTCAACAGATGGACTATTTAACAGACATAACGAACACTATTGGTCAAAAGAAAACCCAAGGCAGAATCAAGAAGTAAGACCTCAGGGACGACAATAATTTAACGTATGGGTCGGTATGTGGCACAATAAAATTATCGGCCCGTTTTTTATTCAAGGAAAATTAAATATCGATATATATGCAGAATTAATAATGACCAATATATTGGATTCCTTAATGGAAGAACCTTTGGGCGTATTACGTCAACTATGGTGGCAACAAGACGGTGCACCACCTCATAATGGGAGATGTGTTAAAAATTTATTAAATGAATTATTCCCTAATAAATGGATTGGAAACCAAGGGTCCCGTACGTTGGTCAGCTAGAAGCCCCGACCTAAACCCTCTAGACTACTTTCTTTGGAGATTTCTCAAAAACCATCTTTATCGAAACACACCACAAAATCTTGAAGTATTACAACAAGACCTAATAAGGGAGATCAGTGCTATCCCTGCAAGGACCATTCAGCGTGCCATCCATGAACTTCACAGACTGACACGAAAATGCATTCAAGCAGGTGGTTTACAATTTGAATATTTGCTTTAAATTTCATTGGGCATTCAATTTTATAGTTTTTGTTTGACTTTTTTTGGAATAATTAAAACATCATGCCTATTGTTGAACATCACGCATTGTTTTATATCAATTTTTAGGAGCTTCTGAGGTCCTTAAAATAATGATGTATCGTTCTTTTTCGAAAAAATTATTTTAACGATGTCCTGCTAAGATCTTACAAACAATCTATTTTCTGTCTCTCTCTAACACATGAGTTCTTATGGAAAATGCTTTTAATATAAACTTTTCGAATATGTGCGAAACATCATTTGTTTTGGGACATAAAAAGATTTTAAAATCCATAATAAAAAATCCAGGGCCTTATTTAAAAAAACAAAGTTGATGATGGCAGCTCAAATACGAAACGTCTGTTTGAAAATCTGATAACACCACCTTGTAGAACAGAAAAAGTAGCAATGAGAATGTGAAATTTGTTTTGTTATATCTATTCTAATAGAGCCACAAAAAAATAAAAATGAAATCGCGAATAATCGGTTTTTTTCAAAAATCTTCGGAAGTATTCGGAATTTTTCCAATATGAAAGCGGCGTTTCAATGAGCACCAAATTGCGCAACTTTGCCTCCATTTAACCGACCTCGTATCTCTTCTGGTTTCCGAGATCCCAATAATGAGGCTCGAATTTGGGACACCCTGTACAGAAATTAACACTGAAAATACGATATCGTATTTGGTGGATTATCAATATCGCCTGAAAAATTAATTATTCTCATAACTGCTCATTATTGAGACAAATAAATATGCTATTCACTATTG
Source organism: Chrysolina oricalcia (assembly GCA_944452925.2). Lineage (NCBI taxonomy): Eukaryota > Metazoa > Arthropoda > Insecta > Coleoptera > Chrysomelidae > Chrysolina > Chrysolina oricalcia. The sequence continues at coordinate 15,309,666 of OX101816.2, forward strand.
ACAATCAAGCAAAATGCTTATGGAATAAAGTTTTAATTGCATTTTCTAGAACGAACGCAACTCTCTTTATGGTATGAAACTAAAAGCGTAATTTTTTCTCAGTAATTATTCATGTTGTCAACCTTCATAATGGTTTTTAACCTCTTTGCAAAGTCAACTTCATTTCTTCGATTGTCGCCTACATAATTAGAAATATGTTAATTTCAGAAAAGTACTTTGTTGAACGCAAGATAAAATCACCATTAGGGGCTTGAAATATGTCCTCAATTATTTCTTAGTTGTGCACGGCAACTTGAATGATGAAAAAATATAAGTTACTTCTACTTTTGTAATTGGAGTTTGTGAGATTAAGGTTGGCCTAAAAAAAAAGTGGAAAAAGTATTTCATAGAGTCATTTATTGGATGTTTGACATAGAATTTTTCCTATTCTACTAATCAAAGAGAACTCAGGGATTCAATTGGACATCATAATCATCCTGAACATGATTTGACGGAACACGAATCCGCCGCTAAAAGTCTTAGGTTCTCAGTATTAACTATTTATTGACTAATGAATCTGGGATAAATTATAAGAAGATGGAGGAAGTATTGTTATGATGCTGGAAATCAATGGAAAATATTATTGATCGAGTAAGGTTCCTTTAATCGGCGCATTTAGAAAGATTTGCCATTACATTGTTTATAACGCGAAAAACTACACATCGGACAGAAATCATCTTGATCACAGTTGAACCACATATCCAAATCCAAATCACAAATACAACTATTTGGTCCAAAAAAATCACAGAAATATTTTGAAAAATCAAATTAAAAGACACATTAACTCTACTGAACTAGAGTTTGTCGATGAGGCAAAAAATCTTGGAGTGATTATAGATAGTGATTTTCGATTCGAATCACACATAAATAAACTCACGCAGAAAGCTCACTGTTCGTTAAAACTTATTTATGGTAATCGGAACCTACTAAGTGAACAAAAATTACACTTTGTGATGGTCTGTACTCTCATCCTTGAACTAAGGCGATTCACTATAAGTATGGTCCTAGTCTCACTGTGAGGAATAAGATGAGATTACAAAAAATTCAAAATTCTTGTCTTTATCTCATTCACGGAGTTCGTAGGAGAGATATAATCTCATCAAAATTGTGAGAAACTCATTGGCTCAATATGGATAACCGCAGGCTCTTACATTCAGCATGCCTTTATCATAAGATAATTCATAGTAAAATGCCTATATACTTGTACAACACAATTACTATCCGTACGGATGTTCATTATCTGAATGTGCGATACAAGGGACTATTAACTCCTCCGATGCACGTCCACGAATTTTTCAAGAGGTCATTCACGTATCAGATATCTACAACCAGCTGCCTTCTGTTATCATCCCAGTACGTGACGGTACATCTTCGATACACTGAAGCATTACTCAGACGCATAAATATGATCAAGTGCTTACATAATACTTAGATTAAGATATAAATAGGAGTTGCTGAAGTAAGTCTATAGCTAGATTTCATGTGAACCGTTACTGCTTATACATTTAAATATACTTGTTCGTGAAATAACAGTGTTTCCTTCCATCCGGGTGGCAACCCCTAACATCAGAAGTGGTAAAAAGAACTCAGCAGTATGGGAAAACGAAGGAAACGACGTTTGTCAACGTCTGATTCATCTACTAGTTCCTCATCAACAAGCGATGGTAAACGAAGACGCCGTCAAAAAGGAATACACATAAGGCAGCGAAAGGTACCAGACAAACGGTTGATACTAAAAGAGCTCCGGTAAGTGGCATGTCGATTCAGCCAGTAGGTGTTTCATCTGTGATCTCTGAATTCAATCCTTTGATAGACGATATTAACCGTTGGATGGAAATAGTAGATCATAGCTCTCGAATTTATGAATGGACTTCTGAAAATACAGTTTTTAAAGCTACCAGTAAATTAGTAGGAACCACACGAATTTGGTATAACAGTCTTGTATCCAATGACGTTGAATGGTCTCTGTTCACATGGGAGATGTGGAAAGAAAGACTGATGGAAACATTCCGATGCAGGCGGGACATTTTCTCGTTATTCCAGGACCTAATGAATCATAAACCTGCAAATCTTTGTATGATTTTTTTTCTTACATGTGGCTAAAATTGATAACTTGAGACTCAACATTTCAGAAGAGGATACAAATATCCTTGGCGAGGCTGCAAGAATTCGGAACACAACTGATCTAGCTGCATATTTACGTAATAAATTATTCCATGGCGAAGCAAAAACAAAAGTTCCAGAATTCTAGTTGCCAGGTACAAGCAAAGGTTCCAATATACATAATGCCTGGGTAGAACCTCGTGATAATCCAAATAGACAGAGTGGAAATAAAATCAATTCATACGATAAGTCTTGAAGAAAGTGTAATTCATGTGGTAAAATTGGTCACAAAAGGGAAAATTGCCCAAATAGAAATAAAGTATGTAACTTCTGTAAAACTCTTGGTCACATTGAATCTGTCTGTCCCAAAAAGCACATTCCAAACTTGGAGATCAAAATGATAAGGAAAGTCTCCAAAAAAAATTCAATAAGGAGGTTTTACTTGACGGTATGCGAACAATTGCATTCATAGATTTAGGTAGTGATTTTTCCGTTATGGAGAGAAATTTAGCTTTTGATTTGAATTTGAAAACTCAAAAATTAGACAAGGTGGTCAAACTATCAGGGTTCACAGGGCAATCAATATATGTATATGAGAGTACTTTCGCAACTATTTCAATTGAGCAGTGCTGCCTTCATTGTCAAATTTACATTACTGATGAGCCCCTCAGCGATACCAAATTTATTATTGGGCGCAATTTTACGGAGAATGAGGCCATTTCCTACCATCGAATAGGTAATAAGCTAACATTCCAAAACGCAGGCAGGACATTGCAATATGAAACCAAGGTGACTCCTTGTAAATTCGACATCATCCATGGAGAAATATCAGAAACAGAAAAAGCTCAATTATTTTTATTAATTAACGAATTTGAAAATTGTATGTACGTTTCAATGAAAAAAATTGGGAAAGTCACACTCAGTTGCTCTTAGAATTGAAACCAAAAACAATACACTGATTTCCTGTCGCCCATACAGGCTATCAGAAAGTGACAAAACAACAATGAAGAATCAAATAGATGAGCTTCTATCAGCTGGTATAATCAGAAAAAGTAATTCGGGATATGCTAGCCCGGCACTACTAGTAAACAAGAAAGACAAAAAAAAACGTTTATAAGAAGACTATAGAGCCTTGAATAAAATAACCGAAAAGTATTCAATTCCATTACCCATCATAGAGGATTTAATTGACTCATTGAAGGGGTTCAAATTATTTTCAACATTAGATCTAGCCTCGGGTTATCATCAAATACCTGTGAGCCTTGAATAAGTTCACAAGACAGCATTCATCACACCCGAAGGTCATTATGAATATCTTCGGTTGCCCTTTGGTCTGTGCAATTCACCAAGTTTCTTTCAAAAATTGATGCTTTTACCAAATTCATTTTGCCCAGGGCGGAACCAACAACAGAAACGTCAAACGTTATCGAGGAATTGACAGAAATATTTAAAATTTTTGGTAACCCAAGACAAATAATCAGTGATGCTGTCGGTATGCCTAGAGGTAACGGACAGGTGGAAAGAGACAACCGATCAATTCTGGATGCCCTGTCAACTATGGGATCGAGCACAACAACGGACAATTGGGATTCCCAGTTGGGAGCGATTCAACAAAGTATCAACAGCATGGTACACAAGACTACAAAAGCAACCCCTGCTGCACTTATGTTCGGGATTGACTTGAGAATGGACGGGGACCGCTATATTTCTGATGATGACAAAGCACTAGACGTTACTAAACTGCGAGACATTGCTAGTAAACATCTGGAAAAGAACAGGAAAAGACAAGACAAAACTTTCAACGCGAAGAGGCAAGAAATTAGCGGGTAGAAAGTTGGCGACTTGGTGGTCACGAAAATCGCTAGTCTCCCAGGCAACGAAAATCAAAGCAAAAAACTGATGGTGAAATATAAGGGACAAAGTCATCGAAATATTGCCTAACGACCGTTACAAGGGCAAATAAGACATTCATGCAACTAGATCCAGGATTTCATACGAAGCCGTAGTGTGTCTCGAACACATGAAACCATTCAAGATCCGAAAATAGACAAGGTGCGTCAACACATATACATGCCCGTATGCCGGCAACACATAGACATGCCCGTATGCTGGCAACACATAGACCGTATGCTGGCAACACATAGACATGCCCGTATGCTGGCAACACATAGACATGCCCATATGCTGGAACACATAGACATGCCCGTATGCTGACAACATATAGACATGCCCGTATGCTGGCAACACATGGACATGCCCATATGCCGGCATCATTCGGAACTACCGACAGGTGGTGTGAAGGATGCTACTAACAGTTTTCACATAGGGTTGATAACACTTCAGTGTATTTCTTGTTGCAGGTTGGGTATCGAAGATCAATTGAGGACAATCGAGACGCAGGATGGCCGAGTGTAATCAACCCAGTACATGACGGTACATCTTCGATACACTGAAGCGTTAGTCAGACGCATAAATATGATTAAGTGTTTACATAATACTTAGATTAAGATATAAATAGGAGTTGCTGAAGTCAGTCTATAGCTAGATTTCATGTGAACCGTTACTGCTTATACATTTAAATATACTTGTTCGTGAAATAACAGAGTTTCCTTCCATCCGGGTGGCAACCCCTAACACTTCTAACCTGAAGAACTTGACAATAGGCATTTTTCGAAAAAAAAATCACGTCTAATTTAATTAATACTCAAAATTGAAATAACAATGGCTTTCGAAAGTATAGTTGAAAATAGTTTTTGAACTTCGCCTTTTGTTGTATTTTTTATAATCAATAAAGACCCTCATTATTATTATTATATAATTATCTATCAGTTTCCGCAATATTGTTTGTCTAGCTTCAGATTTTTAAAAATTATGAATTTTTTTTCGAGGTTTTCCCGGATTTTCGAAGTGAAGAATGCACCGATCTGGAAGTATAAAAAACCATTTTGTGGGTTTTATAATTTTCCACAAAAGTTTCCTCCAAAACATTTTGAGATAGTCGCAAAAAGTTGTTATTTTTTTTCACTATTTCTTGTTTAAAAAATTCCACAACGCGATTTTGCTATGGTGAAAACGGGTTTTCATTCACGAACTATTTTATGCAAAGTAGTTTTTTATTTTGTGTGAAAAGAGCCACTTATTTTGATCTTCACCTTGGCCTATGGTGAATTCTTCTAGAAATAATAAAAAGAGAAAAGAAATTGATGGAAACATCTTGAAGCACTAATTTTTTTTCATGAATATTCTTATTCTATTTTATGATTTTGTTAATGTTAATGTGAAAAATTACTGAAAGTTTAAAGGCGTCAATTTGAACATTTTCTGACGAAATGATGTTTGTATAACTCTCAATATCGTTAATTGTTCTTTTTTATTCGAATTGTTTAAGAATTTATTTATGATCATTTTTGTATCAGCAGATGAAACGTTTTTGAAGTTTTCTATAATTCGTTCAAAAGTGTTTTGTGATGGCTTCTGCTTCTTTGGATATCGAATAGCAAATATACCACATTTTCTTGAGATACCTTATTACATTCGCCATTAATAATTAATAGATTCAAGTAATCTTCATTCGAATAATTCAAACGAGGCTGAATGATTGATTACAATGACATTTCCATGGCAGTTGATTGTTTCCAACAGCTAACAATAAGTAAACTCAAGAAAAGTACGTGATTTTCTGCAACTGAGACATGTTAATTCGCCAATATTTCGAAAACTGTTAAGTGTATAGGCCAATAAACAGAGCAATTTTTCTCATAAAAGTTCAACTTAAATTGCCGATTTCTTTTTTGCAATTCGGTCGTCACGGAGGGTTGAATAATTAGCAATAAAGTTATCACCCCCTGGGGGGAGGGCAACCCCCCCAAAATCGTAAAAACTTTTTTGGAAGGTATTTTCTTGACATTTCAGCTCTGGGCAATGAATATCAGTGAAAATCGGTATTAATAATGGGGGCGAATTATTTTCAACACTTAAACCCCCTCCCGGGGCATCAACCCCTTCCCGAAATCGTGTTTTTTGGGTACTTTCTATGAATATGTAAAATTGTCAGTTCTGAGTAATGAAACTGAGCGAAAATTTGTAAAAATAATAGGTATAAATTATTAGAAACGATTTTCCCGCCCCGCATTCGGGGCATATCCCCCGCATCGCGGAAACATTGGGGTGAGAGGGAAGGGGGAGAATATTTGAAAACACTCTCAAACTACTACTCTTAGATATAAATGTGGTAAATAATCGTTGAGAAGTATTGTTATGAAAATTATTCGCAAATTCGAGAGAAGATAAATCAAACGCGGACCGGAGGTAACGAAATAAGGTAGTGTATTTCAATGATATCGAGAAAGGGTATGTAGAAATGAATCCACAAGTAATCACCATCAAGAAATGTATAGGAAAATATATCTATACATCTTCAGTCTCCTCATCTTCATCTTCACAATCTGGAACAATCACTGCCAAGTTTCTACAGATATCTGACATTGAAATATTTTGAAACAGAGCTGAGTTGAACATGAAACAAATATTTCAAAAATAAACTCACCTTTTTCAATTAATAACAGTGAGAAAGCTCTAAGAGATGTTTCCTCGTCTCCGACTGTCGATGTTACCCCAGTATACAGTGTTTTCTGCACAGGAACTTTTTTATTATCTGACGTTTACATAGAGCAACGTTGACTGCTGTCTTCTGCGCACCGACTAAACCATGCCGCTGTATACTATACAGCGGCGCGCTAGCTGCCGCATTGACAAGGTCCCAAGCCGATATTTTTCAGGTTTTAGAATCTCAATGAGTTTAAAGCAGGTACACTTCGGGATAGTTTCCTTTGGTGCACTGTCTTCCTCGGCCTCGAATCCCCATATTCCATCAAGGACTGATTTTATTTTTCTTTCCATAGCACAAAAATACGATCAAATGCCGAGTAACCTCTATTTTAAGTACTTAAAAGATTGACTGGGGCAGTTTTTTTGTAAAAATTTGTACTCTTTCTGAATATCAAGTTATTTTTTTGATTTAAAATAAATTTTTTGAGATATTTCGAAATTACCTCAAAAACTAATTTCAACGCGTTTTTTGGGGGGGTTCCACCCCCCCTGGAGGTGATAATTTTTCTCAGAAGTAATGTGCACACTGTGTTATACAATTTGAAAAAAATTATCGGCGGAGCAATTTAAGTTGAGGTTGATAGCCCTGTTGATTGGCCTAGTAGGCATAGCCAAAATTGACTTGCAATGTTTTCAACCGCATCTATATCATTTTCTGGCGAATGCCCTTTATAACTCTAATAGAATTGATATAAAAATTCTGCTGAATTGGGTTCTCTCCTACGAATAATCGATACAAAAATAAAAGATCATGTGCAGAAATGAAAAAAAAAACATTTCTCGGTCCTCAAACGCAATTTTCAACTTAAAATTTGAAATATTTCGAATACGGTTACACTTGGGTATAGGACATTATACGTGAAACAAGTTCAGATTTATGCGTAAAATCTAAAACTTTGATAATATACAGAGTATTCAAAAACAAAGTTGGGATTCACTTCCGGTACAACCGGAAGTGCCACATTCTTGAAAATGTTTTAGCCGGATAGCCCTTATCAACTATAGTAAACTTCCAACACCAAATTTTCAAATTCGGCCCACCTGTAGTTTTCTATATATTGATAATATTATAATAATAATAATAATAATAATAATAATAATAATAATAATAATAATAATAATAATAATAATAATAATAATAATAATAATAATAATAATAATAATAATAATAATAATAATAATAATAATAATAATAATAATAAGTGGTTAGAGCGTTCGACTTTGGGTCGAAAGGTCCGGAGTTCGAGCCCCAGTTGCGGCTGGGATTTTTAAATTTAATTTGACCGATTAAATTATTGAAATCTCGTGGCTGGGCTGGGGTGAGTCCTGCACGATTCACTGTTGCGTTCCAATTAACAGTGCTGCTCCTCAGGTGCAATATGGTTGGTGAGATAAAAGTTATACAGATATATAAAAAAAGTTTGAAATTAAATTATGTATACAATCGACAGATGAAAAATACCAGTCACAGTAATTGAATAAAAATTCAACGTCACAGCTTTACATATATAATTATGAAAGAAGTACACAAAATTCATTAAATAATTAGGAAGCATCATTCAGATACCCTTGCAGAGTATAGTGGCACCTGTCAATTTAACTTTATCACAAAAAATGTTGTCACTTTGAGAGTTTATTATCTCTATCGGAAATTTGTTTTAGAGAGACAAAGCATTGGAAGCAGGGGAGTTTTTGTATTTAGAAATTTTGTGACTTGGCATCCGCAGCTGTCCTACGAATCTTGTTCTATAAGTATTTGTTGATGCAATTGTTTCGAAGGACTCAAGGTTGTTTCTAGCAAATTCAACACGTTTTAAAATATAAATACATAAGCAGTTATTCTGTTATTAAAACCGGTTTGCAACTATTTCTATTGTCCATGTCGAAGATGCGTCTCAGAATGCGCTTTTGGCATACAAAAACTCTATTTAAATATGTTCCCCATGCCATTATGTCGAGTGATATAAGTGAAAATGCCATGGCAAAATAAATGATGAATAAATTATCTTTTGTTACACCGGATTTCATTTGTTTGATTGCAAAGCATGTTGTATTGAGTTTACTGCAAACACTATTGATGTGCTGATCAAAAGTTAGACGTTCGTCTAACAGAGTTCCCAAGAACTCTACCTCTTGCGACATTTCTATTTCCTCACTGAAGACTATTTCATTTGGTATATTATCTTTCCTATCAAAAAATTTCATAGAGACAGACTTCTCAGGGTTCAGAACGACTGTTACGGTCACACCAAGACGCAAATGTATCAATGATTTTGGCAACCTTAACAAGTAAATTGTCGATATTAGAAGTTGTAACTGTGATCGTGGTATTATCATCAGCAAACGTAGTTAAGTGGCAGACTTTCATGTAGGTATTAAGGCAAGTCATTAGCAAATATCACAAATAATAATGGACGAAACCGAACCTTGTGGAACACCCACTTTAACATTCTGTTCACTCTACGTTTCAGTATCATATTTGACCATAATTTTCCATATAGGATCTCAACCAAGTTGAAAAATATTCTGGAAAACCAATTGCAACTGTCTTATGGGTTATTAAATCCGAAGATACCGTGTTAAAATCCTTCGATAGATCAAAAAACAGACTGATAACAAGGTTATTAACGTGAATTTCTGCATAAATGAAATTGAGAAAATGGCAAGTTGCTGTTTCGATAGAATAGCTTTTCCTGAAGCCTTGTTCATTGTTACATAAGAGTTTTAGACCGTCAGATAGTGACAGATTTAGGTGCCCCATTTTCACATACAAGCCTCGAATAGGGTTGAGAAGTACATCGATGTTGAGTGAAATGGAGGGAAATTTACGAGTGGCTCCTGGGGATAACATATGGAAAATTCGATTTTCCATGGAAAATTCGATTTTCCATATTTTAACGCGAGCCGTGTTCACCTAATCATTAATTAATAGAACCTGGCTTCAGAAGATCAAAGGCTTGAGTGTTGAAGGTGGCTAAAGGGTTAAAATGAGGCTGTAATCTTGTAAAGAAAAATCGAGATTTTAACAGGTTTTCCCACGCAAGCCCATCGAAACTATGAAAACCTACATCGTCACTAGACCGAAAAACATAATGGCTTGAGTGGCGTGAATGGAAAAGTAGATTTTGTTGTTGGAAAATTTAATGGAAATTCTTTTTGATTTTTCCATATGTTTTCCCCACGAGCCACTCGTAAATTTCCCTTCATTTTACTCAACATCGACTTACTTTTCAACCCTATTCGAGGCTTGTATGTGAAAATGGGGCACCTTAATCTGTCACTATCTGACGGTCTATTTGTTTGCTTCCAAATAATCCACCAACCTGTTTCTCAAATAGCTTGGCCAAGGAACAAATCAAAGAAATTTGTCTATAATTATCAATCTCATTTTAATCACCTTATTTATAGTGAGTTATCATTTAAGCCTGTTTGAACTCAATTGGAAAATATCCTTACATGTAGGACTGATTCATCAGATAAGTGAGAGGATCAATTATAAGGTCAATTACATTTTTGATGATGATTATATACAGTGTGTCTCACTCCTCATGGAAACACCCCTATTTTCCGTAATAATTGAGGTAGAATGATGAAACTCTCAGAACTGATGGAAATGCTGAAAAGGTACCTAGCACCTGAATGGGATTGGCCTAAGTGATATACACTGCCCGCCACTCGCGATGAAACACCCCATTTTTACGGCAAAACATACTAGGGGGCAAAACAGGCTCAAAATTCCTTCAGATTCGTGATCAGGACTACCAACTCACTACAGATACACTTTTTCCATGAAAAACTTTCAGTCCTGAAAAATCCAAAATTTGTCTCACTTCTCATGAAAGCACCCCCGTATCTATCTTCCGAAATAATTGAGGTAGAATGATGAAACTCTTAGGACTGTTGTAAATGCTCAAAATGCAACTATCAACTGAATGAGGTTGGCCTAAGTGATATACACTGCCCGCCACTCGCGACGGAACAAACAGTTTTTACCGTAAAACATACTAGGGGGCAAAATAGGCTCAAAATTCCTTCAGATTCATGATCAGGACTACCAACTTACCACAGATACACTTTTTCTCTGAAACAATTTTAGTTCTTAAAAATCCGTATTTGTCTCACTTTTCTTGGAAACACCCCGTAATAATTGAGGTTGAATGATGAACTCTCAGGACTGATGGAAATATAAAAATAGGCTCAAAATTACTTCAGGTTCATATTCTTGTTCATCTATCGATCCTGAAAATTCCATTGTTCTACGTAAAAAATTACGGAAGATACGGGGGTGTTTCAATGAGAAGTGAAACATTCGATTTTTTCAGGACTGAAAATTGTTCAGGAAACAGGTGTATTACTAGTAATTTGGGGATGCTGAACACGAATCCGAAGGAATTTTGGGCCAATTTTGCCCCCTATAAACTTTCCGGAATAATGGGTTGTTCCACCGCGAGTGACGGGCAGTGTATATCACTTAGGCCAACCTCATTCAGGTGGTTGGTGCATTTTGAGCATTTCCTTCAGTCTTGCTAGTTTTATCAGTCTACCTCAATTAATGGAAGATACAGGGGAGTTTCCATGAGAAGTGAGACAAATTCGGATTTGTCAAAACTGAAATATTTTCAGGGAAAAAGTATAGCTTTAGTAAGTTGGTAGTCCTGATCACGAATCTGAAGGAATTTTGATCCTATCATGCCCTCTAGTATGTTTTACCGTAAAAATGAGTTGTTCCATCGCGAGTGGCGGGCAGTGTATATCATTCAGACCAACCTCGTTTAAGTGGTAGGTGCATTCTGAGCATTTCAATCAGTCCAGAGGGTTTCATCATTCTACCTCAATTATTACAGAAGATACGGGGGTGTTTCCATGAGAAGTGAGACATACTGTAGATAGTTTGTCTATACCGGTTGATTTTTATTTAACAATTTCTCAGAGCACTATACAGGGTGTAACATAAGTACGTTGAAATATTCAAGTGACGTATTCCTAAGACAATTTTAAGAAAAAAATGCTTCGTTTCGGAGATACAAGGTGTTGAAATTGAATTTTTTTGTTCGTTTTTTAAAAGTAAATTTTGCAAAAAATGAGTCATTTGCACGAAATTTGGTACTCGGGGTTTTTTTGACTTGGGAAATCATAATTTCGTATTAATTTTTACGTAACATCTAGAGGGCGCTGCGTACGCTGTCTTTAATTTTTTCAAATTGCCCTAACATTTTTGACTGTAAACTTTTGGTACTTTTCATGAAAAAACCTAATTCCCACACCTTTTCCAAGTAAAAAAGGTACACATCTTCAACAACGCTGGAGGTGATCGTTTTCGAGATATTTACAATTTTCTATATCGATACATGGTACTTAGCTCCTAGGGCGCTAAGCGAAGTTGCTGAGAACATTACAAAAACTAAGTATGTGGTAGATCTCGTTTCCTATGAAATGTTTATAGAAAAATTATTTGTGTTCGAGATACAGATGATGGAAAATTTCCAAAACATGGTTGGTTTTCGTCATAAGTTATTTGCAACTGCAGTTATTTTCATCAAACTTTAAACACAGACTTCTTTCAAACTGAGCATTTTCAAACTGCTTAATCAATCGAAGTTAAAAAAAATTGTCAGGTTCAATTAGAAAGTGCTACATATCGGAGTTTGTAAAAAAAATTTGGAGAAGTACTATGTATGATATTTATTAGGCAATTAAACATATAAAAATTGAACAAACAACTATTAAAACAACGCTGAATATGATAAGGATATAATTGCTGTTCCTTTAAAATTCTGTAAACGGTCATGTGACTCACATTTAAAGTTTGACAAGTTTTTCTTGTACTTGTCTCTGGATGTTCGCTAATTTCTTCGAAAACCGCCTCCTCCAATTCCACAGTTCTTGTAGTCCGTGGCCGTCCTACTGCAGAATTTCTTTCAAAGCTTCCACATTCGGAAAGTCGCCGGAAAAGATTCGCAAATGTCGCTGCACAAGGAGTGACGCGTTGGGGATACCTTTCCTGATAGATGCGTCTGGCCTCGGTTGAATTTCCGTCATCCAAGCCGTATGCAAAAATCATATCAGCCATTTCAGTATTCGTAAATTCGGGCATGGTACCAGAAAATTACTTTATAAACTCTGAACTGTGAATTTGTCAATGAATAGTTAAAAATGTGACAGCGAACTTCTATTTTTATAAACAATCCTTCATAGCCTACTCGAATTAATTAACTTAATTTGCAAGCGGAGAGTGACAAAAATTATTGAATTCAAATTCGGCTATACTGATTAAGCAGTTTGATAATGCTCAGTTTAGAAGAAGTCTTATACTGTAATAAAGTTTGATGAAAATAACTAAAATTTCAAAAAAACTTATGACAAAAACCAATCATGTTTTGGAAACATAATAAATATCATAGTACTTCTCCGAATTGTTTTTTTCTTTACAAACTCCGAAGTGTAGCACTTTCTAATTGAATAATTGAACCTGACAATTTTTCTTTAAGTTCGATTGATTAAGCAGTTTGAAAATGCTCAGTTTGAAAGAAGTCTGCGTTTCAAGTTTGATGAATATGACTGCAGTTGCAAATAACCTATGACGAAAACCAAACATGTTTTGGAAATTTTCAACCATCTTAATCTCGAAAACAAATTATTTTTCGATAAACATTTCATAGGAAAAAAGTAGTTTATTTTGACGAGATCTACCACATACTTAGTTTTTGTAATGTTCTCAGCAACTTCACTTAGTGCCCTAGGAGCTAAGTAACATGTATCGATATATAAAATTATAAATATCTCGAAAACGATCACCTCCAACGTTGTTGAGGAAGTGTACCTTTTTTACTTGGAAAAGGTATGGGAAAAAGGTTTTTTCATTAAAAGTACCAAAAGTTCACTGTCAAAAATGTTAGGGCAATTTGAAATAAATAATGACAGCGTACGCAGCGCCCTCTAGATTTTACATGAAAATTAATACGAGATTATGATTTCCCACGTCAAAAAAACCCCGGGCACCAAATTTAGTGCAAATAACTTATTCTTTGCAAAAGTTACTTTTAAAAAACGAACACCCTGTATCTCCGAAACGAAGCATTTCCGGACACAAGTTTCTATCGACTTTTTTTCTTAAAATTGTCTCAGGAATACGTCACTTGAATATTTTAAGTACTTATGTTACACCCAGTATATTTCAACTTCGGTCATAGGTTCATTGAGAATGGGCTGAATGATTGTGAAATTTTTACTAGTAGTACAAGGTAATGATAGAGTCTACAGTGATTATTTGGACCTAATTCTGTAGTCTTACAAAAATAGTCAGCAAATACCTCTGCTACCTCCTGTACAGCATCCATAGTTATCGAATTATGCATCAATGAGATGATTCTAGTATCTGGCGAATTCTGTTTTCCCATTTCAGTTCAGAATTAATCAATTGTTAATTATTTCATTATGAAGAGTAACCAGCATTATTATTATTATTATTATTAACTACCGCCTGACCGAAGTTTTCTGAAACGCAAACCTGATTTTCCCAAACAAGTCCCTCAAAATATCATCTGAAGGGTAGCCAAACGATTAGCATAAAACACACTCGTTTTTAGCCAGTTCTCATGGATTCTTGCACATAATTGAAGATGCAAATGCAAATATTAGCAGTAACTGAAATTGCAAAGTCGTTAACGCGTCTTACCTTCAGAGAATAGCTGTCCGTCCGAAAATAACACCTGGTTAGTGGTGGTTACTGCCTTATTTGCATTATAATGGACACTTTGAGGAGCCCGGCGGCACATCTCGTTACTCATCGGGTTTCACATGATTTTCTCTCGATCACCGGTGGTGGTCGGCTAGAGGGTCAGTTGTGTCATTGGATTAGGACAACGTGTCAAGTAATTATAAAGGGAAGAATAATTATATACGGGAATGCGTCTCGGAGACCCATGGGAAATCACGTCAGAGAGTGTAATCGCTTTGTGTGTTATTGAAATTAGCTGGGCCAAACGGAATTTTCTGAATTATACTGTTAGGAACCGATCTATTGAATTCTTCAATAGTGTCCTTCAAATCGTTGGCATCATATGGAAAAAACTTTTATTGAAAATTCCACACTTGTAACTTTGAACCAATCAAAATACGTAATTTTGACAGATCACCATGGCAACGGAGTTATTTTAGTAGAATTTTTTTTCTCGTAGGATACCCAACAGCGAATTATACTGGAAATTTTTTGACGTTTACAATAACAGACAATTTTTGACAGACTGGTTTTTATTTGTTCACATAATATTTAGTTTTGATACATTTTAATTACAAAGCTAAGATGTTTTCTATATTCTTCGGACACCTCCATCTCTTCTTATGGGAGAAAATGCAGGACTTTGAATGTTTTCAATTAAGTGTCTATGTCTAATAAAATATTTACCGGGTGACAACGAGATCACTTTCAGGCTGCAAGTTTTTTATTATTTCACCCTGTAAAACGAAACTTGGCAGAGTTAATATTCGAGCTCAATGTCATTTGACTGATGTAACGACAAATTTCTACAAATTTTGTTTTTAGGATTCTTCGAATCAATCTACATCCGATTCATAATTTTCCAATCGATTTTGACTTGAATTATATTTTTAAATCAAATATCAATTTTCAATCTAGAGTGCCATGACCATCTTAAAATTTCTCTACGTCGAGTCTCTATTTTCAGAAAAATCTAAAAAGATTATTATCTTTGTTCGTTAGCCTAGAGAAAGGCTGAAAAGTTGTATAATTTTTTTTTTATTAATTTAAAAAACTTAAATATAACCATATTACTTTCATAACACTATTGAATGCATTATTTCAAGACGAATCCAAAAATGTATAATACATACTACCATCTTTCATCCCAACTTACTTCAATTCAATCTCTGGAAGATGTCCATTTCATTATTAAATTAAATTTTGCCGAATCTCGCATAGTAACATTCTTAAAAATTGTTGTTAAAATAATTATTGCCGTCAACCAATTGCACCCCTACGCGCAACCCTCGAAAGCCTTCGAGAGACTTGTGTGAGCTAGGGAAGACGCAGCCCTTACCTTTTAACGTGTGATGCCATGCACGAGACCGATGACCATGCGAGGCTTTGAACCCTTCGCTCCAAAGGCGAACGTTCTACCAGCACGGCCACCATGGCCCATTTTTATTAAAGTCATAGTTGCCGTTGTCATGGAAAGCTATTGAATTGTTGTACCTATGAGGTTACATTTATTGACAGTGTTTGACAGTTAAATTAGAAAAAGATTTGTGATTTTTTGACCAAACTGCAGATGAGTGAATTTTGAAGAATTTTTAGGTATAAAGTAATCGAGTAGTGATTAATGTTTTCAAATAGCGAAAAAGTTGATATCCTTATTATTTATGGACAGTGTGGAAAAAATGCAAGCGAAGCTGAACGAGTTTACCGGCAAGAATTCACTATTCTACAAGACAGTACATTTCTTATCTACTGAAGACTATGCGCCGGAAACAGAATGGAGAGAACAATCCAGAATTTATTGTCAATGAAGAGACCGAAATCAATGTCGTTGCTTTCATTATGCAAAATCCGTCAGCATCCATCAGAGAAATGGCCTTGGCTTTATATGTAAGCAGAGAATCGATAAGAAAAATACTCAAAAAACATTGGTATAAATCGTTCAAGTACCAACTTCATGAACATTTATACGAAGGAGATTTTGATAGAAGGCTTGCATATTGTAACTGTCTTTTGAACAATGATAATTTAGAACATATCCTTTTATACTCTGATTTACAAATTGCACTAGTCGCAACTTTTGACCTTCGATACCGAAAAAACTGTCCATTTTTAGGACTCGGGCTCATGGAGACTTTTGGACAGAAGGGTATAAACTACAACATATCCAAATTTCAGCCAATTCGACAGGGATCCATTTCTCATTTGATTTGTGCGGGGTCCTTTGATAGTGAACTTGAACTCTACTTACACTTTAAAGCTTACTTCGTAAACAAAAAGAGGGGAAGTTTGATCACTATATACGCTTAGTATGGAATATGAATAATGGAGATTTTTGTAACCTTTTTTTTGTTTTGATTCAAATCCAATACACTGCCGGTCACTGTATATTGAATAAAGTGTTTCATGTTTCCAAGACCCAATATTCGCAACTATAGCCAGTGACTATAATAATAATTTATGTATATTTCTAATATGGTTACTAGAAAGCATCGAAAAAGAATATACCGTTAATTTCATTCTTTTGTTTTCAGTAGGCTCCCAAAATTAAATTTGTTATATATTCATATCTGAAGATATGAGCAATCCTCCACAATGAAATTCTAGTAATTCTTTATGTCGATCCATATCTCAGTAATGAATGGTATTTTAGGTTATTATTCACCAAAATCAGGCATTCGGATGAGCGGGTATGTAGGGTTATATTCAATTCAATAGTATTCAACAGAGTTTCTCGCTTGAGCTATCAAGCAACCATAAAAAAATTATTTTCTCATTATGTATAAAATTTGGACTGAAGATGATTTCATCAAAAATGCGATTTCAGATTTTTGGAATTAAACAACGTATCTATTCTCTACTACACTTCAACGAACACGAATTCGTGGAAGGTGAGAACTGCCATGAATGGATGGCTCATAAACTGATGAAGGTTGAGGTGCCGGCATATATGGAATCACATCGAATATAAAAATCTCATTGAGCTTAGACAAATATGCGACGTTATTTTAAGCGGAAATCCTTGCAATACAACATTGCGATCAAGATTTATTGAGGCATGAGTTTTCTCAATACTCGTTTGGGACTGGAAAGAAGCCCTAAAAGAACAGACCATCAGGTTCTAGTACAGAAAGGTTATAGAGGCGATGTAGAGGCTTATTCACCAGCACGAGAAGGAGCAAGTAAGGCCCTGATTGGCACAGAACTCTTTTGTAGTATAGCAAAAGCTTAACTGAAAGCAAAGATCGAGTCATGGTTTCAACAGAAGTCTCAAGAATGGTGGAACTATTCACCAGGAGTGCGACAGGCCAATGACTGTATCAAACAACCGTAGCCAACTCTCAAGAATGTCTACTAAGCCAGAAGAGGAGCAGTTCTAGAGTTTAAGTAGGGGCAAAGGGCATTGTAGGCTCAATAAATATGCGTACAATCGGTGTGGCAGAAGATGTTCTGTAGGTTCTCGCAGGTAGAATATGAAATATCAGTAGGAATCCGTAATTACCCCAATCTATATATCGGGTAAACAAAATTTACTTACAAACTACTGCAACCGACATCTATAATATGGGGAAGGTCGGGTAGCACCGGACACTTCAATGGGGTATGAATAAAAATACAATCAGCAAATTTTTATGTGTATTTATTACTTTAAAGTGCACATATATACTTCTATTATTATAATAAAAAAATTATGATGATTTTTTGATTATTATAATCACAAGATATAAAAATCTTCAGCCATTAATTTTTTGTAAATCTAAAATCTTCGGGTAGCCCCGGACATAACATTCAACGATAACGTGATGGTTTTTTAACCTTGTATACATCACATTCGTAGAATTCGTTCGAAACATCAATATCAGCGCAAGCTTAGTGAGCACAATCTTCACATTCACAGCACCGGATGCAGTTTTCTTGAAATATTTCACGACATAAAATACATTCTGTCTTGACCATGATCTTTTCGGTGGAGATTTTGGATTCTTTCTTCGATTTTTCTTTGTCACATTTTCTATCCTTCTTCCAAAACTTTTCTTCCTCAAAAGCTTTTTTATCTTCTAGAGCATTTTCACGAGACCGTGTCACGAGGCGTTTTCTAGTTGCATCTGGAAGAAGTGACAGTTGCTTCAATAAATCTGCTGTTCTGATCGAAGTTGACGATTTGAGAGCAGGCACAGAAGCATGTCTGGTGGAGAGCATATCAAAATCACTCTGACTGGAAGTACTTTCAGTGGATGCTGGTTTAGACTGTTTAGAGGCAAGCTGAGCTGCACGACTGGTGAAGGGCATATCAGAGTCAGTCTGATTGAAGGTGCTTTCAGTAGATGCTGATTAAGAGGTAGATTGAGCTTCACTACTCGTGGATGGAAAATCAGACTCAGTATGATTGAATGTGCTTTTTTGGATGCTAGTTTGGAGACTGGTTCAGGGGTAGGCTGTCAAAATCAGCCTGTTTGTAAATAGTTTTGGTGGATGCTGATATATTATATATTTCTGCTGTTTGTCATATCGTAACCTTGCCTTCTCTTATACTGAATAGCCCCTTTCATATTGTTTTCTTCCAGTTTGCCTCGGTCAGCTGTTCTTTCCTTGAACTTCGGTATTTCCAATTATTTCTGAAACATTAGACAGTAGTGAATTGACTACAATCAATGAGCAAATAACCCAAACGCAAAACAATGACTCAGTTTTAATTTTGTTGAATACAGGACTTCAAAAAGTGTCCGGGGATACCTGACATTCATGTGTCCGAGGCTACCCGATTGGGTATCATACAATATCCGTACCACTACCATTCAAGCTATGCTAAGAATGAAATAAATAATTCACCGTAGTGGAGATGAATGAATTCACTATAGATCAATATCACAATCAAGTTGATTTACTCACATTTTGGTTTTCATATCTTTCAATGATTTTATACAAGATCGCACTGGGAACAAAACGGACTGTCACGTCTAAGGCTGGATTCCCACAGATCCGATGGTACGAAAATGTTCTGATTGGATGAATTGGTAGGTGTGACAACAAATCAACCAATCAGGACATTTTTCCAACCAATCAGAACATTTTCGTACCATCGTATCATCGGACGTCGGATCTGTGGGAATTCAGCCTAACTCGTTCAGCGCTTCCACCTCAACTCACTGGTATTGTTTGTACACTGTGTTTATATGCTTAGAAGCGATGTTACGTTTTTGAAGAGTACTTGATTTGTTCGTAATAGAAATGTCCGGGACCACCCGCCGGCGCCGTCCGGAGCTACCCGACCTTCCCCTAATAATTTTGCTGAAGTTTCTGAATACTATTTGAGAGAAAGAATAATTAAAAATGTTCTATCGTGGTGGCATTTAACATGTGTAAATTCATCATGAATGATAAATAAAGAGGAAATAAAATCTTCCAATTTACACAAAAAATATATACTTGTAACGTGCTTACAATTGTTTCGACACACGGTGTCATCATCTGAGCGAGTTATCAACCAAAGAAACGTCAAAATCACCTTCTTAAATATTAAAATAACATGCATGAAATTTCACTAATGACAATTGCAGGTATGAAATTTCCTAATGACATATAGCTTGGATTAGGGAGCATTTGAGTAGTTACTAGTGAGATAATTAATTTTTCCCGCTGCCGACACTGTAAATAGTCCATACATGCTTAGCAACAAAACAGGTAAATGGCCTATATCATTCGTTTACTAATTCATCTTGACAACGGAACTTAATAGTGTCATTTACATGCCTAGGGTAATAATGACTTTGACTTTGACAAGTAATACCTTCAGCTTCATTCATATCAATTTTTAGGTTATGAGACCTTTTGAATATTATTGTTGTCTGCTTATTCGGTAACTTAGTTACACGCACAAGCAACTTAGAATGAAATAGCGAACGAATAATCATGAAGGAAGGGTAAGAAAACAAACTTCAATTCAGGCAAATTTTGAGAAATGTCGAAAAGCAGCGGGAAAAACGTAATAAGTAACACGGAATGTATCGACTGTTATCATCCTCGGCAAGCGACAAGCCTCGGCTTTGCCTCGGCTCGTACTCGCTCACCTCGAATGTTAACACGTCTTTACATTCCTTGTTACTTAAATAACTAATAGGTGAATTGTACAGGTCAATTTGGTCATTGAGAACTAAATTGCTATTGTTACGTAAATGTTTCTTGATTTCTATGGATTCTAATATGTTTAATTTTTGACCTTTAGGTTGAATATGCAAAATTTCAGGATTTTGTGTGAAGTTATGGTTATTGTCAATAAGGTGGTTGGCATAGTTTGAGTCCTGTTTTTTTAATCTGTAACTTCTCAAATGCTCACCGAATCTTTGATTAAAACTACGGCCTGTCTGGCCTATATATAATGCATTGCAATTCTCACACTCAAGTTTGTAAACCCCCGACTTCTTGAATTTATCCCGTACAGACTTTGCGTTGTTACAGATTAAATAAACAGGACTCAAACTATGCCAACCACCTTATTGACAATAACCATAACTTCACACAAAATCCTGAAATTTTGCATATTCAACCTAAAGGTCAAAAATTAAACATATTAGAATCCATAGAAATCAAGAAACATTTACGTAACAATAGCAATTTAGTTCTCAATGACCAAATTGACCTAATCCCGCCATTCCCGCTTATATTATATATTTGCACAAGATTGACAGGTTCTAATGGTGAATTTTCATGAAGATTATTTTCAATATTTCTAAATTAAATGCGTGGTTATTATTGTAGTTAATTGCATTCCAGTAAAAAAATTACATAAATAAGTCGAAAATGTAACAAATAAAACTGATTGGTGATAGTGACCACAATTTCATTTGTTTTCTCTTTATCAAGCTTGCGAATTGTCTACCGTTTTATCCCACAGTTTTGCAGGTATGAGTCGACACACCAGGATTTTTAGACATCTTAGTTCAACTCTTCAACTGACATTAATGACACATGATGAACCGTTCCAGCAATACGCATTTAGACCATAATAATTTAATGTATTCGTGTGTCTGTACAAAACACCACTCGAGCAAGCTCTCGTGGCGTTTTCGTGGTGTTTTCTTGACAGCAGGGTGAAAGTATTTTTTGAAAATTCAGCATTTTGTCAGAATATTACCACTGAAAATAGGACACGTGTAGTCAAAATCTAGAATGCTCTAAGCGATTTAGCGGTGGTTACTGTAGGTGTACCGCAAGCTACAGTTCTTGGCCCATTGCTATCCTTAATTCACATAAATTACGTGGGTCAAATTAACCATCCTCGGTCGTATAATATCCCACGCATATAATTGTTTTCTCTCATAGCTGTAGGTCAGAACTATACCTATTCACTGAACATAATATTGCTAAGCTTCACAAATGGCTAAATAGAAACCTGCTAAGCTTAATTACCTCGAAAATGAAATTTATAGCCTTCTTACTCTCACTCTCACTTCAACCATAAGGGAAAAAACTGAGTATTCATAAAAATGGTTGCCAAGGCAACTGCAAAATAGAGAAAACCATCACAATCAAATATTTAGGAGTAATGTTAGATCAACATATGAGGTGGGACGAGCACATAAACTATGTCATCAATAGATCAATAAAACGAATTCACGAATTGTATACACTCCCCACCACCCATTTTTCCGGAAAGTTAATGGGAGACAAAATTGGCCCGAAATTCCTTCGGATTCGTGTTCAGGATCCCCAAATTACTACTAATACACCTGTCTTCTAAAAAATGTAGAATTTGTTTCACTTCTCATGAAAACACTTCCGTATCTACCGTAATTTTCGACGTAAAACCATGAAATTCAAGATCCAGATTCAGGATCGATCGATACACGGAAAATAAACTTACCGCACAAAAATAGTTGTCCTACGTGATATACACTGCACACCAGCAACGATCGAACCACCCATTTTTCATCACTGCTGGCGTACAGTGTATATCACGTAGGACGACTATTTTTGTGTAGTGAATTCATTTCTAATGAAATTATTGATCCTGCTGTATCTGTAGTAATTCGGGAATCCTGAACACGAATCCGAAAGAGTTTCGGGAAAATTTTGCCTACTAACACGACTTTCCGGAAAAATGGGTAGTTCCATCGCTGGTGGCGTGCAGTGTACATCACGTAGGATAACCCTTTTCGTGCAGTGGGTACATTTTTAGTGTATCTATCAATCCTGAAAATTTCATGGTTCTACGTCAAAAATTACGGAAGATACGAGGGAGTTTCCATGAGAAGTGAAACACACTGTATGTCTAAGATTGTATCTATTTGCTCAGTATAGTTTTTCTATAGTGTGTGTGTCATATTTGTTTAAGGTTTTACAATTTTTTTTGTCCAGTATTGAACCTGCCAATCTTATCTCAAACTGAAATTCATTTTCTTTTTCTACAACACCAAATTAACGTTTCTATATCGCAATATCTTACACTGATTCGAATTATTCATTTATATTCTATTTATATTTTATATATACCGTTTTGTATACTACTATTATTATCATTATTGTTTTTAGTCATACGTTTTTGCCAAACAAGAGCTTTGCTCTTATCGTCAACCTACTTTGTTAACACATTTTGTTTTAATTGTGCCCCATCTGTATTTTGTGAATGAAAGTATTATTATTATTGAATGATTTTTCTCTTTATACGAACCAAAACAGAAAATAAAAATTCGTATACTGAATCATTTCATAACCATCAGTGAGTGGATCAGTAAATTGTCATTATCAGAAAATGAGGACATTCGTTAGCAAAACGTTCATTTTAAGATATAAGATATGCTGTAAAGTCAACGCGGACCAAAATAGTTTATGAACATTCTAATTTTTACATAACTTGGCGAAGTTTTGCAAAGTGACAGTTAATTATTATATTTTTGAATGCGCTCTCTGAAAAAAATCAGGTCTACATGAAGTATCAAGGATAAAAAATTTATGATGTAAAAAATAATTACATAAATTAATTTCGTTGCCAAAAAGTTCGGAACATAATCGCAACCAGATTATTTCTAGAATTGAATAATCGAAATAACTTCTTTGCATACAATTTAATTCATGAGGATACTAAAAATAAAAAATTTATATTCACCACTTATGTAGCATGTATAAATAAAAATGATCATCTGTTTGAATAAGCAATTTGGCACATTTGCAACTTTGCCTAATGAGAAGATTCGTTAATTATTCCTGACTGCGTCATTTCCACAATTCACACTTTTTTATAATTAGAAATATAAAATTAAACACACACAGAGATTATGCATAGAAATAACTCCATGATTATATTTTAGCGATTTGAGTGTGCAAAATGCATTGTATACAAAATGTTATTTGTTTTGTTATGAAATGTTTCGTGACACGTTTACAGTTTCCATTCCCCGTACAATTGACCCACCATTTCCAAAATAATCAATAACTCTGTCGAGCCCTTTTTAGTTTCAACACTATCATAAGTTTTAAATTACCGTCGTTATGACAAACAAATGCTATTTTGCGTTTTCATGTCTGCGATATCATCATGGACAGATCGCCATCCTTTCTAAGGTGTTGCAGAGAAGTGAGCAAGCTTGTGAGAGAAGAAGTATCGACGAGACGAATGGCTCTTTTTTAGACAGATAAGATCAATTGACGACAAGTGAAATAGCTCTTGGCCCGAAACAGAAAAATAATTTTTTGAAAGGCAGTTTTTGCAATGGAATTGCCCATGAAAGGGTACCGTTGATGGTAATACCGATCATCGAAATGAAGGACTTCATTGGTTGGATATATCTGACATAATTACATTGGCCACTGTGAGACCGGTCTTTCTAGAGAAAAGACATGCTTGACTCATCGAATTCTACCATCGTTCACTTTCCTTCCCATGGACGTATAATATCGTATAAATACAGATGGACTCAGCATTGCCATACCTACAACACGGATTGTTTTGAAGTCGCTCATTTTTAAGGCACGCGGGCTGCGGGGAAGAGAGAAAGTAGCGATAGACAGTGACCTTTCCACAATCGACAGGAGCGCACGCATTTGATAAAAATAGGGTTCAATCACAAGAAAAAAATGCAGAATTTTAAATAAAGATAAAAATATCCATGAAAGTGACAGAATACATCCGATGGGACTTCGTGAGACAGAAAAAGTCGTATGATATACCTGATGTCAAGAAATACTTCAATGACAATACCGGGTGACACAGCAGACATGTAGCAGCCTGTAGTTTTTTTATTTGAAGAGATGAAGATTTGAAATTTGCAGAAGTTACGTAATCAATGATAGCGCTTCATTTGAATCTAACGACAACTTTTTTCAAATTTTCATCAATAACTCCAACTTCTTTTTTTTTAATGACACCCTGTATATTTATCCAGCCCATCTTATTTTTCTTGAAATTCTCTATTCAAACGTGTATCACAAAGTGGCATTCGTTTCTCAATTCGCAGATGAATTGCATTTTATTAAAAAACATCATGTTGGCTGTTATCCGAATTCGATAATCTTTCGATGCTTGGTAGGCTTGGAAATCCAAAGAGTATCAGTTAAACGATACAATTTCAGTTTTTTCCATACCTAATCACTTCCTACAGATTGTCAATAATTTCTTTAATGAAAAGAAAAAACATCTGAAAATAACTGACGATATTGCGAAAACTGAGATAGGAACATGTTTTTTTTTCAATTTAGCTACTTGTAAAGGAACTATCTGTCTTTCTCTATGGCCATGTAGCCATATCATGATCTTTCCATTTGAAAACATAAAATTAAAATTGTTCCCCTGATCCACCAATTCACAAGTCTATTAATCGAGATATTTGCAATAATATTTTGCCTGGTTGGCGGTGTACACAGAATGTTTTGTGTTTGACAGGTAAACATCATTCGATTGTACTGATTATCTCCGTTAGTTTTATGCTGATTAAAATTGCATCGTTTAATTAGATACTGTATTCAAAGAATGGAAAGGTCGATATGTTGTTGATATTCGGAGAGTGCAAGAGAAATTGTAGACAGGCTGAACAATTGTATGTCGAAAGATTTCCGGAAAGACGCCATCCGCCTAATAATTATCTCGCTAGAGTAGAATAGTAGTTCAGAAGAGAACCGGAGAATCAAAACTATCTCCAAAACATTGTCGACGAGGAAATGGAAGTGAACGTTTTGGCTATAGTACATGCAGATCCGACGATATCACTGAGACAAATTGAGGACGAAATCGGCTTGAATCGAGAGACCGCTAGAAGAGTTTTGAAAATAACTACTGCTCTGAACTGCTCTTTTACTCTAGCGAAATAATTATCAGGTGGGTGGCGTCTTTCCGGAAATCTTTCGACATACAATTGTTCAGCCTGTCTACAATTTCTCTTGCACTCTCCGAATATCAACAACATATCGACCTTTTCGTTCTTTGAATACATATTTAGTATCTAATTAAACGATGCAATTACAATCAGCATAAAACTGACGGAGATAATCATTGCAATCAAATGATGTTTACCTGTCAAACACAAAACATTCTGTGTACACCGCCTACTAGGCAAAATATTATTGCAAATATCTAGACTAATAGACTTGTGAATTGGTGTATCAGGAGAACAATTTTAATTTTATGTTTCCAAATGGAAAGATCATGATATGGCTACATGGCCAAAGAGAATGACAGATAGTTTCTTCACAAGTAGCCAGATTGAAAAAAATATGTTCCTATCTCAGTTTTCGTAATATCGTGAGTTATTTTCAGATGTTTTTTCTTTTTATTGAAGAAATTATTGACAATCTGTAGGAAGTGATCTGGTATGGAAAAAACTGAAATTATATCGTTTAACTGATACTCTTTGGATTTCCAAGCCTACCAAGCATCGAAAGATTATCGAATTCGGGTAACAGCCAACTTGATGTTTTTCAATAAAATGCAATTCATCTGCGAATTGAGACACGAATGTCTATTTGTGATACATGGTTGAATAGAGAATTTCAAGAAAAATAAGATAGGCTAGATAAATGTACAGGGTGTCATTCCAAAAAAAGCAGTTGGAGTAACTGTCGATCAAACAGGTAGTTGAAGAAAGTTGTCATTAGATTTAAATGGAGCTCTATCATTGATTACGTAACTTCTGCAAATTTCAAATTTTTATCTATTCAAATAAAAAACTACAGGCTGCTACATGTCTGCTATGTCACCCGGTATAATTTTAAGACTTTAGTTTTCAATGAATGCAAAGCTGGAGACAGTCAGACTAAAAAAAAAAAGAAGTGTTGACTGAAAAATTGTCATTTATATATTCAATAAATACATGTTCTTATATAGATATTATAACAAATGAATATTGTGAAGAATAAATATTCACAGGAAATCTTAGCAGACTTTGGAACACATTCAGTTGAACATTTCATCTCCAATGAAGTAGTAAATGTTTCGTCAGGTGTCTATTTCGAATCTAGGAAAAAGCGCAATTGAAAGAAACGCAAAGGAAATAAACGCACAGAAAAAAGCCCATAAGAAATATCCGTAAGTGGAAAATTGCACACGGATTAAATCGCACACGGCAAAAACCTCTCATGTATAAATACGTACATGAAAAAAAACACAATGATATGCGCTTTTTTCCGATAATAAAATTAGATGAATAACAGGCCAAATGCAGACGATACGTTAAATCCCTGAGAGGGCTCCTCGATGTGCAGATGGAAACCTAACCTGAACAAACTAACCTAGCTTACAAGTTGAAAATGCGTCTTTTCCTTCAGTGTTGACACCTCCACCGGCACATGCGCCTTCTAATGGATTTAACGTCTCGTCTGTTACGACGAGACATATAGAAAACTTTACGCGATTGTAGCCAATTCAGAAGAAAATTATTATGAAACAGAGGACAAGATATCTTATTCAAGAACAATAGCTAATCTACAGTAGTTTATATTTCTGTTTGATAGTTACAGTACTTTCCTTCTTATTCTTTGAAAATTTGATTTTCCCTAAGAATTAATTTATAAGTTTGCGTTTTTTTCTATGTGCGCATTGATCGTGACAACGTTGCACTAATCTCGTCTAATCTTTAAAGCTATCAAAATCTCAAATTTCATAGTCAACTGTGTTTTTAAAATAAGTGGAGTACTACCTTCGTTCCTCTACACCCCTATACATTATTCGTGTGAGTACATACACTTTTTCCATTAACTACAAGTCTGTACACAACTATCTTCTGAAGTGGATCCGTCCGTTTTTGGACTTTGTACCTGATTCTCCCAGTGCCTTGGTCGATCTGTTTACAGCGGCGTTGCCAGACTGCGAATTTTTCCTTACAAATAAGATGACTGATTTGGAAAGAGCAATAAAAATCATTCGTGAGGAGATCTCGACCAACAGTACTGAAATTAAGAACTGTATTGTAGCCAGCGAAACGCGCCTTCTGTTAAAAATTGAAGAGTTGAAAAATAATGTAGCAAATCTGGAGAAGAAAAACAGCGATCTCAAAACAGAATTGGAATACCTCAGAAGAGCTCAAAATAAGAATAACATTATAGCATTTGGATTAAACAAGAAGAGAGAAGAAGTGACGGCAGAAATCTTGTGCGTGGAACTCAGAAATCTACTTGGTGTGGACTTGGACACAAGAGATTTCGCCGACGTTTATCCTTTAGGCAAGGTGGACAATTGCCCAGTAAAAATCGAGTTTGTAACAAATCTCAAAAAAAAAGAAGTATTGAAAAACTGTAAAAGGTTGAAGGGTACAAATATCTCCATTGCTCATGATCT
The DNA here is from genome assembly GCA_944452925.2 of Chrysolina oricalcia. Classification (NCBI taxonomy): domain Eukaryota; kingdom Metazoa; phylum Arthropoda; class Insecta; order Coleoptera; family Chrysomelidae; genus Chrysolina; species Chrysolina oricalcia. The sequence goes on from OX101816.2 coordinate 15,337,892, forward strand.
CACACCAATACAAAGGAATGAGTACAAAATTTTGAAGAAACATCTTTCCCTTGCCAAACAAGAGGGAAGTTACAAGGAGCATTTCATAAGGGGAAACAAACTCATCGTGGACGGTGTATCATATGGAATTGATGATTTGGAAAAAGACACCACTCCTGTGACCCGGTCTGATAGCGCACCTTCTACCCCAACAACAGAGATTAAAGAGAAGTCCCTTCCTGAATTGCAAAAACTACCTACTACCTATCGTCTGCCTACACCCAGGAAACCGTTAACCACAGCCAAAGTGCAAGAGAAACCGAGAACTCGTTCGGTTAACAAAAGGTAACTGTACAGTAGAGTGATACTTATTTCTTTTTTTCTTTTGTTTGTATCTTTTATGTATCTAATTTATCTTTCTTCTCAATGCTTGTGTACTATCAACAACACTAGTTGTTCCTAGTTATTGCATTTTAATTATAAGGGCGCATTTTAGTCATAATGCAGAAAAACATCAGTGTAATGCACTTGAATGTTAGATCTCTTTCAACGGGATTTGATAGTCTACGGGATTATGTACTCAGTCATGATATTGACATTGTTGCCTTGGGGGAAACATGGCTTAATGATCGCAGTAACTTGGACTCCTTATCGTTAAATAGCTATAGCTTTCTGCATGTAGATAGAGTAGGGCCTGGGGGAGGAGTGGCTTTTTATATAAAAAATAAAATGAATCGTAACATTCTACACTCTCACATCAGTCCATCCCTCGAGCAACTTTGGATATCCATAAAAGTCTGCCATAAAACAATTGTTTTTGCAGTTGTTTACCGGCCTCCCTCTGCCTCTATTGTAGACTGTTTTAATGAGCTCGAGGACTCTGTGACCAACTTTCTGCCTGAGTGCGACATATTCCTCGTTATGGGAGATTTAAACATTGATCTGTTAAAACATGAACGAAAAAGTGAGCTGCTGTATTCCTTTCTCGATTCATACAACTTGTCCCAGCTGATTAATACACCCACCAGGGTTACTGACATTAGCCAAACACTGATTGATTTAATTATCGTGAACAATTCAGAATACATCACACCACCTCACGTACAAGACATAGATGGCATCTCGGATCACTTTGCATTAATCTGCGAAATCAAATTACTATCAAATAAATACGAAAAGTACATAACCCTTCGCGACTTCTCCAAATTGAACATCAACTCCTTAAAGTCAGAACTGCTAAGCATTGATTGGAATATCATTTACTCCCTTAATAATGTGGACGATATGCTTTCGTTCCTCAATAACAGTTTGTTAACAATTTTTAATCGGCATGCTCCTTACCGGACTTTTAGGGCTACTAAGCCTCCGAAGCCGTGGATTACTTATAACATAAAACAAATGCTCGTACTTAAACACAAAGCCCAGGCTCGGTATAAGAGACTGAGAACACCTGGGTCTTGGGCCTACTACAAAGAACTCCGAAATTACGTATGTAGTGCAGTCCGCCGAGAAAAAGCTGCATATCTCAATTACACTCTGAGGCAGAAAAATTCCAGGGCTACGTGGAACACACTTAGAACTCTTGAAGTTTTACGAGACAAAAAAACTCCGGCCATACCAGCACATCTTAAAGATTTAAACCTGATGAATGAACAATTCACTAACATACCGACTTTAATTAGAACACAGAGTCAACTTGACCTAATTGAAACTTATGCTATTCCAAAATATGAACCTCTTTTTTCATTCCATAGCTTGGAGCCAGAGACCGTGATGAAATATCTAAATAGAATCAAAAGCAACGCTACAGGCTCTGACGAAATCTCTCTCAGAATGCTACATCTGGTAATGCCCCATCTTTTGCATCATATAACCTTCATTTTCAATTTTGCCATTGAATCCTCTATCTATCCTACACGATGGAAGCACGCTAGAGTCTTACCTCTACCAAAATGTAATAACCCTGAGGAATATTCTGATATAAGACCTGTCAGTATTTTGCCGACCCTATCAAAAGCCTTTGAGATGGCCCTGAAAGAGCAGCTAACCAACTACGCAGACGAAAAGAAATTAGTAACAGATGTACAATCAGGCTTCCGTGCCCAATTTAGCACTACCACAGCTCTGAGTCTGATAACTGATGACATACTTAAATCTCTGGATGAAGGCAATTTCACCTGCCTCATTTTACTGGATTACAGTAAGGCCTTCGATACACTTGATCCACTGGTCTTATGCAAGAAACTACGCTGCTTTGGCCTCGCAGATACAGCCATAACGCTATTAACAAATTATTTAACCAATCGGTCCCAAAATGTCACCCTAGAGGCGAAAGAATCAAACTCCCGTGCTAAGCCCCTCGGAGTCCCGCAAGGTTCCATTCTGGGGCCGCTTCTATTTAGACTTTACATCTGTGACTTCTTTGAATATATCAATCTGGGCAACATACATCACTATGCCGATGACACACAACTCTATAGTTCATTTGGGTTCCACGAGGTCATGCTAGCCGAAGCTGAAATAAATAGAAACCTTCAATCATTGTATGAGGTTTCATGCGCCCACAACTTGAAAATCAATCCGAAGAAATCTCAAGTAATGCTATTTGGCCCGAAGGGAAAGAGAGTTGCTGTGAGGGAGGCCCTGTCTATTAAAATCAACGACGATATCATTCCCATTGTGAATGAAGCTAAAAACTTGGGTCTTTGGCTAGACACCGAGTTGAGGTACTCCAAACATATCAGCCACCTATGCAAAACATCCTTCGATGTTCTAAGACAACTCTACCCTAATAGAGACTTATTATCGAGAAATATGAAGTTAGGCCTGTGCGAATCCCTCATTTTCTCTAGATTGGCATACTGCGATACTATCTACAGGCCTGCACTCCTACAAACTGAGGCCACGCGATTACAAAAAATACAAAACAGCTGTATTAGATTTTCGTATGGTGTACGCAAATATGACCATATCAGTGCATCCTTCAAGGACTCGGGCTGGCTCAAATTAAATTATTATAGAGAAATACACACGCTAACACTCACACACAAAATTTTAACATCGGGTAAACCACCTTACCTACGTAAAAAACTAGTATCGCTGACACATAAAAATTCCTCTCGAAATAAATCCACATTACTAATTCCAAGGCACACCAAAACGATTTTTACCAGAAGTTTTTCGTATAGCGCAGCTAAACTTTATAATACGATTCCCTTGGAATACAAAGAACGCTCTTTGAAAAATTTTAAAAAAAGATTAAAGGCCCTGTTCCTAGCGAGGCAGCAGTGACGGTGGACGACGACTACATGTTCCTCATGGCTATGAATATACCTGAAATTCCTGATAACAGCTTAGGTATGTAGGTGGAGCGAATCAAAGTACACGCGTTTGTTATGTTTATTGTGTTATATGTGTATACACCCCTGGTTGGGTTTAAAAGCAGCTCATATAGCTGAATCCCGCCATTTCATTATTTATACTTGTTCTCTGAAATATGTACCTTTTAAACAAGCATGTATTTAAATAATGAATAAAGACATGTTATTATTATTATTATTATTATTATTATTATACATGAGAGGTTTTTGCCTTGTGCGATTTAATCCATGTGTGCAATATCCAACGTGTGGATATTTCTCGTGGCTTATGTAACATTGTGTTTTTTTCTGTACGTTTATTTCATTTGCAATTTTTCCAATTAAGCTTTTTTTCAGCCATGGTCTATTTCAATATCTCCACATGTAAAAGTTTGAATACACATATTAATTTCATTTTGTTCGTCGAAAACAGATTGATACCCATTGTAACGCCTATGGTACTTACGAATGGAATCTGATATTCGGGTTCGAACTCATGGATTGTTTGCCAACCCAACAAGATTGCACCATTATGAGTCTCTGTCTATTATACTGCCACTATATCACACAAATGAGTTCTAAAAACACTATTTCAACAATAATCACACAAAAAAGCAATAACAGAATATGACAGAACTTTCAGAAGTTTACTTTGAGGAAAACATAAACATTGATATTCAACAGCGTTGACAAACGACCAGACACAACAAACTCTACACAACCATTTGAAGACGTAAGTGATGATTTTTTTTGATAGTTTGGATTTTGAACCTTGTAAATAATACAGGTTTAAGTTGCATGACAATGTCACCATAACCATCCTCCATTCTTCGATTATTATCGAATGGAATACGTATAGTGACACAGTTTCGTCTATGAAAAATACTTATCACCTACGAGATGTGACAACGCCCAACTCAAGATCACGACTACAGATTTTGACCATTCACGACTTCAGATTTTGACCATTCACGACTTCAGACTAGTATGTAAACAGCTAGGTCCAGTACAACACTGTATGGGACCATGTTCATCCACTTTTCTCTTCTTGTTTTACGGGTTTATTCGGAAGTTTGGAAGGAAAAGCGGGTGAAGGGTCCTATAATCCGCAAAGCCATTCACTGGGAATGAAGTAGCTCCCAACAAGTTATCGATGAATGAATGATGATAATAAAGTCATTGATGGAGAAGAAACAAAGTTGGTGCCAAAATGGATCCCTGTGGAACACCAGCCTATATAGGTAGGGTGTATGCTGAAACTCGATAAAGCACCACGTGGAGAGATCTGCCCGAGAGAAAGATGGATAGCAAAGAACACAACTAGGGTAAGCCATAAGATGGTAGCTTGGGGAGGAGTCCATGGTTCCAAACCCGATGAAACTTGGAGATATCTAATGGCCAGAGTTCCTCCATAGTTTTCGATAGCTAGAGAGCTGTCATATATGAGAGTATAACAGAATATAAAAATTCGTCCTGTATTATCATTAATTTCATGTCATATGAGTGAAAGATAAACAACTACCTACCATTTATTTACTCCAAGAAGACATACGAAACTGATTTTATTCTGAATTCTTAGAGCGGGTCTACACTATGCGTATTCAGCAGACAGACAACACATTGTTTGAAATTGAAACGTTCACATATATGCGCAGAATACACAACCACGCAGTATACCGCCGAAAATACGTACCTCCGCATGCTTGTCCCTAGCGCAATTTACTGGTTCGTTGAGTCAGGGGCTGGCGTCCACAGTGTGCGACTTAATCGACATTCGATAATAATTAAAAAGTATGCTGTCATGTCCAATATTGCTATAAAACACCGGAGACCGTTTACTTGGGTTGCCTTCAACATGATAAGGATGAATCCAATAATTTGTTGATAGTCATTAGTAGTTATACATGAAGAGAAAATCAATTTTATATTTGTATTTGAAAGGAGGTGCTGTATTTGAAAAAACGAAAAGACAAAGTAATCATCTGAATATACCTCCAAACCGCTATAAGAGACTTAGCAAGCTGATCACCAGTTGACCTCCGATGACGAAAACCATATTGTACAAAGCCTGTACGTTCTAGATATTCTCACAACTCGAATTTGGTGACCTTTTCCATGACCTTCTAGATAACAGTTAGCAGTGCGATAGGTCTGTAGTTGGTAGTTAGGGTGATTTTCCCTTTTTTGCAATTTTCTAGTTGGACGGGAATAACCCAAAATTATAAGAGAGATTAAATAAGCTGCAAAGAATTGGTGTTAGGAAGGGGGATACATTTCTTGGGAACGATCGACTGAATTCCATCAGATCCATTAGCTATATTGGTGTTGGCATATTTTGGTGTTCGTATTTTCAGCTTGTGGTCTACATTCCCTCTTTTCACTATCCCCCCTTCGAATTGTTACTTTATAACCATTTTTTTTCAATATCCTTTCCATTTATTTCTTTTTATCCTGTCTTTTATGGTTTTCCACACTTAATTCATTCATATTGCAATTGCTTATGTTCTCTGAAAAACAAAATTCAAACGTAAAGCAATTGTTCTATTCGCTTTATTGTCCTCTTTCACTCTTTCACAACCAGGAAGGAACTTGCCCACTCTGTGTTTTATTTTGAGATGGACAGTACTTCATCTTACTATACAGGGCAATTCAAATTCGACCCCCACCATTGGGATCTCCTAAACTACAGGAGATACGTCGAAGCTTAAATTGGGGCAAAGTTACGTATTCTGGTGCTTAACTTTTAAAACTTGTAAAATTCCGAGTATTTCCGGAAATATCGGGAAAAAACTGAAAATCGGAATATTCGTTTTTATTTTTTTCTATCGTTATTTGACAACATAGCTCAAAACCAAAAGTACATTTTCATTGATACTTTTTTTCAGCTATACGTTTTCATGTTCAGATTTAATATCCGACGTTTCGTCTTCTGGCATTCACCATCAACTTTTTTTTCTGTTATGGGCGTCATATTGTTTTTTTATACAGAAAAATAGTGATTCACATTCTGATTTCATTGATGTATAATTTGTTATGATTTGCACTTCTGCAACCACAGATATTAAAAAAAAACATCTTCATCTGAGATGGTCATGACTCCATCGAAAAATTTTGTTTTATAAACACTAGTTGTCAGAACTCATTAAACTTCATAAGTTTGCACAAATACTTCAGTCGAAATATCCTCATTCTCAAATGATGAAAAACGAGATATGTTGAAACTTTATTATAAATTTGATAGGAATAGTACGAAAACAGAACAAATTTATTTTGAATTATATCCGGAAAGACAACAGCCGGATAGAACATTATTCGGAATTTTGGACAAACACTTGGCTGAGTACGGTGCGTTTCAAAAACCAAGAATGAAATATGTAAGCAGAATGGAACAAAATATTAGACGTAACTTATTAGCCGAGGTAAAATAATTGTTCATTCCATATTCGAAGAAGTATAATTATTTTTGGTACTTTTTTAGATAAATGCAGATCCTTCCAAATCAACACATCAAGTCTCGGCAGAAATGGATGTGCCACAGACGAGCGTTTGGAGGGAATTCAAAAAAAGTGGTTTGATATGTTATAAGATACATATTTCACAAAAATTACATCCAGGTGATCCTGAGAGAAGGATGGAATTTTGTAGCTGGCTCTCGAATAGGGTAGACCCTACAAACTTCTTGAAAAACATTATTTGGACCGACGAAAGTACTTTTTCGAACTGTGGTGTTTTTAATAGAAAGAATGAGCACATTTGGAGTGAAAATAATCCACGACACTTCAGAGAAGTCAGACCACAAGTTCGGTTTCGTTTGAATGTGTGGGCTGGAATTTATGACGACCGAATACTTGGATCTCATTTATTCTCTAATACTTTGAACGGGGAAACCTATCTTCATTTTTTTTTTGGCATCAACTGTTATATTCATTTGCCTGGATAGCCTGGATAGGCCTCGTTACTAACTGCATACGCCACCTTAGGAGTAGCATTGTTAATTATTAACGCAACAATGAATCGTGGAGGATTATTCGTATCTGACACGAGACTCAATCATTCAGACATTCACATCTGAAAATGAAAAAAGTTCGTACCGGCTGGGAACCAAACCTGGGACCCCTCGGCCACCAGGCGGTCAAAAAAGTTATTTCAGGCAGTGAACATTACGTTTGTTCTTCAGAATTTTCATTTCCTTCCCTTCCCTAACCTTAGATGAATACCATTCAATTATAAATATGCATGATTACAAACAGTGTATTACAGGTTTCATCTATGCAAGATTCAGTCCATTTCATCTGTTGCGCACTGACAGACCTATGGTATCCATTTGATAAAATATTGTTTTTCCTTCGTTGATGATATTATCAACAGGTTCATATAAATCTCTCTGTGTCAATATAACGTGTCAGTGTGATGTTTCAGTGTATAATGGAACCTCAAGAATATGCTTCGTTACAATATTATTTGGCTATTGAACTTTGAGACACTCTGTAAAAGAGATATTTAAATGGAATTGTCCTGAGAATCTTCAGCTTCAAATTACTACTTTTCCATATATCGAACTATAATATTCAAATTGTGGCCAACTGTTTCTTTTCTCGGTAGTCATTTTTTCTCAGAATCTGCGTGAACTACAAACGCACTTCCTTGAATGCGGTGAAACAATTACAAAGCGGAAGCACGCAAATTTTCAAAATGAAAGGTATAGGTTATAAATATAACTGATTTATTTATCGAAAAATTAATAATTCACTTGATTTAAGACCCTATAGGAAATTCATTCCGCACAGGAATATAGTATGTCTATCTGAAGTAGTTTCGAATTTTCCTTTGAATGTGTGCATACCTATTTGTTCATTTTAGTAATATCTTGTATGTGACGAGCTGGAATTTTCTCCATTTCTCATTTAGGGAAACTGGTTTCTACAACTTTGTCTTTGTCTATTCCACACTCTCCAAGCGCTCCATTTCACTCGTTCAATTGAAAGTAGAATTCCATCGGATATGTTTCAATGTTTGTTGTGGTATTACCTAGGAAAGTGAGAACAAATATTTTCCCATTCACCACAAAACTATTTCCACTCCTAGATGCGCACTTCGATACCAAGTTATCTTCATCAGTAGGAACACTAAGTTAAGTACTAAGTTTCGTATTTATACTGATGATGATAACTTGGTTATCGAAATGCTGATCTATGAGTGAAACTACTTGAGTGGTGAAGGAGAAAATACTATTTGCTCTCATTGACTGCATCCAACCGCTAGCCCCATACCCCCTATTTTTAAGGCTTAATTAACCTTGGAGAAATGAACAAAAATTTAAATTGGAATCATAAAACATAAAAAATGTATGGAATTTTTTTGTAGATCTGATCGAGTACAATGTATGATATCTCGTTTCGTTTTCGAGTTATTGGTGTTTCAAGAAAAAAATTGTGAAAGATTACACCATTTTTCGTTTTATTGCAATATTTCCCGGACTATTGATATCAAAAAGGTTTTTTGTGAAAATTGAAAATATGTCGCCATGTTTGAGTTTTTGATGGTTAAAAAAAATCATTATTCCGTTTATTTTCGAATATATGAAAACATTTCATTGAAACTTTCTGTATGTTTGAGTATGTACAATAAAATTAATCGTCAATTTTTTTTTGAAATCTCGTTTCGTTTTCGAGTTTTTTGAGTTAAAAAAGAAACTGTAAAGGACCCCGCAAACTCCTTATGGAATTTGGGTCCCGGTGGATATTTTTGAATTTTTGGTATGATGTAGTCCATGTAATTCTCAACCAATGTTACCATTGCGCCAATCCAAAAAAATGAACAGTTTTGCTGCTAGGGGGCGTTGAAATCACCCCTTGCGCAGATTAGACTATTTATTTTTGAACCCGGTAACAATATTTTCACTTGTTTCATTGTTGCTAATGTTGCACAATATTGTGCTGTTTTATAAAAAAAATTCCCACCCGCTCCCCCTTTTCCCCCAACTATTACGAAATGCAAAAAATAATATTTCTCGAGTGCCTTCAGATGTATCGTCGAATGTTTAAATATGCCTAAATAAGGGAAATAACAGGTTTTTATGATTATCCCCCCACCCCCAAAATGACAAAAAACGAAAAAATTTTGGTGGATTTTTCTGAATTTTTGATATGATGCAGTTCAAGTTATTTTGAATAGAAATAAATCGGGTGGCAAACCCCAAAAATGAATAGTTTCGATGCTAGGGGGCGTCGAAATCATACCTTGCTCAGAATAGACTATTCATTATTATAGGCGGAAACAGTATCTCTACGTATTTTTGTTTTATTTTATGGCGAACAATTGTGTAAATTTTTATAAATTGAAAATCTAAAACCTACCCCTTACCCCCAACCCCTATTTCAAAACACTAAAAAAATTAATTCATGCACCATCTCAAATTCAAATTGTGGTTTTCCAATTTTTATTTATTTTCAAGATATTCGCCCAATTAATTGATATTAAAAATTCATGAACTACGCCCTTCTAAGAAGTCAGCGAACACCAACAATATTTTTCTGAAGGGAGGGAAAGGTGAAATTAAACAACTGTACGATTTCCTCAATATATGAGCTGATTGAAACATTTATTTGATAAAGCATTTACAAGTAGTCGGGAATTAAATTTGTTCGTGTTTTAAAATAGGGTAGGGGGTAAGGGGGAGGTTTTTGGATTTTCAATTTATAAAAAATTACACAATTGATCAGCATAATCTAAACTAAAATACGTAGAGCTACTATTTCCGCCTATAAAAATGAATAGTCTATTCTGAGCAAGGTATGATTTCAACGCCCCCTAGCATCAAAACTATTCATTTTTGGGGTTTGTCACCCAATTTATTTCTATTCAAAATAACTTGAACTGAATCGTATCAAAAATTCAGAAAAATCCACCGAAACTTTTTCGTTTTGTGTAATTTGGGGGGTGGGGGGATAATCATAATAGCTATTTCCTCATTTAGGCATATTTAAACATTCGACGATTCATTTAAAGGCACTCGAGAAATATTTTTTTTGCGTTTCGTAATAGGAGTTGGGGGAAAAGGGGGAGGGGTTAAGAATTTTTTGTAAAAAACAGCACAATATTGTGCAACATTGGCAACAATGAAACAAGTGAAACTATTGTTACCGGGTTCAAAAATGAATAGTCTAATCTGCGCAAGGGGTGATTTCAACGCCCCCTATAGCAGCAAAACTGTTCATTTTTTTGGGTTGGCGTAATGGTAACATTGGTGGAGAATTACATGGAGTACATCATACCAAAAATTCAAAAAAATCCACCGGGACCCAAATTCCATAAGAACTTTGCGGGGTCCTTTCCACATCTCAATTTATTTTTTTCAAGATATGAAAAAATGTCATAGGAACTTTTTGTAGATTTGTCCGGGACAAATAAACTGTAATATACATTTTTACGTTTCGTTTTCAAACTTCTGCTGTTTTTAGAAAACATTGGTGAAAATCTGTAGCAGTCTTGGAGTTTTTGGTGTTTCTCAAAAAACTCAATATACTTGCGAAGCGTCTGGAAAAATCTTGGGGTGGAAGGAGAGGGAATGGAGAGTGAATTATCAAAAATAAGGGCGCGAGGCGCACGGAAAATTTTGGGGGGAAAAATAGACAAGAATGAGGGCGCAAAGAGCATGGATATATTTGGTGAGTAGTAGACGAGCCCGGAAATAATTGGGAAATTGGGAAAATTTTGGGGAGGAGGGGAGGGGAGAAATAATAAAAAATCCTTGCACATCGCGCCAGGAAAATTTTGGGGAGAGTAAATAAATAATAAATAATAATAATTGAAATAAATTAATGGAGAACTTTCGTTTGAACCTCCTGTCGACCTGTTCAAGAACTAAAAAACTGTTCATTTATAATTTTCCTATATCTGTTCTCCTATTCGAGTTTTTGGTATTTTTTTAAAGCAAAATATTTATTTTTTATTTGTGTACGAATTTAAATTTGAAAAAGCATAAATTTTAATAGAACATGTTGGTTCATAAATTTTCAATTCTTCAACTTAATCAGTGCTCATTCTCTTCGTTGAAACATTGACTTCAATATAGCAGGAAAAAAATTGTTTGTGTGGAAAAATATTGTTAAAAGGGCAAAAAATAAAAAAAACGACTTTTTCATAATCGATTTTATAGTATTCTTGAGAATTTCCTATTTTGTAGTGCAACTAAGTTTCGGAATTGATGAAATAGATTAATATTCATGTAATATGATGTCATTTACATTCAATTATTTGTTGATGGTTTTGAAATTACTTATAACATTGTTTCAAAAATAATCGAATGTGAGAAAGTTTTTCCATAAGATCAATAATTTTTTTCTTGTCATCTTAAAGTCAATGTATCAACGAAGGGAATGAGCTCTGATGAAGATCAAGAATTGAAAATTTGTAAACCAATATTTTGGTAGGAAATTATGCTATTTTTCAATTTAAATGAAGATTTCCTTTTGCAAAAATTAAAGCTTATTTAAAACACGCAGAAGAAGGTTTTCACTGAGTTTTCTAAAATATTGTATTTGTTTGGGGAAAGACAAAAATTATAAACAAAAAAAACAGTTTTTCTCGATAATGTTGAGGTTACCTTGAAACATGATTGATACATAATTTTTAGATTTTTCATTTATCTATGAAATATCAACTCTTGTACTATACTCTACTCTCTAATACTATACTCTGTAATATAATTTACTCAAGTTCAACTAGTGCTATGTTTTGGATCATATTCAACGCAAATTATTTTTTGTACAACTGTCAAAAAAAATTGACATTTCTGCATCTCTATTGAAGCGTAAATGTTTACTTTTTTCCGTAATAAAAAGTATTTTTTTCACTTTGAAAAAATAACTTTTTCACTGCCAAAATAATTCACAAAATGAACATGAAATATAACTCTATGAAGGATTTGTATTTAACAGAGTCAATTAATAATTGATTATTCATCATAAAACAATTTCATTCATTGGAATGATAATTGATAGTAAAGTTTGAACAATTACTTCCAACATAAATTCCCGAAGATGGTCCATGTGATCAGAAACGTTAGATATTTCTTGAAGAGTTGATTCCACAATTTTATCAGATATTTTAATTTGTTTGGAAGAAGATGGAATTCAATATTTTGTTAGAAATCTCAATTTTGTTATTCAAACTATCTTCTTTATACCTATGCTTCTGGGCGAGAAAAAAAGGAATAGCGGACTTTAATTGCTGAGTTCAAATGTTAAATTTTCTAAATACCGATCAATGGCAAATCTCAAATACAAAATGTTGACCAACCGCTTGTAACTTCAGGATCTTCACTTCTGTGCACAGAATTTCCTCCTCTGTTCATCTGTCTTCAAAACACACATGAATTTGTTGGAAAAAGGTAGCACTCGTAACTTCGAGATACCGATTCACAGCGAATAAATAATAATTAAAAAAGGGCACCGGTTCGTACGGTCATTTTAAATCGACTCCTCTTCTCGTCGGTAGTACCAAGATATGCCATAGGGGTAGCACGAGAGTACTTTTTTTGTCTAAATAAATAAACATCTAGTTCCGAACATAAATACCGGGTGATAAAATATACACGAAGACGAAACAGCTTCTGCTACGGAAGCAGATTTCCAGCCCTCGTGACGTTTTATGGATGTAATGTTGCCCCTGCATTGGCCAGAAGAGTCACAGAGCTTCTTCTGAAACAGTGACATTTGTAGCTCTTATACATGTCTTTTCCTAGCCATTTTGCAATCAAGCTGGGATTTTCTCCTATTTTATTTATCCCCAATTTTGATACAATTTCCTCTCGAATATTGTATGAGGCGGCCGTAGTGCTTTATACTTGCGGTATATCTCAATATAATCAGAATTGGAAACGTTCTTGCGCAATAGGTCTCCGTATCAGGTATTTTAACAATTAATATAGATCCAACATGTTCACTGGTATCAATAGTTATATGTTACAAGCACCGCTGATACCCAAAATTAGGACAACCTACAAATGAAAAATATTGGAATTACTATCAATCTTACTAAATTATGATTATATCTGTACCTTATAAAGTAAATTTGTTCCGTTGTCAGCATCTTGACTAAATTTATTGATATCATCCCTTGATAAAACTTTCGAATTCTTTCCTCGGTATCCGACGCTTTTGTTCTTGATGAGCGGGACCAATTTTGAAAACTTCCTTATATACAGGAAGGGTCACGGTTGATGGTACCTTGAACGTTTACGGAGAACGGGATATAGGATCATTCTGAAAATTTGGTTTCTCAAGTAGTTGCTCTTGGTCTATCGATCTAAAATATTTTCAGAAATGCAGCGTTGCCGCTTATACCAGAAAGTAGCAGCATCTTTGTTATTTCAAATGGGTCACCCTGTATATTACCACATTTTTGAATTTGTCATTTCTTTTTTATTATTTCTGCCTCAGACTCCCCTATACCTATCTCTAACGGTTTTTTGAGTTATTGGTTAATTTCCATATTATTTGTCCAAAACATAGCTCGAATTGAATGTTTATTTCTGCGGTATTTGGTTTCTTAGGAAGTTGCAATTTTGTGTTTAGTTCATCAAGATCATGTACATTGATTCTGTGTAGAGAAGTTTATTCTGCGTTATACAGGGTCGTTCAAAATTCATGATCTTACTGCTAGATACGAAAAGGGTTGAAAGCACGTTTTTTTAAATGGAACATCCTGTATATTATGAAATATCCTGAAAGATGACTAAATTCCCTTCGAATTGATATATCATGTTCCTATACCTAAACAGCCAGAATTCCGAGATAATACCAATTTTCACTTGTGATCTCCCAAGTGCTTGAATTATTGCCGGAAATTCTTCGAGTACATGAATTTTCAAAGAAAATTCATGTACTCGAAGAATTTCCGAGATAAATTTGCGGCAATTAATTCAAGCACGAGGGGGATTCGGTAAGAAAATTTCACACCGAGAATCGAAAATCATCCAACAATTCATAAGAAATAACTACCCATGGTTTCACCTGAACTATTTATAACCACTGAAATATTGATATGTAAAATACTTAAGAAAATGTTCATCAATAAATGTGTTTTCCTCCTACCTCTATAGAAAGTACACATTTTCCTCCCTCAAACCAGGGAGGAAACTCATACTTTTCCTCCCTAGGGAGGAAAGTACTTTTCCTCCCTAGGGAGGAAAGTACTTTTCCTCTCTAGGGAGGAAAGTACTTTTCCTCCCCCTCATTTCAAGTAAGTTGTAAACGATGAAACTTGTGAATCTATTATAATCAAATTGTTTCCGTAATTTCTAGAACATCTTATATATCCTGTATTCTGGTAAAAATGAAACATGAATGTTACTTCTACTCTAGTTCTTTAATAGCTATTTGTGTATTTAGAGCGCAAAGTGATTGATTGTTGCTCAACAAAGAGATTAATCTTTGGAAAACGACAATGACACTTTGTGCTCGAAATACACACATTATTTTTTCTACAAGCGCAGCTCTTAGAAAAAAAAATTATCGACACTTCATTCAAATAGGCACATAACATTACTTATGAGAAAATCACTCAATAGCAATCCGAAATGTATAAGCTATCTAAATTTCCAATAATTCAAATCACTAACAAGAAAAAAGTAAAATAACTTTCTTGAAAAAAAAAAAGTTGTAATTGCCAGGAGATGAACCCGGGACCTTCGGATTACAAGCCCAAGACGCTGGCCATTGCATCACCGCAGATTCTCAGATACACATGACTGTATTGTCTATACTTTCCATCAAGTAAGAATAGGTCTATTTGCAAACAAAGTCACGAAAGGTTTTATTGAGTGGGTAGGAGGAAAAATCATATGTTTTACATGGGAGTAAAGTGCCTTTTCCTCCCTTCGCGTCGGGCATTAAACTACATCCTGCGGTAGGAAAAGTGGCACTTTCCTCCCTAGTTATACAAATAGCTATTATTGAGTGGGTAGGAGGAAAAATCATATGTATTACATGGGAGTAAAGTGCCTTCTCCTCCCTTGGATGTTTACTGCCCTCCGCTTCGCGTCGGGCAGTAAACTACATACTGCGGGAGGAAAAGTGGCACTTTCTTCCCTAGTAATACAAATAGCTATTAAATTTGGAAAAAAAAAATCAAAAGTTGTGTTCTAATCGTGGATTGAACCATCGACCTAGCGACACATAGGCCGCAACACTACCGCTGAGCTACGGGACTTGTGATAAAAACTTGTCACAAATGGTATATTGAACTTCTTCTAAAATATGATTTCAGAATTGACAATTTCTGCAATAATCGTGGAGAAAATATTTTCAGACACATTCCAAATATCTAGTAAATACATAATTATCTCCTTTCATATGAAAACTAGACCTCCATTTGTACATTAAAGCAAAATATCAACTTGTAACATGTCAAATGTTTGACAGAAAAATTTCCAATTACTAATTTCGCCCAGGGTACCCAGGAGGATGAAAATTACCGGAAATTTTTAGGGTTACCATGCTATCTAAACAAGAACGAAAATCGATTTGTTTTTCTCATATTCATGTGTGAAATTTTCTTACCGAATCCCCCTCGTGCTTGAATTAATTGCTGTAAATTTATCTCGCACATGAATTTTCAAATTAAATTTTCAAAAAATTTTTGTACTCGAAAAACTTCCGGCTATTATTCAAGCACTTGAAAGATTACAAGTGAAAATTGCTATTCTCTCGGAATTCTGGCTATATAGGAACTTGATATATCAATTCGAAGGGAATTCAGTCATCTTTCAGGATATTTCATAATATACAGGATGTTCCATTTAAAAAAACGCACTTTCAACCCTTTTCGTATCTAGCAGTAAGATCATGAATTTTGAACGACCCTGTATAACGCAGAACAAACTTCTCTATACAGAATCAAAGTACATGATCTTGATAAACTAAATACAAAATTGCAACTTCCTAAGAATCCAAATACCGCAGAAATAAACATTCAATTCGAGCTATGTTTTGGATAAAAAATATAGAAAATAACCAATATCTCAAAAACCGTTAGAGATAGGTATAGAGGAGTATGTGAAAGAAATAATCAGAAAGGAATGACAAGTTAAAAAATGCGGTAATATACAGGGTGACCCATTTGAAATAACAAAGATGCTGCTACTTTCTGGTATAAGCGGCAACGCTGCATTGCTGAAAATATTTTAGATCGACAGACCAAGAGCAACTACTTGAGAAACCAAATTTTCAGAATGATCCTATGTCCCGTTCTCCGTAAACGTCTAAGGTACCATCGACCGTGACCCACCCTGTATAGTAATTTACATAACAATTCCAGAAAAAACTGTTTTCGGACGTGTTGCGTACACTATTTTTTCGGCAACCATGTAGAATAAAACGCATTTAGTCTAAGAGACGAAGAGAAGTCGACCTTCACCCATCTGTTAACCGAATGACACAAACTTTTTTGTCAGTTACATAAATAGACGAAAACGCCTAAAATGGGTTGCCTATGAAAAGGTGGTCATGACTACATACTATTTCAAAATTTTGCACCAAATGGAAACTTTTTTCTTATCGATTTGTCAGAAAATTTTACTCCTAATAAAAATTGGTGCATTACGAAATACTTATATTCAAGTTATCAAACTTCTAAATTTCCCAACTGTGTACAGGGGAGAACAAAAAATAGAATCAAGACTAAACTACCCTGGCTGTGATTCCAAATTTGAATATTTCGAACATTTTAGTTCTTATTTGTATTATATATTGAAATTCGAACAGAAGATTGGTACCAACAGAAACATTGTAATTCTTATTTATTTTAAATTTCGAGCACTTCCCGGCCTAGTCCGGGAAGTACGTATTTCCCGGACTAGGCCGGGAAGTGCTACTTTCCCAGAGAAAAAGTGTCCGGGAAGTGAACACTTCTCGGATGGTTGCCGAAAAAACATTTTCCTTTACATTCAATGTACTTTTCAACATTGAGTAGACACTCCATAACATAGGAGGTTTTCCAATTTTGTATTTTTCCTCAAAATAACATATAAGCACATTTTCAGAAACCTTTTTCACAAGTTTTGTTGTTGGTCATATGTCTTCTCATATATTAACTTGGATTTGGCCGGTAACATATTAGATACTATTGCGTTTGCTTTCTCAGAAATATCTGATAGATAACTTGAAATTGAAGCAACTACGAGCAAACACAGTCAAACAGTCAAACACGCGGCGTGCCAACAAACCGTTTCTATAGTAACGACACAGAAAGACCACTGAATGCTGTGACATTGTACTGGAAGTAATCATAACATTAAAGATACTATGTATGGAAAAAAGAAGTATCATATAGTTATTTTGGACACAGTTTGCCTGAGATTCTTTGAATGGTGAGTAGGTGATCTTTACGTTGCATGCTTCACATATTGGTTCTGGTCTGTTCTCAAGTAAATAATCATGGATGAAGCGTGTGTGAATAAGGTGTAGGTGAGTCAGAAGTACTAGGTCCCTCCTGTTTTTGGATGAAAGTTGCCACGGTTTCACTGAATGTTTCACTTCGCGAAGCTTCGAGGTAGATGTATGCCATTTTTCTTGCCATGTTGTGTCCAAGGAGTTTCTTATCGTAGTTATCGACTATTCCTATATGTGATGGTATCCAAACGAATTAAATTTCTTTGATCTTGGATTCTGCTTCGTGGAGTTCAGTTCTATTTTGACTACGAGTTGGTTTGTGGGGTATATTTCTTGTATGGATTCGAGTGAGCTGAGTCCGTTACAATGAGAAAGCTTTGATTATTCGATGAGGTGATGAATAATAACGATAATTTCCCAGTGAATATTGATGAGTTTGGGCTGGGAAGTTTGAACTGTAATGAAACGTTTGGTCCTACGAATGCAGTTCCTGTTGACGCGTCTGTACATAGTTTCACAAACTCTTCGTGGCCCTCCAGTTTAATACTGAGTTTGTTCTTGAAGAATATTGGGTTTGCCGAGTACTTATTAAGAAGGCTGAGATGGGTGATTGGTACATTTTGGCTTGGTTAATATTCAAGGAGGAGGGGAGTTAAATTGAATGGGATAAAATTTGGGAAGAGTGACATCTATTTGGTGGTTCATTCTGACCCTCTCGTAGAACGGTTTGGTTGTTCTGGGTTTTTTTCGAAAATCTTACTGAATTTTCCAGGTATGCTATTCTCTCGAAAGGATGTCTTGGTTAGCCTTTCAGCTTAGAACTATTTGGTTGGTTTAGGAATCTTCTTCTATCGTATAGCGATGGTTCGCCAGCTTAACTGTGATGTTTTTCGATTGGTGTTGTGCAAAAGGCTCCTAAGGATACACGAAGTGGCAGTGCAGAGTTTCGTATTGTATCAAGTTGTTTCAATACTGATTTATTTGCAGATGAGTCGGCAATCGAGCCATTGTGCAGTTTCGGGAGAATTAGTGTTTTAAAGAGTATTAGGAGAGTTTGACGGTCAGATCCCCAAGCCCTGTTTGCTAAAGTTTTTAATAGATTCAACCTCTGGTAAAGTCGTCTTGATTTTTCATAATTCACCCTGAATTTCCCGACCATCCATATACTGCTTAGAATTTTTTATGTCAGGTTTATTTTTGTCTCAATATATTCAGACGCTACGTTTCTTGAAAAGAATGAAAAAAGAAAGGAACCTTAATCTATAATCCATTTACTAAAGTGTAAATAAAGCTCTTATATATTTCATATCCTGGAAGACAAAGGAATTAAAATGATTTTCGAGAGTTCAAAGGAAAGGCAATTTTGTGGAATAATTAGCCGGAAAAGTTTCCCAGGATTGCAGTGGCTGACGTTATAGTCGCAGCCGCAAAGCAGAAGTAATGGCGGGGACGCGGGAGACATGCAACGGGTAAATTAAGTTAGATATTTAATTACGGTGGCGGTGGCGTGTACATTTATTAATTTCACACGTGACTCCGTTGACTGCGACGACAGTTTCCTCCGAAGTTCTCTCTCTGGAGATCGATGCTGACGGTACCAAACATCCAAAGACGAGTAGGATGTCATTCGCTATATGATACATTCAAAGTATTATTCTGAATGCCTTCGTCCTGGTAAAAAACTTAGTTGGGCATTGGTAGATGGAATTCATGAACAAATATACATGGTTGAAGGACGAAAATTTGTATTTCATGTAAAATATTTTTATTTTAAAAATCGTAGCAAAGCGCTTTCGACTGTTGAGTCATCATCAGTGTGTACCTGTAAGTAATAGTGGAAATCGAATTTGATAAATTGAAAAATTGAGAGTTAGAAAAATTTATAAAAGTGAGGTTACTTACTCGTCAGGTCTATAAGAAGCCGTATAAAATCATCAAGTCCATGGACCAAAGTGAAATTTAAAATTTTACATAATGTGTAACATATTTAAAATTGAACAATTTTCATTCTGTTCAAGGATTATTCTGGATTCAGATATGGAATACTTGTTTTCCCTGTGTAACATATTCCGCCAGGAGGTTATGTTTCGCCGCAAGTCGCATAAAAACGTTTTCAACCCCTAAACTGTAACCCCATTTCTCCATTTTGAGTGTTTTCGTGTTTCAATATATTGTCGTGAATTGGGGTTTATTCACGACTAACTAGGTAGATACTGATCATTTATAGATTCAGAACACTTCAGAAAATATATGAAAAATATTTATTTTACTATGAACAAATATGAGATTAAGACGATTGAATTTAATGAAGGAATTGATGAATTAAAAAATTAATGAATATCTCCTAGACTAGCTATTGATTGAATAAATTATTCTAAAAGATCTATACTTACAACAAATTATGGCATGTATATTTTAGGGACATTTTCTAACTAAACTCTATCCTTCCAAACTCCCCCATAGCCCTCACTAGCTGTGGGCAGGGCAGAACTCCAAACTCGACTACTAGATCGAACTATCAGTGGCATTTTTGAAAACTCTTGTTTTCTGTTTATGGCACAATTGTGTTTCAAAATAACATAACTTCGCTCACGTACTGAATTGTAAAATGTAAAAAAGTTACCGACGTATTGAATGATAATGAAATATTTTAATATTCAGTGCGTTCGAACAATTTTTGACAATACTCCCCTGTTCAAAATGTCGCGCTCCGAGCGATTATATTAAAAACCAACTGACAATTCGATACAGGTTCACAAAAACTATAAAATTATTACTAAGTAAATATAGATATACAAATAAATATCCGCAGAAGACGTCTGCTTGCACCATCTCCTTTAGAATGCTTCTCCCCCTTGCTGCTTTTTCCATCTTTCACTACAATATTTTTTCCTTAAAGTTGGAACCTCAACAACATTCTCCACCTGGTCCTTGCCTGTTACTTTTTTTCTACAACTATTGAAAATCATCGAAAATATTGAGAAAATCACGATTCAGATAGAATTGTTGTCTGTTTTTTTCAATTTTAAGCAGTTTAACGATCAATAAACCACCAAGTTACATAGACCATTTGGAAGTAGACTTTTTAACAATCGAAATGATCACATATAGACCTTCGAAACAGAAAAATCACTAGAACAATAATTGTTCGTGTAAGATAAGTATTCGAAAAAAGTACGTTACTCGAAAACTAAACTTCTTCTGAATTGCACAAAAAATTAGGCTCATTCGACACCAAAAAAAGACATATTCTACAAATTTTCATGTAAATTAAATCAATCATTCGAGAGAAAATAAATTAAATACTGAATAATCGGTTTTTCGCCATTTTGACAGATAATTTGAGGTTATGTCGAAAAGCGTTTGATACAAAAGTTTTCCAACATTTTATTATGTATAACTTTTCCATCGATTATTTTCCGCTAAGAGGTCATGTTTCGCCGCAAATCCCAAAAAACCGTTTTCAACTCCTGAACTACTTACCATTTTGTGTATTTTCATGTTTAAATTGTTTTCTCAAAGTTGGAACCTCAACAATATTCTCCACCTCGTCCTTGTTTGTTACTTTTTTCTTATTTTAAGAGTTTAGAATTCGTTTTGGCACCAGCCTATAGTGGCGTATCTCAATTTTGCCTTTTATAAATTTTTGAAATTTATTTGCATCAAGCAATTGTTCTGTTTTGACTCAGAGACAACTACTAAAATATTGTTGCTTATTAAATTCTCAGAGACAATTGATGTGCTAGTAGGTACGTTGGAAAGATGGGGAACAAAAAATATTCTTCAGACAAATTATTTCTAGAATTCTAAAAGTTAGAAGTGAAGTTGAAATGTTGTACAAAAAGAAGTGGTACAGTGGTGTCGTAATAAAGGTGGGGGAAAATGTGGCTGCAGAGTCTTCAGATGATGATAAACATTTTCAACGTACTGAGAAATACAGAAACATTGCAAAATAATAATTTTGGTATGAATGTCAAGGAAGGAAAATTTAAATAGATTATACAGAGTTAGTCAAATGTATGGATCCTCCCATTTTTCTCCGGTAATATGAGGGTTATTGAAAAAAGTTCAGAAAATAAAGTAACAAACAAAAACTGAAAAAAATGAAGTTGTTTTATGAAAAGTTACGTTATACGAAAATAAAAGTAGTTGGTTTATAGAATCGTCAACTTCAAGAAAAACGGTTAAATCATAGGTAATGTTAAAAACATTCTGTTATTTCCAATTCAATAAAGAATACTTTTATTTTTTTTTTCTACATTCATGCAAAAAGCAAAACTTTATTGAACTATATTCAGTGGAAAAAGAAGTTCTTTATTGCACTAGTGCAATAAAGTTTTTATTGCACTCATCTGTTATTCTACTTCAACGTGCTATCATCATGACAAACATAAACGTTTAAACCTACTACATATTTAGCACATATTCTGTGAGATTGGCAATAGGTACTTCACTACGAAATATTCGTATTGAAAATTGCACCAATTGTTCATTAACTTTCAACATTGAGGGTAAAAATAAAGTTTGAGTTAAATTGTTCGTAACGTATTAGTTCCTGTTTCAATGCAAATCGATAATAATAATAAAGGAATCAAGTTGCGCTTATCATTTTCCTACACCTAGTGCCGCACCTCAATAAATCATTTTTTGCTTTTTGCATGAACGTAGAAAAAATGTTGTATGCAACTCGTGCAAAAATTGTTTATTGCACTCGACGTAAAATTGTCCGACGAGGCCGTTAGGCCGTTAGGCTTTTTGCACTAGTTGCATAAATAACTATATCATTTTATTATGATACTAACAGGGTTTTAGAAAAAGTATATTGTTTCACTAGTCGAAAACATTTTTTGAAGCATAAAAATGTTTCCTTTGTCATTCGTAAAACAATATAGGTACTATTAACCTACTGATACTGTCATAGTTTTATCAGTGAACATATCCAATCACCTGATGGACAAACGAAATTATATTTTACATAATGAATGTATATAGTAACTGAACTTTCCAGCTTTGTCGAGACTTCAGTGCTATCTGTGTTGACCTACCCTTGCACTGACGAGAGGCAAAACATCGAAACTAGTCTGCAGGTGGTCACCCTGTACATATCAAAACATAATTCTGATGCTAACGAACAGTCGTTACCGACCGATGATGATTGATGGTTGATTACAGGGGGCACTTGAAATTGCATCCTCTGATGCATTGAGGAACGTTGCACAAGTATCTGTTCAGTTTGCAAAATCAGAGATGTAGGTGAGGAATAAAGAGCATGATAGAAGGTCCAATATTGATCATCTTCTACCCGTTTTTCAGTCCAGAGTTTTCCTGGGAAAAAACAAATTCACACATACAACTTCTTGGCTATCATCCTAGAAATAAATAATGTGACAAAGGAAGTAAGTAAGTGGAATTCAAATAGACTTGCTTCATTTTCCCATGTCCATCATAGAACATTAATCATATAACTGGTAATTTCCGACATACAGTCGACCACATATTGAAAAATCGATAATTGCAAGATACTTGCCCCCTTTTGTTCTCGAATCATTAATTAATACTCGCAGTGACTGTACACAGTTCTTGAACTCGCACATGACAATTTTCACTAACTGTTTTGCTGCTTCTTTTATTAAATGCCTTTTATCATATATGCACAAAGGTATAATGAAAATCAGAGGACCGTGGTTTGTAATTATCATGGTAAAATATACATGTAAATTCTTCGTGAATATACGCAAATTGTTTTAGATTATCTATGGTTAGTGAGCTATATTTATAATAGAAGAGGTAAATGCATTGACATTTTTCACCGGTTAACAATTCTACCGTATTCTTCTGTCTTTCATGTTTTCAACGGAAATTTACGTGTAAGAAGTGAATTATACGCATTATGCAGATAAATTAAATAATGATGGAAGCATTCAAAGTTTTACGGGTGATGAATCACAAAATGTGTTGTTATTAAAGTTATCATATTATTCATCACGTGAAATGAATGCATGTCAATAGTTTCAGTTGTTTTAAAATGTAGTTAATGATATGTGATGTAATTGTCAAAAGAATCGCAAGGTTTTAGTGGAGAATGTTTTGTCGGAATTGACGGATGTTTGCCTTTAAACTTTGGAAATATCACAGTTATTAGCACGAATTATGTCTATAATGAAGTTAGTTTCCTTTAACCTCCTGAAATGCTATTTTCCATGGCAAACAACGATAATTATTGCAGTCCTCCATCGACACAGGCCACTGCTATAGGACACTCATGGGAGTTTATAGGTTTTTATCATTGTAATTTGATGCCTTCATTTCTACAATTCAATCAATATCAGAAAATTTGTGGAATACATTCAAATAATTGATGTTTGGGACTATCTATATATTTTATGAATCGGTCATTCAAATAGGTACATATCTAGAAATAAGATTATCCGTACTCCTGCAGGGTTCCGTTGGATTTTTGGTACCGACACTTCAGTTGGCTCTGGAACACTTGTTTGTTATATTGCTGCCCATATCTGATCACCAATGCCTCAACGATTCTAGAATATTTCCTTTGGGAAGTGCGAATAAATATATTTCATTGGTTAACAACTTTATTCGTTAATATGACGTATTTCAAATTTCTTCAGTTAGTTACAAAAATATAACGAGCTTTTTCGTTGTATTAACGTATTGTACGTTGCCTTACCAAACACGTTCGTTGTTTCAACTACTAGGTTAGTCGGGATAACGTATGTTTGTTGTTTTGTGAACAATTGGGCGGGGGAGAATGAACTAATTTGTGCAAGCTTGCGTTTTTCTAGATCATTTGTTCTTTTATTGTTGTTTGATTATTTGTTGGTTTATTTGTTCGTTTATTTTGTAAGTATACTAATAATAAACTATCAGTAAATTTTGTGGGAAATAGTTAGTAACATTGGTGAGCATTTCAATTTGTTTTTCAAATTCTGATTTAGTGTAAGTAAGTAATGTTGATTTGATAATTACAGGTTTATGTTTGATAGTACATTAAATATAGGAAGCTATAAAAATGTTATGCTTCATTTGTAAAAAACATTTAATTCGTTAAAAATTATTACTTTACATTTTAGGAGAACTCATGACTTACAAACTAATTAATTATTCCATGTTGTGAACACAATTGTGGACAAACTTTTCAGCTCATTAGTAGTTTTGAAAAACCTATATCTTGCATATCAGAACTGTTGAAAATGTTGAAAATTTATTTAGTAAATTCAAGCGATGATCCGACAGAAAAATCACATCAAAAGCTTTGAATTGTTGTCTACAGTTTGTGCCAAGAATTAATAGTCTGCTATTTTGGGCATATTATAGGAACAAAAAACGAAGGATTTGAAAAAAAAATTCAAGGCTATTACTCAGAAGACTACAAATCCCCAAAAAGTTCTCTTACAAAACATTTATATACGATTGAATAATGATATAGGTACAAATATATTTTATAGTTCAAGATGTGACTTATTTTTATTTTTCTCTTTGTTAACAACTTTTTTGTTAAAAAACGGATGCGGAAACTTTTCTTCGAAGATTAAAATTTGGCAATTCAACTGCAGAACAATTCGATAGTTGCTGAAAAGCCTGTAGTAAATATAGGTTACTAAATATCAAGGATAGTGCTAACTTGGCAGACCTTTTCAAAAAATGGCCAATGTATACCACTCCAACAGGATTTCTATTGGTACATTTTTAACACTCCAAGTAGATAGATCTGTGAGTAACTATTTCAAATTGGAATTTTATATATTGATATGGATTTCAATACTGAATTTGAGACGGGGAATGGCTTACTAGACAACTGGGTGGGAGACATGTATTCCTAAAATTGCATCGTTTCCAAAATCAAACAACAATATAAAAGATAAATTAATAAAGGGCCTCCTGACCAATTTGAACGACTTTCATTCAGAAAGTGACCAAAAATAACCCATTCATTTTATTGAAGCATTTAATATTTTGATACGGAAATGTTTTTATAAAAACATATTTATTTTTTAGATGGTCGAGACTCTGGCATGCAGTGTATAACACGTAGGATGGCCCGTTTTGTGAAGTGAGTTCATTTCTAGTGTATCTATCGATTCTAAAATTTTACGTCGAAAATAACAGAAGATACGGGGGCATTTCCATGAGAAGTGAAACAAAGTAGAATTTTTCGGGACCAAAAATTTTTCAGGACACAGGTATATAAGGTAATTGGGGGGAAGATGCCAAAAGGGGGAAGATGCCTAATCTAAGTATTTTGGACAATACTCAATAGATCGCGCCACATACACGGCTACGTTGTTATTGTGTTTATTATTAGAGAACGTCATAGTTTTCGAAGCGCTTAAGTGCATGCAACTGTTCCTTGAGGTGATGTTGTGTTTTTTTATGCCAAGTTTTTTACGATATAAATTAATTATGTGATATACAGTGTTACATGTTTTTTGTTTGTGCTAATATAATTTATGTAGGGTTTTGGCATTCATTACAATACTCCTGTCCTATTTTGAATGAGAAAAAGGGTTTTGTTATTTTGATTTGTGGGTTTGGCATCTTATACCTAAGGGTTGGGGTAAAACGCCAAGATCCGTGTGGGGTAAGATGCCTTTTCTTAATTGCACTGTAAACTTTGTAACTCTTGTTTTTTCTCAGGTTTGCGTCTATTTTCGTTAGTGATTTCCTTTCAGTACGTCTAATTGAATAGTTTCTTAATTTATCTTGTTTGTTTTAGGTAAAAATCAACTAGAGGCGAATGGACTGAAGAGGAACTTAGAGCAGCTGCAAATGCTTTACGTCAGCAGCCAACCCTGAGTGCAAATGCGATTGCTAAAGCATATAGAATCCCTCTACGAACCTTGATGAGACGTGTAAAGAATAACAATCTTGAAAAGAGCAGTCTTGGGCCAACCGCGTCCTTAGGTAGTGAAAATGAACTTATAAACTGGTGTCTTATATAAAACGGTTAGAAAAAATTGGCTATGCTCCAACTTTAAGAGACGTAAGACACCTTGCTTTTACCTTTTCGCAAAGGAATGGGTTAAAATGTAGATTTAACCAAGAAAAAGAATTAGCAGGCTACGATTGGTTTAAACTTTTTTTAAAACGACACCCAACCCAAGGTCGTTCAATTAATGGCTCGTTCACTTGGTATGTCTGCCGCAGAAGTAGATCCATACTTCCAAATGTTGAACGATACATTTACGACACTCAATTTGTTTGGTAAACCGGCAAACATTTTCAATATGGACGAGACTGGCTTGCAATTATGCAATAAACCTATCAAAGTCGTAGCCACAAAAGGAGCTAGAGATGTTCAGTGGGTCACAAGCTCAGAAAAAGGAGAAACAGTTAGCGTCATCGCTTGCTGTAATGCAGAAGGTAGCTTTTTGCCTCCCTACGTAATATTTAAAGGCAAAAACAAAAAAAAAGGAGTTTGAAGATTACATGCCCCCTGGATCGGTATTGGTGATGTCTCCAGAGTCCGCCTATGTGAAAACCAGTATCTTCTCATCATGGACTAAAGACCATTTTTTGCCTCGTAAGGGACCAGGGCCTGCAGTACTAATATTAGATGGTCATGCTTCCCATTGTGATGACGTGGAACTTTTGGACTTTTTGGCTGAAAATGAAATTCATGTGGTTTGCTTACCAAGTCATACGACTCACTGGCTTCAGCCTCTCGACCATTCATTTTTTAAACCTTTAAAGACCTTCTGGAATAGCACTTGTAATCAGTGGATAAGAAATCATCCAGGGCGTCGAATAACTAGGTAATTTGATTTAAGTAAATAAGTTTGAAATAGATTTCTTAGTTTCTTGTGCCTTACAGGTATCAGTTTGGGGAACTATTAAACCAAGCGTGGTCTCAAGCCGCAACGGTTCAGAATGGTGTTTCTGGATTTCGGGCTTGTGGAATTTATCCATGCTCCAAAGATGCAATTCCCGACCATGCATATGCTTTAGCTGAGCACCAAACTGGAAATTCACAGGATGAAGTGGAACATGTCGATGCAGAAAACTCTGACGAACATAGCGGCGACGGAGCTGTAGTAAATTTTGATGATATTGCACCAATTCCATCCGTAGCTGGTCCTAGTAGGCCAAACGTTAGAAAACAACATGCAGAAATCCTTACTTCTCCTGACTACCGCCAAAAGAAACGCAAAAAAATTGAAGAAAAACAAAAGAAGCAACAAGGGAAGGCAACTAAGTTAGAAAAGAAACTTCGTAAAAAAGGTAACAAAAAAAAGAAGAATGTAGCACACGATAGCAGTAGTGAAAATGTCAGTGGAGTTGAAAATATTGTCTCAGACCATAGCTCTGATGAACCTGACAGTGACAAAAGGACGACTTCTGACTTTGACAAAAAGGGTCCCAAAGTTGACTGGATTTGCTGTGTGGTATGCAACAAGTGGCTACACGAAACCTGTGCTTCGGGGCCGAATATGTGCGATCCCTGCGCAAAAGTCACTAAATAAAACATTCAAAACTTTAGACTTGATGTAAGATGGCACTTTAGCTGGAGTATGATGGCCAATACAATGTTTTCTGTCTATGGCATCACACCCCCAAATTTATCATCTCACCCCAAGTCTGTCGGCATCTTACCCCGTAGTTGGGGTAAGTTGTCGAAATGACAGCTGTCAATGTTTATCCAACTTTTTCGTTAATTTTTAAGAAAATAAAAACTTTTTTGTGTTTAATCATCTGTTTATTGTATTTGTAAGTTTTGAATAAAGTTAATAATTTTTTTTTAAATTTTTCTTCCCCCCGTCTTCCCCCCAATTACCTTAGTAGTAATTTGGAAATCCTGCACACGAATCCGAAAATATTTCGGGCCAATTTTGCCCACTACTATAACTTTCCAGAAAAATGGGTGTATCCATCGCTGCTGGCGTACAGTGTATATCACGTAAAATGACCCCTTTCGTGCAATGAGTTCATTTCTAGTGTATCTATTGGTTCTGAGAATTTTATGGTTCTACTTCAAAAATTACGGGAGATACGAGGGTGTTCCCATGAGAAGCGAAACGCGGTTTTTTAGTATTCTAACTTTTTTGTAAAAACTATGTTCACATAATGTAGTAGAAAATACCATATTGAATATGTTTATATATTTTTTGTTTAATTTCCGTGATTCATCAATTATCTAGGACTACTTAAACCTTAATTATCCCTTTTAAGTACACTTCCCCTAGGTATTTTTAAACAGATTACATATTTTTTTTGAAAATTGGAATAAATTCTTTATTTTTATTCTTGTATTATTCTTAACACATATACCTACACCTGTTCAATAAAGCAACAAAAATGGACAACCTGTATATTTGTATTGTTTAACGGAACATATATTTATACTAACGAATGCAGATCGTTGGTTTGACAATTTAAGTTCATAATATTAATACATTCTGTCGTTGAATAAGGAACAGACGTTCAAGGTATCATCCAATATAAACCGTTAGTTAACGAAAAAACTTCAAATTTCAACGAATCGAAGTCTTAATTTAACGAACAGTTAGTCATATCAACGAATGCATATCGTTGGCTTGACAATTTTAGTTCAAAATATTTATAAATTTGGTTGTTGAATTAACGAATAGAGGTTCAAGTTATTAACCAACATAACGAAATATTCGTAATATTAATAAATCACATGCGATAACTAACAAACGCAGTTTAGTAATATTAACGAGAACAAGATTCGTTGATCAATAAACTAAATACCTTATTACAATGAAACGATCGCTGACTAACAAGTATTTCGTATCTCGACGAACACACTTTCGTTGTAATAACAATTATCTACGTTGGACCAAATTCAACTTATTTTTTTGTTATTCACACGAACTATTTCATTGTATATACATACTTTTTTGGCTCAGTGACACAGGACTAGTGACGTGGCCATGTTAGTGGGGAAGCTTTCGTCAGATGGAGCTTGGTTGTGTGGAAGGTGTATTGTTTTCAGCCACTCCTTGATGATAATAATAATCGTCTTTATTATTCTCAAAAAATAGAAGAATTGAAGTACATTGGTGTAATTTGAAGATGTTTTGAAAACTAAGTTTATGATGTGACCCGCTCCTCTTGCTCCTCTTGTTATCTTTCGCTCTCTTGCTCCTCTTGGTCTTGATTCCGCTTGATCTCTTTCTTCTCTTGTTCTTTCTACTCTTGATCTTTTGCTCCTCTTGTTCTTGTTTCTCCTTGATCTTTCGTTCCTCTTGTTCTTTTTCCTGCGCATTTAATTTTTTTATGTTCATCTTGTTTTTTTTTGGCTTGTTCCTCTTTTAAAGACTCCACTTATGTCGCCATTTCGTCGTAATTGTTGGTTCCAGTATTCACCATCAGAGACTGGAAAACTGCTTCACTTTTCTTTCTTCGGTAGCACTTATTCTGCCGATATCACCAAATGTTGCGTTTACGGGTTCTACGCTACTTTACGATTGCGTTTATTATCTCATCTCACTTGACAACACTGTACTATAGTGACACCTCAATGCTTCTATCAATTATAGAGGACTGTGGAATTCAACTTAGTTATTCCCTTTCCAATAATTATATTATGTTTTTGAAAATCTAGGTATTGTCAAAAAGATATGGAACATCCTGTACATTAAAATATTTCATTATCATTCAATACGTGGGTAACTTTTTTACCTTTTACAATTCAGTACGTGAGCGAAGATATTTTATTTTGAAACACAACTTGTCCTCAACAGAACATAAACAAGAGTTTTCAAAAAGGCCACTGATAGTTCGATCTGGTAGTCGAGTTTAGAGTTCTGCCCTGCCCACAGCTAGTGAGGGCTATGGGGGGAGTATGGAAGATTCGATTTTAGATAGATGGAAAATGTTCCTTAAATGTAAATGCCAATATGTATTGTGAGTATAGATCTTTTTAAAATTATTTATTTAATCAATAACTAGTCTAGGAGAGAGTCATCAATTTTTAATTCATCAATTCTTTATTGATTATTTCCTTCATTAATTTCAATCGTCTCAATCTCATATTTGTACATAGTACAATAAATGTTTTTATATTTTTCTAAAGTGTTTTTAATCTATGAATGATCAGTATCTACCTAGTTAGTCGTGAACAAACCCCGATTCACGACAAGTGGTGGAGGTTGCCGTGCTCTAGTTGTGGATTCATTCTTCATAATGAACCAATTTTTATTTTGTTATAAATTTGAATAGTGGTACAATCAACTCAATATAGTTGTTTAGCTTGAAGTTCATAGACTTTGAACTTGACCTAGATCCGGTACAACTAGGTGGAAATGGCTGATCCATATGTTTTGTTTCTGAATGAATCTCTCCCAAGTATTGTGCAACAATAGCATTTCCGAATAAAAATATTATTTGACGAAAGTACGCTATTTCGTACGCAATAAACTCCAGAGAATTTTATGAAGATTAAATAAAAATGCTATTGATGTTAAGTTCTAACGATTTATTTTCAGTATAATTATTTGAATTTTGTTGTTTTCCCTATTGATTTTTACAAGAATAATTTGTGTAAAATTATTATATCTTGGGTATACGGTTAATGAGAGTAACTACGAGTAGTTACAAATTTAATACTACTTTACACTGAAACTTCAGCTCCCCCTTCGCCCCTAGCAGAGATCAGTACGATGGCAGAAGCAAGAAGAAAGGTACGGCCGCTGTCTTTCCAGAAGTCGTGGCACCATATGGATTTTTTTTTTTTGAAAAATCACAAGAGATGAGCTTAGAGAATGCATGGAGATGCACTATTATTTTGGAGTTTACCTACCCAATAGGTGCAGTAGGTATACGAGTTGCCAGAATAATGAGAGAGGAATTTGTTGAATCCTTCCTTTATATGCTAAATACACGGTTTTGTCAGAGAATTTGACAATTAAGTCGCTATTGGAAGTCGTATTGAGTGAGCTCATGAGAAAGGAATTCGTTGAATCCTTGTTGTATTGTAAATACTGAGTTTTGTCAGAGAATTTGACAATGAAATCGCGATTAAAAGTCGTATTGATACTATGATGATTTATTTTATGTTGTAGGAATACCGAATACCTATAATGAGGGAAGTTTAGAATCATATGAGATGAGCTTCAGAGAAAGCATGGACAGATGATTTGAGAAAATATTATTTTGGAGTTTACCCAATAGATGCAGAATACCATTGGTCAGAATCATGAGAAAGGAATTTGTTGAAACCTTGGTGTATTCTAAATACACGGTTTTGTCAGAAAATTTGACAATGAAATCGCGATTGGAAGTCGTAATGAGTGAGCGTATTATGATGATTTGTTTTATGTTGTAGGAATATCTATGATGAGAGAAGTGTGCACACAATAGTTCATCAGAGTGATTTGGGACTAGAAGAAAACGAAGAATTCGTAGGAAAACGACATGATGGTGTAGGCAATGGCCGACAATTAAAGGGTGGAGTATGAAACTGACTATCGTGCACAGTGGTTTAGTGGGTAATGAGTGATGAATGAAGTCGAACAGAATGAAATAGAAATTGTTGATTGTGAAAAGCGAGTGTGAAATTGTTTTGTGATATACTGTATTCCATCCTAGGCAAAGAATTTCAGGGTATCGCATCACAAAATTAGCCTCGTTATATGAGAGATGTTAGTATTATTATACGTTGTGAAAGAGAAAAAGAATGGCAAGGATAAATGGAACATGAGATAGATACTAGAAATAGAACGGGATGTTATTACGATAATTTGAGAACAAAAGTATGATTATATTATAATTAGTAAATATTTGATGTCAATGTGTTCCTTCGAAATATTTCAAAAATATTTTTGATCTTTATTGTGGGCATATACTTTCATAATAATTTTATAATGAGAATAAGGTTGATTGGTATTTGATATATTTTGGGTATTTGGGTATTTGTTGTAAAATTAGATGATAGCAGTATGTTTACCTAAACTTTGATTTTTGTATTATAGGAACTGTACTCCTGTAAGGAACGCGGAAGAGTCTTCAGCCTTGTACCACTCCGAGAGAATCCCCAGGTGAATCGTGATGAAGCCACAGTTTCCACAGCCATGTCGAGTTGAGCCTTCTCACAGTAAATGAGATAGAGCAGAGCCAAGTTCTGCCATGTCAAGCTCCATGTTGTCCAGTAAAGCTGAGCCAAAATAGAATATCCAACCGGACCAAGCTATGCCAAGTCTCGGCAGGCAAATCCATGCCAAGTCCACTGGAGCCATGTCAAGTCCCAGCAGGCAGATCCATGCCAAATACAAGTTGTCCAGTTTGTTTGGGTCATACCATACCTGGTCCAGCCAAGCCAACCCAAGCCTGAATAAACCGAACGAGTGGGTCTACGCTAATCCCATTGTACCCAGGCAACGTTGAATCATGGTACAAGCTAATGAATGGAAACGAAATGAGCCAATTAAAGATGGAAGAGGCAGCAAGGGGAAGAAGAAATCAAATGGAGATGGTGCAAGCTGACTTCTTCTGCGCATATTTATTTGTATATTTATATATTTACGTGGTATTAATTTCATAGTTTTTGTAAACCAGTATCGAAATGTCAGTTGGTTTTAATATAATCGCCCGAGGCGCGCGATTTTGAACGGGGGGTATTATCAAAAATAAATGGAACATCCTGTACATTAAAATATTTCATTATCATTCAATACGTGGGTAACCTTTTTACCTTTTACAATTCAGTACGTGAGCGAAGATATTTTATTTTGAAACACAACTTGTCCTCAACAGAACATAAACAAGAGTTTTCAAAAAGGCCACTGATAGATCGATCTGGTAGTCAAGTTTAGAGTTCTGCCGTGCCCACAGCTAGTGAGGGCTATGGGGGGAGTTTGGAAGATTCGATTTTAGATAGATGGAAAATGTTCCTTAAATGTAAATGCCAATATGTATTGTGAGTATAGATCTTTTTAAAATTATTTATTCAATCAATAACTAGTCTACGAGATATTCATCAATTTTTAATTCATTAATTCTTTATTGGTCATTTCCTTCATTAATTTCAATCGTCCTAATCTCATATTTGTTCATAGTAAAATAAATGTTTTTTTATTTTTCTAAATT
Source organism: Chrysolina oricalcia (assembly GCA_944452925.2). Taxonomy (NCBI): domain Eukaryota; kingdom Metazoa; phylum Arthropoda; class Insecta; order Coleoptera; family Chrysomelidae; genus Chrysolina; species Chrysolina oricalcia. The sequence goes on from OX101816.2 coordinate 15,371,691, forward strand.
GTTTTGAATCTATGAATGATCAGTATCTACCTAGTTAGTCGTGAACAAACCCCGATTCACGACAATCAAAATACAGCCCATTTTCTTTTCTTGCACGACGAGATTTCTTTCCATTAATGATATGCATCTTTTACAATTTTTTTAAATGAGTCAAATGCAATTTTCCATATTGCATTTATTGTGCAAAAACAGTTTCAACTACGCACGCAGGTTGTGGTGTCGCAACCTCTTTTGATTGCTCATTGGTTGAGTATGTCACGTGACACGGATACTGATATCTCTCAAGGAAATTGAGTCAAGATGATTTCACTTCGTATTGAGTTAATGTAAGTGTTTAGAGTTAAGAAGAAAATGTTTACACTGCGAAAGCAAATTCATTTCAAGACAAGTTATGTAAAGAGCAAACATCTCGATCAGTTGTAAACACGGTCTTTTTTCAATTCATGCAGCCATGAAGGAAAACCGAACCAAGAATAACTTATAACAATTCATACGGAACCATTTATTAAACAGATTTTTTTAAAAAAAAAGAGCACAGTCAGACTTTCTCATCAATATAAGAAATACTAGCTATAAAGGAGGCCACTCAAGTTTGAAATTCGTTTCCATACTATGATGTATGACAATAAACAGTTGAGCAGCTTATAGAAGAAGTTAGAAACAGGGAATCAAGAATTCAATCGAATTAAGTGAGGTCAGACTATTACTGAATTTCGAAGAACTGAAATATAGAGTTTCATTTCTTATAAAACAATGAATTACATATGAATGCAGATGTATACCAAGTCTCAGATCTACTAGCCTTCGAAAGTCAAACTGAAGAAGAACCGAATTTAATTAGTGCTCCATTGACTCCAACTCCAGAAACAGCTATTTTCCAGACAACCGCAAAAAACTAGGAAACCATCTGTGACAAGCAATCAGCAAAGTCCCACCAGTGCCAGAGTACAAGAGAAAAATAATCAAAAATAACTGCAGTACCTACCTAATGACGACCAGACCGTGGTGGTGCTGTAGGTTTTCCAGGTTTTCCTACATCTGAAAAGTGAATACGCCACCAACAATAATCAAGTCACCCAGGTGAGCCTCGGCAAATAATAATAATAGCCGTCCTCACCAGCACAGGCAGTGCCTTTGGATACGCTCTACGAGTGTTTATGTGGAAGTAATATTATACATCATCTATAGTTATTTCGACAAAGGATTTCAGGTGGCAGGATTGTTTTTTGATCTAATCAGAGCTCCAGTGTTCATCTCATGAATTCCCAACGAATGTTATGACGGTTTTTGGTTTAATTGAAAGAACTCTTCGCTGACGATTGGCAGGAACCATGAAACCGGTGTTCTCCCAATTGAATCGAAGAATAAATTTCAGCAATTGTATTTAAAGAGCACTGCAAAGTAGTTCTTGTACACAATTTTGCCAGAAAAACAGATATAATTCAGCGGCCTTAGGGGGCGGTAGTTGTTTTCTGTTAAATAATTGCCAACGTATATACCTATCATATAGGTTGAAGCGGAAGACTGGATTATATAATCCATTTTCAGTATTAGTTTAATGGTCTTTCGCCAAGTAGTGTCATTAGTTTCTCATGATTTTTTGTTACCTACGTTTATCCGTAACTACCTCTTCTTTCGTTTTTTTTTATTTTACAAAGTATTCTGGACCTAGTTGTTCTTATTTAATTTAATTGTCAAAGTATTGGCAAATAATACAAAAGTTAATTTAAATTTTTGAAAATGGTTCGTTTAAGTGAGACTCAAAGAATTGAAATTTGGTAATGATTGGCTATGTAGAGCGGTCTCGGACTCAAGGTCAGGTGTGTCAATTATTCAATGATGAGTAGGTACTCTGATAATCATATCACATGATCAACCGTCTGTGAGCAAAGTTGAGAAGAAGTTCCGAAATTTCGGTCATGTGAGGGTTAATTTCATGAGAGGTCGTCCTGGAATCAGATGTTCTACTGACTGTAATGGAACATCCCCACAAACCTCAAGTACGAGACCTACATTCAGAATTAGGGTTTGTTGTGCTAACATTACGCGCTAGTCGTGTCAATGTCACGTCAACGACATGCTATAAAGTGTTTTCAATCAACTTAATTATCATTCCGTGAAGACCCTGTTGAAATATTTTATTTCTGCTCGTAAACACGAACTTGTATAATTATTAAAATGTTCATAGTTTTTGTACTTCTGTAATATTGAAGTAAAGAATGACCAAGCGCCTTTCTTGACAATATAGAAATGGGGTTCCTGTGTGCTGGTACAGCTCTTATTTCTTATGTTTATAAATGATTTACCAGAACATATTCATGATCTGTTGACAATGTACTTGAATGACTCTTCTGTAGTGGTCACATTACATACCTCTGAGGGGCTCCATAATAGAATATTATATGTTGTTGATAATTTTCATAATTGTTGAAACAGAATTCGTATAAAACTGAATCTTTACAAAACAGTATACATGTATGGTGTGGGTTCGTGGGTTCGATCCACCGATTCACCGGTCTCGTGCATGGCATCACACGTTAATAGGTAAGAGCTGCGTCTTCCCTAGCGCACACAAGAATCTCGAAGACTTCTGAGGGTTGCGCGTAGGGGTGCAATCGGTTGACGGAATTAACAACAACAATTTAACAAAAAATAAATCTCAGACATGGAAGGAGTGAGTTTAACCTCTTAAGGTCTCATGTTCCTAAGTAGGAACAATGGGAAAAGACGCATGAAACTAATTGATAAAACTAAAATTTTCTCGTTTACCATAGTGGACCAATGTCTCCGATTTGGAACAACGAATAAAATGGTTTGAACAGACATCTCACGCCATCTTTAATAATAGTAATAATAATAATAATGTTTATTCTCTCATTCATAGTTACAATAAACACAGTATAAACATTCTCTGAAAGATAAACTTCTTAAAATTTGCTAAAGTAGTAGTAGAAGTACTAGTAGTTGAAACAGATATATTTATTTCATCAGGTCTATTTCTTCGGCACGTGGCTTGTTTTCTTGCAGTGTTTGTTTTTTTTTTCTCGTGAACACCAGTTGAAAATAAAATTCAGGTATGTTGGTTGGTTGTATAAAAACAGTTTCAAATTTGAATGAAGTTTCTTATTTAGATCTCCACATGAGAAAATTTCATTGTTCCAAATCAGACACAACAGTCATTGGGGAAAAATCAGTTAGTTCCTGATATGGAACAATGAGCATTTTGATCACTTAATAAACTGTCAATGAATCCTCTCTTTCAGTACCAAGCGGTAGCGAAGATGAAAATCTAAGCGACTCTGATGATGATTATATACCTTACCCAAATACCAATGACGCTGTTTCTAGTGATGAAGGAGATATTTCTGTTTCTGATTCAGAAGATGAGGAGCCACTAAGCAATGTATCTGCTATAGAAAAATAAAAGTATAAGTGGGCTAGAGTGGGTGGGGTCGATTTGCTAAATGGACTTATATCCCCATAGAATAGGCCTGAGGAGTCGAAAGTGGTATTTGAAGATTTTTTCCATTTCATTGACTTGGTTATAGTCACAGCTCAGATACGGTACAAGATCGACATGGAAAACAGGATTGCAGAAAAAATACATTCTAGATTCTCTTAGTTTTCGTGACGGAGGTGGCAGAAGGCCTCTGTTATTTAGGAAACGATTTGAATTCATGAATGAGGGGAAGACCAAGTTGGAGTATGGCAAAAGAGTTTCAAGAGAAGAGAAAGAGAAGTCGAACAAAGCCAATACCTCAGTTTGACGTCCGTGCAGATAAGGTAGTCCACTTCCCATGCAAGAATGAACGTGTGCAGAGGTGTAAAAAACCAAACTGTGGATTGAAAATATATTTTTATTTCATAAAATGTGACTTACATCTTTGTATTTATAAGAAAAGAAATTGTTTTGCCGAATTTCATACTTAGATGTATATACCACTGAACCAAAATTGGAACAATGATTTATTTTTTTATGAAATGAAAAATAAAAAATTTCGAGTTTGTAAATCTACACTTTCATTAATTCCAACAACATTTAGCATGAAGTTGAATTTCTAATTCATTGTTTTCTATATGTGGACCTTAAGAGGTTAATGTATGCATACCTGCTACAAGATGTGTCTCAGTGGTGAGGTTTTTAGGTGTCATCGTTGACCAATTTATTTGGGGAATTCCACATAGAACATTTGGGTAAAAAACTCAACTCAACACACTACCTACTCTATTATATCCACAAGCAACGTAAAAGAACGTTGAATACTACTCCCTAGTTTAGAGCCACCTTACTTTACATGCTTGTTTATGGGAAAACTCTGAGAACTCTAGAAAAGACATTTTGTGGACAACAGCGTATTATGAGACTAGTATTTGATATTACATCTGTTAATTAATACTTGCAGGCAGGTGTTTGCTGCATCCTGACAATTTCAGCTGTTTACATCTTAAAGACTCTTATGCTACACAATAAGCAAATCCTGACAGGACTATCTATAAATTCTATAACGGTTACTACGCAAGAAATGCTAGTAACCTCTTACTATTGAAACATAGCCTTTCCAAGTTTGAAAAATCTGCAAACTATGCAACTATAACCACCTACCCCAGGAAATCAGAGAGATACCGGCAGGTAAAATTAAAAATTCTTTGAAAATGTTGCTTATTAAAAAAGCATATTATAGCACCGATAAATATCAAGCATCTAGCTTATCACGAATTGTGACATTCTATTTATGGAAAATAGTCCAAGAAATAAATGGTATCAAGAGAAACAAACGTGATATAGAACAAATGAAAAATGACTCAGGTTATTCGATAACTTACAAAAAAAAACTAAAAAATGCTTAGAAACAGATGGAATTAAAGCAGAAACTATTAAAGCAATCTGTATATACATTCTAGAACCTCTTACATACATATTCAACTTGTGCATGGAAAGAGGTATCTGGCGTTCAAAGAAGCTGTGGTGGTACCAATTAACAAAAAAGGAGATGAAACATTGATTACCAACTATAGACCAATTTCAATAATAACTCATCGAACGAAAGTTTTTGAGCAAGTACTCAAAAAAAGACTAGCTGCGTATATATCCCAATATGATCTAATATCAAATAAACAATATGGTTTCAGAGAAAATATCTCTACCCAAGATGCAATTCTGACACTCACCTCTAGGATATCTACCGCTCTAGATAGGAATACGCTGCTATGTCTATGCCTATTTATTGACTTATCAGAAGCGTTCGACACGGTGAGTCATGATCTACTTCTGGAGACACTAGAAGATAAGGATATTAGGTATAATTGTCTGAAACTATTCAAATGTTATGTAACCGACAGATTTCAGTCTGTAAGAGTAGATGATGTACTTAGTGATAGAAGCAAAATCGAATATGGCCTTCCATAAGGAACCGTTTTGAGCACCACTCTTTTTAACATATACAGTGCGGCTTTTTTTAGTCCCCCCCCTGTTAACTTTTAAACGGTTCGACGTACAAACAAGAACAAAAAACTGTTTGGAGGGTGTCACTAATACTGTCGCGACTAGGGCTACTAGGGTAGCATCCTGAGCCGTATAAGGGGTTGCTTCCCTTATACAAAATGCGACTTGGGGGGTAGCTATAGTAAATCAAGGGGTAGTAACAGAACATAAATATTTATTAAATAACAACAGGGATACTGGGGAAAGTTATATACACATTATAAAGTAAGGGACATTGAATAATATAATGGGGAACAAATAAAACTCTTACCTAAACCTATCACTTAACTAATACTTACAGCTAAGGCCAAAAGGGCCTAGCCTATAAGGCTAACAGAGCGCTAGGGCTCTCTCATCTACAGGAGTCTATTACTAACTATCTCATCGCTCAATTCCTCTTGTATTTATATAAGGAAATATGTTTATTTCATTCGGTCAACGATTTTAGCTCGTCACGCGACTTCGTTAATTTCAATGTCGGTCGCATATGACAATGAACTTCTATATCGTGGACGAATTAATAAACAATAAGAAGAATGGATCAATGTACTGAAACAATTCAAAGGCAGTACTCAATATTTACGACAATACTACTTTTTGAAACAAAAAATATGGTGATTGCTCCACAGGGGGCGCGGGGGACACATTAACTCAAAATTTTTAAATTGCATGGGGGGTCGAGTGTCACATCGTTGAAAAGAGAATTCAATTCTCTTTACAACCATCTAAATATTTTTTAATTTAGTTGAGGAATTTTTTCCCAATTTTGATTTTTATGACTATCGAAATTTTCTAGTTGTGGTGTGTTCTAGGTGTGCCTCCAGCGCCATCTCTAGTGTAATTGCAATATTTCTTCTCTCAAAAAGTAGTATCGATAATACCCTTCGCAATGTTTTTGGTTTCATTATTCCACAACAAACCATTCAAATTTATCAAGGTATGACTAGTTTTCAGATCCGCATTTATATTTGATATTTCGAATTTGAATTGCAAAAAAATATTAACGAAATTAAAAAAAAAAATCAGATGGTTGTAAAGAGAATTGAATTCTCTTTTCAACGATGTGACACTCGACCCCCCATGCCATTTAAAATTTTTGAATTGATGTGCCCCCTCCACGCCCCCTATCGAGCAATCACCATATGTTTTTATTCAAAAAGTAGTATCGGTGAAACCCTCCAAACAGTTTTTTATTCATGTTTGTACGTCAAACCGTTCAAAAGTTAACAGGGGGGAGTCTAAAAAAGCCGCACTGTGTGTGAATGGCGTGTTCTCTATCAGGAGCAGTGGACAAATTTTGGGATTTGCTGACGACACTGATGTGATATTTTATTAGGCAAGTTTTTGGGAAGAACTAAAAGAAATTGTGGAAGCTGACTTTCCTTTAATCAAAAACTGGCTGGAACATAAGCTATTAAGCCATTCAGCTGCAATCGTTCGAATTTACCAACTTTTAAGAGTCTTACGTTTGACATAATGGGAAAACGTCATACTATTCTGCCTGAAACCCAAGTCAAGTATTTGGGAATTATAATAGATACCCATCTCAAATGGGATGCTCATATTAATTTCGTTTGTAAGAAGCTAAGGATGAACTTTTACAAATTCAAGTACCTAAGAGATTACATTATGATCAGCTCAAAGTATTATACCACGCATTAGTCGAAAGCCATCTATGATATGGAATTATCAGCTGGGGAGGAGCCCAGGAGACCAATTTTCATCCCCTAGAAATTCTACAAAAAAGGTTCCTCAACCTGATAATGTCTAAAGAATTTTAATATCCATCCAATGCTCCATTTTCTGCAGCCCAAGTATTTGACATTCGCCAACTTTTTTATTATTATATCAATATTGGATATCACAAAAATAAGCATAATATCAGCTTACCGAGTCATCCTTGCCAAACAAGGCAAAAAAACAACATATAGTTCCAACCAGGAACAAATCTATAGGTCAACAGTCTTACAACTACATGTCGTCCAAAAATGTATAACACTGTCCCTTCACATAAACAGAAAATCAATTATCTGACTTCATATAAGAAAGAGTTGAAATCATTCATATTCAGCCAACAACGGAAAAAAATTGCTAACTTGGTAGAAATGAAAAATGCTTGATTGTTTGAAAATGTCTAAGCAAGTATGTATGCGTGCTTGGGTGAGTGTGAGTATGTATGTTAGTCTGCGTACATGCTAAAAATTATATACCTAAACTGAATGTTGTTTCAAAGATTTTTTTCGAATTTTATTTATAATGTACTACATCATATTTAAACTCTCACTATTTTACTGACTAATTTGAAGTTCATATTTTATGAATAGCTGTTGAATGAATACCTATCTTTATTATAATTTTACTACACTAAATCAGTTTATTAATCTTTTTATGGAGAATCCAATATTTTTTTTGTACATTCATGCAAAAAGCAAAACTTTATTGAACTATATTCAGTGGAAAAAGAAGTTCTTTATTGCACTCATCTGTCATTCTACTTCAACGTGCTGTCATCATGACAAACACAAACGTTTAAACTTACTACATATTTAGCAGATATTTGTGAGATTGGCAATAGGTACTTCACTACAAAATATTCATATTGAAAATTGCACCAATTGTTCATTCACTTTCAACATTGAGGGTAAAAATAAAGTTTGAGTTAAAGTGTTCGTAACGTATTAGTTCCTGTTTCAATGCAAATCGATATTAATAATAAAGTATTCAAGTTGCGCTTTTCATTTTCCTACAACTAGTGCCGCACCTCAATAAATCATTTTTTGCTTTTTGCATGAACGTAGAAAAAATGTTGTATGCAACTCGTGCAAAAATTGTTTATTGCACTCGACGTGTTGTCCAACTCGGCCTAACGGCCTCGTCGGACAATTTCACGTCGAGTGCAATAAACATTCACTTTTTGCACTTGTTGCATAAATAACTATTATTCCCTCTGCTCCAATAGATTATATTTAATTTTTACTATAACTAGACCTTCTTGAATTGAATTTATAATTCATTGTGCCAATCAATGATTCAATTTTATACATATTCTTTATAGTTTTTTTATTTATACTGATTTACTTATTTGTATCTGAATTTGAACCTGTTATTTAATTTCATTGTATTTTTTGCGAAACAAGTGTTACACTTATCGCCAACCTACTTTATTCAGTTTATATAGTATTTTGTAAACACATCTTCCTTTTAATAAAGTTATATTATTATTTATTTAGAATAAAAAACCGAATACCGCCAATTACAAAACTGATGCAGGATAGCTGAGTATTATGTATAGTCACATCCTGCATAACATTTAATGTTTGTGTGATATTGATGTTTGATGTTTGGCAGTAATCTACCTAAGTTAGTCACCATGACTTGTAACCGTCATCAATTTTTGAACAGAAGTTGTCAAACTCAATATGAGTTTGGTTTCACCAACTCACAATGTAGCCAGACAGTGAACCTAACTCTCTGTAGTTTTAGGTATAATTTCCACCATAATTTACAATAGGATTGAACCATCTCTGTGATTTTTGTTAGTTGATAGATTATTTTGAATTTTCATGTCATAATTGTTAATTTTAATGTCTGCCCACTCCCTGATCAAATTTGTAGTTCTTCGTGAAGAAGTCAACAAAAAATTGACAAAATATTGAAGATTGAAAACAAATGAGTTTTACGGTTAACAGACCGCGTACCCGAGAATTCCAAATAAGTTATTATTTATTGTTAACGTAACTTATTATAGTCCTATTGTACTGTAAATCTGTATTATGTGTGTACTGAGATGTATATACATTTTTATTCATATTTTGACGTGCATATCCATCTAAGTTGGCAATATGAATAACTTCCATTCTATTAAAAGAACAAATTTGTTTGAATGAAACATATTTTGTTTGGTTCAATACTTTATTTTTCTGTGAACCGATTATTTGACCAGCCTGGCGTTCATCTATAACTACTCGGCTATGTTGACTGATTTTGCCTTCCCTGGTCTTCTACTCCCAAGAGATGAAATGTGACGTCACGAACCCAACAAATTACGTCACATACAAATACCCATAGATATCTATTAGAGGAGCAAATATGCGACCGCGGCAGGTCGTGCCAACTTGTGATTGAGTTAGCCGTTCTCTTGGAGATTCTCACCCGGTGATCAGGCATTGATTAAACTCGCATCTATTCCCACACCGCACTGCTCATCAACTCCGACAAATTATGCGAAAGAGCTTTTTTCGCTCTGGACCAATTTCGAAGAAATTACACCGCCGGCTGGGAAATAATTTTCTGCCAATAGCATAGTTTTTGTTGAAAAGTGGTTATAAAGTTGTATCAATCATTATAGGCCAATCATTTTGGCGTTTGAAATCGAAAATGGGGAAAAGATATCAATAACAATGCAAACTTTCAAAAAAGTTGTGTTTTAGTGTTCATTGAAACAGTCAAAATTTGCAGCATCTTACAAGGCCGGCAACATTGTTGAAGATGTATATAAACAATTGTGGATATTGTGATACAGTCAAGGTGGCGTTTGTCAGCCGGTCTCTAGCCTGCGCGGGCCCCCGACCCTGACCCTATCTACCCCCTAGCTATGACTAACGACAGAAAAAATATTGTCCATGAGGCCATCGGCCAACTCTGAAACTTTCGATAGTTACGAGATCACAGCGCTCAAAAATATTTCTGGTCGTAATTATTGAGCTCCAAAAATACTAAAGGCACATTTTTATAATTCTGAAAAAATATTACCCAGCGATTAACTGAATTGTGGCATTCGATCAAGATATTTGAAAGTTATTTTGAAAAGGCATACCTTTTAGAAAACTCGGTGTGGAAATCTTCTGAATGAAGTAACCGATTTTGAGTGAATTCGACGTTACGTTCTCTGATAATCATTGTCTCCATACAAATGTTAGTGAATCTGTTACTAACGACATTTTCAACTATATCGTGAAGGAGTATCACAAAATCATCTTCACAAATTCAATAATAAACAATTTTCAAAATGGAGGGTACATGTTTCGGATTCAGCAAGAATCCATCTTCGGCCTTATACAAGCTCTACAACAAATATTTACCTTCTATATCAATATACAGGGTGTGATTTAAATGATGTTATTGATTTCAGGTGGTGATTCCTTGTTATATTTTATGAAAAAAAGTTCAAATAAACGAATGTCCTAACTTGCTTTGTATTCAAGTGATGGAGTGTCAAAGTTTTAATAAAAAATCGGTTATTTGTTAATTACTCAAAAGTTTTTTCGCCTATTTTTCATGAAACCTGGTTGGTATATTGGCAGTTACAAGGGGCTCGTTTTCATGAGGTTAGATCTCAAGTTATAAGCAGCGAAGTGTCACCTGATTGATAAATATGGTAAAAATCATTGTACGCCACTGTTTTTCTCTAAGTTTAAATTTTTTATCAAATTAAACATTTAAAAATACAACTCTTTTATGATGCCGTGAATTTGAATTAGCAACACTTCATCAATCGATAGATTTCCTTAATTAATTTATTTCTACCTTAACTCTTTTATTGATTTCGTTGTTGATGGACTGGTTGTTTGTTGTGTTCCTGGGCCTATTATTGTCAACTGTTTCTACGCTGATGACTTTGATTTGAAATTCACAACATTATAAGAAAACTGTATTTTCATTTATTTTTTCTGAAAAAATATATGAAACTTCAGGAAAAACAGTGGTGTACAATGATTTTTACTATAAATATAATCTGCCACTTATAATTTGAAATATAATTTCATGAAAAGAAGACCCTGATGGCTACTGCTAATAACCACACCAGGTTAGGTTAGGACACACGTTTATATGTAATTTTCTTCATAAAATATGACAAGGAATCACCACATGAAATTAATAATATCATTTAGTTTACACCCTGTAACTTACATGAAGGGAAAAAATCGTCCTAAATATAAATGTGAAAATTTGAGGAAACACAAAAATGAATGTTGGTACTAAGTAAAATGCCTAGATTTAGAATTTATAATAAAGAATAATTGCAAAAATAAACTGAAATATGGAAGATTGTATAACACTGAAAACTATAAAAAATCTCAACATTTATGCCAAATAACTAATTGGGAATATAATACGATAACTGGTAAAGCATTCGATGAATTCTATAACAAAGTCAGAAGAAACTTCAAGAAGGCATTTCCGTTTCAAAAAATAAAAATTAAGAAAAGAAAAGATCTTGGATAACTGCTGGAATTGAAACATCATGTGTAAATATGAGATCTATGCATACCATTCGCAAATACACGAATGAGCTGTTTTTTCACAACTTTTATTTTAAATATAGGAAAATCTATCATAGCGTTATCAGACTGGCTAAAGATATATATTACAGAGATAGATTGGAGGATTCTAATATGAAGAATGTTGGAAGATACTAAATAAATTAAGAGGAAAAACTAAAACACATCAGCCTATATCAATAGATCCTGACGAACTAAATTTTTACTACAGCACTATTGCACGTAAAATTACTGAAAATATTCCAGTTTCCAGGTCACCTCTGAGTTATATGGAAAGTATCAATTCGGGTATTGAGTTCCAGCTTACTGACACAACGCTCACTGAACTCCAAGAGATTTTGAGTAATATTAAAAACAAAAACTGCTCCGGGATTGACGACATATCAGTCAAGATTATTCTTAACCTTCCTAATATAGCATTGATAGCCCTTGTAGAACTAATTAACATATCATTTAGAACTGGGACTTTTCCCCTCTTTCTGAAAACTTCAGTGGTTATACTAATACATAAACGTGATAATGCAAGTGATCCATCTAATTACCGCCCCATATCACTGATCCCTAGTTTTGCAAAAATAATAGAAAAACTAGTTAAGAAACGCTTACAAAACTTTTTACTTATGAATAATATAATACTCATGGAACAATTCGGATTTCAGCCAATTAAAGGGACTAATGATGCCTTATTTTCTTTCATGGCAGAAATATACAGAAATATCAATGCAGGCGAGTGCGCTGCTGCGATATTCTGCGATTTCTCTAAAGCGTTCGATTGCTTTGATCATGACACACTGCTGGAGAAACTTGAACGTTATGGTTTTAGAGATACAAGCTTAGACTGGATAAGATCCTACTTGAGTAACCGCAGTCAAATAGTGCGCTGTAACACTGACTAAAATATTGCTGATATTGCATTTGGTGGACCACAGGGCTCAGTACTTGGCCCCATCTTATTTTTGCTCTATATCAATGATATTATCCAAGCGAATATCACTGATAAGATCACTCTTTTTGCAGATGATACAAGCTTCCTTTGGCATGACAAAACAGAGCACCATCTTCTTGACAAGATTGAAAAAGAGTTAGTGCTAATAAAACAATGGTGCGACTCGAATTCCTTGGCAATTAACATAAAAAACTAATTTAATCACATTTCGCTGTAATATTCCAGACTTACCTATGAGCAATGAAAATATTTTCAACAAAACAACAACAAGATTCCTTGGATTAAATATCGACAATAAACTAAAATTTGATTTTCCCATTAATAATCTCTGCCACAAGTTATCGTCAGGATGCTACGCAATTCGAATTATATCTAAAGAATTGGATTACTCCGCAGCCAGAACCGCATATTTTGCCCTAATTGCAATTTGGGGTGCATGCAGCTCTTACCTACATAAAAAATGTTTTTGTACTCCGAAAAAGAGCTCTGAGGTATATCTGCAAAAAAGGGCAAGAGATTCATATAGACAGTTATTCAAGGATCATAAAATACTCACAGTAACATCTATTTATATTTTAGAAACCGTTAGCCTAATTCACAAAAACAAAAATCTCCTGGAAACCTATGAGCTTCACCACAACATAAGATTACCTAGACGAACTGACAATATTGTGAGAGACTCAATAATATCCAACGGCATCAAAATGTATAATCACCTGCCCATAAACATTAGGAATACAACATGTGTTAGTCAATTCAGAAGGGATACAAAAAAACCTCCTGTTACAGCAATCATTCTATGAAATAGAAGATTATTTTACCTCAAACCTTTGACATGCTCAGTTCTCCTTGCTTAGGAATTATTTCGGAACCCTTGCAGAAGTTATGACTGAATATAGAAAATAAAATATTTGTTAGTTTTTATATGTATCTAGACATCACATGTTTTGTGTTTATAATCAACATTTTATTTTATTTATTTACCACTGTTTTTATTTTTTCGAATGTCCTGTAGGTCTGTATACATCATATTTCAAAGATTTATTTAGATATAATTGTGTCATATTGTTATTTTTATCCTATTTTTATTTTTAGTTTTCTCTTACTTGCTTACACATGCTTTGTCTTTAAGAACTCTTCTGACAATAAAGTATATCTTGATAGATTCATTGATTTGAGGTTAAGATATAGAGATCACGGTAGCAATGAGAATGATTACTTTCTTACATGGTTATAGAAGTGAAAAATATAAATTAGAAGGTGATGTTAGGGCTCTTTGGCTTTCCACCAATCTTCAATAAACATCATGTTTTCAATGGGAATGATTAAACGGATTTTTAGGATATATCCAGATGAATAATAATAAAGGGGAATAGGACACAATAATCTTTTACATCATTCTGTGGTGATTTAAAGTGTGAAATACTTAATTAATCGAAGGTCATTCACGTTGGAGTACAACTTATTGAAAGTACTAGAATTTAGAAATTTAAAGAATTGAACAATTTAGTGCAATCAAAATTAATCTGTTCGTTCAAAGAGTTAGTATTGGCATCTTTGAAGGTACGATTTCGAAGATTTCAAGTAGATTCAACAAAGCATATTTTTGACAGATATGTGAAATTTCGAGATCATGGCAATTGTCAAAGAGGTGGTTAGAATTTAGAATATTATTAGCAAATAAACTTTCAGTAATATAAACAGAGTTTCTAGATTTTTTGATAGTTTCAGTATGTTCCAAGACTCTTGTGTGGATCCTACGATCAGTCTGGCCAATATATTGTGAATTACAATCAGGATGTGAGTAAAACATTTTATAGACCACAGATTTATGTGTGTGGGGAATCTTATCGTATGTTTTAAGAAGGAAACGTTGATGTTATCCTTGTAGTGGTAGAGGATGTTTTTATGTCATAGGATACCTTACCAAGGAGTGGAATAAAAGAAAAAATTATTTTGGCGTCATTGAGTGGTAGTAAACTATTGTTAATTGATTTGAAAAAATTCTGTTGATGATATTGGGATAAATTGCCCTTATTTTTGGCAATGTGTTTGATTATATTCAGTAATCCTTTCTATATATCAATATAGAAGGTAAATATTTGTTGTAGAACTACTGAGGATGAATTCTTGCTGAATCCGAAACATGTAACCTTCATTATGAAAATTGTTTTTTTTGTATTTTTAGCCATGTTTTTCAAAATCTTCCTTGAAGATTCTTCACTTATATCAAACATTTGTCCCTACCTGACGAAAAGTAGCTGATTTATCATATTCTACGAATGCTAAAACGTTGATTTCAATCTTCACTAAAAATGTACTTTTCTTCTATATCTGCCTGTCTCCAGAACTTTTGTTCAATTTCTTCAAAATACGCTCGACAATAAGGGCGTCTGCTAGGACACCTCTAAGCGTAAAGCCTTTCAGCGACGTATGAGTTTTTATATTCCCTGTTTATCAGCAAAATATCGAATTTTTCATTTTGTGTAAAATACCACTTATTTAATAATATCATTTCTATTTTTGATGCCTTCATGACTAATACCCACATTTATCAAATATTTAGGTGATTAATGAATGAAATTTGCAAACCACCGAAATAGCATCTATCTAAGAAGCGCCTACTAGATATTGAGTTGTTTTTCGACCTTCCTGAATCAATTGTTGGGATTTGTATCGAAAATGACAAGGCTTCAGTACTATTTCATGGCTCTCAAAAACGGAAAGTTGGCAATTTTTACACATGCATTATTTTTTAATTATTTTCTATTAATTCTAATATTAATAAATTCTATTAGTAAGTTACTCGATTACTTAAAAAATTAGAAAAAATGCCAAGGAAAACAAAACCTTTTTTGTTCAAAATTGTCCAGTGTAATTGAAAATATATTTTTCGCTCCAAAAAATCAATATTGTTAATTTAGAAAATAATTAAACGAGTTGTTCCGATTGGGAGAATCCAAAAAACATGATTCGATCTTCCACATCGGCGGCAATTGATTGAGAGACACGCTTATTTTTTTATTATTGATTCTTTTATTTATGCTGGTCATTCCTGAAAAAGTCCGCCATTATTAAAATGTGTATGTGGAGATAAATGGAAGAGCAGACGGCAGAGTGGCTCTTCACGTTGTAGATCAGAATTTCGCTCCTTATATGTGATACATACAAAATTTTGTGCACTAGCGGTTTTATAGTGCGAATCACAAATACTGACTTGAATTGCAATGGTCTACACGTTTCATACGTTATGCATACAATAATTAAGGGTAACATAATATGAGGAATGTGAAACTATAGTAGCTGAGAGCTATATTGGAGAATCTATTTCAAATAAATAGATCATCACCGAAAAAATTGCCAAAGATTATGAACAAATGTTAGAAAGAGTATTGCTCTATTGAACTGAAATGATTCTAATTCGTATTAGGAATTGCATGAAATGATGTGTGAGTATAAACAGTTTGAGAATTTTTTCTACTTTACGGCCTGCCGGGCCATAATGCGCCCACGGGCGGTAAAGTGTCACTTTACGCCCGGCGAACCGGGCGGTAAAGTGTACTTTACCGCCCGCTAGTGCATAAAATAACATACTGTTCATTTAAAATCCAAATTAAAATTCATCGAGAGTGCAGCAAATTTTTCGACGATGGCAGTATTTAGTCTTGATTCAAAAACTTCTCTATTTTTGCATTTTTGATATAATCGTCAAATTCATTAATAAGTTTGGACCCAAGATAAAGATGGCTTTTCTGGTATGAAGTAGTTCGGTGTGTGTTAGGTATAAGTAAATCTCTAGATCGAGTCAAGTTCTGATGCTGGTTAGTTGCGAAGTTCTGTTTATTATTAAATACGTAGATATAAATGGCAGAAACAGTGTCTTTTGATCATTAGAATTTATTTCTACATTATTGTCTCCATCTAATTTTGCAAATGAAAACACTTTTTGACTAAGACCCTGTACCCCAACTCAAAATTCCATAGCGTAAATGACAATTTATGGTCGCATTGTACAAATTCAACACTTCTTTCCACAGTGTGTTGACATAAACCTCAATGCATAACAATGTTTACGAAATTTGTTGCAAATGGTTTCAATATTGACAGTCCATGTGAGTTTGTGATCTAATGTGAGACCCAGCATTTTTGTTATCATCAGTTAAGGCTATCTGCTTCACCAGTTTCTAAAAAGAGTTCTAAAAGGTCATCAAAATCAAATGACTTAGCCAAATCATATTTTTGAAATATAAGTGAAAGGAGAGTATTATTCGATTTGATTCCGAGAGATTCAACATCCTTCGACAGCTGTTTCAACAAGTGACTGTAGATGATGTCAAGTTAATTTTTTTTCAATGTTAGCTTAATTTTGAATTCATTAATTAGTAGGTTTGGGTGAAATCTATTATCTCATACATATCATCATTAAAAGAACTGGTTATTAAATAGCAAATTTTATACATATGATTAGATTGTAACCCTCAGATTGTTTCAACCCTTCATAACCGTTACAAAAACAACCCCCAAACTCTAAAAATAAAAATCATCCTGAAGAATGCACGGTCATAAACTTGCTGCCAGTATTTTTATTTTCGTCATTTTTTAACCTGAATGTAAAACAAAGGAACAACGGACAACCCTCAGGAAAAACTAGTTTTACATTTGTATATTAATCTTCGGTATGATCAGCAAGAACAGCTAAAGGGTTAGAGGGATAAGAGGGTTGAGAACAGGGTATTTAATATGCATATGCCCTATTATGAAAGCTTTGATTAACATATGCAAGGGGTCAGTTGGATCATACAGGAAGCTGTGAATTTGATTTATGTTATTTGGAAGGAATCTGCCAGGGATATATTCTGAATTATAAGGGAATTCCATTTATGTTTTGAGGAAAAACTGGATACGTAATTTCCATCAGACTGACACTATTAAACACACAAGGAAGATAAATTATTTCTTCGACTATTGATAAATACCGAGTGTCCCAGAGCTTTTAGGCCAGCAGATATTTCGGTTATTTAGCTACAAAAAAATTTGAAAAATTAGGTATCTTAGGCGACCACTGGCCTTTACAAATGGTGTAGAACAATCCACCTCCTGGCTAATATCCCCTAGAAAACACCCCTTATTTCAGTTTTTTGAATTGCACCACCGTGTTTGTTGTTGCTCTACTGACAACCTTTTTCTTTTATTACAGTCCACGATATAATAATATCATGCCTGATATTTAGTTGAATTATGCCGTGATAACTGAATTCGTTGGTGTGTACAATTAATTTGACTGAATTTATTATTCCACGTTGTAGGGACTAGAAAAAGTAGATGTTGAAGAAACAGAGACAATGAAATCTTTTCTCTCACGACCATAATAGATTTTGCCAATTCCGAAGTCAAATCTGATAAAAGAACTCTAACATTCCCTCTCAGAGTAGTAAAAATATGCAAAACCAAAAATGTATCTGACATTTTTTTTAATAGTACTACTTTTATACAGGCTGATTCACGGTGGATGGCACATTAGACGTTTCTGGTGAACCAGACAACGGATCACTTTGAAAATTTAATGGAGGGCATATTCGGACATTCTCTAGCCAACTAAAATATTTTTGACAATGCGGTGTTGCCGCTTCTATTAGAAAGCAGTAGCAACTTTGATTTTTCAAATGGAACACTCTGTATATAATATTATTTTTGGAATCTCCAACAATTGCCCGACAACTTTTCTAGATATTTCCCTATACCTATCTGTTACCGTTTTCGAAATAAAAATTAATTTCAATTTTTTTCTTCGAAAATCATGACTTCTAAAAATGCCGATATCTTTTAGTTAAGAAGTACTATGATATCGAAATTTGGTTTGGAGTTAGGTGATAAATGGACACTTCCCACACGTCAGCCTAATCTCCGTTACTTCAATACAGGGTGGTAAAAAAATACAGTTTTTTCGTTTGCTTGAAAAAGTTGCTGAAATTTAATTATTTTAAATAAAAAACCCTGTATATTATTAAAAATTCGGAAAGCTGCTGAAATTTGCTTTCTTTCTATGTATATCATACCTATACCTAACTAGTCAAGTTTCGGACTTATGAGCATTTATTTGTGAAAATGTCCCTTCAGAATGGTATTTCCATTCGGTATTTGGTAAGCAGGCCATGATTACTATTTGACAGTAGCGTTGTGACATTCTCCTAATAATATCGACATTGTCGTCACTTCAGAAGTTGCAAATACCTTCAAAACGAAGGAACAAAACTATTCAAACGAAGTTCTTATGAATTTGTTTATTATTTTTGGACAGTGTGACAAAATTAACAGCAGAACATGTAGAAAGTTCAATGAAATGTATCCGAATCTACCGCCAATGAACCTCAAGAAATTTATACGAATTCAGAACAATTTCAATATGTTTGGATAAACTTTAAAAAAGCACCAAGAAACTTGAAATTGGAAATATTGATATGAATAATTATAAAAAAGTAAAACAATCATGTGGAATATTTCAAAATATGTTCGAATCGCTGGCCGTTCACTTCCAAGCACTTTAAAATGCGGGTGTTGACTGCTTTCGTGGTGGCAGATCTGATTTCATTGGGATCCAAATCTCCAAATGTTTGGGAAATCCTTTCTAACAATTCATCTCTCGAACGCACGGGTATTTTGTAAACTTTTTCTTTAAACATTCCCCACAAATAAAAATCTAATGGATTAAGATCGGGTGATCTCGCTGGCCAATTCCATGGTCCCAAGCGCCTTATCCACCGATCGTCAAAAAGTCTTTCCAGTTCTGCGCTCACTTCTCTTGTGCAATGTGCAGGAGCTCCGTCTAGTTGGTACCAACAGTTTCGATATTCTTCGAGTCGCAGACTATCCACGAAACTCTCTACAGTATTCTCCAAAATATTCAGGTAGCTTATGGATGTTAATGACTCCTCGTATATCACGTACCTCAATTTGTTGTCCATCAACATGCAGAAGACATTAAAACTAAATTTTTCTTGAAATCCGGCTTCTTTTGTGACGTGAGGATTTTCACTGGACCAATAATGACGATTTTTTCTATTGAAAATCCCTTCTCTCGAAAATTTCAATTAATCAGTCCAAATAATTTTATTAAAAAAAAAGTGGATCTTCTTGAATGCGTGTCAACAACATTTCACAAAATTCTACTCTCTGTTGAGGGTCTTGAGGCTTCATTGCTTGAATTTTGGTGAATTTATAATCATGCATTTTATGTCTTCGCAAGATTCTTTGAACCGATGAATATTTTATACCCAAATCTTCTTCAGCACTTCTTATCGATGACTCGGGAAATGCGTGAAAATATGCTAAGACATTAATCTGGTTGTCTTCAGAAGTTACGGGTCGAGGCAAGTTTCTTGGTGCTTTTGAAGTTGATCCAAATGCATTGAAATTGTTCTGAATTCGTATAAATTTCTTGAGGTTCATTGGCGGTAGATTCGGATACATTTCATTGAACTTTCTACATGTTCTGCTGATAATTTTATCACACTGTCCAAAAATAATAAACAAATTCATAAGAACTTCGTTTGAATAGTTTTGTTCCATCGTTTTGAAGATATTTGCAACTTCTGAAGTGACGAAAATGTCGATATTATTAGGAGAATGTCACAACGCTACTGTCAAATAGTAATCATGGCCTGCTTACCAAATACCGAATGGAAATACCATTCTGAAGGGACATTTTCACAAATAAATGCTCATAAGTCCGAAACTTGACTAGTTAGGTATAGGTATAATATACATAGAAAGAAAGCAAATTTCAGCAGCTCTCCGAATTTTCAATAATATACAGGGTGTTCTATTTAAAATAATCAAATTTCAGCAACTTCTTTAAGCAAACGAAAAAACTGTATTTTTTTACCACCCTGTATTGAAGTAACGGAGATTAGGCTGACGTGTGGGAAGTGTTCAAGTATCACCTAACACCAAACCAAATTTCGATATCATAGTACTTCTTAACTAAAAGATATCGGCATTTTTAGAAGTCATGATTTTCGAAGAAAAAAATTGAAATTAATTTTTATTTCGAAAACGGTAACAGATAGGTATAGAGAAATATCAAGAAAAGTTGACAGGGAATTGTTGGAGATTCCAAAAATAATATTATATACAGAGTGTTCCATTTGAAAAATCAAAGTTGCTACTGCTTTCTAATAGAAGCGGCAACACCGCATTGTCAAAAATATTTTAGTTGGCTAGAGAATGTCCGAATATTCCCTCCATTAAATTTTCAAAGTGATCCGTTGTCTGGTTCACGAGAAACGTCTAATGTGCCATCCACCGTGAATCAGCCTGTATATAAGTTTGACGCTTATAAAATGAAAATCCCATCAGATCGATTGCTATAGCTACACAGTAAAGAGTGGATGGAAAAATACATTCCATAATGTAATTTACAGGATGTCCGGTAAACCTTGTACAATATTGAAACTGGTGATAGACCAGGTAATGACTGTTCAGAATATCGGAATTTCACCTCAGTAAAAATCTCACCGTTTTCGAGATAATGAGCATTTTTTCAATTTCTGGAAAATCACTATCCCACCTTGGATTGTTGAGTGTCATGTCTACAAATTGAGACCAATTCAAATATCTTCGCTGCTGAATATTACTAATGCGTGATGCTTTCAGACGTACAAAACAGTTTTTCAGAAAACGATTCAGTTTTTCAAAAAATTATGGTAAAATGCCAGATTTGAGTTTTCCAAATTTTTTTAACAACAGTTTGACATTATTGTTAGAAAAAAACATAACCAAGTGGAAGTGGATATTCATTACAAAAGAATGCCCATTTTGTCCAGACTCTACCATGGTATAAAACATACGATAATTATTTCTGGAAGGAGAAGAATTTCGATTATATCAGAGTGTGATGTTATTCTGAGCTAAAATCAGCTATATTAGACTCTATCAGTAATGTCTTTTATTCTTATCCTATCAAGATGAAGTGATTGAATAATCATGAGTGATAACAAATCAACTGCTTAGAAGCATTCAATGAGATGTAAAGAAGTAAATACTAATTCAACGTTTTTTTAAATCAATATTCAACATACACTATAAACCACAATAACGATTATTCAACATCGCACTGAATAATATTATAAAAATATTATTTTCCATCCTCGCAGAGAATACATATTTTCAAGAAGAACCTGTTCAAATGCGCCCTAGAGTATCTCTGAGCGGCATTGTGCAATCGGATATAGTTCTGCATAAATCGCTGCTGCAGCAGTAGCACTACCTCCACATTAACCATAAATGTAGTGCATATGCGCATATTCTCGGGGAGTATAACGTGTGTACGGCATGACAATGAAATAAATATCACTGAATGAAACAAGCGGAATAATTTCAAAAATCTACGTCACGAGTTGTTCAAACAAAACGTGACAGCAACCTACTAGATTTTTTCAATTCTATTTACAGAAGATTCGTTTATGCACAATGCTGTATTTTATTTTTTCATTAGGAAACTATTACTTTTTAATTTTAATTTTTTTTTCGACAAATATTCACCTCCTGAAAAAGTTTGCACTTATTTGGTCACACCTTGTATATTTGTCGGTCTCTGAAACTTCGTTGGAATTTGGATGTTGGACAATTGCGACATTTATCACAAGAATTCGTATTAATCGGTGCCATGTCGGATAATCGATATTTCATTTCGATAATTTTATTAGGCTTAATTACATGAAAAGTTAATTTTATTGACATACCATTTAACGCTTCCAAGCAGGCCATTCTTCATTATCAATAATTATTTCCACATTCTTGATAAAAAGGAGATAAAATAATTTTTGGAAGTAAGTATAAAAGTTGATGGAAGCCTAGAATAAAACCACGCCTAATTCAATGGAAATCACTTCCTCCAAAAATAATTATAGTTTGTTTAATACCATGATAGAGTCTGGACAAAATTAGCATTATTTTGAAATGAATATCCACTTCCAATTGGTTATGTTTCTTTCAGACAATAATGACAAACTTTAAAAAAAAATTGATAAAACTCAAATCTGTCATTTTACCCTCATTCCTTGATTTTTTTTACTTTCTGAAAAACTGTTCTATACGACTAAAAGCATCACTCATCAGTAATCTTCAGTAGCAAAGATATTTGAATTTGTCTCAGTTTGTATACATGGCACTTAAAAATCCAAGGTGAGGTAGAGATTTTCCAGAAATTCTTAAAATGCCCATTATCTCGAAAACGGTGATATTTTTACTGAGGTGAAATTTCGATACTCTGAACAGTCATAACCTGATCTATCACCAGTTTCAATATTGTACAAGGTTCACCGGACACTCTGTATACATACTCCTCCTAGTATTATAACTTGATTCCACAAGTAATTCAAAATTTTAATGTAAAATTTGTTAAATGTCCTCCATTCCTCTCCTGTTTTACAGTGAGCATGTAATTCAATGCTTAATTAATTACATGTAATTTCCGCTAGTTTACATGATGACTGTAAATGAATGTAATAACTAGTAAAACGACGCGCGACGTATTGTAACAGTGGAATGACGCCACTTTACAGAATATTCCTGGTAATGTGTGAAATATCTTTTGTTTAAATGTAATTTTCCGTGACGCTATCGCCATGCGCACCTACCGGTATTCGTCCCAATACCTACTCATTCACAGTTCATGTTGGTATAGGATGAACATCGTTGGGCATCTGGCGAAGATACGTTTTAAAAACAAACAAGCCAAATGTTTTATTTGTGTATATGGGTGACAAATTGTCATCGGATTGTATATCAGGTGAGTAAATATATACTGAGGAAAAAATATCAAACATTAATTGTTCGTTCCATAATATTATGAATAACACCAATATTTTCATAGGAAATCGAATCGAAACTTCCGTTGTCACAAAACCAACTTAGTGATGATTTTGAGTATTACTTGACACTCAAATCTCAAGTGGATAGATATCTCAATTCGTTTCCAGAACATGATATCGGAAAGTGTGCGATCTCATTAGGTCAGCTAAACTATTTTGTTAATTTCAAATAGTTGAAGTATACAGTAAGATATTTTGTTAAATCGCATAGTTTGTGGAACCATATTCGAACGATTTGAGAGTTTTATTTATTTTTCTTCAATATATAATAATATGTTATGATGAATAAATTATTTTTAAATTCGATTTTATGTCTTTTTTGCAGATCCCCTCCCCCCTCGTTACTATTATGGAATATTGTAGTATATATCACACTCTGGAGAAGAATATAACACTTTTCTGTAACCGTTACATTTGAGGCAAAAACGGATCTGAATTTGCTGGCATAATCACTATCTAATCTAATCTATCAAATATTTCGCTTCAACTGTAACAGAAAAGAGAAATGATACATTTGTTTCAAGGTACACGATGTTTCAATTCACTCAACGTTAAAAAATTGATAATTTTCTTACTTTTTTTCTCTATTGAAGTTAATACATTTATAATTTTTTATGGTTTTAGATGTTCTTATAATTAGTCTTCTCTCCTCCGGATAAAAAACGACACTAGTTTTCACACAATGTAAAGTTAGTTGACATGCACTACTTGAGAACAATGGACAAAAGACATCTGAACAGACATGTAACAATTTCTGTTAAATCTGTAGTTAGGAGGAAAATCACATGAAAATACTAGTAATTATTGGGAAATATGTGGAAAATCACCTTAGTGATACGGAAATATGCATGTTAATCCAATTTTAATTTACAACAAAAATTGCATTTTTCCCTACAAATTCTTGAATATATACCCAATAATACATACTAAAGCATGTATGTCAATTTGCACTACTTGAATATAATGATAAAATCACTTGAACAAACATGTATAAATCGCCATTAAATCTGGAATAATGGAGAGAATTACATAAGTATACAAGTGATAATACATGGAATATATTGGAAATTCACATTTAAAGTCAAGTGATGACTTTACATAATATTGCATGAGGGATGTAACTTACCCTGTATATGCATGGCAACGCATTACCTACATGGGATCATGTAATCTGATGGAATCAATTTTTACAGTGTATACGTCTTTTGGTTAAAACTGGCCAGAAATTGCTCATACCTTCAAAAATAGCGATTTAAAACTGAAGTATTCAATACAAAATTGTTGAATATTCAACTTTCTTCTAAATGAGACCAAATTTTTACAGCAGTGTGTCCACCATTTCACCAAGGAAACCTATCATCAAAACCACCATTTTTATGACGAAAATCGTATTCATTGTATTCATTTTGCAATTTATAACAGTTTTTTCTATCATTTCCTTTTTGTATACCTACATGTTTTATCGAAGAAAACAGAGTTCTTTGGGAGATCGTTTAATAACGAACAAACGTTACCAACCGATGATGAATCCTTTACTCCCATATACACCTACTGAGTAGGCTTATTAAGGCAAGTACGTGTTAGAAAACAACTACTCCCCTGGCTAAGACCACGACGGGTATTGAATTAAATCTAACAGATACTTGTGCAACGTTCCTCAAAAAATCAGCATCCGCAGTTGCAAGTGCCCTCTATGTTAATAATAAGTCTACGTAGTAGGTGTATATGAGAGTAAAGGGTTCATCATCGCTTACATGTTTTTATACTGTGCAACTTTAACATTTGATCCCAAACAAGTATTAATTCACTCATTGATTAATGATTTATTGATTTGCTGAATTTGATTCCTTATGTGAAATATTCATTCTTTGTCTTTTATATATTTTGGAAGAACCAAGTAGCACACTTATATTGGTAAAATATTGGTACAATATTGTGAGCATATTGGCGAAATATTTGAAATACAATGTTGGCAAGAAAAAAAATTTGAACATTCGGCGATATTGGTCCAATATTACTTACATTAATATTGGCGAAATATTCTTGAAGCAAAATTGTCCACAAAATATTGGGCAATATGGTACAATATCGCTGGTAGAATATTCTGACAATATTGGTAAAATATTCAAACGTTATATTGCCGAGAAGTAAAATGTGAACATTTTGCGATATTGGTAGAATATTGTTTAGAAATTTCAAAAACAGTATTGCTGAAATATTCTTGAAGCAATAATGGCCTCAAAATATTTATTGATTTTGGTACAATATCATTTGAATATATAGGTGGAAGTGAATATACCTTGGTGAATCATTGATTGTCGTTTATTTGGTCAAGGTGACACCAGAGTCTGCCTTTTCATCGCCATAACCCCTGAGTAAGCTGTCTTGAAAACAAGTTATAGGAAGTATTTAATTTATTTTCGTTGATTTTGGATGACGTTGTATATGTAGAACCATCTAGTGGATTTTTATCCAGGTTTGATCATGATATAAATTCAATATGTTTCATTGAACATTCGTCCGATATTCAAAATTCATCTTAATCTAGGTGTAGGTAACCAAATATCAATTAATACGATTTGTTGAATATTGGCGAAATAATTTTCAAGCAATGTGAAATTACACTTGGATATACAGGGTGGGGCACCGAAAACGAAACACATCGAATTTCTTCAAAACGCATGTGTTGTGAATAAAATGCAAAAACACGTCGATTATTAATTTAAAGGGGACATCTTCCTATCATAACCTCATCTGTCATACCTCTTCCCCCATCCCTTGGTCACAATCACCCAAACGATTTGAATAGGGAAAGTAGTAAGTGTGACATATCATTGAAGAGGTAATTTCAGAAGGAATTCAGCCATGTCAATTTTCGCTACCTAACTTTTCATTTTGGTGTCCTCTTGTGGGAAAAACAACTGTTCCGTATTCCAAATTATGATACTTCATTTGCAAGGTAATATGTCATAAATTCGGTGACAATGCATTATGGAATTTTTCTAAAGGATTTGCAATTATGGTCCGATTCGATTCAAAATTGATATGTGTTGGTTTTCAGGGTCATAAATTATGATTTGTTTGTCAATGCAAAAAAACAAGATGGCAGACGAAATTTGTAATTATGGTCCGATTCGAATCAAAATCATTATGTGGGGTTAAATCCAAAATGGCGGACGGAATTTGTAATTGTGATTCGATTCGATTCAAAATTGGCATATAGGGATTTTACAAGTTTGTTTTGTCCCACACCTACATGCATACTTACTAACTAACAGGGCAACTTGAATGAAAGCTTTTGAAAAATAAAAAAATTAAACATTGAATAAACTTAGGAATTGGAAAACCTTGCATAAATTCGAATCCAATCATTCCAAACTGCATTTATTCACAGTAGATGCTCAAAAAGTTCGCCATGGACTGCCTTATATGAGTAAAAGTTAGTCTCGAAACGCTGTCTGACGTTTTTGAGTAATGTATGAAAAAATTTCCAATTTGTAAGTTCATACAATGTTAATTTTTTTATTTTTTTTTATGTTTTCGTGAATTGCTCACATTAGCTTTCAAATTGAACACTTATCAATAGTTGGAATACGAAACAGTTGTTTTTCCCGCAAGGGGTGGGGAGAGTGGTGTGACAGTTGAGGTTATGATAGGAAGATTTCCCCCTTGGCTTGGAAATCGACGAGTTTTTGCATTTTTTTTCACAACATATGTGTTTTGAAGAATTCGTTTTCGGTGCCTAGTCGAATCGAACCATAATTACAAATTTCGCCCACTATCCTGTTTTTCGCATCGACAAAAAAATCATTATTTCCGACCCTGAAAATCCCCTCATACTAATTTTGATTCGAATCGGACCATAATTACAAATTCCGTCTTCCACCTTGGAGTCATAACCTTGTTTCTTTGCAATGACAGAAAAATCATATAATTTCTGACCTTGGAAACCACCACATATCAATTTTGAATCGAATCGGACCATAATTGCAAATCTTGTCCGCCATTTTGGAGCCGCCATTTTGTTTTTGTCTTTAAAAAAATCACATAATGCATTGTTGCCGAATTTATGTCGAATTAGCTTTCAAATGAAGTATCATAATTTGGAATATGGAACAGTTCTTTTTCCCGCAAGAGAGCGCTAAAGGAAAAAGTTAGGTAGCAAAAATTGACATAGCTGAATTTCTTATGAAATTACCTTTTTACATGTGTCACACTCACTACTTTCCCTATTCAAATTGTTTGGGTGGTAGTGACCAAGGGTTGGGGGAAGAGGAATGACAGTTGAGGTTATGATTGGAATGTCCCCATTGGATTTAAAATCGACGTGTTTTTGCATTTTATTCACAACACATTCGTTTTGAAGATACTTTGTTTCGTTTTCGGTGCCCCACCCAGTATAATATAGTTTTTATTCCCAGAATCGATATGAGAGAAATATTGGGATTAAAATATTTATTCTAGATGTTGAAAACAGTATGAAGACAATATTGTTTTATCGATATTGGTAAATATCTTTGAACCAATATTGACCCAATATGAGTTATTACAATTTGTCGTATAAAGTTGAAATGATATTCATGTGCTATCAAATTCGGAAGTACAATATAGTTTTTTATCCCCAGAATCGATATGACTGAAATATTGGTATCGCAATATTTATTCTACACCTTTTCCGGTAGTATTTCAGAAAGCGTCATTTGAATTTCAGAATAGTCATCTATATTTCGAAAACTATCAATTGTATTTCGGTTTAGTGAGTTGATTTTCGGAAATCGTCAATTGTTTTTCAGAGTAGTAAGTTGGATTTCAGACAGCATAAGTTGAATTTCAGAAAAGTCAATTTGGTTTCAGAAAGCCTCAATTGTATTTCAGAATAATCAGTTTGATTTCCGCAACCATCATTTGAATTTTAGAATACTCAATTGTATTTCGGAAAGTATCATATGTATTTCGGAATGTGTCATTTGTATTGCAGATAACGTAAAGATAATTTCTGAATGCATAAATTGCAAAAATCATAAATTTCATGGTGTATGGCTCGCGATTTGGTGGATATTGGAGGAGTAGACTGGTACTACATTGTCGTTTCTACGACATCACAATAAATAATAATGATAAGAAATATATGAAAAACCTACAACAGAAATTCAGCTCGAGATAGAGAAAGGATTGTAGCTTGTGCCAACAAAGGAGAGGACTGGGTACAATTAGCAGCAACATTGAATGTGTCACAAATCGTTAGGACACAAAATCACCGTAACAGAAAAACCATACTAGCAGATGATAATCTATGCATTTCTCATTAATGTGGTATTTTATTGTTTTTGTCTATGTATTAACTAATAAAACTTAAGTTGATGAAAGTATCTACCAAACATATTTTTAATTTCAGAAAAAGTAAGAAAAATTTCAAATAAAATTATTTGAATTCCGTAAATAGTGATTGATATTAAACCTTCCAAAATACAAATTACTGTTTCAGAAATGCATCATAAATACATTTTCTGAAATACAGTTGACTATTCTGAAATTCAAATAATGGTTTCTAAAATTAAGTTGATTATTCCGAAATACAATTGATACTTTCTGAAATCAAATTGATTTTTTTGAAATTCATCTTACACTTTCTGAAATTCAACTCACTATAATGAAAATCAATTGACGCTTTCTGAAAATCAACTCACTATTCTGAAATACAATTGATACCTTCCGAAATATAAGTAACTATTCTGAAATTTAATTGACGCTTTCTAAAATGAACTTGAAGCTTTCTGAAATACAACTGGAAAAGGTGTAGATGTGGAAAACAATATATAGACAATATTGTATTATCGGTATTTACCCAATATTTACTCAATATTACATGTGACAATCTACATTCAGAACAGGTTCAACCAATATTCCACCAATATTATTAATATAATATTGTTTTTTGAATATTCACCAATATTGGACCAATATTATTTATTCATTTGGCCCAATATGGAACCAAGATTCAGCCCATATGATGTGCTACTTGGGTATAATTATAATAATTATAAAGCATTTTATAACATTTGTTATCAAATGAATGAAGTGATCTTAAACCTGATAATTTCGACATTTATTCTCAGATACTGAGTTACATTAAATTTTGCCCATCCATTTCAAAAGCCTATGAAAACATACCCACAATGATAAAACGCAACAAATACAGGGCAGGGTACATTTGGACGCCCCTTTCAATGTCCATCCTATTCAGTTCCGGCTAGTTGTAAGGGTTAAGTGAGCAACTTGAAAACAAAGAGTGACCAGTTTTTGCAAACTGGTATTGTACGGAATGACGTGGGAACTTTTCATAATTTTATTCCCTGGCCTGGTTTCTTAAGAGATCAGGTGGATTAACGTAACCTAAACAAATCTAACCGTTACTTCATTAATGATGTGCTGGGAGTCAACCACTACCGAATAATTATTTGCTTATGTGGTGAATTTAGGTATGGAAAAATCGTTGTGATCATCCGAGATATTATGCAATTTTGAATTGGCAACATTTGAAGTAGTCTAATCATTTGATAGTGGACTGTTTTTAGTGAGTTTTGAAAATTGATGAATACATTTGAATCACGTTTATGAGCTTCGGTGATGTTTTCTTTCATGTAACATTTTGAATTGATGAGTATTATCGTAATTTGAATGAACATTATTATTATTATTTGGCGAACAAAAAAGGTAGTTCCCTGGAAAGTTTTCCAAGAATTTTGTAGATTTCGACGGGCTATTTTCGTATTTTCACTTTGCCACCTCGTATCTCTGCCTGTTCTGGACTGGAAAAACAGTGTTTTGACATTGTCCCTTTCCGACTTATTTAACTGTGTGTATTTTTTTCAAATCAGGATGGATTTGTCGAGGGAAAATATATAAAAATATAAATAGAAAAGTTATTGGGTATAGCCCTCAAATTGTTGTGCAATCGTAGACACGTGGTTGGCTTCTTGTTGCTGACTTCCTTTGTTTCTATTTTTACATCCAAGTGTTGTACATCTTCGCATTTGCTTTTACCGTACTGACGAGACCTTCAGCTCGAAACACGTGTCTACGGTTGCACAACAATTGGAGGGCTATACCCAATAACTTTTTTATTTATATTTTAATATTTTTTTTATATATTGCATTGACATATTTGATCAGGATCACCTTGATCTGGTGATGCCGAAAATTCGAGCAAATTTACCGAAACATACAAACGGTGCGAGATCCTTTTCACATGAATTACCCCTATAAAGCAACGAAAGATATAATCCAAAAAGTAATCCGGATTAAACTATAAATACTCCTACAGTAAAGAAAAATCCAATCATGTTTTTTACACCAGAGTTCTCAACCTTTCTTCTTTGGATGATTTTTCTGAAACTTTAATGTCCTTACCCAATCATGGACATTATTGAAACAATAATAAATCAACAATGAACAAAATTCAAACTTTAGCAGCTGAATGTGGAAAAGTTATTGAAACACTTGATAAAGATTTGATTAGAAGTGAAATTTCTATAACTCCCAACAATAACTTCTCACTACTCAATAATATCTTAAAATTTAATTCTGATATAAAAATTTGCAAAATTACTTAAAAAAAAAGGAATCAAGTAGTTGTCTCTAAGGCTGATGAAGGTATTGTTAATTCAGGTAGAAATGAGATTATAATAATAAAGATACAAAAATTTTAAGTACAGATAGTTTTTCCAAATTAACTTTAGATTACACTAATATATTACATTGAATGTCCGTATTGATACTATCAAATTTTACAATTCTTCTAAGTTTAAACTTACTCCTATGAACCCTGCTACCCCTTGCTTTACTGCTTACCCAAAATACATAGGAATGACATTCCCATCAGACCTGTTGTTTCTTATTGTAACTCTCTTGCTTTTTAGTTAAATTGGAATTGTTTTTCCGTTAACCAGCTGTCATCCCCTTATTACGAACGGCAGCCCTCAGAAGTCGAAACTTGTGCAAGCCAAGGTTAACGAGGTCTTACCTTTTTACGTGCGATTCCTAGCACGATCCGAGGAGAATCTCGAAAGGATATCCGTAGATCACTCATCCAAAGCCCGACCTCGCCCAGCTTTGGTTGGATTCAAATATCGGTGACCCGGCCTCCACGTTCGAGCAATCCTCTCTTAGCTAGCTACTTAATCCCCATTTCAATAATCTTCTTGAGTTGGTAAACTCTTTTGACCTCACTCGGTAATTCAAAGATATAATGGTGCCACCAAATTCCATTTTGTTGTCTTTCGATTTGTTTCGATTTGTTTCCTAGTGTCCCTCCAGAAGATTGTATTAGGTTAGTAAAAGATTTATTATTCAAGGCAGATGTCCTTTCGTTTCATGTCCTCATCTGCTGAATATTGTTCTACAACAAAAGTTCTTCTAGTTTAATAATGAATATTTTTCACAGATTTCTGGTCTAGCTATGGGTAGTAATTTGTTCTTCCATCTGAAAGAGATTTTTTTTAATTAGAACATAACCTCGACCCTTCAATTGAACAAATATGTGTTTCAAATTTTGTTCACAATTAGTCTGTTCTTAACGCACCAGTCATCAAATTCGATTGAAACTGCGTTGACCAATTGTTTCATATCGTCAGATGTTTCGCTTGATAGGATGAGAGATGTGTCATCATAGAGATATTTTTTTCCATGACTTATATTAGTGGAAAGATCATTTACATTTACAGTGGAAATAGTAGCGGTCCCAGAACGCTACCTTGAGGGGTCCCCGTAGATAAGAGGAACATATCAGACAGTACGTTATTATGCTTTACTTGGAAACATCTATCCGTCAAAGAAGACACAACTGACTGATATTTTCTGTTAAAAAGCTTTCTGCTACAGAAATTGTGTTCAAAGTGCCGAAGGCCTTGCTCAAAGAAAATACCTAGAATATATTTTTGTCAATTAAATCGTGTATACAGGGTGTCAATTTGAAAACTTCCCACCCTTAATATCTTCCTTCCAGTAAACAATATGAGTAATCGAAAAAACAGGTCAATTTTATTGTCAAGGGGGACACTTTCACGGACTATTTGTAGCCCTCGTGGTTCAACCCCCTAGGAGGGGTAGATGTTACCCTTAGAATTTTAAATGGGAAGGGGGGTCAAGTGGCACATCATTTTGATGGGCGTTCAATTCTTGTTCCAATGGTACCCTGACTTATTATTTTGTGATGAGCATTTTCCGAAAAATTGCGTTCTAAACTAACAGAAGTAATTATTAGAACGCCTATACTGAGATGCATTATTGTATTGACTCCCTTTAATAAAAATGGTTAGAAGAGTAGGTGGCACCGCTCCAACCCTTGAATGACAGGAATAAATTTATTACGCATGGGATTTTTTATTTGGTGGTTATTTTCCTTCTACACAATAAAATTTAATTTGCGAGAAAGACATTTCCAACATAAAATCTACTTACGCTTATCTCATTAGCTGTTCGAAATGTTGTCCATTTTGCTCTAAACAGTAATACAGTCTGTTTTCGAACTCCCCTCTAACATTACGGAAAACTTTACTAGGAATTGACCGGCATGCTGCTGTAATTCGTCTTTTAAGTTCGTCAATATCAGAAGGTTGTGTTTTATGAACAACGGATTTAAGATGCCCCCAAAGAAAGAAATCTAAGGGTGTTAAATCCGGTGATCTCGGAGGCCATTCAACTGCTCCCCTTCTGCCAATCCATCTACCCGGAAATCTCTCGTTTAACCACTGTCGGACGGGAAGAAAATAATGAGGTGGAGCACCGTCCTGCTGGAAATGTAACAGATCCTCCTGCAAGAGTTCATTACCTTCTGCATCAATTTGAGTTTCTAGCTCGTGAGTTATAAGAGGATCGATAGTCTCTTCAAGCATATCAAGGTACAGATTGCCAGTCAAGTTTTCTTCCAGAAATAATGGACCAAGAATGGCATTTCCAAGAATACCAGCCCAAACATTAACTTTTTGTGGGTGTTGTGTATGCCCTTCCCGAAAAATATGTGGGTTTTCGTCACTCCAATAGCGACAATTTTGTCTATTAACATAGCCATTCAGAAAAAATGAACACTCGCTCGCTGAAACAGATATTTAATAGAAGATTAGGGATGGTATTGACTCGATGAGACATGATTTCACAAAACTCTATTCTTCTATCATAATCATCCTCGTGGAGCTCTTGAAGAATCTGCATTTTATATGGATGAAATTTATGCATTTTCAATGCTTTTCTTATAGTCTCGCGTGACATGCCCGTCTGTTCTGATACTGATCGTAAGGAGCTCGTGGGCTCTGCAGCAAATGTTCCCAAAACTTCAATTTGAGCTGCTTCATTTAGTACTCTGGGGTTATTTCTTTTTTTATTTGTCACTGAACCAGTTTCGTAAAACTTATTCACCAAATCAAGCACATACCGGTGACTTACATTACAATTTGGATGTCTTTCGTTAAAAAGACATGCCGCCCTTCGTGCGCACTTTCCAACTTCGCCATAAATTACAATCATTTCAATTCTGTCTTGAAGAATGTAAACCATTTTTACACTTTTATACACTTATTAAAGTAATTCCTAAACAGCCCAACAGGTACAACGGTATTCACAATACTACCACATAGTTCAAATTTGCTAACCATTTTTTTGCCGGAAAACAGAAACTTATTACAGCAGAAGTAGCAAAAAAGGAAGGCTATCTGTACAATTTCTGCGATGACACTTAAAAATTCAGCATTTAATAAACACAACTTTGCTACCATCTACGTTTTACTATTAGACTACTTTTTTATGTAAAGTGTTTGGAGCTAATGGCTAATGTTACCCCTAATAAAGGGTTGGAACGGTACCACCTAATAGTCTAACCAGTTCTGGCCAAACCATGCATCTCAGTATAGGCGTTCTAATAATTACTTCTGTTAGTTTAGAACGCAATTTTTCAGAAAATGCTCATCAAAAAATAATAAGTCAGGGTACCATTGGAACAAGAATTGAACGCCCATCAAAATGATGTGCCACTTGACCCCTATTCCCATTTAAAATTCTAAGGGTAACATCTACCCCTCCTAGGGGGTTGAACCACGAGGGCTACAAATAGTCCTTGAAAGTGTCCCCCTTGACAATAAAATTAACCTGTTTTTTCGATTACTCATATTGTTTACTGGAAGGAAGATATTAAGGGTGGGAAGTTTTCAAATTGACACCCTGTATATTATGTTGCGTTGCTGCAGTTTCTGTGGAGTGATTTTTCCTAAGCACATGTTGGCAGTCCATCTTCGATGTTTTTTCTGTCACCATTATTTAATATTGGGACTAGGATAGCAATCTTGAGAAGATCGAGAAATTTATTCTTTACAAGAAATACATACAATCCTAATACGCCGTATACTTTTTATTTATATTTATTTATTTTATAAATAATTTCCAGTCAGAACAGGTCCTGGTATAAGGAGTTTGAATGTATACGAGAATGTATTGATATCTAGTTAGCCTAGACCAGTTCCCTGCATAAACAAAATATTGCGTTACCATAGCAAAGAACAATAACTTATTAGAAGAGTCAGTGTAAAGTTTGATGTCAAAAAAATAAACCAGAGTTACGCAATAAATTAAAAGAAAAAATAATTCCACCGAAATTGTGAAAATCGAAAAATTTTATCGAGCCATCATCAAGTACTTGTATTCAAAAGGGTTAAGAGGTAAGCAGATTTACGAAGATATGCTTAAAACCCTTGGTGATCAATGTCCTTCGTATGCGACCGTGAAAAATTGGACTGCAAGCTTCAAAACAGGTAAATTTTCCATTGAAGATGATGACCGATCGGGGAGGCCAGTTTCTGTTTCAGTCCCCGAAAATATCGATGCAGTTCATGACATGATTTTAACAGACCGTCGAATTGGACTAAAACGGATATCTGAAGCACTGTATATTTCATATGAATGCGTTCATCATATAGTTCACGTCAATTTGGACATGAGAAAAAATGCTGCAAAATGGATCCCCAAATTTTTTAATGTTGACCAAAAGCGTGCAAGGGTAGTAGCATCGCGTTCGATCTGTGCTCGATTTGAAAACGAATTGTCACCGAATTGTCACTATGGATGAGTCTTGGGTACATTTCTACGATCCAGAAACAAAGCAACAATCGATAGAATAGCGACACTCCGGTTCTCCAAAACCTAAAAAATTTCGTGTCCAAAAATCTGCTGGAAAAGTTCTTGCTTCAGTTTTTTTGGAATTGCCATGGAGTAATCATGATCCATTTTTTGGATAAGGGTAGAACAATAACTGAAAATTACTATTCGACATTACTTACCACTGTACGGGAAAAAAATAAAAAGAAAAGACGCGGAAAACTATCCAAAGGTGTTTTGTTTTTGCAGGACAACGCCCATGCACACAAATCTCATGTTGCCATGCAAAAAATTCGTAATTTGGGTTTGAATTACTAGAACACCCACCTTATTCACCAGATTTGGCTTCATCCGACTATCATCTCTTTCCTCAACTGAAAAAAAAGTTTAAAAGGTCGTAAATTTTCTTCCAACGAGGAGGTAATAAAAGCTGTGGAGGTCTGGTTTGCAGAGCAAGAAGAAACATTTTTTTTTTAAAGGTCTAGAGACGTTGCAGGTTCGCTGTAATAAATGTATCCAATTAAGAGGAGAATATGTTGAGTAATAAAATATTTTGACATTGAAATTTTGTTTGGTTCTATATAGTATGCTGAGAATTTTTTAATATATCCTCGTAAATTAATGATCAAGTACAGTAAACAAATTCTAATAGACTATCAAAAAATAATACAAGTAATTCTTGGAGTTTTGTTTTATTTTTATGAACATCATATCAATAGAAAAATTTCTTTCAAATTTTTGAAAAATGAATTGGTGTATTAGTCTTTTCAATGTTCTTAGTCAACTTGAAGGCAAATTTACCTTTTTCAAATTTAATAAGTTGGTTCAATGTCACATTATTGGTACTCCTGTACAAATTTTATTGCATTATTCATCGATATGTGCGTTACATATTAACAATTGATTATTTTTTCTCAGAAATTGAATTCCTCCGATAGCTCCTATCAGAGGAATAACATAAATTTTAATTTTCTCTATACTTCTCAAAATTTTAATTTTTGTCATTTATCAGAACCAAATACTTGTGTTTCTCAACTTTAGCAATATTTCTGTTTTAATTATAATTTTCAATCCGACGTATAAGTATTTACACATTCTTTTACAATTTTTGTTCATGTCTTGTGCTTTTTTTTATTGGGTATTGAGACTATCACTTTTTTATAAATCGTATGTTGTTACGAGTTTAAAAAACATCGTTATATTGACAGTCGCCATTGTCGTACAGCTACCTTTCCAAAGAATGTGATTAGATTTTATTCTCAATTATGGATGAGAAGTATTTTCCAAATGTTCCAGCGTCTTTCTGTTTCGTCACTAATATTTTTATGATTGTGATTCAGGCCTATACATTTACTACCAGTTGATTTGGATATAGCTACTTGATAATGTTCCAAAGAGTTTTGCTTTCGTTGCTGGAATCATTGCCTTTTTTATATGCTGATTGATCTTCTCCTTTCGAATCTCATTGTCTACATTCTTTTTTTCTATCTTATATTCAATGCTGCCAACAGAACATAATAGAACAGGTAACAGAATAGTTTGATCTGCTACCAAATATCAAAATTTGATTTAGAACCGAGCAGGTCTATTAGTGTGAATTTGAAAGTAGGTGGACGGTCACAGTCGGTCCTGGTCGATCAGTATGCTTCCTACCTAAGGGTAGGGAAAGAAAGAAAGCGGGTTACCTGCCTGCTGGTTACCGGCGCTGACAGAGGCAGGTTAGCTCACAGAAAGAAAGCGTGTGATCGGAATCGGCTTCTGTTTTCGTAGATTGACTTTAGTTAGTTGAAGGTTAAACGTAGTGCAAAATGTCTTCTTCATCAGATGAGTAAATTTTATTAAACAATCCGTTTTTAAAATTCAAAAGGCCGAAAAGTGGTATTCATCCTATTAATCAAAATAGAACACAATATGGAAAATATCATAAGTTGTTTAAAGAAGTAAAAGATTATCCAGATCGATTTTATCGCTATATGCGAATGAATCTAAATAGTTTTACCTACCTTTTGGAGAAAACTGAACATAGGCGTATGAAAACATGGTGCAACTGGCATAAGCAACCCATTTTACCTGAAGAAAGACTTGTAATAACCATAAGGTAAGAATAATCAAAATCTACTAAAAAAACTATTTATTTATTTCCTTAGAAAAAAACGTAATCAGATACATTCCTAATCCATCTTTAAAATATTTTACTCATTTAAAGTATCATGAAAGAATTTTCGTAGGGAATACCACAAGTGTATCGGTGATTATCGAAATAGCAATTCCTTTGAATTTGAAAATCAAATTATGTTGCTTGGCAACCACACGAGCGCTTGCGCGAGTGTGGTTGCCTAAAGCAACATAATTTGATTCGAAACCGAGAAAGAATTAACGATAATCGCCGATAACACGAGTTGTATTTGTTAAGATTATTTCATGAATAAAATCGAAACAATTTTTATTTATTTACTATTCAATTTAACTAGGAACATCAATCCCGCATTTAGTTCTGAAATTATGCAACTAACAAAACATTTGACAGAGCGCGTCATTCGTAGTTTCGTCATTGCATGTCTAGCCTACTGCTTCTCGCTCGAGGTTATGTTTTGATAACATTTTGATTTAGTGATTTGATTAATCAACGATTATGCAAATTTTGTCGAAAATTGTGAAGTTGATATGAATTAATAGTGAGTGCTTATTTAGGTTTGGTCAAAGTTTGGTGTTGTGTCATTATAGCAGCTTGCTAGTGGTAAGTTTTTGTTTTGATAATAACCAATCAGGAATCAAACTACAAAATTGAAAACACATCATATACATATCCAGTAGCCAATCAAGAGCCGAACTACAAAATCGAAAACATGATGTTTTCATTTATCAATACAAAAATTTCAACCAATCATAACACGCTATTTTAGCATAAGTGAAATAATCGGTATTATAAATCTGTGATGCCGGAGATTCAGGGATTGAGGATGTGTATGAAAAAGCAGAGGAAGACGTCGGAAACGTCTGGGGCAGTGATGTTAGTTGAGGATAAGCAAAAAATTTACGATATCCTGCATACGATTTCGAAATGGTAATTTTAAATTTGGCGGAATTCTACGCACATGGGGAAGCAAACTTTTGAAAAACAGCATATCTTCGTCATCATCGTTTGTAGATTTTTCCCTTTTCGCCTTTAATAATTCCAATTTTTGCTACTCAATATTTATCATCGCAACATTAAAGTAATCCGTTGATGGTAGCTTTCGTTTTGAAGCTGCCTTAGAAGTTGTAGGACGTATACAACATCCGTGTCCTTCGAACTGTTGGTATTTATTTGTGATTCATTTTGACCTTCCAATTGATTCTCATTTTCCTCTGCTCTTGTTTCAAATGTGCTATTATCATTCATATCCGATAACTCATTTTGAGAGGTTACGTTTTCACTCAAGTTTACATGTGGTTGCACATCTTTACAGTTGCCTTTTGAAGTCCTAGGTTTTACAGTATCTTACAGAAATAACAGTAAATGAAAATAAGGCCATTTGGATTCGTAAACAGAGTCAGCAGCATCGCCTGATCGAGGAGGTCTTATTTTACCAAGTTCAACAGAAAATTGGTCCCTGACATATTTCCATTTTCTTTTTAGCGAAAACACTAAAAAACATATTTTAGTTATAGGATATCCTTCAAAACCTATTAGTTATGTAAAATTTCGTAAGTTAAAATTTTATATATTGTTTTGTTTACTGATATATATCTTCTATTTCAGATACTTGGCACCTGTAAAGTTCAAAGTATTTCATTTTCATTTCGAGTAGGAGCTTCGACTGTGGGAGAAATTATAGGAAAGACAGTGGAAATTATATGGCAAGAAGTACAACCAGAATATATGCCTCAACCGACAAAAAATCAGTTCAAAGCTATATCTGAGGATTTTTATAAAATAAGGCATTTTCCAAACGTTATTGGAACAATTGATGGAAAACATGTACGCATATTATGCCCTAAAAATTCTGGAACCATGTTTTTCAATTATAAAAAGTATTTTTCGGTTGTTCTTCAGGGAGTAGTGGATGATACTGAGAAATAACAATCAAGGCCTTGTTGAAAGACCATCATCATCAGCTGTGGCCGTACGAAATCTATTCAAAACTTATATTATCAATATTCCTTTAGTGTATAATTGGTAATTTTCTTTTGAACATCACTATTTAATATTAGTACAAATAAAAACGAAAAACTTACCATCTTGACTTTTCATTTCTTCGGCAATTTTTTTCCAACAGTTTTCCACTATATTTCTGTTACTGTAGGCTTTCTCACGTTTGTCCCATGCAGGGGTTTGTTTAAAAACAGCAGAAATCAATGCTTCCGTATTCACCGGCTCGCTTATAATTAAATACGCATTCCGGTAAACTTCCTGCGGCTTGCTACATGCGCCTGTTTTGTCTCTGTGCATCTACCATCCCATACCATACGTAATTTTAGGCGCTGATCGGCGCCGATAACCGGTACGCGGGCAACCCGCTTTCTTTCAGTACCTACCCTAACATGAACCTAGCCATCGTGCAACAGTTTAGTTAATTCGGCTTTAATGAAATAACCTCCTTGATTCACTTTCAATTAAATGCGCTTTTCCGCTGTTTTGCCACCTTAGTTATCGCAGCCATAAACCTTCAAACGACTTCTTCTGACATAATATTCAAATTAAAAGCAGTTTTTCTTAAGCATCACCATTCATTTCCAACATTTACATAGTTATCTCTGTCTCGTTAAACGAAGTAATGAGTGTAATTATCCTATATTATCCTCTTTTAGATACAATTATTTTTACATCAATTTTACAGAGCTCGAGTGGAATTAAAATATATCCTCATGTCATGCTAAAGTATCATGCCGAGCAATTAAGATGGCTTTAGATAGTTCCAAGTGGACAATCTTTACCAACCTCCTGCTTAAATGAATTAGCTATCTACATAATTTTATGAATTGTGTTAATTGAGTTACAAATTTTCTGCTTGGCACAATCATTCTTGATCACTAATAGGACTTCCACGTTTAGTTAGACAATGAAAATGGAAGTTCAACGAACACATATTTCTCAAGGCCTCTCGAAAAGAATGAGTAATACACTATTTCAGAGTTCTTATGATTTCATCAATTTCACAATGATATTCAGATTTCTTGAAAATTATCGGGAGAGTGTATT
Organism: Chrysolina oricalcia; assembly: GCA_944452925.2. NCBI lineage: Eukaryota > Metazoa > Arthropoda > Insecta > Coleoptera > Chrysomelidae > Chrysolina > Chrysolina oricalcia. The sequence goes on from OX101816.2 coordinate 15,412,594, forward strand.
TCGGTAAATTTGCTCAAATTTCTCATAAAGTGTAGAATTCGTGATGCTAATCAAAGGTCTCCATTGTACTGAAACTCTAAATTCAATGGCTTAGATTGTACAGGGTGCTGAAGTTAACTTGTCAAAAATTTCAAACGGCCATTGTGAAGACATTTTTTCTAATATATAATCCAATTTAACCATGAATCGATCATTCGAATGGCCAGTACAAATCCACTATGGAGCATAATAATTCCTGCACATAGCCACGATATACCGGGTGAGTCCAAAGCTAGCAACTTTTTTAGTGAATTAAAAAAAAAATTGAGCTTTGGAATTTTATTCATTTCCAGATATTTTGAAGGATAAGAAGATCAAATCCAATTGACGATGTTAGCATTTCCTGAATCAGACTCACATTATATACCAGATGTTCTATTTCTAATGAAGCAGGACCCGTTTTCATTCTGTTTGGAATTTCGGATAACTCGGTAATAAACTCGATCGTTTATGACGAAATTCTGCAGATACACAAAATATATAGTGTCTACCAAAAATAGTGTCCTCTGCTGATGATTTCTTTGAAGTAGTTAGGCTTGAGATTAATTTTATTGACAAAAATCTTCAGAAATATGTTTAGCAATTTATGGTGGAATATTTTCAATAATATGTAAAAATATAAATACACTAGAAGTAGTATAATAACTTGATTGACGAAGGTATGAAATATTGCAAAAATCTAAATTAAAACATTGAATTACAAAATATAATAGTTAACGAAATATACTTATATCTCTTCATGAAAGAAGTTCAGTATATATACAGAGTGTATCACATTTGCGCAACAACAACCAGTTTCATTATTCCAGAATGTCAGATGTTTAATTTTCAGATTCAGGATAAATGGAGATGAAATTTCCGAACAAACCATAATCTTCCTTCCAACAATAACAAGCAAATTGCCAATTAGCAAAACATACTCGAATTCGCAGTGGTTGATTTTTTTTAAATATATTTTTTAGAATTCATGATGCTGGTCAAACTATTGCTTAAATGCTCTAAATTCACCATTTCAATCTAATCTCCCTGTATATGTCAGGCCAGGTAGCCGCAGGTAGCCGAGTGGTTAAAGCGACATTGTTTCAATCACTTTTTGGCTGCCAGTCAAAGGTTCACCATAGCGACTGCAGAATTTTTTCTGATGGCCCGAGAAAGTGCTAGGAATCGTACGTAAAAAAGGTAAGACCTCGTTAATCCTAGTCTCGCACAAGTTTCGACTTCTGAGGGCTGCCGTTCGTAAGGGGACGAAGGCTTGTTAACGGAAAAAACAACAATAAATGTAAAGGATGATAATATGTTTCGTAGCCGGCTGTGGACCATATGAGTCCCATATACCAGGCTGTTTCACAACTTATCCGAGTTTGTTTAACCTCATAATTATGCACTGCTATAGTACGTAATATAAAGTATATCACTTGTGTTTTGTTATATTTTGTTCATGCATGTTCAGATATAGAGAATGCACACTCACAAGGAATAACTCTTTGTAGAAAAACGCACAATAAGGAAGTTTCCCAGATGGTGTGTACTTTGGTGATGACACTGTAAAATTTCATAATTGTAATGAAAACTCACATGCAGAATTACAAACTGCACTCGCAATGGTGCTTTTCACACATATTTCACAAGTATCTATTATACAGACTAAACAGATCGAATATCTTCAAAACGCATATGTTGTGAGAAAATGCAAAAACACGTCGGTTCTCAATCGAAGGGGGACATCTTCCTATCATAACCTCAACTGTCATACCTTTCCCTCCACCCCTTGGTCACTATCACCTAAACAATTTGAATAGGGAAAGTAGTATCACACATCATTAAAAAGGTAATCTCATAAGGAATTCAACAATGTCAATTTTCACTACCTAACTTTTTGTTTTGGCGCTCTCTTGCAGGAAAAACAACTGTTCCGTATTCCAAATTATGATAATATTCGGTGACAATGCATCATGGAATTTTTCTAAAGTAAAAGTCAAAATGGAGGCTCCAAAATGGCGAACAAGAATTACAATTTTGGTCCGATTAGATTCAAAATTGATATGTGGTGGGTTTCAGGGTCGGCAATTATGATTTGTTCGTCAATGCAAAAAACAAGATGGTGGCTCTAAGATGGCGGATGGGGATTTTCAGGGTCAGAAATTATGATATTTTTGTTAATGCAAATAACCAATATGGCGGAAGAAATTTGTAATTGTGGTTCGATTCGATTCAAAATTGGCATATGGGGGTTTTACAAGTCTCCAGTGTGACTAAAATTAATTAATTAAATTGATAAAAAAAACTTTTATACAAATGCGCTAAAAAGGAAATGACATTTTTTTATATATGTGTCGTAGGTTTTTCTGTGCGTAACAGAATAAAAATATTATCGCGCGGAAATACCTATTTTGTACTCGCAGCAAGCTATTGAATCAGTTACGCACGGAATAACCTACGTCACACATCTGAAAAAGTATATTTTTTCTTTTCATCGCATTTGTATGAAAGCAATTTCATCAAGTTTATTCATTTATTTTTTATCATGCTAAAAACCTTTCCTAACACCCCCACAATCAATCTATATAATTTTGAATCGAATCGGACGATAATTATTACAAATCTTATCCGCCATTCTTTCAACAAAAATAATGCATTGTCATCGCACTTATGAACACCTACCAAAGTTCAAGTTGATCGGACTACTAGAAGTGGGTAAAAAGTCATCTGCAAGATTAGTCCCACACAGACATACATACTAAATGGTATTGGGTGGGGGAAGCAAGAGTCAGCGACTAGGCCCCAGTGGGCCCTTTTCGCAATACCCGGCATCTTCACTCATCCTATCACGGATACCTGCTCGAACCTCTTCGACCTTCTTATGAAAGTCGAAATGTTGAAATGAGTGCAATTCTTCCTCCTTAATAGTGGCAGCTCCGAAGGCGTTTTGTCTGAGCCTGCCATAAATACCACTTCCGCACAGGTAGTGGAAGGAGTCCTCCTCCCCACATTCCGTGCATAGTGGGTCTGCCTCAACTCTGATGAGAGCCTGGTGCCCCCTGGGCCGCAGTGGCCGGTTAGAACTCCCATCAACAGTCGGAATTCTTTGCGGCTTAGCTTCAGTATCTTGGCCGTCGTTGCCACGTCGGACCCCAAAATCATCTGCTTTGACTGCCTGCATCCGTCTATCCTTCTCCACTCTTTTCCTAATGTATCAACGGCCAACTCATTCAGTGCCGTTGTTACTTGTCTCCTTGTTATGCCGAGTGCGGGTTCGGGCCCGTAGTAGCTAGCTGGTCCGCCTGCTCGTTGTCTTCAATCCCTGCATGGCCCGGGACCCACATCAGCGTTATTTCCTTTTCAGTCGCAAGACTCTCCAGAGCATCTCTGCACTCCTGAACCAGTACTGATCTAGTTCTGGTTGCATTCAGAGCTCTGATGGCGGCCTGACTGTGGTTGCATTTAGAGCTCTGATGGCGGCCTGACTGTCTGAGCAGACATATACATGTCTCTCTGGGCCGGACCTCACCTCTTCCATTCTGGTTGCCTCCAGGATGGTATACACATCTGCTTGGAATACTGTTGTCAGAAAACCTTGCGCATAGGCTATTTTCTCTCCGTTTTCCAAGTAAACTACTGCTTCGGCATGTCCTTCCTCCAGTTTGGACCCGTCTGTAAAAGAGGCCAGGCTTTTTGGGGGAAATATCATCCTTTCCTCTTCCCACTCTCTGCTGCCTGGGATTTCTAGCGAGATCTTCCTTTTCCACCTAATTTTATTCTCTGCCTGTATCACTTTGATAGCGGATAGTGGTATTCCTTTCTCCGCTACCACAGCGATTTCGGTATGCCCTGTGTACCCCTCTCCTCGTCAACTCATTCTCAGTTAGGACGCCCTCGCTTCCTTCTTTATACAAGTTGGAAGCGACGGCAGACCCAGCAGGTCGTCTAGGGCTGCCAAGGGTGTGAGGTTTGAGTCCCAACCTCCCTCCCATTGCCCGGTGCAGACTCCATATAGCGCCCACCGCCTTCTCGACTGCTCGATCGACATGTGGCCCCCAAGTTATCTTCGAGTTCAGAATCACTTCAAGGTATTTTACCTCTCTAGCCAGCTCTAGGCGTTTTTCACCAATTACTGGTAATCTGAACCCATCTACCTTCCTTCTCTTGGTAAAGAGAATCATCTCTGTTTTAGTCGGATTGAGAGCGACGCCGACTTCCTCGCACCACCTTTCTATTTTCCTACATGCCAACTGCATCCGGCCACAGACCACATCTAGGAAAGGGGCCGTCACCAGGACGAGCACGTCGTCGGCGTATGCCTGGGCGTAGAAACCGTTGGCGCTAGTCTTTTGAGAAGTTCGTCCATGACATACATACGTAGTAACTAACAAGGCAAGTTGAATAAAAGCTTTTGAAAAATAAAAAACTTGGACATTGCATAAAGTCAAAAGTCGGAAAACCTTGCATAAATTTAAATCCATTCATTCCAAACTACCTTAATAGTAACAGTAGATGCTCCATATACTGCCATACATTAGTGTAAGTTAGTTTCGAAACGCTGTCTGACGTTTTTGAGCAATTTTTGAAAAAATTTCCAATTCGTAAGTTCATATAATGTTGATTTTTTCAATTTTTGTTTTTACCATGTTTTAACAATGGAATTTTATTGAACATTTCATCCATATCCACTATTCACAACTGACTGAACTTTCGGGATGAAATCAATTGTTTCTCCCGCATTCATCATAGCATGACGAGACCCTGCCTGGAATCTTATTCATCCTCTTATCATCGCCCAAGGGTTACTCCTAGATGAAGAACAAAGCGGTTTCGGATTGCTCGGTTCGACAAGTAATAGGTGCCGAAAGTGACTTGGCCCACACATAAGTCACAACGGTGGAAGAGAACCTAATGAATTAATTCCCATTGTCGTCCACTGCAGTCCGAAAAGACGCAGGGAGTGGATAACTAATCAAAAAGTTCATTAGTCACCGGGAAAGACCGATGGTCGAAGTCTCCCTAATTAAATAACGACGTTTCAGATTAATTTCTCTGTACAGGTCCGGGCAATGAAATATTAAAGTTTGCGAAATATAACAAAATATTGTTACGAACCTGGATGGATGGATTTGATAGAAACATCTAGAAATACTAATTTTCGTTTCAGATCATAACGTCATATTATTTATTGTCATTTTCTCAATTGTTAGAGAACTTTATTCTCCTATATAAGTCGTGCAATTGTGAGATTGGAGCAGTTGAATAGTAGTGCAGTGATTGACAGTTAATGATGAATAAATCTAGTACAATATTGTCTAGTGAAGTTGAAATATAGGCCAATAAACAGAGTAATTTTTCTCATAAAAGTTCAACTTGAATTGCCCCGCCAATTTCTTGTTTGAAATTCGGCCGTCACGGAGGGTTGAATAATTAGCAATAAAGTTATCACCCCATGAGGGGGTGCAACCCCCCAAAAATCGTAAAATCTTTTTTCTGGAAGGTATTTTCTTGACAATTCAGCTCTGGGCAAAATATATGAGTGAAAATCGGTATTAATAATGGGGGAAAATTATTTTCAACAATTAAACCCCCTTCCGGGGCATCAACCCCTTCCGAAAATCGTGTTTTTCGGGGTATTTTCTATAAATGTGTAAAATTGTCAGTCCTGAGTAATGAAACTGAGCGAATTTTTAAAAAAATAATAGATATAAATTATAAGTAACGATTTTTTCGCCCCCGCATTCGGAGCATATGCCCCGCATCGCGGAAACATTGGGGTGAGAGGGAAGGAGGAGAATATTTGAAAAAACTCTCAAACTACTACTCTAAGATATAAATGTGGGTAAATAATCGTTGAGAACTATCGTTCTAATTGTGTCCAAGTCTCGTTCTACACACACAGTATCTTCTACATCTAAATCTTCATTGCATCTTGATGCAGGTGGTTATAGTGGCAGGGGTTTCCTGATGATCGTCATCCATTGTCGAGGGCCCTCTCCTGCAGAGGTGCTACTGGTACTATGCCAACTGGCATCCTTTAAGGAATACATATTTCGTCAATAGAGAAATTATGGAATGTTGGTGTAGAATATTAGCCATATACTACGCAATTCAGAAGAAAACTTGAGAAAACTTACTTAATCAGACAAAAGCTTCATATTCTTGAAGTAAAATTTTGTAATATAGCATATAAAAATCAAAGGTGCACTTATGGGAGTGTTGAGCAAGTTTGAGTCACAAAAATGTCAATATCAAATTGGTAGTTTCCCCTAAAATCCTACTTGGACCTTTAAAAATTTGAAAATTTTAGTAACATCATGGCCAAGTTCTGAAACAACACTAACACTGGGCACTTTCCATTGAATAAAAAAAACATGGTTAACTAGGCAAACATTTATTTTCTGCAGGTAAATTTTTTAATGAGCGTATAAAATCCTAAAAATTTATGCATTTTGAGCAAGTTCCATTCAATAAAATGTTAATAACAAACTGGAATTTTCTCCTGAATTCCTAGGTGGACCTTTGGAATTTTGAAAATGTAAGTCATATCTGATATTGCGATATTTTGAAACAGAGGTTAGTTGAACATGAAACAAATATTTCAAAAATAAACTCACAATTTTCAATTAATAACAGTGAAAAATCACTAAGAGATGTTTCCTCGTCTCCGACTATCGATGTTATCCCAGTATTCAGTGTGTTCTGCACATGAACTTTTATATTATCTGACGTTTACATAGAGCAACGTTGACTGCTGCCCACTGCGCACCGACAGAACCGCGCCGCTGTATACTATACAGCGGAGCGCCAGCTGCCGCATTGACAAGGTCCCAAGCCGATATTTTTCAGGTTTTAGAATCTCAATGAGTTTAAAGCAGGTACACTTCGGGACAGTTTCCTTTGGTGCACTGTCTTCCTTCGTCTCGAATCCCCATATTCCATCAAGGACTGATTTTATTTTTCTTTCCATAGAACAATAATGCGATCAAATGTCGAGTAACATCTATTTTAAGAACTTAAAGGATTGACTGGATTGCATTTAAAATTTGTAAAAGTAACCAAATTTGGATGAATATTTTCAATAAGAGCAGATTTTTTGTGCAAACTGGATTTTCATTCATGTTGATTCGTGCTTTTATCTCTGAGTTATTAGCATTTGAATTTATAAACTCCCTCAAGATTTTGTAACCTAAAATATGCGAAGAATTGAAAACACTCGTATTTAAAACCAACATTATTTGGACCGGTTATATGTTATGCAATTTGACAATGAAGTATTCCTCAACTGTTCATTTTACTTGCTACAAGTGATAAGACATTATATCAGTAATCACAAGCATTATTTCACGAAGTCAGGAACTTTAATATTATAAGATGTTCAATTGCAATTTTGCAGCTGGCAACTGCGCGTATAAATATAAATAATATCAGAATACAAAGCTGCGATCTTTATCTTCAAAATGACGTAAGATTTATCCGAAATGAACATTTATGTAAGCAGTTATAGAACTTTACTTCACGCGCTGGTTGAAAAAATGCACGTTTGCGGGAGCGGGCGCAACACCTGCCCCATTGCGAAAGCATATAACTTCAACAATTTTTTTCAAGAATACCGTGCGACAGTTTTTTTTGTAAAAATTTGTGCTATTTCTGAATATCAAGTTATTTTTTTGATTTAAAGTAAATTATTTGAGATATTTCGAAATTACATCAGAAATAAATTTCAACGCGTTTTTTGGGGGGGTTCCACTCCTCCTGGAGTTGATAATTTTTCTCAGAAGTAATGTGCACACTGTGTTCTACAATTTAAAAAAAAAATAACGCGGAGCAATTTGAGTTGAGGTTGATATCCCTGTTGATTGGCCTAATAATAAAGGCAGTTATATAGTAGCATATCAATTATTGAGGAATCGAAAACAGAACATTTGGAGACAGCAGCGAATAGTGAAGCCGTTTTCCAGTTCCGAAGAAATGGCGACATCAGTAAACATACTTAATTTTTGAGAGAACAAGAAGTTAAACGAAAACAAGAACAAGAGAAACAAGAAACCACAATGAAACAGGAACAAGAAGAGCTTCTCCAACAACTCGACATGGGACGAAAACAGCAACAACAATTTGAAATGCTCAGGAAACAGAAACAAGAGCCAGAGGAACGGTTAGTCCAAAAATTGTAACAACATGGTGAACTTTTACAACGAATCTTTCAAAGTCAACAGTGCTTCCATAGTGAAATCACTGAAATAATACAGGATTTCAAAGGGGAAAGAAGTCCAGGCAATTGAAGAAGGAGTTTAAGAAGTCAAAGATGAAGTCCAAGAAGGCAGAAGTGGAGTTTAGGGAGTCAGCAGATGGATCTAAGATGTTGAAAGAGAACTGCCCAAGATAGTTGAACAGGTGGCACGAGAAGTCAACAAGATTAACGAAGAATTGAAAAAGATCAACGAGAGGCTGGAAACAATATATCTTCCATACAGCCGGTCACCATCTAAGGAAATCTCCACCAACAGTGAAAATTCATTTTCACTGAAATCCACAAGGTCTATTAAAGTGAAAGTTTTGAAGCCTCCGATATATGAAGTGCAATCTTCGTGTATCAACGTCCATTTGAAGCAGCTGCGAATGCAAGAGGCTGGCCGCAAGAGGCTGGTCGCAGGAGGAAATGGCCACGTCACTAGTCCTCTGTCTACGAGGCCAAGCGTTGGACTTCATTCAGAATATCCCTGACAGTAAGCAGAGGAAATATGCCAAAATAGTTGAAGCTATGGAGATCAGCAATATTTCAAATAAGTGTTATGGGTAAAATTTAGGATAGGTGGCCAGTGAATGCGCGAAAGATTTTTCACGCCCGTAACTTACCCGATAGCTCATGTGCCCAGGAATACCTTGAAAGAGGCACTCAAAGGGCAGAAATCTATATACTATCAGATAGCCAAGCAACACTAAAAGCTCTGAGGTCATACACCTGTGAGTCTAAGCTGACTTGGGACTGTAAAAAATCCCTGAGACAACTGGCAACAAACAATCAGGTCACAATTTCCCGGCCCAGAACCCTTCTGTGGACTTTCCAAAGCCCACTTGAAAGAGGAGTTCCGACGCTGGGAAACCGATGAAATGAAATCTCACTGGTACAAAGTGCCAAGACAAAGACAAGCGAAAAGACTAATGTGCCTATCGCCAAAGAAAGCTAAACAGCTTCTCGAGTTAGACAAGAAAGACTTGAAGATGGTAACGGGACTCCTCACTGGACACTGCCCTCTGGGGTACCACCTCAAAAAGATGGGTAAATCAGAGAGTGATAGTTGCCGCTACTGCGAGAACTTCGCGGATACTGCAGAACATTTGCTTTGCGAATGCCCAGCGCTTTTCTGCAAGAGGCTTAAGTTCCTGGAAGGGGCCTTTTTAACGCCCTCCGACATCAGGAACTTAGCTCCCAGGAAACTGATAAACTTCACAAGAAGTCTCGGAATCCCGGGCCTCGAATAGACCAAGGGTCACGCACAAAAGAACTTAGTGGTCGAAGTGCTTGTGAGGCTGCACAGCCTGTACGACCGCCCTACAATATACAATCTACCCGATAGCTCAGTTGGACGTGGGATCGACAATAAAATAGATTTCGATGATATTGAAATTGGGGAGCGTCATGGATTTATCGCCAGGTAAAAAGTCAGAAACTACCCTGATGGAATGGGATAACCCACTCCACCAATATTACTATAATAATTAACAATAGATATAATGGTATAAAAATAAAAGATGAATATGGAGAGATTTTGTTTTTAATTATGTACATGGACCAGAATAAAGAAATAGTAATTTAATTTCTTGAAACATTCGTATTTCGATGAAAATAACAGAACTTATACCTCCCGTAGGTACATCTCTCCGGCATCATGATTAAGTAGGATGCTTCTGTCTTCGAAATTAACATTCTCTACGTGTACCTCGTATTCAGCATTTATCGATACCGAATTCTATTTCGATAGCATGCATGTACTCTTCCACCACTCTGGTTGCTGGGGGGAGCCGTAGTTGTATCTTCGGAGTTGTATTTTCTGAGTGCAATGAACAATGGCAATAGGGAGATGCAGAGAGGAAGTATGAACCAGGAATCTCTCACCTAAGCTATGAAACCCAACCAGATATACAGTGCGGCTTTTTTAGTACCCCCTCCCCTTGTAAGTTTTGAACGGTTTAACGTACCTAAAAACATGAAACGAATACCATTTCGAATGGAAGCACTCGTATTACTTTTTCAAATGAAAGACATTGTGATTGATTGATAGAGGGGACGGGAGAGTACATCAATTTCAAAATTTCAACTTACAGAGGGGGTCAAGTGTTACATCGTTTAAAAGAAAATCTAATTTTCTAAGAGAATCTGATTCTCTAAGAGAATATGATTCTCTTTTCAATCGTCTGATTTTTTCTTGAATTTCGTCAATATTTTTTTCACCAAATGGCACTTGAGATATCGTGTGGATCTTAATGGTACACTTATCTTGAAATAACTGTTTGATGTGGAACAATGGGACCAATATATTTTGAATAGTATTACCAATACTACTTTTTGACGGAAAATACATTGCAATTATTCGACAGATGGCGCTGAGAGCACATCATCTTGAAAATTTCGAAAAGCAAAGTGATCAAAAAATATTGTGAAAATACTATTAACAAAAACGAAAAAAATATTATATGATTGAAAAGAGAATTGAATTCTTCTTTCAGTGATGTGCAATTTGACCCCCCATGCAATTTGAAATTTCCAAATTGATATGCCCCCATCTCCTCTATCGGGCAACCACAATGTATTTTATCTTAAAAAGTACTATCGGTGAAACCATTCAAAATGATTTTTGTTTCATGTTTCCATGTTTGTACGTCAAACCATTCGAATGTTAACAGAGGAGGGACTAAAAAAGATTTTCTGTATTATAATTTTCTGAAGTAATAATAATAATAAACTTTATTCACGTTAATTAAATTAAATATAGAGAAAAAATCGGCTCAAAAACATCGTGAGTAAAGAAAGAAGAGTGATAAGTGCTAAAGCGCTTGTTTCACAAATATAAAAACAATAAAAATTGTATAAAAATGTGTAAGTAAGAGTATGAACAATTTTTATAATGAATAACAGTAATAAATAAATAAAAAATCAGACACACCAATACACGCATATACAAATAATAATGTTAAAATATTTATTGGTGATTCAATATAAAATTATAAACATAAACAAGCAGATATATGAGCTGGGTACATAGAGTTGATAATAATGGGTAAATAAATAAATAAATAAATAAATAAATAAATAAATAAATAAATAAATAAATAAATAAATAAATAAATAAATAAATAAATAAATAAATAAATAAATAAATAAATAAATAAATAAATAAATAAATAAATAAATAAATAAATAAATAAATAAATAAATAAATAAATAAATAAATAAATAAATAAATAAATAAATAAATAAATAAATAAATAAATAAATAAATAAATAAATAAATAAATAAATAAATAAATAAATAAATAAATAAATAAATAAATAAATAAATAAATAAATAAATAAATAAATAAATAAATAAATAAATAAATAAATAAATAAATAAATAAATAAATAAATAAATAAATAAATAAATAAATAAATAAATAAATAAATAAATAAATAAATAAATAAATAAATAAATAAATAAATAAATAAATAAATAAATAAATAAATAAATAAATAAATAAATAAATAAATAAATAAATAAATAAATAAATAAATAAATAAATAAATAAATAAATAAATAAATAAATAAATAAATATAAAAGTAAACAATAGAAAATTAAGAACAATATAGAATGGTATAAAAACATTTTAGTGAAATTATTCAAAATAGTAGTAAGCAAATAAAAGAACCAGACACACCCCTATACACACATATACAATATAAATATAAAATGTTCATTGCGAATCAATATAAAATTATAAGCAAGCATATTTTTATTTTATTTAGTGATTTTTTTTTATTTTTCAGTAATCAAAGAAAGAACGAATCATATTTCTTGGATTTTCGTTTATGAACTCTCTCAATCGTTGTTTAAATTTTCTTTTCATATTTATACATTTTATTTCATCAGGAATGCTATTATATAACTTGGGTGCTAAGTAGAGGAACATTCTCTGTGTTGTAGCTTTGACCATAAACGGTGGTATATAATGATTTTTTTTTCGTGTATTGTAATTGTGGGTAGGTAGTTGGTTGAGATGCTTTGAGTCGTGGTACTTTGGGCATGTGGTGAAGAAGTGTAATTGTCTAACGTCCAAGATTTTTAATTCAGAATAAAGTAAGTCAGATGAAAATCTGGAGTTTTTGGAAAATATTAGTTTTATGAATCTTCTCTGTAGTGCTTCCAACTGATTTAGATGAGTTTTTAATGCTCCACCCCATGCCAGAATTCCATAGCGGATATGACTCTCTACTAAAGAGTGTTACAAAGTTTTCATTTGATTGAAAGGTAAGTTGTCTTTGAGCTTTTTGAATTTATACAATATACATCTCAACTTTTTCACTACATACATTATGTGTGAGTCCCATTTCATATGACACTCAATGATCACGCCCAAGTATTTGATTTCTTTCACAGGTTGTATAGAAAAATGTGCATTGTCCATGTTTATATCAAGTTTGCCGAGATTAGGCAGGCCACGAGAGTTACAACTGAATGGTAAATAATTTGTATTTTCCATGTTGATTGTAAGTAATTTATATTCAAACTATTTTTTTATCGAATGAAAATCAGATTCTGCTTTTTGTTTTAGATTTTCCCAGTTATCAGACCTATAAAAAATTGCCGTGTCGTCAGCAAATCCGAAAATTTCTCCTTTACTAGCGAATAGAAAAAGAAACTAATGCTCTTCTTTAATTGTGCTCAATAAAAACTATATAGTACATCGCGACTAATAATCTTGTAGTTGATGCCTCCAAAAATAAAAAAGGAATTGAAAGGAATAGTTTCAATATACACTGCACTGAGACATTCGAAAAATCAAAAGGCAAAAGAGCTCTGCCATGTCTTCGGAGTCGTAATCAGACCAATAATTTTCCTGCTAATCACTTTGTTTCTGTTATGAAAAATACAAATTTGTTTCACTCCTCATGGAAATACCCTCGTAACTTCCGTAATTTTTCACAACAATCATAATTTCATGGTGTAAATTATTCATGAGTGTTTTGTGAATAATATGAAAGGGTATTAGAGTTGTACATTCTTTTCAGGGATTTCGCGAAAATAATGTATGTGGTTTCTCCTCAAGTATGTATAATAATATCGCTGAATCAGTGTTTTCTCATCTCTGCTAATGAATGCCAAGTAAACATCTGTGTTTAAAATAGATTAATTACCCATGATCCATATAACCATCTTCAAACAATGCGGAAAAACAGTGTGAGCTATTTTGAAATGAGGAATGCATACACCTACACTAAATAAGTTTTGTACATAATTTTAAATTACTTATCTATCATGCACTGTGCCATGAATTATTGATATCGATATTTCAGTTACCTCAGCTTCTTCCGATGACTCATGATAGGAGTCAACAGGATTATAATCAACCACTTTCGTAGTAGAGTCCATGCCTACCCTCCGCTCCCCCCACTCCCAGCTTGCCTGCCACCACCCCCCGACTGCTTTGAGTTTTTCGGTAAGATCTCGAAGCGGTGCGCCGCACAGAAGAATTTTCTGATACCAAATGGAAGCACATACAATATTATACAGGGTGTTCCTTAAAGACATGCTAATATTTGAGGGGGTGATTCTTTGACTTATTTTAAGGAAAAAACTTTCTATAAACGTATGTCCTAAAAGTCCTAACTTTTGAGATACAGAGTGATGAAGTTTTGAAGAAAAAAACAGTTTTTTAATAATAACTGGGATAATATTGTACGCATCTTCATAAAATTAGGTACATGTCTTATGTGCATCAAGGTGAATTTTGTGCAAAAAATTTCGTTTTCTCTGCCAGTAGCGTCCGCGCGGGTTTTGCATTGAATATTTTTGAAGAAAAAATACTACGCCACTGCTTTTCCTAAAAAATAAAAAATTATTTTGAGATTCCAATTCATTTTTGAGCAAATTTAATCTCTTGGGTTTTCTTTGTCCGATGTGGTGTATAAATGATTGTGCATCGACTTAAAGCAAATTAAGGGATCAGATTTGTTCCAAAATGAATGAGAATCCAAAATATATGGATTTCAGCTTGTACAAAAACGAATTTTGTACACTAGAGTTTTAAGGTGCCCCATAAAAATAAATCTAAACTGTTGAGATCAAAGGATCTTGCTGGCCATTGCTGAGGTCCTCCGCGACCTATCCAACGATTATGATAAACTGTATTTAAATGGTTTCGGACAATTGCATTGAAATGAGCAGGGGCTCCATCGTGCATGTACCATATTCGATTCCTTAACGCAATTGGGACATCTTCAAGCAACCCACTTAGTTCTTCTTCGAGAAAGTGTAAATAAGACCGACCATCAAGGCGACCTGGTAGAAAAAATGGGCCTATTAGATAATCACCAATAATTCCTGCCCATACATTAACCGAAAGTTGGTGTTGAAAATGGGTTTCGGTTATGGTATAGGAGTTTTCTTCCGCCCATGATTGTTATGGAAATTTTGAATAGCATTCCGAGAAAAATTTGCTTCGTCTGTGAACAAAATTTGTAATTACACAATAAGTAATTATATTTAGTAATTAATCCTGTAATATAGGAATCAAACAGTAATTAAGATAATATCAAATTAATACAATAAATACATACAAAACTAGAATATTTTGGTTAGCTAATGAATATAATAATGATAAATAACATAGAAAATAGTATTTGGTGAAGTAATGACTAGCGAATGTTAATATAAATAATAAATAATATCACAATGGAAGTAATTTAAATGTGGTCATTGAAGAATTCTCTGGTATTGTAATAAACTTGAGTTTGAAAAAGTTTTTTGGCCTTATTTTTAAAGATGTTGAGGGAAACTATTTCTGTTATTGAGGACGGTAGGTGATTGAATGTTCTCATTGCCATATATAAAGGACCTTTTCTGTTCACTGTATAATTAAATTGAGGTTGTATTTACTTGCTTTTGTTGCGTGTATCATAGTTGTGAACATCCGTGAATTGTTCTAGTTCATGTTTCTTTTTGAAAGCTAATAGGGAAAGGCAATATAGACATAAATTTGTACTTTCAGTCTCTCAAAATGACTCCTACATGATTCGGTTCGTTTTATCCCACAAATGGCTCTGACAGCTCTTTTTTGTATTATGAATGTGCTGTTGATATCTACTGAATGTCCCCAAAACTCTATACCATATTGTAATTGTATTGTATAAGCTGTAGAAATAAGCGTAATATACTGTTATTGCTGCTTCTATGCCAATGTTTTTTTTATGGTAGATATAGCGAATGTCGCACTGCAAAGTTCTTTGTTCAGGTTATGAATATGTTCTTTCCAATCCAATTTTTCGTCTATGTGAATACTAATAAATTTTACATTTGTTATGCCCTGTATTTTCCCATACGCTGTATCGATATTGATTTGGCTTGTATCATTATTTGGATGAAAGGTTATGCTATGAGTTTTTTATGTATTAACACATAACTTATTTGAAGAGAACCATTGCATAATTTCTGTAAGTTGTTGAGAAGACGACACCGACAGATCTTCTAGGTTATCGCTATAGTCTATTACACTCGTATCGTCAGCAAATAAGCAGAATTCAACAGACGGAAAATTAGCGACCAAGTCATTGAAGTATATCAGAAATAATATCGGGCCCAGAATTGATCTCTGGGGAACACCATATTGAAGATTTCCGTTATTAGAGTGATATTGTTTTATTTGTGAATTGCAATTATGTGTTATTCGGATAACGATTTTGCGGTCTGACAGATATGATTCGAACCAATTGTACGCAATCCCTCGTATGACATAGAATTCCAATTTCTGCAATAATATAGAGTGATCAACACAGTCAAACGCTTTAGATAGATCGCAAAACGTAACTAGTGGAATTTTTTTATTTTCAAGTTTGTTTATGAGATCGTATGTAGCATCCGAAGTGTTCATATTTTTTCTGAATCCATATTGCGATTTCGTTAGAATGTCGTGTTTATCTAGGAAGCTAATTGTTTGATGTATTCAAAAATAAAAGAAATCTGTCGATCCCCAGGAATACATGTATCCAGTGCCATGTCCTTTGGCATCAGAGTAGAAAAATTATTTATCCATACTTTATCTCTTCGTAATAAGTCTCGACGAAACTTTGCCAACTACGCCGATGACGGCAATATTTTGAACTGAAATTTTTTTTTGAAAACCTGAATTGATTATTAAAAAAATCAAAAGGTTTTTGAATTAGTCGGGAACATAAGGAGTAATTTTCCAGAAAACATATGAAAGGAGGGTGTGCTTTTCTGGGCTCCCGGTCATAAGATTTTGCACATTTATAGATCTATGAAAAAGAAAGATTTTCCCAATATTTTAACTTACAAACTATTCCGGAACATCTTCAAATAAGTTCTCCCACAGCAGAGTATGTGAAGTCAAAAAATTCAAAAAATTATTTTAGGTTCGGTTTTTGAAGAGCACCACAAAGTATTTCTTGTAGAAAATTATGTAATCGTGTTTTCTTTATTTATTAGATTAATGGTCTTCCTCCATGTAGTATGAACATTGTTCTCATGGAGATTTTCAAAATATTTTTGACCAGAAAACGAACTCGAAAATGATTTAAAGATTTGGTACAATCCCTGAAATTTTCCGATTTTTTGTTCATTTGTGAATATTTCATATCGTACATAGAAAAGGACTGACGTTTTTGTTTTGTACAGTATTAGAAGAAGCTTGTCCAATACTTGCAATCGATTCTCCAAGACATCCTTTTCGATATAATCAAAACTAATTCGGTCGATGTAATCAATTTATGGAAGAGTTTCAATGTGAACGTGACTGTGTCCCTCAATTAAAAACCAATCATAGCGCTGGCAAACAGAAGAATCCCGGAGACACTTAATTGGGATCTAGATAACCGTGAACCGTACTATCCACACTTCCAACGAAAATAAATAGAAATAATTAACAACATGGCTTGTGTTTGTTCACAAACAAGAGACCAATATGTTAGATGGGGCATGCAGACAAACAGGGCTAATAGATCTAATTCAATTAAAGCTTTTTTTTCAATTAACACTTATTAATTTGTTTGTTGTCATAGAATTAATTGGAATGAGTGTTGTGTTACGAGTTTTTTTAAGTAGGCTTGGCTACTGTTCTGCATTCATTTTCATATTATCTCAGTTTACTTGGGTTCAGTTTCACGAAAAGTAACACAACAGACGCGGTTCAGAAGGAGTGTGAAATATGTCTTTGTTTGAGAAGATCTAAATTGGTATGTTCTGTTAATTAGAACCTAATGTTTATTCCTTCGGTTATGGTATTCTACGAGACTATACCTATGGTAACGGTTTTTGGATATTTAAAAAAAGTGTAAGAAAAAGTAACAGTTTCACTCATTGGAATTTCTTTACTTAAAATGCTAGTAATTATAGAGGAATTTGTATTCAGTCAGAGTTACCATAATTGTTGGATCGTTTGATCACCAAAAGCTATCATGGGACTTCAAAAATATTATATCCAACCAACAACATGGTTTCTGTCGAGGTAAATCTACATCAACAAATCTATTGCTTTATCAGAACTACATTAAGCCAAGCTGTAGATGAAAATGGGAGGCCATTTTCACACAAAATAAAAGACGCTTACGGCCTATACTACTTTTTTTAAGATAGTTTGTGAATGAAAATCCCGGTTTTCGCCCCAGCAAAATCGCTTTGTGGAATTTTTCAAACAAGAAATATCAATTCAAGATGGCCGCGAGTGGAAGTAGCGAGTCTAATAAGCTGAAGAAATTGTGTAAATACTGTAAAAACAATGTTTTAACAGGACTATCATGTGTGAAGTGTAATGTGCCGCTTCACAATATTTGTGCAAAAAGAGTAAAAGTTTGCTGTGACATGCCATTGAATGAGATCACTTTAGCTGAATGAAGTGATGTATCTTTGACTGAAGAATCATATCTTAGGGAAGAGAACAAATTATTGAAACAAATAATATCTGACAAAAATATAATTATCGATGACAAGGAAAGTACAAACTCTTTATTGCAAGACATAATAAAAGAATATACAGGGTATCATCTGTAGCTGGTAGCATTATCAACTCTAATCCATAAATAATGCTTGGAAAATTTCCAAAATGTCTTCTCTTGTCATAGAATTCCCAAAAATATTTAATTAATACTTTGAAAAATAGCCAAATATCACTTTTCCAAGGCTAACTCTGATCAGAATGAATGATACCCTGTATATTCAAATGATTCAAGCATTGAGATTTGGGTGTTTTAAGATGTTCTGAAACAGAATCTGGTGTTATTTTTGCGATAAAAAAGTGCCTAGTATGTTTTTCCCAATTTTTCACTTTTCATTTGGTCGTAGTTAGCCGTGGAAAATGGATATACAAAGGTTACGTAAACATAACGGTAGGTATTTCCGAGTACTACAACTTGAGTTAAAGAAAATTTCGAATTATTTCATGCTCAACGAAATATGAGGGTGTGGCTGCTCAAAGTGGGACACATTGTAGATCACCTCTGGGTAACATGGACACTTTTCTTGATTCGTTCGATCAAACAATCGAAGATCTATAATAGTAAGTATAAGAAATTTGACATAATTGTTTGTGGTGATTTCAACATTGATATGTTGAAAGAAAGCAACTCGAAGGCTGAATTCATGAATATACTTCAGCAATACAATATAAAAGTAATAATTAGCGAACCCACTCGCATATGGGGTGATTCTGCGACCTGTATCGACAATATTTTATCCACAGTTGATCCTATTAGCTATTCTGTTAATCATTCCAGTATTTCTGATCACACTTTTCAACTTGCCACTTTTCATAGTGAACAGGTTAATGATAACCGTGAAACACTCAAAAGATGTTATAGTGATAACAATATTGAAAATTTCAGTAGTTTGCTATCTGACACTGATTGGTCTTTATTGTACGATAAAGATTGTGCGAATTCCAAGTTCGAATATTTTCATAATCTGGTTTCTCATTATTTTAATACTTCATTCCCAGACAAGAAAATTTTGAATAAAAAATCTAAGAGCCATCAATGGATTTCTAATGAGTTGAGAGATATGAGCAGGAAGTTAACTGAGTTATCTGAATTGAATAAAATTATAGAAATGGTTTGTATCATGAGGAGTATCAACAGCTAAAAATAACATATCAGGCTAATATAAAACATGCAAAAAAATCTTGTAATGATGATAGAATTTCTTCAGCAGACAATAAGGTAAAAGAATCCTGGAAAATAATCAAGGAAGCACAAAATCACCCTACATGCAGTGGAGAAGATAATTCTGATAAGCAGACCATTAGCAGCGTTTTTAGTGATTACTTCTCAACTGTGAGCAGTAGCATATCCAAACCTGACACTGATAATATAAATTATATTTCACCTTCACAACAGAGTATTTATCTATATCCAACAATTAAAGTCGAGATTGAAGAAGTTATTAGAAAAGTTTGCAAGCAAAAATCTTCTGGTATGGACGAAATTCCGGGTCATGTCATTAAAAAGGTAGCAAATTTGATTTCTGAGCCATTGAGCTATATCGTGAACACTACGTTCATTGGGGGAAGTTTCCCTAATATCTTGAAATTATCAAAATTTTTACCTATTTACAAAAACAAAGGGTCTCGCACAGCCTGTTCCTCTTATAGACCAATATCCCAAATCAATCAGTTTTCTAAGTTATTGAATATTGCTTTTTCAAAGGTTATATGATTATTTTGATACTTTCAAATTATTTTCATCCAGTCAGAATGGTTGTAGAAAAAATAAATCTACTATTACCAGCTATTGATCAACTCATTAGACACGTACTTGAAATGTTAGACAAAAAACAGCAAATTTTATATTCTTTGACATGAGCAAGGCATTCGATCTTGTTGACCATGATGTGCTGTTGCACAAACTACAGATCTATGTAATACGAGGTTCGGCACTGACCTAGCTGGTCGTAGTCAGCAGGTTAGTGTAAATGGGACAAGTTCGAGTTTAAAAAGTGTATCAATTGGAGTACCACAAGGCTCCATTTCGGGACCACTTCTATTTTTAGTTTTCATTATTGATCTTCCCAAATTCTGCACGGAAGCCTCTATCACTGTGGTCTTTGCTGATGATACTAATATTTTGGTTTCCGCTGGTAATAGTTCTGAAGTAGTTAATAGAGCTCAAGAAGTTACAGCTCAAATTTCTGAGTGGTGCTCTCTAAATGGCCTGTTGTTAAACACTGCCAAATCTCAAATGCTCAACTTTGTTACAAAAACAATTCAGTAGATATGAGTTATTTGATTAAAGTAAATAATGAGACCATACATCAAATGAATTTCACAAAATTTTAAGGGGTCACTATTGATAATAAGCTAACCTGGAATGAACATATCAACAGTGTTAAATTAAAGCTTAGTAAACATATATATTTACTTCGTCAGTTAAAACATACAGTATCTTTCGATGTTCTTCAACTCCTATACCACAGTTTGATCCAGGCTGTTATAGCTTATGGTCCAGAACGATGGGGATTATCTGCTAAAGCCCATGAAGTATTTGTTGTACAAAAAAAAGCAATCAGAATTATGGCAGGTGCATCCTCTAGAGATCATTGCAGGCAATTATTCATACATTTCAATATGTTGACAATGCCTAGTTTGTATATTTACCAGACTTTAATATATATCAGGAATAATATTTCAAGTATACCCAAAAATGAACAACTTCATGAACATTTTACCAGAAATTCTTCCCAACTACATCAGCCTTGTAGTAGATTGGCAGTATCGCGGAATCATCCCATGTGCTATTGGGTTAAGCTGTATAACAAACTTAGTGATAACATGAAATTGTCCTCAAATATCAATGTGTTCAAAAGGCAACTTAAGGTCTTTTTACTGCAGGAAGCCTATTACTCTGTTGATAAGTTTCTCCTAAAACCCTAATGTGATATTGAGTTATTTTAATTTTTTAAGTATATCCATGTCGTTTGTTCGTTCAGTGTTAGTGCATATAAAATTCCATTTTATTTTTTGCAATTGCTTTTTAATGTGAGAATACAATGTATAATTCACCTTTTATTAGATATATACACACATAAAAACGTTTTCTTCATTGGAGATGATACATTTGGTCAATTCTGGATTCTTGAACTAATAAAACGCTTTCTTCTTGTAAAATAATATATTTGATACAAAATTATTGCATATATCTAATGTAGAAAATCATATATTTGAAATATTTATTTGGTGTTACCAAATATTCGTTATTCAAGTAATTAAGAGTATTCAGAAAAGAAAACTGCAAGTCTTGAAAAATATAACACAATATCTCTTGTTCCAAGAAAATATATCAAGTATTTCTTCATTACAGAAATCTTCTTCATTGGATATAGGTAATACATTTTCAATTCTAAATTCTCAAATTGAGAAAACGCGTACCTACTTTATCTTCTAAAGTAAAGTATTTCATACAGTGTTATTCAAAATCTCTAATGTAAAAAATTATTTAATTGAAATATTTATTCACTTTAATTGATTGTTGATCGCACTTCTGAGTTCCACACCGGCCACTACGCACTATTCGCAGTCGCACCCCTGTTTGCAGGCTGTTTTCTGTTTATAGTCGAAGCTATTATCAATCGAAAATGAAATACAGGCACATGGTTCAAATTCAAAGTGGTATTTAGACATCTCAAAGTTTTTTAGTATTTGGAATTGGATATGGAAGAAAAACTGAGGGGTTGGGGAATCTCTGAAGAGATTATTGATAATTTCAAAGATAAGTGTAGGACATAATATCAAGATAAGGTTAGGTCAGGTTTCTATATAATATATTGTACAATGAGCATGAAATGACATACATTTCCCACGAGTAGGTATTTGAAATTTTGTAGTACGAGCGTACAATATACTATATAGCAACCTGACCTAACCTTATCTTGATATTATGTCCTACACTTACCTTTGAAATTATCAATAATCTCTTCAGAGATTCACCAACCCCTCAGTTTTTCTTCCATATCCAAATACTAAAATACTTTGAGATGTCTAAATACCACTTTGAATTTGAACCATGTGCCTGTATTTCATTTTCGATTAAATTTTTTTGAATCCAAGTAATTCTGATATCTCAAATCAAGCAACTGATAGTCTTCTTAGTCAGCAATATGGTAGTTTCAATTGAAGCAAATATTTCAACACCCCAACACAGAGAAGTTCTCAAATGAAGAGCTGTATCTTAATTCAATAATATGGTTTCATTCATCCAAACATAACAGTCTTTTGGTATGAAATGAGCATAGCTAATGATAAGAATTTGTGAAATTTGATTCAAGAGAAGTAATTTCTCAATGAAGATTATGATTGTCTTGACCTATGTAACATGAGTTTCTTATTTGGAGTAAAGTTGGTTTACTCACACAAAGAATATATATTTTTTATCATCCAAGCAATCTATACGCTTGATCAGAGAGTACTGAATTGGAAATTTAAAATGCTCAGATCGAGAAATCGTTTATTCCAGTATATATAAACAAGCCATACTCTTGAAGCAAAACTTATTGCATTAGAGGAAGAAATCCTTTTTATGTGTGTAGATATTCATATTCCGATGTTTGATCTGTTGAATTAGCTAGTATTTTGCAATGATGGTATAACTTTTTTTCTGATATTTATTGTGAAAAAACACTTATTCAATAAATGTTTGATTGATTTATTGATTGAAAAATATTACAACTCTTTGTTTTTTGCGAATATCTCAAAAAGTATTGGAGTAATCGTTTTACCGTCAATAGAACTATTGTAGAGAATTATAAAACTTACAAAACATTTTTTTTATACGATCAGATAGGTGAATTTTTCACTCAGAAAATCTGGGAAAACTTCGAAAATTCATAGTTTTTGTGAATTTGAAGCTGGACAAACATTATAAAGGAAATTGATGGATGATAATAACATGTGGTTTAACTGTGCGCAAGATGGTTTCTGTCCGATGCGTTGCTTTTGCACAATCGCATTATAAACAATTTAAGGTCAAATAATTCTAAATGCGCTGATTTAAGGGAAATTTGGAAGAAGAGATCAATTCCTTGATGACTCATGTTGACAAATACTTTCCACTGAAGCCAGTATCTGCGAAATCCAACAAACTCATAAAATTCTTTGACAACAAATTACATGATATGAGAAGCAATCTATCGGCTTTGAAAATAATCAGCGATAGCAGGGGCGATAGTGAAAGTCTGAAAAATTACAGAGAATATAAGAAAAGCCATAACAAATCGCTGGGTATAGCAAAATGAAAAATTCATACTTAATTCTGAAAATGAAAATAAAGACACATGGCGACTCATCAATTATGAATGTAATAAGATGAAAAACCAAAACAAAAGTATATGTGATATAACACCCAATGAATTCGTTGAATATTTTTCAGCTGCAGAAAAAATAATAGAACAGTTACCGGAATCAAATAGACCAGCCACAGAATATTTAAAAAATTTACGTAATATTTCAAATTCACTTTTTCTTCATGCAGTCAATGACGTAGAAGTGTTGGAAGCAATTAACCATTTGAAAAACACAAACTGTTTGGATGTCCACAACCTAAATAGTAGAATACTGAAGGAAATAAAATATCATATTGTGCAGCCTCTCGTTAAAATTTATTGAAGAAAAGTTGTATTTCGTGCAGAAATTTATTTATAAAATCATAGCAGAGCGCTTTCGACTACAAAGTCATCATCAGTGCGTACTCGTCAGGTGTACAAGAGCCAGACCATAAAAATATCATATGTCCAGAGGACCATGTAAAATTTAAATACGGGACATCACATTAATAACATTTTAAAAAATTCCTTATTCCAGGATTCACCTGGATAAAAGTTTCAACAGGCAGAGTAACACATGTCTGTTGGAGCTTAGTCTACAGTTTAAAAGTAGACTAAGCTCCAAAATACCGCAGAAATAAACATTCAATTCGAGCTATGTTTTGGATGAAAAATATTAGACCGTCAGATAGTGACAGATTTAGGTGCCCCATTTTCTCATACAAGCCTCGAATATGGTTGAAAAGTACATCGATGTTGAGTAAAATGTAGAGAAATTTACGAGTGGCTCCTGGGGAGAACATATGGAAAATTCGATTTTCCAGAACAGAAATAAAATGAGTTGCTCATATTTTCACGCTAGCCGTGTTCACCTAGTTATTAATTGATAGAACCTGGCTTCGGAATACCAAAGGCTTTAGTGTTGCAGGTGGCTAAAGGGTTAAAATGAGGGCGTGATCTTGTTGTTTTGACTGATTTTCCCACACAAGCCCATCGAAACTATGAGAACTTACATCGTCACAAGACCGAAAAACATAATGGCTTGAGTGGCGCGAATGGATAAGTACATTTTGTCGTCGGAAAATTTACCGGAAATTCTTTTTGATTTTTCAGTTATTTTCTTATAAATGAAATTATTTCCAAAAAAATCTTATGAATTTAAGAGTCCGTTAAAAATAATGGCTTGAGTGTAAAGCGTGGCCTTCAAATTTTCAGAACATGAAAAACTTGCAGGAAAATTGTAAGGAAATTGACACCATTTTCTCACGCAAGCCGTTTCGCATATGCTTAGAAAAAGTGATTCTGAGACTAAATAACAAAAGGCTCGAGTGTCGGACAAGGTCATCATATTAATTATACATGATTTATTTAACAAAAACATTCCAAAAAATAATATCACCTTCCCACACAAGCCCTTTGGCATATGATTAGAAAAAGTTATTCTAAGACTATATAACAAAAGGCTTGAGTGTTCCTCATTGAGCATATTATTTATCCATAAAAGAGTTGCCAAAAATTATAGAAATGTTTATTTATGCAGGGTCATTATTATCCGTTTACACCAAGCAATAGAGCATAAAATGAGCGGGTTTTTAACAAAAATACTAGTAGGAAACCGACTATGCCATAATATGAAATACAGTCCGTAGTTATATTTTGGTATGTTTTCGACTCGCAACTGTCATTTATTGATTTGTTATAAACATTTCAATAACAAAAAACGTGTTTTTTTAAAATTGTTCTGTATATAAAATGAAAACTAATAAATCAGTCTAGTTGCTCCAATGGAACGAATTATAGATAATTGCAATATGAACAAAATTGAATGTTTTACGACCCGGTCGGATCATTAGTAACGGAGAACAACTGGGAAAACCAGAAAACTTTGCGATTTTTTGAAAAATTCTTAGCTCTGCCATTTTTCAAGAAGTAGGAATGGTCTTTCTCATGAAAATATTGGATTATGCGTACTTACGTATATTCTCATTTTGCGTTACAATGGTGCGAAATGGGTGAAAAATGCATGCAAACATGACTGAAAACGGCCTAGCCCGCATTAGCTGCCGAGTGGTAGGAGAGTCCGGATGATGAGGGGAAGTTTTTCAATGAATGGGTTACGAGAGAATACGCTTCAACTCATCCCTCGCTCTCTCCTACCACACGACCTCTTCTACCAGCTCGGCCGTTTTCACCCACTCCGCAGCATTTTAGCGTAAAATGAGAATATACGTTTTGGGGTACTAAACTTGTACTTTCAAAATCTGTTGTAGAAATTGAAATCAGACTATCACTGGAGCATCCAGGCACGCTGCAAGATAGTGCAAAAAAATCAAATTGCAATTGTTCCAAAACTAATGAACCGTCAGAGCCTGTTTGATGTACACATAAAGTGCACATGATTCAATACTTTCATGAGGAGGGTCAACCCTATTTCTTGAAAAATGACGGAGTTATGAATTTTTTAAATAATTGTGAAATTTTGGTTTTTCAGGTTTTTCTCCGTTACTAATCGGGTCGTAAAACATTCCATTTGGTTTTTATTTCAATTATCCACAATTCTTCCGATTGGAATAACCAGATTGCTCCATAAGTTTTTATTTTATAAGCAGAACAACTTTTTTGTTATTAAAATGTTTATAACAAATTAGTAAATGACAGTTGCGAGTCGAAAACACAACTACGGATTGTCTGTCTTTCATGTGATGGCACAGTCGGTTTTCTAATAGTGTTTTTGTCAGGAAAAAATGCTCTACTGATTGGCTTAGTTAGGAATGTCCCAGTCAGGCCCTGTTCCGGAACCCCGATACATCCGGAGGGCGTGCTGGTGTCAATTATTCGCAATAACCATTCTCACGTCTTTGGGGTAAGTGACTATCGGGTCCGAGAATCGTGTGCCCTGAGTAGACAGAGTGAACCAAGGATGACGGCCTTCTGCATCCATCCGTCTAAGATTTCTGCCATATTACGGCAAGCCGGTATGATTTTTAGGGCCCGAGAGCAGTGTTTCCATCATTCCTCAATGGTGGAATGATGGAACCACCATTTCAACAGAATGGTTTGGGTAAAGCCGGCGGAATTCGAAGAGAAGATCTTGATATTTAGTCTGCTTTCCCTCCTCTTTTCTTACGATTTTCGTTTTGCCAGGAGCCGAATTCGTCATAGAGGTACGAATATCGTCCTACTTTGATGGTCGAGGAAGACTACATCAGGCTTAGTGGTGGATGTGAATAAAATAAATTTTAAGTGAATGCTTATACCTTCCTGAGACAGACTTTTTCATTTCATTAATAAATGAAAGAGATAAATATAGTATAGTAGTAGTAGTAGTAGTAGTAGTAGTATAGTATGAGCATTTACTAGATTTTATTCACCTCATCTCACCTCACCTCACCTCACCTCATTGGCTTGTATTTGCCCGAGGGTGGGAAATCAGTAGTTTCAATAAATTGGGCACTTCTCATTCTCTACAACGGACTCAATAAGGCAACACCGTTGTCTCGTCCATACCATACGAGAGTCTTAAGTGGTAGTACAACACTCGTAGCACCGCGTTGTCTGTGGATATAGGCTGACACCGCATCTACGATAGACTAAGGTGTTGAAGACACCATCCTGCCAGGCCATTACGAATTCCTCGGTCTCCGACTTCAGCTCACTTGACCTGAGGAAGGCAGAAGTCACATTTTCGGATAAGCCAAGGTCTTCGATGTTCTTGATGTAGATCCCATGCATTGGCTTATTCGTATGAAGCTGTAGGAGAGCTTTTTCCGAACGTTTTCCAACTCGGTGACAGTGTCAGTGTCGAACACGAGACCAAGTTCATCGGCTGCACGGGCATCTGCCTTAAAAAGAAATGCTCCGATCCCTGCTTTTTTATGGTCACAGACCATGCAGAGAATGGGATCTGAAGTCTTGTTGACGTTACAGGCTCCGAACAGTACCATTATGTTATGTAGACACTCCAAACTCAAAAGTCCACGTTCTCCTCGTTGTCTGGGGAAGTAGATAGCCGTGGGGCGGACGATGTAGGATGCAAACTCCTATGAAGATGCATCATTTTGTGAGTTTTAACGTCAAGTTGTCGCTGCTCTTCTTGAGTCCATTTTACTACCCCAAAGAGGAATCATCAATATGATGTAGGATGCTCCCGTCTACGAGCAGATTCCGTATTTCTCGCATCGTCCTCTTTTGAGATGACCCGTGACACATTCGTATAATATCTTAAGTTTGTCTAATATTTTGAAGTTCCTGTTGAGTAATTTTAACAGATTCGTAAGAAATATATTATGTTGTTGCATTTTTAATTATTACAAAACTAATGTATGTGTAAAACAATACTGCAGCTACTGAACATGAAAAATAAGATATCCTATACGAGTAAAGATGTCGTATAATATAAAGCATAAAGCAGGCGGCGTGGAAGAGGAAATAAGTGAGGACGACGATGACAATCATGAATACATTTAGCTCGTTCTGGAGATATTGTAAAACCACTTTGTGATATCATTCATAAAGTTAGCTCATTTGATCATCACTATTTAAAAAAAAATTGTATATTTTTTATACGTAATCCACACTCAGCGCACTATTTTCATAATTTGAAATATTTTCAAACTTATAGAAGGAAATGTTTACTGTATCAGATGGTCAAAATAATAACCCTGCATAAACATTTTTGTCAGCTCTTTTCAAAATTAATAATATTTTCCATTTCCTATACTTAAGCCTTTCATTACAGGGTCTTGATAACACATTTTCTAGGTATATGCCAAAGGGCTTGTGTGGGAAAGTGATTTAATTTTCTAAAATGTTTTTGTCAGCTCTTTGTTATATAAATCATGTATAATTAATATGCTGACCATGTCTGACACTCAAGCCTTTTGTTATTTAGTCTAAGAATCACCTTTTCTAAGCATATGCGAAACGGCTTGCGTGAGAAAATGGTGTCAATTTCCTTACAATTTTCCTGCAACTTTTCGACGCAAGCCTTCGTTCCGGTTACATCCAATAGTCATGCCAATTTTATTGTAACGTCTAAAACGTCAATAATATTCTATACTTCAAAAGGCTTGCATGGAAAAATAACTGAAAAATCAAAAGGAATTTCCGTTAAATTTTCCGACGACAAAATCTACTTATCCATTCGCGTCACTCAAGCCATTATGTTTTTCGGTCTTGTGACGATGTAAGTTCTCATAGTTTCGATGGGCTTGTGTGAGAAAATCAGTCAAAATTTCGATTTTTCCTTACAAGATCTCGCCCTCATTTCAACCCTTTAGCCACCTGCAACACTAAAGCCTTTGGTATTCCGAAGCCAGGTTCTATCAATTAATAACTAGGTGAACAGGGCTAGCGTGAAAATATGAGCAACTTACTCATTTTATTTCTGTTCTGGAAAATCTAATTTTCCATATGTTTTCCCCAGGAGCCACTCGTAAATTTATCTCCATTTTACTCAACATCGATGTACTTTTCAACCCTATTCGAGGCTTGTATGAGAAAATGGGGCACCTAAATCTGTCACTATCTGACGGTCTATATGGAAAATAACCAATATCTCAAAAACCGTCAGAGATAGGTATAGGGGAGTATGAGACAGAAATAATCAGAAAGGAATGACAAGTTCAAAAATGCGGTAATATACAGGGTGTCCCATTTGAAATAACAAAGATGCTGCTACTTTCTGGTATCAGCGGCAACGCTGAATTGCTGAAAATATTTTAGATCGATGGACGAAGAGCAACTACTTGAGAAACCAAATTTTCAGAAGGATCCTATTTCCCGTTCTTCGTAAACGTCTAAGGTACCATCGACCGTGACCCACCCTGTATAATTCAACAAGTAATTTGATAATTATTATTACTTACATTTTGCTATCATGCGTATACAGTTTTTGTTTAACAGAGTGTCCAGGTACATGGCTATACAGTTTATGGAAGTAAACCTATGTGATGTCGAGAAGTTTGGACTTGAGTTTCTTTTTGAAATTCATTAAAAAATAGTTCAGGAATTCTGGCGGAAGTTCGTTGAAAAGCTTACTTGCGTTATAAGTGAAACTGCGCTTGAAAATACCTGTTTTGTGTTTAGGGATGACAAGTTGGCGCCGATTTCTTGTTAGCAAATTGTTTATGTTATCGAACATTTTCAATTTGTCGAAGAGATATCGTGGACTTCGAAACAGAATAACTTTGTGAACCGCTGTCAATAGATGTAATTTTCTAAGTTCTAACAGACGAAGTTTATGCATATCCTTGAAAGTGTGACTGAATTTGGGTCCCGGTGGATTTTGTTGAAGTTTTGGTATGATGTAGTCCACGTAATTCTCAACGAACGTTACCATTGCGCCAACCCAAAAAAATGAACAGTTTTGCTGCTAGGGGGCGTTGAAATCATCCCTTGCGCAGATTAGACTATTTTTGAACCCGGTAACATTATTTTCACCTTTTTCATTGTTGCTAATGTTGCACAATATTGTGCTGTTTTATAAAAAAAATTCTTCCCCCTCCCCCTTTTCCCCCAACTCCTATTACGAAACGCAAAAAAAATATTTCTCGAGTGCCTTCAAATGTATCGTCGAATGTTCAAATATGCCTAAATAACGGAAATATCAGTTTTTTATGATTATCCCCTCACCCCTCAAATGACACAAAACGAAAAAATTTCGGTGGATTTTTCTGAATTTTTGATGTGATGCAGTTCAAGTTGTTTTGAATAGAAATAAATTGGGTCACAAACCCCAAAAATGAATAGTTTTGATGCTAGGGGCAGTCGAAATCATACCTTGCTCAGAATAGACTATTCTTTATTATAGGCGGAAACAATATCTCTACGTATTTTTGTTGTATTTTATGCCGAAATTTTTATAAATTGAAAATCTAAAACCTCCCCCTTACCCCCAACCCCTCTTTCAAAAGAGGAAAAAAATTAATTCAATCACCACCTCAAATTCAAATTGTGGATGACTAATTTTTATTTATTTTCAAGATTTTCGCCCAATTAATTGATATTCAAAAATCATGAACTACTCCCTACTAAGAATTCAGCGAATTCCACCAATATTTTTCTGAAGGGAGGTTAAGGAGAAATTAAACAACTGTACGATTTCCTCAATTTCAGCTGATTAAAACTTGTATTTTGATCAAGCATTTACAAGTAGTCGGGAATAAATGTTTTTCATGTTTTAAAATAGGGGTAGGGGGTAAGGGGGAGGTTCTAGATTTTCAATTTATAAAAACTTACACAATTAATCAGCATAACCTCAACTAAAATACGTAGAGCTATTATTCCCGCCTATAATAATGAATAGTCTAATCTGCGCAAGATATGATTTCAACGCCCCCTAGCATTAAAACGATTCATTTTTGGGGTTTGTCACCCAATTTATTTCTATTCAAAATAACTTGAACTGCATCATATCAAAAATTTAGAAGAATCCACCGAAATTTTTTCGTTTTGTGTCATTTGAGGGGTGGGGGAATAATCATAAAAAATTGCTATTTCCCTTATTTAGGCATATTTAAACATTCGACGATTCATTTAAAGGCACTCGAGAAATATTTTTTTTGCGTTTCGTTATAGGAGTTGGGGGAAAAAGGGGAGGGAGTAAGAATTTTTTTATAATACAACACAATATTGTGTAACATTAGCAACAATGAAACAAGTGAAAATATTGTTACCGGTTTCTAAAATAAATAGTCTAATCTGCGCAAAGGGTGATTTTAACGCCCCCTAGCAGCAAAACTGCTCATTTTTTTAGGTTGGCGCAAAATTCAAAAAAAAACACCGGGACCCAAATTCCATAAGGTGTTTGCGAGGTCCTTTGCGAATTCCCAATCATCATTATGTTATTTTAGAAAAGCGATAAAAATACTGTAAATCGCCCATTTATAAAAAAAACATTTATTTTAATGTTTGGATCATTTGTACATATGTGCATACTCTGTATCTTTATTTTTATATGTGTGAAATCGTAGAATTGGCTAGTCCGTTAATGAATAAATAAAGAAATCAAAAATCGAGTCAGGGAAAAACCCTTTTTTCTCTTCATCGTGCTGTCGTCCAAAAGGACACGTGGAAAACCCAAATTCAATTACCTGATATTTCAATAAGTAATGAATTAAGTAGGCTTTGGTACTGACTCCATATCTTACTTTCGGAACATTACTGGTGAATTTTACAGTTACTTCACAGAGATAAATAAATTTTCTACACAATTGTAAATAATTTCAGCACAATTTGTTTCTAAAAAGTTGACAGCACCAATTTGTTCATTTTTCTTCTATAATATTGTATTAGAGATATTGTGTATAAACGATACACTTCAGTGTTGTATTATTCTGAATAGTTTTGTTTTAATTTTATACACAAAATATACAAAATTAATCGGTATGTTGTGCGACGAATGTCAACAACTTGTGTGCTGTTTATGCATAAATTGTGATGATTGACAACAATTTGTGTACCTAGTTTGCACAAATTGTGTAGGTATTTTAAATATAGGATGCAAAAAATGTCACAAATTTTTGTACTCCGCATACACGAATTGTGTAGGTATATTGTACATATTTGTGTACAAAGCAAGGCCATTTATAATTTTAAGAAGGGATACACTTGAGGCACATAATATCCAAACGGAATAAGATAAGAATAAGCATCAGTTTCAACCTGCTCGCTTCTTCATATCTTATTCTATTCAGAAATTATAAGATTCATATTTGAAGTAATCTTCGTGTCAAACTATGTTAATTCAAGTAGGAAGTAGGTACACAGTAAAAAGTGGGTGGAAAAATACATGCCAAAATGTAATATATACATAATCCTGCTAGTATTATAACTTGATTGCACAGGTAATTCAAAATTTTAATGTAAAATTAGGTGAATGTCCTCCATTTCTCCCGTGTTTTTCCGTGAGCATGTAATTCAATGCTTCATTACTTGTAATTTCCGCTGGTTTACATGATGACTGTTAATGAATGCGATAATCAGTAAAACAACGTATTTTTACAGCGAAATGACGCCAATTTACAGAATATTACAGGTAAAGTGTAAATTCTTCTTTGTTTAAAAGTAATTCTCCATAACGCTATCGCCATGCGCACCTACCGGCATTCGGCCCAATCCTCATTCACAGTTCATATCGGTAGGATGAACATCGTTGGGCATCTGGCGAAAGTAGGTTTTAAAAACAAACAAGCCGACTTTTGTGTTTTATGTGAGTATGTGGGTGCCAAAATGTCATCGGATTATATATCAGGTGAGTAAATAGGTACTGAGAAAAAAAATGAAACATTCATTATGAAATTATAGTCATTTGTTCATTTAGCCAATGTTCGCTCCATAATATTATGAATAATACCAGTATTTTCATAGGAAATTCATTCGAAACTTCTGTTGTCGCAGACCCAACTCTGAGATAATTTTGAGAATTTATTCAACTTTCAAATCTCAAGTGGATAGATATGATCTCAATTCGAACATGAAATCGGAGAGTGAGAAATCTTATTTGGTAAGCTGAACTATTTAGTAAATTCTCAAACTGAAGTATAGAGTAAGATATTTTTAATATTTTTTTAACAACATTCAAATGATTTGAGAGTTTGAGTAATTTTCCTTCAATACATGACAATATATTATAATGTTATGATGAATAAAGTATCATTCATACTGATTTTATGTCTTTTTTGCAGATTTCCCCCCTCTTTATTATTAAGAAATTATAAGCCTATATGTAAAGTTAATTGACACTACTTGAAAACAATAGTGAAGACACTTGAACAGACATGTAACAATTTTCGTTAAATCTTTAATTATTAGGGAAATAATCAGACAAGTGGTTATCGGGGAATATATGGAAAAGCACATTTGGTTTATTTAAAAATTCATGTTGATCCAAGTTTAATTTACAACAAAAATTGTATTTTTCTGCACAAATACTTGAATAAATATCTAATAATACATACTAAAGCATGTATGTGAATTGTCACTACTTGGATATAATGGTAAAAACTCCCAATCAAACATGTAGATATCGCCATTAAATCTGGAATAATGGAGAAAATTACATAAGTATACAAGCGATAATCCATGGAATATAATGGAAATTCACATTTAAAGTCAAGTTATGACTTCACATTATATTACATGAGGTATGTAACTTTACATGTATATGCATGGCAACGCATTACCCATATGGGATCATGTAATCTGATGGAAACAATATTTACAGTGTACGAGGATGCACCTTTCAAACCTCTAAAAGTGATGAAAATGAGTCAGTTTGTAGGTTTCATGTTATAACAAAGAATAATAGCAGTACTAACCTTAAAAAAATATTTGTATCAGTTTGCAAATATTCTAACAATTCCATTTGACACAAAACCACATACACATGAACAAATAATAAATAATAGGTAAGTACACTTAACCAGCTTCGTCCTTCGATCAGCATAAAACAATCAAACAATGATGGACTGGACATTTGGAGTGCCGCGCATGCGTATTTAGTTGAATGAGACGACGTCTTGGTCAAGTTGTGGCAAATTACACAATTGTGTTGAAATAGTATACAATTTGTGCATATCAAATAGAAAGTGCACAACGGGTGTTAGATGAGTTCAAAGCGTTGTAGATGTTTTCCATTTGAATTGTGTTATGGTAGATGTGCATATTTTTGTGTATTTTTAGGCAATGTGGAAGTGCATGAATACTATACAAATTGGCTTGCAAAAATATTTATTGAATTTCACAAAACGCGTATGATGAAAGAATGGACAATTGTGTAAAATATCTACACAACTGTGTCTTACACAACGTTGTGCATAAACCTGCTGCAGTCTTTTCTCTCCGTGTTGTTTTTGTGATGAACATATATTTTTAATATTAGGGCTGAATATCTAAACACTAATTATATTTTAAAACAACTTCCTTTCATAGACCGCCCTGTAGTAACATTCCCTCTTATGGAACCGATCACTTTTTATCAACTCAATAAAATTTTCGGTATTGTTGTTGTTTAAAATTGTTTTTTCCGCTAACAAGCTGTCGCCCCCTTACGAACGGCAGCCCTCAAAAGTCAAAACCCAAAAAATGGATATCGGTAGTGAATCTGAGCCTGAAATGGTTTCACATGAGTTTAGTAAATCCGCTAAAGCGGCTACTTATGAATTATTGCCGGTAAAATCAAGAGAGAGGTTTGAATTGGTATAAAATTCATTTCAAAAATGGAGCATTGATATAAATGTGGTTTCTATAAATGAACAAGTGATACTTGCATATTTAAGAGAAAAATAAAAAATCTTAAAACTATCAAGCCTCTGGAGCAATTCGATGCTTTAGTCCACAATTAGTAATGAAAATAAAATAGGTTATGCCGCAATCCCAAAGTTATTGATTTCCTTAAAAGAAAATCCATTGGATATAAACCAAAAAAATTTAAAACTATTGAATAAATAAGAAATAGATCACTTCTTATCAGAAGCTTCAGGTCATATCTACCTAATGTCAAAAGTGATATAATTAAATCTAATTCCCCTTCTTGTTTGTGATAATTTTTTTATTGCATTATTAATTGGTTTGGCAGGCGCTTGTCGTCATGATGAGCTTTATGGAATAAATTTGGATGATAGAAAGGATGAGACAACCATTTCAGTAATTACATTTTTTTTATTCTAAAACTAATTTGAAAAGAACTTTTGTCGTTATTGCAGAAAATAATAGTTCTTTTTTAGAAAATATATGTCGTTACGTCAAGCAAACAATCCACATCGTAGATTATTTGTATATTATATAAACGAAAAATTTACAATACAACCTATTGGTATTCACACTTTCGGAAAAATCGTCTGCACAATTGCTGAACTTCTTAAATTACCGAATCCTAAAGAATACACCGGACACTGTTCACGCAGGAGCTCAGCTACTTTACTCGCTGAAAGTGCTACGTTGAAAATACTTCAAGAAGAAAAATTCCTTTAGCTTCACTGATTGAAAACAAAATTATTTGGAAAACTAGTACAATAATTACTAATTCTAATTTCGAAACTACCACTTCTGTTAATATCTCTAAAAATATTGATATAATTTAAATTAATATAATATGAATCAGGTAATTTTCATAATTGTATAATTATTATGCATAATTAATGAGAGATTGATTTTTAAATGTAATTGTCCATGTAAAGTTCATACGTTATTATTACTCTTCAACATCAAAAACGGCTAGAGAAAAAAATTGTACGATACACGATGCAAAAGTGATTTTTTCTACGCCCATGTCTGTAAACGTCAAAAATCGCACTGTCAACATTCCTTGTAAATGACATATAACAATAACATGCACGTAATGAGGTCTCATAACATACACGTGCGTTTTGAGAAGAAAAGTTAAACTTCTTGGTTTAATTAAATTAAAATCAAATTTTTATTTACGTAAGACTTTATTTGGTCTATTTACACAAATTTAGTCAATTAAAAAACATAAAAACTTTTAGCATTAGCGAGATATATTTAAGATTGAAAGACTGATGCTCCCGAATGCCACAAGTTTACCTTAGCTTTCAGCTTTTATAATGGCAACGAAGCTGTCAGAGTGACAGGGTGGCTCGCGACTAACTCAAGTGGAGACGGGAGTGGGTCATGCAAAATAAATTGTGATGAGATGTACGAATGTGGGCGCCAGAAATATGATACAGGCTCACCCTATAGATTATTTATACTGATTCCCATATAACACGAATAGTATTAAAAATTAAAGTTACCACACTCTAAATGATTATTTGAAGAAGTATAATTATTAAACATCAAAATTATAGTGAACTGACTGTACGGGTACGTTCTTACACAAAAACTAAATAGCTATATAAATAACTGATTATCAAAATTGACCTTATAATTGGTCTACAGGTGCAGTTCAATGACCAAATATGTGTTCAACATTAACCAACCTTTAAGGTGAAATTATACAAGCACTAGTAAGTAGACAAGGTTAACGTATCCAATATTAAACACAAAATGTATCTACCGCTGTAGGGTAGGAGAAAATAATATGTCTTAACCAATCCGCAATAGTATGGTGCACCTTATCTACCTTATAGCGTTTACACATTAGCATTAGATTTTGATATGAACAAGGGTATCAGTAGGATACTTAGTGCTATTATTTGGTACTTGGAGTGCAACGTCGGTTCAACCAATCTGATGTTAACTACAATGCTGCTTCTTCGACAGGCACGCTACCAGTACCTGAATGCCCTACTCAGTGGCTATAGTAGGTGGAAGATGGTCATAAGGAAGACACCATACATCTACGGAGTCATGAAACTTCCTCCAGGAAGGAAAGAAATATAGTGGGACAGAACTATAGTGCCCTATACATAAACCCTGAAATGCAACGAGAACTTGACATTTTGTTCAACAACATATTGTATGACCTAATAACTACCTCTGTCCAGAACAGGCCTGGGTGGAAGATGCTTTCGGTAGGCTCTTTCAGATGTCAAAAATATCCTGGTCAAGGGTTAACAGCGGCACATAGGGTCAAGTACCCAAAAGGCCTAAGAAATCAGATCCTTAAAATACAAGAAGAATTGCCAAATGATAGAAGAATACCATGTGCGAGACTTACCAGAAATAATTGGTTTATATAATCCCCCGAGAGGTAAAGTTGAGAAATATGCATACACAGCAATTCAATCGACTAAACGAAAACTGAAACCTTTTGGCAGTTGCAAGATATAATCCCTTTACGGACGATTCAAATAGAAATAAAATTCTCACAACTTATTCACCAATCATGTCAAAAGTGAAAAATCCAGCACACTGGTGACAACCGTCAAAACTAATTAATCTTCTTCTTCTCAAACTTTAGGTGAAAATCTCAAATCCATGTGCATTGTTGCCAAGTACACTTCTCAAAGAGTATTACACTCTCAATTTATTATACTTTCTCCACAAGCTAGAAAGATATTATGAAGCCCTATCCTCAAATGAAACACGCCTAAGTAATACTTCATGGCATAACCCATTTCGCATCTTCAGTTATGAAACCAACAAAAGTGACTCCGTGCTACTCCAACTGAATGCAGAAGTCACAACAACCACAAGTCTATGGCGTACTCCGCTTAGTGCGCACACCCAGACGTGGAATGACAAGTGTTAACAGAGTTCCAAAAGTAAACAACTAAATCACGAATGACAATTAATAACCTTGGGATAACTTGAAATATGACGTTACCAAAACACAATGATGTAAATGTAAAATGGATATACCTGGTAGTATAATGCAATGGGGCCGCCTAATTCCGTGTTCAATTGAGAAATAGTTGGATGGATTATCAATGAATACACTCTCGAAGAAGCAACATTTTGATAGCAGTATAGGTATTGTTAGTGTTTGAACATTATGAAATAAATGCATAAGGCAAATAGTGGTAAAATACATGTAAAATATGATTAAAAATTTCGATATACCCTGAATAGTTAATAATTAAGAAAATAACGTTACAAATGTAGACAGCATGTTATGCAATTTCTTTAAAAATAGGACACGTTTTCTTAAGTATCATGTTATGAAAATAAATGTCATGTCATTTATAGTGTCAATTTCTTGAACATAATATAATTGTATCCGAACATTTTCTCAACTCTATCTACGAATATGTCTGATAGTAGTGAAAGTGATGAAATTATGAGCTCTCCACCGAATATTTTAGAAAAAGCTCAAGCTGCCACACATAATTTGCTACCGATAAAATCCAAAAAAGGTACGAAATTACCTACTTATAAAAAATTTATGTATTGGCGACACAAGCATAACGATAAAATGAATGGGCGTTGAAAAAGTATAGTACATTACACGAGTTGTAAGCCCATTACGCAGTAATGAAATTTATGCTCGAAGCCGCGCAGTGGCGAGTGCACTTTTTCATTTCGTGCGTAATGGGTTACTTACAACTCTTGTTACGTAATATACTATTACGGGCCACGCAGGTCCCTACTCGTCCCGTAAAATATCACTTTCGGAACATGTCCACGGGGATAGCTCGAACGGAAAGCGCCGGTTCACCGATATCTGAAGCCAAGCAACGCTAAGCGAGGCCATGGTTTGGATGGGTGACCAATGGACCTCCTTTCGATATTCTCCTCGGATCGTGCTAGGAATCGCACGTTAAAAGGTAAGACCTCGTTAATCCTTAGCTCGCACAAGTTTCGACTTTTGAGAGCTGCCGTTCGTAAGGGGACAACAGCTGGTTAACGGAAAAAAACAATCAAAACAATGAAAATGTTACGTAAATTACTATGGCAGCCCAAGGTACGACAAACATTACTTTCGGTAATATTTTTAGGGTTGATATGATTCATTTTCGTAGGTGGAAAACATAAATGAGATCATCGTTTCCATTTTACTTGCATTGAGTCATTATGTTTTCTAATGCGAAACTAATAATTTCTACAGCTGAAGGACATCATGAAAGATATGAGAATCAAGTAGGCACAGGGTATACAAATCATTTCATTGATCGTTAAAGAAAATTTTCTCGCAAGACATGGCGAAAGATGAGTGCTTCGCCAGAAACTTGGTGAATGTACCAGTCTGTAAACGAATTGCATGATCATTTGTCTATTCATTGAATTTTTACAGATTGAAAATTTTTACTGACTGTAAAAGCAGATCTGGAGTTTGCACACGCTGCACTGTGATAACCGACTGCAAATGAGTTGCAGATCAGGACTATGTTCATGCAAAACTTATACAGTGAGGACCAAAAGTCCGTCGCCCCCCCTGTAACTTCTTTATTCTACATATTACAAAAAAATGTTAAATACATAAGTTGTAGGGTTTCATTCGATCTCTTTAATGGTTTAAGTTTCATTCATACAGAGTGTCTCAAAAAATCACGGTGACTTAGAAGTTAATTTTTTTAAATGGGACACCCTGTATTTCATTGCATTATTACATTCTACGTTGAATTCTGAACAAGTTTGATACATGGTTTTCTATCAAAAAAGTTAATAGTTTTGGACTTATGAACACTTGTAAATAATTATTTCGACTCCTTTTGCGCCAGTTCACGAATAAATTAATGAGGTAGGCTATGCACGCTAGGCGCGTTCATTTTATCCATGACAACGAAAACAAAATCTTATCTGTTTTTGCCAAATGTCATTGACATTTTGTAGGTTTTCAAAACTTTGTTTCAAACGGTTTTCAATTTCTCTTGTTGATTAATATGGCTCGTTCAGTAGCAGACAAAGTTGAAGCCGTTATCATATTTGGTGAAGCTAACCGAAATTACCACGCTGCTATTCGCATTTTCAATGAACGGTTTCCAGAACGTCCGATGTGTCGAAAATATCTGCAGAAATTGGTGGCAAAATTTAACCAAACTGGCACCGTGAAAGATGCTCCGAGATCTGGGAGGCCGAAAATAATTACGGAAGATGTTGAAATTCAAGTACTAGCCGAAATGGTAAATAACCCACAACAATCAACTAAGCAAGTAGCTGAGACATGTGATGTTTCTAAAACATCAGTAAAGAGGGTTATAAAACAAAATAAATTCCATCCTTACAAAATAAAAATTTTGCAGCAATTGGTTGAAGACGATCCAGACCGGCGACTTGAATTTTGCGAGACCATGGCAGAAAGAA
Organism: Chrysolina oricalcia; assembly: GCA_944452925.2. Classification (NCBI taxonomy): domain Eukaryota; kingdom Metazoa; phylum Arthropoda; class Insecta; order Coleoptera; family Chrysomelidae; genus Chrysolina; species Chrysolina oricalcia. Next base: position 15,452,779 of record OX101816.2, read on the forward strand.
TTGTTGCAAATCGACTTTATTTGCAACACATCTGCTTTAGTGATGAAAGCACTTTTTACCTAAATGGAAATGTGAATACCCAGAATTGTAGATATTGGAGTGATGAGAATCCCGCGAGGGGCATACTCAATTTCCCCAGAAAATTAATGTTTGGGCTGGTATTTTAGGTAACCACATTGTAGGTCCCATATTCTTGGAAGAAAATTTAAATGGTCCCAGATACCTCCAAATGCTGCAAGACACAATAAGTCCAAGTATCGATGAGATCGTTGCGCAAAACCCACATGAATTTTACTTGGATGTAACATTTCAGCAAGATGGAGCGCCACCACACTATTTTCGGGAGGTGAGAAATTACTTAGATGAAAGGTATCCAGGTAGGTGGATTGGACGTCGAGGTACAACAGAGTGGCCAGCTCGCTCACCGGACCTCTCTCCGCTTGATTTCTTTCTCTGGGGCTATGTGAAATCCGTAGTTTTTAAGACAGTTTGTGGGTCGTTAGATGAACTGCGCCGTCGAATTATTGAAGTGTGTTCAGAAATAACACCTCAAACCTTGATTAATGTTAGGGAAGAGTTTACAACCCGACTATTTATGTGTCAAGAAATGCATGGTGGACATGTCGAACATCTTTTGAAATAGATAAAAACTCACCGTTTTTAGTTATAAATTAAAATATCTATTCAGTTTTTAATGCTTCTTGATCTGTATTTATGGACTACCTTATTTGTTAATAAAATGTTTCAACTTCATTTGTACTAGTTTTTCGTGAGATTCAACAACTCTAACAATTGTAAAATGGTACGACGAGGTAAGTTACACATGGTGCCATCAGCAGTTTGCAACATTGGATAGCTTTCAAAAAGTTAGGATAGGAAAGTGGAATACATTGTGATCCATTTGTTACGATTTTCTCATTGAACTGGCGCAAAAGTAGTCGAAATAATTATTTACAAGTGTTCATAAGTCCAAAACTATTAACTTTTTTGATAGAAAACCATTTATCAAACTTGTACAGAATTCAACGTAGAATGTAATAATGCAATGAAATATTCCCATTTAAAAAAATTAACTTCTAAGTCACCGTGCTTTTTTGAGACACTCTGTATGAATGAAACTTAAACCATTAAAGAGATCGAATGAAACCCTACAACTTATGTATTTAACATTTTTTTGTAATATGTAGAATAAAGAAGTTACAGGGGGGGCGACGGACTTTTGGTCCTCACTGTATAACCGACTGTGAATGAATTACTGATTATGTGTTGAACGAAAAATTATATCAATGAATGATAGTAACAATAATAATGAAAGGAATAATTCTATTTTCAGGCGGTTCGGAATCGGAGGATTAAGCCAAGGGGAAAACAAAGGGGTTCAAAACAGAGTCTTATGTAAAATGTCTTCTTCCACCTTTGAAAATGAGAAAGTCGCACCATTACCTCAACTTCACCAACCCGACAAGGAAATAATCTAATTGATAGAGGATAACTCTTCCGCTTTTCCTAAAATTTATGAAATAGCGGTCTTTTTATCTGACCGCAACTCTATGAAAAAAGAAGCAGAAGAACTCTGACCAACGAACACTATTTTGAATACACTACTGGCAGCACTGAAATTAATCCTAATATCGAAGGAAAGTGTTCGTCACTTCAAATGCAGAAACCTATCCCTTCTGCATTCGACGTTGAAAAATGCATTGAAGGAACATACCCCACACAATGTTACATATGATGTGGTACTTGCTGTGGTAGTCCCAGCTCAATTATATTGAGATATATTTTCCCACTTATCTGCTCGACACAGAAGGAATAAAATTGTTTTCAATCTTGTCGCTCAATTTGTTGATATATGCAAGGCCTCTCCAGTTTTCAAAATAAATTGTTGTTGAAAAATGGTAGATAAATTCATTTTCAAAGAAAGATATAACGTTTCTTAATGTATAAACATATTTATGGATACTGGCCATATTATAAAGTCTAAGAGAAAACTTGCTCTCATATTTTTTTTTGACCAGCACAAGCACAGGTTTGTTTTGCACCTGAAAAACCTCAAAGGGTTTTGAAAGTGGCCTATTTAACAATCGACAATGAAATATCAGTTATGAGTATTCAATACTCGAATAATTCATGTTTAAAATCGATCTGAGAGATGCGTATTTTTTAATTCCAGTGGAAAAAAAACAGAGAATAGTTTTAAAGTTTCACTTTCAATGGCTCAATTCATGAGTACTTTCTTTTTGATTTATTTGTACCCATTTTGTGTTGGAAGATGCAACAATCTGAATGAAAAAAGAATTGTTTGAACATGAAGATTTTCTTTTGTTTGAAAATTACCAGCATTATGAAGAAAATAATGAACACTGGTGGTTTCTAATAAATTAGAAAAAAAGCAAGAATTATGTTATTCTACAATCACGTATAATCATGTACGTCTCTGGATTTCGTATTTGACAACTCAGAACAATATTATAGAATTGCCACATAATAAAAATAAAAACCTTTGGCAATTGACAAAAAAAACTCTGACTTTGTCAAAAATGTTGACCCATAGTGGAACTGGAAGAAATTTAATTAATTTATATCCTGCAATTAAACTAACGGATATCTCTATAGAAATAAAATGGAAAGTACATGGCTCTTGTAGAAAATTCCCGAAACTAATTTGCTGTGATAACAGAAAATTTCAAAAATGTCCTGAAATGGTGGTTGAGTCATTCCAGTTTTTTAAAGCGCATCTTACCGTGAATATATTTGAGATAGTAATTTTCTCAGATTACTATCCTTGGTGTTGAATTTTTTTTGTTGGAATTGAAATGCGAATTATTGGTTTTGAAATGATCAGGAACACCACATGAATTCAACATGTGAAACTTGGTAGATTTCAATGCGAAGAACACCCAAACATGTCTTATCTCTAGAGAGGCCGATCTCACAGTGTCCAACGTAATCATGTCAGGAGGATCCATACCAATGAAGTTCTCCATTTCGAAGCTCGGTATTACTACCAGCACTACCCTGTCAAGTGAAAACCATGTAAGGTCTATTGCCAAAAGTGCCTTTCAAATACTTAGTTTTCTGTTTCTTGTAAAGAGCTATTCCACTTTCCGTCAGTTGATTGTGATTTATAGGCACAGATCCGATCTGTCCTGGAATACTATTCCCATATATGGAGTGCACTTCTTGAACACACACTGAAACTTTTAGATTCTGCCCAAAAAAGAGCCATTCGTCTCGTCGTTGATGCTACGCTTATGAGCTCACTCACCTCTCTGGAACACCGCAGAAAGGTTGGAGATCTGTCTCTGTTTTACAGATATTCTCATGGACGATGCTCTTCTGAACCATCATCAATCATTCCACCGTTAGCGGTCCCATCGGTACTGACTCGTCGAGGTCAGTCCTCACATCCCTTTGGAGACATAATAATAATAATAATCATATTCATTTGCATAAGTTAAAAAATAGAACAAAGAATGTAACACGTAATAGAATATAAATTTACGAATACATATAAAACATATAAATATATAAAAAGAAAGACTTTGGTACATCATGAATCTTAAATGGTATCAATATTGATTATAGTATTTTTTTTTCATGCAAACAAATCTGTTGAGATTTGAACCTATTCTATTATTCTCGCGTTCGCAATATGCACTCGAACGCACTCGAGTGCATATTGCGAACGCGAGAATAATCGAATAGGTTCAAATCTCAACATCCTTCCCCCCCCTCGTTGAAGAGACACTTCAACTGCATTCTATAGGTAATAGACATACCTTTGAGATGGGACGTATGAATATACCTTTAACAGTTCTTATTTTAACGACTCTGACCTTTTTGTCTGATCCCGGTATAACTGATATTATACGGGCTAGTGACCTTTGAAGAGGTGGTAAATTGTCTTCTTTGATTAAAACCAACATGTTTTCTTTCAAGTCATCAGAAGATTTCATCCATTTTGGGCGGTTTTGAAGTCTATTTAAATACTCTACAACAGGGTTTCCCAACCTATCTGTAACTGCGTACAACTTGACTTGACCTAAATATTTTAATAAACGTATAATATTTACTCTACTAAAAGTGTTCAAAGGCTTTTTGAATCAAATTCCTGAGAAAACTTCATGTTTAATGGTTAGATATTTGTTTATTTATAACATGCTTATAATAAAGGAGGAATAAAAAGATTAAAATGGTATTAATTTACAGTTTTATTCATTACCCATAGGTCTAAAAACATGCAGATAAAAAATTTGTACAAACTCAGCAAAAAATTAGGAGTAATGAAACTCATCTTCACTCTTAAGTTCTCTTCAACACTTATTCTGCAAGAATTCAGAAAATCCACTCTCACACAAGTAACTCAAAGAAGATCAAAGGAAGTACTCGGTTTTACATCCGTCCAGAACTTAATTAAAGATTTCTCTTTAAAATTATCTTTCATGGAACTATGTTCTGTGATCAGTTCAGTTCCAATTCATTTGGTGAGGTTCCCGAAAACGGAATTCTAATCCAGTCCACTTTTGAATAATCTTCAGAGAAAAACTTCTTAAAGCTTTCTTGAAGGCCTTGCAAGTGAACAATGATATCTGCAACCACATCTGGCATTGGATATATTTCATTTTCTTAAAAAAATGACAGTGTGGGAAACGCAGATAAATTCTTGTATTTGTGAACAAAACAGGATCAACTTTCCCTTGAAGGAGTTTATTTTGTCACTGGCTGTGAAGGCTGTTGTGATTGGTCCCTGAAGTCTCAGGTTCAGTGTGTTGAGTTTGTCAAAAATGTCGGCTAGATAAGCCAATATTGTCAACCATTCTTCATCAGCAAACAATTATTTCATTTTATAATTTTCTTCACTTAGAAACATAAATACTTCTTTTCTCAGTTCAAAGAGACGGTTCAAAATTTTCCACCAAGAAAACCATCTCCTGAACTTGCCACCCATTACTGCATACATCAAGGAGAATAATCTTCTGTTTAGAGCCCTAGCCTTTATAAAATTAATTACTTTCACAGCATCAGATAGAACGGAGTTAAGATTTTCCGGCATAACTTTAGCAGCTAATGCTTCTCGATGGATGACACAATGCGTACTTTTGCATTTTGCTCACATCAATCTGGCGTACCACTTGAAACTTTCCCGCGTACCTCCAGTGGTACGCGTACCACCGGTTGGGAACCCCTGCTCTACAAAATCGGTGCCCACAAAGTCTAGACTGACTGTGGTGACGATATCGTGCATTTTTCATTACAAAATTTCAAAAGTTTCATCTGATAAGTACTCAAATAACCTTGTTTTTGTATTTCTTTTTTATTTTATATTATTTATTCATTCTATCAAACTGCGAATTTCCAGCCTCCTTGTGTCAAGTAAGTATATTTTGAGATTTTTCACAAAACTATTATACATTGTTATACTTTTTATTTCCGGAGGAAAGAAGTTAAAGAATCGAGGAACTAAATGAGTATAACAACGTTGGCCAATAGACTTTGAGTCAAATGGTGTTCTAAAATGCTCTGATTTCCTTCTCTTATGGTATGTAAATTCGAGTTTGGAAAGGTAAGATTTATGTTTGAAAGCAAAGCAGGTTACTTTGAAAAAATAATGCTGTCGAATATCAAACACGTTCGATTCGGAATATAAAGATTCAGAAGAGTATCGGTTTGTGGAGCATAATTTTCAGGAATGTTCTTTGAAGTACTTCTGAATTCTTGATATGCTCTTTTAAAGCACTATCCCAGCCATTATACCACTAGCGCATGATAAATCATTTTAAGATAGTTGTTATCGAAGAATTTTCTGGGGAACTTGAAGCGATACAAAATGCTTCTCAATGTACCACATAACTTCAAAATGTTCGCGTTCCATCTGAGATGTTTATCTATTGTTATGCCTAGATCAGGGGTTCCGAACCGGCGGTACGCGTACCACTGGTGGTACGTGGGAACGTTTCAGGTGGTACGCGTGAGTGATGTGAGCAACATGTAAAAGTACGCATTGTGTCATCCATCGAGAAGCATTAACTGCTAGAGGCATGCAGGAATATCTAAACTCCGTTCTATCAGATGCAGTGAAAGTTATTAACTTTATAAACGCTAGGGCTCTAAACACAAGATTATTCTCCTTGATGTCTGAAGAAATGGGTGACAAATTCAGAAGTGAGGTGGTTATCTCGGGGGAAAATTTTGAACCGTCTGCATCTCTTTGAACTGGGAACAGAAGTATCTATGTTTCTAATTGAAAAAAAAAAAAACATGAAATAAAAAAATTGTTTGCTGATGAAGAATGGTTGTCAAGATTGGCTTATCTAGCCGACATTTTTGACAAACTCAACACACTGTACTTGGGACTTCATGGACCAAACATAACAGCCTTTACAGCCAGTGACAAAATAAACTCCTTGAAGAGAAAGTTGGTCCTGTTTTGTTCACAAATACAAGAATTTATCTGCATTTCCCACTCTATCATAATTTTTTGAAGAAAATGAAATATCTTCATTGCCTTATGTGGTTGCAGATATCATTGTTCATTTGGAAGGTCTTTGAAAAAGCTTTGAGAAGTATTTTTCTGAAGATTATTCAAAAGCGGACTGGATCAGAAATCCGTTTTCGGTAATCTCACCAAATGAATTGGAATTGGAAGAAAGTTTTATCGATCTTACAGAAGATAGTTCCATGAAAGATTATTTCGAAGAGAAATCTTTAATTAACTTCTGGATCGGAAGTAAAATCGGGTACCCTTTGATCTTCCGGCAAACACTGCTATTTTTGATGCCATTTGTTACGAGTTACTTGTGTGAGAGTGGATTTTCTGAACTCTTGACATAAGGAAAAAGATGAGTTCTATCACTCCTAATGTTGATATTTTAATCACAGGCAAAAAACAAGTTTCGCAGTAAAGACCATGAAAGTATATTTTGTACGATGATCAATTTTTTGATGAGTTCGGACTAATTTTTTATTTGTATGTTTTTAGACCTATGGGTAATAAATAAAACTGTAAATTAATACCATTTCAATCTTTTTATTTCTCCTTTATTAAAAGCATGTTCTAAATAAACAAATATCTAACCATTTAATAAGAGGGTTTCTCAGGAATTTAATTCAAAAGCCTTTGAACACTTTTAGAAGAGTAAATATTATACGTTTATCAAAATATTTAGGTCTGGTGGTACGCCAAAATTTCTCAAAAAGTCAAGTGGTACTCAGGTGCAAAAAGGTTGGGAACCCCTGGCCTAGATATTTAATCGTTTCAGTTCCTTTTACAGATCGACAAGCATATGAATGCCTCTGAGATGCGCAAACGATAGAAAGCGTGAGTAGATTTGCGACAAAGATCGACTACTGTTTAATATGGCAGAGCGATTGAGCTCCTGCCCCACTCCAGGGTTTTGTCTACTGCGCAACCAATTCTCGGAGGCATCCTTACGCTTGTCGATCAGTACTTCCAGATGTTCATCGATCTTTAGAGAATTATATTCGGGTTTCGAGTTCTTGTAGCATGAGAAGGGGATGAAATACGTTTTATCAAAATTGATGGTGAGGACTTTGTGATCAAACCAGTTTTTAATTGTTTTCATACCTTTTTCTATTATTTCTTTGAGAGTATCCCAATTATCGGCATTAAAAATGATGGTAGTATCATCAGCGAAACTAACAAGTTCTCTTCATTCTATAGAACATCTATAGAAAGGAGATCGTTCATGTAAAGTACAAGTAACAGTGGACCGAGAACGGTCCCTTGGGGTGCACCATATTCAACAGTTTTCTCCTCACTGATGCAGAACATCTCTTTCTTAGTGCTCGTTCTTCCAACGAACGGCAAAACTTTGGAAGTCACTTCCTCGGGAGGTGTTCCCTGACGCATACATCCTGCAGAAATTCAAGAACATAAATTCCTACCTTCTTTTTGTCGCCCCCATATGTTCTTTGAATACTACCGGATTTTTCCCTCCGTGAGAATGAAACCATTAAAAAATGCGTCTTTTCATTGAACTGGACTAAAGAAAAACATTCACAGCGAATTTATTAAAAGTGTCAAGTTTCATTGTTCAGCAAAAAGTGCATTGTCTGTAATTTTTATAAATATCTTCTCGAAGATGTCCTACTCCGGTTTTGATATGTAATGTATAATAATGGTTGAAATATATTTTGAATCAGAATAATCAACAGGAGAACATATGAGGATATATAAATATTCAAAAAACTCCTGGACTATAAATCAGAGTATTTTAGGATCATGCTATGAAGTTCTGAGTAAAAATAAAAACGAATTCTTTTAATCTGAGTAACTGGAATATAATTCAGGCTTCAGTGTCAATTAAAAATATTTTCTATCTGTTGATAGGTTCTGGGCACTATGTCAAGACTTGCACAATTTATATTACATTAGCCGTTTTAGTTGGTCCACTCAAATACATTACGACTTCAATTAAGTTGTTTACATTATTGTATTTTTTATATAGCTGCCCCAAAGATATAAAATGATGAGAACTTGGAATCTCTCGATATATTAATTGTAAAGGTATTTGGCAAATTTAATTTTATAACTTTTGTCTTGTTCATCGTAATGTTTAGCAATAACCTTTCTTACGAAAATCGATCATTTTTTGTTTCCTTCTTCACGAGCAACCCTCAGAAGTATTTGAGAGACGCAAGAGAAGGAGGACAAAAGTCTAACTTTTTAAAGTGCAATCCCAAGCATGGTCAAGAATGAAACTATCAGAGGTAATACCACGACTGCTCGCAATACTATCGTTAGTAATTCCGTAAAAAATCAACGAGATCAAATTGCTTGGTAACACCACGAGTTCTTTAGGACGAGTGGTGTTACCTCCAAGCAATTTGATCGAGTTTAAGATTTCTGACAGAATTATCGATAGTATTGTGAGCTCGAGTAGTATTTATAGAGAAAATTTCACACCTCACTTTTAGAGAGAACCAAAACATTCGTTCTTGTTTAGATGCCATGGCAACCCAAAAAATTTCCGGAAATTTTTATCCTCCTGGGTACCCTGGCCGAAATTAATAAGTGGAAATTTTTCTGTCAAATATTTGACAGGGGATAGTTTATATTTTGCTTTGATGTACAAATGGAATTGTATTTTTCATTTGAACTGAGATAATATGTATTTATTAAATATTATATTATATTATATTATGTATTTATTAAATATTTCGAATGTGTCTGAATATTTTCTTCACGATAATCGCAGAATTTGCAAATTCTGAAATCAAATTTCAGAAACACTTCAATACAACAGTTGTCCACATGTAAATCAAAGGACCCGTGACGAGTCGGTAAAGTGTCCGCCTCGTGGTCGCGTGGTCACTAGATCAATCCCAGTGGAGCAAAAACATTTTTACTGTTTTTTTTATTAAAAAAATCAAATTGAAATTTTGTTAAGTGTGTTTTACATATCTATATTTTCATGCATCTTTTTTGTACTATGCATATAAATAGTTCAGGTGAAACCATCGTTAGTTATTTCTTATGAATTGTTGGATGATTTTCATTCCTCGGTGTGAAATTTTCTTACCGAATCTCCCTCGTGCTTGAATTAATTGCCGTAAATTTATCTCGTACATGAATTTTCAAAGAAAATTACCCTCGTCGCTTCGCGACTCGGGTAATTTTCAATAAATTCATGTACTCGAAAAATTTCCGGCAATAATTCAAACACTTGGGAGATTACAAGTGATAATTTCACGAACCAACAAAGTAAAAAAAATTCCATTGTCGTGAATTCTTCAATAATTATAGATAATGCCTGATAGACATGAAGTCTGTCAGACTTAGGCTGTGTCAAGTCACCGGTCGGACAAGGCACGCGCGTTCAGTATGAAGTATGACGATGAGTCGGACCGATCAGATGATTGAAAATATTGGTCACATATCAAACCTGCCCTCGATGTTTACGGAGTGGTCACGGTCAGGTAAAGTAGGAAGAAATGATAGTTTCTCAAAATTTTAACCTAAAAAAATTCGAATTATATTATGGCAGACGATAATTTCAATAAAATTTGGACAGAGTGAAACTAAAAGGGCAATTCATTTGTCGTTTACTCATCGTAATTATGAAATTGAAACAGCTAAGAAAGGTTTGTTAACAGTATGAACTGAAAGAAGATAGGTATTCAATATCCATTAGAATCATTAGATCAGTACAGTAACTTCAGCAGTCTAGAAATAACTTTTATCGGTTTCTCAGCTGGAACGATAATTAGGTATTAATAATTTCATGTTTCTTGATTATTTCTGTCGAACTATTAAAATTGCCAACTTCATATAGAAAGGTGTAAGTAGAACAGGAATATCGATTGTAATCCCTTCAATGTCTCAATAATAACAAGATCATCATCTTCTAGAGCATACATAATGGTATTTTTGTCATTAGATTGCCACCAAGATTAGGAACTGCCATTAGATAGGTTCTCAAATCTCGAATAACTACAACTACATTGAGCAAACACTCCAATAATTGAAATAATATCAAAGCATTAAGGTACTAACGCTACACACGAACCCGTATAGCACACATAACTCAAAGAGTTGTGGTATAGTGGTAATATCCTTTAATCCTTTGAAAATAATTGATTATTGTAATTATTACCCAGTGGACATAGTAAACATAACCCTTTTATAACTGTAATTTCAAACAGTTTCAAGGTCGTCAAGTCAACCAAATGACCGCGCTGGTCTAACCATATTGGTCAGACGAGTGAAGGTGCATTTAGTCAACATAAACGTAACTTTAGCACAAGCACTGACATAAACATAACCGAGAAAATAATTTTGTATGAGACCTAATATTACACGAGTTTTAGATTTAGGCATACATTTAAGAATGATAGGTACATTTTATGACATGAAACTTTAGGTATACGTGAATTAAGGGCAATATTTTTATCGTAAAAGTAAGACTCTTATAAAATTGTGATTTTCAAAGTGACATGTTTTTAGCATAAACTTAATATTATTGTATAAATGGTGCCATTTGATTTAACAGATTCAACTTTCGTTTTTAACATATATTTAAGCACAATTTTAAAATGATGTTGACTAAATGCATCTTGACTTGACTCAACCTTATATTAAGTTCTCCTTTGTTGTTTGGATACGTGGTTGCCATGACAAAGTGGTATTACCAGCTCGAAAGCTAGGAACTGCGTATTATCGAGGCACACGTTATTGGTCATAATATTGCAGGAAAGGAGGGTTTCATACGGCGAGTGAAATTATCAGATAAGTGAGATATGGTCTTTTTGCTCTCTCTGTAATCAGATTATATAAAAACACTGAGCCTTCAAATAAGCAACACACTCATTATCTAACAATTTTTATTCGATGAAACTAATAAAGAATCACTTATCCCCTCTTAACTAAACAACAGTCCAATTTGATTTGTACCATTTTCAACTGCAGAGGACATCAGCACATCTAATATCAATTCAAAAACTATCCAATAGTGGAAATATACATATACGTTTGAAGATTTTATCTGGTATATAAAGGAGTGTACTTTTATTTCGGCAAATGTTAAACTCTTTGTTTTTTGTTCAACTATTTTTCAGAGTTTCTTATCTCAAATTCATAAAAAGGACCTGGATAGTTCAATAACATTATTGTCGGGCAGGGTCATTTCTATCGGCCATTACTCTGTATTAGAAATTAAATTCTATTTCACTACTCAATTTTCAAAATTATTCAAAATCGCTCAGAGCTGAGTGCTCGCAAGCACTTTTGTCAGAGATCGGCTGAGCTCTCAATCAATTAAATTATTCTGTATTGCCTGAGGATATGCATTCCAGTGACAAACTCCAGAAGAACAGTCACACAAAAACACATTTAATTCAAACAGTATAAAGAAACGATGAACATTGGTGAAAACAAAAAACAACTATAATTTTAATCATTTAGCAACTCAAGTATCACCCATGTTTCTGTTGAAGTATTCAGTGACGTTCTAGAATACCTCTTCTGCGAGAATCAACTTCACTGATCTCCTGAATAAAGCTAATAACTCAATGACTTCGATGTTTGCTGGAAGGTGGTTGTATAGTTTGGAGGAATTATAAAATGATGAGATCATCCATTAGAATTGAAGTTAGAATGTGTAGCCTCATGTTGTTATTTCCGCGGGTAGGTTCAAATGTGATATTGTACATTGGTAGGTAATGAACTAGGTATACCGTTTCCAAAATGAAAAGAGAAGATGGGAAATTTGCTCTTTGGGCAGTTCCTTACAAGAGGTTACGTTAGGTTAGGTTTGACGTGAGTGTCAGGCCCTCCAATGCGGCCAATGGCCTACAAGAGACTCTAAGACCAACCTTACAGATATATCGAACAGCACGCTCCTGGAGAGTGGAAATCATCTTGATACACTGTTTATTGCAGGTCCTCAGAAAGGAATAACATGTGCTACTCAATTGCCGCAAGGTACTATATCTTGGACGTAGTCAAAACCTATTCGTTAGACACCACACGTGAGGCATATCATCCTGAGTACAGTTTTTTGCTGAACACCACAACGTGGTTTCGGAAGTTCAGATCAATTGTCGAAACGAAAGGAAGGTCGGATATAGTTCACTGAAAAGACAATATACAGGGTGTCCGGTAAACCTAGAACAATATTGAAACTGGTGATAGACCAGGTCATGACTGTTCAGAATATCGGAATTTCACCCCAGTAAAAATATCACCGTTTTCGAGATAATGGGCATTTTAAGAATTTCTGGAAAATTGCTACCTAACCTCGGATTTTTTAATGCCATGTATACAAACTGGGATGAATCGAAATATTTTTGCTGCTGAAGATTACTGATGAGTGATGCTTCTAGATGTACAGAACAGTTTCTCAGAAAGCGAAAACATTATTCAAGAAATGAGGGTAAAATGACAGCTTTGAGTTTCATCAATTTTTTTTTAAAGTTTGACATTATTATCTGAAAGAAACATAACCAATTGGAAGTAGACATTCATTTCAAAAGAATGCTCATTTTGTCCAGACTCTACCATGATATAAAACAAACTATAATTATTTTTGGAAGAAATGATTTCCATTGAATTAGGCGTGGTTTTAATCTAGACTTCCATCAACTTTTATTCAAGAAAAAAAGGAAACTACCCAAATACCAAAACTACGTCACAATCACACTCGACGCGCGTTTCGCCAACTAAGTTAGCATCTTCAGGAGCTAAAAGTGAGCTTTTAAGATTTTAAGATTGTTACGTAGATTTGGTGTTTGGGTATTTTATTTTTTACTTGAATTGTATTCACACCAAAAGTTCCAAAAGTTCCAAAATATTCATTTATATATCAAGTTATACTTACGGCCAAAAATTATTTTATTTAGATTTTATCAAGATAAAATGTGGAAATAATCATTAAAAATAAAGAATGGGCTACTTGGTATCATTAAATAGTATGTCAATAAAATTAACTTTTTATGTAATTAGGCCTAATAAAATTATCGAAATGAAATGTCGATTATCCGACATGGCACCGATAAATACGAATTCTTGTGATAAATGTCGCAATTGTCCAACATCCAGATTCCAACGAAGTTTCAGAGGCCGAAGGATATACAGGGTGTAACCAAATAATTGCAAACTTTTTTAAGAGATGAATCCTTGTCGAAAATTGAAAACTTTTGTTTGAACAACTTCTGTCGTAGTTTTTTGAAATTATTCCGCTTGTTTCATTCAGTGGTATTTATTTATTTGTCATGCCGTATATACGTTATACTCCCCAAGAATATGCGCATATGCACATTTATGGTGAATGTGGAGGTAGTACTACCGCAGCAGCAGCGCTTTATGCAGAACTATATACGATTGCACAATGCCGCTCATAGAATCGCTGATTTGGGGGCTATAACTTATAACGCATTTGAAATGGTTTTTCTTGAAAATATGTCGTCTCTGCGTACGAGTGGATGGAAAATACCATTTTTGTAATATTATTCAGTGCAATGTTGAATAATCGTTATTGTGGTTTATAGTGTATGTTGATTAATACAAAATGTTGAATTAGTATTTACCTCATTACATCTCATCGAATGCTTCTAAGCAGTTGATTCGTTAATACTCATAACTATTTAATCATTTCATCTTGATGGGATAAAAATTAAAGACATTACTGACAAAGTCTAATGGACTTGATGTTAGCTCAGAATAACATCACACTCTAATATTATCGAAATTCTACTCCTTCCAAAAATAATGATCGTATGTTTTATACCATAGTAAAGCGTGGACGAAATGGGCATTCTTTCGTAATGAATATCCAGTTCCACTTGGTTATGTTTTTTCAAACAATGTCAAGCTGTTGTTAAAAAAATTGGTGAAACTCAAATCTGTCATTTTACCCTCATTTCTTAAAATTTTTATTGTTTTCTGAAAAACTGTTCCATACATCTGAAAGCATCACTCATCAGTAATCTTCAGCAGCAAAGATATTTGAATTCGTCCCAATTTGTATACATGGCATTCAAAAATCCAAGGTGAGGTAGTGATTTTCCAGAAATGAAAAAATGCTCATTATCTCGAAAACAGTGAGATTTTTACTGAGGTAAAATTTCGATATTCTGAACTGTCATGACCTGGTCTATCACCAGTTCAAATATTGTTCAAGGTTTACCGGACACCCTGTATGTGTTTTGGATGTAATGAATGAAAGCAAATTACTATCGCACCACTCTTTAACAGGATCAATACCTCGAATCATTTTGCTATGAAGATAGTATAGATTCTTATCACTCCACATGATAGTTACATAATATACTAAATGTGCCTTCAGTTATTATACTCCTCTAGTCATTGAAATACAGTAGGAATAGGATAGGTCCAAGAACAAGGCCCTGTGGAACACCATGCCTATTTGACCTAATATCAGAGACACCATTCGTTTTCATGATTTTGGTAATTGATACAAATAAGATCCAACCCATCAGTAGCTCTCATCTCTGAGCCCATGGTTAGGCCGTCAGCCTGCTGCCAAAATGTGTAATGATTTTATAACGTATGGCCTTTATGGTTTTGGTATACATTATAAGTAAATAGATAGATAGATAGATAGATTTATTTAACAACGTATACAATTTCAATTGTTTGCTGCAAGTCAGAAAAATTAAATATAAAATTATGTCGTCAGCAAGGAGATTTCTCCGACAAAATAGACAGATTTAACAATACAAGATGCAATCAATACAATCACAAAGCAAAATCAATTTACAATAAAATCGCAACAAGATAGACATATTTAACAATACAAGAAGCAATCAATACAATCACACGTAAAATCAAAATTTACAATAAAATCATACCTACATTTAGATCAGAACTAACAGTATATACACACCCATAGTCATAAATATATACATATCTTTTGGGACAATAAAAGTAAGTACTTATTATGTGCGTTTTTGTGAAAAAGGTGTTTTGATAAATTCTTCGACACTATAGAAACAGTATCGCAATAAAAAAGTCCTGAGTTTGTTTTTAAAACATTCTGGACGGAGATTTTTTATGTTTTCTGGTAGGTAATTATAAAGATCCAAGTCGGGAGAGATTCTCTGACACTTGCTGAGTCTGAATCGGGGTTTGACCAGCCGATTACAAAATCTAGTATTGTGAGCGTGAATTTCCGAATGTTTAAGGTAACGATCTTCGTTTTTGTGAATTTCTAAGAGTGTTTTATAAATATAGACTGATGGAAGAGGCATCACTCCATTTCTGATAAATAGAGGTTTACAGCTGTCCCTAAGCCCAGCGTTGCAAATTATTCTCAATACTCTTTTTTGGAGAATGAAAATTTTCATTGCGTGTGAGGAGTTGCCCCACAAGATGATGCCATATTCTAATTTGGAGTGAAATAGGGCAAAATAGGTTTTCATTAGTGCATCTGTACTCATCATGGCACGGAGTTGTCTGAATGCAAATAAACTTTTGGATAGTTTGCCTCTGAGGTCTTCAATGTGAGCTGACCATGAAAGATTGTCATCTAAGATTATACCAAGTAATTTGGCACTGGAATTTTCTGAGTTATATATTTTAGATGAGAAAGTTATATATTGATTTTTATCATTATTTATTTTAAGTTTATTTGTTAGGAACCAGGAGGAAGCCTTCTCTTCTGCTACCCTGGATTCCATTGTCAATTTTCTATAATCTTTGTTCCTCGATACCAGTGACGTGTCGTCAGCGTATTGTATGCATTGTACAGGTTGCATAAAGAAGTTCAAGTCATTCACGAAAATGAGGAAGAGGAGAGGTCCGAGTACCGAACCCTGAGGAACACCATATCTTACTGTCATTGATGTTGACAATTGATAATTTCCAGACACAATTTGCTTTCTTCCGCATAAATACGTTTTGAAGATCTCGAGGGCAACTCCCTTCACACCATAAAATTCCATCTTTTCTAGAAGAATGTCGTGGGAGACACAGTCGAAGGCCTTTGAGAGGTCACACAAAGTGATAGCGACATGTTCCTCTCTCTCAAGGCCTTCCACTATGTCTTTGACTATCTTCAAAAGAGCGTCAATTGTAGAAGTTCCAGAACGAAAACCAAATTGTGCATCGTCAAGTAGATGTTTAGCCGAACAATATGCGGCTAGTCTATTTTTCAAAAGAATTTCCAGAATTTTGCCCAGTATTGGAACAATTGAGATTGGCCGGTAGTTGTCGACTAATTTTGGGTCCCCCTTTTTGAATACATTATGAGTGCTTCAATTTGCGTAGCAGGATATCAAAAGCTTTTTACAAATCAAAAGCTTGCCAAGTTCAATTTCGAGAAGAGATTTATTCAAAATATTGAAAATCCTTTTTTGGGTGGAGAATCTATTGTTGGTGGTTCAAAATAATGTTCATCAGTCTACTTTTTATTAATTTTTAAATTGATTTCCTATGGTTTGGAAAGATGGTGACTGGTCGAAAATTGGATGGATCAAAAGGGTCACCATCTTTTTGAAGGGG
This sequence comes from Chrysolina oricalcia, assembly GCA_944452925.2. NCBI lineage: Eukaryota > Metazoa > Arthropoda > Insecta > Coleoptera > Chrysomelidae > Chrysolina > Chrysolina oricalcia. The sequence goes on from OX101816.2 coordinate 15,469,763, forward strand.
AATCACAATGCTGGTTTTCAAGAAATTAGGAAAGATTCCAATCGCAAGAGAATCGTTGATGAGTAATTCCAGCACGAAAATTAGCAAATTTTCAAAGACGTTTATGGAAATATCAATACCGGAGAAGGTTTAATTTTTCATTTGTTTCATTTTAAATAAATTAATGTATTTGCAGTATGTTTCTCTCAATGAGAGCAAGGGATCTCTGATTTAATAAACATGACGATTATGAAAGTGATAGAAATATTTTAAGTTTTGAAAGTCTGCATCAAACCGATAAAAAAACCCAAACTTGTCCCATAGAAATATTGACAGCTCTTGAAACAAATCAGGTTGAATGGTAAACAAAAACTGCAGAGAAGCACTGGATATCAAATCAAAATCAATGCAGGTTGTCTTTAGCTTCACGACTAACATTTTTGAACGTATCAATTGACAGTTGTCAGTTTTCACGTCAATAATTGTGTTCGTCAGAAATTTGCCGCACCATTATGAGTTTTACAAGCTCGGAAAGATCGAATATGGTCTTACTGGTCAGTCGCTTGGAGTTAGCACGCTAAATTTATCATTTTCCCATGCTTCCCAATCACTAAGACGACACTCTGTAACATGCAGACCAGAAACATTTCTATAAGGTAAGATTAATTCGCATCTCTTCAATGAGGACTAGTCCCTGTTACGATCTTCTCCTCACTTTCAAAATCACCCGGAGTATTTATATTCCTAAATGTTCATCGACTCACCTGAAAAGAGTATATCCACAACTGAACGCAATTGAAGAGAACACGCGGTTGGTTGATCCAGAAAGTTGATTCGAAGAGTCACTTAATATCCAAATACCAAATTTCGACACTGATTTGAAGTCACTAGATTTATTTTCAATTGATGTTGTTGCCGCACTTATTGGACAAATTGTTCATTTCTTCAATGGCTGTTCGAACAAACTATGTTGATATGAATGAACAACAAGAAAGGAATACCCTACACAGTTAAGGTTTGGTGCACCGACAAGAATTATCATGTTTTACCAAGTATTAATTTGTTGCGATATATACAAGTGCGTCTTCCTACGACCACTTGGGAAAGTAATGTCTCAAGGAAAGTGGCTTGTATTCACACGCGTGCGGAAAGTATATAAGTATATAAGTACTTTCCAAACAGATGCGGATAAGCTGTTAAATGCATTTACTTTCACTTTAGGTTTGCCACTGTCAATCAAGCTCACTAATATTCAATTTCTCTTTAGATTCACCCACGATATATTTAAATTTTGAGCACAAAAAAATCTATTCTAAAAATGTCAGTTTTAAAGAAATTCTCACTAACAATTTGTCTATTGTTATTAAATAATTGTATAATTTTTATTGTTTGAATTAACTCTCCAGAATTCTTAATTGAGTGAAGAATATTTATTTCGTAAGTTTGTTAAAACATATTTGATTTTTATCAAAGATTACCCATTCCATAGCCTACTTAACAAAATTGATGAAAGTTTCATGGCCGGGCCAATAAGATTTAAATTTGAGAATTGTACCATGAAAAGTCGTGAACTTTCGTTAAATACGTGAAGAAGTTTCATGATATTTTGATTGATATTTTGGTATCATTTTAATACTGAGAAAATCAACTTGGATGAATTTCTATCCTAAATGCTTGTAGATACGCAAACTTTGCAGCATACAATGATTCTCATTTCCTAGACAAGAACATTATTAGAGCTGCTGATGGTATAAAACAGTTTTGTCGAAGTTACGAATTTTTTAATATTCCAGAAATTCGTAATAATCAAAAAATGGCAAAATGTGAAAGTTGCAATAGAACGTTCAAATCTGAGACAGGTATAAAATCAGAATAGAAATGCTTTTGTTTTATTTTTAGAAATTCGAATAAATAAGCCTATTTTCAGAAATAATTTAGAATAGATATTACTTTTGACCGGTAGCGACAGTTATGTGACCACACCAAAGCACAAAGTTCAAGTCGAATTTTAAAATTAATTAGTATTAAAAGTTTTTCCCATATAATGCCAACTCTTTGAAAGACACTGTATATCGTTTGGCAGCTTAGAAATCTGATGCCTCCCATGACAAATGAATAATAAAGATGATACTCATGTTAGGAAAATTTTTTGACAGTCACTATATTTCGAAAAGAAAATATTTTGCATTTGGAAATAATTATTCATAATAAATGGAGTTAGTTGGAATGGTCTCTGTCAGCCTTTTTGTTTGATTTTATTGCCCATATGGCAATAACATCAATGTTAGCTGCTAAAATTACCTCGTGGTCGTAGGAAAAACTTGTGCGAAAGTGATTTTTCAATCGGATGGGAAATATTGCAACACGAAGCGCATGCTGAGTGCGACAATTCGTACTCGTAATGTAAAATACTTCAATGAAACTTTCAGTTCGTTTTGCATACTCCTGACATAGCGTGGAGTTGAGAAAAAAAAATCAGAATAGTAATCAATTTGGAAATGACTGTTACTATAAGCTACCGAAGAAGTTCTCCAGTGAGATTTGATGTGATTGGAAACGTTCGCGCTTTGGGTATTCACTTATGAAAGTTGAATCTGTATAAGACTGTAGTATTATTCTTCATAATTCTCCTAACCACAATTCATCTACTTCGAAGAGGAATATCCAATATCAACCATGTGCGAAAGTAATTCAATATCTCAACTCGCGGGTCAAAACATTTGCCAACAGAAACAGTATGAGTCTATTGTAACGTTTTTTTTAATGTTCATCAAATAGATCCTGATACGATTTCCTTCTAACCCGAGACGAAATAATATAAAAGTACTAAATTCACAAAAAACCTTCACTTGTTTGAAATAAAGTTCATCCCACCATTCTTGAGCCACTTCACACATGTTAACACTTAAAGAACTTTCCGATTCGAAAATTGCGAAACTTGATCCGATTTCTTCATTAGCACAACGCGACAACTAAACGTTTGTTATATTAACATTTCTAAATGAAACGGCGACGAATAATGCGAATTTTCATTAAATACTTCAGTAACTGTAGCGAGTTAATCTCAGTCTAAATTTACGCTCGTCCCACCCTCACATTTTCAAAGGCACGTTGAGTTTTCGGTCTTTGGTTTGCTTTCACTAGTTAGTTTTCAGGCTCACATGAGGCTTGAGAGTGGCTCTGCTAACATACGTGCGGTAGTTCATGCTCGCGATAGTTGGTTGGTATTATTTGGTAAACAGTATTTCCAGCTTCTGGTATACAGTGCACATAACCACCCCTGTAGAATACGAGTTTTAAACCAATATAATTTTTTTTTTTTCAATATCAAGCATCAAAAACTGTATATTGATACAAACTTTCGTAACTTTAGTTTCATTTCAAAGGCACTATATGGTTTTTTTCTGTCAAAAATGGAATGATTTTATGAGACAATTCTTGTTTTCAAGTCAGACTACACCGCTGGATTCGTAGTCGTTATAAATAAAAAATGTCATAATTGAAAAAAAAAAGTTGCTTGACACCGAAGCGAGCACCGAAGTTATAACAACTCTAATTTTGGAAACAAAGTGTGTAACGTTATTTTTTTACTATTAACTATTCAGAGTATTTAGAAACTTGTAATCATATCTTACATGCATTTTAACACTATTTGCATTTACTTAATGATTTTCAAACACTAACAATACGTTAATTGCTATCAAAATGTTGCTTCTTCGAGAGTGTATTCACTTGTAATCCATCCCACTATTCCTCAATTGAACAGAAAAGTTTCACCTACGGCACGGTATTCCGTGTAGACATCCCCAATGCGTATTTGCATAATACTATCAGGTATATCCGTTTTACATTTACGTCATCATGTTTTGGTAACGTCATATTTCAAGTTATCCCAAGGTTAGGGTAATTAAATGTCATTCGTAATTCAGGTGTTTACTTTTGGGACTGTTTACATTTTTCATTCCATGCCTTGAGTTTGCGCACTAAACGGAATAGTCCATTAACTTTGATTGTTATGTCTTCTGCATTCAGCTGGAGTTACTCGGAATCACTTTTGTTAGCTTCATAACCGAAGAGTCGATTTTGGTTATGCCATGCAGTACTACTCAGGCGTTTCATTTGAGGCTAGGCCTTCATAATATCCTTCTATCCTGTGGGAAAAAATTAATGGGTTGAGAGTGTGTACTCGGCAACAATGCACACGGTTTTGACATTTTGACTTGAAGTTTGAAGAAGAAGATTAATTAGCTAGTGATCACTCTGAAATAATTTGTGCAAACGACTTGTTAAAATTTCTGATTCCATTTGAATCATCCGTAAAAGGATTATATTTTGCAACTGCCAAAACGTTCCGGCATTCGTTTTCGTCGTTGAATTGCTCTGTATGCATATTTCTGAACCTTACCCCTAGGGGGATTCTATACACATATTATCTTCAGGTGAGCATTTCCGCACATGGTATTCTTCAAGTATTTGGCAGTCCTTCATGTATTTTAGGATCTGATTAGTTAGGCCTTTCGGTACTTGACCATATGTGCCGCTGTTAACCCTTTGATCAGGGCATTTTTATATCTGAAAGCACTGTTAGATCACTTAGGCATTTTCTGGACAGAGGTAATTATTAGGTAATCCAAGTTGCTGAACGGAATGTCAAGTTTTTGTTTCATTTCAGGGTTTATTAATAGGGAACTATAGTATTTTCACTAATATAGTGTTTCTTACCTTTCGATAAAGTTTCATAACCCTCCGTTGATGTACGGTTTGTCTTCCTGATGACAATCTTTCACCTACTATAGCCATGTACTTGTAGCAGAGACTGTCGAACAAGCAACATTGCAGCTAACATCAATCTGGTAGTACCACCCTAGTTTCCTGTACTTGTAGCAGAGAATGTCAAAGAAGCACCATTGCAGCTAAGATCAACCCAGTTGGACCACCCTAGTTGACCCAAGTTGACCTGAGTTGACACTCCACGTGTCAGATCTAGCACTAAGTATCCTACCGTGTACTGATATCCTTTTTATAGCATAGTCATTAACCCAATGCTAGTGTGAACGCTACAAGGTAAGGTGCACCATCATTTTGTGGATTCCTTTCTCCTACCCAACAGCGGTAAGAGGTTTGTTAATGTTTGAAACATATTTGGTCATTGAATTGTACCTGTAGACCAGTTGTGAGGCCACTCACTACAATTTCAATAATATTCAGGTACTTATTTAGCTAGTTAGTTTTGTGTGAGTACGTACCCGTAACAGCCATTTCAATACTATCATTTTGCTTTCAATAATTATACTTCTTCAAAAAGTAAGCTACTCATCATTAAGAGTTGGGTAACTTTACTTTTTATTACTGTTCGTGTTATATGGGAATCAGAACAATTAATCTGTAGGGCGTGCTTGCTTTCATATAGCTGGTGCCCGCATTCTAACATCTCATCACATTTTACTTTGTTATGATCCACTTCCGTCTCCACTTGAGTTAGTCGCGAGCTACCCTTTCACTCTAAAATATCAGAAATAGTTACCTATGTACTTACCAAAGTGTTTTTTCTATACATTTTCCAACATTGTCATGAATTTTACAGTATCTGTAATGATTTCTGGCTGGTAATTGTATATTTTTGAGCGTGGAGTGTAAAATCATTATGTTTACGAGGTACTTTAAACATACAGACCGTTTCTTTTATCATGTGGTAAGATTGCTATATTCTAAACCGTAACAGATACGAAGACGATTAAATGGGAGAGAAGGTAACTATTGTGGAGAACAGTACAATGGTCAAAGAAAATTTACAGGGAGTCTCGCCCTTCCCGAGTTACACAGGGAAAACTAAAAATGCTGTTATTTGGTTTTTACGAATAGAATTGTTATTTCTGAAAATATAAAAAAATGGAAGAAGAAAGTTTTAATTTATTCTAAATGTACTATAAAAATGTAACAATGAATCTTTGATTAAACGTTTCGTGTCAACACGGCCACCATCAACATTTCTTTTCAAATACGGACCTGTCTGTTTTAGTACAAATATTGATAAAGCGATAAAATCACAATTCAGTGGTACATCACACTTGATATTTTTATAACGTTTCATTTAAAATAACTAACATCATCAGTGACAACAATTTTTAATTACGGTCCTGTCGTTAGGTCGTTTATGGATTCCACAAAACCTAACTCTCCGATATAAAAATTATCAGTGACGCTTTGAATAAATGTATCTATTAAAATTATGTTTACACTATAATAAAAGATATCTGTAGTTTCAGAGACGAACGATAGCAATTTACCTCGGAAATAAACTTACTTAAGAGTAGAAGAAATCAAACAAACAGAAAACAATTTATTTCATATTGAATTTTTGAGTGAAAATAAAACCAATACAGAAAATGAATTCTTCATGATAACCTACATTAAATGCTCGAATTGCCGACCTCTTTGTTGAATGCACATAAATTGTCTGTCCATACAATTTCTGTGGCAATTTTCTAGCATGATGGGTGTAATGCTATTACATGCATCTCTTATTTTTTGTTTGAGATGGTCGATATCTGTACTAGTTGTCGAAAAAACTTTATCCTTTATGTATCCCCAGACAAAAAATCTAAAGGAGTCAGGTCTGGGGATCGAGCTGGCCAGGCAATTGGTCCATTGTTTCCAATCCATTTTCTTGGGAATATTGCATCTAAATGTTCCCTCACTATTGCTGCATTAAGGGGAGGGGCACCGTCTTGTTGAAAATATTTTATTTCACGGCAGATGTTCAGTGGCAATTCATCTAAGTAGCCATCAAACTCATTGGATAAAAAATGTAAATACATTCCACCATTCAAATGCTCGTCGTAAAAGAAAGGACCTAGTATGTTTCCTGGAAATTGGTTTCTCTATGTAAATGTTTATTTGTATTATTCCACCTATAATGGATGTTTCTGTTAAACCAACCATTGTTGGTGAATTTTGATTCGTCCGTCCATATTATTTTATTACAAATATTTCCAACTTCCCTATTTCTACGTCTCAACCACATCGCAAATCGTACTCTCCTTCCGTAATCCCTTTTATTGAGGTGATGAAATTTGTATCCTGTAGCATTTGTATTTGTTCTTTTTCAAAATATTTCTGGTAGATTTTACAGAAATTCCTAGTTCGTGGGCAATTTCTCGTAAAGAACAATCTTGATTAGAAATATTTTTGTAACTGACCAATCCTAAATTGAAAAAAAATATTTTCGGCACTTTGTTAATCTTTATGAAGTAATATTTGCTTACCTAAAACATTTATTTGGTTCCGCATACTTCCAGTAACAACAAATTTTCTAGTTTTATTTCTATCAAATGCACCACAGTCTCTCAAATTTCTTTCTAATCGTCTAAACATTTGAATGTTTGGAATACGACGATTTGGGTATAGCTCACCATACATATTTTTTGCCAAAAGAGGATTTCTATTTGATTTTGCATAAGCAAATAGCATATCAGTCCTTTCGTCATTTGAATACATCTTTGATATGACTTAGTGTATAAACGACTGACAGTTCTTAACACGTATCAACAACTCATTTATTTGTCCTGCCTTAGAAACCAAGCAAAGCCTACTTGTTTAAAAATGGTAAATGAAGTGAGATGCTTTTTAATTGTACCATATCACACAATAGTCGTATTTTGACCAAAAACTAATATTTTCGTTACTTCCAGGATTGAGAATTATAGAAATATTCAGTATGATAATTGATTCAGAAGAAATCAGCCTTGAAACAAGGATTTCTGTAATACAAAAATGTCCAAGTAGGAAAAATACGAATGTTCGTTGTGTTGGGGTATCTTCTTATCGAAATTATTGGGTGAAGTCTGAAGTATGCCAATAGTTGAATAGGTTTCGAAGAAATCAAAATAATTTACAAAAGAACTAACGACAGGACCGTAATTAAAAATTGTTGTCACTGAGGATGCTTGTTATTTTAAATGAAACGTTATAAAAATATTGAGTGTGATATACCACTGAATTGTGATTTTATCGCTTTATCAATATTTGTACTAAAATAGACAGGTCCGTATTTGAAAAAGAAATGTTGATGGTGGCCGTGTTGAGACGAAACGTTTAATCAAAGATTCATTGTTACATTTTTATAGTACATTTAGAATACATTAAAACTTTCCTTATAAATTTTTTTATATTTTCAGAAATAACAGTTCTATTCGTAAAAAACAAATAACAGCATTTTTGGTTTTCTCTGTATAACTCGGGAAGGGCGAGACTCCCTGTAAATTTTCTTTGACCATTGTACTGTTCTCCGCAATAGTTATCTTTTCTCCCATTTAATCGTCTTCGTATCTGTTACGGTTTAGAATATAGCAATGTTACCACATGATAAAAGAAACGGCCTGTATATCCAAAAAAAAAATTATTTAGGACCATGTTTGTCAACATTATACAGGGAGGTTTGATAGTGTATTGAAGTAGTCCTTTGGAAGGAAAATGTAAAAATTACAGTAATAAAAAATATTTGCACGAATGCACATTCCATAAATGCATATTTTTCCATGCGTATGTATTATGACAGGGGCTCGAATTAATAATAGATGTAATATTATCAACTGGTTAGTAGGTACCTCTCCCCACTATTGTTCTTGTTTATCATTGGTTTGTTTATTGTTGTTTGTTTTAATGTCCTTTGAACCGTAAAGTGAGTCTAGTGGGTTAACAGTGTGAAAAAGAAACTCACCCTGCAGTCTACCTAAAAAGCATTGAGAAAACGAATGCATTGATATACATGCTATAATTCATCTGGGTCGTCACTAAATCTGTTCATTAGATAAATCTGTGAGTGTGATGTTAATTCAAAACAAATTAGCAAGTATTGATCAAGCCGCGAATAAAATATATTGATACAAATAAATGAAGAGTTTTTTTTATATCAAAACAATGTTTTTCATTGTACTATAATGAAATAAGAATAAGTATTCACTTACGTGTCTCTTACCGTTACTCTGTATGACATTTTCATTGCATAAAACTTGTTTTACAACTTTTGTGATAACGGATGTATACCCAGTCGCCCCTCTTAACATATTACCCTGTGTATCTCAGAAACTGGTCAACATTAGCCAAAACTGTTTGACATTATAATAGTGTACTCAATCTGAGAGTAATGTTAAAAAATTGGAAAAATTAATGTTTTTAATTAAGGGGTGAATTATCATCATCATCATTTAGCGTTTGTGTCACACTATATCTCCATTTCGGACAAGCAGTATGCTGAACGGTTCGTAGTCAAGAATCCCTAAAGCTCAAAATATGAAATAAAAATTTACCAAATTTCACCTGAGAAACTGTGACTTTTTGACTCACCCAGTATAAAATTTGAATTTGTTGATTTTGACATATTCAATCGACGGACATTTCAGTGTGGTACTTATTTCATCACATCTTCATTTTATAGGGTCGAATGAGAATTTCATTTTGAATAATGCTTGACTCACCCCGTATGTAATATTTTTTTCTCATTTCAAACCAGTCTGAAATTATTGCCTTATGGGTAGGCAATAATTGTCGCGCAAAACTCTTTCATTCAAGATGTTTTCTACGAGCAATGTTACTTTAAAGATATGGCTATTTTCCAATTTTGACACCCTGTATCTCAAAAACTTGTCATAGGATTGAGTTTGGTCCATGGACACTCTTGTTCAGGAGGTCATATTCTACAACATACCAAAAAATCAAAAAAATTAACCGCGGTGACATTTTTTTCATAAGGCTGCTGCCTGGTCCTTTCAGAATACAGCAGCAAAATACTGAAAGAATAAAGACATTTTCTTTGCGAAGAAGAGAGAATTAAGCAAGAGCAGTAACTTTTCGAGATGAACTTAAAATCACCTCTTTGTTTGAACAAATTTTGTAGATTAATACTGACGATTTTTTTTCAGGTTGTGGGAGGCAATAATCGCAAACAAATTCAAGAAAGAAAAGTGTTCAAGTTAATACTATGTCTGATTGGTTGTGATCCCAGACTGACACGGGGTACTCTTTGATGTGCTTTTTGTCGCGCCAAAAGGGCTTAGTCACCTTTACAATATAATTGGTCAAAGACACTCAAATATCAACAGACTTCGAAAGGAGGCATTCTGCTGTATTTGAATAATAATAAACATGTTAGAGAATTTTGTCTAGTACCTTCATGGTGTAACACTGCGATGGCTTATCGAAAGATGAATACATTGCAATATTCCTAATATTTTCTAATATATAAAATATTAACGATATACACAATGTGATTGAGCATTCGGTATATTTCTTCGAATACGTTGAATTCTAATTGTCGCTTTCGAAATTTTTGCGCTACTAATAACGTTTGCAACAGTGTAGATAATAAAAATAAAAAAAATATATCCGTCACCACAATATCAAAATTTGTGAAAAAATTATATCTTCACCTTCAATTCGTGATCTACCTTAAAGAGATATATTATTATTATGAAACGAAAATGTAGAGCTCCAATTCTGAGAAATGTAGAAGGAAATCAGTCAAAATTGATCAAAAGAACATAAAACTGTAAGGCTAACACTGTTTCCGTAAATTTTCTCCAAGCATAATCCATTTCTTTCTATTCAAAACCAAACACACACAAACACAAATCTTTTCACCGACCAGTGAAATTTAAAATCCCAGTGAACAATTAAAATCCATCAGAAACAAATTTCAAATTAAATTTGTCCAAAAGAAATATGAAACTAGACCAAATTCTTGACAATTCAAAATTTCAGTAGATGTAAAAAAAGTATATCACTATGTACATAGATAAATGAACTAGCAGTGAAGTGTCAAAAACCAACTGACAGATGGAAATTAAATTTAAAAAAAAATGGTTCAAAAAGATTGTAAAAGTGGGGTTACTTTTATTTATTATAATACTGTTTGTATATGAAACTGTTGTTCATTGCAAAATTAATTGTTTAAAAAAGTCAGGGTGCATATAGGTAGTCAACTTTAGTACAAGTATTATCATAAACATAACGGTAACATCAAAGATTTTTAGCATAAACTTAATAGTTATAAACGGTGCCATTTGATATAAGAGGTTCAACTTTTGATTTCAACCTGGTGCCTATAATTTTTGTGAGGAGAAAATAGTAGCAGGCAACGACCAGGTGGGAAAAACATAAATAAACACGGAACCACACAAAATGGTGAAATGGGGATTCAGTTTAGGGGTTGAATACGGTTATTTGCGATTTACGGCGAAACGTAGCCTCTTCGCGGAAAATGTTCAACGGCAAAGTTGTGAATAATGAAAAAATCGAAAACTTTTGCATTTAACACTTTCCAACATAACCTTAACCTTTTCGATGCGGCGCGCTCAAACCGGCTTTGATTCCCTCAGTGCTGCGCTAATAGACGTCATCCGCAGTACTCTTGCACAAAGTACCGCAAGCGTTAGTGCAACGGTCATATAACCATAAAAATAAATCGGACTGCAATACCAATTGTCAATGAAGAGTGTATAACCTTCGTCCAAGTAGGGCTGAAAGAGTGTAACAATTACATCTCCAGATTTTCCGAAACGCGATTGCGCAGTTACTGTGGTTGCTCCAGTATACAGGGTGTTTCATAATAAATGCGCAGGACTTCCGGATGTGATAGCTCGTTCAAAAATATGAAAAAAAGTTTGTGTTAACTTACCCTCTTAAATTCAACATTTTCGAGATGTTGAAATTAAAAAAATAAATATAGTGTTTTGCGAATATCTCTGGAACCGTTTATCGCACAAAAAATAGATTTTGAATGCATTTTCTACTCATAATAAGCTATGTTTTGCGCAGATTTTTTATTTTTTTAAATTCATAATCGGCGAAGAATTTGAAGGGGTAGTGGGTGTCTTTTTCTCCAACTTCTACGCCACTGGAAAAATTATGATTTTGAGCCGCCTACTTGAACCAATGTTTTTTACACAAAAAAGGTACTCTTGGTCATTAGCTCTAAAGTTGAGCGTTTGCAAGAAAAACCAACTTTCATGTTGAAAAACATGGCAAATTTTTTTAAATAATTTTTTTCCTAATTATACAAAATTTATTTAAACGTTACAACAAGTTACAAAACCCGTTGACTTCTCAATTGCAAAATAAAAAAAAACAATAACAATCATATTCAGTTGAATTGTTGGAAATGTCCGCCGTTAGCTTCAATGCACGCAGCAATTTTTCGAGGAAAAAAACATTATTTAAACAACATGAAAGTTGATTTTTCTTGAAAACAGTCAACTTTAGAGCTTATGACCAAGAATACCTCTTTTGTGTAGAAAACTTTGGCGGTTCATACAGGAGGCTCAAAACTGTACCTTTTCCAGTGGCGTAGAAGTTGGAGAAAAAACACCCTTCAAAATTTTCACCAATTATGAATTTGAAAAAATAAAAAATCCGCACAAAACATAGCTTATTATGAGTAGAAAATACCTACGAAATCTGTTATCTGTGCGATAAATGGTTCCAGAGATATTCACAAAAAACTATTATTTTTTTTTAACACCCTGTATTTCGAAAATAGTGCATTTTATAGGGTAAGTTAAAAGAAACTTTTTTTCATATTTTTGGACGAGCTATCACATCCTGAAGTCCTGCGCATTTATTATGAAACACCCTGTATATGATAAAATCTATTATATATTCCAATGCTTTTCAGATACTACTAAACGTCGTCCTAATGTCCTAGCACTATTCACCCAAAATAGTTTAGTTTTATTTCACAAATATGACTGTATGCCCGCCATACTATTCTTTCCACTCTTCAAGCGCAACTAAACGTGCAAACGACTCGCCCACAGCTTCAAAACCAGTCACTGACTAGCACAAATACGTCAAAAATAGTGAATAAATAACTGACAAATATGCGCCCACAGCAGCGAAAAAGCTAGATATTTCGCAAAAATGCGTCATCCGCAAAGGTGACAGCGAAAAGGTTAAATTAACCGCCAAAATGGTAAAAACCCGATTTTTTCAGTATTTAATTTTTTTCTCGCATATCAATGATTCAATTCACATGGAAGTTTGTGAAATTATATATTTTTTGGTGACAAATGAGCACGATTTTTTCGCAATTCAGAAGACTCCTGTTTTTCGAATAATTTACATTTTTCGAAAAAAAAACCTTCATCTTCCACGAACAATTGTTCTGGTATTTTTTTTTTGTATTTTGAAGGTCTATAAGTGATCATTTCAATTTTTTAAAAACCTACTTCCGAATGGTCTATGTGATCTGGGGGTTTATTGATCGTTAACCTCAAATTAACCGTCAAAATGGCAAAAAACCGATTATTCAGTATTTCTTTTTTTTTCTTGAGTTTAAATGATTTAGTTCAGATGAAAATGTGTAGATATACGACTTTTTTGAGTCGAACGAGTTTTCGAGTTATCTACACTTTTTCGAAAAAACTACCCTTATCTTCCACGACCAGCAGGGCCGATCCTAGCAGGTGTGCAGCGCGTGCACCGCACGCGGGCGGCCAAACTAAGGGGCGGCCGCGAGGCGGCCGCAGGCCGCGATACGTTAGTGCTCAGTTGTGTTGTGTGTTGGTCTATTGTCCATTAGTCCATTAGTATCTTCTCCAACTCTCATCTACACACATTCTTCATTTGAGAGCAAAATTCATGGCAGAGCCGGCAATACAGCATAAAAAATTGAAATTTCTATAAAAAAAAAACCAAGGGCCAAGTATGTTTGGTTCCTGTGTGTGGCGCGGCGGCTTATTTATATACGTATAGTCTTTACGATATCAGTTGGAACGGCGAAAAAAAATTTAAAGGAGGTACCAGCGGCGAAACCTTTGAAAAAAACGTGCTGCTGTTCGCCGGGCGGCTTTTTTTCAAAGGTTTCGCCGCTGCGGCCTCCTTTGAATTTTTTTTCGCCGTGCCAATTTACTTCGTAAAGACCATATATATCACAGTCCGCACGCCGCTCGCAGGTCAATGGTCAAAAGAAACTTTATTTTAGCGGTTTTCTTTATAGATAAGAAATGGTTTGGACAAAGTTAAAGGGATGCGGCATCGGAATTTTTTTTTGCTACTTCACCACTATATATAAACCATTTTCATTTCAAAATGTTCTTTTAATTTTGAATCAACATACAATAAGACTGGTCATAAACACAATCAAGTGCAAGTGTAAGTTAATATTAGAAATTAGTGACAAGGTGTTGCTGTTGAGTATCGTTTAAATCAGAACTGTGGTAAGTACCAAAGCTCTTAACTAGATTTATGAACGAATGAAATGTTGTACAGGGTGTTTTCTAAATAGATAAAAAAAGTGGGCATATTTTTAAACTAATTTTGTAGCGATGATTCGTTTTGAAAATAAGTACAGAATGTTTGAAAATTCAAAATTTATTTTCAATTCTTTCAAAATTCGTTAGCACAAAATATAATTTTCTTACAAAATTATAGGTTACCAACCGGGGGAGTTTATGAAAATTTTAATTTTTACCCAGATTTTGAAAGAGCGCTACGAATCATTATTTATTTTAAATAATTTGCTCTAACTTTTTCAAAAGAAATGGGGATTTCTTATGAATAACCCATATTCTTACACTTTAAGTAAAAAAAAGTATTAACAATGGTAGGTACTTTTTAGAGGTCATTACGATGAATTTCAAAATTTCTGAAGAATTCCTATTCATTTTATCTGCATCTCTGAGCCATGATATACTTATCGTTCTTCTTACCTTTTACCTTTAGATGTCGTCCTCGTCCAAAAACAGAAAGACTAAAAGAGAGTCAGGTGCCTTCTATAGAAAAGAGAAGAATAGAAGAATAGAAGAAATCTCAAAACAAGCGGGAGCATTGAAAAAGTATTTTGGAAAACCGGATAAAAGTGAGCCCGAACAAAAAGGTTTGAATCAAATCGCGGAGTTTGATTATTCTCAACCATCAACATCCACCAGTACTAGTGAAACAAACAATAAATCAATAGATTTCACACCCGATGAAGGTGATAAAGCTGCAAGATCATCATCAAGCAGTCCCATTCCCAGTGAAGCCGAATGTGAAGATGAGAGCAAAGAGGAAGAGGGCTCTGCTCAAGTAGCACTAGATGATCCAGGTACTTGGCCTAACATTTTGACAAAAAAATATATTGATTTATTGGTAGAACACGGTCCCAAACAAATTGCAGATTTCAAATTTCCGATTGATGAGAGTGGCAGAAAATTAGGCTGTTCATATTATAACAAAACTTTAGTGAACGGGGAGAAAATAAATCGCGCGTGGCTCTGCTATTCCATAAAAATAAATTGTATTTTTTGTTTTGCATGTAAATTGTTTAGTAGAGATAGTTCAACACAACTTGTGAGTACTGGCTTTTCTGATTGGCGTCATTGTTCGGATTACCTCAATAAGCATGAAAATACTCTAAAACACGTTAACTCTATAAGATCGTGGTGCGAAATAAAGACGAGGATGGAAAAAAATTGTACTATTGACGCGGAACAACAAAATGTTTACAATAGAGAGAAAAAGCGATGGCGCGCTATCATTGAAAGAATGATTGCTGTAGTACAATTTTTAGCCAGTCAAAATTTAGCATTCAGAGGAACTAGTACGGAGTTGTATCATAGAGATAATGGTAATTTTTTAAAGGCAGTAGAGATGTTGGCCAAATTTGATCCAGTTATTTCAGAACACCTTAATAATATCAGTAAATACAAAGATAAAAAACACGTATACCGCACTACTTAGGGCAGCATTTTCAAAACGAATTAATTCATATTTTAGCCGAATCTATTCGAAATGAGATAACACGCATTGTCAAAAAAGCCAAATATTACACTATAATTCTCGACTCTACGCCCGATATTAGTCATACAGAACAAATAACGTTTGTAATTAGATGTGTGAACACTACTGATGGTAAAAGTAAAGTAGATATTTTAGAATTTTTTCTAGGATTTTTTCCAGTAACTAGTACCACTGGAGAAGGTCTGTGCAATTTTCTTTTAGAGAAGCTATTACCTAGTCTGCAGCTCGAAGTTAAAGATATACGTGGTCAGGGCTACGACAATGGATCGAACATGAAGGGGAAAAATATAGGGCTTCAGAAACGGATTCTCGATATCAATCCTAGCCGTGTGCGGCTCATACCTTAAACCTCGTCGTTAATGACGCTGCCAGCTCCAGTGGTGAAATTTCTGGAGGTATATAATTTTTTTTCTGCGTCCCCATATCGATGGGATTTACTAAAAAAATACGTGAAAAGTCTAACTTTGAAACCATTAAGTGAAACAAGGTGGGAAAGTCGTATCAATGCTATTAGACCTCTAAAGCAAGACCTCAAAAACATTATTACCGCATTAAATGCCTTAATTGAAGATTCCACCAGAGACGAGAAAACAAAAAATGGTGCAAAATCAATGATTAAAAATCTTGAATCATTCAAATTTTTGTGTTCAATTTTGATTTGGCATGATTTATTATCAAGAATTAATGTTCTGAGTAAAATACTTCAAAATCCTAAATTAAACATCGCGGAATGCATTGAAGGCTTAGATAATTTTAAAAAATATTTTATTTCACAAAGATCAGACGATAATTTCAAAATATTTATCGAATCAGCCACAACACTTGCTAGAGATTTAGGTATTGATCCCGAATTTCCAAGTTCGAGGCTCAGAAAAAAGGTCCGTTTATTTGATTACGAGGGCAGTGATGAACCCCTTTTGAATCCCTTCCAGCAATTCAAGACTTCTTTCTATTTTGCAATTCTTGATCACGCGATCTCTTCGTTAAATGAAAGATTTACATTATTATCTGAGTGCTTTTCAATATTCCGCTTTCTGTATGAGTTTCACAACATTTCTAGTGATGATCTCATGAAAGCCTGCATGGACTTAGATATTAAGTTACAGGTACAGGAGGAAGGAAGTATCGTGAAAGATATAGACGGTATACAACTGTTTAATGAAATAACTTCATTCAAAGATATTTTTCCAGGTAAGAAACAGCCAATTGAGGTATTAGAAATCATAGTCAAAAATGATCTCATTTCCTGTTTTCCTAATTTTGCTCTAGCGAATAGAATTTTTTTAACCTTACCTGTTTCTGTGGCTTCAGGAGAAAGAAGTTTCAGCAAATTAAAAATTATTAAAAATTACTTGAGAAATATTATGACACAAGAAAGGCTTTCAGATTTGGCCATCATCTCTATTGAATCCGAAATCTGTGAAAAAATAGATTTTACGGAAATTATTGATAAATTTGCCACTCAGAAAGCCAGAAAGGTTATTTTATAATTAGGTAATTATAATGATTAGGTACCTAGTCTGTAGACTGTAGAACAACTGATTTATATACTTTTCGTTGAGTTTTGAGTTGGTACTTTTTTTATGCAAAATGCAAAGGTGAAATTATTGTTTGTTTTTTATTTTGATAAAGTATTTTGTTGCTATTAACCTATTTATAAGTTGGCCAAAAAAATTAAGTTTTCAAATTTTATTTGCATTTTTACTCATGTTTCACTTCTTACACTTATTTCACACACAACGATTGTGACGTACGAATACGATAAAAATACGTAACTATCTAATCTATTTTTTCCTAAAATCTGAAAAATGACAAAACTGCAGCCTAACTATCAATTTAAAGGCATTTGACCTTGAACAGAAAAAAAAATTCGCCAGCGGCGCTTTCCTTTTCTGTCACCCCTCCCATGGAACAAAGCTGTATACGCACTGAGTATGTCCAAAATCGTTGTGTGCTAAATAGACGTTATACAGGTAGATGAGTTTCAGTGTTTCAATCAAAATTAACATTAAGACATGCTTTTTTTCCACCTTTATGAAACCCCACTGACAAACCTAACTATCAATTTAAAGGCATTTGACCTTGAACGAAAACAAATTTCGCCTGCGGCGCTTTCCTTTTCTGTCATCCCCGCGCCACGAATTACTCGCCCTCCCATGGAACAAAGCTGTATACGCACTGAGTATGTCCAAAATCGTTGTGTGCTAATATAGACGTTATACAGGTAGATGAGTTTAAGAGTTTATAACGTCAACGTTAAATATTAGTCAAAATAAGAAAAAAATCTCTGGAGGGGCGGCACATCTGGTATTTGCATGCGGGCGGCCAATACCCTAGGATCGGCCCTGACGACCAGTTGCCTTTATATTTTTTGGTACTTCTAAGATCCATAAGGGATCATTTTGATTGTTGTAATCTTTACTTTCAAATGCTACTTGGTGGTTTATTGGTCGCTAAGCCGCTTAAAATTGAGAAAAATGTCTGTGAATCATGATTTCCTCAATATTTTCAAAGATTTTCGACTTTCTTCATTATTTTTATAACAAAAAGAAGTTTATATTGAATTCTTTAGATCATAATCTTCTAATATATATTTACACTACAATATTAATTTATTATTATCATTTCTATTCTATTTTACAACTATTAAAAATCATTGAAAATATTGAGAAAATTATGATTCAGAGAGACTTGTTGTTTTTTCCCAATTTTAGTCGGTTTAACGATCAATAAACCACCAAGTTACATAGATAATTTTAGAGTAGACATTTCAACAATTAAAATGATCACATATAAACCTTTTTTTTCTAAAAATGTAGATAATTCGAAAACTAGTCGTCTTCTGAATTGCGAAAAAATCATGCTCATGTGACACCAAAATTTTCAAGTAATCTGAAACTTTTGTACGCGAGAAAAAAATTAATTACTGAAAAATCGGTTTTTCGTAATTTTGGCGGTTAATTTGAGGTTATATCGAATCGTGTTGATACAAAAGTTTTTGATGTTTTTTATTATCTACAACTTTCTCCTTGAACATTTTCTGTTAAGAGGTCACGTTTCGCCGCAAATCGCAAAAACCGTTTTCAACCCCTAAACTGCATCCCCATTTCACCATATTGTGTGTTTTCGTGTTTGATTTTGTATTTTCCACAAAGTTGGAACCTCGACAACATTCTCCACCTGGTCCTTGCCTGTTACTTTTTTTCCTAGTTTAAACGTTTAGAATTCGCTTTGGCATCAGCCTAAAGCCGCGTACTCACTAGGCGAACGAAAGCGAATGAACAGGACCGCACGTATGCCTAAGCATGCGCTTGTGTTTGTTGTTACGGTCCACACTGGCGAATGTTTACACACGAATTCGTGCGTTGTTGTATTTTGCCGCACCTGTCGTACCATAGTCAGTGCAGTGACATTTCGAAGGTATTAAGTATTATTATTACGTTAATTTTTCATTGTTTTGGGTTCCACAGACATTCATGTTCTTTATAAAGATCTATTAGTTGCAGAATATAATAATTATAGTTCTATTTTCTGAATTATAAAAATAAACGATTATAACTCTAAATAACCAAAGAAAAACAAACTACATGAACAAAATAAATCGCACTTGCTTGCCCCTGGCTTGTGTTTGTTTACATAATTGTTATCGAATGCATTCGCTTATACGTACATACCAGCACATTGCCCACCGCATGCGGACGAAAATCCTTTAAAGTACCGACTGCTGGCGGAACTCTGCCGAAAGCAAACGCATGCGTTCCTTCACGTGCGTTTCTTGGTACACAGTTGCCGAACGTATACGTGCGGTTCTGTTCATTCGCTTTCGTTCGTCTAGTGAGTACGCGGCTTAATACTTTAGAACAACTTTAAAGTAATGTTGACAATATCCACCTTCATTTGTGAGTTTAAATTAATGTGGTTAGTGGAAGATACATATAATTTGAAGTTTAAAGTGGGTAACCAGGACAACGTGGAAAATAAATGATAATCAACAGGAAAATTTCGAAGTAAAATCCACATAGTAATTCATCTTATAAATGGTATAGAATACATAAATGAAAATACCAACTCCAACAAGAAGACAGTTCACGTACCTGAAGAACAATAATATTCGTTTTGGCTTCATACTGACGCTATTCGGGCAAAAACCACCAAGAAGCTAAATTGTAATGTAATCACTTTTTTACTGCCAGAGGGTAATCGGTCACTATCCGGAACATTTATTTCACTTTGTTGAACGACGAAACACAATTTACTTCAAAAAATAAAACACTTCTAACCATTTTCTCTAGAAAAGGTAAACACGTCTTCTAGACGTGAAAGTTCAAAAGAACAATGATAAGAGCCAAACATCAGTATACAGAAAGCCGACTCATACCGGACAATACCTGAAATTCGAATCGAACCATCATGGTGCTACAAAGAGAGGGGTTGTTCGATCGCTGGTGGACCGTGCCTACAACCTATGTAACACAGATAAAAGTCTTACCATCGAATTGGACAATATCAAGAAAGATCTGCGACGAAATGGGTACCCCAAAAAACATATAGAAGAGGTTCTAGCTCGCAGGGGGGATAGGAACAAGAAACCAGATAAGCCGACACAAACCACACTGTGCGTTCCGTATGTTAGAGGTCTATCGGAAAGAATAAAGCGAATTGGGTCGAAATACAAAATACGGACATGTTTCAAGTCAGGTAACACTATTCGCAGCCATCTCACAAAGACGAGACCACATAACGCTGACATTGACTCCAAAAACTGCATCTACCGCATCCCTTGTGAATGCGGCGAAGCTTATCTTTGAGAAACTAAGAGACCACTTAGCGTTAGACTCGCTGAACACAAGAGAAACACTCAACGAGAAGAAACATCAAAGGCAGGAATAGCGGATCATGTCTGGACGACCCAACACAACATAAAATGGACTAAAGCCGAAGTCATCCATAAAGAAGAGGGCTGGTATAGAAGGAAGTTTAAAGAGAGTGCATATATTATGAACAACAAAGTCTTTAGTCAAGCTACCATAGAAATCCGTAATGTATGGAAACCCTTAATTAGTGGCATGGATCAATTGAAATTGCGATAAGAATTAACAATGCTGTACCGGAGGGACCTGGCACAGTAATTAACAAGCTTACCTGAATACCGCCAAATTACCCCTAGGCTAATGACATAAAATTATCCACAGCATATATAAGAAGTATTCTTGAGATTGTCGCATTATACACTTGATAACGACTGTAGATTTTAACAGTTGAAACGTCGTGATTAAAAAATTGCAGAGAATTGAATTTTTCTTTGTTCCTTTTTAGACAATGAAAGTCCAGAATAACCTCACTCAAAGTGAAACATTGTCAACCACTTTCAAACAAACGATGAAATTTGAACCTTGCAGAAATGCGCCAATGATGCCACGTTGTGAGCTGTAGAAACGATTTAAAAAAGTTTTTTATAGAAATTTTGGCTAAAGAATATCAATATAAATATTCATTTAATTAATTTGTATGAATAATTTTCGGAAATAATTTAAGAAGTCAGATAGCGCATAGTAAAAAAAAATATTTCATTTATAGTTAATCTCACTCAAAGTGCCAATAATATACTTCAGAAATTCTTCAAATGACTAAATGATGTGAAACAACCTTGAAATGCTCAAGTTTTGGATTCTCAGTAACAAATTATCTAATGGACTATAAATGATAGGAGGTTGACAACAGCTTCTTCTGGTAATTTATAAAATGCGAGCGCAGCAATCATCTGCTGTGATTTCACCTTTTCATATTAATTACCAGCATTTTGGATAGCTAGTCTCTGGTAGAAGTCCATTTTAGCTCAAAGTGGAGTGGTGTAGATGAATCCGGAAGAAGTATCACAAAATCATCTCCACAACTTTAATTATAACAAATTTTCAAATGTGAGGGTATACGTTTAGGATTAAGCCAGAATTCATCTTCAGCCTTATACAATAAGTTATGGAAAGGAAAGAATCATTTTTTTTATAAATTTGAATGTTGAATAGATAAAACTGAACTAATAATATGTTGGTACTATGTCCAATGCCCAAGCATGGTAGGTATAGTAATTAAATGAAAGAAAAAAAAAATAAAACACGAAATCTATCTAATACATGGTCCGGAGATACATGAATCGTGTTTTAATATTAAAAAACAAAAAAATCTTTCTTTTAATTACTATACGAGTAGTTCCATTCCACATTCAAAGTTATAAAAAAATGATGTTTTTCTTCACATAACTAATATTGTATAAGGCTGAAGATGGATTCTGGCTGAATCCAAAACATGTACCCTCCATTTGAAAATTTGTTATATTCAAAGTTGTGGTGGTGATTTTGTGACAAGTCTTCCTGATTCTTGGATACCTAGGTTAGTAAGGTTAGGTAAGGTTGTGTCCCTTTTTTTACTTTTATAAATTCGGTCCATAGCCGAAAACGTGGACTGTTATGAGAAAGAGACACGCGTGCAAAGGCGTAGTAATGTATAAAATACTAGAACAGCGAGCATCTGCTGTGATTTTACATTTTCACACTAATTTCCAGATATCCGATAAACCGAAATGACTACCTTGGCAACATCGCATTATCTCTAAACGAAGATGACATAACTAGCATCGGCTAAAAATTGATATTAATACTCTCTGAATGATTTCCCGCATCCATAACTTGTCAACAGCGAATAATGTCCACTTCAATCCATGTTCATATCAGATTTCCAGTAATCCAATGTGATCAACTTGGCAACAACGCATTTCCGCAAAACAATAATGGTAGGCACTCTTAGAATTGGCTTAAAATGTATAATTATATTCTCCAATCAAAATTTGTACAACGCTCTTTTTAATGATTTCCCTCTCCCCTACCTTGGCAACAGCGCATTTCCGCAAGTCAAAATGTCATAGCAGGAACCACCTGATTGAATTGAATAATGTCCACTCCGATCCATCTCCATATCAGATTTCCATTAACCCGAAGTGACCTACTTGACAACAGAGCAATTCCGCAAAACAAAAATGGTACCTTTAGATTCGCCTGATGGCACAAAATCGCGATGTTGTGGCCATAATTTTTACTTTGCCAAACAGCGGACGGCAGCTTTTCGTCTGGCGACACTGGGTCGTGGTCCAAATGATAAAAAATTTCAAAATTGTCAAAAACCCTAATGATGTTTTATTGTTCAAAATGAGCAATAAGGATGACTATGTACAAACATGAATACAGATATGATTGAATGACAAAAAGAATAAATGTCGATATGTGGTGTCCAGAACTCTATCCAGAATAATTATTGAAAAGTAAATATGAACGAAATCTGATCAGTTTCAAAATGATAGTAAAATCAAATATCACCTCTAGGTATTATCGTTGGACACATAATAATATACAGTTATGCAAGAAAATATTCACATAAAATGATAGACATAAATTACCTATTTATCTAACGGTCTCTCAGATAATCTGCCATCAGTTCATTCTTCGGTGATGGTAATTTTTGCATGTAGATATCCAACGGTGAACAGTAATGTTACTGGTATGAACATTCAGATTCCAGACAGCTAGACATCTAGGTGGTAGACTAAAATAACATAGGGTTGGGTGCGTTCTTGGGTAAAGTTTGAAATGAGCCTCGCAAAAAACGGCCCCCCAGGATGAAGTAAGCCCCAGTTTGGAATCGCTTTGAAAGTTAGCCTGGCTTTGAAAGTAAGCCCCCTGCTTTGAACGTTGTCAAGGCTTTGAAAACTGCCCTCATTTTGAACCCTGCGAAATAGGTAAAATGACAACCTATTCCAACACGTGTTGAGTGAAGTCTAAAAATAGAAAAAAAGGACTGGAATGAAATTACAAAAATGACTTACCTCTTACTCCAGAGGGTTCACAAAATACCCAGTAATTATTTTCAAATCACTAAATGACTCGATGAGGCATATCCCCAAACTTGAAGATATTGAGAGACTATGAGGAACGACATGATCTCATCTGCGTCTCGTGGATCTTTCCACCCAAAATTTCCACGCGCTTGTCTGAGTTGGTTTCACTCAGAATTCCGGAAATCAATATGACAATCAGTGTTACCAACATTCAAAAAATTAAAATGACATATTTCCCATTCACTCGAGAATAGAACAAGTTCGGAACGATAATAAATATTGGAACAAGCCAGAGTTCACACTGAGCGAATAAGTAGTGAACGAAAGGGAACTAGAATGCTTATTAGTATTGTGTTCGCTGATAATTGTCTACTGTCTGAATGTTAACCTATACTTTGGCAAATGAGAACAAAATATTGCCATCATGAATCATGATCGAATGGCTCTGAAATTAAACATATTATCAATGAAAAACAAATACATACTCATGCAATGACGTGCCTAGAAAAATAACAATTAGAAACATACAATATTCATTTCGGTGACGATAATATAAATGTATGATAAGTAAATAAAATCAACCTCACTGTAATGTAATTGTTCAGTCCAGGACTGAGATACTAGTCATATAGCAAAGCATAGATTTGATAGGAAACTTTGGTCAATGAACGAACAGGTGATGGTGAAAATAAATATACAGTGGGTGAAAACTTATAACCAACTCAATATCAGCACTTCATCGATTACTCGAATAAATAATCATATTGACCACCGCACTGCAGACATGCCTATGTCGGACAACCCCATGACCAAACTTGTTCTCTATGCAGATGACACGGCTATCTTTGCTGAGTCATCTCATGAGAGAGGAGTAACATCGAAGCTGCAACTTCAGATAAACAAGCTGGAACCGTGGTTCAATCGTTGTAAGATCGGAATCAATGCAGACAAAGTCAAGGCCATACTGTTCACGAGGCGACGTAGGACACCCGAGGGCCATGTTACTATGAACGACGAGAGAATTCCATGGGTAGACGAAGCTGTTTACCTAGGAGCAATCCTAGACAAGAAACTCACGTTTCAGAGGCACGTCTCCCACAGATTAGCTATAGCGAAAGCCGCAAGGCATAAGCTGTACCCACTCATCGGACGTAGGAGCAACATGGCACTCGAGTTGAAACTACGCCTCATCAAGACAATTCTTCTGCCTATTATATTGTACGCATCCACTGCTTGGGGGCAGTGCGCGAACAGTTATAGGCAAAGGATACAGGCCTTCTTCAACGTCTGCCTGAGGATGGCAACAGACGCACCACAATATATGCCCAACAGGTTCATATATCGAGACTCAGACATCCACCCAGACTATATCGACAGACTGATCAGACAACATGTGGGGACTACTCTAGACAGAGTAGAGACCCACACGAACCCGCTGCTCACGGAGCTCCACGAGAACAGACGTGAGCAAGACGACAGAGACAGAGACAAATACAGACGTCCAGTAAACCAAGGAGACAGCGACACCCCTGAAGAAGTACGGCGGAGGCGAGACCTTCGGCGACGCCAACGTCTACTTCAACAGGCACCAAATCACGATTAATCATGCCTTTATGTTTCAGATACCAAGAAGAACCGACCAAGTAGTAATTTCAATTTCAGTTAACTCAGCACACAGCACTCGGCCCTCAGCCGAGAGTTTTTTCAGGCCTTCAGCCAGTTTCAGGGGGGCACCATGCACAGTAAAGTAAAGTCATTGTTTAAAAGTCAACTCATGTCAGATATAAGGGAGCTTCAAGCCGAGAATTGGCTGGGCACTCCATATCAAACGGTCAGATTTTATTCTGCTGATCGCCAGTCATCAGGATGAGGAACCGCTTTAATGAGGTACACTTCATGCTATGTAGAAATGATTAAATTAAATAGCATTTTATTATTTAAACCTGATATAGCGTGTGAGAAAAAGAAAATAATGTTCAATTCGTTTATCCACAACAGATTTCCAGTGGAACCGGTGGAAAGAGGGCATTTTATAAATGGAGAGGAAGTAAGATCAAAGATGAACACATGAACACAGACACATTCGCTTTGAAATCACCAAAATGACAAGAA
This sequence comes from Chrysolina oricalcia, assembly GCA_944452925.2. Taxonomy (NCBI): domain Eukaryota; kingdom Metazoa; phylum Arthropoda; class Insecta; order Coleoptera; family Chrysomelidae; genus Chrysolina; species Chrysolina oricalcia. The sequence goes on from OX101816.2 coordinate 15,495,516, forward strand.
TTGACTAAGATCATTAAAACTCTAGACAAACCGAGGCGCTTACCGACTGGACCTGGGTGTACCTCTACAGAACGCGTTAATATCTGCCTACAATGGTCTTCTAGGGCAACGAAAGATTTACAGATTTCAGGTAGCAGATGAGACGTAAATTCAATATTGCAAGAGGACTGTGGGATGATTATACAATAAATAATACAATGGAGTTTATTGCTGCAAACATCTGATTACATTCTATGTGAAAATTAAAGTATGTATGATATACCGGAATAGTCTGAGATCCCTATTATTGAGAAATACTCAGAGCACAAAAATGTTTCCCTATTTGGACTGGACCATCAGAAGTATTGAAGCCCCCATCGAAATGGGAGCTTCAATTGTAGGGATATTCCTGAAATAATTACGTTGGTCACTGTGAGATCGGCCTTTCTACAGAAAAGAAATGCTTAGGTTTTATCGCCATTGAATTCTACCAAGTTGTTGGATCCCCGTTTTACGATTTTTGCTAGGTCCATATTTGAATCGTTCACGTTCCTTCCCCGTATTAATCTGATATGGGAACTTTGCGGTATGAACATAAGATGGAAACTTGACAAGGAGTCCCTGGTGCCAAACGCGAATTCAATATTCCTCTTATATTGATTCTAGGAAAAAAGAACTATTAAGTTCATCCAAGTTTGATAGCACATTGTTTGAATATTATCTCACTAATATTCAACAAATCATTTTAACATATGCTGGGTAGTAGTAGTAGTAGTTCTTTGGGGAGGCCGCAACCGCAGCCAGGCAAGTAGGCCCTCATGGACCCTTTTTGCCATCCCCTGTTCTCCACTTATCTACATTCAACCTCCTAGTATTCCTTTTCGAACCTTTGTGACGTCCTAATGAAGGTCAATATGTCCGACCGCTCCAAGTCGACTAGTTCCTCTTGCTGGAGTTTCTCAACTCTGAAGGTTCCGAATCCGTATGCCTCACACTCGCCGAGGAAGTCAGATGAAGTTTCTTCGTCTTCTTCACATTTGCGGCAAGTGGGGCTGTCTTCTATACCCATAAATAAGTGATTGGTGTCGCCTAACTTATTATGTCCTGTTAGTATTCCTGTAAGGAGGCGTAGTGCTTGGCGGTTTCTGCCTAAGAGCCATGTCGTCCTTGACTTATTGGAGCCGGCCACGAAGTCTTTCGACTGCCTGCAGCCGGTGTTAACCCTCCAAAGTTTATTCAGCTCTTCTTCTGCCCACTCGTCGAGGGCTGAAGTGGTGTGACTTCTTGCGATACTTAGTACAGGCTCCGGCCCACAGAACGACGTTGCGGATCCGGGTCATATACTGGGTGAATATTGGTTTAGTAATATTAATCAATATCGATAAAACAATTTTGTCTAAATATTGCTTCCAACGTCTAGAATGAATATTGCAATCTCAATATGGATAAAAAGCAATGGTTTGATAACACACTGATTGATTATTATTCCACGAATATTTAACTAATTTAATTAACCAATTTTGATTAAAATTATTGCGAAAACCCCGCTAATACTAAAATAAGAATATCGTATCTTGACAATATTATTCAAGTAATACAGGGTCCTGCAACAGTGCGCAAGGCTTTCAAAATATTGGAGTTGAATTTTTTGAAAGAAATACCCTGTAATTTTTCCATATTCAGAATCATCCTAATGACCAACTTATGACCGCAATATTAGCACCAGTCTTTGGAAGGTGCGGACGTTAATTTTTTTTTCAAAGAAAATGTACTTCTCACCTCCCAATTAAAAATTCATATGTTGGATGAATTAACCATTTCACTGTAAATCAATTGATAATTCTATTTGAGATGGTTATAGGATGCAACTGCATCATTTTTGAAGGTCGGCATCATACAGAGTCTTCAGAATAAATGTTTGAACTTCGTGAATTTGGAATCGAATCTTCTCAGAAACACTCTGTATATCTTTCGATGGATCGACGTAGAATTGAGATACAAAAAGTTTTTCCGTATAATGATATATTGCTCATTTCTAGCCGATATTAAGTAGTGTGAAATAATTATTCATTTCAAATAAATCGAAAAATAAACAAACTGTGACGAAATGGAAACTGAAGTAAATGTTCAAAATGTCTTCCACCCTGTTCTATACACAATCTGATTCAGTTGTAATAGTGGCAAATATATTTTTTTATTCTTTGTTGCATAATCATATAGGAGTTGTTGGTGGATCATTGTAAACTGTTTGCTTCACATGTCCCCACAAGAAGAAGTCGAGTTTGGTTGGATCAGGTGATCTAGCTGGCCACCTGGTGGGTCCATTTCTTCCAATCCCTCTGTTGGGGAAAGTATCTTGGAGGTGATCTTGTACAATCTGTGAAAAATGTGCTGGAGCTCCATCTTGCTGAAGCCACATTCTGTTTCGAGTATATTCAGGCAGTATATTCCTTAGGAAATCCAGGTACATAGGTCCATTGAGATGCCCTTTCAAACAATCTCCTGAAGCTTTTTTCTTCCGGATGTCTTCTCTCAGGATAGAGGGTAGCATACATTTTACTAGCTAGAAGACAATTTATTTCGCTATCCCCTTATACAAAAACCATATCAATAAGCTCATCTCTATCAAAATTCATTTTGGTAATTTCAAATTGAAACCAAACCGTACACTGGCAACTTGTCAAATCCAGTGAACAGAAGAATCCTTAAATTATGTGGATAGAATTGACACTCTACAACAGCGAAGTGGTCGAGGTGTTAGAGCGTTTGGCTTCCACCCAGACGGTCCGGGTTCGATCCCCGGTCGTGTGTCACTGAGCTGAAGTGGTTCGGATTCCACTTTTATTTAAACTGTAGGTCCCGGATCTCCCTTGCTCGCACAAGCTCTGCATTTGATGAGGGGTTTTCTCCGAAAACCTAGGAGTTTCGTAAAAACAAATTTTACAATTTTTTTTTTTAATTTGACAATCATGAGGATGGAAATCCGAAAAGTCACAAACATTGAGATGTCGTTCCATAGTACAATTAATTTAAGTTGATACATGAAATGACATATTTCGAACATTGATTTTCAATGTATAATTCGTTATATTTCGATCTTTTCGATTTATTTCAAATAAATAATGATTGCGCCACTCGAGTTTTAGCTTTAATAAATATCTTCAAAACGGCTGGAAATGAATAATATATCATTCTTAAAAAAAAATTTCTATTTTAATTCTACGTCGATCCGTCTAAAAATATAAATGTTCCAATTGCAAAATCTGAGAAAATTCAATTCCACATTCTCGAAGTTCAAACATTTATTCTGAAGACCCTGTATGATGCCGACCTTCAAAAATGATACGGTAGCTTCCTATAACCATCCCAAATAAAATCATCAGTCAATTTAAAGTGAAATGGATAATTCACAAAACATATGAATTTTTGAATTGTGAGGTGTGAACAAAATTTTTTTTTGAATGTCCGAGCCTGCCAAAGACTGGTGCTAATAATGCGGTCATAAGTTAAGGTCATTAAGGTGATTCTGAATATGGAAAAAAAATACAGGGTATTCCATTTGAAAAAATTCAACTTCAATTTGCCACACACTTATGACACATTTTGTATATCTGATGAAAATATTTTCTAGTTATGCGCCTTCGTCAACAATTTGAGTTTATATTTGAACACAATCAGTTACTTTCATGGTATGAGTGCTATGAAAGCCTGACGCACTGTTGCAGGACCCTGTATATCAAGTAAATATTTTGCCAATATGTTCACAATACTGTTCCAATATTCTACCATCATAGGTGTGATACTTGGGGTCCGCTCTCATGTATGCTCAGTCACAACCAGAATCTATTTCCGTATCCTTTCCGTGAAAATTAATAAATCAGTGTTTACATACATCTGCTTTAGTTTTTATTAATTATGTTGAATGAAGGACAAGTTTTATATTTTTATTATCCGATTTTAATTGTCTGTTGCCGAAAGAAAAATGTTTGTTTCACTTGGCATGAGATTCGTATAAGGGTATATTTTAAGTATTCAGAAGTTATAAAAATATTTTTTATAACTTTTCAGGTGTAGGTAATGTGTATTTCAGGAGATTTTCATTTACAATTATTCATACTTTTTCTTTTTCCTGGATACCTTCTTTTGTCGATCAGCGTTGCGAATACTGCCTTTTTCTTTTCTTGTGTTTTATTTTATCATCCACAATTTTTTACTTCCATGAATGATTTTCTTCTAGTTTACTCCACTGCAGCCAAAGGCATATAGGCAGCATTAATGAGGTTAGGTGGGAATTTTGAATTACGATCCATATTTGGATCCGAACACTGAATTCCCCATGCATTTCTTATGTGTCTAAAAATTACGCCAATCTCACGCTTGTTTTTAGATGCTTTCGCAAATTACTTATGATATATTTTCATTGAAATAGAATCAGTGAACCTTTTTCGACAAGCTATACAGGGCGGGTCACCTTAGACGTTTACGAGAACGGGAAATAGGATCATTCTGAAAATTTGGTTTCTCTAGTACTTGCTCTTGGTCTATCGGTCTAAAATATTTTCAGCAATGCAGCATTGCCGCTTATACCAGAAAGTAGCAGCATCTTTGTTATTTCGAATGGGTCACCCTGTATATTACCGCATTTTTGAACTCGTCATTCCTTTCTGATTATTTTTGTCTCATATTCCCCTATAACTATCTCTAACGGTTTTTGAGATATTGGTTATTTTCCATATTTTTTATCCAAAACAAAGCTCGAATTGAATGTTTATTTCTGCGGTATTTGGATTCTTAGGAAGTTGCCATTTTGTGTTTAGTTCATCAAGATCATGTACATTGATTCTGCATAGAGAAGTTTGTTCTGCGTTATACAGGGTCGTTAAAAATTCATGATCTTACTGCTAAATACGAAAAGGGTTGAAAGTGCGTTTTTTTTAAATGGAACATCCTGTATATTATGAAATATTCCGAAGGATGACTGAATTCCCTTCGAATTGATATATCATGTTCCTATACCTAAATAGCCAGAATTCCGAGATAATAGCAATTTTCACTTGTAATCTCCCAAGTGCTTGAATTATTGCCGGAAATTTTTCGAGTACATCAATTTTCTTTGAAAATTCATGTACGAGATAAATTTACGGAAATTAATTCAAGTACGAGGGGAATTCGGTAAGAAAATTTCACACCGAGAAATGAAAATCATTCAACAATTCATAAGAAATAACTAAAGCTGGTTTCACCTGAACTATTTATAACCACTGAAATATTGATATGTAAAATACTTAACAAAATTTTCATCAATAAATGTGTTTAAATTTGGAACAAAAAAAATGCTAGATGCCAGTGAAATAAGGAGTGCTACAACTATATCTCCAAATACCCGGATTTTGAAATGTTTGAAACCCAATGGTCGGCATTTTGAAAATTTATTGTGAACGTTTTCTAATTTTTGACAGATAATTAATGAAATTATGTTGTAATCGTACAAACTTCCTTTTGTTCATCGGTTGTAAATCAGGGTACGTTTCATTGAATTTTCTGCACGTTCTTGCTATAATTCTCTCTCATTTTCCATGAAGAATAAACAATTTCATAGAAACTTCGTTTGAATAGTTATTTCCCTCAAATTTTCATAATGTAATGTACCATCATGACATTTAATAGCCACCTTAGATGAATATGAGAAAAATAAATCGATTTTTTTTGAAAATTTCACACCTCACTTTAATAGCCAATCAAAATAGTATATTGTGTATCTAGTGCGTGTATACTTTTTACGCGAGTGTGGAAGTTTGTGGAACGAGCCGCAGACGAGTTTCACAATCCGCACGAGCGTAAAAAAGTCTTCACGCACGTGGTGCACACTATACTTTTTCTACGACCTTTTACTTAGAGATTGAATTAAAGGAAATTTTCATCGGGTGCCTCTTTGAAAAATTTTAATACGTGTTCCTTTTCCAAAACGCGTGATTTTTTAGGAATGTATCCCTCGTTTTTCCGTTTCAAGAAAGCGCGAACTTTCGGATAATCACCAATTTGTACGTTGTACTTAACACTAAGGGTGCTTTTCAACATTGAGTAGTGACTCCATAAGGTAGAAGATTTAACCTTTGTTGATAATTCAGATAGGTAGGCTAATATTACCCTTTCGGAGAATGATTGGACGTTGTTTGTATTGCGCCATTGCATAAACTTTTCCAAAGTGTTTTCGTAAATTCCCAACGATTTTTGTGGCAATAACGATGAACTTGCTTCACTGGCTGCTAACGTTATATTTGGAGGAGTTGATGGGAGTACTTCAATACTGTCCATCAGGAATTTGCGTGAAATACACGGCTAATCGGTTTAAATCAAAATTTCGTCGTACAATTCATTAATTCAGAGGGTAAGTAATTACTATTTACGGTCTATTAACTGATGTAACTCTGAACTTCACTCTGCGGGAACTGTCATATTTGTCAATTTCTCTCGCCAGCGACCGGTGTGTGAATTTGTTTTGACTCTTATGGCACCGGTGCGTGAAATAAATCGCATAAGAAAAGCATGGCACTTCACACACCGATTCGTGAAATGAAGCTTTACACATTTTTATCGATGTGTGACGATAGTAATTCACATACGGGAGTAGAAAAAATTCGTTCTTGTTTAGATACCATGGCAACCCTAAAAATTTCCGGAAATTTTATCCTCCTGGGTACCCTGGGCGAAATTAATAAGTGGAAATTTTTCTGTCAAACATTTGACATGTGACAAGTTAATATTTTGCTTCAATGTACAAATAGAGGTATAGTTTTCGTATGAAAGGAAATAATTATGTATTTACTAGATATTTGGAATGTGTTTATTTTCTCCACGATTATTGCAGAAATTGTCAATTCTGAAATCATATTTCAGAAGAAGGTCAAGACACCATTTGTCACAAGTTTTTATCAGCGGTAGTGTTGCGGCCTATGAGTCGCTAGGTCGATGGTTCAATACATGATTAGAACATAACTTCTTTATTTTTTTTTGTTCCAAATTTAAACACATTTATTGATTACAATTTTGTAGTATTTTGTAAGTATTTTACATATCGATATTTCAGTGGTTACAAATAGTTCAGGTGAAACCATCGTTAGTTATTTCTTATGAATTGTTGGATGATTTTCATTTCTCGGTGTGAAATTTTCTTACCGAATTAATTGCCGTAAATTTATCTCGTACATGAATTTTCAAAAAACTTCATGTACTCGAAAAATTTCCGGCAATAATTCAAGCACTTGGGAGATTACAAGTGAAAATTGCTATTATCTCGAAATTATGGCTGTTTAGGTATAGGAACATGATATATCAATTCGAAGGGAATTTAGTCATCTTTCAGGATATTTCATAATATACAGGATGTTACATTTAAAAAAACGCACTTTCAACCCTTTTCGTATCTAGCAGTAAGATCATGAAGTTTGAACGACCCTGTATAACGCAGAACAAACTTCTCTGTACAGAATCAATGTACATGATCTTGATGAACTGAACACAAAATTGCAACTTCCTAAGAATCCAAATACCGCAGAAATAAACATTCAATTCGAGTTATGTTTTGGATAAAAAATATGTAAAATAACCAATATCTCAAAAACCGTTAGAGATAGGTATAGGGGAGTATGAGGTAATATACAGGGTGACCCATTTGAAATAACAAAGATGCTGCTACTTTCTGGTATAAGCAGCAACGCTGCATTGATGAAAATATTTTAGATCGATAGACCAAGAGCAACTACTTGAGAAACGAAATTTTCAGAACGATCCTATGTCATGTTCTCCGTAAACGTCTAAGGTACCATCAACCGTGACCCACCCTGTATATAATCAAAATTTACAATAAAATTGGATAAGCTCATACTAATTAATGACTATAAAATGTATGGGCAAATTCAATGGACGTTTGTATTAGCTTCATTGCGTTGCTGATTGGTGGAGGTACTTTGGAGGAAAAATCAATGTTTTGATCATACAATATGAGAACTTGTGACGGTGGAGAATAAAATTTGAAATAATACATTGATTTGCGCCTGGCTGCAATCACAGACAACCAAGTAGTTGCAATTTTTATACAATGCCAACAAAAGAAATAGATTTTAAAATGTGGATACAATACTTGGCACGGTTAGATATCAAATACATTCAAGAGATGGATTCAGATTTGAAAGATGGATTTTCAGCCGAATTGATGAAAAACCTAATAAAAATAGTTGTGTGTGTAGTTGTCACATCAAAGATGGTTTAAAAGGAAATGGAGCGACTATATTAGGCTGGTGCCAAAACGAATTTTATACGCTTAAAATGAGAAAAAAAGGTAACAGGCAAAGACCAGGTGGAGAAAGTTGTTTTGAAGTTCCCACTTTGAAGAAAAAAAATATTTAAACACGAAATGGGATGCAGTTTAGGGGTTGAAAACGGTTTATTGTGATTTACGGCGAAACGTGACCTCTTAGCAGAAAATGTTCGATGGCAAAGTTGTAGATAATAAAAAAAATCAAAACTTCTGTATCCAACAGTTTTGACATAACCTCAAATTAACCGCTAAAATGGCGAAAAATCAATTGTCATTATTTAATTTTTTTCTCGCGTACAAATGATTCAATTTACATGAAAACTTGTGGAGGCGGCTAGTTTTCGAGTCATGTACATTTTTCGAAAAAATTACCCTTATCTACCACGAACAATTGTTCTGGTCTTTTTTTATATTTCGAAGGTCTATAAGTGATAATTTTTTTTGATGAAATGTCTACTTTCGAATGGTTTATGAAATTTGGTGGTTTCTTCATCGTTAAACCGCTTAAAATTGAGAAAAACCGACAACAAGTCTCTCTGAATCATGATTTTGTCAATAATTTCAATGATTTTCAATAGTTGTATAGAAGAATAAACACGATATTATTAAATTAATTTTGTTATGTGATTATGTATTCTAATATTTTATAATGAATCATTTAATATAAACTACTATTTGTTATAAAAATAACGAAGAAAGTCGAAATTTAGGAATAATGGACTTTACAACATACTATTCAAGTTTAGATGATGTTTATCAACAACGGTAAAAATAAAATATATCAGCATTGATCCATATTTTTTTAAGTTGAAGATTTTTTACATTTCCCAAAAATAATGTATCCTGATATTGTATTACTTAGTGGAAACGAAGAGTTCATTCACAATGAATGGATGAAAAAATATATATGAAGCAGATAAATTCGCATATTCTAGTGATTGGAAAGGTGTAGGTGATGCATTCTCAAAGACTGAACGATTAATTATTAACACCATGGATAATATGTCTTGAAGATGGCAGTATTGTTAGTGCTCATTGTGATTGTACAGCAGCTTTGGGAATATTTGTTCCCGTGTACCTAAAGTGTTATTTTCTATGGACGACAAAACAAGAAAACAGGAGGAAGTTACAATGACAGGAAAAAAAGCAACTAATAAGCCAGCTGAACTCTGCAGAGTTTTGAACTCAAAGGACCACTCACGTTTCTTATGGAAAATGGCTTTCCGTGAATTTGTCCGAATTTTTGGTATGGTGTAGATCTGGATACACTGATCAAAAGTGTCTATTGCCAAAAACTCCAAAAATGGACAGTTTTCCAGATATGGCTCTATCAATGTATTTTTTTTGCATTTTTTTGGATTTTGACACATAATCAGTTCACTCTCATACTTAGGAAAAACTGAGTTTCAATGATTTCACTGCAGGAATCGTCACTGACGATGTAACTGGACTATTTTCAATTTCTATAGTCCAGTTTTTGTAGAAACAAAAACTTCTGAATTGCTCAAGGTATCACAGAGTCACATATATTCAACACCTTTCGATAAGGGCACTATAAAAATAATATTCGATACACACTATAGGAACTGAATCTGGGATACTTTTTTTTTAAATAGTTTCCTAGTCGTAAAAGAAATAGTGGTAAATGCAAAGTGAGCATATAGAAAATCGTTCATAATGTAGGTAGGACGACACAAATACTCGTATCGAATGCAGTTTGTTTATACCGAGTGTTAAATATCAATAGAAACAAGAGAGTACATACCCAATAATTATTTCTAATCGCTAATCGAACCGTTAAGGCAAATGGATCCGTGAAAATGTCTGAATATTTGATATGATGTGGATTAATCAACATCGAAATTTCGATGCACTGATCAAGTGTCTATTGCTACAGACTACAAAAATGGACGGTTTTCAAGATATGGCCGTATCAATATCTGATTTTTTTCGTTTTCTAGATTGTGGCCAATAATCGCTTAGCTCTTATACCCAACAAAAACGGGATTCTATCGATTTGTGCGCAGGAATTGACTGAAAAACAGTTGTATTTCATTTCAGATACATTCATTTGGAGAAATTAGCATACACTGCTCGTCACTGGCGATGTAGCTGGGCTATTATTTTCAACTTTTGTATTTCCGTGTTCGTAGAAACAAAAACTCTTGAATTGTTCTAGTTCTAACAAACATAGGTACTTATATCCAACACAATTCAATTGTGGCATTTGAAAAAATAATATGCGATACACACTCTAAATATGATTTGATTTTTTTTTGAAATATTCTCCTGGCCATCAGGAAAATAGTGATTTGAATTTTTTTTGAAATATTCTCCTGGCCATCAGGAAAATAGTGAAAAATGCAAAATGAGAAACTAGAAAATCGTATTTATAATGTACGCTGACGAGATGAATGCAGTTTGTTTATAACGAGTGTTGAATATCAATAGCACCAAGGAAATACTACTCTTATTGTTAATATTGAACCGTTCAGGCAAACGGATTCGTAAAAATGTCTGAATTTTTTATTCGGTATAGGCAATAGCTTTTTCAGCTGAACAATTTATGTATGGGAGGTCAACAATAGTTGACATTTCATAAGAATAATATTCAATTTGTTAATGGACAGATTGAACCACAGTTACAAACCGACCCACATTTGCAAATTCTATTCCAATACGTACAAAGTAACTCGATCTGTTTACAGAAGATTAATTACGAGTTTTGCCAAATGATTTTTTAAAATCATTTTCGAATATTTAATTCAGCTGTGCGTCAAACGATGTCTGCAGCCAGAAAGTCACGTTTCGGCGTCCCTCCAAACTTGGATTTGCCGTCAATTACCAGAGACATATTATAACATTTGCAAATACCATGCATAACCAAGAAACGTACCTATCAATATAATTTTTGAGAAGAATCAATATGTTTGATGAAGTGAACACGGTTAAGTAACTGTGATTCAATCTGTCCATTAACAAATTGAATATTTTTGTTATGAAAAGTCAACTATTGTTGACCTCCCACTCATAAATTGTTCAACTGAAAAGGCTATTGCCTACACCGAATAAAAAATTCAAACCTCTTTGCCTTAGCGGTGCAATTAATAATAACAGTAGTAATGATTTTTGGGTATGGATTTCCTTGGTGCTATTGATATTTAACACTCGGTATAAACAAACTGCATTCATCTCGTCAGCGTACATCAGAGCTTGGTAATTACATGTACTTTAAAAGTAATTACAATTACAAAGTACTTTTTCAATATGGAACTAATTACAATTACAAAATAATTTTGTAAAAAAGGAATTAATTACAGTTACAAAGTACATGACTTAAAAAAAGGAATTACTAATTACTTTTTTCTAAATACTTTCGGATAAAACAATAAAATTGAGGAACCCTAAAATTTAAAAAAATTTCATAATTAAGTGTTCAACTGAATGGTGAATCCCTGTACAAATATATCAGAAAATTTATATCAATTAGGTATTTATGAGAAATCAAATCGAAAATGTCGAAATCGAAATGTTTATACCTCTTCAAGATCAAGCACAATATCAATAAAAAATAACAAGTGGAGTAATTTATAAAAATATCGGTATAGTTATAGTTAACTCAATAATAATTAAACATTTGAACATTCAAGAGTTTATTGACAAAAAAGTTAATTGGGCAGTGGGCACCAAGCCATGCATTTCATTATTTTACATAGAAATAGAAAATTATGGAAAAATTGTATTTTCCATGTCAGAATTGAATACACAAAAGTGACATTATGAGAAATGAAAATATTCAGATGTAGTCCTACATTTTAATTTTAATACAAGATTAGAAAATAAGTAAGTAAGTAGTTATTTGATATTTTACCCTATAAAAATAGCTATTTATATAACAAGTAGCAAAATGAGCTTGTTTTTTGCATCAGACGTGGATTATTAGATATTGGAACACGAGCGTAGCGAGTGGTCCAACACGTCGTGTGCAAAAAACCAGCCATTTTGCAATGTTATATACAAGTCTTTTTGTAATTTCGTGGGAATCTATTCATATAATATAGATTTAACTGAATACGGCAATAGCCACATTTATATTGAATGATAACAACAGTCTGTGATTATGTTGCCGGAAAAACGGTAGTGTAGACACGGCCAGGAACTAACTTTCGGTTGACAAGTTTTCAGATTAAATTATCTGTCAGACTTGCCTTCAATCAAATTTTTTGGTTTTTTTTTGCTAATTTATTTCTCCAAATTCTGCAGCAAAACCAAAGAGAGTGCTTCTCATAGGCACCGACAATGTTCCTAATATATTAAAGCTGCCGTAGAAATGGGGAATTTGAATGTATCAACGAATAAATTGGAACCAATGATTTTCATATTCGCACTTGTGCAAATATGAACTTCATTTTGGCATTCAAATCGTAAACAAAAAGTCGCCATATTGAAACGAAATTACAAAAACTGTTTTATGCACCTCATATATTTCCTTAAATCATAATGTTTCTGTTTCTAGTAATATAATTCTAAAAATTATATGAATCTAAGTACTTACTATTATTATCTTGAGTCAAGTCGAATAATGTCTTCACTGGAGTTCTTATCACGACGCAGCGTTTTCTTCAAATGCATCGAAACAAGTGAGATGCGAGTTCTACACCTTTTTCATATGTAATTCAGAAAGTATAACTTGTAATTCAGATTAGTAAAATGTAATTCAGAAAACGTAACTTGTAATTCAGAATTGTTAATTGTATTTCAGAAACCGTAACATGTAATTCAGATTAGTAAATTGTATTTCAGAAACCGTAACATGTAATTCAGATTAGTGAATTGTTATTCAGAAAGCGTCAATTGTAATTCAGAAACCATCACTTGTAATTCAGAAACCATCAAAGATCTGACCGGTGTGAAAAGAGCGGCCAAAGATAGCAGCCGAAATCTCCGGAGACAATCCGGAGACACCAAAAGGGGGCTATTATGATAAATAATAACGAATATATACAAAATAGAGTATGTGGACCTTTTGCATAATTTTACTGACGACAGGGTTGAAAGTGGGTGGGTGAATAATGCGGTTGGAGCGTAAAATGACTTTCGGCAAATTAAGGTATTGTAATGAAATAATTTCGCTTTTGGACCAGGGCTGGATATTTTGAAAATGCAATTTTCGTAAAGTACTGAATAATGGGATTCAGGGTTGAAATTTTCAACCCTAAAATTTTGAATATTCATTTCAAATTGGTTCTAGCATACACAGATTTTGAATGTCCATTTTTTGTTGTAAAAGGACCATTCCGTTAGAGAATTGTTGACCTCCGTTGGGATCCCGTGGTGGATTTTTCAACCCTACTATCGGGGGAGCCAGGTGGTGCATTTAGCACTTATCTTAAAACATTCGACTTATGAGTGAAGTCGTCGTCGGTGCACTAACAGATTTTGTCAAAATGTTGCAAATCACCTCTCCTTTACTGATTGATCAGAAAATTCGACTTTCCTATTGAGGATTTTTCCACTTCGGAGGGTTGTTGAGGGTTGTTTCCGATTCACAAATTATTTCACCAGATAGAGCGTGTTCAGTAGCTGTAGAATAATTCATTTTTGTAAAAAAAAAATCAAGCAACGGGTTTTTAAACTGTTTGAGGAATTTTCCACTTCACCAATTATTTTACCCCATAGATTGTGTACAGTAGCTGAAGAATAATGCATTTCCTCCAAAAAACATCGAGCAACGAGTTTATAAACTGTTTCAGGATATTTCAACTTCAAAGGGTTGTTGAGGGGTAGTTTTTGATTCACAAATTATTTCACCCTACAGAGCGTGTTCAGTAGCTGTAGAATAATGCATTTCCGTCAAAATACCTCGAGCAACGGGTAATTCAACTGTTTCAAGATTTTTCTAATTTAAGGGGGTGTGGAGGGGTAGTTTTTGATTCACAAATTATTTAACCCCATGGAACATATTCAGCAGGTTCACAATAGTTCATTTCCGTCGAAAAACCTGGAGCAACGGTTATACTTGAAGCGAAAAAAAAAGAAAAAAAAAACTGTTGCTGGAAAAACCGTTGCTGCTTTCACACCAGTGGTCTTCATTAGTTTTTCATAAATTCAATGAGAAAGGTTCAGGGTTTTGTTTCTTTGACTTGATTGAGTTTTTGAGATATGCGTCAATATGATTTTGAGAAGGATCGGAAATTGCATAACGATTTCCTGGGCAATTTTCCGAAAAGAAAAAAACACGAATAAAAACCGTACCGATGACTGAAATGAAATTTTTAATAGTGCAATGGATAGAACTGGAAAATGCAAACAAATCATGTCACTTGAAAATTTCCGAAAAAATGATTGGAAAACTGAGGAAACTTGAAAAATATGTATAAAAAAATTGAAATTTTTTAAAATTCGAAATATTTCGGAAACGATCAAAATTTTCCAAATTTATCATAAAATCTTTTTTGATTGCCTTCAGAAAATCTACAAAAAATGTGAATGAATTTTTTCCATAAAATCAATGTACCTTGAAATAATCCAAAAAAACGGGGAATCGATATATCTTCCAAACTATTGAAAAAATCCAAATTGTTTTTTTGTAGCAAATACCTTTTGACATAATCTGCCTACTCTTCAAATTTCAGTGTTTAGAATTCGTTAACAGAGAGGGAAAAAATAAAATCGAAAAAAAAAACGGGACTTTGAAACTTTTTTTATAAAAGCATAAAAATCTAAAAACTAAACGAGATATCGAAAAGTTTGTACGAACAATTTCATTGTACAAAATCAGTACTACAAAAAACTACGTCTGAATTTTTTTGTATTTCAAGAAAAAATATAAAATTTCACGACATTAGCGCCTTCTGGTGAGCCTTTATCTTCCACCTAGTCTTCTGGCAATTTTTTCTCCTCTTATTTGTATAACATCCGATTATTCTGCCAATTTCCAGCCTTGCACCTTATGACTTATTTTACGTAAAAAATGCATATTTAACACTCTACCTTCGCGTTATTCTTCCGGGTGCCTTCTGGCGGCCCGTCTCACGCTACGTTGGTGACACCCGAACCTATAAATGCTAAATTTCACTTTGCACCGAGTCACCCGTATTTCTACGTAGTCAGCTCTCCGTCTAATACGGGTTGTTCTTGGTTTCTGAATTACAGTTGACACTTTCTGAATTACAACTCACGCTTTCTGAATTACATGTCACACTTTCTGATTAACAATTCACTAATCTGAATTACAAGTTACACAATCTGAAATACAACTTACTAATCTGAATTACATGTTACGGTTTCTGAAATACAATTTACTAATCTGAATTACATGTTACGGTTTCTGAATTACAATTTACTATTCTGAATTACAAATTATACTTTCTGAAATACATGTTATACTTTCTGAATTACAATTGAAAAAGGTGTAGTGTACGCAAGTTCATGCAGGAGATATCATGGTTTTAGACCACGTGACCACACTGACCACGTGTATCTCGTAAACAAATACGCATTTAAAAGTAATTGTAATTAAAAAATGTAATTGTAATTAGAAAAAGTAATTGTACTAACAAATGTAATTGGAATTTGGAAAAGTAATTGTAATTAGATTATATGAAAAATATAATTACAAATTACAATTCCTGCACAGATTTTACCGCAATTACAATTCCAAATTACTCTAAGAGAAAAAGAACTTAAGTACAATTACAAATTACACGAAAAAAAAGTAATTGTAATTATTAATTACTTTTCAACTAGGAATTACCCAGCTCTGGCGTACATTATAAATACGATTTTCTAGTTTCTCATTTTGCATTTTCCACTATTTTCCTGATGGCCAGGAGAATATTTCAAAAAAAATTCAAATCATATTTAGAGTGTGTATCGCTTATTATTTTTTCAAATGCCACAATTGAATTGTGTTGGATATAAGTATGTTTGTTAGAACTAGAACAATTCAAGAGTTTTTGTTTCTACGAACACGGAAATACAAAAGTTGAAAATAATAGCCCAGCTACATCGCCAGTAACGAGCAGTGTATGCTAATTTCTCCAAATAAATGTATCTGAAATGAAATACAACTGTTTTTCAGTCAATTCCTGCGCAGAAATCGATAGAATTCCGTTTTTGTTGGGTATAAGAGTTAAGCGATTATGGGCCACAATCTAGAAAACGAAAAAATCAGATATTGATACGGCCATATCTTGAAAAGTACATTTTTGTAGTCTGTAGCAATAGACACTTGATCAGTGCATCGAAATCCACAATTCAGACATTTTCACGGATCCGTTTGCCTTAACGGTTCGATTAGCGATTAGAAATTATTATTGGGTATGTATTCCCTTGATTCTATTGATATTTAACTCTCGGTATAAACAAACTGCATTCGATACGAGTATTTATGTCGTCAGCCAACATTATAAACGATTTTCTATATGCTCATTTTGCATTTACCACTATTTCTTTGCCGACTAGGAAACTATTTTTATTATCATAGAAACGAAGAAAGAATTATTTTTCATTCGATTCCTGCAGTGAAATCATTGAAACTCGGTTTTTCCTAAGTATGAGAGTGGACTGATTATGTGTCAAAATCCAAAAAATGCAAATAAAATTACATTGATAGAGCCATATCTCGAAAACAGTCCATTTTTGGAGTTTTGGCAATTTACACTTTTGATCAGTGCATCCAGATCTACACCATACCAAAAATTCGGACAAATTCACGGAAAACCATTTTCCATAAGAAACGTGCGTGGTCCTTTAGGAAATCCCATGTGTCTGAACCTCACTAAAGATGAACCCCTATATAAAAGGGAGGCAAACTCAATAGTTATATCTCATTAGATATTTCTGAGGAAGAGAAACAAAATTTACTGATGAGCTTGGTCAAGTCCAAAGTGGCAGTTCTTCATTCTATAATCAGACCATTTTCAGAATCTTTGGCTGAAAAAATAAAATTCCAGAAGGAGTTTTATTGTTCTGAATCTTTATAGATATACAGTGAATCTGCTTAAGTTGGACATATGGGAAACTTTTTTATTACTGATTTTGCGAAAAAAAGTTATTCTTCATAAAAAGTTCTGCATAGTCTAAAACCCAAGATGCAATCATCAGATATCAAATTTCAGCAATGTTATACGAGGTATGTCAAAAAATATGAAATTTTCTCAAGAGTAAGGTAACTTTATATTTCACAATATCGAAAATTTTCATCATAAAAAGTTAGTTGGAATTAAAAACTATGTTTCAACATGCAATTACATCCTTCTAATTGTAAACATTATTTTTTTTACAAATTTTTCTCAAATTATCAATACCGAACATTTATCATTTATAAAATTTTGTTTCATGAAAATTTGCTTATTGATTTCTAAACAGAATGGAAAGTAAGGTTATTCTGGACTTTAATTGCCTAAAAAAAAAACAAAAAAAATTTCAATTCTCTGCAATTTTTAATCACGACGTTTCAACTGTTAAAATCTACAGTCGTTATCAAGTGTATAATGCGACAATCTCAAGGATACTTCTTATATATGCTATGGATAATTTTGTGTCATTACCCTAGGGGTAATTTGCCGGTATTCAGGTAAGCTTGTACGGACATGTTTCAAGTCAGGTAACACTATTCGCAGCCATCTCACAAAGACGAGACCACGTAACGCTGACATTGACTCCAAAAACTGCATCTACCGCATCCCTTGTGAATGCGGTGAAGCTTATCTTGGAGAAACTAAGAGACCACTTAGCGTTAGACTCGTTGAACACAAGAGAAACACTCAACGAGGAGAAACATCAAAGTCAAGGATGGCGGATCATGTCTGGACAACCCAACACAACATAAAATGGACTGAAACCGAAATCATCCATACAGAAGAGGGCTGGTATAGAAGGAAGTTTAAAGAGAGTGCGTATATTATGAACAACAAAGTCTTCAGTCAAGCTAGCATAGGAATCCATAATGTGTGGAATCCCTTAATTAGTGGCATGGATCAATTGAAATTGCGATAAGAATTAACAATGCTGTACTGGAGGGGCTCGGCACTGTAATTAACTAGCTTATCTGAATACCGGCAAATTACCCCTAGGCTAATGACACAAAATTATCCATAGCATATATAAGAAGTATCCTTGAGATTGTCGCATTATACACTTGATAACGACTGTAGATTTCAACAGTTGAAACGTCGTGATTAAAAATTGCAGAGAATTGAAATTTTCTTTGTTCTTTTTTAGACAACGGAAGTCCAGAATAACCTCACTCAAAGTGAAACATTGTCAACCACTTGCAAACAAAAGAATGGAAAGTTTAACATGTTTGTAATAAATAAAAATGATAAATGTAATATTGATAATTTAAAAAAATGAATAAAAATTATTTTCCAATTGGAAGGATATAATTGCACACTGAATCATTCCGAACAACTTTTCTAATAACAATTTTCGATATTGAGAAATATAAAGTTACTTTACTCTTGGGTAAAATTCATATCTTTTGAAATACCTCGAATAATATTGATAAAATTCAATATCTGATAGTTGCATCATAGGTTTTAGACCATGCAAAACTTTTTATGAGGAATAACTTTTTTTCGTAAAATCAATAATACAAAAGTTATCCATATGTAGGCAACTAAAGCAATAAGATGCTGTGGCTCTTCCTGCCCGATAATTGTACAATGCGATTTGCACTTTAATTGCTCACAAGTTGCTCTTCCAATTCGTTTACGTTCTTCAATTGTTAAAGAGTCAACCTTTTCAACTACTGTTATATTTCAATACATTTTTTGCAGGTAACTGAATTTAACAAAATGTTACAAAATTTTTGTGGCTATTAACAGATGAATATTTCAAATATGATTCTTGGTTTAGGTCAATTTCGCCTCTGATAGAAATGATCAAATCTTAACAAATACCTAATATTCAACATTTCTTCCTTCTCAAAAAAAAGCTGATTACTAAGGAAACAGACATAGGTGAGGTCAAGTTACAGATCCAGACGGGTGCGTACTCTAGACACCGTTGACGAACTTCCCAGTTAGTTTTGGTGACACTGAGGTTGCGCTAGTGGAATTTCTTTCTAAATTGGTAGAAAGAATTGAAGAACTTATAGGTGCATTAGAACTGCATTGTTCACTTTGAGAAGAGATTTCCTCTACTGAAATAGTTCCCTGCCACTTCAAGACTACATGCTTTGTCAAATCACTTCCACTGAGCAATTTGCTATATTGTAAGCTTATAAATTCTTTTCATTGTGAACGCATTCTTCGTGTCTACTAAATAATTAACAAGATCAGTTTACATTACTTTGGGAAAAACTGAAACATCTGTTGATGATTCCTCAGCTTCCAGAAGATATGGATCAATGCCTCTTACTGACAGTTTATCTTTATACCGTTGTCGATGAAATCATACTTGAATATGTTGTGAAGTCCATTATTTCTAAATATCAACAAAACAGCAGAAACAGAAATTAACACATCAAAAACAGTAAAAACATATCAGAAATAGAAAAAACTGCGAAAAACTCTTCACAACTCAATCACAAAAGCAAACGGAAAAGTGAGGTTATTTTTCCTTCTTTCTCTACGATTGAAGTTATTTCACTCCAAGCTGTCAGTTACGCACCAAACTAATTGTGGCTTTGAATTTGAATGACAAGTCCTCAATTTCAACCAGAACTGGCGAAATGTTTGATTATTGATGAATTTTCCGGATATGTATTATTTGATCAAACAACAAACTGTTAACGACACGTTCTTGAAATACAAATAAGCAATTAATCCAATTACAGCTCAAAATCTATTAACTCTTTGAATTATTCAGTAATACCTGGAACCAATCTAAAGCAGTGTCTGATACAAACACACTCCACTGTGGTTTTATGTTTAGGAACTTGACATTTCTTGGAAATTTAGTTTTATATGCCCGCTTCTGATAGAGCAAATGAATTATAGGTGTGATCGATAGTTTGCCGTGCCTTTTAATCAAGTGAAATTATATTAGATGAATGTGTACGGGGTCTTTGTAGATTAGAGCTTCTGGTTTTTGAAATAATTTCAATAAACAGTCGAATAATTTTGTTCATGTGTGAATCAACTGTTATTGCAATCGTTGTTCAAATGGAATTTTCAGTCAACTTCAATTTGAATTCCTAACCATAAGTTCCAATGAACGAATACTGGTTTTAGAAACTACTCAACTGAAATCAATTATATTTTCTGTATTTGATTTTCATTTTGTCATTCACTAGAAACTAGAACAAGTGAACTTATATACATTCCATAATCTGTGTGTAACCTATCGATTAGTAGGTATTCTGAAAAAATTTAAGTCAATGTCTGCAATTACTCAACTTGAATTCAAAACTTAGTTTGAAGGTTATTCAGCCAGAATCGAATAAATTGCACAAATATATAACCTCAAATGGAGTCTGATGAGCCTTCGAGCATTCAAAAAATTGAAAAACTCACCTGTCCTGCTAGTCCGGATATATGAACGGACAAATGAGCTGAAAATCTATTATTTCCGAAAAAACTACGAGTTCTAATAAAAAATCGGTAGAATATCACCAAGAATGGATATTAATACAAAGTGATGAAATTTCAGACGCTGTTGAAGCGTACAGGGTGAGAAATAAAATGGTGTCTATACAAAATTTTCATTATTTCCGGAACTACTACAACACAGAACGAAAAAAGTACGTACATATAATCAAAAAAGTCATCGCGGGAGTAAATTTGGACATTAATTTTCAACCGATGCTCGAGTTCAATATATCATTACTGATTGCCTGATGTTCGAGTTACTATATCAATCCTGGAGAGGCATTAATTTCATCACCTGGATTTCAAAACGAAATACATTATATTAATGACCATTGTGTATGAGTCGATCATCATTTTCATCGTACCAATCCCATGAGTACATAAATATCAATCATGATATTAATGTTTCTTTACATCGACCAACCAATCGCAGTCATTACATTGATGTATCCAGGACATTGAATCAATCACCTGAACATCATTTTTTACCCATGCCCATAATGTCTTTCTGAACATCATTCAATGAACCCACCGCATTCGTTCAATGTTCGAAGACATTAATATGATAACAAAAAACATCATTCTAAAAGTATGCGATACAGAGTTGTCTTTTAAAATTGAACCCCCTTTTAACTTTTTTGTTTTTGAAGATATGAAAGAAGATAAAATGGGTGAAATAACTTGAATATTAATTTCAAGGTTTTTAATGGTCTTTTAGATTTCAGAAATGGGCACTAACTTTGGTTTTTCAAATATAATACATTGTACTTACCTATCATATTTTTCGCCAGATCGATAGCACTTTTTTCTGGTTCCATTGCTATCAACAAGCTGCATATTTCGATAGAATATGTGATTTGGGTTTTATATTTTATACTCAGGGTGTAATCTAACCTCTTGCACTCCCGTGAAAGACGGGTGTATGATGCCATGTTAAAACGAATTGCAGGTGACGAATTTTTCAACAAATTATAAAATTTACACAATTTTTTCCGCAGTTTTCTTACCTGCCGTTCGATATAACATGGTATTATACACTCGTCCTTCACGGGAGTGCAAGAGGTACATCCTGTATATGTAACTTATGTATTGAATCAAAGATGAATAGAAATTCCATCATATTTTGAATATTTCTCAATTTTCTAATTTACCACACTGTAGATGATGGCATTGTGCACTACCGAAACGAGTATTAGGTATACCAAAAATATGTTCGAACAGAAATGAAAGATCCATTGGCTTGATCTCAAAACGTTTATTTATGATTTTTCAAATATTTACATAAGATATGCGTTTTACTATATACAGTCCCTGGATTGAGGTTGAAGAAATATTTTTCAATAAATGACCAAAACATAACACTTTCTGAAGGAAACCTTAAATAAAAAACATAAATTATTTTCAAACAAATATCAACTGCTTTCAGAACAGAAAAATTTATATTTAATTCCGTCAAAGTTAAAAAAATTTGTTGTTAAAATTGTTAAAATTGTTTTTTCCGTTAATCAGCTTTCACCCCTTACGAACGGCAGCCCTCAGAAGTCGAAACTTGTGCGAGCCAAGGATTAACGAAGTCTTACCTGTTTACGTGCGATTCCTAGCACTTTCTCGGGCCATCAAAAAAATTTCTGCAGTAGCCATGATTTGAACCATCGCCGACTGGCAGCCAAAGTGATTGAAACATGTCGCTTAAACCACTCGGCTACACTTCTTCAATTATTGAATTGATGACTTCTTTAAATTCAAGAAGTCATCTTCTTTTTCTTGTGGCGCTTTTGCAATGTATAAGAACGATTGCTGTGAGTCTCTGATGGTGAATTTTGTCGTTTGAGATTTTCCAGTCATGTCTTTTTTCACCACTTTGTTGGTTGGCACGAAATATCCGTGCAAAGCCCACAATACTGCCGCATCTCGACCATCTAGAAGTAAGTATTACAAGTATTACGGTCGAGAATAAAAGTAGGGAATTCCAGACATATGGAAAAAACTTTTCTTTTTTAATGAGAACGTTGTTTTAGTAAATAATTACACACGGTGCATACGAAAAATAGACCAGGTGTCCGCGGAAGTTAGCTCGCTCCTACAACTTTTTTATTTTTGAAGACATTGGAATAAAATTAGGAGGATCTATATGAGACATAAAACTGCATTTTTTCACAAGTGACTCAGCTCCATACAATTTTCGGTTTTACCGGAAGTGACGAAAACTTTAAGCAATGTCCATTGTAACTAGCTAACAATTATTATGAAATTGTGTTTTTGCTGGAAATAGATTCGTAAAAATAGTTTCTACACAGCTCGGTTAACCCAAATTTGAAAAAATCACCGATATAATTTTTAGATTACACAAAAGCTTATAAAATTGTGTTTTTGCTGGAAATAGATTCGTAAAAATAGTTTCTACACAGCTCGGTTAACCCAAATTTGAAAAAATCACCGATATAACTTTTAGATTACACAAAAGCTTTCATTCATACGCCACAGAAAGTTAACAAAATGATAATAAAACAGATATAGTACTAACCTTACATAACAATCTTCTAAAAAAACACTTGGGCCACGCTAGGTACCACAAGAATCGACTCGAACACAATTAAATCTTCTTCCGTCTGGCCGTTAGAGGCGGTGGTGCAGGGAAAAATGTATCAACCGAAAATCCTTTTGGCCATCATCTCAATGCTCTCACACATTAATAGAATGACCAAATACCTTAGGCGAAGGACGTAGTGTATTGTTTTAACGAACTAGGCATTGGTCGATGTATTCATGCATTGGGAATGAAACTTTAATGGATTAACCAATAAGGCTGAATAAATATACTTTATTGTCCAAAGAGTTAATCTTGTTGACAAAGTGAGATAAGTCTAAATCTAAATAAATGTATAAAGAACACGAAAAACATGAAGTCATTAATACACAGAGCACAAATACATATAAATAGTTATTTATGCAACAAGTGCAAAAAGTCAATGTTTATTGCAATCGACGTGCAAACAATTTTTGCACGAGTTGCATACATTTTTTCTACGTTCATGCAAAAAGCAAAAAATGATTTATTGAGGTGCGGCACTTGGAGTAGGAAAATGAAAAGCGCAACTTGAATACTTTATTATTAATATCAATTTGCATTGAAACAGGAACTAATACGTTACGAACAATTTAACTCAAACTTTATTTTTACCCTCAATGTTGAAAGTGAATGAACAATTGGTGCAATTTTCAATATGAATATTTCGTAGTGAAGTAAGTACCTATTGCCAATCTCACAGAATATCTGCTAAATATGTAGTAGGTTTAAACGTTTATGTTTGTCATGATGACAGCACGTTGAAGTAGAATGACAGATGAGTGCAATAAAAACTTCATTGCACTAGTGCAATAAAGAACTTCTTTTTCCACTGAATATAGTTCAATAAAGTTTTGCTTTTTGCATGAATGTAGAAAAAATTATAAAAATCACATTTACATATTAAAATTCATCTAAATCAATCCATCAAAATTTAAGCCTACAATTTATTTTTAAAAGACGTCTTCATAAAACTCTTGCAAACTATAATAGGTTCTATCACTTAAAAAGTCTCTAGTAGCCTTCCTGAAATGAGTGGCATCATTTATAATCCTCACATGGTTTGGTAGGTGACACATTGATGTAATGCTTATTGAGCATAGCGTTATTAAAATGGGCATTATCACAATGCGCCGTAATGATCAAGTGTACACAAGTATCGATCAAATTGTAGTCATTAATTTAATGTAATTTATACATTGTTCTAATGTATATTACATAATATAGATGACTTTTCTCATCAGTTCTATGATATAACTACATGATCATAATGGACTAGAGTTCATTATGTCAACCAAATTATTGATTGTCCAGTAACTAAAATTCATTATTTTTGATCAATTTTTGGCATTGTAGTAATGAAAATACGTTGTAGAAATGAATACGTGGCCAATCACTAGAAGTGATTGATATTATAGGCTCATTACTTTTTTCTGTGAAGTTCGAAAATAAAATCGATAGAAAGTAATAAGGAATTAATTTCAAACAATCATGGCGGATACAGTTTCAAGTAAGTACAATTCAGAATTCACATTATTTTCCTTTCTTTCTTCCGTGATATAACTAATATACTTTCACAGGAATGATTGAAATTGTTTTAAAATTCTACTCCAACCAAAACTGACACGAGATTCAATTGGTGTATTTAACTGATGTAAACACAGAATCCAGTTTTTTATCGACACTATCATTGGGGATTATTCATACTGATTATTTTTGAATTCAGAAATTGATTCAGCAGAAATTGTTATGTAGCACACCTTTATTGGTACAACATTGTGAACATATTGGCAAAATATTTTAAATGCAATAAAGGCGAGAAAAAAAAAGTGAACATTCGGCTATATTCGTCCAATATTACTTGAATAATATTGGCGAAATATTCTCGAAGCAATATTGGCCTCAAAATATTCAGCGATATTGGTACAATATTCTGAAAATATTGACAAAATAATCAAACGATATATTGTCGAGAAGTGAAATCTGAACATTATGCTATATTGGTCAATTATTCCCTAAACATTTCAAAAATAGTATTAGTGAAATATTCTTGGAGCAATGATGGCCTCAAAATATCCATCGACATTGGTACAATATTATTTGAATATATTGGTGGAAGTGAATATGCCTTGGTGAATTATTAAATGTCTTTTAGATGATCAAGGTAACACCAGATTCTGCCTTTTGGTCGCCATAACCACTGAGTAAGCTAACTTGAAAACAAGTTATGTGAATTATTTAATATTTATATTCGTAGGTGTTAGACGTTCTATATGTAGAGCCACCTAGCGGATTTTTATCTAGGTTTGATCATAATATAATTTTAATATGGTTCATTGAATATTAATAATAATAATGACAATAATAAACGCTTTTATTGGTGGATAGTAAACCATACAGAAAAGATACAGTGTGTACTAGACAACTACCTACCAAATGGCAGAGTTAGCTCCGGTTCGCAACCAGTTAAGGTATGGAACAGGTGCTTTCTTCCACTCAACCATCGAATACAAATGGACTAACGAACTAAAGGCAAGGTATGTTGAAATCAAAAAGTTTCAAGTGTTATACAAAAAGAAAAAAAAAAGAAAAACTCAAAATACTAAAGACATACAAAGGGAATAAATAAATCCAACAAATAACTCATCTGAAACCAAAGCAAATTAAGGAGAAAATTCTTTTGAAAGAAGTATTTTTTTTTTAAATTTCTTTTGAAACAAGAGATGGACAAATTCTTCAACTCATTCGGAATCATGTTGTAAAGCCTGGCTATGTTATAAGAAAATGACGAACGGAACTGACTCGTTGTG
Source organism: Chrysolina oricalcia (assembly GCA_944452925.2). Classification (NCBI taxonomy): domain Eukaryota; kingdom Metazoa; phylum Arthropoda; class Insecta; order Coleoptera; family Chrysomelidae; genus Chrysolina; species Chrysolina oricalcia. Next base: position 15,521,727 of record OX101816.2, read on the forward strand.
TGCAGAGGGGGTGTAAGAGACTTGAAACGAACATTCAAGTGAACACCAGTTCTAAATGTAATTTTCTCATGAAGATACGGTGGATTCTTTGTTTGTATTATACGATGAAATAATACACAACTGTGAAGTATCTGCCTCTCGTGAATATTAAGCCAACCAATTTCTCTCAACGGAGCGGATATGTGATCACGTTTACTCAGGCTATGAATTAAACGCATACATGAATTTTGTACCATTTGTAGGCGCCTCAAATCTCTTTTAGTTAAGGCAGCATTATAGATTATATCTGCGTAGTTCAAGTGGGAGAGAACTAATGACTCGCACAAGGTGATTTTACTTTTTTTTTATCCAGTATTTGAGTATATCAACTTCAAGTTGTAAAATGCGCGACGAATAACAAGATTAATGTGACCATGAAAGTTGAGTGAAGAGTTTAAAAAGCATCCAAGATTTTGTGAACTGTCCACTACCCCAACGGTGACAGCTCCAATTTTAATAGAAAGCAGGTTTTTACATAGGTTAATTGAATCTTTCCTATCGAAAAGCATCATGGCAGATTTGGTTGGATTGATGGAAAGACAGAATTTGATTGATATGGCAACAATTGATTCTAGATCTGTGTTCAACTGGAGGTTAGCTAGAGGGAGGTCTGGTTCGTAAAATGAGATGTATATCTGGGTATCGTCCGCATACTGGTGACAATTGCTGAACAAAACGGGACCCAATATAGAACCTTGAGGCACTCCATTGTCTAAATTCAAGAAGTCGGAACAGTCTCCCTCCAATGAAACAGCTTGCATATGGTAGGCTCGCAGTAAGTCAACTGAACGGTCCGTAAGACCAATGTAGTGCAGGATAGCTAGCAGTAACTCGTGTTTGATTCGATCGAAGGCCTTGGTATAATCCAGCAAAACTAGAGCGGTAATTTTTTTTATCGGTTGCGCTATAGATGTCGTCGGTGACTTTCAGAAGTGCAGCGATACAACTGTGCTGGGCTCTGCTAAATCCCGACTGGCACAAAGATAATTTTTTCAAACATTTTTAAAAGCGTGCAGAGTATGCTTATAGGACGAAGGGATTTGAGATCTGTAGGATTTGCTGTTTTTGGCAAGGGGATAATGAACGAATTTCTCCAAATTTGAGGAAAAACATTGCCGGTGATGCATAAATTGAAGATGTGGGAGACAACTGGGAGAATTACAGGACAACAGTTCAATAGCATGGCCGAGTTGATTTTATCGACACCGTAGGCTTTGGATTTGATAGACAGAAGTACCTTATAAATTTCTAGATCCGAAGTGGTTGCAAAAGTGAAATTATTAACGCCAGGTTTAGTGTTATGTAGATAAAAGTTCAGAGTATCGGGATCAGGAGATGTCACTTTTAGATGAATTCACAAAGTAATCGTTGATATCGGATGGAATTCTCAAATGTGCAGGTAAAATGTTAGCTTGATTTTTTGAGTTAATGTTCAGGTATTTCATTTCTTTCCAGAATGCACGGTTGTATTTATTTTGCCTGACTTTGAACTGCAGATACGCTTTTTTCCCCCTTATAATGGCCCGCTTTGTTTCGTTGTAATAGTTAAAGTGAGCCTCCTGTTTTGAGCGTATGTATTTAGCAAGTGCCTTGTCTCTGAGGGATATAATTTTTTTTATGACATCTGTAATCCAGGGAGCTTTGGGTCGATTGATCTTTACAGTTTTTAAAGGGGCATAGAGATCTAATAAATCAAGGATGATATGGTTGAATAAGTCGACCTTTTCATCAACACATTCTGCAGTGAAAATGCGTGAAAAGTCGATAAGTTCAAGATCTCGTGTGAAACTGATAGAGTCAAAATTTTTAAAATCACGAAATGTATATAATTTGGTCGGACATGTTCGGTTATAGTGCCGAGAGAACAAGAGACCATGCAATGATCTGATATAAGGGAGGCATCGTCGACTCTGGTATTTTCAATATTCGGCCAATGATGTTGGAAACAATATGAAGACAATGTTGTTTTATCAATATCAGTAAATATTATTAAACCAATATTGACCCAATATAAGTTAATAAGATTAGTTGAATATTGGCGAAATAATATTCAGCCAATGTGCAATCACAGTTGGATGAACAACATAGTTTTCATTTCTAGAATCGATATGAGAGGAATTGGGATTGCAATATTTATTCTAGATGTTGAGAACAATATGAAGGCAATATTATTTTATTGATATTGGTAAATATCATTGAACCAATATTGACCCAATATGAAATATAATAATTTTTTGAATATAGTTGAAATCATATCCAAGCAATGTGCTTTCAAACTTGGGAATACTATATAGGGTGTTTCATAATTTTCGAGATTCAGGGTGTTGAAATTTTAAAAAAATAATCGTTTTTTGCGAATATCTCTGGAACCGTTTATCGCACAAAAATAGGTTTTGAATGCATTTTCTACTCATAATAAGCTATGGTTTGTGCGGATTTTTTATTTTTTAAAATTATAATTGGTGAAGATTTTGAAGGGGTAGTGGGTATTTTCTTCTCCAACTTCTACGCCACTGGAAAAAGTATAGTTTTGAGCTCCCTTTATGAACCGGCAATGTTTTCTACACGAAAAAGGTATTCTTGGTCATAAGCTCTGAAGTTGACCGTTTTCAAGATAAATCAACTTTCAAGTTGTTTAAATAATGTTTTTTCCTCGAAAAATTGCTGCGTGTATTGAAGCTAACGGCGGACATTTCCAATAATTCAACTGAGTATGATTATTATTGTTTTTTTTTCATTTTGCAATTAAGAAGTCAACATTTGGTTTTGTTACTTGTTTTAACGTTTAAATAAATTTTGTATAATTGGGAAAAAATTTTTTTTGAATAAAATTATCATGTTTTTCAACATGAAAGTTGATTTTTATCGAAAGCGGTCAACTTTAGAGCTTATAACCAAGAGTACCTTTTTTGTGTAGAAAACATTGGCGGTTTGAGTACGTGGCTCAAAATTATAATTTTTCCAGTGGCGCAGAAGTTGGAGAAAAAAACACCCACTACCCCTTCAAAATTTTCACCAATTATGAATTTGAAAGAATAAAAATCTGCACAAAACATAGCTTATTATGAGTAGAAAACGCTTATGAAATATGTTTTCTGTGCGATGAACGGTTCCAGAGATATTCGCAAAAAACGATTATTATTTTTAAATTTCAACACCCTGTATCTCGAAAATGGTGCATTTTAGAGGGTAAGTTAATAGAAACTTTTTTTCATATTTTTGGACGAGCTATCAAATTCTGAATTCCTGCGCATTTATTATGAAACACCCTGTATAGTTTTTTATCCCCAGAATCGATGACTGGAATATTGGTATTGCTTATTCTAGATGTTGAAAACAATATGTTTACAACACTGTATTATCGGTATAAAATAATCGTTAGAAATTTTTCAACCAATATTGACCCAATATTACATGTGACAATTTACATTCAGAATAGATGAAACCAATATTCCACCGATATTATTAAAAAAATATTGTTTTTTTGAATATTCACCCATATTTGACCAATATTATTATTTCATTTACAATATAGGTATCTATATTGGACCGATATGAAACCAAGATTCAGTCGATATAATGTGCCACTTGGGCTCATGAACTTTCATCACCATTCAACATCATTCTTGACAAGAAAAATATTTCGTGAATAATCTCTTTTCTCTACGACTATTGTATCCTACGTTCATTACATATGATTTTTAATTGAAGAATAAAGATGATTCCAAGACACCGTGAGGAAGATGAAATCTATCTTGCAACGAAGGTATGTCAAACAATTTTTACTTGAACGTTCCACACTCTTTCAGTTTTGGTCAGAGTTTCTCTAGTAGGTATTTCGTGTACAAATTTTCGAGTGTATGTTGAAGATCAGTTGTTAGAAGCGTGTACATGAAGTAAATGCATAACGAAGGTAGTTATATAGGCGTGAGTTCTAATCCTACGCTTGGAAGTTTTTTTTTTTAATTATTTTCAATTAAGACATTTATTCATTCATGAATGAACACCGACTATTCATGTATAACTGTTATTCTACCTTATATTACTTTATATTATATACTTATTTTCATAAATAATATTTAGATTTCATTAAAACTCTGACTATCGTATAGTCGTAGAGAAAGTATAGTCTTCTTCTCACGTATAATAACTATTATTTTCTTGGATAATTCCGGAATTTTTATCCTCGAGAATAATCGCTATCATTATACGCTCGTTGAAGAATATACTATTTTCACAGTTTAAATACATACAGTTGTCCGACTTAGCGTCGGTACCTTTGATGTTGGTGTCCAGGAGTTTCATTTTTTATAACGCTGCTAACATTGACACTAATGACATTTCTCCCTACCACGTTCCCTACCAAGCCGCATATAAACTGCTCAACATATCAACTATTGGTATAAACTGCTCGCAAAACTTCGGTCCGAAATTGCGGTGGGCATATAGAAAATTAAAAAAAATTATAATTGTGTAATATTCAGGTAACTCTGAGCTTTTGAAAAATAAAAAAGAGATTCAAGTAAAATCTGAGAATTAATGAATTTGACAGATGTTCATATTCGGGTGTAACAAAATGCGTAGCCATTTTTATAAGAAAGAAAAACTAGATGATGGACGAGTTTAATGATTCAAATTTGGTTTGTAGTTGTTTTTGGGGCCCAATATTATATTTATTCGTTAATTTGAGAATTCAATAAGGTGGACAGTTTTCTGATTTATGGTACAATTTATATTCGAAACTGATAATGCAGGGTTCCTGGGGTAGCAGGTGATGATTTTTTCTTAAAATTGAATGATAGCAGATGAGTATGTCAGTTATGGTTTGATTCTAAACAATATTGGGGGGTACTCTGCGGTTCTTGGGATTGCATTCTGATTTTATTAAAAAATTGAAGATGGTCGACAATTATTTGCAAAGTATCAGTTTCCTGCCTAGGAAAGTATCACTTTCCAGCCAGGATTTCAGGTTCTGAATGAATAACTACGATTTCCATAGATTTTGTATTGAATTTACCAAGACTGTATGAAGAGATCGTGGGAATTGTAATTTGAAAATTGGCGAAAAAATTTGTTCAACTCAGCAGCAAAGCCCCGGCTGAATTTATAGAACTCTTGAATGAGTTACTGCCACTGCTCATTTCCATATTTATATTCAATTAAATTGAGCTGGTAGCTGAAACATATCTAAATCACAAACAACGAGTCTCCTTCAAAGTTCACGATGAGACATTTTGTTTTACACTGGCATAGCTCTATGGAATGGGCAATTTGTTTATAAAATGGATGACGCGACGTGTGGTGTAGCATGTGTGCATTAGTATGAAATGTGTATTAGTATGAAATGGAACAGAATGTTTTTCATATTTTTATCGCGAGAGAAAAGAAAATTGTCCCCATTCAGCCTAACGAGATTTTTTTTGCAAAATTTGTACAAATTGATAGAAAATACGTAGATTTTGGGACTGAATTTCGTAGGTTTGCATGAAAGGCCTGATGTATGTAGATCTACGTGAAGTCTTAGAGTTGGCAACGCTGACTACAGTAGAATGGGCGAAACTTCTGAAATGCGGCAACCATGTACGGATTGCATCCTTTCTTAAATTCGTCGTTTGCGCACACCCAGGATTCGAAACTCTTGGGTGTGCGCAATGAAAATTCCAACCAGAATTTGGCTAAAGAAGTAGTATGAGGAATACTGTGCTATTTTCAAGTTGATTTCATTGAAAATACGAACAGGATGTTCATAAAGTCAGTTGTGGTTGCGACTGAAAGACAAACTTTAGTCGCTATTTTCTATCGTACAAGATAACCTCTCTTGGAAGGGGTTCATGTTGTAAAGAGAAACATTCTCAATTGAAAATTGAACCAAAACATTACTCCTTTTTTCATCTCGTGACATACTGTCTATATGCAAACAATACAGGTTATTTAGTGTTCAATTTAGCTGTGTTTTCTATCTACAGATCGCCATCGACTATGATTTGATGGTTCCTGGGTCTACAATGGGAGGACCTGCATTCGAAATGGTTCCCTTGCATTGAACGTTTCAAAGAAAAAAAATCCATAGGGATAGGAAACTTTTACAAAATGAAAACTTTTATGGTAAAAGAATTTATTTTCATTTGTCTGCATTTATGCAGGCCATTTTTCTACAGATGCTGAAGTTTCTCTGAAATATCCTTTTAATACAATTGAAATTATTCTTTCTGTTTACAAAACTGCTTTTTCCTAATTAATGATTTGAAGCAATGAATAAACTTCACAATAACAAGTATGTTGTTGGCTAAATTACATAAATATTTTTCCACCATAAGATAATTTGTCAATTCAAATATCTCCTCAACTAATGGACTGAAAGTAGTTATTTAACAGAATATTTGGTTTCTTTTGGTTATGTGGTTTCCCCTTCAAGATGGAATTAGTTCAATCAAATGTTGTACTGAATAAGTTAACAAAATATTTTATTTGCTGGAATCAAATTCAGAGAAGGTAAGAACGGTTATGTTGAAATATCGAAAATATATGATGAATCAAAACAACTCATGCTGTCAAGAGAAAAACTAAAAAGTTAATCTAAAATGATTGCAGAAAAGCAAATCAATTATAATATTCGTTTCCTTCGAATCAATATTAGATTGTGGGATACTGACACTTTCATATCTATTCGAGTTGTATAATATTTCGTTGGTTGAACCAAATTTTTTTCTACTTGTACGGAGTATTTCAAAAGTCAGTAAAAGGAAACCTAAATTTTTTTCAATTGGTACGATTGGCTTACTTAATCAGACTTTAGGCTATCATCTGATGACTCTTCGATGGTCCCATTTGGTACCATATGGGCGCAGGCGATTTTTGAATATCTCCTTCGAATATTGTCAAAAACTCAACTTTTTCATATTGTTATTGTTATTTCCATCAACCGATTGCACCCTTACGCACAACCCTCGGAAGTCTTCGAGAGACTTGTGTGAGCTAGGGAAGATGCAGCCCTTACCTTTTAACGTGTGATGCCATGCACGAGACCGGTGAATCGGTGGATCGAACCCACGACCCCACGCTTGCGAGGCGTACGCTTTTACCAGCCGACCACCACGGCCCATATGCATATACAAATACTATTTTTTGACACCATTCAGAAGAAAATTAAATTTTATGATGCGTTACTTAAGCTTAATACATTCGGAAATCGCCTGTACCCATATGGTATAAATTGGGACATAAGGTTTTAGCCTGGACTACCAGCTAACTGCTCCACAAATTTGGTATACTAATTTTGAAAGTTTTGCGAGTTAAAAATTTTTTCCTAAACTACCACGACGGTATTTTTTTATTTGAAACATTTAAGAAACTGTAACAGATGAATAAAAGTGGAATCCGAACCACTTCAGGTCAGTGACAGGCAAAATAAGAAAGTCGCTACCGACTATTGGCAAACCTTATATAGTGCGGCTTTTTTAATTCCCCCCCTGTTAACTTTTGAACGGTTCAACCTACAAATATAAAAAAAATGTTTGGAGGGTTTCACTGATGCTACTTTTTGAAACAAAAAATATGGTTATTGCTTCACAGGGGGCGCAGGGGGGCACATCAATTCAAAATTTTTACATGACATCAGGGGTCAAGTGTCACATCGTTGAAAAGAAAATTGAATTCTCTTCACAACCATCTGGATATTTTTGAATTTAGTTGGGAAATTTTTTCCCAATTTCGATTCTTATGCCTTTCGAAATGTTCTAGTTGATGTGCCCCCAGCGCCATCTGTCGTGTAATTGCAATGTTTCTTTTCTCAAAAAGTATCGGTAATTCCCTTCAAAATGTTTTTGGTTTCATTATTCCACAACAAACCATTCAAATTCATCGAGGCATGACTAGTTTTCAGATCCGCATTTAAATTTGATATTTCGAATTTGAAATGCAAAAAAAAAATTATCGAAATAAAAAAAAATCAGATGGTTGTAAAGAGAATTGAATTCTCTTTTCAACGATGTGATACATGACCCCACATGCCATTCAAAATTTTTGAATTGATGTGCCCCTCCGCGCCCCCTGTGGAGCAATCATAATTTTTTTTCAAAAAGTAGTATCAGTGGAACCCTCCAAACATTTTATTTTTCATGTTTGTACGTCGAACCGATCAAAAGTTAACAGGGGGGGGCTATAGTTGTAGAACCGTAAATATTTTGGGTTGAACGGACATGATCGCTTGTGACAGCATTCCAAATTTCAAGTTTCTTTTCCTGCTGCCAGTTAAAAAACTTCTAATGCACGGCCTACGTGAATCACCCTGTATTTCACACGTAATCTACAAGTACCATTAAAAATCAAACCATTCTATTGCCCAACTCATAGGTTGAATTTGACTGAGGAAACAACAGGATTGAGAACAAGTAAATTTAGTTATCTTCTCTCATTACATTAGCATAGTTAATTAAGGAAATAATTTTTTCAATCGGAGTACATGAGCAGCAGTCAGGTTTTCTCCATTAATGACATATTGTTTCAAAAACGATGAAATTATTGCTTTTTGCCTCATTACTATTCTTCTTTCGGTAATTGAAAAATACATCAAACCACACCATTACGAATATAACTGTCCGAATCTGTGCTTGGAATACAAAAAATTTAAATTATAACTCTTCAATCGTCGTCGTGATATTGTTGAATCGCTGTATGTTTTTAATGCACGGTTCGTCATTTAATGCTTATTTATCAAGGAGTGTCCTACAACAATGATTTTTTAATTATAAAATAATTAGTGATAGTGCAGTCCAAGTAATTGTTCAGTTAGTATTGTCTGCTATGATTATGCACGCTCGACTGGCTCTAGTTTAATTGTTACTTTCAGACGTTTGTTTCATTTGATAATCAAATCGTTTCATCCAATAGTACAGTCGTTTTCAATGATCATCAAATTTCTTCAGTTACGCCGTTGAGGAGACCACACGGAAAAAAAATCACCAACCATTAGTAAAACTTGAATATCCACAAGTAAAAACTTAAATACTATAGGACAAATAAACAACTTAATTACCACTGAAAAAATTGTGTTTCTGAAAATGAACACTTACCACTACTAACCTATTTTGATATATTTCAGATTAATAACCTTTAGAGCGTTTTCACACACACCGGCAAAACCGGTGCCGGTGCTGGTACCGGTTCCGGTACCGGACAACAGATTATTTCACACAGTATTTCACACAGCCCGGCCGGTGCCGTTATCTGTTTTAGTATACAGTGAGCACGTAAAGGTTGGAACAAATTCGTTAAACGTTTGATATGGCAATTAGGGAAAATATGCTCAGATACTTTTTTTTCAGTCGCGCATTTTTTGGTCTACTCATATTTTCGATGACGTCATCACTGTTCGAGTTATGAAGTCATTAAAATATATTTTGAATGGCATTACCCTATTTTGATAATACTTTCAAAAAGTACGCATTTTTCTGTGTTGGATAACCGTATGATCGAGACATACAAGATAATTCGTTTATAATAATGTATTATAGGGTCTGATAACGTAAACTTTTGACTTGAGGTATCCCCACTAAAAAAATCTAGTGTGGTCAGATCAGGAGATCTAGCTGGCCACTCTGAAAATTCTCGTTTTCAGTCGAAATCATCTTCACCAAGTTCATGAATTACTTCCACTTTATATGGGTGCCACTTATTCTTTTTATAGTCATTTCAAAACAGACGTTCGATTCATTGATTGCTCCAATGCAACTTGAAGAGTAAGTTTATGAGAATTTTCTTGCTATGGTAATAATAATAACACTCCCTCATGAACACTTGGCGGGTAGAAAACTGTATGTACTGGAGAAAAATTCCCTCATACTACGGATTCGAACCGGGTCAGATGCAAGCTGAAGATTCAATGGCCAACACATCGAATATTCGCCCAATGCATTGAACCGCTGAGCTACCGGCCACCACATAATAATACATAGTACGTCCAATTGTTGATCTTCCGTAACGCCTGGACGATCAGCGACATTGTCAAAATTTTGCTTCGACTTCGCTCACCGTCTTATTTCCATAACATAACATCAATAAAATCTCTATGCGTTGCTTTTCGGTCCATGATGTCGATAACTTATCTATACCACAATTATTTGATAGCTAAGTATGATTGTTTCGTCAAATTTGACAAACATATTAACAGTCAGGGTCAAGTTGCAGTAGCTGAGTTCGGTCAATGAAATTCCTAGCCGAGCGAGCAGATCTCGATGTTAACCACGTGATCACAGAGGTAATCGAGCCAATTTAAGATCTGTCACCTGTCACATCAAATTTTGTTTTTTGCGGCAACTTTCTTTATTTTTCTGGTATGCAGTAACATAAAAATATGCAGCATATTAATTACAAGTTCAGAAGTTTGTAAATTAGGAACATTACAATAAAAACTATAAACAATCACAGAACCATAAAGTGACAAGGATCAAATTCGTTCGCCTTGCTGAGAGCAAACAGATCACCCTCTGCTCGCCCTCGGTGAACGCGGAGCAGATTCAACGGAGCTGTCAGAGGAAAACGAGTAAACAGATATGTAAAAACCGAACGCGTCTATTGGAGCAATCAATGTGTCAAACGTCTTTCTTTAAATGACTTCAAAAGAGTAAGTGGTACCAATATGAAGTGAAAGTAATTCATGAACCTAATGAAGTTGATTTCGATAGCGGACGTGGATTTCAGAGTGGCCAGCTAAATCTCCTGATCTAATCCCACTAGATTTATTTTGTGAGGATTCCTCGAGTCGAAAGCTTTCGTTAACAGACCTAAGTTACATTATTATGAACGAAAAATCTTTTATTTCTCGAACATACTGTTATGTAACATAAGAAAAAATATTACGTCCATATACAGAAAAATGCGTTACTTTTGAAGTTATTATCAAATAGAGTATTTTCATTTGAAAAAAGTCATGATAACGCCATAACTCTAACAGTTATGACGTCATCAAAAATATAAGTAGATAAAAAAAAAACTGAAAAATAAAATCGAAGTATCTAAGCTTTTTTTCCCAATGGCCATACCAAGCTGTTAACGAATTTGTTCCAACCTTTACGTGCTCACTGTATATTGAACAGTGCAGGAAGAACGATGTGTGCTGTTACGGATTTAAAAATGTACAATCAAATACAAAATACTATGATCGATATGTATCAAAATACTCTCCGTCACCGACACGTTAGAACCTGTGTGTTTGTGGACAAATGTACATAAGAAATCACTGAAACCGACAAATCGGGTCTTCCGATTGTCGAGATCCCCGCCGGCTGCATTAATCGGAATCGGCGGCCGTACCGGCAAATAGGTCGGACCGGGCTATGTGTGAAAAGTATAATTTGAATACGTTGCATTCGGTGACGGCACCGTCACCGGCACCGGTTTTGCCGGTGTGTGTGTGAAAACTCTCTTATTGTCCACTTTACTTTGTTAAGTCGTCCCGGAGCGCATATGGTGGTGGTGTTCTCTCTCATCAGGAATGATGTGCCAATGATAGGGGGTTTCACCATTATACTTTTTAAGTATTAATTTGATTTCCATAACTTTTTCAATTTTCAGATATCGAGAAATTAGCAAATGTTATTGCAAAGAGTTGTCGTGGTGATAAAAGCTCTAGCTTCTCGAGGATAACTATTTAAGGCATTTCTTGATTTTAATTGAATAACCCGATAGAGGTTGAACTTGGGTATAGAGAAAGCTGAAATAACTCATCCTAAAATTCAAAAGAGCTAACTGCTCTTTAAATTGATTTCCTAATTTTGAACGGTTTGCGGGCTACACATGTTTTCGTAAACTACTACAGCGGTAATTTTTTTAAGAAAAATAGACATATCTCAAAAACTGTAATAGATAACTTAACACAACTTAGGTTATCTGAAGTCATAATCAGCAGGCCAATCGAACAATTACAAAAAAATTAGGTTTCCATTCCAAATAAGAAAGTTGGTACCGACTTTTGGCGTATCCTGTATAGTTGTAGGACTAAAAACATTTGAGGTAGAACACACATGATCAATTATCAATTATAACAGCATACTAAATTTTAAGTTTCTAGTACAACTGCAAGTTGAAAAACTGCTAATGCACGACCTACGTAAATCACGCTGTATACAGTGCTGTTTATTAAATAGTGTGAGTGTGTTTTATTTTTCAACATGTTTTTTTTAGTCAATATTTGCTTTTCATATACATTTTGGAATTTTAATCACTGTTATTGCGTGACTGAGACAAATTATTTTCTTGGAAAACAGTTGAAAATGTATTCAAAAGGACTTAAAATAAAAATGTTTCAATAGCTCAAATAACCCCAAAGAAGCTCTAGAACGAAATTTACAGTTATATTTGCCAAAAAAATCCTCTCTCCCCAGACCTACTGGAAGGGGGAGTAATTTAGAACTTTGACCTAGGGCGTAAATAGCTGCTAATCCGGGCCTGGAAACCCCAAGTGAACAATATCTATAATTTATCAGTCTCTACTTTCTAGCAAGTAGCAGTTCTCTTGTCTTTGGTGTATTATTCACTTACTTGAATCGTTTCTCTGAGTAGCATTTATGGTCAGTTTCTAGTATTTGTACTGTAAGTGGATGAAAATTGCATCACAGAAAAATATACTTTAAATCATTTCAAAATATGAAATAATCGAATGACCCTATTATCAAGTAAGTAGGATTTTTTCCTATCTTTGACAATTAATAGACCTCGACACTAAGTACTTTTTTTCATGAAGTGCTCGTGATTACTAAGCACGTTCAAAAAGTAATTCGATTCAGCGAGCTCTAAGCAGTAAGCACTTTTCAAAAGGGCGAGACCGTAAAATGCGTGAGTTTTTAACAAAAATACTAGTAGGAAACCGACTATGCCGTCACATGGGGGACAGTCCGTAGTTATATTCTGATATGTTTTCGACTCGCAACTGTCATTTATTAATTTGTTATAAACATTTAAATAACAAAAAACGTGTTATTTTAAATTGTTTTGCTTATAAAATGAAAACTAATAGAGCAATCTTGTTGCTCCAATGAAAAGAATTGTAGATAATTGAACTACGAACAAAATGGGATGTAACCTGGTCGGATCATTAGCAACGGAGAAAAACTGGAAAAACCGGAAACTGTTGCAATTTTTTGAAAAATTCATAACCCCGCCATTTTTTCAAGAAGTAGGATTGGCCTTTCTTCTGAAAGTATTGAATGTTTATGTGTGAACAAAACAGGTGCTGTCGGATCTTTACTTTTGGCACAATTGCAATTACATTTTTTTGCACTATCTTTCAGCGTGCCTGGATGCTCTAGTAATAGCCCGATTTCAATTTCTCAAACAGATTATGAAAGTAGAAGTATACTACTACAAAACGACTGAAAACGACCGAGCCCGCGTCAGCTGCCGAGTAGTATTCTAATGAACGATTTACGTGATAATACGCTTCCCCTCATCTCCCGCTCACTCCTTCTACTCGACCGCTTCTACCAGCTCAACCGTTTTGAGTCATGTTTGCAAGCATTTTGCACCCATTTCGCATTATTTCAGCGCAAAATGAGAATATGCATTTTGTGGTAAGTACTGTACTTCTACTTTCAAAATCTGTTCTAGGAATTGAAATCGGACTATCACTAGAGCATCCAAGCACGCTGCAAGATAGTGCAAAAAAAATTCAAATTGCAATTGTGCCGAAACTACTGATCTGTTAGAGCCTGTTTTATGTACACATGATTCAATACTTTTATAAGAAGGGCCAACTCTATTTCTTGAAAAATGGCGGAGTTATGAATTTTTTGATAAATCGTCAAATTTTCCGGTTTTCCTCCATTACTAATGATCCGATCGGGTTATAAAACATCCCATTTTGTTCGTATTTTAATTATCTACAATTCTTTCTATTGGAACAACCAGATTGCTCTATTAGTTTTCATTTTATAAGCAAAACAATAAAAAAAGCACGTTATTTGTTATTTAAATGTTTATAACAAATTAATAAATGACAGTTGCGAGTCGAAAGCATAACAGAATATAACGAGATGTCTTCCATGTAATGACACAGTCGGTTTATTACTAGTATTTTTGTTAGGAAAAAAATGATCAATTGATTGGCCTATAAGGTGGGCGTTCAATTTCGTGCATTCCAAGTTCGTATTGCATTTGGAAACGGTTTCACTTGGAAAACTCAAATTTGATAGGTGAACTCAGAAAGGATTGGAGTACTTATTGAATATATTGACATTGATTCGATATCGAAAATTGAGATTTTTTTGGTCGGCAATTGAAGAAAATGAGTCAATACTTGCTTTTGTTTTGTTTCAATAGAAAAACCTATAAAACAGTGCATCTTTCAACTGATAGGGAATATCCAGACAAGTCGTTTTGGAGATAATTTTATTTCCGAAATAGGCGGCGAATGTCCAAATTGAAATATAGAGTGGCGCGAAATAGTTCCTGCCTTACCAACATTCTCACTGATTTCTTAGTTCGGCAGTTTTCGGACAGAAAGCACCATTGTATAGTATATTTCATTCATGTCAGAGCGTGCTGCCATAACAATGAAATAGGAAAGTGATTTTGATAACCATCGGTAGACGCTAGACGGGCAGAACTAGTCACATCGAGAAAATGAAATGTTTATATTCATAAGCGTTAGATTTTTTAAATTCAATTATTTTCTGCTCAACACTGACATAATTTTCAGTTATTAAAATTCAAGAAAAGAGAAAATGAGTCAGCAAAATCTGTCATCTGACGGACTATAACTTGAGTCTTTTGTGGATCGCGGGCCTCCCAATCGGGGCAAGTAGGCGCATCGTCACGTTCAGCGGAGTGAGGCAACTTATATATTTATTCGGTAAACTTTGTTTAAGGTAACAAATCAAATATAAAATCAAAGTATTGTAAAACTAAGTCGTTTTTTCCTTGTAACTGCTAAACGGCTGAACCGATTTTGATGAATTTTCGGTCGTTTGATTGGTCTTGATACCGCAAGTGACACTTATTATATTAAAATTATGAAAAATCAAAATAGCGGATTTTTTGCGTCAAACTGGCCGTCTTGAAACAACATAATATTTGTGTACTAAAAAGCTGAAAATAAAAAAAGTTAATAAATAAACTGAAAAACCCGACTGTGGTTTAAAGTAAAAATCAAAAAAGAAGTAATATCTTTTCAAATCAAATAAAACCTGGAAGCAGCCGGGACCTATTTGCTCAAAAAAATCTATCGAAATAGAATGGGTCTCAGCTACTTCCAATTTTTCTTTATGAAAAGATTATTATATTACTTGATTTTGCATTTTAGTTTAAACCGCAGTCGGATTTTTTAGTTTCTTTAATTAATTTTTTTATATTGATTAGCTCTAATAAATAATTTGGTTCAGTTGAAAAAGAATGTGAGTGGCACTAAATAATCTAGTGTGGTGAAGCACTAAATCCACTCCGAACGCTACAAACATTTTTAACTAAATTTATGTCAAGACTGAGTCCTCGAACATAGAATATGCATACTAAGGCCTCAATCGGCAGTGGCGGATCCAGGGGGGGCGCAGGGGGCGCGCGCCCCCCCTGAGCGATTTACATTTTGAGCTGGATACATGATAATTTGCGAGTTTTACAATGTTGAGGACCCGAAATCGCGAAAAGTAAAGAACCACAAGGGCCGGGAGGGTGACGGGTAAATGATGATTCATCTTCGTCCGACGTAATCTGACGCATACCGAAATCCGCGACGGTGTGTGAATCCCCGCGCTCCCGCGATGAGTTTACTGTACTGTGCTAATACTCAATGCATGCAGTTGCAGTCAGACGATCACACGCGCGGCGTAGTCTGAAAATTAGTATTTTTCGTCATTCTAGAGGTTTTGTGCGGTGCGTTTATGATCTGAGGTTGATATATTACTTCATTAGTGCCAAAAATACCTTTTACCAGTTTCACCTTGTGAACATAGAAAGTTTTTAAGCTGGATTTATAAACTTGCCGTTCGCCGTTGGAGTTGGCGTTCGCGCTGGCGTCCGCCGTCGGCAGTTCGTAGCAACGACATTGACCATTTATAAACTTGCCGTTGGTCGTTACGAAAACTATCATAACCTCAATCTAATGTGTCATATATCAAATGACTTGACAGTTGAGAAGTTGTCAAGGGTCACTGCGTGTTTTTATTTACGGTTTTCTTGATTTCTATTTCTTGTCACGGTGGTCTGTAATCCCGAAAGGAGGAGTAGCGCCTGTTGTTTTTAATAGAAAATTTTATTTTTAATAAAATGGATTTTGATTTTGAAGCCGACTATGCACTTGCTGCGTGTGGACTTGTTTTTTGCTCATATGCAGCATACCTAGTAACAAGTCACCAGAGGCAAAGAAGGTTTAAAGTGAGACCCATCAATAGGGCACGAAGAACCTTAGGAAATTTCAATTATTACCGGAAGATGAAATCGTGGGACCCAGAACAATTTTTTAAATTTACCCGAATGACAGTTCCAGTCTTCGAAAAACTGCTGAAAAAAGTGAGGACAAAAATCGGAAAACAGCATAGATCAGATGGTATCTCACCTGAAGAAAGACTTGTTGTTACTCTACAGTAGGTTACATTTTAAATTGAAGAATTTTTTGAATTTAACATTATTTTATTCCAGATATTTGTCACAAGGTGTTAGTATGCAGTTCCTAGCTTGGACTTATCATATAGGACACACCACTGTACATAACATCATACATGATACTTGCCAGTGTCTGTGGGATATGCTTAGTCCGGAATATTTGAAAACTCCAGAGTCTGAAGAAGATTGGTTGGACATTGCTGAAGGCTTTCATGAAAAATGGAATTTTCCTCATTGTTTAGGAAGTATTGATGGAAAACATATCAATATTCAAGCTCCGGCTAAAAGTGGCTCTTTGTTTTTCAACTATAAAAAAAATTTTAGTATTGTTTTATTAGCTTCATGTGACTATAAATATAAATTTTCCTCTGTTGACATTGGTGCATATGGTTCGCAGAGTGATGGTGGAGTTTTCAGAAATAGTGTGTTTGGACAGAGAATGGAATCGTCAAATTTAAACATACCTGCAGAAAAACAGTTACCAGGAACAAACACCGTCACACCTTTCTGTTTTGTTGCAGATGAAGCATTCCCATTAAAAAAATATATAATGAGACCTTATCCTGGGAAAAATTTATCAGATAGGCAAAGGATTTTCAATTATAGACTTTCCAGGGCCAGGCAAGTCATTGAAAATACTTTTGGTATACTAGTGGCTCGATGGAGGATTTTAAAAACTACAATCAATGCCAAAGTTGAAAATATTGACAACATTGTTAAGGCAGTTGTTGTTCTGCATAATTACTGCCAAACTGAACTTTCGGAGTCTGAAGGCACTGACATATATTGTCCACCAAGTTATGTGGATACAGATGGTGTGGAAAATGGAGGGTGGAGGGCAGAACAAGAACCTTTAGCATATGTTGGTCGATTAGGTTCAAATGTGTCTAAACGTTATATTTATGCTATCAGAGACACATTTGCAGATTATTTTATGTCAGATAAAGGTAGAGTTGCATGGCAAGACAAGGTGTTATTTGCAGAATAAATTAATTTTTTTTTTTTTGAAATAATCTTTAGGGGGTGTCTAGAGTAAATCTGCTACAAGGTTTAGTTTTTCTTTATATTAAAAATAATGTTTTTTGGACTGAACTTAATATATTTACAATACTTTTATTTATAAAAGCTAGATCTATTGTGGTTGTCTGGGTGAAAGTATAGTTTTATTTGTTTAAATTAGAATTATTTTTTTTAAAATCAAACTTGAAATAAGTATTCCAGAAAAAATTATTTACCTGTATCACTGATAAATCTAATTGATACGGATTTACAGTCCATCATTTTTATTTTTAAATATACTTTGATCATGTTTATTTTTGGAGACTGAAAATATTAGTAAATTAAAAATCTTAAAAATGGTTTTGATTTTTTATTCATCATTAAATAACAGAAATAAAATATCTTTTCTTTTCTGCTTGGCTTCTTCTGCCGGCATCCTCTCTAGTTCTTCGTACAAATACTGTACAAATGTGCTGTTTGCATTTCTGGGAACGGCCTGTCTATTTCCAAGAACATCTGTAATCGACTGAGCCATTCCCAGAATTTCATCCAGTTTTGCTTCTTTCTGATATTTCCGTTTTCGTCCTTGTACTCCTGTGGTAGAAAATATTTTGATAAGCAAACTTACACATACTATTTACTTATTTATATTACCAATGGGTGTAGTGGGCGGCCTACCAGTTGGCAGCTTTCTTTTAATGCCACTAGGACCGGCCACTGGTGGTTCTTCCTCCTGAGAGAGGTGTCCAGGACTGGTTGGCTCTTCCAGGGGGCTTTCGGTTCTAGCTTCTGGAGATGTCACACTCTCCATCGTCACCGTACTCCAGACAGAGGCTGACGATGATGGTCTACTTGTAGAGATTCTTTTTGTGGCAGTAATTGTCCTATAAAGCAAAAAACCAAAATTATTAATAATATGCATATATAATACAAAATGTAGAAAAGTCAGTTAAACAGTCAATACTAACTTTCTTTTCTTGGTGAATTTATTATAAAATAGCATTTCATCAAAATATGGCCAATTGCTATTTGGTGCACCAGCACCCGAGGGAAACTTGTTCTTCTCCTTGACAAAGCGGTCCCTGAGGTGCTTCCAAAGTTTCATGCACTCTTCAACTAAAACAGACAATATTTGAAATATTTTCAGATAAAGCATTGAAATAAACAATTTAGGTACTCAGATATTTTTCTCACCACTACAGTTCAGCACCGTGCTAATATGCTGCCAAGCCTGTTGCTTTTTTTTAGCATCCTTGTACGATTTGTTGGACAAATCATACAAGTATTCAAACTATTGTATTGCCTCTATCAAGAGGCCTGGGTCCAGAGTACCTTCTTGTTCACTGGGTATCTCTGTAAAAAAATTATATATATATACAAAACAGAAAATACCGAGGACAAAAACTGAGAAAACTACTAACCCGATTGGCTCTGGGTAGCATCCCTCTCCAGTTCATAAAAATCCTCGATGTTGCCATCGCTGTGATCCGGATCACACATCTGTAGAAAATATAACATAAATAAATGAACTGAAAATAATCACCTTTCTACCCACCTCCAAGCGTTTCTTTAAATGAAAAAATAAATAAATAAGTTCAAAAATCTATCCACACTTTTAAATACAACAAAACAAACTACTCATCCAAACAACCACACCCAAATGACCCAAATCACAAATGGCATTTGACATATGACGTAAAACAAGTGACAGCTAAAAATCGTTTTGATTGGCTCTTCAGACTTGCTACGAACGATGTTACGAACGGCTGACGGCGAAACTTGAAGTTAATTTAAGTCGAACGGCAGCCCAACGGCGAACGGCAGCGCCGACGGCAGATATAAATGGTCTTACGGGTTTCTGTACTTTTAATTGGGAGCGCCAGCGCGAACGCCAACTCCAACGGCGAACGGCAAGTTTATAAATCCAGCTTAAGGGTCAGTGCTGTGCTTCCATACAATGGCAGAAAATAGAAGAAAAAAATCAGCTGTGAATACCAAAATTGACAATTATTTTAAAAAATTCAAACCGGCAGAATCGGCTTCTTCGACGAGTACAAATATAACTTATAGTGGAATTGTTAGAGACAATGATGAAAATGAAATAATATCGGGAGCTAGCCCTATACTCGAAACTGTCACCTCATTTGATGTTGGACGTTTCCTATCGAGCATTAACACACTTGATAGCTTCACGCGATTTCAACTGATGACGAACCATTGGGTCCCAGACAAAAATTATTGTTTTCCTCACTCTAGCCATGAGAAAAGAGGGCGAGAAGAGAAGCGTAAGGTCAGCCATGGGCATTTGGAGAAATATAGCTGGTTGGTATTTTCCAAAGAAAAACAAGGACTTTTCTGTAAATATTGTACCCTATTTCTGAAGCCACAACAGCTTGTGGGTGGACAAAAGAATGTAATGCCCAAAAAACTGGTTACAGAACCACTAACCAAATATGCGAAATTAACAGGAAAAGATGGAGATTTGAATCACTTCAAACTACAAATTATCATATCGAGGCTGTGGAAAAGGGTAAGTTATTTTACTGATTAAATTTTTTTCGAGTAATAGGTATTTTTTCTTCTGAAGGAAAACATTTCTTGCTGACTTATCGAAACCCAGAAGTTGATATAAGGAATCAGTTGTCACATGAAAGAAAAAGGCAGATACGAGAGAATCGATCTCTCCTGATTCCAGTTTTGAAAACTTTCATCCTACATGGAAAACAAAACATTCCTTTGAGGGGTCATCGTGATGATGGTCCGCTGATGAAGAAAAAGAAAACCTCTGAGGAAGAGGAATTCAATCTGGTGGGAAATAACGATGGGTGTTTTAGAGCTCTCCTCAGATTCCGCATAGATGCTGGAGATAATATCCTCAAAGAACACTTACAAAACACAGGGGCCAATGCAACATACATTAGCAAAACTACAGCTAATGAACTAATTCATTGTTGTGAAGCAGAAATAATATCAGTCATTACAAAACAGATCAATGATTATAGTAATTATTCAATCATTTTCGATGAAACTACTGATGTAGCAAATATATCTCAACTGAGTATTTCTCTAAGATATGTTCATGATGGGAAAATGTTTGAAAGTTTCATAGGGTTTGTGGATTTGCACTCTGCAAATTATAGTGACAGTGAAACAAATATTCAAGTAGAACCAGTTATCACTGGTGTTATTTTGGGTCAAACCGTATTGAGGAAAATTAAATCATTAGGGTTGAATATCGAAAATTGCGTAGGGATAGGATGCGACGGCTGTTCAGTCAATATGTCAAAGGCAAAAGGGGCTGCTAATGAAATCCAAAAAGAAGCCAAAAATGCTATTATATGTCCATGTTTCAATCATGCGCTGAATCTGTCAATATCCAAATCGCTTGGGGTCATGAGTGTGAAAAATGCAATGGGAACTATACAAGAGATAGTAACATTTTTCCAAGCTTCTTCCAAAAGAAACTTCTTTCTACAGAAGTATATGAAACACAAATTGAGTAGTCCATGTGAAACACGATGGATTGAGAGACATGACTTAATTCTTGATTTTCAAAAGGATTTACCTTTCATCGAGAAAGCTTTAACAGAGATATCAGAGTGGAGCGATAATATATCATCTAGTAAGGCCAATATCCTCCTGAAAGCAATTTGTGACTGTGAATTTATATTAACAGTATTTTGCCTAGCAGACATATTCAGCTTAACTTTGCCATTTAGTAAGTATTTACAATCTGTGAATATTGATATTGAAGCTGCCACCACGAGGTTGAAAATTCTTCTCGAATCTCTACTGGAGAAGAGAACGAATGCAAATTCAGAATTTATGTCAATTGTGAAAGAAGCTAAGAAAGTTATGGACGTACTCGACATTGAACTGCGAATGCCCCGACTTGTATCTAGGCAATCACATCGAGTGATTTATATACCACTATTAGATTCTGTAATGTTGGATATAAAAGAGAGATTTTCTAATAGAACGTTGAATATTTTTTTGCTCAATATTGTGATGCCAGAGAGCATAATAAATTTTAGTGACATAATATTAAGAACAAAAATTTCAGAAATCTGCGAAAAATAAAAGTATCGAAGGTAGCAATGCTTTGAATATTTTACATAAGATCGATGCGGATTATTATCCTCATACCGTTAAAATTTTATGCATTCTTGTAACACTGCCAGTATCTGTTGCTACTGCAGAACGTACTTTCTCTACATTGAGGTTGGTGAAAACCTACCTCCGCTCGACAATTGCCGAAGACAGGCTCAATGGTTTAGCCCTCCTTTATATACGAGGCTTGTTTGGTAAGTCCGTGACTTTTTAAATTTCCCGCGCAGTAACTTTAAATGCAACACTGCTGCTGTCAACCACCATCTTTCAATAGACTACTGTCAAATTTTGAGCAAGCTGCGACATTTGGTTTGTGTTTGACAGCAATTAGAAGCAGACAACCTCGTGAATTTTAACAAAAATGGAAAAAAGTGAATTTCGTGTGTTGATTAAGCATTATTTTTTGCGTAAAAAAAACATAACTGAAACCAAGGAAAGACTTGATAAATACTATGGGAACTCTGCACCATCAATTTCAATGGTTAAGAAGTGGTTTACTGAGTTCCGTTGTGGTCGTACCAGCACAAGTGACGCCGTACGTTCAGGTCGGCCAAAAGAGGTCAT
Organism: Chrysolina oricalcia; assembly: GCA_944452925.2. Classification (NCBI taxonomy): domain Eukaryota; kingdom Metazoa; phylum Arthropoda; class Insecta; order Coleoptera; family Chrysomelidae; genus Chrysolina; species Chrysolina oricalcia. The sequence goes on from OX101816.2 coordinate 15,544,029, forward strand.
CACGCCAGAAATCGTCGATAAAATCCATGGAATGATATTGGACGATCGGAGAATAAAAGTACGTGAGGTAGCTGAGGCTGTAGGCATCTCAACTGAGCGAGTACATCACATTTTACATGAATATTTGGACATGAAGAAGCTATCCGCGAGATGGGTGCCGCGATTGCTCACACTCGACCACAAGCGCAACCGTGTGACCACTTCAAAGGAGTGTTTGGCAAAGTTCAATCGCAATCCGGGCGAATTTTACGCCGTTATATAACCGTAGACGAAACATGGATCCATCACAATACCCCAGAGACCAAGGAACAATCAAAACAGTGGGTGTCAACTGGTGAACGTGCACCAAAGAAGGCTAAGGTGCGTCTGTCAGCCAACAAGGTTATGGCCACAGTTTTTTGGGATGCACGCGGTGTCATTCATATAGATTACTTAGAGAAGGGTAGAACGATCAACGGCGAATATTATTCAGAGCTTTTAGACAGATTCGATATTGATTTGAGGCAAAAACGACCACATTTAGCGAAAAAAAAAGTGCTGCTTCATCAAGACAATGCACGAGTGCACACGTGTGTAGTCACTATGGCAAAAATTCATAAATTGGGCTACGAACTACTACCCCATCCAGCATATTCTCCAAATTTAGCCCCTTGCGACTATTTTCTTTTCCCAAACCTGAAGAAATGGCTGGGTGGTAAGAGATTTGGGTCGAATGAAGAGGTTATAACCGAAACAAACGCCTATTTTGAGGGCCTTGAGAAAACCTATTATTTGGAAGGAATAAAAAAACTGGAAAAACGCTGGACTAAATGTATTGATCTAAAAGGAGATTATGTTGAAAAATAAAACGCTTATTTGCCAATTTTTTTTTCTTTATTCAAATAGTCACGGAGTTACCAAACAGCCCTCGTATATAGGCAAACCGATTTGAATTTAGAAAATATCATTGATCGATTTGCCAACAATAAAAAAAGGAAGTTTGATTTCATCATCTGATATAGTTCAAATTAGACTGACATTTTGTTCAATTCGGTACCGTCCAGATGTATTAGAATATTCCCATTGATTTTTTTAAATTTTGTATTATTTTTTTGTTTTTTTTTCAAATGTTTACTTTCTACATGTTGTTCAATGTTGTTATGTATATAATAACCAATAAAAATATAAATATATTTAAATGAAATGTTTTTAATTTCCTATTGAAAATGGAAAAATGAATTTTCAATATTTTGTACAATTCAAGACGCAGAAAAACTCTAAATCGTCTCCACAATTCAATATCACCATCAGATGCTATGTGATGGTGTGATGTATAACTTTCATGTGATTTCGGTACTGTGCGCCCCGCCCCCCTGAAATAAATCCTGGATCCGCCACTGTCAATCGGTAGTTTTTGGGGGTGGGGTGCCGCTGACCACGTTTAATATTTTCAACAACAGTTCGGGATTACTAAGCACTGAGCCTTTTCGTAAAATGCTCGAAGCACTAAGCACTGAATCCAAAAAGTGCTCGGGAGCACAGTGCTTACGAGCACTAAAATTTTTTGAGCACTTTCACGAGCACTAACCACAGTGCTTTGGGACAGCTCTGATGTGGATGAAACAAATCAAATGAAATGACGCCGTGGCTAGTGAGGCCGTTTTCCCAACAGAGAAATTTTGCGGAAACACCCGAACGTGCCCGATCCAAATAAGTTAACTTAGCATAAGTGGATTGATAACTTCTCCAATCGACTTGATCGATTGACGTTATTATTGAGATGGCATAGACCAAGTGAAGTTGTTTCAGATAAACGATTAAGTAGTGGTATGGGTATCATTATAAAATAAGAAAAGGAAGAAAAAATATAACTTTTGACCAGTTTCCACTAACACTTTACTACTTTATTACGACCGGTTTCGGCTTTTACACCATTTTCAAGTAACTACAGATTTCGTCAAGTTCGTGAATATTTATACATAAGAAAGTAATTAAAGAAAGGTTGGGTTTAAATTACCTAACTGATGTTTCAAAACAAGTTGGGAAAATACCTGGAATCTACCTGATGAGTCAATCTAATTTATCTAATAGGGGTTCATACAATCGGTGAGTCCAACTTTGTTATCAAAAGTCATAAATTCAGAAGTGGAGAGCTACATAATTCTAACTGGTCATTGAGGGTATCAAAATTGGGGTTTTTATTTAATTTGTTTATTTCCAAGTTCCAAGTTCATTTCTCTTCCTTTATTGCACGTATGGAGGATTTTCATGTTATTTTTATTTATTGTATGATTCGTTTCTTGCAAATGTCTATATATAGCTGATTTTTTATCTGATAACACATGTTCACGGTACCTTATTTCAGAATTTCTTCCCATTTGTCCTGAATAAGCTGCTGTACAATCACCACATTCCAGTCTATATATACCTGATTTTTTCCATTTATACTTTTTGGGTTTTGCATTGAATAGTATATTCCCTAAATTACTCCTACTAGTGAATGAAGTTATTATATTAAATTTTGAAAAATAGTTTTTAATATTTTCTGAGAGTTTTCCCGAGTAGCTTATACTAGCATATTTTTTATCTCCTTTGGGTCCTATTTGATTTGGATATAATTCATTCCTGATCATTGTCTGCTGTTTAATGGAGATGGAGAAGATCATGCGTGAGCACGAAACAGCTGTCAAAGGTTGGAACTCTCGGAATTAAAACGAAATATACTCTATTTTCACTCATATTTATTTATTAAAATTATTGAAATTAATAGTTGAAATATTTCGGGAATAAAAATGTCATGTTACCTTAACAGGTACAAAAAATGAACATGAACATAATCAAGGATTTGAATATAATAGAAGGGCGAAGGGAGGTGAACTTTTGGGGGTAAAAATGATTTGTCACGATTTGCACCGAAAATTAATCTCCTAAAAAAAATTGAAACCAGCACCAATTGTACCAAAAGTAGTCTTGCCCCTCAAACAATGTTTTTTGCTCCCGTTTCGGAACTAGAAGTCATCGACGCAATTCAACTTTTACCAAATAAAAAAGATACTGGTTTAGATGAAATTCCAATTAACGTTATCAAGCAATGTAAAGAGATAATCGCTCCAATACTCACTTATATTATAAATAGTTCTATCACACAAGGCACATTTCCAACAAGCCTTAAAATAGCCTCCATAATTGTATTATTTAAAAAGGATGACCTTAGTAACATAGAAAACTACAGACCAATAGCATTATTGAGTGTTTTTTCCAAAATTATAGAAAAACTCGTTTTTAAAAGAGTTGAGTATTACTTGAGTTCATTCAAACTACTTTCAAATTGTCAACACGGTTTCAGAAAAGGGTTTTCAACTGAAACTAGTCTAGTTGATTATACCGAATATATTAACAAACAATTAGATAGTGGTAATCACGTTGTGTCCGTTTTATTTGACTTGACCAAAGCTTTCGATACGGTTGATAAATCTTTTGTTTCTGATAAGTTGAATGCAATAGGCATACGTGGTTGTCTTAATGATTGGTTTATCTCCGACCTAGAAAACAGAAAAATTGTCGTGAAAATTGACGACGTTATCTCCAAAGTATATGATATTGATATTGGTAACCCACAAGGCAGTGTTCTTGGGCCCCTAATTTTTTTATTATACATTAATTACCTACCTCATTATATAACACAAGATGAAGTCTTTATGTATGTAGATGATACATGCATGGTTATAACTGATCATTCGGAACAGAATCTTCTAAAAAAAATTGACAATACTTTTATTGAATTTGAAAACTGGTGTTCTAGAAATATGCTTATTATAAACTTGAAGAAAACTGTATGTATAGAATATTGCAGCTTGTATAAAACACCTTTGAAATGTCTAATTGCATTCAATGAGTCCATTGTTGAAACCTCTAAATCGGTGAAATTTTTGGGGATGACGTTTGACAGTAAATTCACATTGTTGTTGAAATTGTTTTTTCCGTTAACCAGCTGTCGTCCCCTTACGAACGGCAGCCCTCAAAAGTCGAAACTTGTGCGAGCCAAGGATTAACGAGGTCTTACCTTTTTACGTGCGATTCCTAGCCGTGGTTTGAACCATCGCCGACTGGCATCCAAAGTGATTAAACTATGTCGCTTTAACCACTCGGCTACCTGGGCATGGGGGAAACAAATTGATGGTGTCTTTAAAAAATTTATCAATGTTATTATTTATTGACCGTACTCAAATCCATGCTAGACAGAAACACCCTCTTGAACGTATACTATGCTTATGCTTACTCTGCTATCACCTACAGTGTCATAATCTGGGGCCAGAGACGTGATGAGCAAAGAGTTTTTGTTTTACAGAAACGAATTCTGAGGTTACTGTTTAATCTACCCTATAGATCTTCATGTCGCGAAACTTTCAAACTCCATAAAATCTTAACTGTCTCTTCAATATATTTACTAAAATTGCTCAGTTACATCTACATCAATAAAGCTAAACTAATGAGAAACAGTGACATCCACAATTACGATACAAGACACAAAAACAATTTTGTTTTAGAAAAAAGAAATCACCCGTTTAGTCAAAAAGCTCCCATTAATTGTGGCATTTGATATTATAATAAACTTCCGGCTATCATTAAGGATAGTGAATCCTATAGTATATTCAAGAGACGATTAAAGAAGATCCTTCATGACGAATGTTTTTAAAATTTGAAAGAGTTTGAAAGTTACGTTGGTAACAATTAGGAGATGCACTCTTCTAGCAATATTTAAATGCTATTTTTATTATTTACTGTGTATTGTTTTCATTATTAGGTATGTATTAATTATTTATACGTCTGTATATTTTATATAAGTAACCACTCACATTTATATATTTATTTATTTCGACAATGTCTTATCTATTGTATAATAGAAAATCAGGCAATAAAGAATCTATCTATCTATGTAGTACTCGGAAAGGGGGCGGCTCCTTGTTAGGCTGGTGCCAAAACGAATTTTGAACGCCTAAAATAAGAAAGAAAGTAACGGGCAAGAACTAGCCGGAGAATGTTGTTGAGGTTCCAACTTTGATGAAAAAAAATATTTGAACACGAAAACACTTAAAATGATGAAATTGAGATGCAGTTTAGAGGATGAAAACGACTTTTTAGCGATTTGCCGCGAAACGTTACTTCTTTGCGGAAAATATTCAATGGAAAAGTTGTGGATAATAAAAATATCGAAAACTTTTGTATTCAACACTTTTCGGCATAACCTCAAATTGACCGTCAAAAAAAACGATTTTTGAAAATTTGAGGTTATGTGGAAATATCTTCAGACAAAAGTTGTAGATCTTTTTATTGTAGGAGCTTAATTTTCGCTGCAAATCGTGAGAAACCATGTATGCCCCATAAAGTTCACCTCCTCTCGCCCTTCTATCATAATCAAATCATTATTTATGTCCTTGTTTATCCTTCGTACCTATAGAGGTAACATGAAATTAATATTCTCGAAAGGTTTGAACTGTCAATTTCAATAATTTTAATAAATAAATATAAGCATAGAACAAAAATTAAAAAAATTTGATATATGATGTTTATTTTTAAATTTTTTCGCGTTTTTTGGAAAAAATTTCCACAGTAGTGCTACTCTTTTATCACATAATCTAATAGTAGACGCTTCAAAGAGAAAACTGGCTGCTAGTGAGCTTGAAAGACGAACTTTATCGGTGAAACTATTCAGTTGAAAATGATGTCGTTTATTCGGAATTTGTCGAAAAAAATACGGAAAAATCAGTATTCCGCTCAAAAAATTACAGCTTACTTGAAACATAATAAGTTATATTTCTACCAAATTTCGTGAAAAAGAAATGATTTTTAATCGAGGAAATCATTAATAACTGAAAACTAGTTTTTTCTGATTTTCCCGATGTTATGTGAAAAAATGTTGGAAAAAAGTTCCAGATCTTTTTATTATCAACAACATTGCCTCCTATCTTTTTTCGATATGAGGACAACTTTGAAAGTTCACCCCATTCCACCCTTCTCTACTTTTTCGACTCCAATTCACTTTTTTCGTCATTCGAACAATATTTTGCCCCTCTTCTGTGAAATGTCATTTATGGCAACTACGAGGAGTGTAACAGTTAGAGAAGTTCCATTTTCTTGGATTTTAACCAAACGTAGTTTGCCGTCTACTCTCTTTTGAAATATTCGTTCTTTCAAAAAATTCCTGGTGATCGGATGCTATTGCTTAGGATATTCCACCTGCTCATTGTATTGAGGCTGTTTTGTCAACAAGTGACAAGTCATATGCTCTGCTGGTGTCGAATAATATAGCTACACTCTTTAGTTTCAGATAGAATAATGTTTGCCAGAAAAGCATTACTTTATTGACAACAATATGACAAGACATGAGATTCCCTCGATTTTCAATTTTTCAAACATAAATAAATCGACAAATATCTAAATCCTTTTCAGGGCGTCTTCAACGTTCATTAGAACTACATTTTCATTACATTATAATGAATACTGCGTTACATTTTCTCTAACGAATGCGTCCGTTCATGGAATTGTACATGCGTAGTATGTGACAAAACATTTGATTGTTGGTTTTCCACACTTTTTCGCATAAGCTTGTTCCAAAATTGGCTATGCCTTTTATCATATAGTTGTACCAAATCTACCAGTACACCTCGATCCATTTTGAATCACATTCAACGGCATCCATCAAAAGCTGAAATAGAATAGTCAAAATCAATTGTTTGAAATGCTATATAATGCAAATAAAGGAGACCTCATGAATCATGACGATGTGCCAATAACAAGTCTTCGCGCATGCGATTTTGTTGTTTTCACTAAGATCATGATTTATTATAATTCTTAGTTGTTGAAAGTTGGCCAACTTTTTAATGAATCAGTGTATATGTAATGTGTTTGCATGAGTGCTTTCTATGAAGTGCAAGGTCTTAACTTTTCTAAATGTTGATGTTGTGAAAATGTAATTAAAATGAAAGTTGCATGAATCCGCCGTAAGTAAAAACAACTGCCCCAGTGTCTTCTCACTGCTACGGCGCTGCTGACTTTGGATAATGTTGGCGTAAACATACTCCTCAAGTTGAGACAGGCATCTTTCAAACAAAACTAAAAAGAGGACAAATCTTCTGAAATCCCCTTTCGATGACTACTGACAAGGTTTTAATTGGAGCTACTTTTGCTACTCCTTCATGCATCTCGCATATATCCTCCCTAATATCCATTGCAATTGACAAATATCTAGATCCTTTTCAGGGCGTCTTCATACTTATGTGATCACAATATCATACCGGAAACCAATAAATCTGAATATCTACAGTTAGACTGATATGATCGAAATTCACTGAACTATAATGAGTATTACTTCGTGCTTGCTTCAGGTATATAAAAGTTAACCTAGCACATAATTAGCCTTTTGATAAGTTGTAATTTATAAACTTCGTACTGATGACAATTACGATTGAAATATCGATGGTGGTTAATGGCACTAATTCATTCAACTGCAAACTTAAAGTTCTCGATAATTAAAAGAAGGTAATATTGCATCGAGTCAGTGTCCTTCACTATGAATTATTAGAATTTATCTTCCATTCATCACGAATAACAGAATATGAATATTTTAATGAACTAATAGGTTAACTCACATTTGGAAAAGCAACGAGTTTCAGAATCGCTAGTTTTCATCAGTCCAATGTAACAAAATGGAAGGAGATGCAACACCACACAAAGGGAGCTGCAGTATTATGTAAATAGTAATGTGATATAAATACAATGTAATATTATAATAATATAGATGTTCCTCATGAAGTGAATCTTGTAGTGACTATATTCATGAATAAAGGTTGATCAAAAATATCCCACGAAGAAAACTTGTTGTGGATGTATTCAACCTATTTTTATCAAGGAAGAGAGACTTTATTGATTATTAATATTTTTTTTCAATCTGATTGAATATAATATTTGAAGAAAATCAAATTGCTGACAAAAATGACATAGACCAGAAAGAATGAAGTGAAATAAAAGAACGAAAATTATAAAATGATAAATACTGGGTAGGTAAAAAACTTACAGTCGAACTCCACCAAATAAAATCTTTATTGATAGTGTGAGTATAGTCAGAGGACTCACATCAGCACATTACGAGATGTTGTCGGAAGACTTACATCAGCAGCAGGACATGTTTCGAAGGATTAATCCTTCATCTTCAGCGAAAAAAGGTTACAAACTAATGATCTACAGAAAAGAGAAATGTTACAATATTGAGAATGACAGTATTAAATTTCGAACATACCATATGTGGTGGAAAAAGTGCTTCTATATAAATGTAGAATAATAAAATTAAAACAATTGTCAATAAGACGGTAACCGCATAACGAGCGGGAACCTAATTGTTAGGGGGTATGATTGGATCTCGCTAAATGAATCATCTTTTGTCAAAAACTTTTGTTAAACCGTGACCATACACGTGCTCTTTATGCAAAACAATAGGGTTATGTTATGAAAGAATGAAAGTGAAAATTAAGGATAACATCTGTCATCTGTCGAGTGAGACGTCACGACTCAAAGTGACAGAGTGACTGTTCCGTGGACCTGTAAAGAGCAATCATCATACAACATCGACTGTCAGTAATATTAGACTATAATAATAGAAAAAATAAAAGATTTATTAGTAATGTAGAATGTAGAACATTGGTTGTTGATCGAGTGTGACTTGTAAAGGTGTGAAAAAAAATTGATCAAGAAAAGAAAATTATTCACAATTTGATCGATCAAAATAGTAAGGAATTGAAAAGTTTTAAGCTGTCGAAATTGGTTTGTTCGTTTATGCATTGAACTTTTAATTGAATTTTTATTTGACTCATTTATTTCCAGGGTCTCAAGTAGATTGAGCTTTTTCCCTTTATCACAAATAAGTATGTAAAATTTTTAAATCTGAGTTAGGAACAAAATTATGTTTTTCGCTAATAATATGATTGGAAGAAACAGAGTTAGAGTTGATAAATAATTATGACACAAATAATGTTCTATAGTATAGACACATAATAATTTTTATATACATATTCAAATGAGCACAATATTATATTTACATACATACTTTTTTTAACAGACATAAACATATACATAAATACCTACACCTATATATACATATACAGATATTGATCAACGCATCATAATTTAAAATTTCACCTATAACAGATGTCAGTTCTTAGCCTGGAGTATTAATCATATAAGTTATATTTTCCATAGACAATTCTTTTAGAAAAATTTTCAATTTCTTTTATATCAAAAAGCATTGTCTATCTTTCTAATGAATTGTGGAACTTGGCCGAAAATTTTTGGGCCTGTGTAGTAAAATCCTTTTTGCAGTTTTTTCTGTGAAAAACTCAAAATGTTTTTTGTATTGTGTATTATGTGTGTACCTTATTGATGTTAATTCTTTTTTATTGTTATGTTGTAAGCTGAGGACTTTGTAAATATAAAGTTTTTTCAATTCGAGGACAGAAAAGTTTTTTTATGCGATGAGTGCGTTTTTTATCAAAAAGAATTTTCAAAAAGTATTTTCGAATCACTCGAAGTTAGAGTGAAAATTCCTGACTTCCTAGCGAAATTTGTTCAATGAAAAAGTTGTAGATAATATGAAAATCGAAAACTTCTTCATTCACCTCTATTTGACATAACCTCAAATTAACCGCCAAAGTGGTAAAAAAAAACGATTTTTCAGTTTTTTCTCGCGTTTAAATGATTTAATTCATATTTGTGGATAAATGTCTTTTTTTTTGTGGAATAAGCACGATTTTTTCGCAAATCAGAAGACTACGTGTTTTCGAGTTATTCACATTTTTCGAAAAAAATACCCTTATTTTCCACGAACAATTGTCTTGATATTTTTGTTTTCATTTCTAAGGTTTATAAGTGATCATTTTATTCCTTGAAATGTCAACTTTCAAATGGTTTATGTGATTTGAGGGTTTATTGGTGATAAATCGCTTAAAATTGAGAAAAATGTCTCTCAGAATCATGATTTTCTCAATATATTCAATGACTTCCGACTTTCTTCATTATCTTTATAACAAAAATAAGTTTATTTTAAATTACTTGCAATAAAATATTTGAAAACACTACAAAATTAATTTATTAATATAATTTTTATTCTTTTTTACAAATATTTTTAAAGATTTTTTATCTTTCCGCATTACTTTGAAAATGGGTTGTTTCGAAATCAATAGCCCAAAACCTCTTTGATGCATGGTCAAATTTAGAAGGGGTTATTTCCATAAAGTTTGATGTTATTCAGTTTCCAAGTGAACCTAGCATTTTCATAAAAAAAGTCAATGTGTTTATTCATAGTACCTTAAATGAATATTATTCTATCAAACCTTTCAAAAAGTGTAACAAAATACAGGGTGTTCTATTTATAAAAACATAACTTTGATATGTCACTTTTTGAGCCTCCCTGTAGACTCCAAATCAATTTTCTTTTGAGGCCTTCATCAATATAATATAATGAAATGAAGAGACTCCCGAAAAAGTAGATGATGTGACTTACAGGGACCGTGTCGTATGGGTTGCCCCACGCTGTATATGGACTCGCTTTGGATTGTCATTATAAGAAAACAGACTGTACACATCGAAAAAAAATTACAATATAATTCCTACTAATAGCTTCCTGAAAATCTCTTTGGTGCATTTTTCACTCTCCAGTTGATATCACTGGAAAACTCCCTATTGCGATCAGAAGCATATACGACTTGAAATGGATCTGTTAATTATGATTTCATTGACAATATAAAATGGCACAGAATCATTTTCCCAATATAACAGAACAATGAAAACCTACAACAATGGCCAGTCGACTTATTTGTGTCATAATAATGCTGCTTTCAGTTTTATCCAGATTGCACATATATTTATACTGCCTCAGCTAGGGATGATGTTTAATGACAATTCCGCTCTAGAACAAGACATAAGATGAGCACATTGTGGTGAGCTTCACTCATTGTCATGAGAGGTCTATTGTTCGAGATTTCTTATAACTTCTTCAGCGATTGATTACTCGGAGTTCAATCCATAATTAATCAAAGCTCTATCTAGAAATATGTTATTCGTGAAAAAATAGGATAACCGGAAAAATTCAATAAAAATTCTGAATTTCTTCCTATCATTGTTCAGAAAGACGGTTTCATTGTCTTCTAATTGGAACTGAAACTGAAAAAATTTTGAATATGAATATGAATCATTAAATTTCATTGAAGTTGAGTTCTGTCAGATTGTTATACGAATAGATAATCAGGATTTTTGATATATTGTAGTTGGGGCCATTGTGACTAAAAGTCTCCATTGGCCCAACTCGATCGCATTACTAGATTCGGCGCTAGAGGGCGCCAAATCATGGATTTTGTGAATTTTGGAGAAGTTCAGCTGAATAAAAGAGTATCAATATGTCATTTATATCCAATACTGAGCATTCATAAAATTCGCAAGAAATTTTTTCCATAATACGGAATAGAAAAAACGCCACTGTTTTTCTACAGGGTTGTCGAAAATATACTCAATTATTCAGTGAATGAATTCGCCTATACGAGGTTATAAGTTGATTGAGTTGAACATTGAGGATCAATCAGAATGGTTTGTTGATCGACCAAAATGTAACGAAGCTATGTATACATATTGTTTGGAATAAGGAATGGTCCATATACATGTATAATCACTCCCAATCACGAATTTAATTATTTTTGAATGAATTCAGATGAATGAAAAACATTTACATATCGACGCCTTGTGCAAAAAATTGTCTACTCAAGCTCTTCTCTTGAGGAGAATCAGTACTTGTATACGTCCTGTTCTACTACGTACAGCATACTTCGCTCTTTTTCATTCTCACCTATCATATGGTACATATCTATGGGGTAATTCTCCATCTTCAACACGGGCTTTCCTGATGCAGAAACGGGCAATTAGGATAGTTGCCAATGCAAAGTAGGGAATCTTGTAGACCCTTATTTTCAGCCCTGCAGATTATGACTCTCCCAGCATTGTTTATATATATATCTCTTGCACCCGTTGTGCACTTTCTATTTGATATGCACAAATTGTATACTATTTCAAAACAATTGTGTAATTTGCCACAACTTGACCATGGCGTCGTCTCACTCAACTAAATACGCATGCGCGGCCCTCCAAATGTCCAGTCCATCATTGTTTGATTGTTTTATACTGAAGGGCGAAGCTGGTTAAGAGTACTTACCTATTATTTTTTATTATTATTATTGTATGTGGTGTTGTGTCAACTTCCATTTGTTAGAAAATTTGCAAACTGATACCAATATTTGCAGGTTAGTAATGGTAATGGGTGGGGGACGCAAGCGAAAAATATTTTATGGTTATTATTGCTTTTATTTTTTGTTATAACATGAAACCTACAAACTGACTCATTTTCATCATTTTTAACTGTTTGAAAGGTGCATCCTCGTACCTACTTCCTACTTGAATAAATATAGTTTGACACAAAGATTACTTTAAACTTTATTATTATTCAACGTGTTCCAAAATAACAAAATGTATGGTCATTTATGTTCTGTTTGGTATTTTGTGTTTCTGTTATTTTATTTGTAATTAGAGTTTATAGTTCAGTTATTTTTGTTATAAGTTCTTTGTGATGAAATAAACATTATTTGAATGACATTTAATTTAATTTCAACCTTCTGGAAAATGAAGCTTATAATTTCTGAACAGAATAAGATATGAAGAAGCGAGAACGTTGAAACTGATGCTTATTCTTATCTTATTCCGTTTGGATGTTGTGAGCCTCAAGTGTATCCTTTCTTAAAATTATAAATGGTACCTGTAAAAATTGGCATTGCTTTGTACACATATACCTACACAATTCATGTATGCGGACTACACAAATTTGTGACATTTTTTGCATCCTATATTTAAAATACCTACACAATTTGTTCAAACTAGGTACACAAATTGTTGCCATTCATTACAATTTATGCATAAACAGTACACAAGTTGTTGACATTCGTCGCACAACACACCGATGAATTTTGTATATTTTGTGTACAAAATTAAAACAAAACTATTCAGAATAGAACAACACTTAAGTGTATCGTTTATACACAATATCTCTGTTATATCTCTGATATCTCAATATTATAGAAGAAAAATGAACAAATTGGTGCTGTCAACTTTTTAGAAACAAATTGTGCTGAAATTATTCACAATTGTGTGGAAAATGTACATTTATTTCTCTCCGTGCATATCTAGCAATTTCCCCATATTGTTTGCGATTATTGACGCTCTATATTTGCGAGGAATTTTTTTCTACTGTTGCAAGATTATTGTGAGGTTCAGATAAGCACATCTGTGTGATCATTCTTGCATGATGCTCTTGCCTATTCCGTCATGTATTATAGGGCTTATAGTGCCATTCTTTATTGGTTAAACCGCTGGATCAAAGAACTAGCTATCAGGCAGTAAACAAACCATCAAGGCTGTCACAAGAACCTTCCCACTTAGCAGTTATTGGTATTGGGACCGACTAATGGCCCCTTACGAGTGTAATCAGAAGTCAGACTAGACTGTCTTTGTTTATTCTGGGATGCTCCTACCCTTTTCTCTTTCCTTTTTGAATGAATCACTGTATTTTGACAAATCCATTACTTTGAGATGTTATTGGTATTCTTTCCAGCTTTTCACGTTCTGTTCTTCGTGACTACGTTCTTCGTTTGATTGTGTAGTTCCTACCATGCACACATCCACCAAGGTATTGGATTGATGCGTAGCCGTACTGAGAGATTACAACTTGCACTACTTACTATCACATCAGATGAGTCTAGCTTAAGTATGAGACTGCCTCTGAGGTATATTTAAACATATCACAGATAACTCAGTGCATAATTGTTAGCTATCACCGTGAAGTCACTGGCATAGCCCTCACTGAATGTCTAAAATTTATAGACCGTTGTCCCAAGACACTAGGGTGGTCGATTATATACGAAGGTATGCCCTTCAAGGGATATGAAGATTGAGTTGGATAATCGGGAAAAAAGTGGTTCGTTGGATCGGTACCGGGTCGCCCCCCTCCCTGACGTCAATGATGTTTTAAAGAGAAACATTCTCAATCGGAAATTGAATCAATACATGACTCCTCTGGAAATGGAAAACCCCTACGATAAAATTGAAGCTACTTTTTTGTAATATCTAACAGAAAACAACTACTTCCCCGACTAAAGTCACGCTGGACATTGAACTACATCTGAGAGGTTATCTTGTACGATGGAAAATAGCGACTAAATTCCAACTTTCAGTCGCAGTCGCAGAGTTTCACCGCACAAGAAATAGTCTAACAATTCCTCATTACAGTGTAAAATTGCTTCTGAAGAGAATGTTTTCCAATTCTTCCGACCTCCCTGATGATCTTAGAAGAGTGAAATAGATTATCGAAAGTGATGCAATTCACGCATCAATGGAATGAGCGATTTTCTGTGAGTGATACTTGTGAATAACATCCTCTTTCATCTCATTTACAGATACGAATCTCCAATGGAAATAAATAATCAACTATCTGAATGAAAATGCAAATTTTCACTTTCAGATTTTTTCTTCAAGTTACCTATATAGGGTCTTTCTCAATATCTATCAGATGTAGTTCAATGTCCAGCGTGGCTTTAGTCGGGGAAGTAGTTGTTTTCTGTTAGATATTACAAAAAAGTAACTTCAATTTTATCGTAGGTTTTTTTCCATTTCCAGAGGAGTCATGTATTGATTCAATTTTCGATTGAGAATAATTCTCTTTAAATGTTACTCATATGGTGCACACTCTCTGTGTGTCATGAAGAAAATATTTTGCATTTGAAAATAATAATAATAAATAATAAAATAATAATAGATGAAGTTATAGTTGAAATAGATCCCAGTCAGACTTTTTGTACGATTTTCTTGCAATAACATCGATATTAATTGGTAAAATTATTGTGTCACCATAAAAAAAATAGTGTACATTACTTTTGCGAAAATGATTTTTTGCACACACTATTTGTCCCAGTTGATCGCCTCTGATCGTCTAGTCTATATGCAACCTCTTACAATGAATGTTAGGCTAGTAATTTTAACGAATATGTTAATGGTGAATGACTTGGAACTGCAGAAGCTATAAAACCAGAAACGCAAATACCGAAATATGCGACAATTATCGTTCTATTTAAATATTTACGATTAATTAGTAACACATGTTGACTGTGACTATGCAAATTCTAATTTTGAAGAGTTTGAAGTAATTGCTGAAGCATGGAATCATATATTTTATGAGTTATGAAAAACGTTTATGTACTTGTTGTCGCAGGATGTGTGAAAATTACTGATTTGATGGTAAGTGTTATTTTATGACTCTCATTTATACTTACGTTCTCGATTTCTTATGGAAGAAGCGTTTTCGACGAAGGAAACGGTTCACATATCATGAAAATCTTGTCCTTGTGAGATATTTTCAAAATCAAGCTAGTTCTGCTAAAGTAGATACCTCATATTTATAGCGGATCTGTACCAAGCACTGTGCTTAGTACTTGTTTGAGCACTCTAAGACCTTTTGCTAGTCAGCATTGTGCTTATATGCACTATGATTTTCCCATTTTGAGATGATACCTCAGAGGGCTGTTCAGCTCTATTTAGCCCTTTTGCTTATCTTTGTCCAGAGACTTTGTTTCATTGAGTTTTGGAAAGCCCACAGAAGGGTTCTGGGCCAGTGAATTTAGTGTTTGTCCCTTCTTTGGCAAATCAGTCTACTTCCTTGTTTCCTCTAATACCTCTATGACCTAACACCCACATCAAAGTGACCTGCCTCTTTTCTGCAAGTTTCTCAGAGATTGTTTGCAGTCTCAAGTCAACTCAGGCACACAAGTGTATCGGCACTTAGTGCTTAATGCTCCAAGCACTTAACTATGAAAGTGCTTACGAATACTAAATCTCTGATCCCTGTACTCCATTGACTTCGGTCTCTGTTGGGGGGCCCTCATCTGCACTCATCTGCAGGGATCTAACCTAACCTAATACGGTTTGGTAGGGTTCTTTTGGCAATACACCATTTCTCCCACAAAAAAGAAAAGCGAAAAAAACTCGTACAAGTTTTGAATAGGAACATAACTACTGACAAAAGACGCCGGTCGAAGTATGAAAAGAATTGGATATGTTGGGTATAAGCAGAAAAAAGTCCATAGAAATTCCAGATATATTCAAAGATGTACCTAGATGAGCTCAGGACGCACTACTTTAATGCAATTCCAAACGTAAATATTGATCCAGATATCATTACCATTTTCAAAAATAATAGTTCAATTGTGGGATGTCAAGCGAAATAATTCGTGAAACAGATATACAAACAATCATTAATGAAATAAATACTAATGAGCAGGCCTGTGACGATATTAATATAAAGTTTTTGACTATATGTTGCCTTTTTATACCAAATGAATTTTCCATTTGTAGGAAGGAGGCTTCAGTCATACTACGTCCTAAAAAAACAACTCTTGAAACTTTCTGAGATCTACACCCTTTTCGTATTCTCCCTACTATGTTGAAGATATTAGAAAAATGCATTCATATTCAACTCTGCATACTGAAACGACTATTCTGAATATCACTGATGATATATTTAGGGAAATGGATACCAAGATCAATGCAGCTCTTGTAATACTAGATTTTTTAGAAGCAAATACTACACCGAGAGAAATATCTATTACCTGTTAAGTATACAAAATTGTATAACATTTAAAAGATTTCTGAATTGAATAGGCGCCAACATAGTAACCTTTTCAGAATGATCAGGGAATTTTTTTCAAAAAAGTTGTATAACTGTTAATCGAAATTACTTGCATCCAATATAATGGTTAAATGACTGGCGTTTCAATATTATATGAAGTTATTATAAAAATTAAAAGATGCTTATATAAAGCTTTCTTGTTCGCAATATAATGTTTAAATAATTGAAATTTTGATATTAAATGACGACTGTATAAAATTGAAGAAATCCTCATTTCAAGATTACTTGTTTTTGATGTAATACTTATATGATTGGTATTTCATTATTATACTATATCATATATTGGTTAAAAAAAATTGTATAACAATCAATATGTAAACATCTTTGCATCCAGAAACTTTCCTTTACCAGCTAAACAGTTTTAGAATAACCTGCATAAAATAATTTCTTACTGTACAGTTCTGAAAATAGCATTGACGTCAAAACACTGCCACAAAATCTTAAATAGCACATGTGGCAATTTAGCTGATCTTGAAAAGTTTCTAAGGATTTACAGTTGTTGAACCTCATTTTACAAACTTAAACAGTTTTAATAGTGCATGAAGTACATCGCGTGAAATTCGGATCATTAATACACATGAAGGTAGAGGCTATCAAAATTGAATTATTTAATTTTCAAAATTTTGCCCAAGTGTTAATCCTCAAAAACTCTTCAATATCACCACATTCGCTATTCGACATTTTTCAACATAAAGGAGTTGATGTGGTGTTTTGGCGTTGATGATGTTATCAGAGCTCTAGTGGGGGTTATTTTCATGCGTATGCTATTCAAAAAGGTTTAGGTCAGATATAAAGTGTTTGGAAGCGAAAATGTTTGCCATTTGATGAATTGTTACGGGTTTATTTTGCCAGATGCAGGAAAAATGATTTTTATTGACTACCTACCTTTCTTTTGTCTTTATTCTATAATAATTAAAACTTCAGGACGCCTTTATTTTATTTCACTCAGTATATACAACTCCACTGTCAAAAATAACAAATTCCTTCTCAGCTCTAGTTGGCAAAGCCTGGTGTTCGTCAACCTTCTTTGGTTCTCGAACCAGGTATCGATTCATCGTACTCCTTGATATTTCGTCTAGTATTACATTGAACTATTTCATCCAAAATCTTCAGCTTCCAGGGCAATAGTTGCCTGGAAAATAAGTTAATGTTAAATCACCCCAAAACTTCATTTCATGTTTTCATCACATACCGAAAGAATATATTTCAGAATGGTTAACCTTTGTTTGTGTTCATCGTAGAGATTAGCTGGATTCGTTGTTCGTGATGAATGTTAGTGTTATTAGTTTTCTAGAGAGGTCAAATATCAGTTGGTTGGACCTGCAAGAATGGAACAAATTATTAAAGATTGCTGAATAAACATTTCAAAATATAACCTACCAAACTTCATCTGCCAGATTCTGTCAGATCATGATCAATGACTTGTCATCCTAGACATTTGACACCAAGGCCGAAAAATATGCGGGAAATTGGATAGATAAAAACAAAAAAAAGTCTTAGTTGTCCATGTGATTTGGAACATTTCGACTTCGCTTTTCTGCGGATTTTTATGCTATTTGTTGAGAAAAAGTTAAGAAGATTTGTAGTTGATGCTCATTGAAGAGACACACTTGTGTGGATTGAACTTCCTATTTTTTTCAACATTTCATCTCACCGATATCTTTGAGGCCATCCAATATCTAAGGTTAGTTTCTTGCCTATTCAGCATCAAGCATCTCCCAACGGTGGGGTTAGTTCAACCCGATACCTATTTTCAGGCCTCTTTCGTACATACGTAGCTTACACCCAGAGGTTCAGAAGTTTAGCTACGTTTCCACTTCAGACCCTAAGGGGACGACCGGCACCACCTCGCTTTCTACATCAGGGTTTCGTTAGAGTCCTGGGGCCATCGATACCAACCATCTTCCATTCAGCCTGGATTGCATGAAGATAAGCTTTAATTTCGTTTCACTAACACTGCATACCAATAACATTGCTCTTGCATGACTCCTGTGCTTTTAGCTTGCTTGGAGTCAACAGTATTTCAGTAACCTGCCTTAACCATACTAGTCCGTAAGCCTTCTCTGCTTTGCTGTCGTCAGTACCTTTTATTAACCAGTTAATAGCTTGTGAACTTTGAGTATATATACTGAAGGGGATAAAAAGGATTAATCTTGTTAAATAATAGTTCCGTTGCATTTTCAATTATATTACTAATCTCGGCAATAATAATTGCAATTACAATAACAAACAATTTCGACATTGACAGTCGAACTGACGTATGACACAAAACGTTCGGAGTCTTCTTCTTCTTCTTTTGGCAACGGCTAGATATTAAGGTGCGTTTCATTGCTGGCACTAGATAGAGTAACAAAACCGAACCGTGTACAAGTACGCAATACACCACTTTCCTTGTTCTGAAGACAATATTTTATTTACCCACTCCCTTCTCCTCTGAGCAAGGGTATGTATAAGTGCAACTAGTGCATAATAAGGATTTTGTCCGTTTTCCTTCTTGTTCCTCCAATAACATTGGATGCGGAAGAAGGAAGCATAACAAATTTGGCGCCCAACGTTTCACAAAAAGGTGGATTGTTTGTTGTACATGCGTGTTGGTTTCCTTTTCTTGGTAATTGTGTTTTAAAAAAAAAATATTATAATAATAACAATAATACCTAAGGAACATAAAAACAAAAAAAAAATAATTTGGACCGTTGAGCCAAGGCCACAAACTGTGTTGCTGTTTATATATACAGGGTGTCCAGTTTTGAGACAAGTTAAGCTTTCAATGTCATTGATTTCAAGAACAAGTTAATTTTTTTTGTATGAAAAGTATTTGAAGATGGTTGAAGTGGTTGGCTGACCGCATATACAGGCTGTCCCATTCTAATCAAACCAGGTATATTCAGTTTGATCTTTTCTTTTATTCCAGGTTGTGTAAAATTCGGTTATACAGGTTGTCCCGTTTCTTTTTCAGGAAGAGATCAGATATTCTTTACAGGGTGATCTGACTCAGACTAGGAAATTCTATTTTTACAATTTTATTTATTTTTTTTTGGTTGATTTTCTTCATGATCCAAGACCAGTTTGTTGGACTTCACACCCTTGGTTGTTAATTCACGGGAGAGGTCGTAGTTGGTCGGTTGGGCTTGGTGAATTGACTCGATAGCAGTTATTTTATTTCCTTTTCGTCCTTTTTTTTTTCGTAAGTAAGAGTGGGGTTTGTTGAACGATACACATTTTGCATAAAATTCATACCTTGGAAACTAAATAAGTGATATGGAGGTCAACAGACTCCTAGGTGATGAAATCACATATGAGCTTGAGATTCGGGGATTACCGATATCGGGAACCGTGAATCAAAAGCGTGCAGATTTGAGAAGTATTCTGGCAGTGGAACGGTCCGAACAAAGAAGGCCAATTCATGTTAAGGACTTACCTCCGGATAACGAATTGGACATTTGTGAACGCAAGTTGGGGGACTTGGACGACAATATAAAGAAATTTGACCAAAATAATAGGAACAATGAATTTAAAAGAATTTATTCACGGCTTCTGCATTTGAATATGCGTTTGGGAAGAATACGTGGTGATCGATTCTTAGAGGTCCGACGTACTAGGTTGGTGAATACCAGTAAGCAACTATTAGCTGATGTTAATCTTGCTCTGGAGGGAATTCTGGGTCCCTTGATTCCGCAAAAACATTCATCACCTCTAGATGAAGAAATCCCGTTACCGAATACTTCACCCCCACTCGTGCCTGATCGTAAGGACACAGACCATAATACGGAGAATAGACATCGGAATCCAGAGTTGCGTAGAGATCGGGAATTCAATTCAGATCGTGACACTGGTTGCGATTACAATGAACAGTGCCCTCGTACATCTGAACATGTTCCACTAGGAACCCACATTCCATACGCCAATTCACATTCATATCGGATATCAAACTTCGAAGATGCGGAGGAAAGGGAAGCTCATGACCGCAATCCCAGACAAGGTCTCTACCAACCAGAATTTGTTTCTCCGGTAAGACAAAATCCAAACAATTATGGTCCAAGTCAATTCCCTCGTCAATCTGAATTGATGTCTTTTGATAGATTACCTTCAACTGAACCCTACCAACCTTCGAATTTAGTTCGCGCTCCTGTTACGGGGATACATGGGATAAATCGTCAGATTAGACCCACATCCCTTCATCAATCAGAACCTGTTCGATCGGACTTTCAAAATTTGAACGTTCGCGGTACGCAGTCTCTTTCCCGGGAAAGGAACCGTGGTATCGATCGCACGTATGAGTACTGTCAACCTGACACACTATTACGAGAACGACAAGACAATCTGGCAGATTACTATCATAATCGAAAAGGCGAGAATGGTCGATTTGCTCCACATAGCTCCTCTGTAAGGTTTCAGGAGGATGTTGATGATCGGTTTCAAAGAAACGCAGATCTTGAGCAAGTAGGCTATTCCAATCGCACAAACTCATCAGTTGATTTTTCAACTAGATTGAGACACTTGCAGCTCGACTCTCCAGAAGATGCAACTCTGGGATATAGACCGCAAACTGGTAGAAGTCACTCACCGATAAGGGTTTATGATACCTCTTTCAAGTTCGACGTCAGCCGGTGGCGACTCCAATATGACGGCATGACAAGTGTTACAACTTTCCTGGAGCGTGTAGAAGAGTTGAGATTGTCTCGTGGGATGCCCAAAGAAAGACTGTTGCAGTCGGCTCCAGAGATATTCACGAAGGACGCTCTTCTATGGTATAGGATGGGAAGTTTCACCTCCTGGGATGATCTGGTTGAAAAGTTGCGCGCATCATTTTTACCTGTTGATTATGAGCATAATCTATGGGATGAGATCCGAAGGAGGACTCAAGGGGCACATGAACGCGTAATCAACTATGTCTCCGTAATGGAAAATTTGTTCCGGAAGTTGTCAAATATACCGAATGAACAGTGTCGAGTTCAGATAATAAGACGAAATTTATTACCGCTGATCCAGACACAACTATCAATTTACCCTACTGAGTCACTATCAGAATTGATTCAGCTCGCGAGATCTATCGAAGAAACTGAGTGGCGAACTCAACGATTTTGTCCACCACCTACCAATGTCAAACAGTTGCTCGAGCCTGAATTGGCATATAGAAAACCAGCAAACTACTCCCTATCACTTGTTGACTCTGGTCAAGGTTCTCAAGATAATTCAGAGTTGTTAGCTCTTGCTCACGAGATAAAAACGCCAGTCACTTGTTGGAATTGTAAGGATACAGGCCACAGGTTCCGTAAATGTGAGAAACCCAGAAAGCTATTTTGTTTCAAATGCGGACGTCGGGATGTTACCAGCAATTCATGCGAAAATTGTTCAAAAAACGTGCGAGTCGCGAGGCAGTAGGTCGGCTGCTTGCGCACTCAGATGTTAAATCCACGACCGTCCACAATACCGAAAACAGAAAAGTTATCTTGGATTTCGTCATCGCACACGCAAAAAATGACCAGAGACCCTATTTGAATGTTTGCATTCTCGGAAAAACTTTTCTTGGCCTACTAGATAGTGGCGCGACTAGAACCGTCATGGGTGAACCTGGTTGGAGACGCCTTCATAATCTTTATCGACTGGAAAAATCAGCCAGTACACACTGCACCGTAGCAAATGGGCAAACTTGTGAGAGCATAGGTCAGGTATCTCTACCCATCCAGCTTCAAGATCGCGTACGAGTGATAGACGTATTGATTATTCCTTCATTACCGCACAGTTTGATTTTGGGAATCGATTTCTGGGCGCAAATGGAAATTGTACCCGACCTCTACACAGGAGAGTGGAGTTTTCGTTCCGATGAGGAGCCAGGGGAGTTAATTGGAATATGTGGAATCCACAACCTAGATTCTTTAAATCAGGAACAACGAGATAGTCTCAACAAAGTGGTTGAAAAAGCATTTTCGAACGTAGGCGAGACGTTGGGGTGCACCCATCTCGTTGAACATGTAATACACACGACTTCTTCCCCTATCAAACAGAGGTACTATCCCATTTCCCCTGCTCTTCAAAAGATCGTGAATGCCGAGCTTGATGAAATGCTGGCCAAAGATATCATCGAGGTATCTTCGTCTCCATGGTCCTCGCCAATCGTGATGGTTAAGAAGGGGGATAACCAATGGAGATTTTGTGTAAACTATAAACGATTGAATGCAGTTAGTACTCCGGATGCTTATCCCATCCCTTACGTAAGCGCAATTTTGGATAAACTTCGCGATGGCCGATATCTATCTACGCTGGATATTAAGTCCGCGTATTGGCAGATTCCGGTTGCGGAAGAGTCGCGCCCCTTGACAGCCTTTACGGTTTGCAATCGGGGACTCTTTCAATTTAAGAGAATGCCATTCGGTTTACATTCGGCTCCCGCGACCTGGCAACGTTTAATTGATCGGGTTCTGGGTGCTGATTTAGACAGCTTTACGTTCGTCTACCTAGATGACGTGATAATTTGTACCTCGTCATTCGAAAAACACTTGGAAGTGTTGAATGAGGTACTCAAACGTATCCACAGCGCTGGCCTCACTCTTAATAGAGAAAAATGCATTTTCTGCCGATCCGAACTCCGTTATTTGGGGTATGTTGTTAATGAGTTTGGGCTTATGGTTGATCCTGATAAGGTTGATGCCATTTTGCGTATTCCTATCCCGCGTAATGTATCAGAAGTTAGAAGGATAGTGGGTCTTGCTTCGTGGTATAAGCGCTTTATTCCCTCTTTTTCAACGGTGG
The DNA here is from genome assembly GCA_944452925.2 of Chrysolina oricalcia. Taxonomy (NCBI): domain Eukaryota; kingdom Metazoa; phylum Arthropoda; class Insecta; order Coleoptera; family Chrysomelidae; genus Chrysolina; species Chrysolina oricalcia. The sequence goes on from OX101816.2 coordinate 15,567,583, forward strand.
TATCCCCTCTTACGCAGTTAACGCAGAAGAATCGACCATTTGTGTGGGATGAAAGATGCAAAGCTGCTCTTGATGCTGTGAAACAGAATCTGATCTCTGCTCCTATTTTGGCTTGTCCCGACTTCACCCTGCCATTTTATGTGGAAACGGATGCATCTGACTATGGGTTGGGAGCGATTCTCTCTCAACGCCATGTAGATGGAGAAAAGGTCATTAGTTACCTGAGCCGTTCTTTAACTAAAAACGAAAGAAAGTATTCCACTACAGAAAAAGAATGCCTGGCGGTATTATTTGCTGTAGAAAAACTACGACCGTACCTGGAAGCCACGAAATTCACAGTGGTCACTGACCACTACAGCCTGAAGTGGCTGTTTAACATCAAGGACCCGGTCGGCAGAATTGCCAGATGGGCCCTCAGATTACAGCAGTACGATTTCGACATCGTCCATAGAAAAGGGAAGGATCATCTTGTTCCAGACGCTCTGTCTCGAGCCGTTCCTTACTTGGAGCTCATCGAAGATCGTGCTGCTGATTGTGAACCATCGTCCGACAAGTGGTACGACAATATGTGGAAACGCATACGGAAATACCCCAACAAATATCCACTGTGGATGACCGCAAACGGAAATCTCTACAGGAAAACCCAAACTCGATACCCAGCGCTAGCTGACAGTGAGTGGTTGCATGTTGTCCCTCGTGGTAAGCGGGTTGAAATCATCAAGAGCCACCACGACCCACCTACATGTGGACACCTAGGTGTAGCCAAAACCACGGCCAGAATCTCACAAACCTTTTATTGGCCCAAATTACGTGCGGATGTAGCGAGATATATTCGAAAGTGTATAATCTGCATTCGTACAAAACCCGAACAAAAACGTCCTATAGGACAGATGTTATCGACTCAAGTCACAGCTTCCCGACCATGGGAGTTGATAAGTGCAGACCTGGTTGGTCCTCTTCCCCGATCAGTTTCAGGCTACCGATACATATTCTCCGTGATGGATTGTTTCAGCAAGTTCGTTCTGCTCTATCCGATACGTGCTGCTACGACCGCTAGTGTCGTTAGATTGATTGAAGATCATGTGATACTAATATACGGAGCGCCCAAGAAGATCATTGTGGACAATGGTGCTCAGTTTACCAGTACAATGTTTAAAGGATGTATGGCGAAGTACCAAATTCAGATTGGCTTTACAGCTAATTATCATCCACAGGCAAACCCCGTGGAAAGGGTTCATAGAGTCATAAAAACAATGCTTACGGCCTATGTTTCCGATGACCAGCGACACTGGGATACCGTCTTGGCAAAAGTTGCATTCGCAATTCGATCATCAAAACACGAGGTGACGGATGTTACCCCAAATTTGATTAACTTTGGTCGGGAAGTTAGGATGAATGGGTTGGAATTCGATATAGTGAGATCCCATAATCAATCCGATGCTGTTGATAAGACCATTGAGCTCAATAGACTGTTTTCCGACGTAAGAAAGCGACTGAGTTCAGCCTGTGAAAGGAGCCGAAAACCATACAATTTGAGGCATAGGAACGAAAAATTTCAGTTGAACCAAGAAGTCTGGAAACGAAATTACGTTCTATCCGATGCGACCAAAAATTTCACCTCAAAATTAGCACCAAAGTTTAGTGGCCCCTTCAGGATTAGCAAAATTGTGTCGCCATGGTCATACGAACTCCAAGATAAGGACAAGTCCTTGGGCATCTGGAATGCCAAAGACATTAAAGCCCACCCACCAGACAACTCAGCACCTTAGGGAACGCTTCATATTTTTTTTTTTTGGTTAGTTTTTTTGAGTATTTCAAAGCCTGGTGTTCGTCAACCTTCTTTGGTTCTCGAACCAGGTATCGATTCATCGTACTCCTTGATATTTCGTCTAGTATTACATTGAACTATTTCATCCAAAATCTTCAGCTTCCAGGGCAATAGTTGCCTGGAAAATAAGTTAATGTTAAATCACCCCAAAACTTCATTTCATGTTTTCATCACATACCGAAAGAATATATTTCAGAATGGTTAACCTTTGTTTGTGTTCATCGTAGAGATTAGCTGGATTCGTTGTTCGTGATGAATGTTAGTGTTATTAGTTTTCTAGAGAGGTCAAATATCAGTTGGTTGGACCTGCAAGAATGGAACAAATTATTAAAGATTGCTGAATAAACATTTCAAAATATAACCTACCAAACTTCATCTGCCAGATTCTGTCAGATCATGATCAATGACTTGTCATCCTAGACATTTGACACCAAGGCCGAAAAATATGCGGGAAATTGGATAGATAAAAACAAAAAAAAGTCTTAGTTGTCCATGTGATTTGGAACATTTCGACTTCGCTTTTCTGCGGATTTTTATGCTATTTGTTGAGAAAAAGTTAAGAAGATTTGTAGTTGATGCTCATTGAAGAGACACACTTGTGTGGATTGAACTTCCTATTTTTTTCAACATTTCATCTCACCGATATCTTTGAGGCCATCCAATATCTAAGGTTAGTTTCTTGCCTATTCAGCATCAAGCATCTCCCAACGGTGGGGTTAGTTCAACCCGATACCTATTTTCAGGCCTCTTTCGTACATACGTAGCTTACACCCAGAGGTTCAGAAGTTTAGCTACGTTTCCACTTCAGACCCTAATGGGACGACCGGCACCACCTCGCTTTCTACATCAGGGTTTCGTTAGAGTCCTGGGGCCATCGATACCAACCATCTTCCATTCAGCCTGGATTGCATGAAGATAAGCTTTAATTTCGTTTCACTAACACTGCATATCAATAACATTGCTCTTGCATGACTCCTGTGCTTTTAGCTTGCTTGGAGTCAACAGTATTTCAGTAACCTGCCTTAACCATACTAGTCCGTAAGCCTTCTCTGCTTTGCTGTCGTCAGTACCTTTTATTAACCAGTTAATAGCTTGTGAACTTTGAGTATATATACTGAAGGGGATAAAAAGGATTAATCTTGTTAAATAATAGTTCCGTTGCATTTTCAATTATATTACTAATCTCGGCAATAATAATTGCAATTACAATAACAAACAATTTCGACATTGACAGTCGAACTGACGTATGACACAAAACGTTCGGAGTCTTCTTCTTCTTCTTTTGGCAACGGCTAGATATTAAGGTGCGTTTCATTGCTGGCACTAGATAGAGTAACAAAACCGAACCGTGTACAAGTACGCAATACACCACTTTCCTTGTTCTGAAGACAATATTTTATTTACCCACTCCCTTCTCCTCTGAGCAAGGGTATGTATAAGTGCAACTAGTGCATAATAAGGATTTTGTCCGTTTTCCTTCTTGTTCCTCCAATAACATTGGATGCGGAAGAAGGAAGCATAACAGAATGTCTACGAAAAATATGTTAAACAGAAGTTGCAACACGGTGAGTGTCAGTGTCATATTCTCAGAATGAGAATTCAACAAGCACGCTTTTAAAAATTTCAATCCTATAAATATCATGAAAATGCTACTTTTGTTATAGAGATTCGTCATATTTGATTCAATTTCCTGAAATAGTAACACATTAATTGTTCATACTTATTAGAGGACAGTTCAGCGTTGAAACTCGTTGAGAAATTGATCAATATTTATTAAGGAAATTAAAATATAGTGACTGATTTTTTATTTTTTGGGGGGGGGGGATTTGAGGCCCTACATTAAAGATAACTCTATTTGTTTAAAGTCAACTTTTCGTCAATTCATTTTTTGAAATCTTCAGGGCACTGGAAGATACAAATAGGATATTTTTTTTAATCAATAAAACAATAGAAAAAACAAATAATACTATACTTATCAATTTGCTACTACTACTTTTCCAGAAACAATCACTGAACAATGTTTTGGTAACGTATAAAACTTTAGATTGAATTATTATTAATTAACTCTGATCTACCCTGAAGTTTTATCTGTTACCAGAACATGGTTCAGTGATTGTTTCTGGAAAAGTATTAGTAACAAATTGATTTGTATATTATTATTTGTTTTTTTTCTAAGATTTTATTGATTAAAAAAAATCCTCTTACAGTAGCCTGAAGATGACAAAATTAATTAACGAAACGGCTTTAAAGAAATATATTTTTCTTGAATTTATGACCTCAAATCCCCTAAAAAAAGAAAAAAAATCAGTCATCATAACAAAGGTCGTAAAACTTACATATCAACAAAAAAATAAATTATTTCTTAAATTTGGGAACATTACAAATACATCAAAATATACACTATTTCTAGTAACCACGGACAGAGTTGACAAGCGGGAAGAATCTTCAAATTATACAATAAATTAGTCATCTGAAACAAAAAAAAAATCATTACTTCATATTCAAATACTATTTTATTTCATGCTCAAGAATAATTAATAAAATTCAAATGTATTAAATGGAGTGTTTCATTACAATACTTTCATGTGAAATTCCATAGGTTTGAAAACGGATACTTCATAGAAGTCCGTGTTAGTAGTAGGTTCACTATTTTTCTTACAAAACAAAATGAGTACCCACATGACCTCTTAGCGGAAATTGGTCAATGAAAAAGTTGTAGATGATAAAGTAATCAAATACGTTTATATTTAACAATGTTCGACATAACTCCAAATTATCCGTCAGAATGGCGAAAAACCGATTTTTCAGTATTTAAGATTTTATTTCGAATAAATGATTTAATGTACATGAAAATTTTTGAATGTGGCAAAATCTGTGGCAACCCTACCCTACAAGAACTCAACAGATATTAAAAATGTTGATTTCATTCAACTTGCAAATTTTAGGAACTAGAATCTTAGGTTCCCATATGAAATAATCATCATGTCATAAGATAAAAGTATCTCTTTATAAATAACTTCACAACCTCTTCATGTTCGCAGAATTTGCTCTCTACTTCAGAAACTATAAAATACATAGGATGTTTCTTTTGAAAAATATTTAATTTGTGTCATTTCTGATCAAACCGGAATTAAGTACTACTGAACCCGTTCGGTTCCTGAAAAAGTCATATTTTCATTCAATTGCAGCCATCACCGTAAATTTTTTTCGAACAAATGAATACTATCTAAAATAAAAATGCACCATCCCTGAAGCTCACCCAATACTTACTTGTTTGATTTAAACCTCCCACAAGTGATAACAATGGATAAAATCTGTTGTTGAAAACACACACTCAGATAGACACTTACCCGAAATTTATTTCTTGTAGAAACAAACTGTAAACAAAGTTTATTTAACCTTTACTTCTGCACTAACACAACACAACCAAATCCACACGTGAACTGATTGACAATAAGAATTCAAATGACGTTGATGACCCGATGATGAAACGGCCTGTTAGTGGTGAGTGGAATAAAACATCATAGGAACCACGTGTGTGACGAAGAAGATGCATGATCAGATATTGTGGAAAAAACCGTTAAATTTCCAGAACTAAACGACAACTATTTAGTGGTTACAAAGTATCGTTTAACAGTTAAAATGTGACTTATAGTGGCTAAACAGTTTGATTTTTCAATTCCATCTTTTAACCACAATCGCGCCCTTTATTGAATTTAAGAGGTAACCTTTTCAGAACAAATGAGCGTTTTGAAAAAAGACCCGTTTTACGTTTAAAACCTTCACTTTTATACATTGATCAGATAACATTTAGTTGCTAAAATAATTTATTTAGCAGCTATAATATTTTTTGAAAAAAAAACTTGTATAACTGGATTTCTCTCGGTGTAACTTGGTAAAACGGGAATCCGTTTGGAGCCCACAGATTTTGTTTCAGAATTTTTCAATTTTTTCTGCATTACTCAATGTTTTTGTGTAAATTCCGGAAATTCAGTGATTGTTGGCTATGATAATTTTTAAGAAAAAAAGAAATTAGATTATATGATGAATCAAAAAAATCGAGAGATTCCGGATTTCTTATGGGACCACCGAGCCCATACAAAAAATATATCTTTAATGAAATCAATGATTTTTGCAAGAAACGGATTCTACGATCAGGAAATTTATATCTGATTAGCACTGTAATCGAGAACGGACAGGTGCTGTGTTGCCAATGTTCATCGGGTTCATTATCTTCACCCCCATTCTTGATAAGTATGCCAACAAACCTTCGCTGGAAGGGATGAGGAAGAAATTCAACTTTTTGAAACCATCTATCATGATATTTTGATTGCTGTTTTGGTATGCATTTGTTTGTCGTATGATGCAGTACAGCTTTCCAGGACTTACCTGAATAATATGAAAATCTCAAGATAAGTTCTACAGGGATCTATATTAGGATCACTTATTTTCATCTTAAACACTGCAAAATTTCAAGAATGTAGTGTCTTATTCTAATGGATTTTTATGCTGATGATACACAATTACATATTATTTCCTGCCATCTCTCGGAAACGAATAAGGCAATTCAACTACTTCACTCGTTGAAACCTCTTAACAACACTTACTACTCATAATTTAGAGTAAAACTTTTGTCTTAGTTCTGAATGCCAGAAATATCGTTGGTGCGATGTGAGAATTATTGTGAATAGAAGTCTGATTGCTCCAGTTCAATACACAAATAATGTAGGTCTAATTATGGATTCGCAATTAAAATTCAAACGTCATGTGAACGAATATATCAGCATCAATTTTGGTAGTGCAGCTTTTGAACCATGATTTGTTTCGGATGACATGGCCCATTCAAAATAACTGCTTCTGCTTGATTCACGGCATAAGAAGTAGAAGGAGTATTTTCTACAAATTTCGGGAGACCAGCTTTCTGAATATGTCAAAACTCGATTATTGCATAGTGCATGTCTCTATCATAGAATTGTCATTGAGATATTTCCTCGACATTTATATAAAAAAATAGCACATCGTTCGGATGTACATACCCATTATAGTCGGAGAGCTGAGGGACCAAAAATGCAACAGTTTTGTGAAGGCTGATATTTTGATATTAGGTCATAAATAGGTTTAATATTCATAGCATGCCGTCAGTCAGCTAGTTTTTGGGACAACTGGCACGGAGTTGGTTCCAAACTTGTGAAAAAAATACGTATGTCGCAACTGTTTTATAAAATCTGAAAATAATTCTTTGTATAGTTAGACAGCTTACAAACTATGCGGACTTCGTCAGTCTGCAGAATATTGGTCGGTGAAAGAGTTTTATATATTCTAAATATTTTCGTGCGAGTAGTTCATAGTAACTCAAACAATACTAACATGGTTGAATGCCTGACTGACGGCATGCTCTGAATATTCAACCTATTTATGACCTAGTATTTGAATTTCAGCCTTTATAAAACTGTTGCATGTTTGGTTCCTCAACTCTCCGACTACAATGGGTTTGTACATCCGAACGATGGACTATTTTTTATATAAATGTCTCAACGACAGTTTTGGACAGTTTTGGACTATAACATTCGTTATAGAGGAAGACTCGCACCACCTTCTCACCGAACGGAACAGTTCAAAAGGTCCTTCTCAGATCAAGTAACACGAGTTAACAATTCGATCACTGATGAATTGAAGTCTGTCTGCTATGCAATTCAAAGAATCCCTAAGAAAGCAACTTTTGGAAGAATGATTAATGAGTAGCAAGATATTTTTCTTTGCAATAGGTTTATGGATTTGGAAGTCAGGCATAATTTCTTACTCATTACTCATTACTCAATATTATCAACAGTACTATATTATTTTGTTTTGAAATTATTTCTATCATCAGTTATTTTGAAGACTATTGTTATTGTTAATATGAATTGAATTAGAGAAACCATTTCACTACTTATTCACTTTGTTCCAGAAAAATATTCTGTTCTGAAAAATCCAAATTCGTCTCGGTTCTCTTGAAATTTGCAAAATTGATAAATGTACCAAAAACATTGAATTCTAAGTAAAAATCAAAATAGGTATAAAGGACCCCGCAAAGTCCTCATGGAATTTGGGTCCCAGTGGATTTTTTTTTTAATTTTTGGTATGATGTAGTCCATGTAATCCTCAACCAATGTTACCATTGCGCCGACCCAAAAAAGTTAACAGTTTTGCTGCTAGGTGGCGTTGAAATCACCCCTTGCGCAGATTGGACTATTTTTTTTTGAATCCGGTAACAATATTTTCACTTCTTTCATTGCTGCTAATGTTGCACAATATTGTGCTGTTTTATAAAAAAAATTCTTACCCCCCTTCTTCCCCCCAACTCCTATTACGAAACGCAAAAAAAAAGTTTTCGATTGCCATTATAAATGAAATAGCAGTTTTTATGATTAGCCCCCCTCCACCCAAATGGCACAAAACGAAAATAATTCGGTGGATTTTTCTGAATTTTTCATATGATGCAGCTCAAGTTTTTTGAATAGAAATTAATTGGGTGACAAACCCCAAAAATGAATAGTTTTGATGCTAGGGGGCGTTGAAATCATACCTTGAAAATCGAAAACCTCCCCTTTACCCCCAACCCCTATTTCAGAACACGAAAAAAATTTATTCAGGCACCAACTCAAATTCAAATTGTGGATGTCTAATTTTTATTTATTTTCAAGATATTCGCCGAATTAATTGATATTAAAAAAACATTAACTACGCCCTACTAAGAAGTCAGCGAAATCTACCAATATATTTTTGAAGGAAAGGAAAGGTGAAATTAAACAACTGTGCGATTTCCTCAACTTGAGCTGATTAAAACATTTATTTTGATAAAGCATTTACGAGTAGTCGAGAATTAATTTTTTTGTGTTCAAAAATAGGGATTGGGGGTAGGGGGGAGGTTTTAGATTTTCAGTAAATAAAAAATAACACAATTGTTAAGCATAACCAAAACTAAAATACGTAGAGATATTGTTGCCGCCTATAATAATGAATAGTCTATTCTGAGCAAGGTATGATTTCAACGCCCCCTAGTATCAAAACTATTCGTTTTTGGAGTTTGTCACCCAATTCATTTCTATTCAAAATAACTTGAACTGCATCATATTGAAAATTCAGAAAAATCCACAGAAATTTTTTCGTTTTGTGTCATTTGGGGGGAGGGGGGATAATCTTAAAAAGCTGCTATTTCCCTTATTCAGGCATATTTAAACATTCGAAGATACAGTTAAAGGCACTCGAGTAATATTTTTTTTTGCGTTTGGTAATTGGAGTTGTGCGAAGAAGGAAGGGGGTGAGATTTTTTTTTTGAAACAGGGCAAGCTCTCGAGGTGTTTCTAAGCAACACAGTTTTCGTGACAGCAAGGTGAAATTATATTTTGAAAATTCAAAATTTTGTCGGGATATTACTACTGAAAAGTCACTGAAATAATCGAAAAATGAGGGTTGCTATTCATGTATTGAGAATTGGCAAGACTGGTGTTGCTAGGCGCGATTCAACTGCGCTATCGCAAAGTTTGACATTTTTGACAGTATACGTAATCAGAACTTTTTGTCATGCATACGCTATTTGTATTGTTAATAGATATTTGAAAATTTTATCTCGGCCAAAAAATGGAGCTAAATTTTCGTGCCATGATTTTTTACGATTTTCAGCAGTGTGCAGATCAACTTACTGCGATTTTTGCTGATGAAGCACCATCCAAGGCCACAGTATATCGATGGTTTAGTGAATTCAAGCGTAGCCATACTTCGCTGGCGGACGAAGTTAAAGATGGTCGTCCAAAATCAGTTGTTCTGCGAGAACACATTGACGCTGTGTCCGAACTGATAGTGCAGGATCTTCATGTGACATACCGCGAGATCGAGGCATCCCTGGGCATTAGTATGACAAGTATACCCAAGTAACAATTTCAGTTTTATGTTAGCCCTCAGAAGGTTCTGAAGACCATAACAATCACAGCATCGATAAAACTGTTTTGCTGTAACGACATCCATAAAACCTCCTTAAAGCTGCTATAAATCTACGAGGGCCCACTCCTATGAAGGTTCTCAGGGCTATTTTGAAATGCAAGCATAAAACCTGCTGCCTTATTCGCAGGATTCTTAATAACCTCCTGAGGATCATTATAAAACCAAATCATGGGGCTGCTATAAACTTGTATGTCATTAAAAAAATCTATTTGGCATCAAAATATCTTTTTTTGAATGAAATCGGGTTAGAAAATATTCCATAAATAACTACAGCCAAAACGAACTTAAATTAATTTAATTCTTCAGTTGCGAAAAATAGGGCAACTAATTTACAAGCAAAAATATAATGATGGCGTCCTGGCAGTGATATATGAAGAGTATATTGGTATTCAACAACGTGAAATGTCGAATATCATCTGCGAATGAAATTTTTTTTACAAAATGACATCAGTTAGGTGGTAAATCTGCAACGCTCCCCAATAACAACGCGAAATTAAGAAAATAAACAAAATACCACATAAAATAAAAAAATTATTTTGACTCATGTCTTTCCCGGAATGATTTGTACTATATCTAAATGCAAATGAATACCAATAATTGTGTATTTCCTTTTCGTCATACACACCAAATTGCAAGAAACATGAATTGAAATTAGGCTCTCTTTAGTTGTTCCCTCTGGTAGTAATAAAATATGGCTACCCTACCTTTATTCTGTTTAGCTGCACATATTGCCGTCATAAAGTCGTTTCTCCTCAAAATAAACCATTTTAAAATCATTTTATCCTAAAAAAGTACGTTTGGTATTATTCAATCCAATTTCCGAAATATTTCAACTGTCAATTGTCAATCCCGCCTGACATTCGTCTTTTCGTGATCGACGTGGTCAGTATACTCAGTGTCTATACTCCCGTGATAAGTATTTGGTGTGTAAGTCTTGTGAAACGTTTAATTACTATTTATTTTTTCCAGTTATCTTTAGCCAATGTGATTTATTTATTACCGGTTAGGGGAAGCTACTAGGTTTTAAATAGAAATAGTTTTATGCTTTGATTTTATAGCGGTTCTCGAGAGTACATCTCAAAACCTTAATAAAACCTCATCGTTAGTTTTATTACAGAACCATTGCATGGACTTGAGGAGTGCTATAAAACCATCACAAAACTAAGTTCCTATGTGGATTATTTAAATATCAAAAGGATTTATTGTGTATGTGTATAAACCATTGTAAAACCATCATAAAAACAAATATACTGAAATGCTGAATGATTTTATCTTATAGCCTTCAGGAGTGTTTTGAAACTGATTCATAAATCTCTGTTTGCTCTGCTTAGGAATAATATATGACCTGTATAAATTAAATTCATAAAACTTTCATAAAGCTAGGATAAATCCAAATAACATTTAAATTGTTACTTGGGTACTTAAGATATTGCATGAACATTTGGCAGTCAGAAAGATTTGTTCTCGTTGGATTCCGCACAATTTGACAATCGATTAAGAAAAGACTTGTGTAAATTGGTGCAAGGGAATGATTACAAACTATGACCGCGGTGCATCGAATGCAGTTTATAAAATAGACACAGATGACGAATCTTGGATTTATTGTTATGAGCCCGATACTAAACAGCAGTCGACTGTACGGGTCTTTCAAAATGAACCAAATCCAACAAAAGTTTTTCGTGCTCGCAGCACATCGAAGCAAATGGTGTCCTGTTCCTTCGGTATAAACGGTCATGTGGCAACCGTGCCTTTAGAGCAACGTAGAAAGGTAAACTCTGAATGGTACACTACCATTTGTTTGCCAGAAGTCATCAATGAAATAAGGAAAACGAACCGTCTACGAAGAATAATTCTCCATCATGACAATGCGAGCTCACACATCGGCTCAAACAACCCTCTATTTGGGCACTAAAAACGTTGAATTGATGGGTCATTCGAAGTACAGCCCTGATTTAGCACCCAATGATTTCTATTTGATTCCTCAAGTGAAGAACAAATTACGTGGTCAACGCTTTTCGATGCCACGAGACGCTGTTTATGCATTCAAAAACCATGTAAGTATTTTGAAAAACAGTAAAGAAGTTTCTAAGCCCCAATTATTGTTTTAGTTCTTCATTCTCGATACATAAATGGCAACCCTCGTATCTACTTGCAATACGATTTCTAAATCAACATCAAAAACGTCTAAAATATAACCCAACTATATAAATTTTTCCATTCACTTATAGATTATCTTCTAGTCCTATTCTCCTTCATTATTTTATTATATCAACGTTCCATATGAAGGAAACTGAAGACTTGAAAACTTGAATTGGAATGGAGAATTACTTATTGCAATACCTACGAATGGTTTCTTTGTGCTGTTCCTGTACTATAGTTACTTGATTTATATAGAAACATCTAAATAATTTATAAAATGATTGCTCTGATGGCAAAAATCAATGAACCCTTTTTTATGCTTCACATGAATATAAAATTTTCAAATGAATAATAATGAAGTATTGAATCTTATCTTTATTTTTCAATATTTGATTTCAAAAGAAAGACACTTCTAACGTTGAAAATTGCATATCTGATGAAGTAAAAGGCTGCAATTTCTCACAATTCTTTATTTATACCATATAAATATATCTGCCATGAAGGAAAATGCTTTGTAATTCTAGACAATTTGTTCGCAATAAAAATATTTCATGATAACGAAAGGTTTGGAATTTCAAAATCATAGCTTGGCTTTCAGGCCACCACAAGGCTGAATTATATTGAAAAGTGCACGTTATGTTAAACTTTGTTTATTAATCGATATCTTGGTTATTTTCTAAGAAATTTGCACATTCAAACTCTTTTAACTGGGGTTCGTGCACCAGTAGGTTATTATTGAGAAACCCATTATTACTTTTTGTCATGAATTATTAAATTTTAAATAGTATTACCCGCCACGTAATCTGTCGTTTCACGAACATTATTATAGTTCTCTCAAAAAACTCCGATAGCATCGCAGTAACTGTGATAGAAACATTTAAAAAGAACAATTTTTCAGTGAAGTACAAGAATTTCTCGGAAGTTGGGAGTAATGCAGTAAACGATTTATAATAATAATAGATCAGACCGCCAGCGAATGCACATCAGGGGCCCAATTTTTGAATTGTTGGAATTGATTCTCTAGAGTAATGTGACGTCATTTTCTCTCAATTTCGAGCAATAGGTAGGTAGGTACCTATAAAATGACGTCATATTTCTCTTGAGAATCTTGAGAATTAATTCCGGCAATTCAAAAATTGGGTACCAGGGAGAGAAAAGCTAACTTTCTTTCCAGTGTCGGCCGTTGGTTCACGACCAATGATATAATAATAATCTTTATTAGTACTATTTGATTATTTATATGATATTTAATGAGTCATGTTGTTTGTAAATATAAATAAAAATCATCAAAATAATCACTTAGAATAAAAATATATCAAATATGAATTTATACATGGGGACAAATACCCAATATATAAAATATATTGATTTTTCATCAAAAAACATATACAGGGTGTCCGTATCGTTTTCGAAATAATGGGCATTTTTGAAATTCTGGAAAATCACTTCATCACCTTGGATTTTTGAGTGCCATGTCATTTTTCAAGAAATTACGGTAAAATGCTAGATTTGAGTTTCACCAATTTTTCAACATATGTTTGACTTATTTGTTTGATTACGCTTTTTTCAGACAATAATGTCAAACTTTTGTTAAAAAAATTGGTGAAACTCAAATCTGGCATTTTACCCTCATTTACTGAAAAACTGTTCTTTACATCTGAAAGCACCACTCATCAGTATTCTTCAGCAGTGAGCATATTTGAATTGGTGTCGATTTGTAGACATGGCACTAAAAGATCCAAGGGGAGGTAGCGATTTTCCAGAATTTCTAAAATGCCCATTATTTCGAAAACGGTGAGATTTTCACTGAGGTGAAATTCTGATATTCTGAACAGTCCTGACCTGGTCTATCACCAATTCCAATATTGTACAAGGTTTACCGGACAACCTGTATAGATAATAATATATAGGAATGGTTAAACATAGAGAAACAGCAGAGAAGCAGAAAATAACAACATTGAATAGCAATATACCATAATATGTGTACTTGATATTCGATATATTCATCATACATTGTCCTGCAAAGAATTAGCATCATTTGGGGAAACGCTAATAGTAATTGTGACGGGTGGGAGACACAACGTCAGCGACTAGGCCCCAGTGGGCCCTTTTCGCAATCCCCGGCATCTTCACTCATGCCATAGCGGATACCTGCTCGAACCTCTTCGACCTTCTTATGAGAGTCGAAATGTTCTTTCATTGCAATGAGTGCAATTCCTCAATAGTGGCAGCTCCGAAGACGTTTTGTCTGAGCCTGCAATGAATACCACATTCGCACAGGAAGTCCCCATTACATTCCGCGCATAGTGGGTCTGCCTCAACTCTGATGAGAGCCAGGTACCTCCTGAGGCCGCAGTGGCCGGCTAGTCAACAGTCAGAGTTCTTTGCGGCTAAGCTTCAGTATCACTGCCGTCCTTGCCCTGTCTGGCTCCGATATCATCTGCTTTGACTACCTGCAGTCGTCTATCCCTCTCCACTCTTTTCCTAATGTATCAACGACCCACTCATTTGGTGCCGATGTTACTAGTCTCCTTGTTATCCCGAGTTCGGGCCCGTAGTAGGGTTGCCTGGCTCCTCGCTTGGCTAGCTGGTCCGCCTGCTTGTTACCTTCAATCCCCAGGACCCACATCAGCATCTCATCTCCAGGGCATCTCTACACCTCTGAACCGGTTTTGATCTGGTTCTGGTTGCATTGCATTGCTTGTGACGTGTCTGTCCGAGCAGACATATAGATGTCTCTCTGGGCCAGACCTCACCTCTTCCATTCTGGTTACCTCCAGGATGGTATTCACCTCTGCTTGGAAAACTGTTGTCAGAGAATTTAGCACATGGGCTCTTTTCTCTCCGCTTTCCAAGTAAACTCCTGCTCTGTGAAACAGACCAGGATTTCTGGGGGAAAATTGACCTTTTCCTCTTCCCACTCTCTCCTGTCTGGGATATCTAGCGAGATCATCCTTTCCCACATAATTTTATTCTCTGCCTATATCACTTTGATAGCGGATAGAGGAAATTTCTTTCTCTGCTACCACAGCGATTTTGGTGTGCCCTGTGTACCCCTCTCCTCAACAGGTCTCCGAGTGCCGTATTCTCAGATAGGATGCCATCGCTTCCTTCTTTATATGAGTTGGAAGCGACGGCAGACCCAGCAGGGCGTCTAGGGCTGCCAATGGGGTCGACCTCATCGCGCCGGTTTTCCCAGCTAGTTGGTTGCGGTTATCTGGTCTACTCTCGGCCGCCAGACCACTGTCATATAGGATTCTGGGTCTGATTACCGCCGTGTAGATCCAGTGGAAAATGTGAGGTTTGAGGCCCCATATCCCTCCCACCGCCCAACCCAAGTAACAATTTTAAGACAGTTTCTATTTATTTAGGATTAAAAAATGTTTTAATATGTTCAATAAATTGACATCGGATTTAAAGTAACCTTAAGATAAACTAAAAGTTCTTAAAGACCACTTATTCTTAAACAGATAATTCAATGCACTCTTTAAATCAAAATAAAAATGCTATTTGCTCTTAATGTCCTATTGATCATATACTGGTTTTATGTAACTATTAACATTGGCTATTTTAAAACAAATTCGCTATTATTTATAATTAAACAGCAAGTTGGTTTCAAAACAATCCGTTCTGGGAAAAACAGTTTTAATACAGTTTTGTGGAGTACCCTTGATGTATTCTTTAAAACCTATAAGCAAAACAATTTTATCCTAAGACTATATATACATTCAATATAATACCACATTATCCAAATACATAATTTTTACCTTTTAATGAGTACATTAAGAGTATTATAAAGTTTAAAGGTTTTGATTTAGTCAATTTGGTTGAAAGAAATACCTTTGAAGTGGTAAATAAAACGCTGTTTTGAATCTTGTGAGATTTAAAACAATTAATAAATGAACAGTTTTAATCTGGATCACGCCATGTTTTACTGCAATACAGACTCTGTCATTTTGAACTTTTTAATAGTTAACGAAAAGAATATTATTATTCAAATAATTGCGTTTTGGATCTTCTTAAAAAACTGAAGAACGGTGTGTTGAAATATGCCATTTAATTGAAAAAATGCATTTAGATGCTTGGATGCAAAATAAAATTGGATGATATTTTTGTAATATTTTGTAAATAAAAGAAAAATACATCAAATTGGTGGCACTCGAGTTATGTTGAAGTATTTCATTACATTTTATCAGAAAAGTGCCATTCTTAGGTGAATTTTTCACCAGAATAGTTTGCTTTCGGATATTATTTTATGATATGCTTAGTATACGTGTGCGGTTTAAAATATTACCACTCTGTCGGCAATTACACAGACTTAAAAGTTGTTGAGTGTTAGTAAACAAAAGAAAACTCTTTTAGGGTTAATTAATTATTTTTAAAATAATTTAGTCCGCTGTAACTACATTTTATGAGCAAAACGTTAGATAACAAGTTTAAAATTATGAATTTAAAGTTGCCTTGAAGAACTCTTGAATAATATAGAATTAAATCTTAATGGTTTTAATACAATTTTAAAATTTAGTTGATTTAGTTGATTTTATTTGGAATTTTTTTGTGTAGTTTTAAAGCGATCTTGAAGATTGTAATAAGAGCGTTTATGTTACTTGGGAGCGCAGAGTCCATAAAGCGACCACCGCCTTCTCGACTACTCGATCGAAGTGTGGCCCCCAAGTTAGCACCGAGTCATTTGGGAAGAACTTGTATTGATTATTTATTTTGAAATTCGACTTTGATCTGTGCTTTAAAGAATATGAAAATTTACCTACTCAGATTTGGTGACGTGACTTTCGCTATCTGTCAAAACAGATATTTGTTTAAAGTAAACTGTTTGTTGAAAATGTGCTTATTTATTCGAATTTCAAGGTATGTTAAAGAAAAAAGTAGTTTCTATTCCGATTTCACTATTATGTCACGAATTTGAACGTTCTATTGGAACTTCAACTCATTGCCATTTTTTTGTAAATTACAAAATTTCTGGAATATTAAAAAATTCGTAACTTCAACGAAACCGTTTCGTACCAGTAGCTCTATAATATACGACTAACTTTCAATCACGAATCAACAACAAATAAATGTTTTTCTCTAGAAAATGAGAATTCCTGCTAAATATTTCTTTTATGTTTGATTCAAAGTTGACGTATATTCAAGCATTTGGAATCAAAATTCATTTAAGTGGATTTCTTCCAAAAATATATTTCTGTTGATAATTCGTAATTCAAACTTAGTTGCAAATTAAACCTAGTAGTATAAAACAGTTTTGTCGATGATACGAAATTTTTAGCAGACATTCGGAAATGTGTAGCGAAAATACAGCCACAGTTCATCACGAATGCAGTACAGTACAAGATGTACACAAAAGAACCTTGCTATGTTTTGAAAGAGGAGGAAGTCACAGAAATGTGAAGTTGAGTGTGGCTCAGAAAATTCCTCACATTATGTGTTTTTTCTTAATAAATAATTTTATAATTTTTCTGTTTGACTACTCTCTCTAGAGTTCTTAACTGAGTGAGGCTGAAAGTATTTGTTTGTAAGTTTGTTGAAACAAGATTAGTAATAGTGCTAATGAGTGGTTTTTATCTAATAAGCTGAAACTGAATAGTGAAAGGACACAAAACATCCAGATATCTGCTAATAATCAAGTTATCTCCAATTGTGTAACGAATCAGGTTGAATTACTGGCATTACATTGGATGATAGACTTAACTGGTCTGCACATATTTCCCAACTGAAGAGAAAACTCGCGGGTTCTCTATTTGCTCTTCGCCAATAATTGAGACATCACTAACACAAAAATATTAAGGACCACATATTTTTCACTGCTTCACTCCCATATTAGTTATGGTGTACAACTTTGGGAAAATTCATGTAACGCCATTCTGATATTTAGAATACAAAAAAAAGCTGTGCGAGTACTGACTAATATTGGGTACAGGGATAGCTGTCAAGAGAAGTTAAAACAACTTGGAATTGTGCCACTGCCAACTGTATTTCTATATTACGTTTTGATTGAAATACATAAAAAGCAATTCAACCTTGACAAAAAATCTCATATTCACGAACATAATACACGTAACTCTTACCACATACGTCTCGAACGATTTCGTCTTCACATATCCAGAAAATATTCCCTAGATATCCTACCTCAAGATACAAGAGAAAATTGAAAAAATATTTGCTTGGACAATGCTTCTTTTCTGTCGATGAATTCAGAAGTCATTTTTGTACTAATAAACATCTCACTACTTCTCTTTGATTTTGTTATGTATATAAATGTAAGTTATGTGAGTAGAGGAAAATAGTTGTATAGAATTTTGTAAATATTTTTTCTTAGCTCAATTTCTATTGAATTCTATAATTTTATAATAATAATAATAATAATAATAATAATAACTGCCTTTATTCACCACAACAATTATTCGGCTGAATAAATTATAAAATACATAACGATGTGGTAAAAGGGCGAAGTTCGGTTGAAGCTCATAAGAGAAGCTTCACGTCGCTCTTCTTTTGATTAATAAAGTATGTGGTATATAATTTTTGTATGGAAAATTTTAATATTTTTTTATATAAAACAAAATGAACAACTTCAGATACCTTTTTCTTTGAATAATCTTTCTGACATTGAATATGATTGAATACTGCCATATAATAACAAACCTTTTAATTTTCAGCTCTGCCCATGAATTTCCTCGAACATGGACTCCTTTCTCGTGAGTGGATCTTTGGAGAAACTAAATTTTTCCAATAATATAGGTACCTGTATATCTTTCAATAAATAATGAAAACACCTCTATACATTTATTGAACAATCAATTACCTTTATGGAAAGAACAATCATAATATTCTTACTAAATTATCCTGGAAAATACCCTACTCTCTTTCCTAATTATTTAACTAATATTATAATTAAATTAACTAAATTTCTCAACCATATGAGATGCTGCCCTCTAGGTAATAGAGGTTGAAACTTAGTAAATTGTCTTTGGAAATACTTGTTGAGTGCTAATAAACCAAAATCAAATTTCATTTATTCAGTTCAGATCATAATACGCGAAAATGGTCGCACAAATTGTCCAAAAAGTTTGTTATGGAACGAAATCAATGTGAAATCGATAATTTCTGCTGGATACTATTTAGGAACAATGTGAAAAACGGGCTGGTCCTCCGTGGAGAGTTTGAAGATAAAAATTTATAGAAATACCTTATTGTTTGTGGCTGGAACTCGTGACTAACCACATTGATTGTTGCAGGACAGCTTTCTAACTCATTTCAGGAAGGAACTATTGTATTTTTGTAGCTTTTTCCACCTTTTTCTGTTCTTTCCAAAAATTTTCGTCCTCGCTCGATGGCTTGTTGACTCGTAGTCATCGATTTTTCTTGACAACCAGGCAAAACACTCATGAATCTTCCAATGACTTCTTTTCAAATAACTTTCACACTAAATCTTACAAAATATCGTATAAACTATTCTTTATAATGTCCTCAATCTATTTACATTGTCTCTATTTAATCATCTCTCATTTTGTTGTACTTTCCATAATAATTCTTCAAACAATTTTAATTTTTTTCATCATCCGTCATTATTGTCAAAACTTTTCCAATTGTTGATATTTACAAAAATTTCATATCAGTTTATTCTTTTAGTGAATTCTGGTTCCATGTTCCTGCAAACATACAGAACTGGCTGGAAACCAAGTCAGACCAAGTCAGACCGATACTGTTTTACTGTAAATTAGGGTTGAATCATCATCTTTATCAAAGGGTTGATGTCATATGTCTATAACACAACAATATATAATCAAACAATTTTTTTGTGTCTGTGATTGATGTTGTTTATTTGTTGGTCTCCTACAGTTTTTTCTGTTGTTTTTACTCACAGTTTTTACACTATTTACGTTACTTTTAGAAGTAAATCAAACAATACTGCTAGAAACATTATATTGTTTAACGTAGTTAAATAAAATATTCCATTATATTCTATTCTATTCCATTTGTCTCCATAGCCTACATCACAAAAATGATGACTAGTAAGAATTAAAAAAGAGATTTGCACCGTGAAAATCCGTAAACATTTGTTAGATGCATAAAGAGGTTCCATAATGTTTCGAAAGAATCCACTGAAATGAATCTATACCCTAAATGATGTCAACTTTGCATCAAACCTAACATAACAAATGTTTAGCAGTAATTCTCTTTTTGTAGAGAGAAACATCTTTTTGTGAATTCGTTTTGAGAGTTAGTCGCATATTAGAGCTAATGTTTTAAACAGTTTGGTCGAAGCTATGTACGAATTTTATAAATATTACAGAAATTTAGTAATTATTTAAAAAAAAGCAAAAAGTGAAAGTTGCTATAGATCATTTGAATTCTAGACATGGGTGTAGAATCAGGATAGAAACAACTTTTTCTTCAACATTTTTTTAAATTCGAATTATTAATCCTATTTTCAGCGAATATTGAGAAAAATTATAACTGGTGGAAAGGTAGCGAAAGTCACGTGACCACATCCAAGTAGGTAATTTTTCATATTTTCCAAAGCACAACTCAACGTCCGAGTCGAATTTCAAAAGATATTATTGATAAAATTTTTTCTCAAATAATGCTAACTCTTTAAAGGTCACTTTATTACAAGTTGAGATATGCATCGAAAGAATAATTTCCTATAAGGAACATTTTTAGAACTGTGTTACTTCCTACTTTCATTAAAATTTTCAATTTTTTGCTGCAATTTGTTGAAGATCATCAAAGGTGATTTTGTGATATCCTAGCTATATTTATAAATGTGGAATGTGAAAAACTATCTCTTCGTCTTGTATTCACCTCATGGTAGTTCTTATTCAGAGTATTATTTTTGTTCTTAAAAGAATAAGTGAATATTTTATAAATGTACGGAAAAAAAGTGTCAATGAATGATATTTGACGAACAATCCCCTACAAAAATTGGTTGGAACGCCTGCCACTACTCTCATTTTTGCAAAATGAAAACGTCATGAACATAAGTTGACTTACCCCACAACAATATAACATACAGGTCGACAAGCGTAAGGGTGCCTCTGAGATGCGCAAACGATTGAAAGCGTGAGTAGATGTGCGACAAAGATCGACTACTGTTTAATAAGGCAGAGCGAATGAGCTCCTGCCCCACTCCAGGGTTTTGTCTACTGCGCAACCAATTCTCGGAGGCATCCTTACGCTTGTCGATCAGTACCTAATTCGAGACGCTTCTTGAGAATATCACAAGAAAAATAGCTTATAATAGCTAAGGCTCTTCTGAGACTTGCTTGAAATATCTGAACAAATAGCATCTTTGAATATATACATAATGACTTCTCTAGTAAATATTTTAATCGATTACCAGACTCAGATATTTTGTTTCATATGTATTGTCTATGAAAGCTTCGTTGACAGAGTCAGTTAATGGTAAACTATTGTTATAACAACGAAATTTCACGATTTGTGTTTAGAGGCATTCAAATATAATAAAATTCAAGCTACACCATTCATCAACTTGTTTAGCGTCGAAGTTTTTTATGTCGTCGAATTGGAGACACCCCGTATATCCTTGGTCGAATATGTCAGGAACAAGGTGTTAGCAATTGACATCTTAATATGTAGAAGAGACGACAAAAAAGAGGACAAGCCAACAAGGCTGAATCCTAGGGATTAGTTTGGTGGTTTATTACACTTCAGGCTTACGTCAAGCTTAGCGAGCTCCATTCTTTCCGGGTATTCCTTTCATGCGTGTAGTTTTTTTACCTTGTTGATCATTTCTCTTAAGAGTTTGTACAATTGATTGTTCAT
Organism: Chrysolina oricalcia; assembly: GCA_944452925.2. Classification (NCBI taxonomy): domain Eukaryota; kingdom Metazoa; phylum Arthropoda; class Insecta; order Coleoptera; family Chrysomelidae; genus Chrysolina; species Chrysolina oricalcia. The sequence continues at coordinate 15,589,334 of OX101816.2, forward strand.
CTTTTTATATAGCAGATTTGATATTCGGAAAAAACCAATAACCACGATCGATTGATAAACAAAGTATCTCTTTCTAACAGGGTAGAACTCAATTACTTGGATCATACGATATTTCAATTATGCTCTAACTAATGCATAGGTACTTACCTATTTTCAGGAAATAATTTCAATCCAGAGCGTATTTCTATTGAAGGAAGATGTACTATGCTGGTGCAAAAACAAATTTCAAACGCATGAAATAAGAAAAAAGTAACAAGCAAGGACCAGATGGAAAATGTTATTGAGGAAACCGGTTTTTTGCTATTTGCGGTGAAACGTGACCTCTTAGCGGAAAATGTTCGAGGGCAAAGTTGTAGACGATGAAAAATCAAAAACCTTTGTCACGGAAACTTTTAGTCATAACCTCAAATTAACCGTCAAAATGGGGAAAAACCGATGTTTCAGTTTTTCAATTTTTTCTCGCGTACAAATGATTCGATTCACATGAAAATTTCTAGGCATATGTCTCAACTGGTGTCAAATAAACATGATTTTTTTGCAATTCAGAATACAACTAGTTTTCAAGAAAATGAACCTTTCCACGACATACGAGAGAACACTGTAATTAGAAAGTGTATACGCTAATATCACTCGGGAATTTTTATTTATTTTTTCTGACCGCTATTTTCTTTATAATAAGAAGAAAAGTGGTTTCGTGACGTCACGTTCATCAAAACTTGGCAACGTTGTACAAATTGTGCACCATGGAATCTCAAATTCGCATTTGAATATAATGTGTCGTATGACACTTGTCATTTGATACTAGATGGGTTCGTTCGTCTGTTTCACGGAGCATCAATAAGAATCGTTTGTCTCTGTTTCACTCATTTGCCTACTTTAATATTTAATACATCAAATATGTATGAAACGAACAGGCCCGACTTGACTTGTTTTTTGAGTTAAATGTGGTTTTCAAAGTTTTGAAATGTTTTTGTAGTTTGTGCTCTAACTTTTTTTCCTAATTCCTGTATCTGTATCCCTGCAATAACTGTGAACATGTCGAAAAGGTACTTCGTACCTGGTTGTCTGAACCCCAGTGCATTGTTTATATAGAAGTAAGGTAGTTAGTCAATGCCTGTGTAATTGGTGTTGGACGCAAACGCGAGTGTCATCTATTTGACGTCATTTCAATGCAGGTTCCTTCAAAAAACCCTGATTTTAATGCTGTCCCATTGTTTCAATCAAGTTACGACATGACTTGGAGGCCAGATCACTGAAGTTACGACATGACTTGGATGCGAGCTCATTACCGCCATCTACATGTCGCATCCATTTTGATCCAATTATAATCCCATAAGGTTGACTATCTTCTATATAAACAATGCCCAGTGAATATTCAAATAAAAAAATGTTTATGCTCCTAAATACCTATGAAGCGCATTGTAAAATGTGGTTCGAAGCAATGAATAAACCTTTTGTAAAAAGCGGAAATATATTTATGTTTTTGTGAAGAACATTTCCAATTGAATGATACTGTATTCAAGCAGCGTTCAATGAACGATTTTAAATTTTAGTTATTGCAAAAAATAAATTCATATTTGTTAAATATGAAATAAGAGTCAATCATCTCATAATCTACCCTCGGTAAATTATCCGAACTTCCCTTCACGAAGCCTTTCCATATTTTTTAATACACAAATAAATTCACACCAGATCGGTCATAATAACACCTGGCTACAGTAATAATGAAATGTATCAGTTAAATATCGAATGTAAAAAAAACAAACATTAACCTCAAATCTCAAGATCACTTTTGTTGCATGAGAACTGTCATAATGATTTGCGGTGTTGTCAATGCTCGTTCTTTATCAAAAAGATGATCCGTTCAGGAAATTTGAAAGTTACAAATACAATAAAAAGTAGCTAATATGTGGATTTTTTTCTATGAGTTGATCAAGTGACGAAGTTTCAATTATTTCTCAATGGCTTATACCAAGCTAGAATCTATATTTTTGAGGAGAACGGTATTGAATGTTTCGGAACATGGATTATGGTGGGGGTTGCTTCCGATGAACGTGACGTCAGTGGCACACATTCAAGAGAGTTATTCTTTCAAAATGAATAAAAATTAAAGGCATTCTTTGTTAAATGGACGTTTCAGACTAGAATCTATCGACATAAAAGAGTTTTGCAATTTATTTTTCATAAATGTAAAGGTCCATTGTTCGTGGAAGATAAGGGTATTTTTTTCGCTTCCACGAACAATTGTTCAGAGCTGTCCCAAAGCACTGTGCTTAGTGCTCGTGAGAGTGCTTACAGCATTTTAGTGCTCGTAAGCACTGTGCTCCCGAGAACTTGTTGGATTCAGTGCTTAGTGCTTAGTGCTTCGAGCATTTTACGAAAAGGCTTAGTGCTTAGTAATCCCGAAAAGTGCTCCCGAGCACTGCGGTGCTCGGGAGCACTTTTCGGGATTACTAAGCACTAAGCCTTTTCTCAGGCTATGGATCTATGAATGTTGTTGAAAATATAAAACTTGGTAAGCGGCACCCCCACTCCAAGAACTACTGATTGCGTCCTTATATTATGCACATTCTAGGTTCGAGGGCTCAGTCTTGACATAAATTTAGTTAAAAGTGTTTATAGCGTTCGGAGTGAATTTAGTGCTTCACCACACTGGATTATTTAGTGCCACACACAATGAATAATAAATCCACCAAAAATATAACAACACTCTTTTTCATTTGAAACAAATTATTCATTAGAGCTAATCAATATAGAAAATTAATTGAAGGAACTAAAAAATCCGACTGCGGTTTAAACTAAAATGCAAAAAAACAAGTAATATAATAAACTTTTCATAAAGAAAAATTGGAAGTAACCGAGACCCATTCTATATCTATAATTTTTTTGAGCTGCTTCCAGTTTCCATTTCATTTGGAAAGATTTTACTTCTTTTTTGGCTTTTATTTTAAACCACAGTCGAGTTTTTTAGTTTATTTACTTTTTTTTATTTTCAGCTTTTCAGTACACAATTATTACAAACGGCCAATTTGGCGCAAAAATCCGCTATTTTGATTTTTCATAATTTTAATATAATAAGTGTCACTTGCGGTATCAAGACCAATCCAACGACCGAAAATTCATCAAAATCGGTTCAGCCCTTTAGTTGTTACAAGGAAAAAGTGACTTTGTTTTACAAGATTTTGATTTTATTTTGATTTGTTACCTACCGAATAAATATATGGGTTGCCTCACTTCACTAAAAGTGACGATCCGCCTACCCCCTCCCCTGCCTCTTGCCAAAAGTCGGAAGCCCGCGGTCCACAAAAAACTCTCAAGTTATAGTCCGTCAGATAATGACACATTTTGCTGATTCATTTTCTCTTTTATGGGATTTCAATCACTGAAAATTATGTCAGTGTTGAGCAGAAAAAAATAAAATTTTAAAAATCTAATGCTTATGAATATAAACATTTCATTTTCTCGATGTGACTAGTTCTGCCCGTCTAGCGTCTACCGATGGTTATCAAAATCACTTTCCTATTCCATTCTTACGACAGCACGCTCTGACATGAATGAAATATACTATACAATGGTGCTTTCTGTCTGAAAACTTCCGAACTAAAAAATCAGTGAAAATGTTGTTAAGGTAAGGACTATTTCGCGCCGCTCTATATTTCAATTTGGCTAATCACCGCCCATTTCGGTAATCAAATTTTTCTCCCAACCGATATTGTCTGGAAATTCCCTATCAGTTGGAAGTTGCACTGTTTTTATGAGTATTTCTATTGAAATAAAACAAAAGCAAGTATTGACTTATTTCCTTCAATTGCCGAACAAAAAAATCTCAATCTTCGATATCAAATCATTGTCAATATATTCAATAAGTACTCCAACCAAACCAACCAAATTTGAGTTTTCCAAGTGAAACCGTTTCCAAATGCAATAAGAACTTGGCATACACGAAATTAAACGCCCACCTCAACGGTCTCGCCCTTTTGAAAAGTGCTGAGTGCTTAGTTCTCGCAAAATCGAATTACTTTTTGAAAGTGCTTAGTAATCGCGAGCACTTCCGCGAAAAAAGTGCTTAGAGCTCGAGACTCCCAAGCACTTTTCAAGGGTGCTTAGTGCTTAGTTCTCGAAGCACCTTATGTCAGTGCTCGGCATAGCTCTGCAATTGTTCTGGTGTTTTTTTGTATTTGGAAGGTGAGTAAGTGATCATTTGAATTGATGAAATGTCTACTCTGAAGGGTCTGTGTAACTTGGTGGTTTACTGATCATTGAACGGCTTAAAATTGTGAAAAATCGATAACAAGAATGAAATTGATATTAATGAATTAATTTTTTAAAGTAATTATGTTTTCAAATATTTCAATGCAAGGAATTTAATATAAACTACTTTTTGTAATGAAAATAAAGACGAAAGTCGAAAATCATTGAAAATATTGAGAAAATCATTATTCAGAGAGACATTTTTCTTAATTATAATCGGTTTAAAGACCAATAATCTCCCAAGTCACATACACCATTCGAAAATAGACATTTCAAGAATTAAAATGATCGCACTTAAAGACCTTCGAAATGAAAAAGAATATCAAGACAATTGTTCGTGGAAGATAATGGTATTTTTTAGAGAAATGTGAATAACTCGAAAACTCGTATTTTTCTGATTTGAGAAACAATCATGCTCATTCATCACAAAAAAAGACATATACCCAGACAGCACACAATATACATTAGATATCCAATGGATAGCCCAATATCAACTGAATATGCAGTCCATGAAATATATGCAATGGATATCCATTGAATATATTCTATGGATATTGATTAAAAATCTTGTTTTGTATATTTAACTGATAATATATCGAAAAATTATATGGAAAATAGTTCAGAAGGAAGCTCTAATACATATCTCCAACGCATAAAACATTTCTGAATCTATGGATCTATGAATATAATGGATATCCATTGGATATCCAATATATTTTTAGTTTGTAACCTCGATTTTTCAAATGATCAAAAAGAATACTGATTTAGCATTATTTAATTATCATCCATCATCCGTCCGGAGTCCAAGTCACCTCAGGTTTACCATTCTAATAGTTAATGGAGCGATTTTTTTATTTGGTCTTTGGTCGTTAGCTAAGCGTTATGGACTGAACACTTTGATGTCGGTTCTACATGTGAGAGAGATGCCAGACCGTACGTAAAGCTGTTTTTTGTCGTATCACTTTTCAAAAATTATTTGGTCAGTTTTAAAAACTTTTCATTTTAGCGTTGAAACAATGACGTCATAGACAGAATGTTTTATAACGAAATGTACCATTTTGGAGCCATAGTCAAATCTATGACGTAAAATTGAAAAAGTTTTTAAAACATTATTGAATACGGTTCAACAACAAAAACAGCTTAAATCTGGAGAGTTGTTGAAGTCGAACACAACACGAATTGAAGCGAACGAAGTCGAGTCGGGATGGCCGCGATAGACAAGCCAACACCATATTGTTTTGTTGTGTTGTGTTTATTCTATTATGACTGGTAATAGTGGAAGTTGAGCAAAGCAGTGTGGTTTTTTATTGTTTTCGCTGTTTTGGTGGATTGGACAAGGTATGTTACTTTGCTAAATCTGAATATTTTTTCGTTCCGAATATTGAGAGGTAGGTATTCATGATTGATTGCATTATATCTACCTAGTAGAATTGTGGACATTGTGGTGTCAAAATGTGAAATAGATATCTTGTTGTTTCGTTTTAGTTTGCTTTACTTGAAAATAATAATAATACACCAAACCTTTTGCTTTTGTCCTCAATGGTATTGGTGTTGAAGTGATAAGACATTTTTTCATTACAGGAATGTCTTTATGCAAACGAAATTGTCTTCTGGACGTGTCTACGAAACACCTTCGTCGCTTGCTTATAGTAACTAGGTACATTATACATAGAATAGAATAGAATAGAATCTTTATTTAACCAAGTTACAAAAAATATTGTTTTCGGCAAGTCAATACTATACCACAGTATATGTGTACACTCAAGGTTTACAAAATATAGAGTGGAGAAATACATAAAATATATTGAGATACTTAAAATATTTAAAATACGTAAAATTTGAAATCGTTGGACAAACCAGATTTTTAAATAACATTAATTGTTTCAGAAAAAATATTTTTGTCTTTGTCATAGAAGAGTATCAGCAGGACTACCAAAGAATTATCAAGAAAGAAAATGTTCTACTCGTCAATACTGTCACATTATATCAGAATTAAGTTAATTTTTTATTGTTCCAATATTTGATGGGTATATTGTGTCATTGAATATTTCAGAAGCAGTTATCCTGAGTCCAAATGCAAAAGGAACAGAAAAAGATAAAGATATCACAGCGATGAAAAATGCCTTGGCAAGAACGATGATTCATGGTAACCAGTAGGTAAGTGCATTTTAATTTTTGTTTATCGGTCTTCAATGGTATATTTTGAATAAATAAAATAAAATCACCTTATTAATGAATTGTTCCACTCAACTAAATTTTTAAATTTGAAAAGCAATTTTGTACCTTCCAAACGAACTGTACAAGCTTTTTTATTTGAAATACATAATCACTCCCAAATCGTGTTTATTTTATTTGGAATTGATAAAAATATATGAATTTCATTTGCTCATTGGCCATTATAGCCACACTTTTGGTGAAACTGTACTAAGAATGAATCGTTTTGTACACCAAGCTCTGACCTCGATAATTAACAATATATTTTTTTTACAGAAAGAAGAATCTAGAATAGATGAGCTGGGTGATATACATAAAGTTGTTATAGTTGTTATAGTGATTTCATTACAAAGCTAAACAACAAAAGAAAAATTCTTGTAAATATTACGCACTGTACTTGCAATTTACTCGCTTGGTTTGTCTATATTTCAAATAAATTATTTTTTATCATTATATTCCATAGTATTATTTCTTCATGTCAAAATAATACCAGTGTTATGAAAAATTTCATTTCATTTGTTCCTTCTGACTTACCAAAGTCTGAGTCCAAGATGAGACTTTCCACCATGGGGATATCTAAAAAGGTAATAGATAAGTTTTAGTAAAATGGAATAAATGTTGCCCAAAAGAAGAGTCATCTATATAGAAGTAAGTTTTCAAATTATTTTGTAGAAACGAAATATTTCAATTTCTAGTTTGTTTTTTTCTGGTGTTATCGTCAGAGCTGGAACAAAGTACTGACGATTACGCCAGAAAAAAATAAAGTGGAAAATTCAGTTTTTACAGAATAATGTGAAAAATAAAATTATATTTGGAATTTTCATACCACCATATGTAAATGGCCCTTCTGTTGCGCAAGTTTTTACCCGAATTTAACCAAAACTGTATCTATTTCCTTTTCAGATATCCTCGTGCTGGACAACCTTATCTTGGACTCACTGTACAGGGTGTTTCTTAAGTACGTGTAGAAAATTTAGGAGCGTATTGCTGACATCAATAAAAGAAGAAAAGTTCCTATAAACATATGTCTACAAGTTATTCGTTTCTGAGATACAGAGTGTCAAAGTTGAATTCTTATTTTTATTTTTTGTGAATAATTTCAAAATAATTTTGATATTTGGGTAAAGTTTGGTATCTGGGAATATTTATTATTTAGTTTGTGTAAAAAATATATTCTTTTTAGAGGTCACTGCGAGCAACTGTTTTCGAGTTATTAAGATTTGAAATAATCAATGCAAGTGATTTTGAATGACAAGATATTTTAATTACAAATTAGTTTTTTCCACAATTAACACAAAATTTGATTTTGTCATTGAGAAATCATCCCAGATACCAAACTTTACTCGAATATCACAAATATTTTGGCATTTATTCACAAAAAAACAAATATAATAATTAAACTTTGACACTCTTTTAGAAACGAATAACTTGCGGAAATGTGTTTATGGGAACTTTTTTTCTTATTTCGACATCAGCAACATGCTCCTGAAGTTTCTACACGTACTTAAGAAACACCCTGTATATCTAATGGATATCCCAAATGTGAATATAAGATATCCTATTGATATCTATGGGATATCAACAAGATATCCAGTGGATGTCTTCACGTACATCCATAAGATATCTCCTATAACCTGGATATAGGCGGATATATGGATATCTATTGGATGTCTTTAGGATATCCATCTATATCCAGTGGATATACTGGATATCCATAAATGATGTCCTGTGGATGTCTAATGGATATACTGTGCTGTCTGGGTATCTACAAATTTTGATCTGAACTAAATCATTCATACACGAGAAAAAAATACAAAAAAATCGTTTTTTGCCATTTTTACGATTAATTTAAGGTTATGTCACAAAGTGTTGATCAAAGAAGTTTTCAATTTTTTCGTTATCTCCAACTTTTCTATTGAACAAATTTTGCTAGGTCAGGATTCGCCACTAATCGCAAAAAACCGTTTTCAACCCCTAAACTGCATCCCCATTTCACCATTTTAAGTGTTTTCGTTTTTAATTTTTTTTTTACCTGAAAGTTGGAACCTTAACAGCATTCTCCACTTGGTAGGTACTTGCCTGTTACTTTTTTTCAACAGCTATTGAAAATCATTAAAAATATTGAGAAAATCATGAATAAGAGATACTTGTCGGTTTTTCTCAATTGTAAGCGGTTTGACGATCAATAAACTCCCAAGTCTCAAGACCATTTGTAAGTAGACATTTCAACAATTGAAATAATCACTCAAAAACCTTCGATATACAAAAAAATAACAGAACAATTGTTCGTGGAAAATAAGAGTAATTTTTTCGTCTTCTGAATTGCATCAAAATCATGCTCATATTATGACACCAAAATAAACTTAAAATGCTTACAAATCTTCATGTGAATTAAATCATTTATACGCGATAAAAAAATTAAATACTGAAAAATTGGTTATGTCGAAAAGTTTTCGATTTTTTTAATATCTACAACCTTGCCATTGAACATTTTTCGCTAAGTGGCCACGTTTCGCTAAAAACCGTTTTCAATCCCTAAATTGCACCTCTTTTTCACCATTTTGTGTGGTTTCGAGTTTTATTTTATTTTTTCTTCAAAGTTGGAACCTCAACAACATTTCCCACAAAAATTATAGGCACAAGTCTATACAGGGTGTTAGTGAATAGGTGCGAAAAATTTTAAACATATGATGTGTAGAAGAAAGGCAGAAAGGAAACGCGGAGAAAGAATTATGTACGATAGTCGCGTGCAATTTTCAGTCAGTTTATTGAACAAACCTCCATATTATGAATAAAAAAATTCTGTGGCAAACGGTTTATTTCGATGCCAAACACACACACACACATCCATATCATGAAGAGCATTAAAATGTTAGAATTCAATGAACGTTTAATGTACCAAATAATTTTTAGAGGGCGAATTCGCATTGAGCGCCCTCCAAAACATATGGAAACATATGGAACATGTTTTCAGTTTTTTTTATATATATGGTCCATTTTGTCAAAATTTGATCTTTGATAAACTTTTAATGCTCCAAATTATTTTTTTAGGTGTCTCATCGTGTTCTACATTCCCGAAAACATAGACATCGACACCTCACGTATGGCTGACTGAAAGTAGAAAATAATTTGATTTTAGGGGTATTTTGGACGCCATCTTGAATATCCCACTAGGGGGTTAACGTCATTTATCTAATTGTTATATAAAATGCTTCTAGGTTTGTAACGGAGGGCCTTTTTGGAGTTTAGCAATGACTATATAAGGCCTGAACACTTTCTACATCATATGTGAAGATTTGATTAAACTCTTAGTTGGGTTTTGTGTTAATTTGGTTTTCTTTGTACGAGTTTTTAAATTTCCTAATAAAGTGCCGTTTAACGACAGTATCACCCCTATGGACCAGTTGTTTATTTGGAGATTATCGACAAATTAATTAATCTTGATTTAGTTAATAGCTCGTAGCGAATCGAGGTTTAATATTGATATATTTAAACGATACACTACTCTCAATCATAGTGTAGACTTGAATTCATCTTGGTGGTACCATATTTACATTAATTTCATTTCATTTTGTTCCGAACTGTGCACATACAGTGTGTGTAACATAAATCAAGATATTTTATTAGTTCTATTTTTTGTTCTGAAATATATTTTATTAGTAAGGGACATGACTATTTTTTTTTGTTCTGGTCCAAGTTATCCAAGCTTATAAGGGAAAACAAGACCTCTGCATATTTATATACTATTTTTATACCATTTATAGGTATCCATTGTTCAATATTTTAGTAATATTAGTGCAATGGGTTTTCCCATTCCATTTTGGCTTTTTCACTGGCGATAAATCCGTGGCGCTCCGGAAAATTCTTATCGAAATCAAATTTTATTGTCGAATCCACGTCCCAAACTGAGCTCCTGGGTATGATAGTGGCGTGAAACATCATTGCACATTCACTGCTCTCCTTTCCTAAATTTCTAACAACTGGTTCAATTAGTGCATTTTAATACCACAATATAGGTTTATGTCCAACATTTGGGCTCTTCCTTACTCTAAGTACCTACTTTTGTTTCTTTTACATTTACGTTTGATTAACATTGCAATAGCTTTCTAAAATGTTCACTGGCCTGTTCAGCTGAATTTCCGAGTTTCAGAACAATTAAATCATCATCGTATGGTCCTATCATAGAAACCTCAGTGTTTTTCTAGAGATAGACCTCTAGTTCCATGTTCTTCGAAGTAGTCTTGTATGTCTACCATATACAAAGCAAATAATAGTGGACTTAGCGAATCACCTTGAAGGATGCCATTACAATATTGAAATGTGCTGTATTTTTACTTTTCTGATTTTATTGCTTTTGGAGTTATCAAATGGTTCATCACTTTGAAAATAAGATTTTTTTTGCATCTTGCTTTGTTCCTAGATTGATAACGCTTTATCAGTGAGAATTTTCTTTCTTCGACAATAAGGTAATATTTTGAGTTTGATATGATTTGATTTGATTATAAAACCCCACGTAGTGTATTCAATATTCTGCAACCTACGACTCTGCTCAACAACCGTTTTCCTTCGTCGACAAATCATTTCCTACCATCAATACATTTTTCCACGTTCTCATCCCAATTAAATTAAAGAAAACAACTCACGTGAGTCATTGAAGCATACCGAAGGTAAATTAGAAATATTCACTTCACGCACAAATTACTTCTAATTCTCAAGCTAATTTTGTGTTAATACACCATCACCGTACAAAAAAGTATTAAATTTGTGTTGTGGTGTATTAACACCAGTAAATAATTTAATGACCGGTAAAAAAGTAACCATTCAATGTTCTGATATTTCTGTATCAAGAATGAGATTCTTTGAAGTTGCATTATTGTTGAACTAATAAAGTATATATATCTCGTGAGAAACAGCAACGTGACTGAAACAATAACACGTATTTTAATAAGTATATCCTTCTTCGTTTGTTGTGTTCTCTTGATGATGGAACTTCTTTGTCTTGTAAACATCCTGACTAGCCTACCATATCTTACCGTAATTGTTGACCACAATATGCCTCAACAAATTGTATCAGAATGAATTAAACTTGAAAATATTTTGTGATGGTATGGTTGCGATAAACACAGGTTTGGAATATTAAATACAAGGGGCACTCGAATATCTTTGCTAATTTTTCATTTTGTGGATTCACCACACTGATTAGATTTTGACAGATAAGTATAAGTTCTTTGTAACTCCCACAAAGATTATTTACAAGTACTGCGGGATTGAAAATTGTTAGCATCGAACTATGGGCGAAGGGATCGCAATATTCACAGATTGTAGGATGCACTGCAAAAAACTATAGTAAAATTGCGTCATAACTGTGTCACACCATTACTTGAGAAATTAGATTTTACCTTTATATTTAACGCATAATTTCCATAGAATGAATTATTTCTTCCATTAATACGGTGGTATTTCTTAGAAAAACATATCAACTTCTCCGTTATTTTTCCTGTGAAATTTCTTCTAGTTCATTTATATAGTACATAAATATTCTGTTTCCAGTATCTTACTGAATTGATATACACGACGTACATCACAAGTGCCAGACTGAACATAGCGAATAATTGCTATATAATCAGTGAAACTATCATTCCAATATCATTGCTGAACATTTACACCAGAAATTTTTTTACAGTGTGATAATGTCGAGTATACAGTGTAAATGTGTACAATTGACTGATCTATAGTGGAAATAGAGAAAAAATTAGGAAGCGCGAGCATCGTCTTCATATTTGTGAAAATGATAGGACAAGAGCGTCAGGTCGTAGTACGTTTGAGAGTTTTTTGCTTTATCCTTAGAAAAATCGCAGTAAGTACATTTCGTTTTGTTTATTTAGAATTTACGTCATGTAACAATGTAACTTGTAAGTATCCGAAAATACGGCACATATTACCATTTACATCAAAATTGGCATGGAGCTCCAATTTTTTTTCAACGAGTTGACTATGGCGTAATTTTGAATTTGGGTAAATTATAGGCAACATGTATTCAGGTGGCATAAGGTTCACGATGAAAATACTAATAAAAATCGATTTGAAAATACATTAGGAACTGATAAATGCAATTTGGTTGATTGTAATTTAACTACGTTGAATGAAAAACAGTTATTTCGTCCCATATACAGCCATTTCCAATGGGCAAATGATAGAATAACATGTCCGCTTTCAGTAGTACGCAATAAAAACAAAACTTTTTCAAATACTAGAACCTTTCGATCCCATGTTTTTAGAAAACATAAACTATCATCGTCCCAAAAAATGTCGTCTGGCAGGGTTGAACAATTCCCGTATTTCTGATCAGAATGAATTCACAGAAGTATCCCAGTTCATTAGGAGTTCCGAATTGAATTATTCAAAGAATGAAATGGAAAAATTAGGAGTACCTACATTTACTAGCTAATACTGGATTAGATTAGATTTATTTCTCTATGAGACTTTATGTTATTTTCCCCAATACTAACACAATTATAATTATTTAGTTGGTGTGAATCTCTTGCCTTAGGCTTAGAGAAACAGCGGATTGCTATATTAATGAATACTGTGAATGATATTGTTTCTGTGGACAATAAAAAATATAGTTTTATAATTATATACATTTATGGTGCACAATGTTATTTTTTGTTTTTCTTTACATTTTTTGAATTTTATTTTAATGGAAATTGATAGCGTAGAATTCCTTTAAATCGTAAAATACATATTGGCGCAATAGTTTTTTGAGATTTATTTATTTATTATGTATGTAACGTTGCAATCAATTTTTTTATGTCGTAATTCATTACAAATTATTATTGCCGGTTTTTCTGATATAGTAGGATTAAATGTGAGTTATATGGAACAAAATATTGGAGGCAGAGGTTTAAATGTACCAAATGAGTAATTGTTGGATACAGTTTTCAAATTTCTATTGAAAACTAGTTACTTACTTCAGAAAAAAAAAATTTGGAAAATAATTTAAATTTTGTTCATTCCATAAGAATAGAACTTTCTGCAAATTCATTTGGCAAAAGAAAATTCAATCTTTCCTAAAAACATTAAAGGTTATCAAAAGTACCCAACATCGATAAAATTTGTACGAAGATATTTCGGATGGTGAGGTGTATCAACATAATTTATTTTTCGATGAAATTCCTAATTCAATTAAGATTATACTCTACCAGGACGCATGCATTTTGAATTGGCATATCCTTAGGATATGCTGGTATAAAATATAAACTAGCAGGGATTTATCAGACACCTGCTAACATTGTTCCTTGGCAAAGGACACGGATGGAGAAGATAAATTTAGTTGTAGTGTATTTTGAAAAAGATCTATAAAAATGTGTGGTTTTTGCAAAAAAGAATTGCCGAATTAACTTGCAAGCGATACATCCGACGCCAAGTGTAATAATTCACAGTGAGAGTTTTTCCAGATATACAGGGAGTTACAAATTTGTGTATATGTGTCAATCGATTGACAGAAAACTTTTTTGATTGTTGACTCAATTAACACTGTTTTCTTTTGTTCAAGGTGATAAACATGAAAGCAGAGTTTTCTGAAGGATTCATAAAAACTCTAGAGTAAATTCGACGTCCTGCAAAGAATGTACCTGAAGAAACATCCTGATACCGGGTCGAAAAGTAGAGAGAAAGTAACAATAACGAAGGAGAAAGTGTTGAATATCATGCTCAATTGAAAATTGGATCAACACATGACTCCTCTGGAAATGGAAAAACCTACGATAAAATTGAAATTACTTTTTTGTAATATCAGAGGAGTCATGTATTGATTCAATTTTCAATTGAGAATGTTTCTCTTTAAAACATGAATCCCTTCCAAGAGAGGTTATCTTGTACGATGGAAAACAGCGATTAAATTCCAACTTTCAGTCGCAGATGATTCCACAACTGACTTTATGAACATCCTGTTCATATTTTCAATGAAATCGTCATGCTCAAGTTCAACAATAATCTGTAGATGGTGAATTTTATCTTTATTCATATAATAATTTGAATTGTATACATTTTTGCCTTTTTCACAGTGTGAGTGAGTTTGCATTACACACCTATTAACTTCATGAATATTGAGTTAGCTTTCCAGAGTTTCCAAGTTATTTTTTGTGTTCTATTCAACACTGCAAGGGAAATTGCTTTCTCAAATAAAAACAAGTCATAGAGGGAATTTTTCAAATGTTGATTACCATGTAGTTCTTTCTTATTTCATATTAAGAAATGAATAATATGAAATCCTATGAAATTCTGTCAATGTTAATGTATACTCAGGAGTGTTTTATCCAAATCGAAAAAAATTATAAATGAGCCAGATATACAGTGCCGATTTTTTAGCCCCCCTCTGTTAACTTTTGAACGCTTTTACGTACAAACATGAGACCTATACCATTTTGAATAGTATCACCAATACTACTCTTTGGAATAAAAAACTTTACAATTTCCTGATAAAGGGCGCGATAGTAGTATTGGTATTATCATTCAAAATATTTTTGTTCCATTGCTGCCAAATCAAACCGTTCAAATTTATCGAGATTAGGGTACCATTCAGATCCGCACTTTACTTGACATTTCGAGTGCATTTGGTAAAAATTTTCTCAACGAAATCCAAAAAAATTCAGATGGTTGAAAGAGAAAAGAGAGAATTGAATGCTTGCGATGTTACTCGTAAAGATTGTTTTTAAATAATATGTATAATTTTATGAATAATAACTAACTCGAATGTCTGTTATGTATGATCAGATAATGCATGGCCTATTACACTGTTATTTTTTTAAATCATTTCTGATTCAGTTTTCAGTTTGAGAAAAATTAAGACGGGGACATAAAAAATCTTATACTTATTATGAAATGATATTAACATCGCTGCTCTATTGCTTTTTTGATTAGCAGGAGCTTCTTCAGAGGCTGGAAGAAACGCAAAATGTCACTAAGTAATCAATAACTCAATTTTTATGAAGCTAATGAGTGTGCAAACATTCCACTAACCCTGTATGATGCCATCAATAATATTCCTAGTTTTGACGATGTTCATGCTAAGTATAGTATAGAATTTCCAAATTGATTATTTTGTAAATGCTCCCTTGTTCTGTTACTAAGTTATGTAGGTAGTATTAGTTGTAAGGGTGTTTTTTGTTACGAAAGGGAATAATTTTCATTTCAACATCTGATTATGTATAATTTCATTTGATTATCTTTGTTCCAGCATCTTTTGACAAGTAACTCAGCTCCATGCAACTGCCGGTTTCACCAGAAATTACACAAACTTACGATTTTCAAATGAGACATCCGGTATATTTTCAATTATTTTTTTCTCCATATGATTTACTGAATACAACCATGTGTTACTTTCAGTAACAGAATTTAATTTTTATTTTGAAATTTATTTTTTATTCTATATAGAGTGCTATGGATATTTTCAGATCACTATTTTCAGTCCTAAAATTTTGAGAGTAATACAACATTACTGTTTTTGATCAGGCAAAATTTCATTCATAAATTTCTATTACTAATTTTTTTGGCAATATGGTAACTCTTCTGGTTAGGAAAAAAAGGAGTTGATTACGTATAATTTGATACTGCACATTCTTAGGTTTCAAACAAACTTTCGTTAAGAAACTTCAAAAGATTACATTACAAATTTCTCAAAATGAAGGATTTTAAGATATTAAAATAAGATTTAAATGCATCGAGCAACAGGAACTGATAATACTAAATCAACGATCCAAAAGCTAATAACATATATTCTTGCATGAATATTATCATCAACTTGTTCTTCAAGTAATTACACAATAAATACCTAATATATTTTTGCAGAAGCGAAGTAAAATAAGAAAATAAGAAGTTGATTTTGTTTTATCAATTGTGTTTGTCAAAGGTTACTCGAATCATTCAAATCTCGTTCAATACCAAGAGATGATTTATTTTATGAAACTTCTAACGTAGTTTTTTTAAGTTTTTGATGGGGGTTTGTTTGAAACCTATAAGTGTGGAAAATCAAATTAACACGACGAGCCACTGTGGCCTTAAAAAAATAGATATTTCAATAAAAAAATTATATTTTACTTAGCACATACATTTCGACCGGAAACAGTGAAGTTGTATATTTCCAAGGTTTTAGGGCTGTAATTAGGGCTGATTATAACGGATCCATAGCACTCTAGATTGGAGAAAATCAAAATTTGAAAAGGTATTGCTTACAAAAGGTGACAAATGATACATGGTTGTAGTCATAATGTCGTATGGAGACAAAAGAGGTGAAAATATATTGGGTGTTCCAATTGAAAACCGAAATTTTAAGTAATTTGCTTCAAATTTCATTCCATTAACTTCAAAAACAAAAAACTTATAGGGCGAGCCACCTTGCGCGGACACCTGGTATACATCCATGTTAATTTTTTTCAAAATTATATCATTATTCAATATATTACTTCATGCAACGTTTTTCTCAATTTTACTGACGATTTTCTCGTTTGTATTTGTATTCCTACATTGCTAGGGTGCAAAGTAATGTGAGAAAATAAAGAAATTATTATTGTTACTATTATTAGTAGCAGTATGGAATCCGTTCACCTATTGAATGAATCCTTTATTATTCTTGTTCAAAATAACCTACCAATATTAATTGTTTTTGTCAACCGATTGTAATGTATGAAATGACCGCATTTTTTATGAACGTTGACGAAATGTTTTGTGCTGTTGTTTGACAAATTGTTTTCATTAAAATGAACAAGTGCTCATTAAAAATGAACGTCTTGAAGTAAGATGAATATCTTTCCTTAAAATTAACATATAATGTTAATTTTGGAAGAAGATTTAGTCTCATGGCCATTCTAATGTTAATATTACGTTTGTTTTGTTGAGCTACAATCATCAATCTCATCAAGATGTTCACAATACCCGTGATCACACTGTACCGAACGCCCTCGGCTTTTCTTGACTTAGCTGAAATCCTACTTAATTTATCATTATTTTTTTGTTGATTTAATTATGCATGATGGAGATCGTCTATAATAGCCATCTTACTTTTTTCCTAAGGATCTAGCCCTCTAGCTCAGAATAAGGCTGCATAAGAGAATCGTTTACTTTTGGAGATTCCTCTTTTTTTTCCACGTTGTGTTGTTTTCTATTGTTTCTTCAAAATATAGCGTTCCGCCTATAGTTGAATAAGAGAAAAATAATAAGATAAAATACTTAATTATAAATATAATATATTTATTCTTCATTTTGAGAACAAATCTTTCAGAAGAGTAATATTTATGTTCTGAGGCAAACCCCATGTACTTTCAGGAAGGAACTTTTTCGAAAAATGTTGACATTTTCGTTAAAATCTCATTTAGAGAAGTGGCTATTTTTGCCACCGAGCTGAGAAAAACTTTTATGTTGCAAAATACTTTGGAGTTCTGAGACGTATATATGTTAAACAGTATGGCAAATGTGAGAACCTCATTTATGGATTTCCTAAGTAGCATTTTGGCGACTATAACCTCATGATACACCAAAATTAACGTTGTACTTGGTGTAGAAATTAGTCATTTATGAAACGATGCTCTCTAAACCACCAGATAACGTTGAACATGATATCAGTTAAGCTACGACGTTGTCAGAACGTTTATTAAACTGACTATAACTAGCAAATATTTTGGGAATGAGAATAACGTTTTTAAAACGTTCAGTGACAACTTTAGTTATGTTAAACGTTTTCCCGACGGAGGGTCGACCTTGTAAGATTAAAATAAGCAGTGGGTAATTTTTCAGTAAAGTTGAAAAAGTTTTCGTGGAGTCATATCTTCAACTAAACTTCTTCCAAATATCCACTACAGAGGACGTGCCGGCGATATTTAGATAATAATAATTTACTAAATTTATTAATTTTTATTTCTAGTGACAAATTGGCTAAAATGCTTGAGAAAAAAAGTTTATAGTAAAAGAAGAGGAACTGGAATGGTCCTAACTTAATTTTTGAATCGGAAACGAAAAGAGCATTCTAATACACTGCCTCCTATTACAGGCAAAAAAAAAAGAGTACATGGTGAAGAAACTTCACAGACACATACAAGCTCTCATGAAGACAGACAGTTTGGAGAGCTGAAGTTTAAAGCTTATGTTTAAATATTTGCAAATGGACTCCACCATTAAAATTCTCCCTGCAGACAAAGGAAATGCCACAGTCATCATGGACACCCAGACGTATGATGACAAGTTAGAAGCAGTACTCGAAACAGGAAACTACAAACTCTTACAGAAGGATCCAACATCTTCGATAGAAAGGAAAATCTACAGTACTCTGTCAAAGTACAAAACCTTTATTCCAGACAAACAACGGACACATTTGACGCCACATTACAGTAAACCTCCTCATCTCTACGGTCTTCCGAAAATTCACAAACCCGACATGCCATTAAGACCAATCACCAGCTCCCATAACTCACCGACCTATAACCTGGCGAAATACCTCCTACCGATACTACACAACCCTTACAGGGTACTAGCAGTTCGTTCGTCAAGAATTCTAAACACTTCGTGGACATTATCAAAGATGTTGAACTAGGGCTTGAAGATCGTTTCATCAGCTTTGACGTGGAGAGCCTTTACACCAATGTCCCCATAGAAGAATCCCTTAACATCATCAAGAGGAAACAGGAAGAAGACATCCAGCTTCATAAAAGGACTGACCTTCCCGTACAAGCGATATTGGAACTACTGCAGTGCTGCCTACACAACTCATACTTTCAAGAAAAGAGCCGTTTCTTCTCCCAAGTTGATGGACTGCCGATGGGATCTTCTCTCTCTCCAGTAATCGCCAACATATACATGGAGTGGTTCGAGGAATTGGCTATCAGAGAGGCAAAATACAAACCAAAACTATGGCTAGGATACGTAGACGACACCTTTATCATTTGGAACCATGGAGATGAACACCTTGGAGAATTCTTCGCCAGAATGAATAATATGAGGGATTCAATCAAATTCACAATGGAAAAGGAAACTAACAGTACCCTATCGTTTCTCGATGTGAAAGCTGAAAGAACAGACACTGGAATCATCACCTCTGTTTACAGGAAGAAGACACACACAGGACTGTACCTCAACTACGGCTCTAATCACCCAAACTCCACAAAGAGGGGAATCGTAAGAATGTTGGTGGAGAGAGCAATGTCTATTCGCAACAACCAGGAGTCATTGGAGGCGGAAATTAACCACATCAAAAAGGACCTACGCCGAAACGGATACTCCGAGAAGCTCATAGGAGAAGTTCGGAAACAACTCGAAAAGACCAAGACAACCGAAGAAAGACCACAAAACCCCGTTCTCATTCTTCCCTATATCAGGGGTATCTCCAAGAAGATCAGAAGGATCGGAAATAAATACAACATCAAGAGTTGCTTTCAATCCTGCAGTACCTTACGAAGCTTCCTCACCAAGACGAAACCAGAGAACCTATATTCCTATATCGGAGAGACCAAGAGGCCATTATCAGTAAGAATAGACGAACACAAAAAGTGGACTCAACGAGGGGAAACATCAAAATCGGGAATTGCTGACCGCGCCTGGACAAAACACCACCGAATTCTCTGAGACGAAGCTAGTGTTCTTCATAGAGAGGAACATTGGTTCAAACGGAAATTTATGGAAACCACCTACATAGAAGCCAATGGTGCCTTCAGTCAACCAAGCATGGAAATTAAAAACGTATGGAAACCGCTCATGGACCGTTTTGGAGGGAGAAAAAGCGCGAAACCACGCGCGCCACAAGACCGCGCGCAATTACACTTTAATTATAGACCTATAAAAGGTCGCGTAGCATCTGATTTTGTCACTATTCACCAGAAGACGATTGCGTATTCAAGCAATTGAAACGTTGTGAAAAAATTTGAAAGAGATAGAAATCTTTCAACCATTAAGATGATGGATGTCCGAAATATAAGTAATTAACATACGAGTACATTAGTTTTTTATTAATTTGTGCCGCTGCCAATACTTCTTGTGGTACTAGGTGTTTTAGATGTATCCCTGTTTCAAGGTTGATCTGTCCGAATGTTCTGTTGCGCTTGTTGAGCAGCGCGTCGCATTCGAAGATGATATGAGATTCTGTTTCCTCCTCGTCACCACAGATTATATACTCAACGGTTTCTCTATTTATTCGTATGGTGTGTAGATGTTCGATGCTGCAGTGCGGTGTGCTGTTTGGTCCCAAAATTTTTGGCGTTTTGTTTCCTCAACTCATTACCTAGGTTTCCCAATCGGGTTGTGCTAATTCCAAACACCGTTTCTGTGCCTATGAATGGTGATTCAGATGCTTGTCCTGCAAGTTGGTCTGCGTTTTCATTGTCTTCAATTCCCCTTTCGCGTTTGGGTCCAATACCAGGTCCACAAGGCATTTACTATCTTAATTCTATTTAAACAATGCTTAAACAAAACGCACTTGGCGATTTCTTCTTGCAGCTAAGAGATGGCGCTAGTGTTGCTTCATCCTAAAAATCGACAATTTCAACAAAAATGTCATTTATAAATGTTTATTGAATTAATACCAATTTTCCATAAGCAAAAAACACGATATTAGGCTGTACTTCTCAAGTCGAATGAGTATATTCACATTCCTTGGTTATAGGTGGCAGTAGTTTTCTCTTTTTTATAACTTGGATATTGCCTAATAATCCAGAAAGTTTGTTCTGATCAGGGCCCATAGCAGGAAAGTTGTGGGGCAGTTTTGATTTATTTCGTTCCACACGTGTTTTTGGTGCTGAATCCGAATCTAAAGTTTGCTAACAAAATTTCTCGAAGGAACATTTTCCGTTTTCCGCTTAAAAATCGAGAACTGCTGATTTTTTGTAAACAAGCGTCATATTCAATATTGAAGAATATAAAAATATCTACAAATTTTATTCCTCAGGTTTTCTTTTGGAACAAATCGTTCGGACTCAAACGCTAGTTGAAAAGTGGCGTATTTCGACTGACTCAGCAAAAACACACTTTTTTCCACCCCAAAACTCAAATTGATTATCAATAGATATGAATTGATGAATAATGATCTAGCGAACGTGACCGCGGTGCAGGAAAAAGGTTTCAATGTTTGAAATCGTGTATAGAGTCGAACAAGAAGAGGAAGGAAGGTGAGCATGTTTAGCTAAGTAAAAAATGCAGTTGAGGTTTATGAGCGATGTCGTGAAAACTACAGTAATGATAGAATGATTGCCGCTCATTTGAAGAAAGTGAAGCAATGTGGGGAGCAATTCAAAAGACGTTCTACTGAAGCACGTTTCAGTTTCAAAACGCATTGCTTTATATGTAACGTCATAAAAACCGAATTTGTACAACAGCAACGAGAAAAAAAAACAATCGAAAAATTGTGTATTAGGATAGAGTTTTGAAAGTGAAGGAAACTATAAAAAAAAGCAGATGAAAGCGGTGATATGTACGGGCATGCCATAATCAAACGTGTTTTTACCTGTCTCAGACTTGATGACCTCTCATTATCAGTACTATAAAACTGTACAATAGCCCAAAAACGCAAGAGAAGAGAGAAATCAGTCAAATTTCCAATGGAAGATGTCTACACTCATATTGGTAATAGTTTGATAGTCTAATCACCTTCTAGATTATTTCACTACTGAACTATCCTCAAACGAATAGAAAGATATAGCGTGGTTGACTACAGCCTCCAGGAAAAAGCCCAATCAAGATTTAATTGAAAGCTTTCCTGCGTTTAAACATCATCTAAATTACTATATGTTGGTAATATGATATGCCAATCTATTTTCAGGCAAAGTGTGAACCTTTTTAATTCAGTTTGAATAACACCTCCATCAGAAGACGTTGGGAGCAAGATATAACAACATGTAAGAACAGTCATTTGGAGAGTATTGAGCTGTAAGATATCTTGATGTCTACCGATATAAAACAAATCAAGTCTATATATATATATATATATATATATATATATATATATATATATAGGGTGTCCCAGTTTTCAGAGAATCAGCCAGTTATGAAGTATTGCCCCCCTTTTACTGCCTGTTTATATTCATAGAGAAAATAAGGCTATCAGATCTAAGGACATATTCTCTTTGCTAAGGTAAATATAAGTGGAGTTCTTATAATTTAGGGTGAACTTATAATAATAGAATATATCCATACTTACTTGGTATGTATGTGAAGTTTTGAAATTGAATGTTATTTCAAGAAAACTCCAAGCGACTAAGTTTTTTCCTAATTTTTCGACCATATTATCACCCAGATATATTCGATTCAATTCGTATATGTTGGATTTTATTTACACTTCCAGATATACAGCCCAATTTGCTCTATATTTGCTCTATAAAAGAAACAAATATATAACGTTGAAATTTGCTATGCAAACGATAAAAATATTAATTGTGCACAATGAGTATTCTGTTTCCGAGGAAGATGATGTTTGCACTGAATATACATGCTTTGTTGTGGATAAGCTGTTTTTTAATTGTGCATGGTTTCATTTATATTATTATTTGCCCACCTGTATGAGTCAAGTACAAGTACATTTTTTATGAAAACTTTCGTTCTGTATGTTCTGATGGTTGTTGAATGAATGATCAATATAAGCTGTTGGTATTTTTCATGTTAAACTAGTGATGACGAATGTTGAAGGGCAAAATTTCAAGGTTTGAAACAAGATTAAAACTATTATGAAAGACAAATGGTACCACCGGTTCCTGGTACATTTTGATATGGTATTGTGTATAGAACTGGGTTATAATATTATGGGCGAGAGTGTGGTAAACTGTTCGACAATTAGTCTACTTGAATGAAGAAAAGTTGTATTTCGTGCAGAAATTTATTTATAAAATAATAGCAAAGCGCTTTCGACTATAAAGTCATCATCAGTGCGTACCTGTAAGTGAGTGACATTGAATTGAATTTAAGAAATTTTGATAATGAGAATCTTGAAAATTGAAAAGTTACTTACTCGTCAGGTGTAAAAGAGCCAGACAATGAAAATATCATGTGTCCAGAGGACCATGTAAAATTTAAAAACGGGACTTCATATGAATAACATTTAAAAAAAAGTCCTTATTCCAGGATTCACCTGGATAAAAGTTTCAACAGGCAGAGTAACACATGTCTGTTGGAGCTTAGTCTACTGTTAAACTGAATGAATGAAATTTACATTGTGTCAAAAGTTGACAATGACAATGACGTTTGGCTTAGAACATTAACTTCTAGAAACCCTGATCTGTGTTTTGAAAATTGATTAATGACCAAATAGTCAAATTGATCTGTAAATCTATTTATAGTTCTGTTAATCTAAACCTAAGGAATTGTGACAAACCGGGAGAAAAGTCTAATGAGAACATCAACCCGATGTGCACAGAACCAGGTTCAAGAAACAGTCTCTTGGGAATTTGTGAAACCAATTCTTAGCTCAGGATCATGGGACAGGTCTAATGAGAACCTTCACACTTCCCAAAGCGTCAAAAAGGTAGCCCAAAAACAAGAGGCAACATTAACATAATCATAAAAGTTTTAAGAAAGTTTCAACAGGCAGAGTAACACATGTCTGCTGAAGCTTAGTCTACTGTCTAACTAAATGAATGAAAATTGCCATTGTGTCGACAGTTGACAATGACAATGAAGTCATGATATAAAAAATGACCTATATTAGAAATATTGATTTGGGTTTTGAAATTGATAAATTATTATTATTAGTTCAATATCCTGGGAAACCAGATTGGAATATATGATCATGAGATAAGTCTAATGAGAACTTTCCCAATCTCAATAGTAACAAAGAGGGTGACCAAAATGATGAACCCATACCAGAAAATTTTTAAGAAATTTTCCAAAAATTGATCTGTGAATCTATTTATAGTTCTGATGATCCAAACCCAAGGAAATATGACAAACCGGGAGCTAAGTCTAATGAGAACTACAACCCGATGTGCACAAAACCAGGCTTAAGACACAGTCACTTGGGAATTTGAGAAACCAATTCTATGCTCTAGATCATGGGACAGGTCTAATGAGAACCTACCCAATCCCAAGGCGCCAAAAAGGTTTCCCAAAACCAAGAGGTACTACAAACCGAAAAGATTTAAGAAATTTTCAAATTGTTTCATATTTAATCAATTCAGTAATTCTGTTAATCAAAACCATGGAAATTGCTGATCCAAGAGAAAGTCTAATGAGAACTTGACACGGCACATGCAAAAACCCAAGTTATAGAAAATTAGAACCAGAAGTTGAAATTATAAGTTTCAAATTGAAAGCAATAGATTATGTTCTGAGAATTGAAAGGAAAGTCGAGAGGGAGGGAACTAAGCAATATTTCTAATAAAATATCTGGTTGTATCAAAAGCAACATAGACAACATTAAAATTTCTTTTACAACTTACCATAGCCTCAACAGATACATGGTCAACACAAAAGATAAAATTGATAAACTTTCAAAAAGTGGCATATACAAGTTAAACTGTGATGATTTTGATGCAGCCTACATTGGAAGAACTTGCAGACCTTTGAAAGCCCGTATAACCGAACATTTAAATCCTAACAAAATTTCAGCCTTTGGTCAACATTTGAGGTTTAACAACCACAACTTTAGTCCAAATTGAAATTCAAAAATTTTACAGGAGGTGAGTTCCAAAAATTACAATAGATTAGATTTTCTTGAAGATTTACATTTTAACAAGGAATTACGGAATAATGACCTTTGTCTCAACACTCAAGTTAATTTAAATAGAGCTTACATTCCTCTTCATAGACGTTTAAAGTAAGAAACTTTTCATAAATTTAATTATTTACCTATTTAATTGCTCTTGAACTCTTTCTCAATGATGATAAGGCTTGAACCCGTTTTGCAGTTTGCTTAGTTCCCTCCCTCTCGACTTTCCTTTCAATTCTCAGAACATAATCTATTGCTTTCAATTTGAAACTTATAATTTCAACTTCAGGTTCTAATTTTCTATAACTTGGGTTTTTGCATGTGCCGTGTCAAGTTCTCATTAGACTTTCTCTTGGTTCAGCAATTTCCTTGGTTTTGATTAATAGAATTACTGAATTGATTAAATATGAAACAATTTGAAAATTTCTCAAATCTTTTCAGTTTGTAGTACCTCTTGGTTTTGGGCAACCTTTTTGGCGCCTTGGGATTGGGTAGGTTCTCATTAGACCTGTCCCATGATCTAGAGCATAGAATTGGTTTATCAAATTCCCAAGTGACTGTGTCTTAAGCCTGGTTTTGTACACATCGGGTTGTAGTTCTCATTAGACTTTGCTCCCGGTTTGTCATATTTCCTTGGGTTTGGATCATCAGAACTATAAATAGAATCACAGATCAATTTTTGGAAAATTTCTTAAAAATTTTCTGGTATGGGTTCATCATTTTGGTCACCCTCTTTGTTACTATTGAGATTGGGAAAGTTCTCATTAGACTTATCTCATGATCATATATTCCAATCTGGTTTCCCAGGATGTTGAACTAATAATAATAATTTATCAATTTCAAACCACAAATCGATATTTTTATTATAGGTCATTTTCATATCATAACTTCATTGTCATTGTCAACTTTCTACACAATGGTAATTTTCATTCATTTAGTTAGATAGTAGACTAAGCTTCAGCAGACATGTGTTACTCTGCCTGTTGAAACTTTCTTAAATCTTTTATGATTATGTTAATGTTGCCTCTTGTTTTTGGGCTACCTTTTTGACGCTTTGGGAAGTGTGAAGGTTCTCATTAGACCTGTCCCATGATCCTGAGCTAAGAATTGGTTTTACAAATTCCGAAGAGACTGTTTCTTGAACCTGGTTCTGTGCACATCGGGTTGATGTTCTCATTAGACTTTTCTCCCGGTTTGTCACAATTCCTTAGGTTTAGATTAACAGAATTATAAATAGATTCACAGATCAATTTGACTATTTGGTCATTAATCAATTTTCAAAACACAGATCAGGGTTTCTAGAAGTTAATGTTCTAAGCCAAACGTCATTGTCATTGTCAACTTTTGACACAATGTAAATTTCATTCATTCAGTTTAACAGTAGACTAAGCTCCAACAGAGATGTGTTACTCTGCCTGTTGAAACTTTTATCCAGGTGGATCCTGGAATAAGGACTTTTTTAAAATGTTATTCATACGATGTCCCGTTTTTTAATTTTACATGCTCCTCAGGACACATGATATTTTTATGGTCTGGCTCTTGTACACCTGACGAGTAAGTAACTTTTCAATTTTCAAAATTCTCATTATCAAAATTTCTTAAATTCAATTCAATCTCACTTACTTACAGGTACGCACTGATGATGACTTTATAGTCGAAAGCGCTTTGCTATGATTTTATAAATAAATTTCTGCATGAAATACAACTTTTCTTCATTCAATTACATTGGAACGTGCACACAGCTGGACTAATTTCAATTAGTCTACTAGCTAGTCGTGGTAAAAAAATACACTACAGGTGATATAACAGAAGAATGAAATATATACCACGAACTTCAGTAAACAAGTCTCTGATCTAATCTAACAGTTGAATAGGTGGGGGTTCCTACTCCAGATTCACTGATGAATTATAGTATAAAATAATCATCGGGTAGTTATTCGATATTGTGTAGTAGTGGTAAATATAACCACGATGCTCCATTGATCGATTTTTGTTTTTCACCATCAATATTACTGCAAACCCAGCAATACTTTCTCAAGGTTTTTAAAGATTTAATCTTACTACGATCATTGTTTGACCATATTCTTAACGTTTTTCGTTGGTAGTGATTCTTCACGATTCTAGTAATTCCTACCATTCTTTTCCCTGCGTGTATCTTCAATCATATTACTGAAATGGAACCGACGATCAAATTTACCAGTAAAATGGAAGTAATCCGCATTTTTTTTCTAGGCGTATTAGATAAAAGGTATCATGATTATTGCGAAATTAGTGATTTCATTTAATAAGCACACAATAACACACATGTACTTTCATTTCAAGCCAATTCACCAAATAAGTATAAAAAAGGTGTTATTAAAATTATTCTGAATGACATAACTGAATGGATTTCATTAACTACAAAGATGCATGTCCAAGAAGCTCTGTGAACGAAACAATCCAACACATTGACAACAGAAAACAAATGCTGATCTTTAGTGATCCCTGGAGGTGCCTGTCCAGGAAACACGCGAAATTTGCAGAAATACCTGCGATATAGGAATTTCCAAGTTTAAAGTCAGAATTTCCTAGTTTGAAGTCAAATTTCGACTTTGGAGTAGGAAATTCCGAGTTCAAAATAGAAAAAATTAAATTCCTTGGTTTAAATTCGGAATTTCCGACTTTGAAATCGGAAAAATTAAATTCTGACATGAAAGTCGGAAATTCCGAGTTTGAAGTCGGAAACAAAAACTTTGTGTCCCTTATGTGCTTTCACAAATTTCAGATGAGTTAACATATTTATCATTATTTTAACGCGTATTTCCGAACCCCTTAAAAAATGTACCTATAATTATAATCATCAACAAAATATTGAAACCACCTCTCAAAAATTGCAGTTCGCAATCTGAAAGTATCTCCATCATTAAATATATAATTAATTCGTAGGGTAGCATTTAAAAAAGGTCTCTCATACGCTTCAATCCGTCCTCGATGTCACCTGTTATTGATTACTGAGATAAAATATCAGAATCGGTGATTTTAATACCCAGACTCCACCGGTAGCTAATGTTTGGTCTTTAAATGGAAGATCTTAACAAGTTATAGTTATAATGTCACCCAATTTATCAATTAGGTATCCAAGTGCATAATCCGTCATTGGCTACTGTTATTTTAATAATAATACAGTGTCACTTAACCAAGTATATTGTATAATTGGTTTTGATAAGGGTATACAGTCGTACAAACCAGTAGCAGTCGCTTTGATGTCGTGAGTTCGATAAAAATTCGTTTGTTTGATTGGGTTATCTTCTTAAGTGACAAATAATCACGACTATTCTCTTCTCTCGCCTGCTTAATTAATTGGTTAATGTCAGTTCTGATTTTTATTGCCGGGGCGGAAATTTTAATCAAAAATAAGTTTGTCTACGACTATTACTTTAATTGTAGTTTTAATATGAAAATTGACGCAAGAGACATCTACGATGATTTGCATAACGAAATTGGTACAGGAAGTTATTAGACAAATTGTAATCGTTCTCATGATTAAAATGGTTACTTAAATTTGCATACACTGCTCTTATTATTGAAAATATACGGAGAGAACCAAGAATGGGTCCTTCGCACGGAGAGAAATAAATGTACATTTTCTACACAATTGTGAATAATTTCAGCACAATTTGTTTCTTAAAAGTTGACAGCACCAATTTGTTCATTTTTCTTCTATAATATTGTATCAGAGATATTGTGTATAAACGATACAATTAAGGCGGCTCGCAATACGCAACTAGCAACGGGCAACAAGCAATAAGCAATATTATTGTCAATATGTATTTCACATTCATTTATGTGGCAACTCGTACACCGCCGCAACGTGATATCGTTATCGCCTGTGTAGAGCAATCTTGTGTTGCTAGCGACACGCGTGCGTATTGAAATACAATATATATGCCTGAGTTTAGCAATCTGTAGGTGAATTTGTCTCCGCGCTTGACACAAGGTATATGTTTTCACTCAGTTTTTTTTATTTGGACATGTCGGACGATCCAGCATTTAATATTAAATTTGTGGAACTTGTGGAACAGTATCCACGTATTTATGATTATCGACGGCAAGATCATAGTAAAAGGGATGTCGTGGAGAAGGCGTGGACTGCAATTGCAACTGAATCAAAATTATCTGGTAAGTAGCAGGTATTTATTAATTTTTACGATGATTTTGATTACACGGTTTAATTACCTTGCCGGGGTAAGGCGTTTTCGGGTTTAAAAAAATAAGGTTTCAAGTAATCACGTAATTCATAAGCAGACTGGTTAATGGGTGGTATATTATAATCTGATGGATTTTTACTTCTGGGGTTATATTTCGCAATATGTGGAATTGAAAATTTACCCTCCTTGTGAAGAATACAAGCACATTTAATTACTGAAATCGCTGTATCCTCTTGACATAAAATTGGCATGTGAAAAATTTCAAATTTGGATGTTAGCATTCCGAATGCACATTCTATGCTTTTTCGCCCCCTTGATATTCTGTAGTTGAATATTCTTTTCTCATTATCAAGAACCCTTTGTGGATATGGTCGCATTAGATTTTTTCTAACGGGAATGCCTCGTCTCCTACAAAATAAAAGGGAAAATTTACACCATCATTTGGCAGTGGTGTTGACTTAGGAATCAGAAGTTTTTCCTTGTTAAGCAATCTTCCAAGAGTAGAGGACCGGAAAACTGCACCGTCACTCATTCTACCTGCTTCACCGACATCAATGGTTAGAAATATACCATCAGCATTTGCACAGGCCATCAGTACCACCGAAAAAAAACTCTTGTAATTATAATAATGCGACCTGGTCTTGTAAAATTGTTTAATTCGGCAATGCTTTCCATCGAATGAGCCTATGCAGTTTGGAAGATCCCATAGTTCGTAGTATCGTTGTGCCGTCGATTTCCAAACTGCCTCTGTTGGAACAGGCATAAACTATGGTTGAAGAACGTTCCATATAGCCTTTGAACAATCCTTTACTATTAATCCTATAGTAGTATCTCTTCTCATACATATATGGGTGAGGGTCTTGAAACTGCAACCTGTAGCCAAATACCTGCGACAAAGTTCTGTAATTAGTTTTCTTTTTTAGGTTCACAATGCAAAGAAAAGTGGAAGAATCTTCGAACGGCGTTTGCAAGGAGCATGAAAAAACCACCATCAGGAAGTGGAGCCAAGAAAATTAAAAACCATTACTTGAAAGACGTAATGCAGTTCATTACGCCGTTTATGAAATCCAAACCGCAACAAGGAAATTTACCAACAGAAACAGAGCCCAGTTTCAATGCAGACAACGATAGGGAATCTGAAGCAGAGACGACTAATGACGATCATTCAGAAGAAGCGATTACAGCGTCACTAAGAAATTCTCAAGAGAATCAAACAGATATCACAACTGTCGTTAGAAAGTCCCAATGGTCGAATACTACAGGCATTGGACCTTCGTAGAAGCGGCAAAAAGTTTCTACAACTACCCTTAATGAAGCTGATAAGTGTTTTATGGAATATGTCGAGTCAAAAACCTCAAACACCAATTCAGCGATAGAAAAGTCTAATCCAGATCTCCAGTTTCTAACAAGTTTGCTTCCAGATCTAGCAAAATTAACTGACTATCACAAGAGACAGTTCAAAAAAGAACACTTGAGCTTCTGGATGAACTTTTGTGTGACGGACCACCCCAAAATAACACTATGATGGTACCAATACCAACTCCTAGCCCTGGTCATTCCAACTACTCAACTCAGTCCCATGTTTCCACTCATTCACGTCACTCATTTTCAACAAGAGAATATGAAGAACAACCAACACCTGTACAAACATATATTCAAACTTTTTCACCTGATATGTCAGATGGTCATGACAAACAACTCTCTTTTACAGAACTTTAATGTAAACATTGTTTTGTATTTTTTTGTTTACGTTTCATTAAAATGCTACTTTTTCAATATAGTCAGTCTATTTCATATACCTCACTGAGTGTAATCAATAGTTTCTCCTGTGGGGTTATTGCATCTCTGTAGTTAGTATCTTGTTTGGTAATATAAGGTGTTAACATCTCCAGTAGTGTTGAAAACGTATCTGGACTCATCCGATAGCAGTTTTGAAACTTGGCCTTTAATTCTTCGGCACATATACTTGCTCCATAATTCTTGAGCACTTGAAATGATGGATGAATCCAATATCGTCTTCGTTTCCTATTTCTTCGCCTTAAATACTGCCACAACATTACAACTTCGTCCTCATCAGAAGACGTCATTTTGAACTAGTGATATTTCATCACTTTGGTCTGCGGGATGCTATACAATGTGTTGCCTGTTGCTTATTGCCCATTGCTGGTTGCTCATTGCGTATTGCTCCGGTATGCGAGCCGCCTAAGTGTTGTACTATTCTGAATAGTTTTGTTTTAATTTTATACACAAAATATACAAAATTAATCGGTATGTTGTGTGACGAATGTCAACAACTTGTGTACTGTTTATACATAAATTGTAATGAATGGCAACAATTTGTGTACCTAGTTTGAACAAATTTTGTAGGTATTTCAAATATAGGATGCAAAAAATGTCACTAATTTGTGTAGTCCGCATACATGAATTGTGTAGGTATATATGTACAAAGCAAGGCCAATTTTTACAAGTACCATTTACAATTTTAAGAAAGGAGACACTTGAGGCTCACAACATCCAAACGGAATGAGATAAGAATATGCATCAGTTTCAACGTTCTCGTTTCTTCATATCTTATTCTGTTCAGAAATTATAAGCTTCATTTTCCAGAAGGTTGAAATTAAATTAAATATCATTCAAATAATGTTTATTTCATCACAAAGAACTTATAACAAAAATAACTGAACTATAAAATCTAATTACGAATAAAATAACAGAAACACAAAATACCGAACAAAATGACAAAAAATAATAGCAATAATAACCTTCAAATATTTTGCGAAAAGGGCCCATTGGGGCCTGGTCGCTGACGCTTGCGTCCCCCACCCATTACCATCACCAACCTTCAAAGATTGGTATCTGTTTGCAAATATTCTAACAAATGGAAGTTGACACAACACCACATACATATGAGCAAATAATAAATAATAGGTATAATTACACTTAACCAGCTTCGCCCTTCCATCAGTATAAAACAATCAAACAATGATGGACTGGACATTTGGAGGGCCGCGCATGCGTATTTATTTGAGTGAGACGACGCCATGGTCAAGTTGTGGCAAATTACACAATAATTGTTTTGAAATAGTATACAATTTGTGCATATCAAATAGAAAGTGCACAACGGGTGCAAGATGAGTTCAATACGTTGTAGATGTTTTCCATATAAATTGTGTTATGGTAGAGGTGCCTATTTTTGTGTATTTTTAGGCAATGTAGAAATGCATGAATACTATACAAATTGACTTGCACAAATATTTATTGAATTTCACAATACGCGTATGATGAAAGAATGGACAATTGTGTAAAATATCTAGTACGGTGGCAGGGAGGGTTTTCGTGGTCGATGAAGTGCGACGGGATCACCCAAGTTATTGTTATGTATTTGGACCCGCTGAATCCGAATTTCGAGGGTGATAAGCCGTGAAAGCATCCGGAAAATTGTTATAGACGATTTTCCGATGAAAATCGAAAAATCCATTTTTTTCAAAAACGAATAACGCTATAATGTTTTCCATAAAATTCTCTACAAAAAAGGTTTCTACAAGTTTTTTTTTCAAAATGCACCGTTTTCCAGTGAAACGTGCTCAATTTCTCAATTTTCAGTGCTCTCTCATTCAGTCACATAATGATATTTTCAAGATCACCTTGTCCCAAATTATTCATATATGTCTCGACTATGAATAACAAAAAAGATATTCCTGAAAAAATCATTCGTGTGGATTTCCTGGCACTGAATTTCCCGATACGTTTACCTTGCATAAAAGATGCATTTTTTTATTCGCGAAGCTCACGTCGTTGACGAATTTCTTAGAGTGTCAATTAAAAAGAGTTCATCACAATATATTCTGTCATGATCACAAAGCATCTCAGTAGCGGAAAACGGAAAATTTAGCTTAACAGTGAAACAATTTTCCGAAAAATTCACTTTTTCGTTGAAATAAAAATTAATCGTACTTACTTTTTGCCAGACACAATTTCTGTCCAAGAATTTTCCAAGGTCTAATGAAAAAATTTAGTTTTATTCAAATTTTATTTTGGCCTGTGTTACCGCGGTGACAAAAACAAAATGAGCAGCATGAAATTTTTGCTGCCTTACAAACGCATGTTTTCCGGGTACAACTTTTGTACAATTCGGTACCAGTTCTGTACTTGGGGGGATCAAAATTTCAACCCTTTGCGGTTTAAGCATAGTCTTCTTCAATAAACCCAAAATCCAATGGATTCAAAAGAAAAATATCCTCATCCAAACAATGAGTGTGATTGTAAACTATGTAAAAAGCTCCAAGAAAATGTAATTTAATAGATGCACTTGTTGGAGGTAAATCTTCTACAAGTGAGCAGTTATCATGAAGATAATACCAAACTGTTTTCTTCTCTTTTCAAATTTTCGTCTTTTGTTCAATTTTTAAAAGTATCGGGAAATTCAGTGTCGGGAAATCCACACAAATGATGTTTTCAGGAATGCTTCCTTTGTTAATCATAGTCGAGATACATATGAATAATTTGGGACAAGGTGATCCTGAAAATATCATTTTGTGACTGAATGAGAGAGCACTAAAAATTGAGAAAATAGCATTTTTTCGAATTTCGAGCACGTTTTATTAAAAAACGGTGCATTTTAGAGAAAAATTTGTTGGGACTTTTTTAGTAGAGAATTTTATGGAAAATGTTATAGCATCATTTGTTTCAGGAAAAAAAAATCGATTTTTCGATTTTCCTCAGAAAATTGTCGTAATTTTAAGCAAAATTTTCCGTTTTTCCGCTACTGAGATGCTTTGTGATCATGACAAAATATGTGCTGAACTCTTTTTAATTGACACTCTAAGAAGTTCGTCCACGACGTGAGCTTCGCGAATAAAAAAATGCCTCTTTTATATAAGGTAAACGTATCGGAAAATTCAGTGCCAGGAAATCCAGACGAATGATTTTTTCAGAAATATCTTTTTTGTTATCCATAGTCGAGACATATATGAATAATTTGGGACCAGGTGATCTTGGAAATATCATTATGTGACTGAATGAGAGAGCACTGAAAATTGAGAAAATCGCATTTTGTCGAATTTTGAGCAAGTTTTACTGGATAACGGTGCATTTTGGAGAAAAACTTGTTGGGACCTAAAATCGTCTATAACAATTTTCCGGATGCTTTCACGGCTTATCACCGTCGAAATTTGGATTCAGCGGGTCAAAATACATAAGAATAACTTGGGTGATCCCGTCGCACTTCATCGGCCACGAAAACCCTCCCTGCCACCGGACTTATCTACACACCTGTGTCTTACACAACGTTGTGCATTAACCTGCTGCAGTCTTTTCTCTCTGTGCGTGAATTTTCACATGCTATCTTTTCGAAAATATGTACCGTCTCTGCAATTACCAGAAGCAAAGAATTTGTAACGGACATATTCCTGTTATTTCAAAAGTGCAGGTAGGTTGAAAATATTCTGTGAAAGAGTGTCGATTACGGTCAGCAGAATAATTGAACAAAAACTCACTCATTTCAAAGAAAATGTTGTGAGTCTACAAGCGGAATTCTGCCAAATGAAAGAAGATATGGAAAATAAAATCAATAACATGGACTTGGAAATCGAAGGTCTTATACAGGGGCTAATTAATTATATTGGACAAAAAATGAGACATTTTGGAACAAGCAACTAAATTATATAATCTCAGGATTTTGAATTGTTGAGAAAAAAAACGAAGAAAACTTAAGTAAAGACAACTGAATAGTTAATGTGAATGTGCACAGAAAAATCGGTACCTAACTACTATGAAAAAGTACAGTGACTCAATGAAAAGTTTTATCAATCTGGGTCCATGAGGAACGCAATCGTTATGTCAATGTAGCACTGGTTATTGATACTATGAATATGGATGTTCATAATAATGATGAAAACTTTCGTTAATTGCATGATTGAGTACATTGAATTGGTTAGTTATTTATTTTAACGAATCTCAATCATCAAACGAATCAAAAATATTCACTCGATTGATATTCCTTTGCATCACATTGATTATTCACTGTCTTTCTATGATTTTTTATTTGTTATATTTACAACACCAATATTTTTAGATGTTATATTTACATCACCAACACTTTTTATATTTTTATATTTTACATATTTTTATCCTTCATGTTATATTTTATAAATTTTTAAGGTACTTACTTAAATTAATATCGAGACTCTAGATCTACGTAGACAATTTTCACTGTTCACAAGGTTCGCCTTTTGGTATTTTACCTACTTTGACCAGAACTCTGTTTGAAAATTATACGTATTGTCTAAAATTTGCTCATCATCATATCGTTTCCACTTCTTTTTCGCTATCTTCTCTAACAGGAAAATAATTTTACTTCATTTACCTATATCACTTAAGAATACTAGATTAGTTAGAATATATTAGATTAGTTCTCACTCCCACTACTAAGGCTTGCCTTGTTGGGTAGTATTTATTCATTTACCATCGTAACACGGTTTTATAGTGTATTATTTTTTATGTCTCTTTGAGTAAAAATTAATAAATATATAAATAAATATTATTATTATATTATTGTTCTTTCTTGGAATAAATGCTGTATTATTGATATAAGGCCAGGGTTCCATATAAGGCCCGCTATCAAATGTCGCCACCCATGATGACCAAAACGAAGTAAATAAAGCCCTTCCACTTCCAAGAAGTCTCCTGGAAACTAGCCAAGGTTAATACCTGCGTTGTCTGTTGCCGTTCGTCAGTTTAAACCTAACCGCCGAAGAGGTGTGTGGCAGCTGCGTGATCTAAAAACAGCGTTTTTTTCCAAGTGCTCAAATTGTGTATAAAAGTAAGTGAATATTTTTTTATTATGTTTCCATAGAAATGCGTATAGTTTTAGCTATCTACTAGTATAGTTTTTGAGCAAGGCTTGGTATTCCTTGTTGCTTTGCGAGCATTTTATTTTTTCAAAACGTGATAAATTATCGGGGCCCCAATATTGCCCACAATTTTGGCCCAATAAGGCCCGGGCCTTTATTGGACCATAATATAAACTCTCTGCCATTTATCAATGTAGGTACCAAGTAGGTTCATATTTTAAAATTTCCAGGTATCATGGAACCACCAAAAAAGCGGGCAAAGTGGTCGCAAGAACAGCTGCGGCGTGCAATGGACGCAGTGAGAGGTGGATCATCTGTTAGAAGTGCTAGCGTGAATTATGGCATACCTCGAAGAACTTTGCGAAATCATGTAACATCCGGTGTGAGTCAAAAAAGATTGGGTCGTCCAACAGTTTTCACAGCTGCTCAGGAGACTGATCTTTGTGAACCTATATTCAGATTATGCGACATTGGAATGCCGTTATCTTCGAAGCTTCTGAAAGATCGGTTTTTGCCTACTGCCAGCTACTTGAAATACCCCACTCATTTTCAGAGGATAAAAAAACCGCAGGAAGGAAATGGTTCCGACTTTTTCTAAAGCAACATCCGAATGTAGCAAGACGCAAAGCACAGCAAATGAATGCTGCAAGGGCAGCTAAACTAAATACGTTTATTGTGAATGATCATTTTGGAAAACTTCGGAATATTTTGGAAGCAATGAATATCATGAATAAACCGCCCCTAATTTTCAATATGGATGAAAAGGGATGCAGGCTGACTTTGCATAAGCAACCAGAAGTGCTTGCCAAACGTGGATGTTTGTATGTCCATATTATTGCAGAGGAACATGCTGAAAATGTTGCATGTGGTAATGCAATTGGACAAGTAATACCACCAATGATTTTGATGAAAGGAAAAAGGGAAAAACAGGAATGGTCCGAGAATCTTCCACCAGGTGCTGTCATTAAAATGACTGAAAAAGGCAGCATGAACACTTCAACCTCAGTTTAGGCCAAACGAGAAGGTTCTTCTCATATTTGACGGCGCATCTTCGCACCTCGACTTCTCAATACTTGAAGAAGCAGACAAACATACATAACTCTGTATTGTCTTCCCAGTAACACCACCCATCAATTGCAACCAATAGACAAGTCAGTGTTTGGGCCATTCAAAACTTATTGGGATAACGAGGTGTTACTCTTCTGGACAAATATGCCCAACCACCGGATAACTAAGCTAAATTTCAGAACAATTTTCAGCAAAGTATGGCCACGGGCAGTGACACCATCTAACGTTTCAGCTGGATTTCGGGCAACCGGAATTTATCCTTTTACCCAAACGTAATACCAGACAAAGTGTTTGCACCTTCAGAGCTTACAATGAGAAAAACTTCAAATAAAGAAAATGAAATCATGGAAATACAAAATGACGAGCAGGAACATGCAACTGAACCTATTTCGAAAATTATCACCAATAAGAGAAGGAACGAACAAAAGTTAGGTGTTGCATCTAAAGTAAAGCAAAAACTTCCAGATAGTTGTACGAGTGAAGCTGGTCCAAGTGGACTTCAAAAGACTAATGCAAATCCAAAGAAAATTAGGGAAATGAGTAGCTCCTCAAACTCTGATTCACCTAGCGATTATTCTGTACAAGATTTTTCTTCAGGTGAGGAGAGTTTCAGTAGCTACACTGGTAAAAGTAGCCCTATAAAAGAACGATCTCCAGAACAAGAATCTGATAATTTAGCTACTTTCAAAAACATATTGCCCACGCCTGAACTTGAAGGAAAAAAAATAACACCAAGAAAAAAATCTTTGAATTATAGGGCACAAAAGGTAACCAAAGATTAGTTTAAAGAAAATGAACAAAAGGATCAAACTATTTCCAAAACTAAAAAATCCAAGCCAAATAAAAAACGAAGAAAGTACTTGAAAAATGGTATTGTCACATATGTGATGAAGATGAGGTGGCAAATATGCGACTATGTAATATGTGCTTGCGGTATGTACACGAAGATTGTGTAGGTTTAACCGTGAAGGATAAAGAATCTTTCTTTATATGTCCCTCGTGTTCTAAATGATTTTTTACGGGAGTTTAGAACTTTGCTATTTTTTTGTACTGTATTTTAGATGGCTCTATTTGTTGAAGGATGCCTTTTGTAAGTTTTTTGAAGATATAAATGTTATTATCAACCATAATATTCCTTTTATTACGTGGGCCATATTTGGGTACCCCCTAAGGCTTTATTAAGGACCCTTGGTCTCAATCAGGCCCGCTTCCAATGTTTTCGAAAAAAAATCAGAAATGCACCTAAACCTGATTTAGAATTTGATTATGATGGTTGTTAGTCATAAACATAATGTGACAAACTGACTCAATGAATTTTGTTACTATAGGATACAAATTTTGATTTTTCAAAGGTATCTGAATTTAGCATGGCCTTATTAGGAACAGGTACCTTATTGAGCTCGTTCATTGCGACTAGGGATATTTTACATCAATTCAATGAATGGTGATAATGACTCATGAATATTGATCGTTACTATAATGGAGTTTTCTTGGAAGCAATTAATTAGATTCGTTGATTCACTCATTGGTGATCATTAAATAATTAATTGATTGTGTTTATCATTTGAATAAGCGGTTTTTATTCAACCAATGCATATTAATTTATACAATGCGATATTGATCATACAGTGAACTTCAAAATGTGGGTAAGTTTCAGTTAAATTTGAACAAAACATCACATTCCTGGTGGAAGGTGCATTATCTAAAATATAAAAATATTTTGAGAAAATGTTCTGAATTACACCAGATACAGTATAATATATTTTTTTTTGTAATTTTTTTTCTTACGAAACTCCCAGGTTTTCGGAGAAAACCCCTCAAAAGCAGAGCTTGTGCGAGCAAGGGAGATCCGGGACCTACAGTTTAAATAAAAGTGGAATCCGAACCACTTCAGCTCAGTGACACACGACCGGGGATCGAACCCGGACCGTCTGGGTGGAAGCCAAACGCTCTAACACCTCGACCACTTCGCACTTCGCAATATTGGACTCCATGATTAATTTTCAGGAGTATAAAGTGCTCTCAGTTTTGAGAATGAATAATGTTATTTAGTAAAGTGATTTTTTTGAAATTATAGTGTTACCTACGCCCAAAATAACTTACTCTTTTTAATTTTTTGGTACATTTGACCTAGGTTTCATTGATATTTTTTCCGAGACTAACAAAGTGTCTTGAACTTTTCGAGATGTATTTGACCTTTGCAAAATTTTCATTTTCTTGGAGAATAATTTATGCATCTTTCAGTTTTTCTCTGGTGAATAATTATTCATTGCATTAAATACTTCAGTTGATAAGAATTCATTAAGTGGAAAAGTGAATAATATGCCTATTATAATCATTATTTTTTTTTTCGTAAAAAACAAATCGATCGAACCACACATTTAGTCAATATTACATAAAATTCATGAGAACATTGATTTATATCTGAACTAGAAAGTACACGGTAGAAAAAAGAGTATCAAATACAAATCCTATTATTAGTATTTCTATATAAATTATCTACTGAATAGTATTAAATCAAATGGAATTCATTGGAAGTACGAAACTTGCAAAAAAATTTAAGAAAAACAAAAAGATACGCAAAATACAAAATTCAAATACAAAAACTGTATCATCTGATGTCCAGATCCAATCTTTCGATTATTCAAAAACATCATCGAATCATAAAACGCTAGCTGAAATTTAAGCGACCGGCACATAGAACGCTCGGTCAACCGGTTGAAATACTAGCTGAATTGCTGATGGCTGAACATAAAACTGGTAACAAATTTTCAAGAAATGAAACCTTAATGATTTACGATATCGGTATAATATAAACTTACTTTTACTCGTGTCTGGCTTGCTCAGACTATGCAGCAATGTTTTCACTCCTTTGTTTTTCACACTATGAGAATAGGTTTTTTATACAAGGTTCCCAATTATCAAGCAGTCCATTTGCATTGTCATGAAAAACATTAAAATCGATATCAATCTTCAAAAAAAGAAAATCAAGTAAACTCAAAGCCCTGGTTAGGAATAAGTATATTTGTAGCTTGCGAAACGAAACCCAGAGGGATTTTTGCATGGAAATCAGTTCTTAAATAGGTCTGCTTCCGTTCTTCTAACGATTTGTTGAAGTTTATACTTGCTACAAGATTTCTGGTATATATTAAATTCTTCTGAAATCATATCAATTACCCATCATATTTTTACCACATTTTGAAGTCTTTCCTACAGCCTTCAGCATTGGGGTCTGGATCTGAAGAAATATGTGACAGTACCTAATATGTATATATTATAGTAATTCGAGATCTGACTTGATTTTATGTCGCAACTACTAATTTTGGTTTGTAGCCTCCACCCTAATAAGCAGTTCTTCAAATTAGAACATTTATTATACTTTATTATACAATCTTCCTCATTCACTTCTTCGATAATATTTCTACAAGAAACTTAAATGAATATATCATTTATGAAATATAATTTCTTCATATCATTCCATTCTTACCAACTTTTCGGTAGGAAATCTTTCCAAAATCTCTCACGTCGATAGCTCTTTGATAGAGACATCTGAAAACCCTCAACTTCAAAATATTGTGCTGCAGTTTTTATTATGATCTACTGTAACGTGAACTGGACAATGGAACAGCAGAAGTTGATGTGACAAAATATATAGTTGGATATGGCGAATTCATTGACTAAGGCAAAATTTTAATGATAATTATTCAACTGCAAACCGATTAAGTGGCGCCATATTAATATAATGAACCATATTCATCAAAATGATTATCGTAGTGCTTTGAAACAATGAAAAATTTCACATTGTTTCAGCGTGCCATTTTTTCACCTCAATGAACTTTTCCATCGTCGCAACGAAACCATTTCATAGGTCTAAGCAACGATCATCATTGATATCGATGAATTTTAATTCATTTTATCAATAAATACTTACATATTTCAGTGAATATTAATTAAATGGCTCGATGAAAAGTGTATTGTGCCAATGAACAGAGAGGTAATAAACGGTATTCATTGATATATAGTACCATACTTTTTTCTGTGACTCGAAATAGGAATCCAAATACACATGGTAA
The DNA here is from genome assembly GCA_944452925.2 of Chrysolina oricalcia. Taxonomy (NCBI): domain Eukaryota; kingdom Metazoa; phylum Arthropoda; class Insecta; order Coleoptera; family Chrysomelidae; genus Chrysolina; species Chrysolina oricalcia. The sequence continues at coordinate 15,630,651 of OX101816.2, forward strand.
ATAATTTACGATCTAACAACAATTTACTTGAAACCTTACAAAAGCCTAAAGTACATTAAGTACATATGAAATTAATATACAGTGCGGTTTTTTTTAGCCCCCCCCCCATGTTAACTTTTCAACGGTTCGACGTAGAAACATGAAAAAAGAACCTTTTGGAAGGTTTCACCGATGCTACTTTTTGAAATAAAACATATGGTGATTGCTTGACAGGGGGCGCGGGAGGGCACATCACCTCAAAATTTTTAAATGGAATGGGGGGTCATGTGTTACATCGTTGAAAAGAGAATTCCATTCTCTTCACAACCATGTTATTTTTATTTTAATTAGTTGAAATTTTTTTCACAATCCAAATTCGATATATCAAAAATAAATGCGGATCTGAAAATTATTCATACCTCGATAAATTTGAACAGTTTGTTGTGGAATAATGAAACCAAAAATATTTTGAAGGGTATTACCGATACTACTTTTTGAGAGAAGAAACATTGAAATTACTCGACAGATGGCGCTAGGGACAGATCAACTTGAAAATTTCGAAAGGCATATAAATCGATATTGAGAAAAAATTTCTCAACAAAATTCAAAAATATTCAGATGGTTGTGAAGAGAATTGAATTCTCGTTTCAACGATGTGACACTTGACCCCCATGCCATTTAAAATTTTTGAGTTGATGTGCCCCCCCGCGCCTCCTTTCGAGCAATCAACATATTTTTTATCTCAAAAAGTAGTATCGGTGAAACCCTCCAAAAATTTTTTTGTTCATGTTTCTACGTCGAACCGACTAAAAAAAGCCGCACTGTATAAATATATACACAGAAATAAACACTAATGGTGATATAAATTAACACAAATGACGATACATATCCGCTTTATGAATATATTTTAGTAATTCTATCCTGAACGTTTCAAATAATGAAATGGATTTCAATGTATTGGGAAAATCATTAAATTGGACAAAGCCTTTAAAAAATATAGTGCTCATTGAACTTATGTAGTTTGTTCTAATTATATGAAGATTGTTGCTGTTCCGAGTCGAATAATTTTGGATATCTTTATTGCAGATATTTAGCATTTTATAAATAAAAATCATAGAACAGTAGTATAATCTTTGAGATACTGAAAGCCAATGTAGAGTGGATAACATTGTAGAAATCGAAGTAGACCTACTACATTTAAAAAATATTCTCAATCCTCAGTTCTGCAATTTTTGCAATTGCTACATTTTATTTAAGTTGAAGGAGAATAAAATAGAAACACAGTATTCAAAGTGCGGTTGAAGTAAGGTTCTGTAAACTGTGATTTTCGTATCAGTGGACAAGTTATTGGATATTCTTGTGAAGAAATAAAGTTTTTTTGATATTTTATTTTTTATGTATTCAAAATTATCATCAAATGACAAGCAATTATCAAGTAGAAAACCGAGATATTCAACTGATGTAACTATTTCGATACGTTCATTTTGTAATTTTATATTTATGTTGTCTGTATTTATTTTATTGAATTTAAATTTACTGGTAATGATCATAGCTTTAGTTTTTGTTACATTCAATTTCATATTATTAGTTTAGAGATATAATTCAACATCATGCAATACTCTATTCATTTTTTCAATTACTTGTTCTAAATTAGTTCTACTGCAGGCCAGTAAAGTAACATCTGCAAATAGGTTGATGAACTCACAGTCAATGTACAAATTGTTATCGTTAGAATAAAACATAAATAAAAGGGGACCAAGAACTCTTCCTTGGGGTACCCCTGTATCGTTTACTTCATAAGACGAAAAATATTCGTTGAAACGTACTTTTTGTTTTCTGTTTGACAAATAATCATTGAACCACTCATAAACTTTTCCTTCGAATCCATACCTCCAAAGTTTTTGTAGCAAAATATTTCTATTGATAGTTTCAAAGGCCCGTATCACATCTAAAATACAACTACAACATATTTATTTTGGTCTATATCATTAGTAAATTTATTGATCGATAACTGTGATGCTGTTTCGCATGAATGCTTATTTCTAAATCCAGATTGATTATCAAATACGATGTGTGCTTTTTCTACGTATTCAATTAACTGGTTGTATACTGACAATTATAGAACTTTCTCTATTGCTGGTAGGGTATTTATCGGCCTAAATTCACATGCCTTATTAGTGTTTGTTACTTTTTGTATAGGGATAACTGTACTTGTTTTGAGTGATTCCGGTATTTGGCCTTCTTGGAGCGAAGTATTGATCAAATTAAGAATTGCGTGACCTGCTGTCTCAAATACATTTTAGAAGATATTTGAGTTTGATATTTCGTGAATACAACATTTATTGTCTAGCGATGTAATCATTTCCTTCAATTCCCTCAATGTAACTAATTTGAATGTAGTGAAAGGTAAATGTAAGTGAATGATGGTTTTTCGGGTTTGTAGGCCGACGTTTATTTAGAGAAAAACTCGACGTTTCGCCAACACGAGTGGTTGGCATTTTCAAGAGAAATGTTTACAGTTTCGATCACTGAACACTACTTGTTTCAGTGATCGAAACTGTAAACATTTCTCTTGATAATGCCAACTACTCGTGTTGGCGAAACGTCGAGTTTTTCTCTAAATAAACGTCGGCCTAAAAACCCGAAAAACCATCATTCACTCAACGATGGCCGCGAAAGCCTTTCACAATTTGTAGGTAAATGTACGTTTTATTTACATTAGACCAAGGTTCACTATGATCAATACTCTGGATTATATGTTGTATACTGTCTATAAAATAAATATTGAAATTTTCTGCTACACTGGACTCACCTTTTATTACAGAAACCTCTTCTCTATTCACAAATTGAACATGATTTGGAAAACCTTATTGGTTTTTACTAACAAGAGTTTTCGATGTTTTCCACATCGAGTAGGGATTATTTTTATACCTGTATGTCTATTCTATTAAAATAATATTGAGTTTTTTTATCTTTCAAAGAGATTGCCACATCATTTCTAAGATTTTTGAAATCATTCCTTCTATTTAATTCCCGGTTATCATTACCAACTGTATTCACAAACATTTTGTATGCTTTGTCACGTTTTTTTATTCTAATTAAAATTTCATTATCAAACCAGGGAATATTATTTTTGAATTGGCATGTTTGTATTGGCGAGACACTATTAATAATACTCTAACAGTCATCCACTAATTCTTCATAAAGTAAATTAACATCAGTAGAGTTGAGAGACCAATTGCATGAAATGAGTTCATTTTTGATTATATTTAAATAATATTCACAAAGATTTCTGTCTTTTTTTATAAGACCCGATTGATTTGTTCGACATGATAAGAAATTGACAGAAATAATTTAATGATCGGTAATTTTTGGAGTTAAATGCACTTTTGATATTATAGAATCTTCATTTGTCAAAACCCAGTCAATTAGTGATTGTGAATCTATTGTTTTATAGTAGGTTCAGTTATTTTTTGTATCATTCCATTGATTGTTAAGAGATTCTTGGCATTCAGGTTGAAGTCACCCACCAGAATGAGTCTATTATTAGATAGGTAAGATAAGCTTGTCACAAAGATCTTCAAAATCTTCCAGGAATTTTGCATTAGAATTGGAAAGCGAATGATACAAACACTCAATTAATAATATTGAGGGCTTAAAGTTAACTTTTACAATTTAACACCAATTTGATTCAAGCACAAAGTTTTTATAAATAGGAAAATCCAAATTTTGATTTAAATAAATGACAGTTCCACCAGCGTGTCTCTTAACAAGAAACTTATAGTTGCTGAAACTTTAGTGACTTTCATAATGATTTTATCAATTATAAAATATAGGTATTGGATGTATTCTTCATCTGTTTTTAATGGTTTCATTAGAGAATCATTGGAAATATATGTGAGTGAGACCACTGGCGTAGATAGATAGTATTGATAATGCATGACTTGTCGTCAAATTCCAGTGATTTTGAGCTCTTGAGCTCTATTTCACACTATAGAATTTATTGCACGTTATTCTGGGATACCAAGTAAAACAAATGAATGCTAGTGATCTATGAGTAACCCATGAAAAGAAATTACCTATAGTTGAAAAAAACTAAGAAATCTCGCTTCAATGGCAATGTCAACATAAAAGTTAAATTATAAATTTTAAATATACAGGCCGTTTCTTTTATCATGTGGTAACATTGCTATATTCTAAACCGTAACAGATACGAAGAAGATTAAATGGGAGAAAAGGTAACTATTGTGGAGAACAGTACAATGGTCAGAGAAAATTTACAGGGAGTCTCGCCCTTCCCGAGTTATACAGAGAAAACCAAAAATGCTGTTATTTGTTTTTTACGAATAGAATTGTTATTTCTGAAAATATAAAAAAATGGAAAAAGAAAGTTATAATGTATTCTAAATGTACTATAAAAATGTAACAATGAATCTTTGATTAAACGTTTCGTGTCAACACGGCCACCATCAACATTTCTTTTCAAATGCGGACCTGTCTGTTTTAGTACAAATATTGATAAAGCGATAAAATCACAATTCAGTGGTACATCACACTTGAAATTTTTATAACATTTCATTTAAAATAACTAACATCATCATTGACAACAATTTTTAATTACGGTCCTGTCTTAGGTCGTTTATGGATTCCACAAAACCTAACTCTCCGATATAAAAATTATCAGTGACGCTTTGAATAAATGTATCTATTAAAATCATGTTTACACTATAATAAAAGATATCTGTAGTTTCAGAGACGAACGATAGCAATTTACCTCGGAAATAAACTTACTTAAGAGGAGAAGAAATCAAACAAACAGAAAACAATTTATTTCATATTGAATTTTTGAGTGAAAATAAAACCAATACAGAAAATGAATTCTTCATGATAACCTACATTAAATGCTCGAATTGCCGACCTCTTTGTTGAATGCACATAAGTTGTCTGTCCATACAATTTCTGTGGCAATTTTCTAGCATGATGGGTGTAATGCTATTACATGCATCTCTTATTTTTTGTTTGAGATGGTCGATATCTGTACTAGTTGTCGAAAAAACTTTATCCTTTATGTATCACCAGACAAAAAAATCTAAAGGAGTCAGGTCTGGGGATCGAGTTGGCCAGGCAATTGGTCCATTGTTTCCAATCCATTTTCTTGGGAATATTGCTGCATTATGGGGAGGGGCACCGTCTTGTTGAAAATATTGTATTTCACGGCGGATGTTCAGTGGCAATTCATCTAAGTAGCCATCAAACTCATTGGATAAAAAATGTAAATACATTCCACCATTCAAATGCTCGTCGTAAAAGAAAGGACCTAGTATGTTTGTTCCCAAAATTCCCAACCAAACATTTATTCCGAACCTTTCCTGGAAATTGGTTTATCTATGTAAATGTTCATTTGTATTATTCCACCTATAATGGATGTTTCTGTTAAACCAACCATTGTTGGTGAATTTTGATTCGTCCGTCCATATTATTTTATTACAAATATTTCCAACTTCCCTATTTCTACGTCTCAACCACATCGCAAATCGTACTCTCCTTCTGTAATCCCTTTCATTGAGGTGATGAACTTTGCGTATCCTGTAGCATTTGTATTTGTTCTTTTTCAAAATATTTCTGGTAGATTTTACAGAAATCCCTAGTTCGTGGGCAATTTCTCGTAAAGAACAATCTTGATTAGAAATATTTTTGTAACTGACCAATCCTAAATTGAAAAAAAATATTTTCGTCACTTTGTTAATCTTTATGAAGTAATATTTGCTTACCTAAAACATTTATTTGGTTCCGCATACTTCCAGTAACAACACATTTTCTAGTTTCATTTCTATCAAATGCACCACAGTCTCTCAAATTTCTTTCTAATCGTCTAAACATATGAATGTTTGGAATACGACGATTTCGGTATAGCTCACCATACATATTTTTTGCCAAAAGAGGATTTCTATTTGATTTTGCATAAGCAAATAGCATATCAGTCCTTTCGTCATTGGAATACATCTTTGATATGATTGATATGACTGACCGAGTGTATAAACGACTGATAGTTCTTAACACGTATCAACAACTCATTTATTTGTCCTGCCATAGAAACCAAGCAAAGCCTACTTGTTTAAAAATGGTAAATGAAGTGAGATGCTATTTAATTGTACCATACCACACAATAGTCGTATTTTGACCAAAAACTAACATTTTCGTTACTTCCAGGATTGAGAATTATAGAAATATTCAGTATGATAATTGATTCAGAAGAAATCAGCCTTGAAACAAGGATTTCTGTAATACAAAAATGCCCAGGAAGGAAAAATACGAATGTTCGTTGTGTTGGGGCATCTTCTTATCGAAATTATTGGGTGAAGTCTGAAATATGCCAATAGTTGAATAGGTTTTGAAGAAATCAAATTTACAAAAGAACTAACGACAGGACCGTAATTAAAAATTGTTGTCACTGAGGATGCTAGTTATTTTAAATGAAACGTTATAAAAATATCAATTGTGATATACCACTGAATTGTGATTTTATCGCTTTATCAATATTTGTACTAAAATAGACAGGTCCGTATTTGAAAAAAAAATGTTGATGGTGGCCGTGTTGACACGAAACGTTTAATCAAAGATTCATTAATAAATTTTTATAGTACATTTTAAATACATTAAAACTTTCCTTACAAATTTTTTTATATTTTCAGAAATAACAGTTCTATTCGTAAAAAACAAATAACAGCATTTTTGGTTTTCCCTGTATAACTCGGGAATGGCGAGACTCCCTGTAAATTTTCTTTGACCATTGTACTGTTCTCCACAATAGTTACCTTTTCTCCCATTCAATCGTCTTCGTATCTGGTTAGAATATAGCAATGTTACCACATGATAAAAGAAACGGCCTGTAGAGAGTTTGTTCAAAAAATAAAATGTGTGGTGATTTTTCTGATTACGTTTTCATAACAATCCTAAATTCAAGAATGAATGATTCACAGTAACTGATAAGCAGCACTCTACGGTTAAAAAAAATAGTATCGGGTTGGGGGACTTCCTATCGCTATTGAAACAAATTCAAACATTTTAAATATTTTTCTCTTTAGTTCACATTGCTAACAAAGCGTGTCCTTTAGCGACTGTACTAAACGTTTTTTCTGTCAACAGTTTTCAACCCAATAATTTTCAACAATATTATTGTCTGGGAATCAACGACACTGAAGCAATTCCTTCAAGTACGTGAATCGATCAAAAATCTTCAGCTTTGTGTTCTTATTGAATAGTCATTATCTTTATTCAAAAAATCAATCACTATGTATACATAATTCCATTACGAAAAAATAAAAGAAAAAATGTCGTAAGTACTCAAGATATTGACAGGAAATGCATTTTTAATGATGTACTCCGATATTAAAATTCCATACGAGTCCCAATACATGACAACAGATGTACCATACATAATTAAATGTTCGTTTATTATTCACAACATAGTCATACAAATCAGGATCATATAATATCGTACAAGAATGAAAACCATCATATATTTGGTCGACTTAGTATGGGTGAGGAATAACAAAGATATTTATTTTTATAACAGTCGGTAAGTTTGTGCATATTGATAATGGTCGTACATTTACTTGCCATTTTTCGAATCTTCCCAAGATTCAAATCGAAATCATTTGATGAATACCAATTATAAGTATAAATATTTTCTTCGAATCCGAAAGTCCTCCAGGTGACCTTGAAATAATTATTTCCACATTTTAGTTATGTATAAAGAAATTGAAAAGGGCATATTTTACGCTCATATAGTTTCACTTCCATTGATTGTTTCGTTATCGATTGCTTATCCCTTCCACTGGTTCAACTTCATCAATGATGATTTCATTGAAAATATGAACAGGATGTTCATAAAGTCAGTTGTGGAATCACCTGCGACTGAAAGTTGGAATTTAGTTGCTGTTTTCCATCGTACAAGATAACCTCTCTTGGAAGGGATTCATGTTTTAAAGAGAAACATTCTCAATTGAAAATTGAATTAATACATGACTTCTCTGGAAATGGAAAAACCCTACGATAAAATTGAAGTTACTTTTTTGTGATATCTAACAGAAAACAACTACTTCCCCGGCAAAAGCCACGCTGGACATTGAACTACATCTGATAGATATTAAGAAAGACCCTATAAAACTTGAGAGAAAAAAGTGAAAATTTGTGTTTTCATTCAGATAGTTGATTATTTATTAAATGTCCAGTTTCCACTGGAGATTCTAATCTATGAATGAGATAAGGGAGAATGTTATTCAGAAGTATCACTCACAGAAAATCGCTCATTCCATTGATGCGTGAGTTGCATCTCTTTCGCTAGGCCTCCAATACATTTTGGTCGACAAAAATCTATTTCACTCTTCTAAGATCATCAGGGAGGTCGGAAAAATTGGAAAACATACTCTTCAGAAGCAATTTCACACTGTAGTGAAGAATTGTAGGAGTATTTCTTGTGCGGTGAAACTTTGAAAATATTTTTCTTACATAAAACCTGTCATGGGTATGGCATGTTCATTTCATTGAAAATATGTACAGGATGTTCATAAAGTCAGTTGTGGAATCATCTGCGACTGAAAGTTGGAATTTAGTCGCTGTTTTCCATCGTACAAGATAATCTCTCTTGGAAGGGATTCATGTTTTAAAGAGAAACATTCTCAATTGAAAATTGAATCAATACATGACTCCTCTGGAAATGGAAAAACCCTACAATAAAATTGAAGTTACTTTTTTGAAATATCAAACAGAAAACAACTACTTCCCCTCGCGACTACCATATCTGAAATAAGGAAAAAATAATCCCTTTTTAACGTTTCACCCGAACATTCGTAGCATATCAAAGAACACAACAAAACAACTTTGATGTGGGTTCCAGGACACTGTGGCATCGAAGGCTATGAAAAAGCTGATGAACTAGCCAGTAACGGTTCATCAACTCCATATATTGGCCCAGAACCCGCACTCGGTATTACTGAATCCGACATTCGAAGATGCATTCGGGACTGGATCAAAAGAAAACAAAGGGAGAGGTGGAACGAAGTCCCTCTCAAGCACCACAGGAAAACACACATTAAAGAACTGACAAAACACAAAACTGAAGAACTGATCAAGCTGAGCAGGAATCAAACTGGAACGATAACGGGCCTTCTCACTGGTCACAGCCCAATGAGAAAACACCTGCACAAAATGGGGCGGTACAACGGAGAACTTTCCAGCAGACAATGTGGTAAAGGGACAGAAACAGCCAAACACGTACTGTCAGAATGCGAGGCATTAGACCACAAGAGACAGGCAATATTCGGGAAATCCAGTCTAACTCCCGAAGAATACACCAGTCAACCTGGAAAGAACCTGTACAGACTGGTACAGGGGACTAGAGTTACGGAGTGGGTACTGTGAAACCAATTGGAAAGCACAAACAGCCCAAGAGGCTGAGTTGCAGCTGTCGACAGGACCAGCATCCGAAGGGAAAAAAAGAAATTTGATATGTTGAAGGTTGTACTCAGTCAATTTGAAAACCCATCCGAATGTATTGTGTTAACTGAAACATGGAGAGTCCATGACGTACAGTTTCTCAATCTGGTGGATTATAATTTGATCTACAGTGACGGGGACATGAACCAGACTGATGGGGTCATTGTGTATCTTGAAAGGTCACTAAACTATGTTACCAACCACGTTAAAATCGGCAAATGTAAAGCCATAGAAGTAAGACTGACTGCGTTGGAAGAAAATATTTCATTGACAGCCATCTACAGGCCACCTTCCACCAATGATGCAGAATTCAATATTGAATTATACAACTATGTCAGTCAACTCAGAAATAGACGTGACGACCACATATTTGTAGGTGATATCAAATATCAAAAATCAAATATAATTTATAAATATTCTACTTAGTTCCACAGAAAAGTGTAGGATATAGGATCCAAAAGAAAAAATACGAAGATTACTCCGTGGATAAACAATGGTTTAGTGAAACAAATAGACATAAAAAACAAACTCTTCAAACGAGTACGAATAGATCCCACTAATCTAGAACTTAAAAATTAACTCAGAACATTTTGAAATGAACTCACAAACTCAATGAGAAAAACAAAATGTGAATACTATCAAAAACAAATAAATTCAAACTATTCAGATATCACGAAGTTATGGAAAATAATTCAAGAAGTAACCAATGTAAATAGAAGTAAACGATCAATCACATCAATAAAAAATTAAGCAGGGGTTAGTTACCCTTAAAACAAAATGAGAAATAGCAAATGAATTCAATTCGATATATTCTAACGTAGGAAAAAAATGACTGAGAAAATACACAGAAATCCCAATTACTCACATAGGAGAAAAATTGTCCCTAATTCATTCGTCCTTTTACCAACTGAAACGAGTGAAATAAAAAAAGTGATTGCAAGTTTAAAATCGAAAAAGTCTACAGGCATTGATGGTATCAACACAGATACATTAAACTCAATCTCCCAGTATATTGAGGAGCCATTAGCATATTTGTTCAATTTGTGTATGGAGAAAAGTTTCTGGCCAACAGCATTCAAACAATCGATTGTTATTCCGTTGTTTAAAAAGGGGAATGACGATATTGTGACAATTTACCGCCCCATATCACTGATAACACACCTGACTAAAGTCTTCGAGAAAATACTCAAAAATAGATTAACATCGTATATCTCAAAATACAATTTAATATCTGAACATCAGTACGGATTTAGAGAAAAGTATCTACCCAAGATGCAATATTAGCTTTAACATCTGAAATATCATCAGCGCTAAATGAAAACAAACCGAGTCTCTGCGTTTGCATAGACCTATCGAAAGCGTTCGATACCGTCGACCACGAATTGCTTCTTTCTACAAACAATGGAAGATAATGGCGTAAGGGGTACTCCCTTGAATTTATTCAGGAGTTACCTTACGAACAGAGTCCAAACTGTGAGAATAGATGACATTTTAAGTAGTGAGAAGTCTATTGATACTGGTATACCTCAAGGTACAGTTCTTCGACCAACTTTATTCAATCTGTACATGAATGAATTATTTTCTCTAGAAATAGAATAGAATAGAATATTCTATAAGGCAAATAATTGGCAAGAATTGAAATATACCGTAGAATCAGACTTTGAAACAATAAAAAACTGGCTTGAACATAAACTAATAACCATAAATTTGGAGGAAACCCAGTATATGCCATTCAGCTGTAATAGCACGAACAAACCAACCTTTACATGTATAGACCTAGGCGAACAACACTTGATTCTTCCTGAAAATAAAGTGAAGTAGTTAGGTGTAATTATTGATTCACATCTCAAATAGAATGAACACATTACCTATATTTGCAAAAAGTTACGAAGTATTCTATATAAATTCAAAACCTTAAGAGAAATATTCACCTCCCATCATCTAAAAATTATTTACCTCGCACTTGCGTGGAAAGTCACCTACGCTATGGTATAGCATGTTGGGGCCTTTCGAACACAACTTCATCCTCTTGAAGTACTACAAAACCAGTTTCTAAAACTGATATTTTCGAAAAGTTCACGCTTTCCAACAGACAATCTGTTTTTCGAATCCGGTGTTTTTGATATTCGTCAACTCTACTATTACAATATCATTTTAACATACCACAAGAAGAAAAGTTATCTTTTACCGTCACACTATTATAACACCCGAAAAAAAGATCACCATGTAATTTCATTAACACAAAATTCACCTTCACAACATTCCTACATTTACCTAGCCCCAAAATTATTCAACACTCTTCCTATTACAATAAAAAACATTGACATATTCCACCATTTCAAAAAGTCATTGAGACAATTTATATTCAGTCAGCCAAGAGAAACGATTTCTGATTTTGTTGACAAAAAAAAAATTGAAACAAAGTTTTTATATTTATTCTGATTTTATTCGATAATTGTTATAATTTCAAGAAACTTATATTGTTTTAATGTTTGAGCTCTTCCCATGTTTTTATGTAATCAAATATGCGAGTATGTAAATATTTATTATAACTTTTTATTATTAATATTATAATTTTAACCTAGTGACCATTAACATTTGTATTATAATATAGTTAGTTATCCATGTATGGGTAGATGATGTGTGTGTGAGTGTGTGCGAATCTGTTTGTAAATATTTGTCTTTATATTTAGATAAGATTATTATTTTCATCATATTTCCGTAATTGTCAGTCAGTGTGTTCATTATTCATACATTTTATTTATGGGAGTATTTCTCAAAACAAGTGTGAAAAACACTTATCGAGTACTCATTTGTTCACCTGTTTGTTCTCATTCTTTGAAGATAAAATAACGTCAGATTACTTAGTGAATTCAACTTTACTTCCACTATTAATTCCGCCACCAGAATTAAATCCTGCAACGACCAAAAATTTTTGGGAACCAAGCACCTGATCTCAAAAAATTCTGCCAAACATTTTCATTAGAAACACATTTGACCGACCACAAGACAAATTTCATGAACTTGAACTTCAACTTGAATGAAAACAAAAATGATATGCCAGTACATGAAAAACAAATAACCAATAACAGAAAACTAAAAACAAATCTAACCACTTTTGATTGGAATATCCTATATAATGCCAATGATGTTACGTCAGCAACCGACTATTTCATTAACACCATAACTACTCTTATCAAAAACAATTAAATTCATAAGACATAAAAGTAAATTCATAAAAAAGAAAAAATGGATAACTACTGGCATAATGCAATCGATATCCCAAAGAGATAAACTTTATATATCGCACAAAAAAATTACATGGAATTTAAGAAAGAATTCAATTCTTCTCGAAACCGCTTAAATAATATCATGAGAGCAGCCAAATAGATAACAAAAAGAAGAGAATAAAAATAATGCGAAAAGTCTATAGAAGACAATTAGTAATATGTGTGGAGGTAAACAAGGTCCTGAAATTATTACCAAAATACTAAGCCATGACAATAAACTAACGAAAAATGACCTTGAAACTGCTGAAGAATTTGTCGAGTTTTTCACGGACGTCGGTCCAAACCTTGCCGTAAAATTGTCGAACCAGCAAACACCCCAAGAAGAATAATCAACGAACTTTCTTGCTTTCTTCAACCTTCTAATTAGTACGAAAAAATTGATACAATAAATAAATTGAAAAATAATGAGGCACCAGGTATCGATGGCATCACGGCTGAGACACTGAAAGAAACTTCTATAGAAATAGCATCATCATTGACATTTCTCACAAACAAACTTTTCGAAAATGGAGTTTACCCTCCTGAATGGGGCCAGGTAGCCGAGTGGTTAAAGCGACATTGTTTTAGTCACTGGTTGCCGGTCGGCGGTGGTTCAAACCACGGCACTGCAGAATTTTTTCTGATGGTCCGAGAAAGTGCTAGGAATCGCACGTAAAAAGGTAAGACCTCGTTAATCCTTGGCTCGCACAAGTTTCGACTTTTGAGGGCTGCCGTTCGTAAGGGGACGACAGCTGGTTAACGGAAAAAACAATTTTTTTTTTTTATTTTTGAATTCAAAATTGCCATTATCAAACTACTGCACAAAAGTGGTGACAAAAAAATCACACCTTATTACAAACCTATATCACTCATAAATAATTTGGCGAAAGTATTTGAAAAGATACTAAAAAATCGTATCGAATCCTTCATGAACAAATATAATTTGCTGTCAAAAAACCAATTCGGGTTTCAATCAGTTCGTTCCACCGAACATGCAATATCCGCTGTCACAACAAAAATGTACGACGCCTTAGACAAAAGTGAACCATCTTTATGTGCCAAAGCTTTTGATACAGTTGACCACATACAGTTATTGGAAACTCTACGAGACATGGGGTTCAGGAGAACAGTATTTACCCTCTCACAGAGTTATTTAACAAATAGGAATCAAATTCTCAAAATCAACAATCAATATAGCGAAGAAAGGATCACTAAGTGTGGGGTACCACAAGGAACTGTTTTGGGTCAGATTTTTTTTATCATTTACATCAATAACTTGTTAAATATGAACCCCAGTGGGAAAATATACAGCTTGGCCGATGATACCGCAATTATCTACTCCTCCAATTCCTGGGTAAACATTAAACAAATAGTTGAAACTGATATTTGCAAGATATTCGACTGGTATAACAATAAGTTATTGACTGTTAATGTACAAAAAAACGATGTTCCTTCCATTGGCCAATCACAAAAATAAACTACACACCAGGCCATATACTTAGGCATTACTATTGATAATCACTTGGGTTGGGATTGCCATATCAAAAAAGTTAATAATACCATTAGGACAATGCTACATAGGTTCAAATAACTTGCAAAAGTGCTAGATTTAGTCCACCTGAAAATATTCTACCATGCGCTTGTTGAATCGCGTATCTCCTAATAGGATGGGGAGGAGTCGTAAATACTCACCTACATAAGCTGGAATTAATACAAAAACACATTCTGAAAATAATTTACAGAAAGTTTAAGAAATACTCCAGCGATATCCTATACAATGAAATAAGAGTGTTAGACACGCGACAATTATACTTCAACAAAATTGCATTGTCATACTTAAAAAAAAACAGGAATTCGCTCACATATCATACCAGTACCAAACTTACAAACAGCCGTATGCACAGTCAATCGCCAGCGAATCGCCAGAGTTTCGCCGTTTGCTACACAAGGATTAAAATGCACAGTCGAGTTCCAAAAAAGTGACAACTACGCGATAAGTCACATTTTGGCGAAACGCTGGTGATGTACCACTTTTTTGAGCTCGATTGTGCATTATAGTTCTTGTGTAGCGAGCGGCGAAACTCTGGCGAGTCGCTGGAATTGACAATGCATACGGCTGGAAGTATCACCAACAATCATTCCAGCATCACTTAAAACTCTTGGACAAAAATGTCATGTGTTTCTAGCTCCGAGAGTATATAATTTTATACCCCATGGTATTCGAAGTAATACCTCCCCTTATAAATTCAAAAATGCTTCGAAGAATTTCATATTGTCAAATGACAGAAAGATGGTGAGAAATTTTAATAGAGCTAAAAAGTTGATAATAACTAGAGAAATGGAAGAAGCCAGCCAGACATTACTCATCACTCGTAAATCAATCTCCTACTAATATACCATTATTATTGTTGCTAAATTACTATTATTATTTAACAAATCTCCTAATTGTACAATGTATTCACTTCGACAATTTCAACTGAATTCTTTTTATAATCTCTAAAAATGTCGAATAGGATATAGATATAATTAATTCACATGAACTCATACCTCGGACAGTCTCTGACTTTATGGTTCTTGGTTATACAGGGTGTAACATAAGTACGTTAAAATATTCAAGTGACGTATTCCTGAGACAATTTTAAGAAAAAAAGTCTATAAACTTGTGTCCGGAAATGCTTCGTTTCGGAGATACAGGGTGTTGAAATTGAATTTTTTTGTTCGTTTATTAAAAGTAACTTTTGCAAAAAATAAGATATTTGCACGAAATTTGGTACCCGGGGATTTTTTGACGTGGGAAATCATAATTTCGTATTAATATTTATGTAACATCTAGAGGGCGCTGCGTACGCTGTCTTTAATTTTTTCAAATTGCCCTAACATTTTTGACTGTAAACTTTTGGTACTTTTCATGAAAAAACCTAATTTCCACACCTTTTCCAAGTAAAAAAGGTACACTTCCTCAACAACGCTGGAGGTGATCGTTTTCGAGATATTTACAATTTTCTATATCGATACATGTTACTTAGCTCCTAGGGCGCTAAGTGAAGTTGCTGAGAACATTACAAAAACTAAGTATGTGGTAGATCCCGTCAAAATAAACTCCTTTTTTACTATGAAATGTTTATCGAAAAATTATTTGTTTTCGAGATACAGATGGTTGAAAATATCCAAACATGGTTGGTTTTCATCGTAAGTTATTGCAGTTATTTTCATGAAACGTTAAACACAGACTCCTTTCAAATTGAGCATTTTCAAACTGCTTAATCAATCGAAGTTAAAGAAAAATTGTCAGGTTCAATTATTCAATTAGAAAGTGCTACATTTTAGACTTTGTAAAAAAAACAATTCGGCGAAGACTTCTTCTAAACTGAGCATTATCAAACTGCTTAATCAGTATAGCCAAATTTGATTTCAATAATTTTTGTCACTCTCCGCTTGTTTGTTTATAAAAATAGAAGTTCGCTATCACATTTTTAACTATTCATTGACAAATTCACAGTTCGGAGTTTATAAAGTAATTTTCTGGTACCATGCCCGAATTTACGAATGCTGAAATGGCTGATATGATTTTTGCATACGGCTTGGCTGACGGAAATTCAACCGAGGCTAGACGCATCTATCAGGAAAGGTATCCCCAACGCGTCACTCCTTGTGCAGCGACATTTGCGAATCTTTTCCGGCGACTTTCCGAATCTGGAAGCTTTGAAGGAAATTCTGCAGTAGGACGGCCACGGACTGTGGAATTGGAGGAGGCGGTTCTCGAAGAAATTAGTGAACATCCAGAGACAAGTATAAGAAAAATTTGTCAAACTTTAAATGTGAGTCACATGACCGTTTACAGAATTTCAAAGGAACAGCAATTATATCCTTATCATTCTCAGCGTGTCCAGGCACTTACACTACGTGATTTTCAACCACGTATCGAATTTGCTCAATGGCTTCAAAGAAAAGTCGATCAACATCCCCAAATTTTATCGAAAATCCTCTTCACAGATGAAGCTAATTTTTCAAGAAATGGTATCATGTACTTCCATAACAACCACATCTGGGCGGAAGATAACCCACATGCGATAACGCAAAATCATTTCCAAGATTATTTAATTGGGCCCTATATTCTCCCCAACATTTTTTGGAACACGAGCTTCCCCAGCTTATGGAAGATGTTCCCCTTGGTCTCCGAAATCACTCTTGGTTTATGCTCATTTTAGTCTGATAACAAGAAATTTCTTAGACGTATCATATCCCCAAGGATGGATAAGAAGAGGCACTCAGCATTGGTCCCCGAGGTCACCGGACCTCAATCCCGTCGATTTTTTCTTTTGGGGACACCTAAAATTACTAGTTTATGCTAGCCCCATTAACGAGGAAATGTTAAGGGATCGCATCATAGCTTGCTGCGAAACGATAAGAAACACTCCCGGCATATAAACATTTCATACGAAAAAAGTAGTTTATTTTGACGAGATCTACCACATACTTAGTTTTTGTAATGTTCTCAGCAGCTTCACTTAGCGCCCTAGGAGCTAAGTAACATGTATCGATATAGAAAATTGTAAATATCTCGAAAACGATCACCTCCAGAGTTGTTGAGGAAGTGTACCTTTTTTACTTGGAAAAGGTGTGGGAATTAGGTTTTTTCATAAAAAGTACCAAAAGTTTACAGTAAAAAATGTTAGGGCAATTTGAAAAAATAAAGACAGCGTACGCAGCGCCCTCTAGATGTTACATAAAAATTAATACGAAATTATGATTTTCCACGTCAAAAAAACCCCGGGTACCAAATTTCGTGCAAATAACTTATTTTTTGCAAAAGTTACTTTTAAAAAACGAACAAAAAAATCAATTTCAACACCCTGTATCTCCGAAACGAAGCATTTCCGGACACAAGTTTATGTAGAATATTTTTTTTTAAATTGTCTCAGGAATACGTCACTCGAATATTTTAACGTACTTATGTTACACCCTGTATGTGAATAATTATGCGAAGCCCACCTTCGCTGATGCACGTTATGATTTGTGAGTATTTAACTTATCATATATTAATCTGTGGTAGAAGTCCATTGTATCTCGAAGTGGAGTAGTACAGTTAAGCGATGCAGCAAGAAAACACAAAGTCGTCTCCACAATTTAATATTACCAACTTGGTATTGTAATGGTGTACGGCAAGTACTATCAATCAGCTAAACCGTAGTGTTAAAAGGACATGTTTCGAACCTATATAGGCTCATCATCAGCTTATAATAATTCTACAATAAAGGAAACACAATATAACTTAATGTAACAAGGTATGTTATAATTACTTACTTGGAGAGGAAAAATTCTTGCAATAAAAATATTATGAAGGTTAAAAATTGTATTTCTACATGTTGCCTAATAGGCCATCATGTGAAATTTCATTATGAAATCCAAAAAACTTCAACAAAACTGAGAAGAGAGCGGCTATTAAGGCTCTACAGCCGCCCCCTTTTCTCTGTTTTGTTGAAGTTTTTTGGATTTCATAATATTTCACATGATGGCCTATTAGGCAACATGTAGAAATACAATTATTAACCTTCATAATATTTTTATTGCAACAATTTTTCCTCTCCATGTAAGTAATTATAACAACCTTGTTACATTAAGTTATATTGTGTTTCCTTTATTGTAGAATTATTATAAGGTGATTGATGATGAGCCTGTATAGGTTCGAAACATGTCCTTTTAACACTACGGTTTAGCTGATTGATAGTACTTGCCGTACACCATTACAATACCCAGTTGGTAATATTAAATTGTGGAGACGACTTTGTGTTTTCTTGCTGCATCGCTTATCATATATTGTTAGTATTACCTTACTATTACCTAAATGAATAATTAATACCCACGTACAGGCCCAGCCTTTGTGGGTTTCCAATATTTATTTTGCCAATCTGGCATTTTCTTCTGTAAAATACAATTATGTAATTTGCTATTGGGAAAATAAATTTCATTATTATTATTAACGAGTTCCGATTCTCATGATTTGAATCCCTTCACACCCTCTCAATTCCTCATTGGTATTTGTACTACTGCTTTGCCTGCTGAAGACTTCAACTAAGTATACAGGGCAATTCAAATACGACCCCCACCATTGGGATCTCCTAAACTACAGGAGATACGTCGAAGCTTAAATTGGGGCAAAGTTGCGTATTCTGGTGCTTAACAAAATACTGTTTTGAAACTTGGAAAATTCCGAGTATTTCCGGAAATATCGGGAAAAAACTGAAAATCGGATTTTTCGTTTTTAATTTTTTTCTATCGTTATTTGACAACATAGCTCAAATCCAAAAGTACATTTTCATTGATAATTTTTTTCAGCTACACGTTTTCATTTTCAGATTTACTACTCGACCAAGTGTTTGTCCAAAATTCCGAATCTATCCGGCTGTTGCCTTTACGGATATAATTCAAAATAAATTTGTGCTGTTTTCGTACTATTCCTATCAAATTTATAATAAAGTTTCAACATATCTCGGTTTTCTTCATTTGTGAATGAGGACATTTTGACTGAAGTATTTGTGCAAACTTATGATGTTTAATGAGTTCTGACAACTAGTGTTTATTAAACAAAATTTTTCGATGGATTCATGACCATTTCAGATGAAGTTGTTTTTTTTTTAATATATGTGGTTTCAGAAGTGCAAATCATAACAAATCATACATCATTGAAATCAGAATGAGAATCACTATTTTTCTGTATAAAAAAATGGCGCCCATAACAGAATAAAAAGTTGATGATAAATGCCAGAAGACGAAACGTCGGATAGTAAATCTGAACATGAAAACGTGTAGCTGAAAAAAAGTATCAATGAAAATGTACTTTTGTTTTTGAGCTATGTTGTCAAATAACGATAAAAAAAATAAAAACAAAAATTCCGATTTTCAGTTTTTTCCCGATATTTCCGGAAATACTCGGAATTATCCAAGTTTCAAAACAGTTACGCAACTTTGCCCCAATTTAAGCTTCGACGTATCTCCTGTAGTTTAGGAGATCCCAATGGTGGGGGTCAAATTTGAATTGCCCTGTATGTATGCTGAAGATGCGACTCAGTGGATTTCAATGACTAAGCAACTTCAGAAAGATATCTAGAGGAGATAGTCCAGAAAATGCCTAAGAGAATTGCAGCAGCGCCAGAAATGAATCAACAATCAATTTTATGAATAATTTGATTCTCTTTATTGCCTTATGGAACGAGTTATCGAATTGTATCTGGAGAAAATAACATATCCAGAGAAGTGCCACTGAAAACGCACAAAGGGGTGTTATACGTCGAGCTGTGACAACTTTGTGTTTGTTCGCTTCTTGTCGAAAATCCAACCTCATCCAAATATAGAACAACGAAAAAAAAATAGGTAAACTTGAGTATGTGAAATGATGTTCTCTTGCACATAGAAGAGAACAATATGCTTTTGGACTCATGAGGTATTCCTGAGATATTGTTGACATACTTGAATCATTGTACTCATAATATGGGTGTCTACAATAAGCTGTGTAGTGTCCGCTATATCTTGTTCCATCATGGTAAGACAGAGTAAACAGGTTGTACAGTAATGGTACTGCATTATTTGCAAAAATCGTTTGAAACGTCACCAGCGTTTTCAGGAATTTATGTATCGTCGATGACTCAGTACGCTTTCTCCTTTCGTTACATTCAGTACAAGTTGATCTTTTGTCACCATCCAGAACTTCTTTTTTGTGAATGAATGCTAACAATGTGAGAGCTTGAGTTGACCTGCAATCTGTGGAATCAATAGTAAAAGGTCCCAGAAGAGATCGAATGTAACCTTTACTTTTTAACCAATAAGATTCCTTAATTTTGACTAGTTACCATGGCAACTGAAAAAATTTCCGGAATTTTTTTCGTGGCGCCACGATATTTAAGTGGAAATTTTTTGACAGTTGAAATTAAATATTGTAGAAATACCTGTGAATAATGCAAAATTTCTATAAGAATTAACATTATTATTTATTATTCACTATAAAGTTTCATTAAACAGAAAACACAAATTTGTTTAATTATTATGCATTAACAATTTATATTTCAAAAAACGTAGGATCTACCAACATAGTAAGATTTAAATGTTGCTTGAATTCTAACCCATCCTCTCTTCTTAATGGCGAATTGGAAGGTGACGAATTAATTAGACTCTTCCTGGTCGCAATCTTCCATTAAATTCGTTAAATATATTAATTTTGGATGACATATTTGCACTTGAATCAACTCTTTGCAGTATTTACATAAATTGTACATTTCAAAGCATTTCATTTTTCTCAAATTTTTTAACGCAAATGCTTACAAGAAATGTTTTACATAAGAATATCTTTGTTTGCTGGTTTACTATACAGTAACTCAATGTAATTTACCAATAGAAACCTCATCTGTCAAAAGCATGGCCGCCTATATCACGGCCACCTACTGCAACAAACCATGTTAATTTAATATTTTTTACATTAGGAGTGTTATGCATTACTTTAACAAAAAATATATTTCCACCACCTTTTAGTAACATAAAATTATGAAACGGCGATAGACTGATCTAATACCCATCTGAGTTTTATCATTTGGTTTAACTAAAGTTGGTAATCATTTTTATTTAATGAAACATGGTGGACTTGTCAAGCAGTGAAATTAATTTAAAATATCAGAATGGATTAATAATGTTTTTCCGAATTATGGTGTCAAATTTTCTTACCGGATACCACGAAAACTTAAAATATATCTGGAAATTTTCTTTCGGGCACGAATATTTTAAGAAAATTATCCCTCGTCGCGAAGCGACGAGGGATAATTTTCTTAAAATATTCGTGACCTCAAAAAAATTTTTGGAAATAATTTAAGCTCTTGTGATATTATAAGTGAAAATTTCAAATGTCCGACAAAGTTTCAAAGTATTTTCGTAGGTAATACCACAAGTGTATCGGTGATTATCGAAATAGCAATTCCTTTGAATTTGAGAATCAAATTATGTTGCTTGACAACATTTTTATTTTTCACCTTGATGTTTTGAGAGTGAGTACATTTCATTATATTACCCTGGAGTTGGCAAATTACTGACTCATGGATTTAGTAATGGAGAGAGTATCCTCTGGTTAGTTTCCTGTAATGGGAATTCAATTGCTCAGAACCAAATGGGTTCTCTGCCGTCTAATCAGAGTAATCAGATATCCTTGATTACTAATCTCTATCCCTATCTTTTTCTTACAGTGTTAACATTTCTGAGAATTATTCCGAGAGCTACAGTGGGATTTTTTCTGATTAGTTTCCTGTAATGGGAATTCAACTGCTCAGAACCAAATGGGTTCTCTGCCGTCTAATCACATGCGTTTAATCACATGTCTCTCTTATCTCTTTTTTACAGACTGTTAACATCTCTGAGAATTATTCTGGATGCTATAGGTCCGCTGATCTTTAGTGTATTTTTTCCTGATTAGTTTCCAACAATTCGATGGAATTAAATTGCTCAGAACCAGATGGGTTCTTTGCCATCTAATCAGATGCCCTTGATTAGAGGTCCGCTGACTTTTACTGTGATTTTTCCCTGATCAGTTTCCAGCAATTGGAATTCGATTGCTCAGAACCAAATCGGTTCTCTGCCGTCTAATCAAATGCCCATGATCACAGGTCCGCTAACCTTCGGTTTGATTTCCTTGGCAAGGAAAGTTTTATAGTAGTATTGTAATGACGAACAATTCCTCTGGGATTACCTTATGATTGGTTTCCGAATGCAGTGTGCAATAGGAATTCCAGTGTTCGGAACCAAATGGGTTTTCAACAATTTGATCAGATGTCTTTAGTTACAGATCTCTATCCCTGACAAGGAGATTATTTTATGGTGTAGCAATCTGCAAATACCGTGTCCCTTGCAACATTGCAATCCTTATGCTTGCACTTTTGCAACTAGCCCCAGAAGTGTATTCACTGTCTTTTCTCAATGATCAATTCTCGATTCAGTATTGTTGCCAAATTATAATAAAAAATTCAAAAAAATGTTATGGGTTTAACTTTCTTTAAAAGGAAATATTTTTAGTTATTTTTTCGACCTTCCGTACCAATCTGAGCAGCTCACAGGCATTGCTGTATTAAATGAGCAAGTAAATAAAAATAAAGTTCTTATTTTTAGTTACACAAATTGGCCCCACGTTGGGCGCCAACCGACTCTTCGAGTGCTCAATTCAGAAAGGGCCGAAGAAGGAAGAAGTTCTTTCAGAGAAGGAAGTGGATCTCCTTCTCACTCTGTCTATGTTCAGTGTTACCAATAACTGAACAATTGAATAAATTGGAACATCTCAATAACATGTGATACCAACATGAAATAAACAAAATAAAAAGTAACCAAATGTTTTACATTTCGTTACAACCACACGAGCGCTTGTGTGAGTATGGTATGAATAAAATCGAAACCATTTTTATTTATTTACTATTCAATTTAATTAGGAACATTAATCCCGCATTTAGTTCTGAAATTATGTAACTAACAAAATAGTTACTTGATATTTCAAACATCCTTCTATTTCAGTTACCAATGACAGAGCGCGTCATTCGTAGTTTCGTCATTGCATGTCTAGTCTACTGCTTCTCGCTCGAGGTTATGTTTTGATAACATTTTGATTTAGTGATTAGATTATTCAACGAGTATGCAAAATTTGTCGAAAATTGTGAAGTTGATATGAATTAATAGTGAGTGCTTATTTAGTCATGGTCAAAGTTTGGCGTTGTGTCATTATAACTGCTTGCTAGTGGTAAGTTTGTGTTTTGATAATAACCAATCAGGAATCGAACTACAAAATCGAAAACACATCATATACATATCCAGTAGCCAATCAAGAGCCGAACTACAAAATCGAAAACATGATGTTTATATTTATCAACACAAAAATTTCAACCAATCGTAACACGCTATTTTAGCATAAGTGAAATAATCAGAATTATTTTTCAGGAATATTAAATGTTGTTGTCTTGACTTATAATTGCCATGGTTTATAGAAACTATTTCAAGGGCCACAAATATCATGTGCCCTGTATTAGATATAAATAATTTTCTATGTAGGTTTGGACATATTTCGCCATGACAACTTTCACTAACTTTTTTTTGTTTTGATACTTAATCTTTCAATACAACTTCGTATCCATTCAAACTGAGAAAACTAGATACATAATCATTCAACAACAATTTATAACAATTGAGTTTCTAAGTGAATATCTGATAATTCACTTCTTTAGTGGTTGAGAAAATTGCAGGTGAATATCTCTTGAATTTAATCAATCTTCGTGGAAGTTCGTTTATAAAGACAATTTACCGCAACACATAATTGAGATTCCCTGTATCGATATTCAAAATAGCTCTAGAGACATTCCAGCGACCAACCCATCCTCCGATAATACAATATTCAAATAGTCGTCATGCGTCTGACAATTCGTAATAAAATAAAAGTGTTATTGAGAGCATCAACAATTGTGAAAGCTGAAATCGTATCAGATATCTAATAGGCCATTGTTAAACATTTAAATTTGATTATGTATGTGGGCGAGTTCATTTAAAAAAATCATTTCCTGTGCATCACAATACACACATAATTACCCGGAGAGGTATAATTGTTATAATGACATCCATTAGGTGTACCAGAGATTAAGTAACTGTGATATAAAAATACCAATCTATTAGTGCAGCAATTTGGTTTGTTTTTTCTCTTACAACAGTCCATCGTTTTTGTTGATGCAAAATCATTATGTGAAATATTTTTTTGGAAATAGTGCTGGGTAGACGAATAAGTGAGCCAAAGATAACCGCTTTCTACATTCATCCTGTACGATAATAAATGACAAAAATAATGATAGTAATAATAATAATAATTCGTAAGAAGTGAATGCCTAAGTCGGAGTGCTCTCTGGAACCTAGAGATGGCGCTGAATTCATACAGTGTCTCAGGAATTTCCAATAAATGCTATAGTAGTTTTTTGATTTAATTGGGAGAACTAGCCTTCGCTGATGATTGGCAAGAACCATGAAACCGGTACGGAGGTGTTTCTTCAATTGAATCGAAAAATAATTTCAGCTAACTGCAAAGTAGTTTTTGTAGAAAACTTTGCCAGTAATTCCACAGATATAATTTAACGGCAGTAGGAGCCGGAAGTTGTTTTCTATTAGAGACTTGCCGATGAATATACCTATTGTATAGGTTAATGCGGAAGACTGGATTAGTAATCCATTTTTACTATAAAAATATGCAACTCCTAAAACACATTTCGAATAGTTACTTGCTCATTTTATACAGCATTGCCTGTGAGCTGCTCAGATTGGTACGGGGGGTCGTGGGTTTCGTTATCTGCCAGTTTAGTAGATAGATCTTTTGACAAAATTAAAGAAAATAAATAAACAAGGGCACCAGGTTCTTTTTTATGAAAATATCAAAAACAAGGATTTTGTCAAAGGATGTACAAAAAATTCTGAAAACACTATACTCACAATAATTCTTGACAAGTTGTTTATGTTTATAAATTTGAAGATGCAATAAAAAAATATTTATACAATTGAACTGGTTTGAATTTCTGAGTTTTTCGAATACAATCGAGATGGTTTGAGTTTGAGTTGGAAAGAGATTAATCGACTGGTTTTGTTTACTTTTTGTGATCAGTGTTTGCGATGGTATAGACTTACTCCAGAGTTCTACTCTGGATGTAGGAGCCTTGTAGGGTGTCTCGAGACTAGCTGGATAAAGTTTGTAGTAGCAAATATGGTATATTGGAGTCTTTCCTAAAGCTCAGATGTTTGAATGCTGAGGTTACACTGTGGAATATAAACACAGACCAGTATCTTGTCTCAGATTTGAGTCGTATAACTCAAGATTCTCCTTACAACTTGACGAGTGCGATAAGAATAATGACGGACAAATCAGCTAACAGATTTACTTAAAATTTTGTTAAAGAAATGGTGAAACTCTATATTTTTACAAAGATAATATTTGTCTTAAAAATAACATATACATGATTTGCTGAGTTAAACAATGTGTTAAAGATTAATGTTGTGTGAAGCACAAGAATTTACGAAGTTTAAATTCAGAATATTCTCATACAAAATTAGAGAAGGATCCAATCTCAAGCGAGCATAAGAAAAATAATTATCATGAAAATATGTTTTCAATATACTAAAGAATAAAATATTCAAATTTGAACATTCATTAAGACTGGCAAAAGGATATCAAATTATTGATCTTTCTTATTGATAAAGATAAATAATTATAGAATTTCTCCAGACTGAGGAGAAAGAGAAAGTGTAACGATAAAGTGCACAGATAAAGTGTTACGAAAACTTGTAATGAGAAAGTGTAACGAGAAAGTGTAACGAGAAATTTCCTCGACAAAGATGAATTAATGAAATATCTCCAGACTGAGGAGAAAGAGAGAGAATATACTGAGAAAGTTCCTCGTTAACAATTTTTAAAAGCAAGCAGCCGGTTGTTTTGAGTTTATCTCCTGACAGGGGAGGAAGAAAGTACTGAAAGAGTATTTCGAAATGAAATTTCATAAAGCAAATGAAAAGTTGTTGAGCCATTAGATTTTCTCTTTGGCTAGGCCTTTTCATCTAAACATGGCTAGTGAGTGATCCAGACTAGATCGAACCTAGAGTTCGGAGAATCATGAGTGAGTCTAACTTCTACAGATTGTAATTGAATGTAATGAAAGCAATGACTCACCCACGAATTCCGTATTCCTAGCTACCAGACCAGTTCTTGGCACAGATCACCAACCAGGTTCAGGAAGAGTGCCTATTTACTGTTCACACTTCTAGCAGGTTGATATTTTCTGAACGTTCCAGGAAAACTTGTGGAAAAACCAGTATCACTGAAAATCATAAAGCAGGAACAGAAACAGGTCTAATTGATATTTAAAGTACAAAATGATAGAATTAATCTAAATTATCACAACAAGTGAATCATCACTTTTAGAGGTCATGTAGAATAGTTAAATTTTGATATTTTCGGACCGACTAGTCAAAAGACGATATGAAACGTTATTCAAATGTTATTAAGATGTCAGGATTACATTAAACTATTTAAGATTGAAAATTTTGAAAATATTTATAAGTGACGCTCATGTGGCCATCTTTGTTTCACCTGTACGTGAAGCCAAGCCGCCAAAATGAATTCAAAACATTTGAAGAAAAATCTGCCAAAGAGAAAGTCGATAGGTATGTAGATCGATTCGATCAAAGAATCGAATCCAAATCAACCGTTATAAAATATACGACCTTTCATTTCTTTGTTGTGGAAAATCAATACATTTCCCGAAGAGAAACTCAAAACAACCAAACACCTTGAATGCTCGCTTCAGAAAGAGATGATCAAGGGCCCCAGAAAGGAAATCGTCTTCCCTCTCGCTCTTTCTATCTGCAGTGTTACCAATGCAGTAATGTTGCATTTCACATCAGACAACAATTAGGTACATCGAAACAAACTATAATCGGAAAAACTATCTAAATGAGATGGTCGGAATGAACTATCTCAATCAGTAACAAAGCCTATCACCAAGAAAACACTCTGTGGCTGAAGGACCTTGGTCGATGGCCGTCGACGTCTGCACAGATGTCGATGATACGATTTCTCTCTTATTTCTAGAGTAATACAATACATAGTGATATAATCATCCAATCTTTTCCTAAATTCATTTTGACTCTTCGAATTTTGTGTTGAATTGAAAGAGCATTTTAGAATTTTAAACTGAATCAGTTGTCCTATAGTTTTATTCATGAATGGTGTAAAGTAATTGTTCTGTTCCGATCAAGTGTTATATTCATGTTCCCTAGCTTTTCGTGGGACCAACATGGAGAAGTCTGAAAAAAAAAATGAAAATCGCGGGAAGTCACCGCAACCCAGGATGCTCAAAAGCGGCCTGGAAACTCTCGTACACCGAGCTTACCTCGGGAAGAAAAGGGTGGGAAAAAGGTAAAGGAGGAAAAACTTTCAGAGCATGCATCCGGCAGAGGAACTTCCTCCAAGAAACCCTTCGGGAAAAACCGGAGGAAACAAGACCTGCCACCTCCAGGCAAGCCTGGAGGTATTGATGATCCGCTTCTTTGAACAGGCCCTAACACCTGAGGAAGCAAGAAGGAAATGCAGAGAGAAAAGGGCCTCAAGAGCATCCTCTACAACAGACGGAGAAGAGAGGCCCGAAAACCCTAACGCCACCTCAACGTCCGAATGTTAGGAAGAGAAAGACTGAAGCGGGAGGTAGCACCGCCACTGCTAAGCAAACTGGGTAAGCCACCAGCTAAGTTGAAGCAGTAAAAGTTGCGGTCCTTCCCAAAAACTACCCAGGGGAGACGCACAGCACTTGAAGACGCCATCGTAAAGGAGATGGTGATGGGTGCAGAGTGCAAACTCTAGTTAAGTGTAATCCACTTTCGCCCCAGCATGCTTGTGGTAGACTATCTCACCCAAGAAACAGCAGACTGGCTGAGGGCAAATGCAACCAGTCTGAGCACCTGGAGGGGTGTGGAGCTGACGGTGAGCCTGGAAGAAGATATCCCAAGGTCGTACACCGTCACTGTGTTCTTCCCCAGGAGCTCAGACTTCGAAACGGAGAAGTTGCTAGCCCTAGAAAGCACACAAAACATGGGGCTTCACACCCAGTTGTGGAAGGTGCTAGGGAGCAAGAAGGAAAGCAATGACCAGTTGCTAAACATTGGTATTGATGACGAGTCCTGCGAGGCCATCAAGAAAATGGGATACACCATTTCCTTCAGGTTCGGGAAAATCTCTGTCCACGGCCTCCGCAAGGACTCGAGCAAGAAGCAGGAGGAAGTAGAGTCGAGCAAGACATCAGGCCCTGGGGCTGTAGAAGATACAGTGGCCAGCGAAGTCGAATCGAATGGGAGCGTGGACCAGGACATTACGGCGACTCCCAGCCGAGAAGAGCAAATGCTGCTGGACGATGAGGAGGCAAGCACTCCAACTCACTGTAGCAATGACTACCCCCATCAAAGTTGCTCAGGTGAACACTAATCACTCCAAGGAAGCATCAGCCTCCTTATCGTGGGAGTACACCAGGACAAACTTGGGAGTTGTGTTGATCCAAGAACCCTGGGTCAACAGAGAAGGTAAGATGATCTGGAATGTCAGGTGTGACAATCCCAGAGCTCGCATCCCGATCAGAAATGCGGGCCAAGATCCGCACAGGGCACTCACTCCTCGACGTAGTAATAGCCTCAGGATACTATCTACCAACGCGAACAACACCATCTGGGGCAGCATGGACACCATCAAAGAGGTTATTTTTATTGATAGGTATTACTTGTGTCAACTTAAACGGCGATGAAAAGAAGCCCTCAGCCCTCCGCGGGGATAGCTCGAACGGAGAGCGCCGGTTCACCGATATCTGAAGCCAAGCAACGCTAGGCGAGGCCATGGTTTGGATGGGTGACCAACGGACCTCCTTTCGATATTCTTCTTGGATCGTGCTAGGAATCGCACGTTAAAAGGTAAGACCTCGTTAATCCTTGGCTCGCACAAGTTTAGACTTTTGAGGGCTGCCGTTCGTAAGGGGACGACAGCTGGTTAACGGAAAAAACAATTTTAAACAATTTAAACAATTTTTAAGGATTTGTTTGTTATGTATACTTATGGATCGATGATTAATGGAATAGAATTCTATAGAAGTTCAGCCTTTGTCCATCGCTTTTTTATTCTTCAGAGATTGAATTACTTTTACCATTTATGTGATTCATCATTTCCTTTTTTTTTGATATTATGACTTAGCTACATTTTGTAATTTTTTCATTTATCCACTATTCAGAAATAATTTTGCTGCAGATTCCACATTATGTGCAGTATACAGGGTGTTTATTAAGTACTTCAAAGGAAAAATATTTGAGTAATTTCTAGATAAAAAGTTCACATGAACATCACCGTAAATGTTTCTTTTCGGAGATAAAGGGGGGGTTGAAGTTGAAATTTTATTCTCACTTATTTTGAATAACTTTAGCAAAAAATTAATTTTTTGCACAAAATTTGGTAAACAGGTTTTTTTTGGAGAGAAAAATTTGTTATTAATTTTAATGTAGCATTTAGAGGGTTTTTTTTTATTTATTTTATTTCGCCCTAAATTTTTTTACAGTAATCGTTTAGAATTTTATATATTCAAATCTTTTTCCCATGCCTTTTCTAAACAAGCGTTTTTGAGAAATTTGCAAATTTCTTCATCGATGCAGGTTAGGGGGTCACTTACGACTGTATGCACCGTGTACTCTAGAATTCTAATCAACTGTTATGTTTCTGTCTCTCCCATGAAATCAACTATAATGTCATCTCACTTATTTTCTGAAAAGTTAATTAATCCAGATTCAGTACATATGGTGCATACGGGAGTTAGGCGCCAGATGGAGTTGTTCAGAACCTTACAAAAACTGAGTATCTGATTTCGCAAAACTGAATAACTTTTTTTCTATCAAGATGCATCAAAAAGTTATTCGTTCTCAAAAGTGTCGCTTGATATGCCAAAGTTAAAAAAAAAAAAAATTCTCTTTTTATAACTTCTAGGGCCCTTGACTCAAGAACGTTGGATTTTAGGATAAAAAAGGAGAATGTTATGGGAAACCATGTAATTTTCGCCAAAATTTTTCAAAATTTGTCAAGTAACGTCTTTAAAATCTGCACCAACTCCATCTATTTAATCGAAAAATAATACTTTCCCTTTGGACATAACTTATTAGCCTTGATACCACAGGTACTAGTATGTTCAAGTCATTGTAATTTAATCAAAAAAGCATTTAGGGCAGTCGAAACGAAGCCATTTGAACTTCGCAATCATCCGTTTTCGACCGGTATATATGTAAATCGACCAACATTGAAAACGTACACACCATTTAACAATTATAACTCAATTATGTAAAATGGAGCACTATCACTGGTTTCGGAAATTAACATGGACAAGTTAAAACACGACGGCGGCAGCAACAGCGTGGGTTTTCGGGGGCGGATGTACCGCATTGTCGGAGCTCACTGCGATTAAACTGTGTTAATTTGAATTTGTGATATATTTGCTAATTATGGGGGTATGGATATCGGAAATTAAATTGCTGGCCCGCGAGTAATATCTGATTTACTGTCTTTATTATGTTCTCTGTGTGTACGCTGCCAAACTGAGTAATTAATGGCAACTGTTTTGCTAAATAAATGTACTCCATTAAAATTAGAATATAAAGTGGGGTGATTTGTTATCTGTGGATGTTTATCAAACAGAATACGTTTGTCAATGGTTTTAGAAATATGGATATTTGCTGGGGCCCTGTTTTTTGTTTCTTGTCAAAGTGGCTAGGTTGACCTCATTGTTGGACAAAAATTTATATTTATTGACCTCTGTTAGACTTGCTGATCGACTAAATATGAGTTACCATGTAATTAAATTAACAGATGCTTCAAGTGACTGCTGTTTGCACCTTCAACAACAGGATTTGTAGGATGCTACATATCCATAACCTAACTTTGTTTTTATCAGGTCGACATAAAATAAGCGAACTTACAATAAATGACAATGAACATAATACATGATTGTTGCATAGGCAACCAAACATATACGAATTCAGATGTTATGGACGCTAAAATGGATACTGACTATAAATTTATATTGCCATATGTTGCGGAAACTGCTAAAGTAGCATCTTCAACTTTATTGCCAGACAAAAATAGAATTTCTCTATTTCAACTAAAGTGAGGTAGAAGAAAAAATATCGTAATCTACTATTATAATAAAATGCGAACAATTATCTCGAAAATTAACGCGCTCGGCCACTAATAGCCTTTATTAATACTCCAGTTGATTAAATAACTATTATGGAAATGATGATGACTCTGATGATGATTTGAAGGATTTTGGACATAGGTAAAATGTTTCGTCCATCATACCGTACCTATACAGTGCGACAACGTCCAGATCACATTAATGCTCGATTTGATGAAGATTTCAAAATTAGGTTTAGATTGTCCAAATATTGTTTTAATATGATTTCGCGAAGATTACAACATATCTTAAGTTTTCCAAGCAAACACGTTATATCACTTGACAGTTTCGCGAAGTCTCAAATTGACACATTAAAGGAAATATTCATTATAATTTCGCATATTTGTTCAAACCACAGGTGTCAAATCTGGAGATATAGCTGGCCACTCAAACACTTTCGGCATGATGGGTGGATGCACCATTTTATTAGAATAGATCACTCTCACTCTAGCACGATTAGGTTACTCTAGATCTAGATACAGTGCTACTAGTGCAGGAATAATGTCGAATCGAAGAAAATCCAAATATATTGCACCAGTCAGGTTCTCGAAAAATAAAAAGAGAATTGTTCCGTCACTATGTCACACCATGTGGATGCCACTTTATGTGGATTTTGAGTATGATACTCCATCATCCATCAGGGATGTTAGGTAGCCCCATAACGGAGGCAATTTGGCCTATGGACGTGAACGTTTAAAACAAATGTAGACTCATTAGAAAACAGTATATTATATATTTAACCCGGGTACAAATTACTTTTCGCACAATAGTGTCGTTCATGGTACTTTACTGTCTACTCTCATTGCCTTCAGGGGCATAAGGAGTGTAATCCTATCTCAACGCATTAGTATTTTGCAGAGTTCAGTAGAGGTGGTAGCACTACTAGTGAGATTTGCTCTCATTAAGTACGCGACAGATCGTGTAATAATTTTGTAGCAACTTATAGACTCTCGGTTTTAGTTTTTGATAGGTATAGTGAAATGAGTCGTGGATAAAGCTTTGTAGACCTTGCACTTTTGAAGTTTAAGCAGAAAAAAAACGTAACAAAACGGTGGTTGACGAAATGAAAGCTATACTCGGTTGCAAGAGTAAGTTGAAGGTGGCCACAGACGATATATTTTTCATTGCTAAATATTGGTGCATCAACAACTTTATAATATATAAGGCAAATCGCATCAACGACCCCGTTACACCTAGACGTGAATATTTCAATGAACCGGCTATTTCGTCAATGAAACCTCACTTAATAGAGCGTCCGACTCTGAGTCGAAAGGTCCGGAGTTTGAGCCCCAGTTGCCGCTGGGATTTTTTTATTCAATTTGACCCATGAAATTATTAAAATATCGTGGCTCGACTGGGGTGAGTCCTGCACGATTCACTGTTGCGTTCCAATTAACAGTGCTGCTCCTAAGGTGGCGTATGGAGTTAGTAACAAGGCCTACCCATAACACATGGCTAATATCCATAGAGTCGATGTCAAAACACCAAAGAAAAGAAATAATCCAATCAAAAATTTTAAGCTCACCATTTAACCTACGAACTTCTATTAGAAAAAACAAAACTGCCACAAGAAGAACTTAGACAAACTCACATGGTCAATGACAGTTTTTGTACCTTCTGCCCTCGTCTGAAAAATAAAAAAGTCAAGGAAGGATGTAGAACTTGCCAGCGACCCATTTGCCCTGAACACACAATTTTTTCTTGTCGAACCAGTACCTCACAAAAAAAAAATATTATCAGTATTGCATGGCTGTTGCAGTTGTTTGCATAATTGATTTCGCCGATCAAAGTCAACTTTGTTCACCATGCTATGGTTAATGAATTGCCGATCAAGATGAGTTGCATTGCATATTTCCACTGAATATTCCTCTTTGGGTGTGCATTCTGTCTCCAAATCTTATCATCAACTAATTTCAATTCTTTCTCGTTCATTTAATTCGAAATCTCATGAAATGACAAAGTTAATACATGGTAAACATTCAACTACACAATTATTAGAAGTCATATAATGGTTTTCATCAGATGTCCCATTCATTATGTTGATGAACTCAACCGATACGTACTTCAAAAATCGATCATACTCATGACTATATGATATATCAAAATCGACCCATTTCATGGCAAACTTTCGCCTTAACACATTTCAATTATATTGAATTTTTTAACAAATTAAGTGATAATAAATGCATGATCATGAAAACATCAATTCAATGATAACTTTGAAGATTGCATATACATATATTTTTTATATACTCTTTCAAATAATGTCTCTCCAATAGTTCGCAAACATCAAGATAAATATGACAATTTCCCTCATATTATATAAACCAACCAAATGCCATAATTTTTTGAATTCAAACCAATGAGAAAAGGACTTTTCGAAAACACTGTCTCCAGCCCGTGGTATTTTCAAATCGGAGTTTCGCTTCTTCCTTATTTATACGTTTCCATAGTAACAGCAATTTCTGTGAATAGAGAAACGTCAGTATGACGGTTCAACTCTTCAACTGACATTAATGACACATGATGAACCATTCCTGCAATACGCATTTTGTTCTTAATAAATTAATGTATTCGTGAAATTGTCTGATCGAATATCCCTTCAAAATGCAGAATTTTCAAAATACTTTCACCTTGCCAGTCGCTCAAACTGTGTTGCTGTACAAAACACCAATCGAGCAAGCTCTCGTGGTGTTTCTAAGCACAGTTTTCGTGACAGCAAGGTGAAAGTATTTTTTTGAAAATTCAACATTGTGTCGGGATATTACTACTGAAAATTTCATATTTTTATAATTATATAAATATAGTAAATGAATCCTCGTCGATATAATTAATATTTTGACCAAATCGTTATATTCCCCAAAAAATATGAAATTATTGATCAAAATAATAATAAAAATAATTCAATTAGTAATATATCTCTTGAGTGGTGATAATTTTGAAAATCCAATGTAATCATATTATTTCCAAGTAAATAGAACAAAAAGCCAAAAACAATAAGAACAAACAGAGTTTTTCCAAGAATTCAAACAGCAGAGAAAACAAGAAAAAGAGGACTACTTAGGACTCAAGAGGAAACAAGAACAACAGGAGCAATATGAACGGTTAGTCCAAAAATTCCAACAACATGGTGAACTTTTACAACGAATATGTCAAAGTCACCAGTGCATCCAGAATGAAATCACTGAGATATTTCAGAAGTGAGAGAGGAAGTCCAGGATGTCAAAGGAAAAGTCCAAGATGTCAGAAGTGAACTGACTAGCTTACTTCTGGTAAACGAGCTGCTAAAACCATTGAGGGGCCAGGAAAATTTCCGTCCCAAGTGAATAGAAGAACTTGAACTGTTAATCGGAATAGGCCCAGCGACTATCCACCCTAACTTAGTTTTTTGCAAAGTGGGGCCGATTTTTCACAACTTTATTTGCCCAACGCACATCAAATCCCAAAAACAGTCAGCGCCTAATAAAATATCAATTTTATCCGGTGTGTTGAATTCGGGATCGGCCAAAACGATATTATCTGGAATATTTAATTTAGTGGCATCAAACTTTGCATTTGGAAGGGGGCTTGTGATTCGAGGAACGACTAAGCACGATAAATTAAAGGTATACATGTTTGTATTTGATTTAATAAATACGTCAAGCTTTCTCACTATATTAGTGAGTAATCCTCCATTTAGACCAAATACTTTGATAGCATTGATTTTTTGTGTTTCAATATTCAATATGTCACAAATTTCCATGCTAATGAATGAAGATTGACTTCCGGGATATAACAAAGCCCTAGCGCGATGAACTTTATTAAATTTATCAAAGATTTTAACTATTGCTGTACATAATATCACTTGCGAATTGAGTTTGGACATGTGCGATAATGTACCTTGTTCAGAGGGTTCAGGTGACGTGAGTAATGCAGTGCTTTGTGTACCAGACTCCACGCTGGTGGATGGTTCGAATTTTCGTTCAAAATGCAGTAAAGTACTATGGCGTCCTCTGCAAGTTTTACATGAGCTTGAGCGACATCTGCTGATATTATGACCGGGTCTTAGGCAATTTATACAAAGCCTATTTTTCTTTGCGTGTTCGTAACGATCGTTAACTGAGAATTTGAGAAATTCCTCGAAATTTGATATGCAATGGTCTTTTTTACAAAATCCGCAACTAATTGTACCTTCAGCTACGAAAGATCGTGTGGTTTTGAAATCAAGTTTGTCAGACTTGGCTTTGTATGATTTTTTGACGGTTTTACTGCGTTCTATAGTTTCAAGCAAATCTGCGCGGTCTGTCAAAAATGTTTTCAAATTTTCAAGAGTGGGTTTCTTGGAAGAACTTTTACTTCTCGACTCCTCGTATTCTCTAGATTTGGTAGGATCTAATTTTGTGTCGATAAGGTGAATAATGAGTGTGTCCCAGTGGGAGGTAGGCTCCTTCAACGTGGTTAAAGCACGCAAATGTTTCGTTACATTATCTAATAAATTTCGAATAGATTCGGAAAATTCTTCCTTAATGTTGTCCAAGTTGAATAAGCTACTAACGTGATTGTTAACCAAAATTCTGTCATTATTAAAACGGTTGCAAATGAGTGTCCAGGCCGTTTCATAGTTTGCTTCACAAAATTCTAAAGAACGAATAATTTCCGCCGCACCTCCTTCTAGGGATGCACGGAGGTAATGAAACTTCTGAATGTTACTAATCGTGGAATTTTTGTGAATTAGAGAATTAAACATGTCGTGAAATTTCAGCCAATTTTCGTAATCACCCTTAAACTTTTTAGCTGAATTGTTGGTAATTTTATGTTATTTTGTGACAAGTTCTCATTGGATGAGCTAAGTTTAGAGTGTACAGATTGCGGGGAATGCGTTGCCACCGTATCGAAATGTGTAAACAATTTAGCCTTTCTAGCAGCCGCATAGAAAGAAGTTGTGAAACTATCACGTTCGTACAATTCTTGATCACAATTTTGAGTTAAAACATCGATTTCCTTTTGAATTTCACCAAACTTTTCTAATTCCGACATGTTAGCATCACGCCTCAATTCGAGTTCAAAATAACTTTCCCTGTCTGTAACTATGAAATTGGGGTATGTTGTCTCTAAATTGCTCAAATATTTCGTGAAAATGGTCAACTTTCCTTTGATACTAGCTCCCTTTCTTATAAGAGAGTCCATTTTGATAGGATATAGTTTCAAATGTCAAAATTCCTAGAATATTTACGGGAAAATAGAGTCAAACAACCGAGAGACACAAAAGATAGTTGATTTGAATACCGAAACTATACGTCAAAATGATATTGTGCGAAGTGGAATAGGTAGGAATGGATGAACAGGATAGATTTGGCACGCACCTTCAACTTCCAAACAAAGCAATCACGGCTTCGACAAGTAACGTTTGAATTGGTTTGGATTTTTTTTTCACTGCTTCTCGGGTGATGGTGTCGTGTTGTTTCGTTTCGTTCAATCGCTGTTCAATCCGGATCGATGAACCAAAATGTTGGGTTTACTAGTGGACTGTAACACTTCTTACGCTTTGAAATAAATTTCCAGTGAATGTTCGCTATTTATTTCATACAATAATGGGAGGCGCAGCTCCGCTTGGTAACAAATTCGAGATGACAGCTATATTTTTATATTCCAGATAATATCGTTTTGGCCGATCCCGAATTCAACACACCGGATAAAATTGATATTTTATTAGGCGCTGACTGTTTTTGGGACTTGATATGCGTTGGGCAAATAAAGTTGGGAAAAATCGGCCCCACTTTGCAAAGTGGGGCCGATTTTTCTCAACTTTATTTGCCCAACGCACACCAAGCTTTTGAGACTCGTCTACCCATGTACTATCTTAATCCATCGGTTGTCAGATAGGCACAGAGAGAAAAGACTGCAGCAGGTTCATGCACAACGTTGTGTATGACACAGTTGTGTAGATATTTTACACACTTCCACATTGACTAAAAATACACAAAAATATGCACATCTGCCATAGCACAACTTATACGGAAAACATATACAACGCATTGAACTCATTTTACACCCGTTGTGCAATTTCTATTTGATATGCTATTATGTATAGGTATTACCCCCTGTATGTCAATCAGGTAACCAGATCCGACTATGTTTGGGACTTTGACAATGTATCTGGCAGTTGATAATTTAATCAATTGCGTAATTTGCCACAACTTGACCAAGGCGTCGTCTTACCACAAGGAGACTAAAATTTAACAAGGAGAGTTTTATCCCCATAAGACAGTGGGGACACTAGTAGAAAGAGATGAAAGAACATTTGTGACGAATTGTGACGTAGTTGGACGTGTCATGGCCGCCGTTCTCTATAGACAGTGACAGACTAGCTCTTGGTATATGAGAGTTTTACTGCTGACAGTTTTGTTGCTTGGTTTGAGTTCGACTCTGTACTCATATCCAAGTACGTTACTATGACGCGTTGATGATACAAGATTCTGATTGGCTAGAGCTTATTAAACCCTCCTTGTCTTACCCTACTAAATAC
Source organism: Chrysolina oricalcia (assembly GCA_944452925.2). NCBI lineage: Eukaryota > Metazoa > Arthropoda > Insecta > Coleoptera > Chrysomelidae > Chrysolina > Chrysolina oricalcia. The sequence goes on from OX101816.2 coordinate 15,668,693, forward strand.
GCATGCGCGGCACGTGCACCTGCCGTATCTTGAATGTCCAAATACTCTAAATGTCCAGTCCATCATTGTTTGATTGTTTTATGATGATCGAATGGCAAAGTGTATTCACCTATTGTTCATTATTTGATGATGTGTGGTTTTGTGTCAAATGGAATTGTTAAAATATTTGCGGGGTTAGGAACTTCCCGAACTGATACCAATATTTGAAGGTTAGTTTTGCTATTATTTGTTGTTATAACATGGAACCTACAAAATGACTCATTTTCATAATTTGTAAAGGTTTGATAAGGGCCATCGTCCCACCTACTTCATATTTGAATAAGTAATACTTTTACATGAAGATTAGTTTAAACTCTATTATTATTCAACGTGTTCCAAGATAACAAAATGTGTTTTGTAGAGGAGAAGGTGGTATTATGGTACCCTGCTGGTATTATGGAACCCTCAGTTATTTTTGAACTGGCAGTGACATCTACCATTCAAAAACTCAAATCTCCGTTGTTACTCCTAGAGCAACTTGTGTAGGAAACTGCAGCGCATAGTACATTGCAGAATTCAAACAGTGAGAGGTTATGTGTAAATGTGTGAAACGATACCTACGAGAATTCGTTTCAACACAAAAGTGATTTACATGCGATTTATGTATGTTTTGGTGTTCTGCCATACTGACTTAAGGCTTTTCTTCAACACCTGTTAGGTAAGTTTGTATTTAACGAGCTTTTAGAAAATTTGCGAAGCGATGTATTGCAACATGTGATTTTGACAATATGGAACCCCTAAGGTGATGGTAATATGGAACTGGGCCCATATTATATGCAAGGGTTCCATATTACAAACACTTCAAAACTTCTAAATAATTTGTATTGAATTGCAGATGCTGAGATGCCTCGCAAGGTACTATCACCAAAAACCAATCCCAAAAGGAAGACGTGGGACAGGAAAGCCATGATTGAAGCTGTTAAATTGGTTCGTGCTAAAACATGTGGGCTGAAGAAAGCTGTAAAAATGTTCAAGGTTCCGAAAACAACACTCCAGCGACTTGTGCATGATGAAGCATATTCGCCAGAGGAAGTTGTCCAAAAAAAGCTAGGTAGGAAACCAGTTCTTCCCTTACATATTGAAGATGAATTAGAATATTTGTTTTTGATGGAGAGCAAATATTACGGACTTACCCGCCGTGACGTGAAAAGAATGGCTTATCAACTAGCTGTAAGAAATGGAACAAATCATCCATTTGGTGATAAATTAGAGGCTGTTCGTGCTTGGTTGGACCATTTTTTACAACGTCATAAAGACACACTGTCTATTCGTCTTCAATGTAGAATCCGTCAATAACTTTTTTAATATGCTCGAGAAAGAGTATGACAGACAAAAATTCGAGCCAGGCCGAATTTTCAATGTAGATGAGACGGGTTTGTCCATAGTCCAAAGCAAAATTCCTCAGATCTTAGGTTTGAGAGGCAAACGACAAATCGGCGCCCTGACAGCAGCTGAAAGAGGTTCACTAGTAACTGTTATCTGCTGTATGAGCGCAGGAGGTACATTCATACCCCCTATGATGATTTTCCCCCGGAAGAATATGACAGAAACGCTTATGCGTGGCGCACCCTTTGGAACTTTGGGTAGATGTCATCTTTCGGGCTGGGTACAAACCAACTTGTTCACCGACTGGTTTAAGCACTTCATAAAATATACAAAACCTTCAAAAGAATCTCCAGTATTACTCATTTTGGACGGTCATTACTCGCATACAAGAAATATTGAAATAATTGACCTGGCAAGGGAAAACCATATAACGATAGTCTCCCTTCCACCCCACGCCACACATAAACTACAGCCTTTGGATAAGACTTTTATGGGAGCATTGAAAATTCATTATAGCGAAGCAATTCGAATTTGGCTCCGTCACAGTGAACGTCCTCTAGGACCCTATGATATTGCGGAACTTTTTGGGAAAGCCTACGTGAACTGTCAAACAGCTAGCATAGCAATGAATGGTTTTTTGAAAACGGGGATATACCCTTGCAATTGAGGAGTTTTCACCGAGGCAGACTTCATTGCTGCTGAACACAAGGTCTTAAGTGAGACTCCCAGTGAACAGGCTTTGAATGATGTTGCAGCAAAAGCAGGATGTAGTTCAGTACCCGATGTGAGGCCAAGTAATTCCGGTGTACAGGCTTTGAATAATGTTGCAGATAAAGCAGGATGCAGTTCAGCACCAGATGTGAGACCAAGTACATCCGGTGTACAGGCTTCGAATAATATTTCAGCTAAGGCAGGATGCAGTTCAGCAAAAGATGTGAGCCCAAGTTCTTCCGGTGTACAGGATTTGAATAATGTTGAAGCTCAAGCAGGGTGCAGTTCAGCACCAGATGTGAGACCATCAAGTAAGCCACATACTCTCGTTTTACCCGCTGAAATTTTACCAGTACCACAACCTAAGAAAAAAATGTCAAACAGAGGACGAAAAGCTTCATCTGCTGCGGTTATAACAAGCTCCCCTTACAAAACAGAATTGGAGACTTCAATTTCTCAAGCTAATGGGAAGGAAAAGATCCCCAGTCTTCGCTTAGGAAGCGGTGCGGTTGCTAGAAAAGGTCGCGTTAGTCACCAGAATTCCAACCGTGGGCTCAATCGACCAGAATCCTCTGCAGATAAGGGAAAAGCCATAAATGGTCGAAAAAAAAACCCGTTGAGTCTTCCGAATCTGATCAAAATGATATGAGCAGTGTTTCTTCAGGTTCTTCCATGGATATGGACATTCCACTTAGAGAAAATCCAACTGTAGAAGACGGTGCTGTGTGCATGTTTTGCGACCAGAAGTTTTCTGCAGACGCAAGGGGAGAACTGTGGATTCAGTGTCTGATGTGCCACTTCTGGGCACATAACGATTGTTCTGATTGGTGTGGCAAAGATGCCTTTACTTGTGACTTCTGTCGTTCATAATGTCATTTTTATAATTTGTTCATAAGGTATAGATATTTTATGTTTATGCACCCATCAATGCATTTTTTAAAATAAAAATTCTCATTTTTTAAATATTAGTTCTTATTTTTTAAGCGGGTCCATATTACCAGCATAGTTTCTCGAAATGTCAATTTTGAGTTTTTTGAGATAATTACGTGTAACTTCTAAAATATTGCCATAATTCTGAATTCGTTCAAATAGACACCAACTGAATGTATATAGAACCTAGTGATACAAAGAATTCGAAGATAAACAACCTCTTTGGTTTATAGAAAGAAAACAAACTGGGGTACCATAATACCACCTTCTCCTCTAAGGTATTTTGTGTTTTAGTTATTTCATTTGTAATTAGAGATATAGTTCAGTTATATTTGTTATTAGTTTTTTGTGACGAAATAAACATTATTTGAATGACGTTTTATTTAATTTCAACCTTCTGGAAAATGAAGCTTATAATTTCTGAACAGAATAAGATATAAAAAAGCGAGCAGGTTGAAACTGATGTTAATTCTTAACTTATTCCGTTTGGATGTTATGTGCCTCAACTGTATCCTTTCTTAAAATTATCAATGGCACATATAAAATTTGGCCCCGCTTTGTACACAAATATGTTCAATATACCTACACAATTCATGTATGCCGAGTACCCAAATTTGTGACATTTTTTGCATTCTATATTTAAAATACATACACAATTAATTCAAACTAGGTATCCAAATTATTGTCATTTATTAGATTGTAGGTTTAGCATTCTTATACAATTTATGCATAAACAGTACACAAATTGTTGACATTCGTCGCATAACATACCAATTAATTTTGTATATTTTGTGTAGGTATACCATAAGTAATAATGCACAAGGTGGTGCAACAAAGTTGTGTTTGTTTATGAAACAGAACATTTAGTTTTTATCCATTCCTTGTATACGGTTAGTAAATAATATTGGTTCATAAAATCAAAGGTAACTTTATTTAGTAACTTTAGAATAAAACAACACTGGAGTGTATCGTTTATACACAATATCTCTAATACAATATTATAGAAGAAAAATTAACAAATTGATGCTGTCAACTTTTTAGAAACTAATTGTGCTGAAGTTATTCACATTTGTGTAGAAAATATACATATATTTCTCTCTGTGTGAAATTTTCATCTATCCTACCCCACTGAATTGTAAGGCTCTTTCGAACAACTGCGGGCAGTTAAATTTCTCCAAGAATATGAGAAAATTTCCATTTACCAGTAAGTATTTGATGGTATAAGCGGTGCCGCCACCAATACTAGAGAAATAGTTCTTATGACAATTTGATCAGTAAAAAAAAGCTTTTTGAACCGAATTAGTGTGTCTCGTGATCAGTAGCATAACATCGATCAGACATTACTTAACATTCAGCATGGAGGTAATGATGCTTCCAAATTATAACAAGCTTGCCGATCCGCTATTCACTATCGCAACTGATATTAACTCACTTATTGGTGCGGAATGGTTTCATATACACTTAGAATGAAAGAATGAAAATAAATCGAGCAAAGTGAAAACTTACCTCAGTTTAAAAAATCTTGACTTTAGGTACTTTAACCTGAGAATTTTCGATGCATTGATGGTGATGGTTCTCAACCCACTTCTTTGTGCCCTGCTTGATTCCGGGATTCCGCAGGTTGGTTCCTGGCCGATGAGAGTTGATGCGGCCTCCGCTCTTGCAAGGGCATCTCTCTCCAGGATACTCCTGTGACCTGGTACTCAAACATGTTTCACTCTTTACTGTGCGCTCCTAGGTTGTTACGGTTCAAAATCAAATTTTCACATCTATTAGCAGATGATTCTCCTACCTTATATTGTGTAAAATCCTGAAACCTTGCTATTAATTCTACATTCTATTTTATAATGAACATTCGCCTATGATATGATGTAAATTTGACCATTGAATCTCTATATCTTCGATTGTGTATGTGTTCTGGACATTTTTCATTTCAATCAACTTATCATATTGGTTCTCATCTTAATATTGTTTGAGCGAAATCTTTTCGTACATTATGTTTTTCAGCTTGATGTAATGTCCAAAATGTTTTTTTTTCTACATTCATGCAAAAAGCAAAACTTTATTGAACTATATTCAGTGGAAAAAGAAGTTCTTTATTGCACTAAACAGACAATGGCTTGACTTTGACATAAAGTTAACCAAAAACCACATACAAATTTGCATCGTTTATTTCGTAAAGAATCTCCAAGTTTGAAATTTAAACGTTTTGAATATTACAATAACGAATCCACAACAAACAATGCTAGGACTGAACGGATTTGAAAAACCGAACGATCAAGATTTACCTCCCCTAAAATCGATTGCAATAAACGAACGATACAGATTAATCTGATCAGTCCGATGTAAAAACTGAATGCGCTTAGTGGTTCATTTCAATCCTTGAGAGTTTGTTCGCGAAGTAGGCGTTTATTTGAGTTGATTTCTCTTGCGCTTTATTGACGTCATTCATTGGTTTGTTGGTTGGAAAACATTATTTGCACAGAGGGTGACTTATAGTTGATTTGATTTTAATTCTACTATATCTTCTGACTTCTACCAACCATTACACTAACAATATTGTTAAATATTAGTTGCCAACAATAGTTGTTGAAAATCAGTTCTGCACGAACAGATCATATTTGACAGTTTTTGTGAGTTAAGACAGACGAACATACTTTTCATGTTTCTGACTTTTGACTTTCTGATGGAAAAGGGATAGTATATTGTGTATCTAGTAGTAAAAGCAATACATTCCCGGACGACAATGTAAATTGTTGGCCGAGGCGTTAAGCCGAGGCCAACAAGCATTGAAGTCTGGGAATGTGCTTTTACTACGAGGTACACATACTATTTTTTCTGAAATCGCAGTCAGCATTATCAAAAACTAAGGAATTCTACATATTGTTTTCGTGAATTCAATAACTGTCTAAAATGTAAACAAGCCGGCAAAAATTTTCCCGGCCTAGTCCGGGAAGTACGTACTTCCCGGACTAGGCCGGAAAGTGCTCGAATTTTAATACAAATATTAATATAATTAAGAATTAGAATGTTTCTGTTGGTACCTATCTTCTGTTCGAATTTCAATATATAATACGAATAAGAACTGAAATGTTCGAAATATTCAAATTTGGAATCGTTTCATCCGGTTAACAGATGGGTGAAAGTCGACCTCTCTTCGTCTCTTAGACTAAATGCGTCTCATTTATTTGTTATTCTACATGATTGCCGAAAAAATAGTGTACGCAACACGTCCGAAAACAGTTTTTTCCGGACTTGTTACGTAACTTACTATTCCCGTACCGTTTAGGTCCGAAAACGGTCCGGGAAAGTTCGTTGCTTAGCAACGGACTAAAATACTAGATTAGCGTATTTTGAGGCCTGAAGTTGCTCCGAGAAAGTGGGCATTCTTGAACGATTTCAGAAAATAGTATATTGTGTATTTTTTTAAATTATAAATCTAATAAAGCGACCCCTCACGCCCGGCAGACGGGCGGTTTTGAAATTACAATCTGAAGTAGAACCGACGTGCCAATTCAAACCTTTGGTAACTATGAGGAAGTCATTTTCACCGCAGCTCTCGAACTAGAAGGGATCAGTACGTTGTTAGTAGCTACTGAGAGGGCGAATGTGTTGGACCTTCCAGTTGTCCCAAGACCGTAGGTACCCTGAGCCACTTAGCTACATTTAGTCATATATTATATAATATGATATAATATTCAAAATTTACGTAACCTGTCTTGCATAAATTATTTTCTATGTTAAAATTAATTTTATTGTACTGGGTTTGGACAGCAGTGGGGAAGCATACGGATAAAGCACATTTTTTATAATATTTTCTAAATTTACGAAACCTCTCTTGGCCTAGATTCATTTATTATTAATTTCTGATTTATTATTTAATCCAGATTTCTTTTGGATTTTATCATTCATTGTGAAGAGGGTACTTCATGAAGTTACTAACCCTATCATAATTGTTATTATCAATAACAAGGGTGTCATGTGTTTGTTTTTGATAGTGTTCTTCATGGAGAGAATATTTGTATAATTAATTTTGTGGTTTACAAGCCTAATGATTTTTGATAATCTATATCATTAGATATTCGTATTTCTCTACATTGGACTTTGAGTCCCATTTAACTAGTACTTTCCAGATTGTCACCTTCTCACTTGTCAGCCCTTTGTGATCACAACGGGAGCTTGGAAGGCATCGAAACAACACCGTATAAGGTACTCCCCTATTTGAAGGATTTTTCTGATACGGATTATTAGAGGTTTGTAAACTGAGCGTTTGATATTTCATTCCAATACTAACAGAGTAGTCGTCATACTACGTACCACTGTTCCATTTAGAAACCTCCTTAGAGATCTAGAGCAGCCTGTGTTTTGGGCTGGCTTCTTCAACTCACTGGCGCGGAATAAATTTTAGAAAGAACCCATGGCATCCGAATTGAGTTATTCGGTGACTGCTTTGTTTTCATTTGCTTTCTAATGGTCTTTAATTATTATTATTATACTAATTTTCATAAAGAAGCGTTAGCAAGGTCGCTAAGGTTTTTGTGAGTATCCCAAACTGGTTTGGAAGAAAACCTGCATGATTGTAGGGTCTTTATTATCGCCTGACTGTCGGAGAGAATGACTGCGGGCTGGTTTCTAGGGCCACTCCATGTAATGACTCTCGTACAAATGGAAATAGCCATTACCTCTGCTTGGATTATTTCTGCTTGGTTTCTTTCTATATATTCCTGCCCCGACTCTATTGCTTATACTAGAGCCATTCCTGTTCCAGATTTGCCCCCTTGAAAACGTTGGTATGGTCTTTGATGTGACTTTCCCATCTTGTATAATAGTGGTGTATGTTCCATCACATGAGTAGGTTGAAATAATTTTCTCAGACGACATCTCAGATGTGTCGATTTTTACGACTCCCATTATGCTGGAGTGGCCAAGGTTTTTGCCCCTCCACTGGTCCAAGCACTTCAGTCTGGCGGCAACTATTCTTGTTTCCGCTGCAATATGAAGATGCAGATGAGAGAGTATCAGTATCACTTCCAGGCTAATCGTAAATGTGCTGGACATAGTACCAGTGACCCCGAGTATGGTCAATCTTTGTCAACCAGCCAGTCTCCCTCTGATTGTCACTTGTCCAACCTTTGGCCACCACAGCCGGGCTCCATATCGAGAGATTCACTATCGCTGTTTATAACCAAATTGTCTGAACTTTTAGAGTGAATCAAGTTTCTTCAAAAATTCAAGCACTTTGGGAATTCGATAAAAAATTTTGCCAAAACTATTTGAAAATAAAATAAGATTGGTGACATACTCATGTCAAGTTGTTGTTAGTGTTGCAGTGGAAAAAAGTTACGATAATTGAATGAAATTGAGGACATTCTACCTATGTCACATATCTTATAGTACCAGAGAAATGAGAAAAAAATACAAGAGGTTTGCTGTAAATAACTGAGGTGTTTAAAATTTTTTTTATTATCTTCTCCACTTGAAGAAGCTGTTGTACAGCTAAACGATCGTAGTGATTTTGTAAACCCTTTGTAGTGAAAATCATTCATTTAGTTTCATTATAGATATTAGCTTTTCAATTGTTTCATTTCGGTTTTTCGATATTTGGAATTCAGTATAGTGTAGTACAATTGGAATACATCAAGAATATCAGTAAAATCTTCCGATAACTGAATGAGATGTGCTCATAATTATTTATAATAAAATGAACAACAAAGAATTATCATATCCCACAAATTCAAATATCAAATATATTTCTGGGAACGATTTTCGACACGAAGCTTATCTGGGCTGCACATATCCGACATCTCAGAACAATCATGTCTTAACGGACTAAATCTAATGAGAACCTTGGCCAACCAACACTGGGAAACTCTTTTGACGATTTATAGAACACTGATGATCAGGTCAAAAATCGACTACGGTTCAATCAAATATGATACTGCAACAAAGACTCAACTCAAACAGCTAGGAACGATTCATAAGACTGCAATACGTCTAGCTCTTGGCTTATACAGGACAAGCCCTGTCGAGAGCTTAGACGTAGAAGCCGATGAACCACCCTTAATAATGCGTAGGCAACATCTGAGCCTCTGCTATGCCACAAAACTATCGGCAAACTAAAAAAACCCACCTACGAGAATACTTTCGTGAAGAGATCAGCAGATGTACATTTTCAAACCCCCACTGCTTCACTACCTTTATATGGGCGAATCGAGAAACTGCACTTCAATTTTGAGAATGTCATAACAGTATCCCATCAAAAACCGGCCCATGGACTGTTAAAATTCCACAGTGTAAGACGTATCTTTCTGAATTCCCCAAATACTAAACTCCTGCCACCCTATATCAAACCCTCTTTCATGAACTCAAAGCTAAGTATACTGGTTACGATTGCATTTACACTGATGCCTCCAAGATGATGGGCGAAGATAACTAGGAGCCGCTATCATTACTTCCCACTCAAAACTTTCCTACTGCCTACAAGCAACAATTCCAGTCTATACGGGAGAGCTGTATGCGATAGAAGAAGCCATTTCAGAAGCGCAAAATAACACCAAGACCATAATCTTCACAGACTCTCTCAGTGCCTTAAAAGGAATGATGCAAATGTATCCAAAAAACCAAGTCTTGCAACGAATCAAAAGTGGTCTATCTGAGTTACACCGCGAGAATGAACATTTAGAGGTTGCATGGATTCCTTCACACATTGGAATCGAAGGTAATGTGAAATGGCTGATACCACGGCGAAGATAGCACACGCATACCTCGATGCAATAGTTGTTCCTGTTATACCATATGAAGACTTCAAATGGCGACTAAAAGATCTCTCTAGGAAACAGTGGCAGACTAGATGGAACAATACAAACAATAAACCCCAACCTGATCAAAAATAAAGTAGAAGGGACAAGCAGTCGACAACAAGTCATCCACTCAAGATTACGAATTGGACACACCAGACTGACACACCAACACCTCTTTACGAAAGAGAAACCCAACAAATGCGAGTCTTGTGGATAAAACCTTTCGGTGAAATACATCATAATAGAATGTCCCAGTTATCAACAACAGAGAGAATACCACGGCCTACCGAATAACCTACAGAAAAGTCTCCATGGAAGCAATGTTATCAAAGTTATGAAATTTCTTAAATCAATTAGCATACTGAACTGAATTTACACATATAAATAAGTAACAACATGTAACTACAGTTCCACCGCTAATAACATTCAATGGTTGATGCGGTATATTATAAATAAAAAAATATCTCTGGAATTTATGATTTCAGAGTTTGAAACCGGATTTTTGAAAGAAATAAATGCAACAAAATAATTAAAAATTTATTTTCATAACACCAACACACGTATTTATCCAAATTGAAAAACCTTGAAAACCTTATGATTCCGATAACAGAAAGATTACAAAATCCATATCAATTTCATGACGTGAAGAAGGGTCGATTTGCCAGACGACCTGTTTTGAAATTACAAACACGTGAATAGCATCGAAATTATTAAGTGGATTCTGTCGAATTGTATGTAGAAATGTTGATCTGTAATATAGTTTTTCTGGAAAATATATTTCTCTTTACGAATTTCAACAGCCTGTAAACTCAGTTAACACTTTCAGCCTCAAAACTAACTAGACATTCTACAAACAAAATTGATTCCTATATTCTGGGACTCCCTGTACATATTCTGAAACATATCTGAATAAATCAACAACCACGAAAACGTGAAATTGAAAACTGGTTTCAAGTGTCACCTACAGTTTGGTATAATTAGTTTGCATTACCGAATGATGGTTATCAACAAAACACCCTTGGAGTTCAGCAAAATAAATCATAACGTCTATGTCATATCGTACTTTTATCTTGGACAAGCTTAATGATCCATCAGATCGATCTACAAAAATATTCAAAGACCTATCAAAAAAGCGCTTCAATCTTCAATCGGAAACACTCTCCTCTGGCATCTGAAAAATGTTCTCTTTGTATTATTTTTGTACCATACCAGTTCGAAGATCGGTTCTAATAGAATGATTAAACAAAATATAAAAACACAATTAATTATAAACTATTGATCTTATCATCTTGCCCCAGGTGGCCCGTGGCCGGTTGAAGAAATATATTTGCCCTTGTATCAGAGGCGTACCCGTGAATATTTGGCAACTCTTACATTCTTTTGACTTTGAAAAATAATCTTCACTTGATATCTATATCAATTGGCACGTATTCTCACTGTTCACAAACGACAGGGAACTACACTTTTTTCAATTACAATTCAGAAAGTATATTATGTATTTCAGAAAGTATAATTTTTAATTCATAATAATTAATTGAAATTCAGGTAACATTAAATGAAATTAAGAAATTGTAAATTGTAATTCAGATAAGTAAATTTGTAATGAACAGTCAAATATCAAAAGAATAATTACAAGTACACAAAGAGTGCACTACAATTTGAATATTAAAATGATGAATACAATTACACACAAAATACACTAACAATAATTTATATATAGATTTTTTTTCCAAAGTATTGAATACACCTTCTATGAGTACGTTTTTCAGCAACTTCTTGAATCTAAAATAGTTAGGTTCTTCTCTAATATTATGGGGAATTTTATTGAATATTCCACTCTTCTCAAGATATTCACGTAATCTGACCAATCACGAATCAAAGACAACTTGTATTATCGCGAAAACACCAGCTGTCTCTCAATTCTGATTGGTCTGTCAGCGTTGGTGTTTTCAACGATATAACCATAGATGGCAAAGCAAAGTTTGACATTTTGACAGATCATAATTGTAGGCGAAAACGTCGAAATGAGTCGCATCTTAACTATATAATAAATTATTAGAATTGAAAATATCTTGAGGTTGCAGTCTGATATTGGATTCAAAGAAAACTCTTTGTCATCTTGCCAAGCTTTCGGAAATGTTTATTTCCTTCCTCAGGACAACTACAAAAGGACAATTAAATAAATGGAGAAAAAATATTGAATCTACTTACATAACTAGTAAAAATAGAAATTAGCATCAAAAAAAGAATGTTGTATATAAAAATATTGGACGGATAAAATTTTAAATGAATGTCAATCAACTTCAAAAATGATGAGAAACAATCAAGTAACTCTACTGGGTATATCAGCATTACTATAATTTTTCAACTTATCTATTTAATGCTGATATACCCAGTAGAGTTACTTGATTGTTTCTCATCATTTTTGAAGTTGATTGACATTCATTTAAAATTTTATCTGTCCAATATTTTTATATACATTCTTTTTTGATACTAATTTCTATTTTTACTCAAGTTATGTAAGTAGATTCAATATTTTTTCTCCATTTATTTAATTGTCCTTTTGTAGTTGTCCTGAGGAAGGAAATAAACATTTCCGAAAGCTTGGTAAGATGACAAAGAGTTTTCTTTAAATCCAATATCAGACTGTTACCTCAAGATATTTTCAATTCTACAGTTATTGTCAGTCACGAATTACCTATTTTCATAATAAATTATTGATAGGTATAATACAATTTTTGTGATTATAGTTGATTGATTATGGTTATGATGAATTGATTGTGTTGAAATAGCAGTTCGAAGTTTTTGTTTTGACATTACTTTTTTGAATCTCTATACCTATTTGAGAAAAACAAAAGGACATATAAAAATATAAATAAAGTTGTAATGTTGTCAAATATTTTGTCACAAAAAGAATATTTTGAATTGCAACTTTACTTCAATAAATATTCAGTTTCTCTTGATTATTTCCACAAAATACATAATCCCAACAGATTGTTCATGTTTATAATAATACTTTTAATGCTTCGTGAAAAAATCCAAGAAAATTCCACTCGTGATTGAATTTATCTCATAGGTCTGTCTTTTATTTCTGAACTCAACTGAATTATATCGAGAAAACACCACTCGTCCTGCGGACTCGTGGTGTTTTCTCGAAGCAATTCGGTTTCGTTCAGAAATGAATCGACAGACTTATCGCGAAAATTCAATCACTTGTGGTATTACTACTGACTATTACACGCAATTGCCAGATGAACCAATCAGAAGCTCTAGTCAAGTTCAGATTATCGATAATACCGAACTTGACTCTGATTGGTCTTTCAAGTTCGGTGTGTTCAGCTTCGTATATGTGACAGTTTGAACGTCAAATAAAGGTAATGACGCTATGCACGCATTTAAGAACGAGCAGATTTGGGATAAATTCTATCGAATTAATCAATGTTTCCTGTTTATTGAACTTTAGTTTCTCATATATCAACTTTTCTGTTAATTTCAGCTCATGATCTGAACTGGAAACATACTGCTCCGAAATAGGTGTCGAATTGTTGGCTCTGATATCATGGTGAGATAATCCTGGAATACATCTTCTTTTATTTCTGATATTCGGGGATTTCTGAAAATCCCGCAGTTCGACAAAATTCTGTATCGCAAAAATAACACGAGGTTTTGGACTGCCTTTAATTTTTGTAATTGTGGCATGATTTTGGGTTGTTTTTGTATGTTTAACACGACATATGTAAAGTGCAAATCCCAAGATCAATTTGAATAGGTACTTTATTTTTCATGCAGGATGTGCATTAGCGATTATTTTATTTAGCCAATTTATTATTATTATCACTGCAAAAAACTCATCATAAACCTACTCGTCAATTTGCACTGGATCAATCAATGTGTCAAATGTTTGTTTTGAAATTACTAATAAAGAATAGGTGGCACCTATATAAAGTGAAAGTAATTCATGAATTTAATGAACATGATTTTGATCGCAGACGGGGATTTTTAGAGTGGTCAGCTAGATCTCCTGATCTTACCCCACTATATTTTTTTTGTGATGATACCTTAGGTCAAAATTTTACGTTAAGAGACCTTATATTACATTATTATGAATGAAATATCTTTTATTTCTCGAACAATCTAACATAAGAAAAATGCGTTCTTCTTGAAAGAATTTCTTAGAATAGGGTGATGCCATTTAATAAAAAATTATAATGACGTCATAACTCGAACAGTGATGACGTCATCGAAAAGATGAGTAGACCAGCGGTGGGATTACGTGAGCCATATAGAATTCTATAGTCGACAGTTATGTCTCTGTCTCTCCCGTGAAGTCAACCATAATGACACCTCACTTATTCGATGAAAAGTAGAATTCTATGGCTCACGGAATCCGACCCCAGGGTTCCTATGATACGAAGAGGTTACGAAACAAGTGTCCCCTTGTCTCCTTGTCTAAATCAAGGGGAATACTGAAGAACGGGAGACAATACGTCATTGGAGAAAAATCAAAGTGGCTATCCCGAAATTGGTATCTTTGGTATATTTACATCAATTTGCGAATAACTAAAGTTACTAAAGCCCAATCATAATAAAATAATTTGCCTAATTGACAGATTCTTGTAATATGTATTGCTAGTTGTTAATTACTTGTTTAATATTATCATCATAATACCATGATGATACAATGACATTGTTAAAAAAAAAATGTTTTTTCCGTTAACCAGCTGTCGTCCCCTTACGAACGGCAGCCCTCAGAAGTCGAAACTTGTGCGAGCTAAGGATTAACGAGGTCTTACCTTTTTACGTGCGATTCCTAGCACTTTCTCGGGCCATCAGAAAAAGTTCTGCAGTCGCTAGGGTTTGAACCTTTGACTGGCAGCCAAAAGTGATTGAAACAATGTCGCTTTAACCACTCGGCTACCTGGCCCCGTATTCCATATATTTCCCAAGAATAATACAGTAAAGCAGGAATGGATCAATTTCTGTAGTAAGTCCAAAAAATGGGTACAGTACCTAATGATTTTTCCAGGATTTGTTCAGACCGTTTTAATAAAAGTGATCTAGAAACCAACCTTTGATAATCTCTACTACATGAGAAGTAAAAACAAAGGATTAGGAAAAACAGTGAGATCATACTGCTCTAATGAGAAACATAACTCAGTTTGGTTTTAGATAGAATCTGTTGATAGTCAATATCTTTGCTATGACATCACGATTTAATGTTGTTCCTATTTAGTTATTCCTACCAAGACGTGTTGGCAAAAATCAACTGCAAGTATGTCCACTAGGATATCACATCAATCTGTCATCGATAGTTCACCTATGACATTTCAAGATGCACCTGCAGTTCCATTCGAGATAGAGACATGCTTGCCAGAATCTGTACCCATGGCCGATCTTTTACCATCAAATAATGGTTTGTACATTATATTCTATTCCTGGTGCTATGAGGTGATTGATATGGATAGGTGTTTTTATGCCATTTCAGATGAGGATTCACAGTCTCATTCCACCGCTTGTTTACAAGAACATTGCATAAACAAGAAAAACTCATTGAACAGTTCTGGGCAATAACACTATTGTGCAACAATCATCAGAAGGGATAAACAAAGATCAACACTTTAAAAAAATTAAAATTGTTCTTTCCGTTAACCAGCTGTCAAAAGTCGAAAATTGTGCGAGCCAAGGATTAACGAGGTCTTACCTTTTTACGTGCGATTCCTAGCACGACTTAGAAAGACAAAACCAACAACTGTCAAGGAGCAATTTGTACAGTGGCTTGAATCATAAAATTAAAGACATTTAGTCTGGGACTTTATCACGCCCAACTTGACTTGGTTTTGAAACTTAAAAGAAGTGAGATACTATTATTATTATATTAGAATTGAGAATTTCAGGATAGCCACCTTAATTTCCCTCCAACGACGAAACAAGATACTCGACAAAATCTATGACATTTCGTAACCCCCACCCCTATCAAGGAAACCTGGAGTATACCAAAAAATGCGCAATTGAAAAATAAAATCGACGTGTCTGAGCTTATTTTCCCTAATAGCAATATCAAGCGTTTAATGAATTTGTTCCAACATTTACGTGCTCACTGTACCGGGTGTTTCACAGTGGATGGAACATTAGAAGTATCTGGAGAACAGAAGGACAGATCATTTCGAAAATTTGTGGGCTAGAATAATCAAACTTGCTCTATCCGTCTAAAATATTTTCATCAATACAGTGTTGCCGCTTGTATCAGAAAGTAGTAGCTACTGTGTTATATCAAATGGAATACCTCGTATATTATATCATTTTTGGAATCCTTATAAGATTCTTCACAACTTTTCCACATAATTCTCTTTACCTATTTATGATGATTTCCGAGATAAACATTATTTTGTCCATTTTTTGTGCAAAACCTGACCACTGAAAAATATAAATTTTTTCCCAATGCAAATTTACAAAATATTGCAATTTGGGTTATAGCTGCATAAGACCATTAAGTATTCTGTCGATCAACTGGATCTCAGTTTCAGCATACGAGGAGGCTCAGAAGTGAGTTCCTTCCGGGGACTCATGAAAATGACTGAAACTCCGTATTTTTAAATGAAACACCTTGTGTATTATTACTTATTTGAAAAGCTGTAACATTTTTCAATTTAATTGAGTATACGTTCCCTTACCTATCTCGTACAGTTTGTTAGTTATGATCACTTATGTTATGAATTCGTCTTCAATAAAATAAAAATTGGATAGTGATTTAGATAGTAGGTTATGAACTTATTTCTGACAGAGAACTAACATGTTATTACTTCATTGTCATCCTGTATTCAAGTTGCCTGGGTGTGAAAGTACTATGGCAGAAAATAATTACTCGAATGTGGTTTTGATGGATTTATTCATCATTTATGGTCAAAGTAACAAGAATGTCAGCAGAACATACAGAGAGTTTAATGAAAAGTATGCTGACCTCGAATGAATTCGAGAAATTTATTAGATTGAGTAGAAATTTTAAAATGTTTGTATCATCATGAAAAGCTAAAAGTATCAAAGTCTAACATGTGTATTAATAAATCTAGAAAGATTTAGCGGTTCTGAATCATTTCAATAAATAATGTTCAAAATGTTTACCATACTTTTCCAAACACTTTCTTATGCGAACATCAACGGCATCTATCGTGGCTCTTTGAATTTCATTTGGATCTAATTCCTGAAACGCTAGGGTCACTCGATGTTCGAATGAATTCGAGAAAATTTATTAGATTGAGTAGAAATTTTAAAATGTTTGTATCATCATGAATAGCTAAAAGTATCAAAGTTTAATATGTGTATTAATAAATCTAGAAAGATTTGGCGGTTCTGAATTATTTCAATAAATGTTCAAAATGTTTACCATTCCTTTCCAAACACTTTCTTATGCGAACATCAACGGCATCTATTTCTTTGAATTTCATTTGGATCTAATTCCCGAAACGCTAGGGTCACTCGATATTCTAATTCTTCCCCTGTGTTGACCAGTGTTCTGTAGACTCCTTGCTTCATAGTGCCTCACATATAAAAGTCTAGGAGTGTAAAATTAGGGGATCTAGGGGGCCAGTTCCATGGACCCAAACGTCTAATCCATCGATCGTCAAATATACGGTCCAATTCCAACCCGACTTCTGCAGTGCAATGAGCAGGAGCTCCATCAAGTTGATACCAAGATGATCGATATTGTTCTAGAGTCAGTTCTTCAATGAAATCCCCAACCGTTTTCCTCAAGATATTCACAAATTTTCTAGAATCAAAGTTTTCATCTTTAATCAAAAAGCGCAGTTGATTATCCATAATTAAACAGAAAACGTTGAAACAAAATTTTTCTTAAAATCCCATTTTTCTTGTGACATGCGGATTTTCGGAAGATTCCTTCTGTTGAAAATACCTTTCCTCGAAAATTTTGATTCATCAGTACATATTATCTTCTTGAGAAAATCTTCGACTACTTGTGTACGCACCATCAACATTTCACATAGTTCAATCCTTTGCTGAGCGTCTTGGGGCTTGAGAGCTTGAACTTTATGAAAGGACCCCGCACAAATTAAATGGGAAATGGATCCCTGTCGTATTGGCTGAAATTTGGATATGTTGTAGTTTATACCCTTTTGATCAAAAGTCTCCATTGGCCCGATATCTAAAAATGGACAGTTATTTAGGTATCGAAAGTCAAAAGTTGCAACTTGTGCAAATCGACCATGTATAAATGACTTTGTGACAGGAATAATTACAATTTCTGAATTGTCAATAAATGTCGAGTTTCTACAAAAGGTAGTGTTTTGAAGATTCTTAAGGTCGACTTATAAACTTTCCGTTTCGTTTGCCGTTACCGTTGCCGTCTACGTTCGCCGTTCCGTTACCAGTTCAGTAGATTGAAATGTGTAAGACCATTCATAAACTCCGTTGACCGATGCCGTCTACCACTAGCATGAGTTTATGAATGATCTTATGCATTTCAATATACTGAACTGGCAAAGGAACGGCGAACGCAGACGGCAACGGTAACGGCAAACGGAACGGAAAGTTTATGAATCCACCTTTATACACGCATTATTTCGAATAATATGGCTTTTAGAAGAAAATGCTGACAAATCTGAAATCGCCATACGCAGACGAGAGCAAAGAAAGACATGCAAATCCTTTTTCGATCGCGTGAGAGATTTGCACTAGTCGCAACTTTTGACCTTCGATAACTAAAAAACAGTCCATTTTTATGTCTCGGGCCCGTGGAGACTTTTGATCAGAAGGGGATAAACTACGAAATATCCAAATTTCAGAAAATTCGACAGGGATCTATTTCTCATTTGATTTGTGCGGGGTCCTTTGTAGTCATGCATTCCGTGTTCCTTCAGAATCCTATGAACTGATGAAAGTTTCACACCTAAATCGTGAACCGCACTAAGAATGGAAGCTTGAGGATTCCCGTGGAAATATGTCAAAGCATTTATTGCGTTGTCCTCATTACCTGTCACAAGTCTAGGCAAGTTTCTTGTTACTCTCACAGAAGATCCAAACATTTCAAAATTCCTCTTCAATCTAATGAATATTCTCAAATTCATTCGAGGTGAATCAGCATCCTTTTCAATAAACTCTCTGCATGTTCTACTGATATTCTTGTTACATCGACCATAAATGATGAATAAATCCATCAAAACCACATTCGAGTAATTATTTTCTGCCATAGTACTTTCACACCCATGCAACTTGAATGCAGGATGACAATGAAGGAATATCATGTTAGTTCTCTGTCAGAATGAAGCCTACTATCTAAATCACTATCCAATATTCATTTTATTGAAGACGAGATAGATATAGGGAAAGTATACTCAATTAAATTGAAAAATGCTACAGCTTTTCAAATAAGTAATAATATACAAGGTGTTTCATTCAAAAAACGGAGTTTCAGTAATTTTCATGAGTCCCAGGAAGGACTCACTTCTGAGCTTCCCTGTATGCTGAAACTGAGATCCAGTCCATCCACAGAATACTTAATGGTCTTATGCAGCTATAACACAAATTGCAATATTTTGTAAATTTGCATTGGGAAAAACTAGATATTTTTCAATGGTCAGGTTTTGCACAAAAATTGGACAAAATAATTTTTATCTCGGAAATCGTCATAGTTAGGTATAGGGAATTATGTGGAAAAGTTGTGAGGAATCTTATAAGGATTCCAAAACTGATATAAGATACGAGGTGTTCCATTTGAAATAACAAAGTAGCTACTACTTTCTGATAAAAGCGGCAACACCATATCGATGAAAATATTTTAGACGAATAGAGCAAGTTTTATTATCCACGCCCACAAATTTTGGAAATGATCTGTCTTTCTGTTCTCCAGATACTTCTAATGTTCCATCCACTGTGAAACACCCGGTATATGCATGAGAAGGCTGAAGTGAAATTTGATGTCGGCGTTCAATCACGTTTTCTGAGAAAACTGGTGCATTTTGTTGAAAATTAATAAAAATCATTCTTGTAGTGAATTGAAGCCCTTTATTGTTAGAAGCCTTATTTATTCCGAGGTAAAACCAATTTGTTTTTCTTCAAATAATTTTTATTTGAGTTCCACCTCCGGATTTTTGGCAAACAATTTTTCATATTATTTGTCATGGTATATTACCGTTAGACTTCGCAATTTACATTTCGAGCTGTGGTCAAGACAGAGTCACATTCTAACAACAATTTTTACTCCCGCTTGTTACGCGACTATTATCTGCTTATACAGGGTGTTTCAAATTCGATCCTCACCATTGGGATCTCAGAAAAAATGAGAGATACGAAGATGGTTGAATTGGGGTAAAGTTGCGCATTTACATGACTGACAATATGCCGTTGAGAAAGTTCTGAAATTCCGAGGATATCCGGAGAAATCTGGAAAAAACAGGAATTTTGGAAAATGGTTTTTATTTGTTTCTTGCTTTATTTTTCGAAGAATTCGAAAATAAATTGCACTTGCACATTGCCACTGTTTTCCTGCTATGAAATGGTGTTTTCATATTTCGACGTTTCGTCTTCCGGCCACCATCATCTATTTTATTTTTTCTTATGGGCGCTTTATTGGATTCTTTCTGTTTTTGATAGAACCAGATTTTACATTTTCAATGATGTATCATAAGTTATTTTTTTTTCGAAAAATTGGATATATTGGAAAAGAATAATTCTTATCATAAAAGGCTCTGACTTTGATGTTTATAAATTTGACTCTCAATTTGTAACACTCAATGGCATATTGTTATTATACAAGTCATTGAATTTTTGGCGAAAAATGGCTTTTACGAATGAAGAAAAAAGAGATATGATACAAAGAACCCCCCACCATTCTAATGGAAAATGGGTCCCGGTGAAATTCGATAAATTTTTGATATGATGTAGTTCAAGTCAAGCTGATCAAAAGTGTCCATGGGCCCAACTCAATCCTATGGCTAGTTTTCGAGATACAGGGCGTCAAAGTTGGTAAGTGGCCATTTCTTTAAAGTAGTATTGCTTTCAGGAAAACATATAAAATAAAAATGTATTTTGCGACAGATATTGCTTACCCATACAGCAATACTTCTAGACTGGTTTTTTGATAAAAAATATTGTTGGATACAGGGTGAGTCCAGCATTATTCTAAATGAAATTCTCAATCAATCCTACGAAGTGAAGATGTGACCAAACCAAGTACCAAGTATCACACTGATATGCTCATCATTTGAATATGTCAAAATTGATAAATTCAACATTTTGTACAGGGTGAGTCAAGATGTGACAGTTTTTATGGTGACATTTTGTATATTTTTATTTTATATTTTGAGCTTTAGGGATACTTGACCGCCAACCATTCAACATATTTCTTGAACAAAATTGATATACAGTATGAGACAAACACTAGGTGAAGACAAAAATTGCGAAAAGGAGATTTTTTATAACTCATCCTGTATTTGATTTGCTGAATTTTTGATATGATGAAGTTCAAGTCAAGCTGATCAATAGTGTTCATGGGCCAAACCTTGAAAAATAAACAGTTTTTTCTCTACCAGGTGTTGAAGATTTAGAGATAAGACTAACTCAGTTATCCACATATTCCACCGAGCTTATAATCATATTTTTTGTTTTCAATTCTCACTTCAAGAGTTTGGTAAAGGATGATCATTATATACAGGGTGAATCATTTTCAATGGTCAATGTTGAAATAACGACTAAAACCAGACACCATTATTGAACTCATCCATCTAAAATAATATTCTGTGATAATTATATACTTACTGACTGACCCTTCGATCATTACCAATTGAAAAAAACTTGTACAAAGAATATTAAAAAATCTGATATATTTCAAGCATTTATACTGATTTCAATTCAGGAATATTTAAGAAAAAATATTGTCAGAAGTTATTCTCGTATTGTTGGTTTCCTCCTATTATTACTATTCTATGGGTGTTTTCCCGGACGTTGCTAATATTATTATTAATAATAATACTCCCTCATGAACACTCGTAGAGCGTACCCTGACCGGGCAGAGGACGGTTATTATTATTATTTTAGCCGTGGCGCTCCGGGACAACTTACTGATTTTTGGTGGCTTATTTACTTTTCAACTAAAGGAAAACCCGGAAAACCTACAGCTCCACCTCGGGTGGTCGGTGTGCACTCCAAGCTAGCACTACACGGAAATGGCATCTAGACAACTCACAATACACTTGATTTCCAACGAGGTATATGGTCGTCTATCGATAGTTTCGTTGCGATAACATGAAAAATACACTTTTCCCACCACTTTGTTGGAAGTCTGAAGACCCACAGTACCACCCCACCCTCTCAACCCTCTCTCTCTCTATCTCTTCTCTTTTCCTCTCGCTCTCGCTCTCTCTTATATTTTATTTGTTTTTGAACTGACCAACCCAGCATTCGAATTCTTTACCGAGATATTTGTTCCCTGAGAATTGAAATGTTCAAAAATTAAAAATCAATAAGATTTTTCTTTTATTCACACGATGTTCCCTGGACGTAACAGGAATTTTCCTTTTGTGAGAAGCTGGAAATGAAAAATGTAAAAATATTTTAATATAAATGAAACGAATCGACAAATATAGATCAAAGTGTTTGAAACGGTACCCTTCAACACCTTGTAGAGAAAAAACTGTTTATTTTTCAAGGTTGGGCCCATGAACACTATTGATCAGCTTGACTTGAACTTCATCATATCAAAAATTCAGCAAATCAATTACAGGATGAGTTATAAAAAAATCTCCTTTTAGTAATTTTTGTCATCACCTAGTGTTTGTCTCATACTGTATATCAATTTTGTTCAAGAAATATGTTGAATGGTTGGTGGTCAAGTATCCCTAAAGCTCAAAATATAAAATAAAAATATACAAAATGTCACCATGAAAACTGTCACATCTTGACTCACCCTGTACAAAATGTTGAATTTATCAATT
Organism: Chrysolina oricalcia; assembly: GCA_944452925.2. Lineage (NCBI taxonomy): Eukaryota > Metazoa > Arthropoda > Insecta > Coleoptera > Chrysomelidae > Chrysolina > Chrysolina oricalcia. The sequence goes on from OX101816.2 coordinate 15,691,443, forward strand.
TTGACAAATTCAAATGATGAGCATATCAGTGTGATACTTGGTTTGGTCACATCTTCACTTCGTAGGGTTGTATGAGAATTTCATTTTGAATAATGCTGGACTCACCCTGTATCCAACAATATTTTTTATCAAAAACCAGTCTAGAAGTATTGCTGTATGGGTAGGCAATATCTGTCGCAAAATACAATTTTATTTTATATGTTTTCCTGAAAGCAATACTACTTTAAAGAAATGGCCACTTACCAACTTTGACGCCCTGTGTCTCGAAAACTAGCCATAGGATTGAGTTGGGCCCATGGACACTTTTGATCAGCTTGACTTGAACTACATCATATCAAAAATTCATCGAATTTCACCGGGACCCACGAGGAACCACGAGCATCACGAATTTCCATTCTAACCGAGTAGCATACTATACTTTCTCTACGATCAAAGATAGGAAACGTGACAGCAATAATTTTGACACTTACTCAAATTTTGCCACTACGATGACAATCAACTGCGTCAAGGCTAATGTTATTGTTGCCAACCAGTGTGAGAATGTTATTGTTGCCAACCAGTGTGAGAATATTATTCTATCACAAGAGAGAGAATGTAAATAAATTTTTCCGAAATCGTTCAAGAATGCCCACTTTCTCGGAGCAACTTCAGGCCTCAAAATACGCTAATCTAGTATTTTAGTCCGTTGCTAAGCAACGAACTTTCCCGTACCGTTTTCGGACCTAAACGGTACGGGAATAGTAATTACGTAACAAGTCCGGAAAACACTGTTTTTTTGGACAAGTAGACCAAATTCTAGGACGAGCGTTAGCGAGTCCTGGAAGTCTGCGAGTCCAACGTGTTGCGTACACTATTTTTTCGGCAACCATGTAGAAAAACAAATCAATGAGACGCATTCAGTCTAAGAGAAGAAGAGAGTTCAACTTTCACCCATCTGTTAACCGGATGAAACAATTCCAATTTTTAATATTTCGAACATTTCAGTTCTTATTTGTATTATATATTGAAATTCGAACAGAAGATAGGTACCCACAGGAACATTCTAATTCTTATTTATATTAATATTTGTATTAAAATTCGAGCACTTCCCGGCCTAGTCCGGGAGGTACGTACTTCCCGGACTAGGCCGGGAAGTACTACTTTCCCCCATGAAAAAGTGTCCGGGAAGTGAACACTTCCCGGATGGTTGCCGAAAAAGTACTTTCCCGTATCGAAAACGATACGGGAAAATTTTTGCCAGCTTGTTTACATTTTAGACAGTTATTGAATTCACGCAAACAATATATAGAATTCCTTAGTTTTTGATAATGCTGATTGCGATTTCAGGAAAAATAGTATGTGTACCTCGTAGTAATAGGTCACTCCCGGCTCACCCATGGTTACCTGATGTCTTCACAGAATCCCCCTACCTGTGAATTCTGTGACAGTGTAAGACTCACAATTCAGCACATACTTTTAGATTGCCTGCACTACAGCCAAACTCGCCGCAAACATAATCTCAGAGGAACTCTCAAAAACTTTCTTGGATCACCTAACCAGTTTGAGGTTGTAATACAGTTCCTCAAAGACTGTCAACTGTTTGATTCAATTTGATTTTTATTATGTAACCAAATGTATCATAGACCCGTGTCAGTGGCCATTAGATGCCGAGACACGTTAATTTCAATAAAAAAAAGCACATTCCAAGACTTCAATGCTTGTTGGCCTCGGCTTAACGCCTCGGCCAACAATTTACATTGTCGTCCGGGAATGTATTGCTTTTACTACTAGATACACAATATACTATTAAATTGCATGGGGGCAGAGATGTTGCAGAATATTTCTTCAATCTCAAGAGAGAGAATTCCAGCATTCTGTAATCAAATTTGATTTCAGAATTGGTAAATTCTGTGATGATCGTGGAGAAATACAATTCCGATGTCCTACCACTGTTTCTATTGTATTTGTAATAAAGGACCACGCACGGTTCTTATGGAAAATGGATCCCAGTGGAATTGGCTGAAAATTCAGTATAATGTAGTTTATGAAGTCCTGATCAAATGTCTTCATGGGCACAACGAGATCTGATGGACAGTTTTTGAGATACAGGGTGTCAAACATGAAGAGGCAGCGTTGTTACTTGCCTTCAGAAAATCAATAATGTGGCGCTTATTTTGTTACAAACAGTTAAGGATAATGATTGCAATCTTAATATTGTCGACACGAATTATAATGAAAAGTTCTGTTACTCCGTATACAGGGTTATTAATAATTACATAATGTTTATGTAAGTCTTTGAACAAAATCAGTCAAACGCAAAAGCTCGTAGACCTGCAAAATTGGTAAATATTTGATTTTGATATAGGGTAATCTGAGATTACTATTGAACAGGGTCACCCAAAATTTTCCTATTTAGATGTATTTTTTTATTTTTTTTAGGAACATGTGTATACAAATTAATCATAAAGTAGAAAATTAAATAAAAATGGTCAATATTTATGTCTATTTGTTGCATCTTATACGGATCCTGGTGAATGGCATGATGATGCAGCTTTCGCTTTCACATGGAAGACTACTGCATTAACCCTGCGTTACATATGTGGGGTATGATGGACCCCAGCCGCCGAATATCGCTTTGAAAATATGCCAAACGTAAACTTACGCGCACCCCCCTCCTAATAGCTTCCAAAATATGTCCGCATCATCGAATTCAGGCATTCCTGCAGTACCTTGTAGACAGTGAGTGAAGTTATAGGGAATTTAAGTGCTCTGGGGTGTGTCAAACCCCACATATGTACTGACGTTCGTTATTTTGACACTATAGGTAAGTTGTTATTTTGGACTATTTTAGATCAGGAGAATCAGTTTTCAACATTTTCTATAGCTCAAATAATATGGCAAACTCATACGAAGAGGAACAGAAGAAGCTTCAAGCTCTATGGGCTGAAGGTGAAAGTGATGACGATGTAATTGAATCAGGAAGCGAAGGCGACATTGATCACATTTCTGAGAGCGATCACAACACCGACTCGGAGCAGGATATCACTCCCGAAGATGAAATGCCAGCAAACCTGAACCAACAGGACACAAATATATCAGAAAATGAACCTCAGAATCAATCAAAAAATGAAAATACTTACGGGACTGTACGAAGAGGAAAAGATGGATCGAAATGGAATAAGCTTGCTTCAAATGCACGGGTTAGAACAAGAGCAGATAACATAATTACTCATTTGCCGGGTGTCAAGCAATATGCAAAAAACGCTAAAAGTTCTTTGGATTGTTGGAGGCTGTTTTTTGATCGCCAAATGATCGAAGGTATAGTGCGATGGACCAATATCAAAATCCAGCAGAAATCCTTTGCATATCAAAATAAATGCTTGGTGAAAGCAACTGATGTCTCTGATATTGAAGCATTCATTGGACTCCTTTATTTGGCAGGAATGTTTCATTCAAATCGTCAAAATCTGAGAGACTTATGTCAAACGGATGGAACTGGAATCGACATATTTCCTAATACGATGTCCATGAATCGTTTTCAATTCTTGATGACTTGTCTTCGATTCGATAACATCAATAATCGTCAAGACAGAGTAACAATTGACAAATTAGCTGCTGTACGAGGAATATTAGAAAAATTTGTCGAAAATTGTAAGCAGTCGTACACTCCCTCGCAATATGTGACGGTCGATGAGAATTTGGAGTCTTTCCGCGGCAGATGTCCCTTCAGGCAGTATATACCCAATAAGCCTGCCAAATGTGGGATAAAAGTGCAAGCTTTAGTTGATGCCCGTTCTTACTATGTTCTGAACTTGGAAGTATATGCAGGAAAACAGCCAGAAGGGCCTTACAATCTCAGTAACTCTCCATCAGATACCGTAGAGAGGCTCGTGCAACCTATTTCTGGTACAAACCGAAATGTCACATTTGACAATTGGTATACTAGTCATGAATTGATGATGAAGCTACTGAAAGAGCATAAACTGACATCAGTAGGTACGGTCAAAAAGAACAAACGATGTATTCCATCACAATTTCTTACAGTCAAGAATAGAGAACCAAAGACATCTCTATTTGGTTTCCAAAAAGATATCACACAATTATTTTATGTGCCAAAAAAAATAAAAATGTTCTGCTGATGTCTACTATGCACCATGATGGAGCTATCGATGAAGCAACAGGAGAGAAGAATCTTTCCGAAATGATAAGCTTTTACAACTTCACTAAAAGTGGAGTAGACGTAGTTGATGAACTTTCTGCATCATACAACGTGTCGAGGAATTCACAGAGATGGCCTCTCACTGTCGTGTTTTCTCTCTTGAATACAGCCGCTATAAATGCTCTAGTGATATACAGAGAAAATAATCAGGATTTTAGACTAGCCAGAAGAATGTTCATCAAAACGTTGGGCTTAGAACTTATCCAGGACTATATAATCAAAAGGAGTAATAATCCAACAACAATTCTGCAGTGCCACCTGCTAAGATCGTGAAGGTCTCTGGAGAGATGTTCCATGTGTCCAAGGAGTCGAGATCGCAAGACTAAACATTTCTGTGCGTACTGTAAATCACTATTGTGCATGGAGCATGCTGTGATTACTTGCCAAAATTGCATGGTTTCAGACAGCGATTAATTTTTTTTCTCTCTGTTTTTCAATCTGCAATTCTTTTCTTTGTATTTCATCATAATCACATTTTAGTTTCAGAATGTTCATTCCGGGGTGAGATGTTCATTTAATCTCACATGATTTTTTTTTGTCGCGGTTTTTTTTTGGTACATGAAAAACTAGCCTTTTTCAGTTTATATCAGATTTCTTGAAATAAAGCCTATTTGATTATTCCTTGCGTGTTTTTATTGTTCCGAGATGATCTCCTGATACTATGGAACAACGAAATATCAGAAAAGGAACAAGATAAAAAAAATACGATTTTTCAGGTAATGGGGTTTGTCACACCCCACGTATGTACTGATGCAACAATCATCCACGTATGTAACGCAGGGTTAAAAATGTTGATGCATACCACAAAAAGCATACGAAATTATCGTTATGTGGAAGGTATCGACACTTCCGAGCACCAGATTTACAAGTGGAGTAATATCGATCTAGGGCATTTTATTATTCATTAAGCATTTATAATATGTGTATAAACATTCAAATTCATCGTCACTCAAACTACTCTCGTGCTATATTCTCGTCAAATTTATTGCTATATTTTTGTAAGAATGTCAAGATTTCTCATCTTATGTTCGGTTAATGCTATGTTATCCAATAATTATTACTTAATGGACGGTTCTAAAATATATCCTTGCCTATCTGAATGATGTGCACATGATTTAATCCTTTCGGAAATATAGCCCCATATTCGACAGATAATGAAGATCTTCATCGCCGGTACATACCGTGTGAGTCACTAGTTATTAGTCATTTTGGGCATTTGTTCCATCTTTACTCTTGTAGCAATACTCGTCTCAATTCTGTTATCCCGAGCCTTTTAGCAGTTTCAATATTATTATTTTAAACTTTAAGAGTTTGTTTTAGATAATTGCCAAAATTGCAAATCAGCATAAATTTACAGGGAGTTTTAATATAATAAATGAATTCTATTTGTCTTGTAATTATCTGTATGTGTAATCTGAATACACATTCAAATTAAATATGAGTTTGAAGGTGAATATATATATAATTATTTGATTTAACTATTTTTTGATAACTTCTACTATATGTGATAATAAAGCCGGTTGTCACATCTAATGAATCACCCTGTATATTAAAACAAATCAATGTATCGCCGGTGTCCAGCTATAATTCAATACCCTTTACAGAAAATTAAAATATGAAGCGCACGGTGTACTAGGTGAGGTGTACTACGTTCGATTAAATCAAAGAGACCCTGTATAATAGTAACTTCAAATCACCTAGTATCAAATTCAAATGATATATACATATTCTGCAAGTCTACGATCTTTGCATTTGACTGATTTTGTTTGAATTACATAAAAAATTTGTAATTAATAATAACCCTGTATACGGAGTCTTAGAACTTTTCATTATAACTCGTGTTGAAAATATTAAGATTGCAATCATTATCCTTAAATGTTTGTAACAAAATAAAAGTCACATTAATGATCTTGTAAAGGCAAGCAGGGTCGGACTGGACAGGGCGGCAGGGCGGCAGTTGCCGCCTGGGCCAACCTTAGAAAATGTGGGGGGCCAAAAGCAAAATGTGGGGCCAAATACAAAATGACACAAACACAACTAAATAGTATACAGTTCCACTGATCATTGACCCTAATCCCTTATCATCTTCAAGTTGATAGTAATCGTTAAGGTTCATATAAAGTCAAATATTTCGCGTATCTGAACTGTAAGATGGCACTGACAAGATATATTTTTCTTACCATAGTGACAGCGTTCTTTCACAATATTTTCAAATAAATTAGTTTTCTGCTGGAATATCTATCGAATATTCAACGGTCAACCCTACTGCAAATGTATTGTTGCCAAATACTTGTGAGGAAACTATCATATTTGGGGGTTTTTAGATTAGTAAATAATCTGATAGTTTCCTCACAAGGAAAATAGAAAAAATAAAGAAAAATAATAATTGTAGTAAAATACTATAAGTTTGGATGAGCCTTTAACATTTGGAGTACTGCGAAATAGCTCACAGGATAATTAATCATTATCTGGTATTGATTGTGGTAGTGTAGTTCAATGCATTATGTAGCTATATTGTCAAGGGGGTTGTGAGAAAAAAGGTGAGACGCCATCTTCTCTCTTCTATTATTCTTTCCATTGTGAAGTGGACTAGTAACGATTGAATCCATACCTTCTCTACCGTTTGTAATTTGGTGGTTTATTTCATTGTTTTTCGGAATTATGAGTTTATTGTTTTTTTTTTTTTGAGGTTTTAAGGTTCTTTCTTTCTTTTATTTTCTTCTCTTTTCCAGCTCTTCGTATAGGCTTATTGTTCAATGGTCTACGAAATATTTCAGTTTTGCATTATTTCTGGGTTTTTTTGTGAATGTATACTTCGCGGGCCTCATTAAAAGGTGTGGTCCATTTCCTTTAAAGCTGGTTCATGCTTTTTCTTAGATTTTGGTTTATTGATGATGCCTGTGCCGTCGGTTTTCCTGTGGAAGGAGATCTTGGGAATCTTTGGTATTGCCCTTTTTTTCCGGTTCACCTGTATATTATTTTTTATTATTTTTTGTATTCATTTCGTTTGTATTTCTGATATTCGGGGTTACAGTGCCCATGGGTTTGTTATAGATATAGTCAGTCTGTCCTTGATCTTGCTTGGATTAGATTTGCTTTTAGCACAAACAACAATATTGTTGGTAAAATTCAAAAAGAGCAGCTAATACGAACAACTCACTATAATTCATTTTTATCAATATTTTTCAACTTTGTGAGCTGAACTCTGCCTATTATGCCGTTATTTTTTATGTATATAATATAAAGTAATTTGAAAACAACTGGAATGGACAATAAAGACGATATTATGGTTATAATTATTATTTTTCAATTCTGTTTTGCGTCCTGTTTTAATTCCAAAACTGATATTTTAAATCGCAAAACACAAAACATATCACTTACATACTTCTTCAACTGTATTCAAGAACTCTAAGGCTTTAGGCAGACCAATCCAACATCCAACTGATGAACTGACAAACCCCTAGGGACGTAACTTTCATTTTCGAAAAATTAAACAAATTACATTGGTTACCGCTGTCTAGAACTATAGGCAACGCTGTACAGTGAATATGACAGTGACAATAATTCTGTGCAATACCTTGTGGACAGTAGCAGAACTGTTTTTGTCTTTTCGTTCATGTACTACAGAGGAATCACTTACTGAAGTAATTTACCGTTTTTTGTCCGAGGTTTTGAAAATCGTTATTAAAAATATAAATCGTTTGATTTTATTTCTGAAAAATGGTATGAATAATTCCTCAATGTTCAGTCTTTTAAATTTCATATAAATATTACTTACAAAGCGATTCTTCTCAACTGTCTTTGATTTTATAAAGAGATTTTCAGATTTTTTTTTAATTGTGAGGTAACGTTGAAGTAGAAAATTCTGAAAAAAATCGTGATAATCTTTTAATTTGACATTGATATGTCATGATATTTGAAATGGAATCTGATGAACGGTATTTGGGAAAATTAAAAAAATCCTTTAAAAATTATGTTTTTATTTTTTCCTAGAAAACTGTTCATCAAATTTTCTTCTACATCTCTCTTATTATTCAATTTGGATGACAAAATAATTCGAATTTTTTTTCAGAATTTTTATCCTTGCCGTTAATTTTTCCATGGCTTTATATGAAACTCAATTCGAAATAAAAATAAAAATATTATTTATCGCCGGCCTGGCTCTGCTCAGCTCAGCCACTCGCTCCCCGCGCCGTCGCCGCTGCTGAACTTTGAGAGGGTAATTTCAAAATTAAAATTAATTAAAACTCGATTAAGATCTGCGTCAGAAGATGATCTGTTGAAATAATTGCTAGTAATAAACATTGAAAGAGATTTGCTTTAAAATATTGATAATAAATAACACAGAAATAAGTAAACTTTTAAGTGTAGACTTATGACATATTTCTGCCGTCCCTTGGTAAAAGTTTATTAACTGGAATTATTAGGTTTTGAATTGTATTTAATAGGTGAAATGTTCATGAAGCTTTCACCGAATATTTTGAATTTTGACCCATTCCATGATGCCAAAGCCGCATGCCACGATTTTTTTATTCAACTTCTACTCCTAAAAGTTGCTAGGTTTTACCATGGGAAGAAAGATTGATGTTCCTTTACTTTTTGAGTACCATAACAAAACCCTTAGAAGCAAACTTTTGTTGTAGTGTTCTCTATATTTTACAGTTATTGAAATTATTTTATTTTCTGTTCTTACTTCCTACTTATCGCTCTTATTTTTATAAATTACGAATATTTACTTTTTTTTTGGAATCCTAAAAAGCTTTTACTTTTGTTTTAATTCAATAACCTTTTTTATATTTTATGTGTTATTCTACTTTTCAATTTAAAAATTTATTTTTGTAATTTAGTAGTTTTATTATTGAAAGTTGGCAAATGATGGAGGTTCAAACTCATTATAAATATTTTTTTTAATGGGAAAGTGGTGGGCCAAAACTTGTTATAAATAAGATTTTTTCAATGGGGAAGTGTTGGGCCAAATAGGTACACTGCCACGTGGGCCAAATGGCCCCAGTCCGACTCTGAAGGCAAGTAATAACCCTGTCTCTTCATGTTGTGTCTCAAAAACTGTCCTTTAGATCTCATTGTGCCCATGGAGACATTTGATCAGGACCCATTTTCTACAAGAACCGTGCGGGTTCCTTTGTATCATATCTCTATTTTCTTCATTCGTGAAAGACATTTTTCGCCAGAAATCCAGTGATTTGTACAATAACAAAATTTCATCGAGTGTCAAATTGAAAGTCAAATTTAGAAACATCAAAGTCAAAGCCTATCATGATAAGAATTAATTTTTTTCTATATCTCCAATTTTTCGTGAAAGAATGATAACTTATGATTACATCGTTGAAAAGGTAAAATCTGGTTCCATTAAAAACAGAAAGAATCCAATGTAGCGCCCTTAAGAAAACAATAAAGTTGATGATGGTGGCCGGAAGACAAATCGTCGGATAGCAAATCCAAAAACACCATTATGTAGCAGGGAAAAAGTGGCAATGTGAAAGTTCAATTTATTTATTTTCGAATCCTTCGAAACATAAAGCCAGAAAAAAATAAAAGCCATTTTTCGAAATTTCTGTTTTTTCCGGATATCTCCGGTTACACTCGGAATTTCAGATCTTTCTGAACGGCATACTGTTAGCCAGGTAAATGCGCAACTTTGCCCCAATTTAATTAACCATCTTCGTATCTCTCATAGTTTTCGAGATCCCAATGGTAAGGATGGAATTTGAAACACACTGTATATAGAAACTCAGCTTTGCTGACTTTTGGGTTGACTGGCAACAATTTTCCGCGAAACAAGAGGTATTAAAAAATGTGTCATCAAAATACTCAAGTAATTTTGTTCTAATATTGGGCGTTTATCCTGGACTAATATGGTTTTGAAGATTTGACACACGTCAGTAACTACCAAAAATTTGACTTTACGTTGGAACCAAATCCAAATCATTAAGTGTAATTACCAGTGATAACAACGGTATGGCTTCGAAATGCAGAAGTAAAGTATGTAATCCCCCTAAATCGAGTTCAGGCATTTCCGTCACACCAGAAATAATAGCAGGTTGCCAAGAATTGATCCTGACCGACGATCAGCTACAAACTTATATGACTTCCTTCCTTGATAATATCCATAGAGGTCTGAAGAAAGATACCAATCCCACTGCAGTAGTTAAATGCTTCCCAACTTTTGTCCAAGATCTACCCGATGGTACGGAAAAGGGCAAATTCCTTGCTTTGGATTTAGGTGGAAGTAACTTCCGAGTCCTGCTTGTGAAACTCGATGGACAAAACTGTGAAATGGAATCCAAAATATTCGTCATAACACAAGAAATAATGGTTGGTGCCGGAGTGGGGCTATTCGACTTCATTGCGCAGTGCTTGGCAGATTTCTCCAGAGAATTCGGTGTTATTGACGAGTCTCTTCCATTAGGTTTCACCTTTAGTTTTCCCGTAATACAGAAAGGCCTAACCATAGGAATCTTGGAAAGATGGACTAAGGGATTCTCATGTGAAGGTGTAATTGGTGTTGATGTGGCCCATTTGTTGAGAGAAGCTATAGAAAGGAGAAATGATGTGAAGATCGATGTATGTGCTGTTCTAAATGACACTACGGGTACTTTGATGTCCTGTGCTTGGAAGAATAGAAACACACGTATTGCACTCATCGTCGGTACAGGCACTAATGGCTGTTATGTGGAGAAACAAGCTAACGCTGAACTCTTCGATGAACCTGACATGGGTTCTGGTAAAGTCATCATAAACCTGGAATGGGGCGCGTTTGGAGATGATGGGGCATTAGACTTTTGTCGAGTAAAATACGATATCGACATCGACAAAAAATCTATAAATCCTGGTATGCAGTTACATGAAAAAATGATATCAGGTATGTACATGGGTGAATTGGTGAGACTGGCAGCTGAAAGATTCACTAAAGAAGGATACATGTTTGCATCTACAGGATCTGAGAAATTATTCACACCCTATCTTTTCGAAACAAAATTCGTCTCTGAAATCGAAAGTGATCCACCGGGAACTTATGAAAACGTGAAACGAATATGCAATGCAATGGATCTTTCGAGTGCTACCGAACAGGATTATGTTAATCTCAGATATCTCTGCGAACGCATATCAACAAGAGCTGCGCATTTGGTGTCTGCAGGATTGACAGTTCTGATAAGGAAAGTTGGAGAAAAAAAAGTTGCCGTTGGTATAGATGGTACAGTCTATAAATATCATCCCCATTTCCATAATCATATGGTCGCGAAAATCAAACAGCTGATCGAGCCAGATTACGATTTTGAGCTTGTATTATCCGAAGATGGGAGCGGTAGAGGAGCTGCGTTGGTGGCAGCTGTTGCTGCAAGAGTTAAAGCGATGGCTGCACAATGAAGAAATTAGCACAATATTGAGAAAAATCATGATTATAACTGATGAGTAAAATATCTATCCAGGAAATTATTTCGGTGTCTGTTATTTGAAGCTAGTCTTAAATCACAAATTTTATGTTCTCAGCAAATAGTCAATTACATTTTAACTAGATTCATGCTACTCACTTATTTCAGGTTTTCACATGGCTAACTTAATGGTGATGTTTAAATATGAACTGTTCTGAGGTAAATTGAAGGTCTTGGCATAAAAACTGTAGACAACCCTCATTCACCTCTTTGAATTAGAGTTTCCTCATTTTTGGAACAAGAAATGAATAGAACATCCGAAAAAACAAGGGCTCTGAATTTTTCGGTCATTTGATGCATACTTAATTCTAGCAGCAATTCAAAATTTACGACTTTATTCTCTGAACTCACAATGTCTGTAGCTTTGAGAAGGTGAAATTCAGTTCAGATTTTTGTGAGAAAAAAAGCCTCACACTGACCCCAAGAATACGCCCTTGAAATTTTTATTATGAATTTTGAAATACCCTGTATGTTAATAATAACATTATAATAACAGTAGGTACTAACACAAATGTTCGTCTGTACGGTACAAAATTTGCAATTGATTTCTAACCAACCTCAAACATAATTGAAGGAAAAGAAACTACCCAGCAACACCAGAACTTCGTCAAATAATGAACAGATTTGTTAAAATTCTGATATAATGATAATAATAATGTTTAGCTGTTCAATGCAGATTTCGAAAACGAGTTTTAACCAACTTCAAGAATAAATAGATGACAAAACAATATCTTTCCCAAAATGTACCGCCGATTTCTCCCATCATATGGCAGAAATCTCAGCCCAACGTATGCAGAAGGCCGTCATCCTTGGTTCTCTTCGTCTGCTCAGAGCACATGACTCTCGGACCTAATAGTCACTCACCCTATGGACGTGGGGAGTGGTTATTGGGGTAAACCACACCAGCGCGCCCTCCGGATTTGTCGAAGTACCAGAGACAGGGCCTGACTGGTACGTTCCAAACGAGAAAAAAAAAACTAAAAAAGGTCACATCAGAGCTGCGAACATTCAGGTCGTCCTACAGCTAGATACGTATAAGCCAATGCATGGGGTCTTCTTCAACAACATCAAAGACATTGGCTTATTCAAGAGTTTGACCATTGCCTCCCTCTTACCTCAGGTGAAGTGAACTAAAGTCGGTGAACAAGGGATGCATGAAGGCCTGCCAGGATGGTCTCTTCAAATCCCTAGTCTACCGCAGTCGGGTGATGGGTATTGAGGTCCCTGTTACCAGATACAGGGCGTGTCGTGGGGCACCTGAGTCCATAATGCATTTGCTGTCAGCATGCCCAGCATTTGAGGTCTCAGCCCATATCCACATGCATAACGTGTCGCTACACTCGACACTCGTATGGTATAGACGAGACACCAGTGCTGGCTTATGTTTCGAGGAATATTGAGTCCGTTGTGGAGAATGGGAAGTGTCAAATCTATTGGAACGACTCTTTTCCTAGCCTTAGGCAAATACAAGCCACTAAGCCTGATTTGCTCCTTCTCGAACATCAAAGTGGGACGATTTTTGTCATGGAGTTTTTCGCTACACGCGAAAAGAAAATCGATCGAAAAGAGGAGGAAAACGGTAAATATCGAATTCTACTCTTTGAACTCCGCAGGCTCCACCCAAATCATTCTGTCAAAATGGTAGTTCTGATCATAGTAGTCCTTAGTGGAATGATAGACACACTGTTCTCAAATTTGAAAATAATACCGGCTTGCCGTAAATGGCATAATGTGGCAGAGATCTTAGCCGCACGACTGTAGAAGGCGGTCATCCTTGGTTTACTTCGTCTACTCAGAGCACATGACTTTCGTACCCAATAGTCACTTACCCAACGCATATTACACCAAGTGACACAAACTTTAGAAAAGATAAAGTGGTATATTGAACAATAACAATAAATCTTACTTACAAAAAAAATATTCCTCAGGAGAGATGCGTCTGAAGATTCGCATTTGATAGTTTAGCCATACTGACCTCAAGATATGAATTTATTTGAACCTCCGAGCAATAAAATATATAGAGGTGCCATTTCTATATAAACAACATATTGATGTGAGAGCTGCATACCGCTATCCTTTGTTATGATTTGTAGGTGAGGGGGAGATTTGTTATTGTTTTGAAAACTGGAGCTAAGCTTAGAACCAGTGGCGTGCTGATACATTTTCTTATATATTATTAATTAGATACGGTCGCTGCAGAAAAATTTGTTATCACATGTATCGGCATCGATAGACGACCACATGCCTGGTTGGAAAGCAAGTTTGTTATTTAGCTGCAACCCTGACGTCTAATGTTCGGAATGCGCACCAATCACCAGCAGTAGTGCTGTAGGTCTCCCTATACTGATGAAAAGTGAATGCGCTTCCACTGAAAACAAAGTCGCCCTGGAGCGCCACAGCAAATATAAGCTGCCATGTACCCGCACAGGCTATGTCAAAAAATAGTAATATGTTCTTACGTTAATACAATCAATTTTTGGATTAAACTCTTCCTATCATACAAATGGCAACATTTCCTAAATGGTTGCCTAAATAACTCATTCATAAATAGAATTCATAATGAATAAGTAGAGGACAAATAGTTATTTATGTACCAGGTGCAGTAAAAGACTGTTTATTGTACATTATTGTACATGTGATAATTCTCAACACGCTACGTGTACCAACACAGCATACACTAATTCTTTAACGATCATTAAAAAAATAGACTTTCATCTGTCAATTTTGAATATGAAAATGTAGTGCTTATTCCTGCGGGGCAATAGAAATCAAATTGCAAGTCGTTATCAAGTTATCAATTATCATACACTTGATAACGACTGTAGAGTTTAACAGTTGAAACGTCGTGAATAAAATTGCAGAGAATTGAATTTTTCTTTGTTTTTTTTTGGACAATGTAGGTCCAGAATAACCTTACTCAAAGTACATTGTCAACCAGTTTCAAAAAAACGATAGCAATGTTGTTGCCAATTCTTGCGCGTTCACGTGGCAAAGTCTTGTTCATACCCTCACAAATTTCGCAATATTTCTGCGAATAAAATGGCTGCATCAACAATTGGTCTGGCATGACTGGCAGCCATTTTATTCGCAGAAAAATTGCGAAATTCGTGAGGATATAAACAAGACTTCACGTGAACGCGCGAGAACTGGCAACAACTTTGCTGTCCTTCGTTGTTCGCCTGTTGTCGCTGTCTACGATAATTTTGTTCTACGATAATTTTGTATTTCGAGTAATGATTCTGGTGCTGTCATCGTAGAAGACGAAGATGCTTCAAACTTTAGGGACAGTGCCAGTTGCAGAGCTATCATCCTTAATATCTTTCAACGCTGGAAGGAGTTGGAATCCACTAAATGAACGAATTTGTTAGAAAACTTCATGTTTGCTGTAATTTTACGAAAAAAATACTTTATATTGGTCAATGAACATGAAATATTGAATAAATATGATTGATCAGATACGTGCTGGAAGCATTTGATTTGATAATCAGTACGAATTTTACACTCCTGAAACCCTTAAACTGCGCTCAAATTCTTACTGGTAAGAAAAATATTTTGAAAAAAACTGAAAAATATTACCTACCTCATCATCGCATCAGATGAAGATTCATCATAAAATGCCAAGACTGGTAATGCTCCTTTACTGATTATAGTTCTACAACGTGACCGAAAAATATGGTGAGGCCAAAAGTGGTTAGAACAGATAACTGAGGAGTTCTAAGAGAGTGATGCACACCACAACTGGGCAATTGCTCTATTACTTGAAAATATAATCTGAACCAATGTCAAAGTATCATAAGGAATATGAGAGAATGGAATCATTGTCTTGACAATCATTACACCTACGTAACCCGTTCATTAGATTTTAAACTTGTGATGATATACAGTGATTCGTTTACAATCAAGAAGTTCATGTCCACGTACGGTTTAACCGGAAGCAACATTTTTATTCAAATGGAAACATCGAAAACTTCTGATGAACGGGTTTTGTGATAATCCCTGTATATGAACAAAACATTCCAGTACCCAGCAGATTGGGTCTATAGCTAGTGACTTATTTTTTGAATTCGGTTTTGAAGAGTTGAGTTTGCATACTTATTTATTTTTCAGTGTACCTACTGCAACAAGTATTTTCCTTATTTTCCTATTTATGAATAGGTAAATCATTTTTTCAAAGTACAAAGTTTAATTAAAGCTATTTCAACAAAAAGTGTATTTTTGTCTCACAATCGGGAATCAATAAAAATCAACTGTAATAATACTACTAAAACTAAGTAGGGTATGCCCATCAGACATGGTATATGCCATGCTGCGACGACCATGGTTTGATTTGATACTTACTTGTGGAATGTTTGTTTAGTGCATGATAACTTTTTCAGCCTACAAACTTCACACGTTTTCGCCATTTCGCAGAGATGGTCTCTAATATAACAATTCAATCCAACACAACACTTCTACCACTTATTAAAATTAAAACAATTATACAAATAGGCTCAAATCCAAACTGAACTGACAAGACGATAAATAAGTTGTCAACGCATGTAAACAAACTAGATCGCCAAGTTAAGAGTGAATAACAATACGGAATTCCAACCTGATTAATGAGTTGAAACGGAAATATCCGATAATGTACTTTTTTAACTTGATCCGAGCATAGATATTTATAAACAAAGTCGGATATGTTGCTCTCAAGAAAGAGACAGGAAAGACCTCTCTATATCTTTTATTGCTCGGAGATTTGAACCCCTTTATTTTTCAACTCATAGTAAAACATATTCCATAGTCGTCGAATTTTCTGTGCTGATATTTGCAAAGTCGGCAAGGTATTTCAACCTAGGTGATGATGACCGACAGACCAATGACTTGAAACTTTAACCCTTACTGGAGCGGAATTTGAAATAAAATTCCACCAAACTGTTGTTTTATTTGATATTTAATGTAAATTAGTCTTAAAAGGTCGAATATCAGTAAATATTTTATCACAGTACACATGTTATTTTGCAAAAAATAGTTGTTTAATTTTTGTACCACTGCCCCATTTGCATAAATAATCAGCAAAACTTTTTATTAAATTTGTTCCTGAATATTATGTCGAAAAAAATATGAACACTAACATATTCTCATGAAAAGAAAAAAACTGCAGAAATCAGTTATGATAAGATTGAAAGCGGGCTCTTTATTACTCCAAAGGGGTTCTCTGTAAGTGCTGCATATCCAGTTCAAAAACCTAATATTTCAGTACATTTTCATCAACTGGAGCGGTGGTACAAATACTGAACCTGATGATGAATGTCTCGTTTACCTATTCACATTTGGTTTGAATACGATATGGCGACAGTGGTTTGAAATATGTGCGGCCGCAACAGTAGATAAATGATTTTGAAATGGTGGTCTGAATTTAATGCCACCACCTCACATAGGTAGAAATTTTGATGGCCTACTTTGTGTACCACCCCCACAGTAAGAGTTAAAGGAGTGCTGATCATGTATCGTATTAAACACATATCGGTATAATAATGCAAATAGATATTTGTTGAATGTCGGGGAGTGGCAAGTGGTTAGAGCGTCCGACTCTGAGTCGAAAGGTCAGGAGTTCGAGCCCCAGTTGCGGCTGGGATTTTTAAATTTAATTTGACCTATTAAATTATTAAAATTTCGTGGCTCGACTGGGGTGAGTCCTGCACGATTCACTGTTGCTTTCCAATCAACAGTGCTGCTCCTAAGGTGGCATATAGAGTTAGTAACAAGGCCTATTCAGAACACATGGCTAATGACCATAGCAGTCGATGCCAAAACACCAAAGAAAAAAAATTTGTTGATATTGGTTGAATTTTAAAGTCAATGAAACAATCTTGATTTCTTATGTACTGGGTGATCATCACCTGAATGACATACTTAATCGCATCCTTATAGAATTTGTATTTAATAAAGTTATGGTCAAAAAATTAATGAATGAAGAGAAAATTATTTTATTCAAAAGCATTTTGTAATGGATTCTGACTTGGTCTCTGAGTTACCTGAAAGTATTTCTGAAATGATCGATTCAATTATTCTCGTTAGCAATATCAAAGCAAGAGAAATTGGTCGCTAAATATCCGTTTTGGCGAAAAATGCAGAATACATTGCACAAAATTACCCCTAGTGTCTAGATGATATCTACAAAGGCGTCGTCTCAAACGGCTACTAGCGTGAAATGTTCGATTATCTCATTTCCGTTACTCGCGACTGTGACACAATCGCAATTAGTGACCTAATGGGTCGCTCTTCTCTACACCCTCACCCGACCATTCAGAGAACAAACGCTTGGACGTGATCTGGACAAACACTAGAAATTTGTACCTTTTCGTTTGGTCAAAGTGTTTGATGCTCTATTTCTTTGTGCTCCCATCCGATCCTATTCTACTGATTCCGGAACATTTAACTTCAATTTGGGCTTTTATAGGAGGGGACTGCGCTTTACCTAAGATTTCGTTCTCCTTGTGATATGAATTCAATAGAATTAGATATTTCTAAGTTATTCAATAGGTACAACTGATGACATTTTTCTCGATTCTTCACTGAATATTTCCTTAATAAGAGTGCATGAAAATATTAAATTTAAGTATATGAATATGATTATACTTTTGTTTCGATAATCACTGTGAAGAAACAACTAAAACTTATATCATATACCACAGAACTGATGATAAATCGTTTCAATACATTCATTGGATCTCCATAAAACCTTTGTTTTGTCATTACTGAATTCTTTTACAGTAGGTACCCAGAACCCAATACAGGACCGTGTCAACGTGGTCTTTCGAATTTCTGAAAATATGTTAGTATCTAGTGACCAAAATCTGTTAATATTTGGAGACGTCAACCAACCACTTTTCACAAATCTGACATCAGAGGATAAAATCTCAACTTTAGTACAGCTCTCAAAGTAAAAAAAAATCACTAAAACTTCAAATTGAGTTAGAAGTTCATGAAATTTGGTATGGGGTTAGTTTAACAATAAACAAACAGGTATCCAATGAGTTCCGGGCCTTACTTTGTGAAAATCTAAGGAAAATCCGCTTCAATGAATTTTTCGACGCTTTTCCGGCCGTAACTCGGAAAAACCTTGAAATTTGGAAGAATATCAGGAGACCAATAATGAAGTTAGAATAATGAACATTTTTTTACATTTTTTCCAAAAAACCTCACGTTTGATCTGAAAATCAAATAGAAGGAAAAAAAATTATCCACTCCGACATTTGATCGAAAATCTCAAGGTAAAAGATGAAAAATTATTTTGAAAATGCATTCTTTTTTCACATTTTTATGTTTTCAAAAGAAAAGGAACAAGAGAGAACATTTTGGTTTACATTGAGAAACTCAATAGATTTATTTTAAATCAATCTTTATAGCAAGATGTCTCGGTATCTATATCATCGAGATCGTCTCCTTTCAATTCAGAAATATTTCCTGTGACTTGCATAAAACATCACTCCTCTTATTCCCAGGGATTGATACCCTGACAAATGCACTTCATCAGTTAAGCATGAATCCTTACCTTATTCACAATAATTTTGGTGATATGAAAATGAGTTCATACAGGAATCCTCTTTAAAACTTCTTTTATTATAAATCTGCTCACAATACTGCAAAAACTAAAACATATACTTTAATCATGGTTGAGAAGAACCTAAAAACCCACTTCGGAATTGACTTTTAACTCTGGTTTGTTTACACGCGTGTTGGGAACAGACGACTGCAACCGGGAAGAGCATGCGCAGAACGCGTCAGTCCGAGCTATTCAAAAACGTGGTTCTAGTCCGCCCCAATACTCCCTAATTGACACAAAAGAAACACCTAGCCTTTGAAAACCATTGCACGAAAAGATATATCACCATATGGGGATTTGAAGAGTGAGACTTCAGCTTTTATTTCCCACCTAGAACGTATTCAGAATAGTTGAATACGAAAATAACCAGGAGAATAAATGAAAATATGGATTTTCGGCTGAATGTTCAAATAAATTAGTTATTTGATTTATCCTTGCTATTAATTCCCAGGGTGAAAATCACAAATGGTACTTGATGGATTTCGAATCATTTTGGAATATTTTCAAAATTTTCGCAATCATCTTTCACTTCTAGAAAACACTCGAAAAGTAGGAAAACAGTAACCTCAAAAAAGTGTGTTTATTCAGTAATGTCAGAAACCGATTTTTAAAAAACGAGATCATTAGGGCAGAGTTTCGTTAGCTGAAATCAAATAACATAGTATGAGCTTCAAAACATGAAAGGGACTGCAGGAGATACTGGTTAAATTTTCTGTATTGGTCCTTCAAACAATTGAACTAGAAGACCCAATAGTTGCGGAAATTCATAGAAGTTTCTGAGTGATGGAAATATGTATTTTATATTTCATAGCCATGATTCTGAAAGTTCAAGTCTCAATTCCCCGTTGGATTTGTCAAAATCCGGTAAGCAGGGCCTCAGTAATGCCAGTTTCAACTTTAAAAACATTCTATCTTATTTGAAAACGTGAGCGTTTCCGACACGAGCGTTGTTATGACGTTCTAAAGTAATTTCAGAGAAAACCATTGATTTTTGGTAAAAATAGATAGGACCTTTGTTGTTAAAAATTTTTACATCTATATGTTTGATTCTTTAATATTTTTTCAATTTCCAAGTTTTTTCAAGTTACAGCCGGAAAAGCGTTGGAAAATTCTTTGCACCGGATTTTGTTTCGATTTTCACAAAGTAGGGCCCGGAACTTGTTGGAAAGCTTTCCTTCTATTGTTAACCTAAGCTCATATCAAATTTTATAGACTTCCAATTTCTTGAGCAGAAATCTCTTGTTACTGTTCTACTTGCAAAATCTTCAATTTATAACTTTCTAAGACCTGAAACAACAAAACAATGAGCTCAACAAATCAAATAGACTTCTAGATCTAGATCAAGCAGTTATGACAGTAAAGTTATGCATGATGAACTGCCATTCATACCCGAAGATGATTATCATCCAGCTTTGAATATTTCCCTTTTACTTAAGGAACAGGAACGTGGAATACGCTATGATGACAAATCCTTTTTTATAATTAATTTTCTTGAAGCAAATAGGAATACAGATTGGTCAGTTATTGAAAAATGTACCGGAATAAACTTGGAAGTAAAAACTTTTTATAGTAATAATAATAATATAATAATAATAATATTTATTCAGTTCATTTCTATAAATGTGAATAAACATCTGATATTTCAAGTAACCAATAGATTTTATTTAAATTTTTTTTTCTATTCATGTTTAGGCCCACTTTAACCAGAGCTAGTCTGTGTTCCTAGACATAATGGGAGCTTTGGTCTCTTTGAAATATCTTAACTAATAGTAGTAATAATGAAGATAAATAAGATACAAATAAAAATAAAATAAAATAGTAGTTACATAGTGTACATAGAAAATTGAAAATAGTAAATAAAAAAGAAAAGTTGTATAGATGCACTAACAGTGGTCATTGAATGATAAAAGGCATACAAATATATTCATATTTTCATTTATATTTATTTACATTCAATAGACTTAATGATTAATAAAATCTTTCCGAAATATTACTGAATTATAAAATAACTGTGTGGTAATAACATGAATTTAACCATTTGATTTATTGAAATATAAAATTAGTATTAATATTAATAGCAATGATAATTAAATGAAATACAGATTCGTTTGCACATACATTTGTCTGTTCAATCTGTGGCATGTCTATAATAGTATTTTGTCCATTGATGTAAGTAGCCAATATGTTAATTTGTTTTTGAAAATTTTTACGTGAATTTCTTTTTTCAAATTTATTGGTAGATAATTATATATTTTTTGTCGGACATATATGAAACTTCGCTGTCCAATAGATTTTTGAGATTTAGGGAGAACTATGTTGGCATTTTCTCGAAATCTTGTTGGATAAGTGTGTGTTTTATTCATATCTATTGAATTTTCTTTTACTAAATAGAGCAATGAAGTTTTATAGAATAGATTTCTGATATTCAATAATTTAGAATTTTGGAACAGTAAATTCGAAGAAAACTGTCGGTCAAGATTGTACATTATTTTGATTATTCTCTTCTGTGCTATTTCTAAAGGTTTGATATTTGAGTATGCACCACCCCATCCGATAATGCCATAGTTTAGGAGCGATTGAACCAAGCTGAAATACATTATTTTCAAATTCTTTTCGTCTAGTATGAAAGTCATTTGTTTAAACAGATACATTGATGATCTAAGTTTTTTAGTTAAGCTCTGAATTTGAAGATCCCATTTTAGGTTTCTATCAATAGTGAACCCTAGATATTTTGTACTGGTTGTAGTTTGAATATTATAAGTGTTATTTCTGAAAGGAAGATGTATGTCTAGTTGTTCAGTGCTTGGGATACCATTTTTATAATTGGAAAAAGGTAGATATACAGTTTTATCCATATGAATGGTGAGAAGATTATCATCGAACCATTTTATTATCATCTCTAAATCTACTTTTAGTTTGGTTTTTACTTCTTCCCATGAGTTTTCATCCAAAAAGAGTACTGTATCGTCAGCATATGAGATTATTGTTCCTTGACAGTTCAAATATAGTAGTTCATTTAGATAAATTATAAATAATATGGGACCCAACACTGTTCCTTGTGGTATTCCAAATATTATCTCTCTTTGGCTACTCGTTGTATTACTAATCTTAAATAGTTGCTTTCTTTTTTCTAGGTAGCTTCGTAAGAGTGAGAGAGCAGGTCCACGAATACCTATGTCATTTAGTTTGGACAACAGCCTGCTGTGACTTACGGTTTCAAAGGCTTTTGCCAGGTCGATGAATATTCCTGCACATGGCCTGCTGTTATCCAAACTATGATGAATTAATATATTTAATAATGGACCAATATGTTCCTCTCATACCAAATTTTACCAGTAAGTATCCACCCTAGTTCATCAAAAATATCATAAGCGAGATCTAACGTAAAAATAGATTATTTAAAACATTAAATTCAAATAATTCAGAAACTACCCGTGATCAATTTAGAAACCTTCGAAGATCAATAAAATCTCAAATATCACAAGCATACAGGAAATATGAACAGAATGCGAAAAACTCAATCAGAGCTAATCCTTCCACATTTTGGACCTACTTACATAGTAAGAAAGGCACTTCAAGAATTCCGAATGATTTATTCCTAATTAATAGAGAACTGAAGAATCCTACTACAATATTAAATGCATTTGCAGAATTCTTTCAAAGTGTCTATGTTCCATCTGATTCTGGTTTTGTATTTGATTGAGATATTCTATTATATAATTCAGTCTTATACCCATTCATAAATTAATTATTGTAATTCATTTCTTTCAATTGGGAGTACTACCCAAGTAGCACACCTATATTGGTAAAATATTGATACAATATTGTGAACATATTGGCGAAATATTTGAAATGCAATATTGGCGAGAAAAAACATGTGAACATTCGGCGATATTGGTCCAATATTACTTGAATAATATTGGCGAAATATTCTCGAACTAATATTGGCCTCAAAATATTTGGCGATATTGGTACAATATCGCTGATACAATATTCTGACAATATTGGTACAATATTCAAAAGTTATATTGTCGAGAAGTAAAATGTGAACATTTTGCGATATTGGTCGAATATTGTTTGAATATTTTAGAAATAGTTTTGGTGGAATATTCTAGAAGCAATAATGGCCTCAAAATATTTATCGATATCTGTACAATATTTATCGATATTGGTAGAATATTTATCGATATTGTTACAATATCATTTGAATATATTGGTGGATGTCAATATAACTTGGTAAATTATTAAATGTCCTTTAGTTGATGAAGGTGACACCAGAGTCTGCCTTTTGATCGCCATAACCGCTGAGTGAGCTGTCTTGAAAACAAGCTAAGGGAAGTATTTAATATGCTTTCGTAGGTTTTAGAAGACGTTCTATATGTAGAGCCACCTAGCGGATTTTTATCCAAGTTTGATCATGATATAATTTCAATATGTTTCATTGAATATTCGGCCAATATTCAAATTTCATCTCAATCTAGATGTTGGAAACAATATAAAGACAATATTGTTTTAACGATATCGATAAATATTATTGAACCAATATTGACCCAATATTATTCAATAAGTTTTGTTGAATATTGGCGAAATGATATTCAACCAATGTGTAATCACACTTCGAGATACAATATAGTTTTTATTCCCAGAATCAATATTAGGGGAATATTGGGATTGCGATATTTATTCTAGATGTTAAAAACGATGTGAAGACAATTTTGTTTTATTGATATTGGTAAATATCGTTCAACCAATATTGACTCAATATGAGTTATTACAATTTGTCAAATAAAGTGGAAATGATATTCAACCAATATTCTAACAAACTTGAAAATACAATATAGTTTTTTTCCCCTATAATCGATATGACTGGAATATTTGGATTGCAATATTAATTATAGATGTGGAAAACAATATATAACCAATATTGTATTATCGATATTGGTAGAAATTATTCAATCAATATTGACCCAATATTTCGTGTGATAATCTACATTCAAAACTAGTTCAACCAATATTCCACCAATATTATTAATATAATATTGTTTTATGAATATTCACCCATATTGGACCAATATTGATTTTTCCTTTACAATATATCTATATTGGCTCAATATGGAACCAAGATTCAGCCGATATGATGTGCTACCTGGGTACTGTTAGAAAATAAAACATTTTTTTTTAATAACTTTAAATATATTTTTTAGAATAAAAAGACTTTCTCCTCCGTCTGCTACTGAAGTAGAGAACTTCGGAATATACCATTTCCCTTGCTAGCAAAAGCTTTTAGATGTAACTAAAAATAAGAGCTTTATTTTTATTTACTTGCTCATTTAATACAGCAATGCCTGTGAGCTGCTCAGATTGGTACGGAAGGTCGTGGGTATCGTTATCTGCAGTATAAAAGATAGATCCTTTAACAAATATTTACGGAGACAGATAAAATATACTAGGTCAGCATGGGCACTAGGTTCTTTCTTTATTAAATGAAAATACCAAAAACACGGATTTGTCAAAAGATAATCTTTGTACTTCTCAACAGTAAAAAGCCAGAATTTCAGAAAACACTATATTCACAATGTTACATAATCTCATTTTTTTATGACTGGAGAAACATGTTTGCATACATAAAATACAAATTTATTGAAAGGAAAAGTACAAGCTAGTTTTACTAGAGTCGATTCGCCTCTTACTCCAGACTTACTCCAGAGCGCTACTTCAACGTTGGACGTAGGTGCCTTTAGGTGTCTCGAAATAATGGCTACTCTACTAGCTGGATAGGATATGTAGTCGGTCTGGGATCTTTCCTGTAGCTCAGATACTTGGAAGCTGAGATTTACGCTGTGAAAAAGTAAACAAAACCAGTATCTTGTGACAGATTTGAGTCACATGACTCGTGATATGGGCGAAATCGAGGACAAGACTAGTCTCAGATTTTCTTAAAGGTATAATACAAAATTAAGTAAATTTTTTTTAGTTAATTGTTTCAAGGATACAATTTAGATATATAATTTAAATCTACAATTTAGACATATGAGTATTAGAAAAGAAATATTGAGGTTTGCTGATTTAAACAATGTTTCTAAGATGCAACTGAGGTAAAGAATATAAATTTGTAATGAAGCTTAAATTTAGAATCTTCTCAAGCAATGGTAGAGATGAGTCCAGTCTCAAACGAGCACAAGAAAAATAAATTTCATGAAAATATTGCTTTCTACAAAATTTACTAATCAGTTACAAGTGTTCAGGAGAGGAGAAAAATCATAAGAAAATATTGATCTCTCTCATAAAAAATAGATACAAGGGTACAAATAAACAGAGAGAGAGTATTGAGATAGTCCTTGACTTTATATATAAGGTGTCACAAAGCAAGCAGATGACTTGATTTGTGTCACAACGACTGGAAGTGAAAGGTTTTCATAGAGAAAGGTTTCAAAACATATAGGGTTTCTTTTGGCTATTGGCCAGGTCCCTCCATCCAAACCTGGGCAGTGATGTGGAAGTGATCGAAGAATTTAAAGAATCATGAGCGAGTTCAGCTTCGACAGATTTAATGAAAAGATAAATGTAAAGCTTGAAACTCACCCATGAATCCTGTCCTCCTAGCTACAAGACCAGCCTTTCCTGCAGATCACTATCCAAGTAAAGGAGGAGTACCTTTAGCTTCTAGTTTGTTGCTCGCAGATTGATATTTTCTGACACTCAGGAAAACTTGTGGAGGCACTTGGCGTATCACTGAAAACCATTTAGCACGAACAGAAACAGGTTTGATTCATATTTTAACGTTTGAAAGATAGAATTTACAGAAATTATTGCCACATGTGAGTCATCAATTTCAGAGGTTAGAAACAATTCATTTATGACATTTCAGGACCGACTCGTCGGAAGAGGGTACGAAATGTTATTCGAATAAGATTAAAATGTAGAGATTACATTTATTTTCAAAATTTGAAGATATGGGTACAGATAATTGATAGTGACGCACATGAGGCCATCTTGTTTTCGTGAAGCGTGAAGATCAAAAATACATTTTGGAAATTTAGAAAAATATGCCAAAAGAATGCCGATATGTATATCGATTCGATTCGATTAGTGAACCGATCAGAAATTGATTGTGTTAATAATTTAAACATATATGCGACCTTTCATCTCCTCGTTGTGGAAAATGTGTCTTTCCCGAATGGTAATTCAAAAAGCAGCCGACTCTTCGAGTGCTCAATTCAGAAAGGAACGAAATAGAAAGAAGTCTTTTCAAAGAAGGAAGTCGATCTCCCTCTCACTCTGTCTATGTTCAGTGTTACCAATCACTGAACAATTGAATAAATTCGAACATCTCAATAACATGTGATACCAACATGAAAAAAAAAATAAAAAGTAACAAAATGTTTTACATTTCGTTACAGTTCTGATGAGGTTTCTCCGAATTCGTACAAAAAAAATGTTAATCTTCCATCAGCAGAATAATGACTGTAACCTTTCCATAGACGTTCCTTATTGAGTTTTCATTTGATTGTTTTTCATCAGGAAATCGTAATGGATGAACCACCATTTAACGCGGCAACAGACACCTGGCTATTAGAAAATGAAAGAGTAGTTTTTCAATTGAAAATTATTACTTGTTGAGTAGTTTTTGTCTAAACACAAATCAAGGAGGAGGCACTGCCTTATGGGCAAAGAAATGTATTGAAGCAAACCTATCTCTATACAGGGTGTCCGGTAAACCTTGTACAATATTTAAACTGGTGATATCCCAGGTCATGACTGTTCAGAATATCGGAATTTTACCTTCGTAAAAATCTCACTGTTTTCGAGATAATGAGCATTTTTTTTATTTCTGGAAAATTACTACCTCACCTTGGATTTTTGAACGCCTTGTATACAAATTGGGACGAATTCAAATATCTTTGCTGCTGAAGATTACTGATGAGTGATGCTTTCAGATGTATGAAACAGTTTTTCAGGAAACAATACAATTTTTCAAGAAATGGGGGTAAAATGACAGATTCGAGTTTCGCCAATTTTTTTAACAAGAGTTTGATATTATTGTTTGAAAAAACATAACCAAGTGGAACTGGATACTCATTACAAAAGAATACCCATTTCGTCCAGGCCCAACTATGGCATAAAACATCATTATTTTTGGAAGGAGTAGAATTTTGTTAATATCAGAGTGTGATGTTATTCTGACTTTGTCAGTAATGTCTTTTATTTTAAGCCTATCAAGATGAAATGATTAAATAGTTATGAGTAATAACGAATCAACTACTTAGAAGCATTCAATGAGATGGAATGAAGTAAATACTAATTCAACGTTTTTTTTTTAAATCAACATACACTATAAACCACAATAACGATTATTCAACATCGCACTGAATAATATTACACAAATGTTATTTTCCATCCACTCGTACGCAGAGACGACATATTTTCAAGAAGAACCTTTTCAAATGCGTTATAGGTTATAGCCCCCAAATCAGCGATTCTATGAGCGGCATTGTGCAATCGGATATAGTTCTGCATAAATCGCTGCTGCAGCAGTAGCACTACCTCCACATTTACCATAAATGTAGTGCATATGCGCATATTCTCGGGAAGTATAACGTATGTACGGCATGACAAAGAAATAAATACCACAGAATGAAACAAGCAGAATAATTTCAAAAAACTACGATAAAAGTCACAAGTTGTTCAAACATAAGTTTTTAATTTTCGACAAGGATTCGTCTCTTAAAAAAGTTTGCACTCATTTGGTAACACCCTGTGTATCTGTCGGTCTCTGAAACTTCATTGGAATCTGGATGTCGGACAATTGCGACATTTATCACAAGAATTCATATTAATCGGTGCCATGTCGGATAATCGACATTTCATTTCGATAATGTTATTAGGCCTAATTACATGAAAAGTTAATTTCATTGACATACCATTTAATGATACCAAGTAGTATATTCTTTATTATTAATGATTATTTCCACGTTTTATTTTGATAAAATCTGAATAAAATAATTTTTGGCAGTAAGTATTAAAGTTGATAATAAATGAATATATTGTAACCGTTGGTGTGAATACAATTCATGAAAAAAATAAAATACCCAAACACCAAAACTACGTCACAATCTTAAAATCTTTAAAGCTTACTTTTAGCTCCTGAAGATGCTATCTTTGTTGGCGAAACGCGCGTCGAGTCTGATTGTGACGTAGTTTTGGTGTCTGGGTAGTTTCCTTTTTTTCTTGAATAAAAGTTGATGGAAGCCTAGATTAAAACCACGCCTAATTCAATGGAAATCACTTCTTCCAAAAATAATTATAGTTTTTCCTAAATCATGGTAAAGTCTGGACAAAATGAGCATTCTTTTGAAATGAAGGTCCACTTTCGATTGGTTATGTTCCTTTCGGATAATAATGTCAAACTTTTTTTTAAAAATGAATTAAACTCAAATCTGTCATTTTACCCTCATTTCTTGAAAAATGATTTCACTTTCTGAAAAACTGTTCTGTACGTCTAGAAGCATCACTCATCAGTAATCTTCAGCAGCAAAGATATTTGGATTCGTCCCAATTTGTATACATGGCACTCAAAAAACCAAGGTTAGGTAGCGATTTTCCAGAAATTCTTGAAATGCCCATTATCTCGAAAACGGTGATATTTTTACTGAGGTGAAATTCCGATATTCTAAACAGTCATGACCTGGTCTATCACCAGTTTCAATATTATGCAAGGTTTACCGGACACCCTGTATAGACTTCAAAACCCACAAAATATTTTCCATTTACCCACCGCTAATTTTCAAAATTCCCTATACAGTGAGCACGAAATGGTTGTAACAATTACGTTTAAAGCTTGATATGGCCATTGGGGCAAAAAGCTCAGACACGTCGATTTTCTTTTTCAGTTGCGCATTTTTTGGTCCACTTATATTTTTGATGACCTCATTACTGTTTGAGTTATGACATTGATAATAGCTTCAAAAAGAACGCATTACTCTGTGTTTGGATGTCATATTTTTTCTTATGTTACATGACCGTATGTTCGAGAAATAAAAGGTATTCCATTCAATAATGTAATATCGGGTGTGTTAACGTAAACTTTTGACTTGAGGTATCCCCACAAAAAAATCTATCTGGATTAGATCAGGAGATCTAGCTGGCCACTATAAAAATACTCGTCTGCGATCGCATTCATTAATTTCAAAAATTACTTTCACTTTTTATGGGTACCATTTTTTCTTTTTCGGTCATTTCAAAACAGACGTGACACATCGATTGCTCCAATGCAACTTGGTGAAAAGGTCGTCCAGGCGTTACGGAAGATCAACAATTGGATGTATTATGTATTATAATCTGAGCGGTTCAATTCATTGGACGTATGTTCGATGTGTTGGCCGTTGAATCCGGAGGATGAGGGAATTTTTCTCAAGTACATCGGTATTGATAGGCAACCCCATACCTTGTCGTGAAGCAAGTGTGATGTTAGTTGCCTAGATGCCAATCCCGTCGTCTTGTTCGGTGTTTTCTCGAAGTGTGCAATCGACCACCCGGGGTGGTGCTGTAGGTTTTTCCGGGTTCTCCAGCAGCTGAAAAGTGGATACGCCAACAAAAATCAGTAAGTGTCCTCAGAGCGCCACGGCAAATAATAATAATTGACGTCCTCTACCCGCACAGGCTATGCATAAGGATACACTCTTCGAGTGTTCATGAAGGAGTGTTATTATTATTATCATTGCAAGAAAGTCGTTATAAAGCTACTTGTCAAGTTGCATTGGAGCAATCAACGTGTCAAACGCCTGTTATGAAATGACTAAAAAAGTGGCACCCATATAAAGTGAAATTAATTTATGAACTTAGTTAAGATGATTTCGATAGCAGACGAGGATTTTAGAGTGGCCAGCTAGATCTCCTGATCTAAACTCAGTAGATTTTTTTGTGGGATTACCTCAAGTCAAAAATTTACGTTAACTAATAGACCTGATATTGCATTATCATCAATGAAATATATTCTATTTCTCGAACATACGGTTAACTAACATAAGAAAAAATGTGACATCTGTAAACAGAAAAATGCGTTCTTTTTGAAAGTATCACCAAAAAAAGGTAATGCCATTAGAAAAAAAATGTAATGACGTCATAACTCAAAGAGTGATGACGTCATCAAAAATATGGGTAGGCCGAAAAAATGCGCAACTGATGAAAAATTAAATCGACGTGTCTGAGCATATTTTCCATAATGGCCATATCAAGCTTTTAACTAATTTGTTCCAAATTTTACGTGATCACTGTATAAACTTGAGATGCCTTTAAACGAAATATTTTCATTCAGTTCACAAATATGGTTATTCCGGCACCCCATTCATAGAGGCCTATGGTATTTTGAATATCACTGAACAGTTTGGACTAAGATCAATAGTTGATATCGATCCAAGAATAACCTCACACTCGAGTCCCAAACTTGGTAATGTCTCTATAACTGTACAGGCGACCTCTTTGGCACTATTTCTGATTGAAGACTTATTATTACTTCTGTTGATGAATCACTGATGAACTTTGCCCTCTGCGCACAAAAGAATATTTTCAACAACAATAACCATAACACATGGCAGAATTACTCAACGCTGAAAAGTGGGTCTCTGTTGAAATTACATCTTCTGAGTAGCCTTGTTTTAGTAAACCTTGTTCATTTCTCTCCGATGTCGATATAGATAATCGTCACTTACTCGTTAATCTTGTCCACCACTCGTGCTACCCCTTCATATATCTTGGACAGTTCATTTTCTACATCTTGTAACTCCGCCTCTGAATTCTTGGTTTTCACTTCTGACTTCCTGTACTATTTCGGTGATTTCATTCTGGAAGCACTGTTGACTTTGGCTGATACGTTGCAAAAAATCAATATGATGTTGTATTAATTGCTGGACTAACCACATCTCTTGTTCCTCTTGTTCCTGTTTTACTTTTGAGTTCCAGTACCTCTTGTTCTTGTTTTCTGTGCAGTTGGAATTGTTGGAAAAACTCTGTTTGTTCTTGTTTCCTTACTGACATCGCCATTTCGTCGTAATCAAAAACTGAGAAACTATTCCCCTTTTCTTTCTTCAGTACCACTTGTTCCGCCGCTGTTACAAAAGTTTTTGTTTTCGCCGGATTCTATTCAAGTGATACGCTACTGTGCAACTTCCTTTATCACGTCAATTTAACTTGAAAACACTTGTCACATCAATCAGTTAGTCAACATCAACTGTCAAATCTCAGAGTTGCTGTGCTTTATATATAGGGTGTTTCATAACTTATCCAAAAAATTAATTAACCGCTTATGTACTGCTACATAATAAGTTGATTGCTATAAAAAAATTCAATGAATTTCCAACAAAAAACGAGTTAAAAACTGTTTGTGTTCCAATAATTGATAAAAATTATAGTGAAAAAACATACAAAATCAAGGTGCTAAATTCGATTTATTATTTTAGTTTTGTGATAGCAGCGCCAGTGTAGGTTTTGAACAGCTTCTTTACAAACTTTTATCTTGCTTTCTGTTGGAATTTCCTTCAATTTTTTTCCAGAAATCGACTTACTAATTAAAAGTGCATAAATGGATAAATACTTACGAATACGTTGTGAACCACTCTACAGGGTGTTTTATAATTGAATGCTGATCCTGAAGGGCGATAATCCTTGGATGATTTTAGGAAGAATTCTTCATATGAACATAGATCCGTAACAACGTCATTTCTGAGATACAGGATGTCGAAATTCAAAATCAGTTCTTCCCCAATATCTCTGAAACCGCTTTGGCTTTTTTTTCAATTTTGGTACATGCCAAGTATGCATAAAAATACATTTTTTCCATGATGAAGGATTTCTTAATTTTCATCAGTGGCGTCCCTGTTAACATAACCTGTCATATTTTTCAATAAAATAATGATACGCCAGTGTATTTTTTCCAAACAAATGTTATTACGGCAATTGTTCTCTATCTTTTCATAAAAATGGTCTCCTGTCTTTTTTTCGTCTGGATGACGGTTTTCGATTTAGAAAAAAAAATACATTCATTTGCTTCTCCCTATTCGATTTTTTCTCTTAGTCTTAATTTCACAATTGTGGTACCCAAAAGATCTAAGCAATATTTTTATAATTTTATGGTAACTTTTGTAATGAGTATGCATACATTTTTATTTTTAACAACATAACTAATTATGAACAAAAACTACCAAAATCGAATAAAATGTTCAAAATGTCCGCCTCCTACAGGTATGCACGTTGCAGCCCTCCTTCTCATGGACTCGCGTACTCTTTGGAAGATCCCTGGAGTATTTCTTATGGCTTCACAGGAAACTATTACGCGGTTTCGCAATTCCTCCTCCGTTTGAATTGGTTGACTGTACGTCAAAATTTTAAGATGTCTCCAAAGAAAATAATCGAGACTGTTCAAGTCTGGGGATCTAGCTGGCCATGACTCTGTTCCCCAACGACCTATCCAGCGATTATGGAAGTTTTGGTTTAAATATTCGCGAGCCAAAGCACTAAAATGAGCATAAACCACATGCGATTTCGCATTAAAATATAAACATCTTCCAACAGAATTGGAAAAGTATCTTCAAGAAACCGGCAATAATTATGTCCATTTAATCTCCGTGGTAAATAAAGGTCCAATTAGGTAATACCCAATAATTCCAGCCCAGACATTCAATGAGAACTGCTCCTGGTGATGAGATTCCACGATTGCATGTGGATTTTCCTTGGCCCAAAAATGATTATTATGAAAATTTCTGATCCTGTTTTTGGTAAAACTTGCTTCGTCCGTGAATAAAATTTCTCTTTCAAATGAAGGATTTTCAGTAACTTTTTGGAGAAACCATTGGCAGAAATTCAATCGTAATGGAAAGTCTCGAGGAAGTAGAGCCTGAACCCGTTGATTGTGATAGGGATATAATAAATAATCATACTCGTAATCGTACTTATTTCAGGATTTTCGTCAACTGAACATATGAACATATGTCCGTAACAGCGTCATTTCTGAGATACAGGATGTTGAAATTTAAAATCAGTTCTTCCCCAATATCTCTGAAACCGCTTTGGCTTGTCTTTCAATTTTGGTACATGCCAAGTATGCATAAAAATACATTTTTTCCATGATGAAGGATTTCCTAATTTTCATCAGTGGCGTCCCTGTTAACATAACCTGTCAAATTTTTCATTAAAATAATGATACGCCACTGTCTTTTTTCCAAACAAATGTTATTTTTGCAATTGTCTTTTATCTTCTCATAAAAATAATCACCTTCCTTTTTTTCGACAGGCAAACGGTTTTTGTGTTAGAAAATAAAATGCATCCATTTGCTTGTCACTAGGCGAAATCAGACGTGAAGAGTATTAGGATTATCTTATGGGCTAGAAACATCCAGTATGCTAAGAACACCTTTCGTTGTTTTCAACATAAACAATTTTGACACTTCTTTGCGTGTTATTATTCACTTTATTAAAACTTGTTTATTAAAAAAAGAATGGTAAATTTTACAAATACCGAATTAGCAGACATGCATTATCCGTATGGGCTTGCTGACGGAAACGAATATGAAGCCAGGCGATTGTATCAAGAGCGCTTCCCAAATAGAATGGTTCCTGATGCTCAAACGATTTCAAACACCCACAGAAGGTTATGTGAAACAGGAAGTTTTGAGCCAATGCATCACTTGAAAGGAGCACATCGGACTGCAAGAACTTCAGAAATTTTGGTAGCTGTTTCAAATTCAGTTGACGAAAATCCTGAAATAAGTACGAGGCAAGTTGCCAATAGTTTGAATATTGCCCATAGTCTGGTATGGAGAATTCTTCATGATTATTTATTATATCCCTATCACAATCAACGGGATCAGGCTCTACTTCTTCGAGAATTTCCATTACGAGTGAATTTCTGCCAGTGGTTTCTCCAAAAAGTTACTGAAAATCCTTTATTTGACAGAGAAATTTTATTCACGGACGAAGCTAGTTTTACGAAAAACAGAATCAGAAATTTTCATAATAATCATTTTTGGGCCGAGAAAAATCTGCATGCTTATTTTAGTGCTCTGGCAAGCGAATGTTTAAACCAAAACTTCCATAATCGCTAGATGGGTCGTGGGGGAACAGAGTCATGGCCAGTTAGATCGCCAGACTTAAACAGTCTCGATTATTTTCTTTGGGGACATCTTAAAACTTTTATGTTCAGTCAACCAATTCAAACGGAGGGAGAATTGCGAAACTGAGTAATACTTTCCTGTGAAGCCATAAGGAATACTCCAGGAATCTTCCAAAGAGTACGCGTGTCCAGCATGAGAAGGAGGGCTGAAACGTGCATACTTGCAGGAGGCGGACATTTTGAACACTTATTTTGATTCTGGTATTTTTTGTTCATAATTATTTATGTTGTAAAAAATAAAAATGTATTTATCCACAATCACCTTATAATTGAAGTTTTATCCACACTTATGAACCTTATAAAGTACCACTTTATCCACTAGTGGAATAATGAAAAATAAAATCTTAAATATCAATCATATTTTACTTATTTTCACCAACTTCACAAATTTTTACAAATGGAGTCGATAAACAATCGAAAATACATAGCAACCATTCAACACCTCCCGATATTTTTGTATGTTATTTCAATGGTATAAACTAAAGACGATTTGATCTTCACACACTTTTATTTCACCATGACATGTTTCGCTATCACAGTAGCTTCTTCAAGTGATTATTTCAATGATTTTTGAGGAGGTGACAGCCGCTGTCAGAGCAAAACGTCAAATCATTTTGTGATGAAAAATTTCCGCGATTCTGATTCTAAATGAATGTGATTATGAATAAAACGTTGTATTGCATGCGTGTTTTAGATACATTTTATTTGCTTAAGAAATTTAACATTCTTGCGCAAATAAAATGATATCTATCTAAAACACTTATACAATAAATAACTATTTTATGTATGCATACTCATTACAAAAACTTAATAATAGTTACCATTAAATCATAAAAATATTGCTCAGATCTTTTGGGTATAACAATTGTGAAATTAAGACTAAGAGAAAAAATCGAATAGGGACAATGAATATATTTTATTTTCTAAATTGAAAACCGTCCTCCAGACGAAAAAAAGACAAGAAACCATTTTTATGAAAAGATAGAGGACAATTGCAAAAATAAGATTTATTTGGAAAAAAGACAGTGGCGTATCATTATTTTGATGAAAAATATGACAGGGTATGTTAACAGGGACGCCACTGATGAAAATTAAGAAATCCTTCATCATGGAAAAAATGTATTTTCATGCATGCAAAAATCCGAAGCGGTTTCAGACATATTGGGAAAGACTGATTTTTTTGTTAAATTTCAACATCCTGTATCTCAGAAATGACGCTGTTACGGACCTATGTTCATAAGAAGAATTCTTCCTAAAATCATCCAAGGATTATCGCCCTTTAGGATCAGCATTCAATTATGAAACACCCTGTATATAGAAAATATATATCAGTTTTCGAACAATTAAGAACTAAGAATAAAATAAGAATATTCGACGTTATGATGTGAAACAAAAATTAATGATTCCTGGATGATAACATCAAATTCATAGAAAGTTTATAAAGCAGATATAATAAAAATACGTCAATGGAGAAGCTTATAGCTACGAGCAGCTTCGGAGAAGTGATAATTTTTCTGATGCACTAGAGACTACAGAAACTTTGAAAAACACTCAAGCAAACTCAAACAGCGCACCTCCAACTCTGTCAATAACGCTGCACCAAGAAGAGGCATCATCGAAATCATCTGATTCAAGACCACCTAAGATAGCAACAAGAAACACTACCAGAAGAAACCTTAGCAGCACATCGGAAAATAAATAGTATATTGATATAGTTGCTCTATTCAATTTCTATTCAATTTTTATTCTAATTTTAGATATTTTATAAGCGTATCCTGAACTCTGTTCCTAAGTTGTACTATCTATATTACTTTTCACTAATTCTTTATTGCTAATACAAAGACGCTATTTCTGATATTTTTCCTTTTTCCAATATATTATTATGGACGCATATATTAGAAACTTTAAAATAAACCACATAGAAACTGCAATAACCGAAAATGCAACGGAATGTAGAAAAAAACTATTCACTAAATTTCGGAATGATATTAAATAGATTTACAATAACATCAGGAGTATAAAAAAAATGGGATGAGTTTAGAATAATGTTTCATGAGTTGAACACCTGTTTTGATTTCATCGTTCTAACTGAAACTTGGTCTATTCAAGACACTTTTCAATTTAGACGGGTATAACTTGTCATACAATAATGGCGACTACAACCAAAATGATGGAGATGTCGTTTATCTAAAGAACAATTATAATTATGAATTTGAGATTATTAACATCATTGGTATTAAAATAATCAGCATTACAATTGAAAAATCTAGTAAACATATTTTACTATTAGCTGTATATAGGCCACCTTCAATATCTGTTGACGATTTCGTGCAAAAATTTGGAAACTACCTTCAGTCCATAAAGAAAAAACATGATATCTACATAATAACGGGGGATCTCAATATAGATATAGTTAGCGGAGGAAATTACTCTGACGAGTATCTTAATATTTTGGGAGAGCTTGGCTATGAATTTATGATAAACGACTTCACTCGAATCCAAAATGATTCAAAATCCTGTTTGGACCATATATTCATTAAAAGTAATTTACAAGATCTGAGCTATAAACCAACGATTTATAAACCCATATCACAGATCACTATACCACTATAACCCAAATAGTGTTACCCGAAAGGAAATAATATGGTTCAAGTCCTCAAAAATCTACATGCTTTATCAATACTAAAAAACTAACACTTCAACTGAATAACGAAAGCTGGACAGAAATATACTTAACCAATGACGTTGACTTCGCAGCAGAAACATTTACCGAAAAATTAAAACATTATGTAGGGGCCGCTACAAAAACTGTTAAGTTTAAAAAAAAACTATCAAAAACGGAAATCATGGATAACTAATGGCATTATGAAATCCACAAACATAAAACGTGAGCTCCACAAAAAAATGAAAGAGAATCCTAAAACATATCAATAAACAATATCAAAACACGCTCGAAAAACTTATTAAATCGGCCAAAAAACAATTCTATCAAAACAAAATAAGTCAAAACAATAATAACACAACGAATTTATGGAATGCTATTAAAGAAATATCGGGCAACCACATTAAGACTAGTGACGTAATCAAAACTATAAGAAAAGATGATGGTACGTACTACCACTAGTAATAAAACAACTATAGCTAATGAATTTTGTGAGTATTTTACTGGAATAGGTACCAAGCTCGCAAGAACAATCAAACACTATGAAACAAATAACCCGAGGTGCAGGACACATACACGCAACTCAATTTTTTTGGAGAAAACGAATAGAAAAGAAGTATTAGAAGTAATACATGGTTTACAAAACAAAAAATCGCCTGGTATTGATGGGTTACGTGCGGAGACTCTCAAAGATATAGCAAATGAAATTTCATTACCACTCGTTCATATTATAAATCTAGCAATATCAAAAGGCAGAGTACCTAAAATATTCAAAATGGCGGTTGTAAAACCACTGTATAAAAATGGTGACAAGATGAATGTCAGCAACTATAGACCTATTTCCTTATTTTCTAACCTAGCAAAAATTCTTGAAAAAATTCTCAAGAAACGCATAGAAAAATATCTAAAGAAGTATAACCTCCTATCAGATAAGCAATACGGATTTTGCGAAAACAAATCAACGCAAGATGCAATTGAGCGCGTAGCATCCGAATTTTGTTGACAAAAAAAAACCTGCTCTCTGCGTCTTTGTCGATTTGGCAAAAGCCTTTGATACGGTGAATCATACCCAACTTCTCAATACACTTGAATGTTTTGGCTTCAGGGGCGTAGCAATGGATTTGATGACCAGCTACATACGAGGGAGAATGCAAATGGTTAGAATTGATTATGTGGAAAGCACAAAGAGGGAAGTTTCATGTGGCATCCCACAGGGAACAGTGTTAGACCCTCTTCTCTTCAATATTTATATAAATGACCTCTTCATTGTGTCACGGAGTGGAAGAATAACAGCAATAATATACCACGAAAATGATTGGAACACTTTGAAAGTGGAAACAGAAAGAGATCTCTCAAATATATTTACATGGTTTGGAGAAAAACTATTATCAGTCAATTACTCGAAAACACACTTTATACCTTTTACTTCCTATATATCAAACTTACCCACCTACCAAACACTGAATATTAACATTCAAAACGAAATCGTAGAAATTTCCAGCGCCACCAGCATTAAATACTTTGGAATCCTCGTGGACAGTCACTTGAAATGGGACCAACATTTGCAATATGTAACCAAAATGCTCAGGAGTTTTCTATTGAAATTCAGGCAGCTCTCCCAGATATTAGAAATTCAACAAATGAAAACCATTTACCACTCCCTCGTAGAGTCGCACTTGAACTACGGAATTATTGCTTGGGGAGGGGCACAAAACATACACTTGCTAAACTCAGAACTGGTACAGAAGCGAATATTAAAAATAGTTTACAAAACACCATGGCGATAGAGGACTGACTCGCTCTTTAGTAAATCTCATATGATGGATATTCGTCAACTATTTGCAAAAAACTTTCTCCAAAGACAACATGAACATAAGCATGAACTTCTTAATATCGAACACTCGTATAATACAAGGCTTAAGAAAACAAGCGTTTCTGTACCCAGAGTAGAAAAAAACATAATACAAAGATGTTACACATACTAAGATCCTAAACTTTACAACTCTATTCCAAGTCCAACTGAAATGAAAAATGTTAACAGCAAACACTTATTCAAAAAACTCTTGAACAAATGGATCTTATCAAAACCGCGATCTGAAATCCATAAAATGGTGAACACAAAGGTGAATAACTGATTCAAAAATGAAAAAATGTATAGAAAAAAAAATTATTCATTCTTCTAACACTCTCCCATATTATAATTACAATTCTACTCTAGCTTATATATTTATATTTCTTCTAACAATCTCCCATATTATATTTATATTCCTTCTAACACTCTTCCATATTATATTACAACTCTACTCAAATGTTTTTATATTTATATTTAAATTTAAGTAAATCCTAATAACTATGTATACAAACATTGATCACAAAGTCTACGCACAGGCCATGCCTCCTGTAGACTTCTCTCTTATTCAGAATGGATGTTTATACAATATTGAGTATATTTTGTTAATTATTGCCGATCTATGACTGAATAAATTATAATTATTATTATTTC
This sequence comes from Chrysolina oricalcia, assembly GCA_944452925.2. NCBI lineage: Eukaryota > Metazoa > Arthropoda > Insecta > Coleoptera > Chrysomelidae > Chrysolina > Chrysolina oricalcia. The sequence continues at coordinate 15,731,005 of OX101816.2, forward strand.
AAGAATTAACAATTCTTCCGTCGATTTCCAGAATATTAACGTTCTGAATTGTTTTTCACAAACTCACTCCCTGCTAGCAATATAATCATTATTTTATTAGAGATGCTCTAATTAAAAATAATTTTACAGTTCCACTTGCCTTACCCGTCACGACCAATAGGCCATTTCTTACTTCATTCACCACCCCCCGTAGCGTAAACCATCAAAGGTACTTGAATCTATAAATAAAAAGAGCGAAAATGAGCGCCCGCCGAGATGAGATCGATTGAATTATTCAATGTAAATTATTTTTTTCAATACAATAAATCTTTTGTCATTGAATCCCGGACTGCTTAGCTCCAGAACAATAATTAATTGTTGAGAGTTAATGATGAATGATGACTGTTGGATTCAAGAACATTAAAAAAGATCTGGCAAGGGTCACGAATTTGTTAATTACTGTTGATTGGGATCTATGTGCATTAGTCGCGTTATGGAGAATAAAAGGAGAGGAGAGAAATTCCGATAAGTCATTGAGGATCGTTCAACTCGTTCCTTTGAATACTACTACGAACACAAAGACAATTCGTTTCTTTACTCGCTTTCTGAACAACTTGAAATATTGAAGGATTTCTATACCACATTGTCGTAGTTTCAATCTTTGGGAATATTCGATGTGTATTTCAAAGCGATAGAATTCATACCATTGTTTGTTTGGGTGTTTGTGAATTTCAACAAAAGTATGTTTGTCAAATAAATGCTGAGTCCTAATGAAGCGTGGGGCAGCACAAACATCAACATGAGGGGTGAGTCTCTTTTCAATTACCTGATAGGGGAAGAGCTTACAATTAACAATGTCGGCTCCGAGCCAACCTTTGTCACTAGTATTAGGGAAGAGGTACTAGATCTTACGATCAGCTCAGAATTTCTAAGCAACAAGATATCCAACTGGAGGGTGTCCTCTAAGCCATCATGCTCAGACCACAGGCATATTCAATTCAACATTGAAATAGGCCCCAGACCAGTGGTACAATACCGAAACATACGGAGCATGGACAGGGAAGGATACAAGACCTCCCTGAAGAACCATCTCCAAAACGGATTGTCCACAATAAATAGTCGTGATCAAATAGATATTGCTGCGGAACATCTACAAACTGCACTTATCTCAGCTTATCACGAAAACTGTCCACTGAGAGAGAAAAGGGATAAATAACCAAAATGCTTCCTGGTGGAACAAAAATCTGGATAAAACACGAAAATAAGTTCGAAGGTTATTTAACCGAGCTAAGGTATCAGGTGAATGGGAAAATTACAGGTATGCTCTAACCACTTACAACAAAGATATCCGGAAAGCAAAACGAGAATCATGGGAACGATTCTTCGAAAATGTATCCAACACATCAAGCGGAACCCGTATCAACAAGATTCTATCCAGAGAGCCGACACAGGAGCTGGGGTCGTTAAAGCGTCCAGACGGCTCCTTTTCGGCCTCCAGGAAAGAAACACTAGAGCTATTAGCTAATAACCACTTCCCAGGCAGCCTGATTCTGGACAATTAACCTCTAGTCACAAATATAGGCCGGATAAAACGACCTCACAGAGATGACTGGGTGGTTGCCGACAAAATAATTACACCACAGGCTATAAGATGGGCGGTTAACTCATTCCACCCATACAAATCGCCAGGAGAGGATGGCATAGCTCCAGTTCTGTTTCAAATCGGACTGGAACATATCATACCTATCATTATAAGACTTTTTAGAGCCAGTTTAGCATGGAACCATATTCCGTCTAACTGGACCGCGACTAGGGTGATCTATATTCCTAAGGTGGGTCGGAATGACCCACTCCCAAAATCGCTCAGACCCATTAGTCTGACATCCTTTCTGTTGAAAAGCATGGAGAAAATACTGGATGGGCACATAAGGTGTGGGGCACTAACAAAGCACCCCGTCATTGTTCACCAGTATACCTACCAGGCTGGCAAATCAACAGAACTTGCCCTCAATAACCTTGTCTCAGGAATAGGCGACGCCCTGGAACATAGAAGGAGCATTTAACAATGCACTACCTCACTCCCTATATGAGGCCACTGTCTCTAGAGGGATTGAACCGATACTATGTGACTGGATAAGAACTATGCTTCACAACAGAACTATAACGACCTCTCTACAGGGGGAAAGTGTCAGCTTCAAGCCAGCCAGGGGCTGTCCCCAGGGGAGGTCCTCTCCCCACTGTTATGGTCACTGCTGGTGGATGATCTGCTGGCCATTCTCTCGCTTTGGGAGGTTGATCTGCAAGCAAATGCTGACGATCTGGTCCTAGTAATAAACGATAAATCCGAAGAGACGATCTCCTACGTCTTTCAGGATATATTGGATACCATATATAAATGGTGTGAGAGGGAGGAAATGTCCATTAACCTTCAAAAAATGGTCATAGTACCATTCACCAGGAAAAGGAAGCTGGAACATTTAATACCTCCTTCCATCAATGGTGTAACAATTCCTTTTGCGAGTGATGCAAAATATCTGGGAATAACCCTGGATGAAAAACTTAATTGGAACTCGCACTTGGAAAAGACTATCCGGAAGGCTAGCCTTTCATTATGGACATGCCGCAGAATATGTGGTAAAACATGGGGCATGTCACCAAAACACGTATACTGGTTGTACGTGACCGTCATACGTCCAATGATAACGTATGGCTCTTTAGTCTGGTGATGCAAGGGACATAAAAAATGGCCATTGCTAAACTTAACGGACCACAGAGACAAGCGTGTCTGGCGATTACTGGAAGCATTCGCTCCACGCCAACGGCAGCAATGGAAGTCCTCCTTGGATTACTTCCTCTCCACATAGTTCTGGAGAGAGAGGCAAGATGGGCAACATACAGACTTTATCAAGCGGCCATTAGTCTACCGCAGGCATGTGTCATGAGAGGCAGCGGCATGCTGGAGGGCATAATAGCTCACAACATTCTAGGAATGCCCTCCCGAAAGAGAAGACTGGGTCCGGAATGAAACCAACCTATGTAGGGCAAATGAACGTTGGTTCACCGATGGTTCCAAAACTCAGGAAGGCGTCGGAGCCGGAATATATGGGATGAACCCAGTAGTGAAACGCTCGTTCAGTATGGGCAAACTAGCTACGATATTTCAGGCAGAGGTATATGCCATTGAAATGTGTGCCAGGGAGCTGGAAAATCGACACCACACACGAAAAACAATAAAAATATTTTCAGATAGTCAAGCAGCACTTAAAGCGCTTGAATCCAACTGCTTTAAATCTAGGGCAGTATGGAACTGCAGAGACACCTTAAACCGACTGGCGCAACGCAACAACGTTACCCTAGTCTGGATACCAGGTCACACAGGCCTAGAAGGAATCGAAATAGCGGACGCACTTGCAAAAGGGGGTGCCAAAACAACGTTCACTGGTCCAGAACCGGTAATCGGTTTAGCATATAGCACTGCCAAGAATGTCATAACAGCTTGGGAAGACAATAAAAGACTCGAGTACTGGCGTAGTCTACCGGGCCTAGCCCATTCCAAAGCATGTATTGCTTGTACAAGGAAAAAACAGGACTCTGACAAACTGCTAGAACTCAGCAGAGCACATCTCAGAGTTATAGTAGGTTTGCTTACTGGCCACTGCAAACTCAAACATCACATGCATAAAATCGGACTTGCACAAGATGCAGAGTGCCGGCTTTGCATGGAGGATGATGAAACGGCTGAACACATTCTGTGTACATGCCCTGCAGCGGCCAGAACCAGATTCTCAATATTTGGCGATACGACAGTTAGGCCAGAAAACCTGGTAAATTGTTCTCCCAATGCATTCCTCAATTTCGTCAAGAGATTAGATATACTGGGAGATATATAACCATAGGGTAAGCCACAATAGGCCATTGGCCGCAGTGAAGGGCCTTATATGGGCCCACTCACGTTCAAACCTAACCTAACCTATCCTAATGAAGCTCATTCCAGAGGAAAATTATAACCATCTCTACGTTAGTACGTACTATCGCCTAGCATCTAGTGACGAATTAGAGATTCACGACTTGACTTGATTTGCTAAATAATTGACTTGACTTGCTCAAGTCAAGTATTCATTTTTGAAATTCAAGTTAAGTAGTTACACATCAAGTGCTTTTAACTTAAGCTACCCACTTGAGTTTTCTTGAAAAAAATAGTACTTTATTTAAATTAATCTGATTAACTGCCAAAACGCTATATCAATAAAAATTTATGAATGTTATATAATATTTACAAAAACATGTGAAAACGAAATAACTTAAAGTTAAATAATAAATGAAATAATAAAGTGGAATATTCTGAATTCTGATAATAAAACAATAAAAATCAACAAAAATGAAAACAGTAAATAACTAAAATAAATCTTCAATATCTTCATTTGCCATCCTCTTGAGACACTTATAGACCAGGATCCCACGCCTATTCTCAAAAATGATTAATAACAGGCTGAATCTTCCTGAGTAGCTTCATTTTGCCGAGACGCCCAACTTTTTCCTCTACGAAAATTCTCGATAGTGGTAGCTAATAAACCGCGCAGGCGTCAATCATGTCGAATTGGTGAGTGCAAAAAAGTTATCAATAACAGTTAGTTTTTCAGTTGAACCTCGAGATAATTCGATAAATTACCCGACAAAACTTTTGTCCTACAAAATGGATGGAAGAACTGAACAGTCCCCCACTTCCAACATGTACCAATGACGTGGTCATAAGAAATCATTAGTAACTAGCGGATTTTTTACCGTTGCTTGGTAGGTAGGAATGGTAGGAATGGTAGGTGTTCCCAGTCTTACTCTCCGAAATTGTCAATTCCATGGTAAAAAAAATTATTAGTAACAGGCTGAATCTTCGTGAGTGGTTTCGTTTTGAGGAAACTTTTCCCTCTACGAAAATTCTCGAAAGTGGTAGGTAATGAAATACGCAGGCGTCAATCATAACGATTTGGTGAGTGCAAAAATGTCATTAATAACAGTTAGTTGTCCAATTGAACCTCGAGATAATTCGATAAAGTACTCAAAAAAATGTTTGTCCTACAAAATGGATTGTAGGACTGAAGAGTCCCCCACTCCCAACATGTACCAATGACGTGGTCATAGGAAATCATTAGTAACAAGCTAATTTCTTTACCGTCGCTTGGTTAATATTTGTATACTGTTCCCGAATATAATTATGCCCGGTTCAAAAAAACGGTTATTCGACATATTAGCTAAAATAATATAACGTCTGGTGACGTGAAAGAGCGACTTAAATCGAATGGTTCCAGTCCGAATAGAATGCTTTTTTTTTGTAGGTAATATCTATTCTCTGGCTCAAGCGATGACGCGATGACCAAGCAGCGGAGTGTGTAATGATTTGTACTGGGAAGAGATTGCTTCAGTGCTATTTGGGTTGACCAACCCTTGCACTGATGAGAGGCAACAACTTCGAAACTAGTCGGCAGGTGGTCCTCCTATCCAAATCAAAACATAATCCTGCTGGTTGGTTACAGGGAGCACTTGCAATTGTTTCCTCTGCAATGAGGACGTTGCACAAGTATCTATGATATAATTCAATACCCGTCGTGGTCTTAGCCAGGAGAGTCGTTGTTTTCTGACAGGTAATTGCCATAATAAGCCTACGTAGTGGGTGTATATGGGAGTGAAGCGTTTATCATCGGTCGGCAACGACTGTTCGTTAACAAATTTTATGTTCGCGAAGATATTTTCCGAAAGCAACATCTGCATCCAGCATATCATTTGTCCGAACAACGGGTATTTACCCTACGTTTTGATTGCAATTGTAGATACTGCTTTAGAAATAATAAAAAATACCATTCCTTCTGCTAGCATTGACCCTCATGGTCAGTTGACGGGCAAAAATTATTGGAAATCCCGCTTAAAGCCTTATCATAACATATGTTGCTCCAACTTCTGTCAAAACATCGCACCCTGGAAATGCCAATATCGAGAGTAGCAGCACTGATCATTCCGATGAAGCATGAGAAGGAGTAGCGAGCTTCAGCGAAGTATTAGCAACACCAGAATTGGAAACAGTAAATAAACACAGCACAAGGAAAAAATCTATGAATTATCGTGCAGAGCAAGTATAAGCACTTTTCGAAAAAGTTGAATCAAACTGCAAAAATGGAAAAACCAAGAAAACGACAAAAAAATCAAGCATAGGAGATCTTGGTTTTCTTTCCTATGTGGTGAAGATGCAGCAAATGCAGCTGTGGAGGATACGTCCACGAAGAGTGGCTGCTGAGTACGGAATTCCTTTCCAACTTTCGATGTCCAGAATGCGATGTTTATTTTTTTCCTCGAAAAAACTAATTGTACTTGATAATATTTCGGTTATTGTTCAATGGAAAGGCTTTCAGAAACGTAGAGCTAATTTGGTACACATGGGTCTTTACATGGATATTGTTCCTTAAGGGAGCCCACCCATTTTCATCGCTTTCATCTACTTCGAAGTATTTACTCTATCACGAAGCATCTAGTCGGTTCCGTTAGTATTGGCTCAACGTCGAATTATTTACTACACTTCACTAGCACCATCATTGGTTAGCGATGAAGAACCTTCTACAGTCGGACTGAATACTTCGTCAGTAACTTCAAAGGGAATTAATAGTACCAATTGCACAAACTGCCAAATACATGTGAACGTTTATAAATAGTTTCTTCTGAGTATATGTTGTGATTATTAGAATATCTGATTGAAGTGTTTCTATTGGAGAGAATTATATATTATTGTGTTTCTATCATCTCATCAGCTGTCATTTTACTTTTAACACTAGTGTTAGAAGTTATTTTGACACATTATGTAAAAACATCAGTTTTTAATTAATATGCCTATGAATTGAAAATTTGAAATGGCAGTTGTAGAAAATAGTTATTTATGATAAACCATTTTGTAGGTTTTTATAAAACTCTACGAAAGTTCTATTGACTGTAAAACGATTCCTTGAATAATCTTTGAGACATTTCCAAAAAAAAACAAAAAATTGTAATTTTTTTCACTATTTCTTGTTTGAAAAATTCCACAAAGCGATTGGGCTGAGGCGAAAACCAGGGTTTTCATTAACGAACTATCTTATAAAAAGTAGCATAGGCCGTTTGCGTCTTTTATTTTTTGTGAAAAGAGCCTCTTATTTTCATCTACAGCTTGGCCTTAAGTGTATTCCCCTTGTTGGAAATTAGAAGTTCCTGTATTGAAATTGTCGAAGTCTGTATTCTGATTGATTTTTGATAGATAGTTATTATTTGACACATTGAATTACATTGTCAGTTTTTTTAAAATATAAAACTCGTTGCATTTACTGAATTAGGGTAAAGGTAAGCTTATCGGGCTCATTCTCGAAACAAAAAGAAAAGTGGTGTTACTTACGTAGCTTTATCTCCTGAACACGAATCCGAAAGAATATCGTGGGGGTCTCTTATACTTTTCGAGTTATTACCATTTGAATCTTGAAATTCGACTATTTTCAAACACGATTTTTTCGATCAAAAATCAAAGAAAATGCCTCCTTCTTTCTGTTGACTCTTTTTCAGACCCTAATCAACTCATATTTCACAATTACAAGCACTAAAACCAAACGTTTTATACAAAAAATCAACCTTCTTATAAAGTATACATAACCCTTCCCACATCTCTAGAACGAAGGCCAATGGAGAATGAGGTTAAAAATAGTGTAATATAAGAAGGGTAATTTTATCCGTAAAACGTATGGTTTTGGTGCTTGTAATTGTGATATAAGAGTTGATTAGAAAATGAAAAAAGTGTCGACAAAAAGAATGAGAAAAAATCGTGTTTGAAAATGGTCGATTTTCAAGATTCAAAAGGTCATAACTCGAAAAGAATAAGAGACCCCCACGAAATTATTTTGGATTCGTGTTCAGGAGATAAAACTACGTAAGTAACACCACTTTTCTTTTTGTTTCGAGAATTAGCCTGATAAGCTTACCTTTACCGGAATTAGTATCTCCATTTAGTTAACTTCTGAATTATTTGAGATTTCTCCAGGTAGGCGATCTTTTCATTACACCCCTTTACCTTTCAATCGTATTTCCCGATATTTGTATTTCAGCTTAAAACAAAATAAAATATTCAATAACTGCCCTTCTGCGCTAAGTCAGTGTCCATCAAGCCGTACCATTAAATGAATTTACCGGATCTGCAATCAATTAGCAAAATGTCAATAATTGTTCATTTATTATAAATATAGCGAACAAATAATGTAATTTTTCCTACGACCACATAGGAAAGTAACGTATATCGCACCGTACAGTTCCGCGGAAAGTGGCTCATATCCACAAGCGTGCGAAATACTTTCCGCAAGATTTACCTATTTAATATGTAAATTTGATGAAATCTATTTGAAAAGATTTTTTATTTCATTCAGAAGGCCGAAACTCTACCAACTGATACTATCTAAAAATCAGTATACAGGCCGTTTCTTTTATCATGTGGTAACATTGCTATATTCTAAACCGTAACAGATACGAAGACGATTAAATGGAAGAAAAGGTAACTATTGTGGAGAACAGTACAATGGTCAAAGAAAATTTACAGGGAGTCTCGCCCTTCCCGAGTTATACAGGGAAAACTAAAACTGCTGTTATTTGTTTTTTAAGAATAGAATTGTTATTTCTGAAAATATAAAAAAATGGAAAAGGAAAGTTTTAATGTATTCTTAATGTACTATAAAAATGTAACAATGAATCTTTGATTAAACGTTTCGTGTCAACACGGCCACCATCAACATTTCTTTTCAAATACGGACCTGTCTGTTTTAGTACAAATATTGATAAAGCGATAAAATCACAATTCAGTGGTACATCACACTTGATATTTTTATAACGTTTCATTTAAAATAACTAACATCATCAGTGACAACAATTTTTAATTACGGTCCTGTTGTTAGGTCGTTTATGGATTCCACAAAACCTATCTCTCCGATATAAAAATTATCAGTGACGCTTTGAATAAATGTATCTATTAAAATTATGTTTACAATATAATAAAAGATCTCTGTAGTTTCAGAGACGAACGATAGCAATTTACCTCGGAAATAAACTTACTTAAGAGTAGAAGAAATCAAACAAACAGAAAACAATTTATTTCATATTGAATTTTTGAGTGAAAATAAAACCAATACAGAAAATGAATTCTTCATGATAACCTACATTAAATGCTCGAATTGCCGACCTCTTTGTTGAATGCACATAAGTTGTCTGTCCATACAATTTCTGTGGCAATTTTCTAGCATGATGGGTGTAATGCTATTACATGCATCTCTTATTTTTTGTTTGAGATGGTCGATATCTGTACTAGTTGTCGAAAAAACTTTATCCTTTACGTATCCCCAGACAGGTCTGGGGATCGAGATGGCCAGGCAATTGGTCCATTGTTTCCAATCCATTTTCTTGGGAATATTGCATCTAAATGTTCCCTTACTATTGCTGCATTATGGGGAGGGGCATCGTCTTGTTGAAAATATTGTATTTCACGGCGGATGTTCAGTGGCAATTCATCTGAGTAGCCATCAAACTCATTGGATAAAAAATGTAAATACATTGTTGGTGAATTTTGATTCGTCCGTCCATATTATTTTATTACAAATATTTCCAACTTCCCTATTTCTACGTCTCAACCACATCGCAAATCGTACTCTCCTTCCGTAATCCATTTCATTGAGGTGATGAACTTTGCGTATCATGTAGCATTTGTATTTGTTCTTTTTCAAAATATTTCTGGTAGATTTTACAGAAATCCCTAGTTCGTGGGCAATTTCTCGGTAAGAACAATCTTGATTAGAAATATTTTTGTAACTGACCAATCCTAAATTAAAAAAAAAATATTTTCGTCACTTTGTTAATCTTTATGAAGTAATATTTGCTTACTTAAAACATTTATTTGGTTCCGCATACTTCCAGTAACAACACATTTTCTAGTTTTATTTCTATCAAATGCACCACAGTCTCTCAAATTTCTTTCTAATCGTCTAAACATTTGAATATTTGGAATACGACGATTTGGGTATAGCTCACCATACATATTTTTTGCCAAAAGAGGATTTCTATTTGATTTTGCTTAAGCAAATAGCATATCAGTCCTTTCATCATTTGAATACATCTTTGATATGACTGAGTGTATAAACGACTGACAGTTCCTAACACGTATCAACAACTCATTTATTTGTTCTGCCATAGACACCAAGCAAAGCCTACTTGTTTAAAAATGGTAAATGAAGTGATATGCTATTTAATTGTACCATATCACACAATAGTCGTATTTTGATCAAAAACTAATATTTTCGTTACTTCCAGGATTGAGAATTATAGAAATATTCAGTATGATAATTCATTCTGAAGAAATCAGCCTTGAAACAAGGATTTCTGTAATACAAAAATGCCCAAGAAGGAAAAATACGAATGTTCGTTGTGTTGGGGTATCTTCTTATCGAAATTATTGGGTGAAGTCTGAAGTATGCCAATAGTTGAATAGGTTTTGAAATCAAAATAATTTACAAAAGAACTAACGACAGAACCGTAATTAAAAATTGTTGTCACTGAGGATGCTAGTTATTTTAAATGAAACGTTATAAAAATATCAAGTGTGATATACCACTGAATTGTGATTTTATCGCTTTATCAATATTTGTACTAAAATAGACAGGTCCGTATTTGAAAAAGAAATGTTGATGGTGGCCGTGTTGATACGAAACGTTTAATCAAAGATTCATTGTTACATTTTTATAGTACATTCAGAATACATTAGAACTTTCCTTATAAATTTTTTTATATTTTCAGAAATAACAGTTCTATTCGTAAAAAACAAATAACAGCATTTTTGGTTTTCCCTGTATAACTCGGGAAGGGCGAGACTCCCTGTAAATTTTTTTTGACTATTGTACTGTTCTCCACAATAGTTACCTTTTCTCCCATTTAATCGTCTTCGTATCTGTTACGGTTTAGAATATATCAATGTTACCACATGATAAAAGAAACGGCCTGTATATACTACTTATCTAAAATCCTACTAACAAAATCTTGAAGCAATCTATTTGAGAAGTGTAATTTTTTTCATCTGCTTAAAAAAAAAGTTTCCGCGGACGAGGATCGAACCCGGGAACTCTTCATCAGAAGTCACGTCGAGTCCCGCTGCTTACCAACTGAGGTATTATGACAAGAAGATATATTGTATTAGAGTGTATCTTGATTATTATCAAAAATAAAAGATGTCTAATTATGATTATGTGGTCGTAGGAAAAATAGTGTTCATTACTCGTGCGAAAGTGATTTTTCACACTGGTGTGATTGCCGCACTCGGTTTACGCCTCGTGCCACTCTTGTGAAAAATGTCACTTTCCGCACTAGTAATGTAATATACTATTTCCTACGAGCGTGCGGAAAAGTAAATTTTCCTCACGATTTTTCGTTTTGAAAGTTCTACTTTTCCGCACTATTTTTACTTTTCCGCACGATTTTTACTTTTCCGCATAATTTTTACTTTTACGCAAGATTTTCTCTTTAAAGCACAATATTTTAATTCAAGATTAGTATATTGTACAATGAGCATGAAATGACATACATTTCCCACGAGTAGGTAGGTATATAAAATTTTGTAGTACGAGCGAATAATTTTTTTTCATAACAGATTCTATCAAAAACACCCATGTCGTCATTGAATATACAAATATTGAAAAATATAACGAAAATTGAACAGTAAGTACTCTCATCGATTTCAAAACAAAAACAAAAAAAGGTAACTTCAACAGGATTCAAACCACCTACCCCATTAACTATTAACCAGCGCAGAACGACTGCTCCCTTACTTTACCAACTGAGCTATTTCAGATATTAATTTAATTGCTATAATACCATATCAAATCCTGTCAAATTTTAAATATCACTATTTATTTAATTACTTTATGTATATCTAACGGACCTCATATCATGTCTATAAGACTTTATAATAAACTTCCTATATCCATTAAAAAAAATTATAATCTCAATAATTTCAAAAATTGTGTGAAGAATCTCTCTACAAGAATGCATTTCATTCTCTTGATGAATTTTTACAAACTGATTTGGCTACCACGTTATGCATGTTTGCTTGTGTACTTTTTGTTATTTATATTGTTTTTTACTCATATCATAGAATTCCTTTTTTACCACTACTATTAATTGTGTTGTATTCTTATATGTTAATTTAATTTAATTTGTTGGAATGATTTTAGACTGCCATTTTATTTCTTAACCTTTTGTATTTGACGATTTCCATGCTTGTAATAGTCTCAGGAAATAAAAGATTGTATTGTATGTATTGAAATTAATTTTATGAAAATTACGGATTATCGGAAAGTTATTATCAAACAGTCGTTAATAGACTAGATTCGATCTCATATTATAAATCTCGCGGAAAGATAAAATCATGCGGAAAAGTTTCTTTTCCGCACTAGTGCTGAAACGTTACTTTTCCTCACGATTTTTATATTGTTGAAAATGAAGATATTTAGGACTAACTAAATGATTTATGTAACCAATTTATCTTATTTGTCATTTTGTAGCATTATTATAAAATCTTGTTTAATAAAAACCTTTTTTTTTTTCATAAATAAGATGGACAAAAACACTCATAGGAAAAACATTGTACCTAACTCTTGCGGAAAACGTCTTTTCCGCCCTTGACGTCGTTCGTGCAACTGCCGTCGCGTGCGGAAAAGTACTACTTTCCGCACTTGTTAGGTAAATAACTATTTCAATTATTCAATAAGTTATGATTTTTTTATATTCGTTGCTACCTGAAATGAAGCTCATAGGAAAAATGTTGTTCCTAACACGTGTGCAAAGTGCCTTTACCACAAGCAAAAACTTATACGAACTCCGCTTCGCGACTTTCGCCTAACTGTATTTGCGTGCGGAAAAGTAACACTTTGCGCACTTGTTAGGAAAATAAAAATATTTGCGACTATTGGAATAATACTGTTTCTTATGCGACCACCATCATCTCATTTTTCCTTTTTTTTGCAATCACAAAAAAACATTTCCTAGATAGTGTAGGTTGTCTAATAAATTCTTATTGAAATAAGCTATAATGCCAATATGACAGTTTCACTGAACATTCCGAGTTCTACCCAGATTCTAAAATTACTAAAATTATAGCATTATGCATTATAGTGGAAAAACGCATACAAAAAAGTTCCACCCGAATCACTTCTCTCAAGGCTTCGAAGTAATTTTAGTATCTTCGACGCCGCGCAGCTATCATGTTATTCCATTAAAACCGAAATTTATCTGTTATTTCCATACATTACGAGAGGATTGAAACAAGAACCTCACGGAATTAATTAAAATTAACGCAAATGGATCGAGAACATGTCAAGCTGGAACCCATTGAGATAAAATTAATTTCTCCGGACCGATTTCTTATATCTAACATACGAAAACGACATCGATAGAACGCCACGCCTGTGAAATACCTCCCACATTTAGTGGTCACTATTCATTTGCCTTTTGTATTCTTCAATCTTACACCATTAACAATGGCCCCGCGGGATATCGTATACAAAATACATAAATACATTGAATTCATTAAATATACATATATCTCTTGCAGTCGCACGGATATTTGAACTCGTCGATGACTGCTTTGGTCGTCGGGATGATGCTGTGACGTTGCTGGACCGCTGGAATGATCTTAACGAGCTAATCAATAGATCACGGATGATCCGCTGATCATTTATCATATTCCTTAAAGGGGTTCGTAATAAGTGTCTGATTTTTACAATGTGTGTCAAAGAGAGATCAAACATACAGAGTGGTCCCTTCACAAAATCAGAACAACATCAATTTAAGAATTTACGCATTTTAATTATAAAGAGGGCTGACCTGAGTTGATAAGTGAAGAGTCAAAAATAAATACTGATATTGTTAACAAAAACTTCTTCTCCTAGAATTCAAACAGAGTAATATTGGTTTATAATTTCGAGCGCTTTTCAAGAACACTAACAAATAATATTAACGAAACATAAACAAAATGGGTAATTAAAAAAGTGTAAGTTGAAAATTTGTGTCAAAGGTCTAAATGTTTCATGTTTGACCCGTTCATGTATCTTTTAAGATGAATTTACACGTATTGAAAGCCAATATTATTAGATAAGATAAGATATTTACAGCTATTTGCACCGGTTCAACTCAAGGTTACCTTATGACTTAAGTGGACCTTACATTTCGATTTTGGTTTGCACCGCTATTTGAGGACAACATAAGCCTTAGTCAAGATAAGCTTCAGATTTTTCAAGCTTAGGTTCCACTGAACGACACAACCTCACTTTTTTACACAATATATTTTCCTATTTCCCTGATGTTTAAAGTTGTCCTCATTTTTTTCCTGGATTTTGTTGATGTGATTGTATTTTTGTGGTTATCTGATTGTATCAGGTTTGAAAATGTCACGTACACTATTAGATGATGACGACCTAGAATTTGATTCAATTTTTTTTATAATGTGCCTAGACAAGTATACGTGAGGGTACATCATTTGCATGTTTGATGAACTTACATTTTTTTCCGCGATGTAGTGCGACCAAACCTAAAGCTATATGCTAAACCTGATTGAGGCTGAAGTTGACTATGGAATCAGCCATTACAGTTCATGACATCCCCCTTACTAAGAGCCTATCTTGGTGTATACACAATTTGGTCAAGAAGGTAGTAGGTCATCATAGTGTTTCGTGTCTCAGTGTAGTCACATCCAGGAATGTGTGAATATGTCATTGATGTCATACATGGAATTTTTGAGCAGAGAATGTTTTAGCATGTACTTAAGTTTTTTGTGGAAAATGACTTTCAATCCACTGGTATGAGGTTAAACAGCTTCAAGGGCATAAAATCCGTTTGTTTCAAGGTTACTTCATGGTTCACTAATGGTAGTCTAAACAGGTTCTTGTTTCTGGATTTGAGATCCCATTGTGTTTCTGTGTTTGTTATTGTGTGCCCGTGGTATTGCTTCTATTATACAGTATGATGCAAATATATGGAATAGATTCATTATTTCTGAACATAAACATATTTTGGAAAATTCCTCGAACACGTCGATTTTCTTTTTCGATTAGCCAATTTCTAAACCCCACCCAAAATATTTAGGTTTCTCCTCATTCGAGGAAAAATGAGTTTAGTGAAATTTTTAAATGAGACACCCAGTGTATTTTTCCATATTTGGTTAGAGATCGTAATTACAAATCCAGTAATACCAGGTCTGATGGGATTAGGTCCAACGGCTGCGGAGATATGGGCAAAAAACTTCTCCATATGCTTAATGAGTGCGACAGATACTTTTGACCTTCCGAATCGTGTGGAGTCTCTCAGTCATACTCATTGGACATACGAGGAAGATTTTTGCCCATATCTCCGAATCCGTTCGACATAATCCCATAAAACCTGGTTTCACAGGATTTGTAATGAAGACCCTTAACCAAATATAGCAAAATACACTGGGTGTCCCATTTAAAAATAACACTAAAGTCATTTTTACTCTGTTGCGGATAACCCTATTAATTTAGGGTGTGATTAAAAAATTGGCCAATCGGAAAAGAAAATCGACGTATTCGAGGAATTTTCCAAATTATGTTTATATTCAGAAATAATGAATTTATTCCATACATTTGCATCGTACTGTATATATGCAAAGTAGAGTTGAAATTTTCAGGATAATTATTTTGACTAACTAGTAGCTATTAGTAGTAGTAACTAGTTTCCCATAACAGGGTCCCATAGGTTAGGTGGCAGTGAGCCATACCGTAATAAATTGTCTTCAGTACTTCTAGAGATAATTTCTCTCTCAAGTTTCTCAATACAAAGTGACTCTTAGATAACTTTTTATTTATCTCGTTAGTGTGAATTTTCCGGTTAAGTTCGGCATCTATAGTGATGAAGAACTTTCACTACTGTATCCTCATTCTCGAGATCTTATTGAACAATTTTCAAATGTTTATGTACCTACGTACCGGCGAAACGATGAAGATCTTTGAAGGCATCTTTTTTCATGTGTTCAAAAGTGTATGGGTTTTTATGGCAACTCTCTTTGATCATTGTTTCAATGTTTTTCGAAACATACAGTTTTCTTGATCTTTTGCGCCTCTCTAACTGATGGGCAAAATTTTGGCCACATGGAAGTTATGTGTGTCCAGGTATTAAGAATTTTTATTCTGTCAGATCAGGTCTCAACGGACCATTCTGTTCTTGTTCTACCCATTGCAATTGTCACTCCAGGTGTAGGTTTTGTGCTTGAAAGCAAAATTTTTCGGTTTAAAAAGTATTCAAATCGGGGTGCCCTTCTCATTGCCTTCTTTGTATGTCAATGATTCATTTCATAATGCCCTTGTTGCTATGTGAGTGCCAGCAATATGAATGTCGAAATGGTAGCAAGACAGCTGTTTACTATGATACATTTGTGGGGATAGAGATAACTTGTTCTGAATAAATAGATACGACCATGGTATCTATTGGGTTGTTACGAGTCACAATTAGCCTCTTGCATGGCTTTTCTAGCACTTTCTGCCTTCCTGTGATGTAAATTTGATATCGCCGGAAGATTGCCATCTGCTAGGTCTGCTTTTATCTTGTAATAAAGGAAGTCACAGGTGGAGGAAGTATTCCATCTAGGCCTTCCAAATCTTGAGTGCGGAAAATGTATCTTAAATACGTTGTCACAAAATCGGTGTAAACGCAAGTACCTACCCATATGTCGCTTCTGAAAGGCCAGACATGGCCTGTTAATATTCAAGTCCGCACTCAAGCATTCTTTCTCTGATTTTTCTCTAATGTTTTGCTCTCGTGAAAATTTGTTTATGAGTGCAACAACCTGTAGAAAGATTTCTTCAGTAAATTTTCTAGCGCAATTTCTTTTACCCCTCGGATCAGTGAACTAATCTTACCCTGATATGTTCCTCTCTACTGATTCCTGTACTTTATGGTGTCGAAGTGCAAAAATATCGGTAAATAGCTTACGACATACTTGCAAATATTGTCCTTTAACATCAGAAATAGTATAACATATGGTTTCTTGACAGAGGCTTTCAGTTGAGTTGGCATTCGATCCATGGCGCCTACGATATCTTCAATCAAAAATACACACACTCTTGAATAGAATAATCTTCTAAAAGAATAATTATTTCTAATTGATGAAGATACTCCCATTTCAAACTATTGGGTTGTTTGCTTTTCACATAAATTCTCTTAAAATAAAATTGCTTGCAATGAAAACATTGGACTCTTCATCCTAGAAAACATTAACATTAACTCATTCTCAAATATAATTCTGTTGACACAAAAATGTAATTCCTTAGGAGATATCACTACCCGTGCCAAGTGACTCACTCAAGCAATGAGCAATCAAAGCAGGTGGCAACACCGCGACCTGCGAAGGCAACTTACATTTCATCCTGTTTTACTATTTGGGTTGGAGGTTACGAGTTTATGAATGTAAGTTTTGTGCGTAGTTAAAACTGTTTCTATACAATAAAAATGAAATATAGAATATTGAATTTGGCTCATTGTTTTGTGTCCAATAGCGAGTGGTGTTGTTTACGTACTCGATCAATATGCTATATGCGTCAGTAACAGTTTTTACTTACACAGACCGTTTTGATGTAAATAGCGCAAAATTGCTAAAAGTTGCACCTATACCGTATAGAAGTTATACTCTTCAATTGGAAAACAACTGCGAGTGAACATTTGACTTTTGCATTCTTCAATCTTACACCAATAACAATGGCCCCGCAGGATATCGTATACAAAATACATAAATACATTGAATTCATTAAATATACATATATCTCTTGCAGTCGCACGGATATTTGAACTCGTCGATGACTGCGCTGGTCCTCGAGATGATGCTGCGACGTTGCTGGACCGCTGGAATGATCTTAACGAGCTAATCAATAGATCACGTATGATCCGCTGATCATTTATCATTTTCCTTAGAGGGGTTCGTAATAAGTGTCTGATTTTTACAATGTGTGTCAAAGAGAGATCAAACATACAGAGTGGTCCCTTCACAAAATCAAAACAACATCAATTCAAGATTTTACTTATTTTAAATGTATACAGGGTCCAGTAATAAAAAACAAGCATTAATTACTTTTAGAACTCCTCATTCTCAGGTTGAAACTATCAATGTTATTTCTCTGATTATTTCTTCGGATACCACAAAGCTTTTAGGTCTCACTCTCCACTACAATTTGAAATGGGATACACATATCAATAACCTGTCCTCGAAACCTGCTAAAACCTGTTATACGCTCTGTATGTCATCTCAACAATGGAGCATGAATATTATCAAACATTTAAATTTTGACTGTTTACATTCAAACTTGAAGTATGATATGATGCACTGGAGGAATTATACAGCTGCTCATAGAATTTTTATGTTACAAATAATAACCGTTCGTATCGTGTCAAGGATCGGACCATGGAAATCGTGCAGAGAACACTTCAAGAGCCTCTCAATTCTTGGAATGATATCGATCTATACCTATGATGTTGTTTGTTTTGTTTTCAAGAGCATACCTATGACACCCGCATGGAAAACAGACCCGAGTAGCAAAATCATTGCTTTATGGAACTGATATATTTTATAAGTACCTTAAATAATGCCGAATTACGGAGTATTTAATCACTTTTGACTGCGACATTTTTGTGTATGTAGAAAAATATTTTTATAACATTGGCTTATAATTATTTATACAACTCGCATTATAAAATTGAAGCTAGATTTTGGATTAAAATCGTTTCAAAACGCATTATAAGATCGGTTTAAAACCGTTTTAAGTGCTTTATAATGATTATTTAGTTTCTGTATAACACCTTTAATTTCTGCGGTAAAAAACAGTTTTGTAACAATTATATACAAACTGTATAAAAGCTTCATACTGCGATGAGTAAAATAGTTTTTTGGATGAACACAATTGCTTTATAAAATAAGAATGAATTTGTTTTATAGTCTACTATTGGATTATTATACTGGTTTTTGATAAATCAAGACTAGGGTTAAATCCAATATACTAGTACAATGACATTTTTATTAATTCTCCTTTTGACAACCATTTGACATCACCAAACTATTCTAACTTATCAAACTAATACAAGGTGAGTTGGGAATATTACGATGATATATTGAAAAATTCTTAGCCTTCTATAGAACCAAACAAAATTTCAATGTCAAAATATTTTATTACTCAACATATTCTCCTATTAATTGGATACATTTATTACAGCGAACCTGCAACGTCTCTAGACCTTTTAAAAAAAATGTTACTTCTTGCTCTGCAAACCAGACCTCCACAGCTTTCATCACCTCCTCGTTGAAAGAAAATTTACGATCTTTTAAAATTTTTTTCAGTTGAGGAAAGACATGATAGTCGGACAGAGCCGAATCTGGTGAATAAGGGGGTGTTCCAGTAATTCAAACCCTAAATCACGAATTTTTTGCATGGAAACATGAGGTTTGTGTGCAGGGGCGTTGTCCTGCAAAAACAAAACAACTTTGGATAGTGAAGAGATAGTAGTGTCAGCTTTGATAAAAAATTATTATATTTTAGATGTTGTTAGAAACTGTCATATACTTGTCAGAGAATAAAAATATATTATTTGCCATTGTACGAGCAATTGAGTATTTACATACGATAAATCTATTCTACATGGTGTCAGGTATTCAGAACGAACCAATATAATATGGATTTCAAACTCCCAGGTGAATTAAAATTATCGGGAAATTTAGAAGATAACTGGAAAAAAGTCTATCAACGTCTTCGGAATTACTTGCTTGCGACTGAAAAGAATAACAAAGGGAACGAAGTTAAGACAGCAATTCTACTGAACCTAGTGGGAGAAGAAGCCTTGGAGGTGTATAACACTTTTAAATTCAGGAATGAAGATGACCGCACAAATTTTGATGAGGTTGTGAAGCAATTTGAAAAGTATTGTCAAGTAAGGAAAAATGTTCTTTTCGAGAGGCACAGATTCTTTAAGTGCAGGAGACAAACAGGACAGCCTTTTGAAAATCATTTAACGCAACTAAAGACATTGGCTGCAGGTTGTGAATTTGAACAACAGGAAGATCATCTTATTCGAGATCATATTGTTCTCAACATGGAAGATGCAAGTTTACAAGAAAGGATTCTGAGAGAAAGTGATGTAACTTTGGTTAAGGTAGTTGAATTCATAAAAGCTGCAGAGGTAAGTAAAGAGCAAGTCCGATCAATTCAGTATCATAGTAATAATGTAGTAAATAGCGTTGAAGGTAAGAATGTTGTCAAACATAGTTTTGCAAATGTAAGACGGGAAGGTAATAAAGGTTCCTCTGGGATTAAGATACAAAGTGTCAGCAATGAAAATTCAAATTTCAGACCAAAATCTAATGGGTTTTCTTGTAGAAGATGTGGAAGAGTGCATGAATATGGAAATTGTCCAGCTTTTGGAAAAACGTGTTTGAGATGCAATGGAAAAAATCATTTTTTTTCGCGGTGTTCTCTCAAGGAAGTGAGAATGGTAAGTGGCCAAAACTACGATAGTAATCTATCTGAATATACATCTAGTTCTTTGGTAAGTAATTCAACTTGTCCTGAAATTAATGATAATTGTAACGATGAAAATGGTTATAGTCAAGAGAACGTATTGTTCGTTGATGTGGTTGACATGAATTTGAGTAATAAGGAGTGGATTGATACTATTTATATCAATAATACGGGGGTAAAATGTAAATTGGATACAGGGTCAGATGTAAATATTATTTCATATGATGTTTTTAACATGATTGGTGGTCAAAATTTGAACAGAACACATATCATTTTAGAAGTGTATGGTGGTGAAAAAATAGTACCTTTGGGAGAAGTTTGGTTATATTGTTGGGTTAAAAGAAATGCAGAAAAAAATTGTTTTACCATTTGTTGTAGTAGATTCAGAGAAGTGTTATCGTAAATCGATTTTGGGCTTAACTGGGTGTATCAGGTTGGGTTTGATCAAAAGGGTTCATTCAATCATTACAAAAGAAGACTTGATATGTCAAAATAAAGATTTATTTTCTGGTTTGGGGTTATTGAAAGGTTATATCTGTCATATTAATATAAATAAAGAAATGTCACCAACCATTAGACCTCCGAGACGTGTTCCTATTGTAGTCAGAGATATACTCAAAGAAAAATTAGATATGTTAGAATCAACAGGGGTTATTAAAAAAGTAAATAGTGAACAAGTGACATGGGTAAGTAATTTAGTTATAGTTGAGAAAACAGATGGTACTCTTAGACTTTGTCTGGATCCCACTGATCTCAATAAGGCTATTATTCGGGAGCCAATTATATTGCCAACAGTTTCTGAGGTTAGTTCATTGTTATGTGGCAAATCTGTTTTCAGTGTTCTTGATCTGAAAGATGGGTTCTACAATATTAAGCTGGATGATGAGTCATCTCGACATTGCTCTTTTTCAACACCTTTTGGAGTCTACAGATTCTTGAGGCTTCCATTTGGAGTCTCAAATGCTCCAGAAGAATTTCATAAGATAAGTTCTTCTGTTTTTGGTAATATTCGGAATGTTATTGTTTACTTTGATGATTTGCTCATCACAGGAGAATCTGACAAAGAACATGATATAGCTCTTCAGAGTGTGTTGGATAAAGCAAGATTGATGAATTTGAAGTTCAATGCTATGAAAATTCAATATAAATCCAAGGAGGTTAAATATCTTGGTTTCATTTTCAATAAAAATGGAATGTCAGTTGATAATATTCGTGTGGATGCTATTAAAAATTTAAAAGACCCTCTGAATGTCAAGGATTTACAAAAAATTATGGGTGCTATGAATTATCTTAGATCATTCATCCCTAATTTTGCTGAAATCACAGGTCCATTGGGGGAATTGTTGAAAAAAGGTTGCGTTTGGTATTGGGGACCAGAACAAAAACAAATCTTTGATAAATTGAAGCAAATCATATCCAGTTTACCTGTTCTTGCTAACTATGACTCAACAAAAGAAACAACTGTGGAATGTGATGCGTCGAAGGATGCTTTAGGCTGTTGTCTTCTTCAAGAAGGAAGGCCGGTGGCTTATGCTTGAAGGTCTCTTTCAGATGTTGAACAAAGATATGCCCAAGTGGAAAAAGAATCACTTGCTTTGATATTTGCTACTCAAAAGTTTCATTTGTATATTTATGGCAAAAAATTCAATGTAAAAACTGATCATTTGCCATTGGTTTCCCTTTTGAAGAAAAATATTTCAAGAATAGGTTCCAACCGATTACAAAGAATGGCCCTAAAACTGATTAAATATGACATGAATGTTAAACATATACCAGGAAAATATATGTATATTTCGGACTCACTGTCCAGGAGTTGTGGAAATGAGAATACGTTCATGGATGGAAGTGAAAGAATGTTATTGGAGAATATTCATAGTATAGTTTCGAATGATAGATATTTGCAAATGAGTGATGAAAGGAAGAGGCAATTTATTGAAGAAACTGGGAAGGATAGTGTTCTTCAAAATCTTGTAAAATTTTATTATGAGGGTTGGCCCAAATATAAATCGTCAATTCCCAAAGAATTGCAAGTATATTTCAACATGAAAAATGATATTCATGTATCGAATGGGTTAGTTTTTCTAAATGAAAAACTCATGGTTCCTAATAATTTGAGGAAACAAATGGTAGAGAAAATCCATAGTGGGCATTTTGGTCTGAATAAAAGTAAAGCTAGGGCTAGGCAATTATTTTACTGGCCTAAAATGTATGAACAGATTGAAGATTTTGTTAATTGCTGTAAAATATGTGAGAAATATTCCAATAAAAAAGTCAAAGAACCTTTATTACCACACAGTATACCTAGTTTACCTTATGAAAAACTTGCTATGGACATTTTTTACTTTGGAGGAAAAATGTTTTTAGTAGTAGTTGATTACCTTTCAACGTGGATTGATGTTGTTAAAATTAGTAATAGCTCTGCTGCTTGCGTGATTGAAGCTATCAAGCCATTGTTCAGTACACATGGAATACCATCATTCATTGTTGCGGATAACATGCCATTTGGTTCATATGAATGCAAAAATTTCTGTGAAAGCTGGGATGTAACAGTGACCACCTCTAGTCCATTATATCCACAATCTAACGGGATGGCAGAAAAGGCAGTAGGAATAGCAAAAACTATCATGATTAAAAGTCAGGAATCTGGAATTCCATTTGAAATCGGTCTCCTAGAACATCATAATATTCCCCTCACTGCATTGCCCGCAAGCCCAGCTCAAATTTTAATGAGCAGACAATTGCGATCGTGTTTGCCAGTAACAAGTCAACATCTAAAACCACAAGTTGTTGATATCAGAGACAAGAAATTGCTTCGCCAAAACTCGCTAAAGAGAAGTTATGACAGAAGTGCGAGAGTGGCATCTATATCAGAAAATTTAGTATCGGGAAATAGAGTTGTCGTGAGGAACAAGAATGTGTGGTTGCCAGGAGAAGTCGTAGATGCTCATAATTCCCCTCGATCTTTCATGGTGAAGATGGATAATGGAGGAGTTGTCAGAAGGAATTCGAGTCAATTGAAAGAGTCACCAAATACCAAGGTTACTTGGAGAGCTTATGATGATACGAAGTTTTTCCCAGATGATATTACTGAAGTGGAGGAACATGCTGAAATTGAGGAGAATGAAACATTGTTGGATGTAGCTGATCCAGAAGAGGAGTTGAATTCATATGCACCGAGTTCTACTAGATCTGGAAGGATTGTAAAGCTCCCTAGGAAGTTTGATGGTTGTTTTATGGCTTCAAGGAAGTGAAAGGGAAGATGAAGAGATAGTAGTGTGAGCTTTGATAAAAAATTATTATTTTTTAGATGTTGTTAGAAACTGTCATATACTTGTCAGAGAATAAAAATATATTATTTGCCATTGTACGAGCAATTGAGTATTTACATACGATAAATCTATTCTACAGATAGCTTTCCGCGTCTTATCTCTTTAAGTTTTTCCCGTAGAGTGGTCAGTAATGTCGAATATGAATCATGATTACTCCATGGCAATCCCAAAAAAATTAAACAAGAACTTTTCCAGCAGATTTTTGGACACGAAACTTCTTAGGCATTGGAGAACCGGAGTGTCGCTATTCTATCGATTGTTGCTTTGTTTCTGGATCGTAGAAATGTACCCAAGTCTCATCCATAGTAACAATTCGGTTTAAGAAGTCTACATCGTTTTCAAATCAAGCACAGATCGAACGCGATGCTACTACCCTTGCACGCTTTTGGTCAACATTCAAACATTTGGGAATCCATTTTGCAGCAATTTTTCTCATGTCCAAATTGACGTGAACTATATGATGAACGCGTTTTTATGAAATATTCAGTGCTTCAGATATCCGTTTTAGCCCAATTCGACGGTCAGTTAAAATCATGTCATGAACTGCATCGATATTTTCGGGGACTGACACAGAAACTGGCCTTCCCGATCGGTCATCATTTTCAATGGAAAATTTACCTCTTTTGAAGCTGCAGTCCAATTTTTCAAGGTCGCATACGAAGGACTTTGATCACCAAGGGTATTATTCATATCTGCTTACCTCTTAACCCTTTTAAATACAGGTACTTGATGATGGCTCGATACTCCCATTTTTCGATTTTCACAATTTCGGTGGACATATTTTTTCTTTTAATTTATTGCGTAACTCTGGTTTACTTTTTTGACGTCAAAGTGTACACTGACACTTCTAACATTGTTTAAATAGAAGATAGTTAGTCAATGCCTGTGGAAAAGGCATTGGACCCATACGCGAATGTCATCTAGCGTGATTAGTTACAAACATGAATATTTGACGTCATTTTTAATGCAGGTTTCTTCAAAAAACCCTGATTTTAATGCTGTCCCATTGTTTCAATCAAGTTACGACATGACTTGGAGGCCAAATCACTGAAGTTACGACATGACTTGGATGCGAGATCACTGTCGCCATCTACATGTCGCATCCATTTGAATCCAATATAAATCCCGTAAGGTTCGCTATCTTACTTCTATATAAACAATGCTTCTAATAAGTTATTGTTCGTTGCTATGGTAACGCAATATTTTGTTTATGCAGGGAACTGGTCTAGGCCAACTAGATATCAATACATCCTCGTATATAAACATATATATTCGTCCACACTACATCTACCTATAAAGGCGTCGCTTACTCGGTTAAATAAACTGGCCGATCTGATAAAAACATTAAAATATGTACTATATTTTTGAAGGTATTATTTTTAATCAGAAGTACCTGTATAATGATGGATTAATTAGATAAATACAGTAAAACACCCTATAGTTTTAATTAAGGTACATAATTGTTTTAAATATATGTTTTTATATTCGAAAATATCTTTCGTGATCAATGGCGGCCACTTGCAAATACTCAGACCCGCAAATAAATATGGCGTCTAGTTATACAATAATTATATGACATTAAAAACGTTGAAACAAATTTTATCATTTTAGAAACCTTATAGAACCTTATGATTTCATAGAGCTGTTTTGAATAGCACTATTAAACAATTTTCCCAGAACAAACCTACCTTGATTTTATTTATCACAGAGGTTGCCATTTGTTGTTTTTTTTGACAGGTTGAAGGCTGATTATGTAAAAGGCACTGGAAGAATTTGAATGCTTTTTTACATGATACATTTCCATTGTCTCATCTGGCAAACTTGGGCATTGAACAGTCACTTAAATAATGTATTATAAAGTATTTATTGTGCACACACTGCAACGTTTTTGTTCCAAATACCACTATTTTGCCCTCTAAACTGTTTGCAAAGAAGGAAATGAAATAGTTTTTACTGACTATTCATATTTATTTTAAATATTCGTTTTTATTTACACCAATACCAATATGTCTTTGTTTGTTCGCATGTCATATTTATTAATCTTTTAACTGTTATACATTGCTGTATCTGTCTAACTGCTGATATTGTAACATTAGTATAATGTACAGTTATGTTACTGTATTATAATATTCTTTTGCGACTTAAATGAAATGATAACTATAAACCAGCTGAAACTCTAAGCTGAATTTTATTTGATTTCAAACAGCCGTGGTCTTTAAACCATAAATATAACAATAAACGAACCCAAACTGAATATACTAAAAAAAAGCACTCAGAAGTAGTTCCGGCAGTTGTTGAAAACCCTAGAAGATCCACCCAAAAATGACAAGGACAAATAGAGAATCAACCTGATTTCTTCTTCACAAAATTGTAGGTGGTGATCGGACGAAAATACAAATTTTGTCATCTATAATAAAAACCGGTCTTACCAAAACCAAACGTGTGGTGTAATCTTATCAACAACAAATCAATAGGGCCGTTTCTTTCCTCCAAATGCCAAAACCTAACTGGTGATACATATTTCAGTTTTTGGAAAACAAACTGACGGATTTTTTTGATAATATGAGTTAACATGAACGACATAAATTATGATTTGTAAATGATGCTCATTTCGCTATAATTTATCCCGAATGGTAAAATGGGGAATCTAGTGATAAATGGTTAGGACGAAATACCAATCCAAGGTGGCCTCCTCGTTCGCCAGATCTCACCCCATTTAATATACATATATCTCCTGCAATCGCACGGATATTTGAACTCGGTGATGACTGCTTTGGTCCTCGAGATGATGCTGCGACGTTGCTGTTCATTTTCAACACAATCAAAACAAAATCGAGGCAAATTTTCACTTATTGTTTCTGTATACAGGGTTGATCAGAGTAGCAAGTATCAACAAAAAT
Organism: Chrysolina oricalcia; assembly: GCA_944452925.2. Taxonomy (NCBI): domain Eukaryota; kingdom Metazoa; phylum Arthropoda; class Insecta; order Coleoptera; family Chrysomelidae; genus Chrysolina; species Chrysolina oricalcia. The sequence goes on from OX101816.2 coordinate 15,757,810, forward strand.
TCGAATCAAATATGATATAGGAGTAGGTATATAATATTAAAGTATATACAACTCTTTATAATTTTGGTTATTTAAATCAAAATGATGGAGTAGTGGTCTTCTTGAAATGAAATCTTTACCAATAACATGTGTCATTTACAATCAATCACTCTTGTTTCCTGAAGCTATATGCTGTTACTGACGATGAAATTATTATCATAAATGAACCTTTCATAGAAGAGCTGAACAATATAATGAATAATCAAACCAAAAACTTCACAAACAGTATCTCTATTGGTGACATCAATATAGATTTGATTGTAATGACAGAAGATTCTCAAATGTACTCTAACTCTCTAGAAGAATATGGCTATATCTCAGCAATCAATTAACGTACCCGATCAGACTCGGGTACTTGTTGAGACCACATTTTCGTTGAATCAAAAAGTGAAAACGTTGATTCCTTACTTCCAATAACGATAAAAACTTGTATATCAGACCATTTATATATAACACTCCTACAGGTAATATTCACAAGCGAACAAAAAAAATTGAAAAAGGAACTTGGCTCGAACTTTTTCGAGCAAATGAAGGAGAAAAATAAGCAGAACATATGGAATCTACAGACTAGGAAGCATTTTTAAAAGCGATGATTTGGATAGATCCGTATTAAAATTTATTGAAATTGTTGACAACGCCATTCAAAGATCCAAAATATATGTGAAGATCCAAAACAAAGATATCAAAACGAAAAAACGAATAACTGGATCATTTCTAAGATCTACACATAAAAAAATATCATGTTCCATAAATTGCAAATAAAAACCGAGAACTAACAATTTTAAAGAGAATGCAATTCAGAATTTCAATAATTTTTTAACAGACAGGGTCTTTAGACTATAAGAAAGAAAATGAACGTACTAAAACTGTATGTACCTACTGAAGAAAACTAATTGGAAGTACTTCAGGCTGTTTTTGGAAACCGTGAAAGATCCACCAAATATTTCCGAATATACGGTTGTCAAAAAAGCGATGTTGAAAGATTCTTGAGAAAACTAAATATCATGCTTATAATACAATGCACATTTCCAGGACGAGATTATGACTTGTGGTATAATAATAATAATAATAATATAATAATAATAAACTTTATTTTCCTTTCAGACAAATACAAATTTGTATAGGAACAGTCACAATAAGCAATAAAAAAGATTTCACAAACAAACATAAATACGTACATATAAAATTTATGTAACTGTCACAATCACAACCATATATAAATAAAATCACACATTAAAAAAATCATTGAATCATTGACTGAATAAAAACATTTATCAATAAGGAGCAATTTCAACTTTCTCCTGAAGTTTCTGAGAGTGGAACAGCATTTCAACTCTTTTGGTAATCTATTGAAGAAAATCAAACCAGCACTATCTGGAGATCGATATGAGATTGAATATCTAGTTTGCGGAATATGAAAATTATCTTTATACCTAGTGTTTTTATCAGGAATTTCTGATTTTTTTATAAATTGGTCTTTATTTTTGAAAATATATAAAGTGAAGGTAACGTTAGGATAATCAATTTTTTGAATAGATCCCTACAACTGTGCCGTCCTGAAACACCAGAGATATTTCTTATAATTCGTTTTTGGACATGAAAAACATTATTTGCATGTGTGGATCAACCCCAAAAACACACACCATATCTCAGTCGTGATTCCACCTGTCCATAGTAAATGCTGAGTGCTTGTTTTGTATTCAAGATTTTCCTTAAGTTTCTGAATAAGTAATTCTGAGAATTAAGATTTTGACCCAGCTTATCACAGTTTTCCAACTCAACGTACTGTCAAAATGGATACCTAGAAATTTAACACTTGTACAATTTTGAGCTACTAGATTACCACTAATTTCGATATTCAGTTCTGGGCATGACTTTTGGTAATTCCGGAATCTAAGGAAGTGTGTCTTTTCAGATTTCAAATAGAGAGAATTCGCCGAGAAACACATTCAACTTTTGGAAGATGTCACTACACAATTTTTGTAGTGAAATATCGTTTTTTTGAGATACAATTACTGATGTATCATCAGCGTATATGGTAAGGGGATTATCACATATTGACACGTTTAAGTCATTTATATATAAAATAAATAGTACCGGTCCCAACACTGAACCTTGCGGTACTCCAAGGGAAATGTCAATTGCAGAGGATTTTACATTACTATGATTGTTACTGCTGCATGTGAATTCAAGGAGAAACCTGATTTCCATAGACACATTCTTTTCTGGGATGAGTGTAGATTCACAACAAATGGCGTCTCTTCACAAAATTGTAGGTGGTAGTCGGACGAGAATAAAAATTTTGTCAATGACAATAAAAACTAGTATTACCAAAGAACAAACGTGTAGTACGATTATTAACAACAAATCCATGAAAGACAGTCAATAGTTATATTCTGTTATGTTTTGGACTCGGAACTGTTACATATACAAGAGATACAGATGAGAATATTACTTTGCTTTGGATGAATCTGAAAAGGCAGCCTAAAGTAAATACATGCAAAGCTCTCGAAACAGATGTCTGAATCTGTGAACCGTTAATCATATTATTGGAAATATTGACACTTCCTGCACTGTATGTTTAGTTATCGAGTGTCAGGCACCTCTACAGCCATCACACGGTAACGGTATACAAGGGTATTGAAGACACCATCCTGGCAAGCCATTATGAACCTCTTGGTCTCCAACTTCAGCCCACTTTACCCGGAAAATGAGAAAGTCAGGTTTTAGGATAATCCAAGGACTTCGATGTGCTTGCCTGCATTGGCTTATCCTTATGTAAATGTTGTAGAGCCGCAAAAGAAATGCTCTAATCCCTGCTTTTTCATGCAGAGAAGGAGACCTGAACACCTGATGACCTCACAGTCTCCATCTAATACCAGTCTGTTACGTAGATACTCCAAACTCAACTGTTCATGGCCTCCCTGTTGCCTGGGGAAGTATAACTGTAGAAGGTTAACGCAGCTCTTCTTAAGACCATTTCTCCACTTCGAAGTGGTAGAGTAGGATCGGAATGGCAAGCATATTAGTTTCCGAAACTTCTTTTTTTCCCGACAGTTCTAATGACCAGATCTGTCTGAGTTTATGTTGATACTTTCCGCAAATCGTCCTCTTTTGAGATGAACTGTGATACATTTGCCGATCCTGAATTTCATTCCAACATTATACGTGTAATACTCCACCACCATTAGGGACTTATGTAGGTCCATTTCTTCCGAAGCATATAGTTTAATTTAATTTTCAAATCCAGTCTAATTCTCTTCAGTGTAAGGATATTTTTATTTTTAACGTTAGCGGTATAACTCCTGAACGCTTTACCTTTTTGATAGGTGTTGTGTGTGCAGTTGAACAGAGGCTGTTCAATTCAATTCTCAAATCCAGCCTATCTCGCTTCAGTGTAAGGATAATTTTACTTTTCCATCACCGGTTTTTCTCCGACATTCCATTAACTGCAGTAGAAGTGCAGTAAAGTGCTGTTAAGTGAAACCAAGTGAATTAGCGCCGGTTTATGAAAAAATCTTCTTCACCACACTTTTCAAATTCGTATTCTGTTCAGTAGTGAACGAAATATCTCCCACAAGCTTGATGAGGTGAATTTTTTGAAAGATTTTCAATTAAATTTCCAAATCCAGCGTTGTTCAGCTCAAGGGAAGGTATGTTGTTAGTTATCATTGTAGAGAATAAGATGCAGCGTGTTCTGGAAGCAGAGAATGTGAAACCGTATTTGAGTGGGTTACTCAAGTTCTAAAACGGTGATTTGTGCCATATCAAACCAGTTGTCCATGTTTGCAGTCTCACTACCCATAACGAGATCATCAGGGAGACGCATCTTTTAAAGGGTAGCCGGAGATGTTTCAATATACCGTTGATGGCAATGATGAAAATTGTAGGGCTCATAACTGAACCATGCGGTATTCCAAATTCAAGTGTTTTTTCTCTAAACAACACTTCATTAGTTTTGACTTTGAAAGTCCTTCTCATCAGAAAATGTTCGATGAATGAATGACAGTTCATTATGCGATCTCTGGAGGCTGTGTCGAAAGCTCTTTTATGCCAAAAGTACCGACAAACAGTTTTGTTTCAGAGCGAATGCTTCGTGGATGTAACTTTCCAAGTATAGGATATTACGTATCGTTGATCTATGCTGCCTGAATCCGCTTCGTTCTGGAATGAACTCTTATTCATGACCCTCTCTAGTAACTTGAACTTCGTGCTGGTCAATGGTATAGGCCTATAAGAGTCGGGATATAATTTAGTATTAGTACCCTAATAGCACACCATGTCCCAGGGACGTCCCTATTTGGTACAAATCATGTCCGAATGTCCGGGACTTAAAATCACTGTCCTTGGGACGTCCGATTCAGTGCATTTTCATGAATTTCCCCAAAGGAATTCCTATGGATGTCCCAATGATGTCCCAATCGGTACATCGTATAAAACGTCTCTGCGAGGACGTCTTTGGGATGTCCTGGATCGGATATATTTTGTAATGTTTTCTAGGATATCCATCGGACGTCCCTGTTAGTAAGTATTCTGGCATGTCTTTGAAAGGACGTCCCATGGTTGTTTTGGTACGGGACATTCAGGAACATCCCGCATGAATGAATATTGGACGTCCCAATTGGTTTATCTTAGAATATCTCCCTGCGAGGACTTCCTTGGGATGTCCTTGTTCGGATATACTTTGTAGAATTTTCTAGGATATCCAATGGATGTCCTGGTTAGAATGTATTTGGCATGTCTTCGAAAGGACTTCCTATGGATGTCCTAGTATGGGGATATTCTGGAACGTCCTTGATGGATGTGCGAGGACTTCCTTGGGATGTCCTGAATTGAAAATATTTCGTAATGTTTTCTAGGTGCATCCATCCAAAGATGAATAAGGTTGGATGATCATAAAAATAAAACAAAATTTGAAAACAGTTACAATAATCAGGCCTCCATGTGTGCCCAGTACCCGTGTTTACATCCCAGCTAGTAGTTTTACAGAAGAAGTATAAAATAGATCGCATATTTACAAAAGGGCTAAGCACTATATATAGCGAAATAAAACCCTTTTCACTATAACAATAAGGTCATCAGGGGCCAAGGAGACTAAAATTTAACAAGGAGAGTTTAATCCCCATAGTACAATGGGGACACTAGTAGAAAGATATGAAAGAACATTTGTGACGAAATGTGACGTAGTTGGACGTGTCATGGCCGACGTTCTCTATAGAAAATGACGGACTAGCTCTTGGTATATGAGAGTTACTGCTGACAGTTTTGTTGCTTGGTTCGAGTTCGACTCTGTACTCATATCCAAGTACGTCACTATGACGCGTTGATGCTACAAGATTCTGATTGGCTAGAGCTTATTAAACCCTTCTTGTTAGTTTAGTCTCTTTGATCAGGGGCTATATTCTCGAGTTTGTGCGTATACCAATACAACAATGAAAATGAAAAATGTATGTTTGTCTCTCTTGTTCGTATACGAATTGAAACCGAACAATTCCTATTTGTATTGGTTCCATGCATAAAGTTGTTTCCTGTGTTTTGTGTTCTGTGTTTAAGTGAAGTGTTGATGAATCGACAGACAATTGTTGAGTATTTACCAGCTATGGCGGCTTTTCTATCATATTTCGTGATTAGTTAGTTTAGTGATTGTTGTGTAAAGTATTTTGTGTTCATTCAGTATAGTTATATCAATAAATGAAAATAAAAGTTTTGTTCTACTATTCAATAGTTTTTACTAACCTATTCAACACTGTTTTGAAAAAAGTGTTTCCGTAAGTAGAGTTGTGTGTGTATCCTTTAAAAATGTATAAACGAAAACAAAATATATCAAAACGCCAGCACAATAGAATCGCTATACGATTGTCAGAAACTTTAAATAGAGAAGTCTCGACTGATTTAGATGTATCTGATGTTTCCAAAACCGAATTGAATGACTCTGAGAGAGTGCTGAGCTTACCTAGTAAGTACATCTGGTTCTATCCAATAAATTGGTATCTTCAGTAATCCACAACAATACGAACAAACACATCTGATAATTCTGCACATCCTAAGGAAGTCCCTGATGTACTTTCGATTGATGTAATTCAGGAACGTCCAATGAACATCCCAGGTGGATGTCGATTGAATATCCTTATAGAACGTCCAATTTTGGTGAGAAGTCGAAAGATTGGTACTTCCCTCGGATGTCCAATGGACGTCCGCGGCAATACTACACGTCCTAAGGACGTCCCAGATGTAGTTTCGATTGATGTAATTTGGGGACGTCCATTTAACATCCCAGGTGGATGTCCACGGGATATCCTTATAGAACGTCCAATTTTGGTGAGAAGTCGAGACATTGGTGCTTTCCACGGATGTCCAATGGACGTCCGCGGTACCAAATCTGCACGTCCTGAGGACGTCCCGAACGTCCTGAGAGGATGTCCTATGGATTACCATCGGACTTCATGGTGCTATTAGGGTATTACATTCACTATCCAACAATAAGGTAACTATTGAATAATATGATACTGTTCTTAGCCTAGATATAGAGTAACTGATCCTTGTATTTACACCTCAATTGCAAAGTAAATTCATCATCGTATTTCTACTATTCTCAAAGAAACATATTTTATTCTACAGCCTATTCAAATGAATTCCTAAACGAATTCACATTATATTAGTTGTTCTATTTGACCAAATCACTGGGATATCACATCACAATGATTCACAAGTCAACATAGCAAGTTTTCACTATTGCACCTCCGTGTTGTAAGACTTTAATATCAATAGAAGTGTTTATCAATGGGTATGGTTTAATATTATTGCCAACATTGTTGTATGGTAGTATTTTTCATTTCTAAATTCGTTTTTTATTCGACCATTAATTTAGCTAACCCACTAAATTTACATACATTATAAGAATTGAATAAAATGACAAACTCAGTCCTACACCTGCTACATATCACAAGCGCTAACGAATTTTAAAATCGTAGGTGTTTCTTTGAATCATTAATTTTAAATTATGGATTGGTAGTTTATGATATGAGGTTTTAGTATACGACCAATTGAAGGAACTGGCATGTATATGGAGACAGCGAAGTAATATTCTATTTATATTGTGGATTAAATGTAATTCTTCGAAACTTGAAAGTAAAAGGATGCTACAAAATGGCCTGGCAATGAATTACAGATTTTTTTTCAATTTGTGCAAATTCCTTAAAGACTCTGATACTACTTCTTTGTATTCTTTCACTACTGGTGAAGACTAGGTCAAGCATGCCTTAATATTTTCAGAGAAAATTTCTACAAACTGTGCAAAATTTTAAAATATATTGAAAATCATTCAGAACATTAACTCAACAAGTGCTAAATAATGAAAAGACAATAAAAATTCAGTTCTAGATAAAATGCATTCCACACCATTGCATTTGAAGTCGGGTGTATCTCAGGGTTCCATTTCTGTTTGCGATATATACCACTAAACTGGTCCAATGTCACCAATATTGCTGATGACACCCAATAATAATTGTAATAGTCTTTAGGAGCACTTCAGACACGTGAGGTTACTATTATTCGCGTCAAACACGATCTCAGTCAATTTTCATCCTTGGCTTCGGATATGTGCTTGATGAAATAATCCGTCCAAATCACAAGTACTTCTATTTGGTTTGAAAAATCACAGAAGTATTTTGAAAAATCAAATTGAAATACATATAAACTCTACTGAACTAGAAAAAAAGAGTGATTATGGATAGTGATTTTCGATTTGAATCGTACATAAATAAACTCAAGCATGAAGCTTACTTACTGTTCGCTAAAACTAATTTATGGTAATTGGAACATACTGAGAGAACAAAAATTACACTTTGTGATAGTTTTGTACTCTCATCCTTGAACTATGCCGACACACTATATGGTCTGAGTTTCACTGTGAGAAATATGATGAGATTACAAAAAAATCAAAATTCTTGTATGGAGAAGTAGAATCTAATAAATATTATCAGAAACTCATTGGCTCAATATGGAAAACAGCAGACATTCAGCATGTCTTTATCAAAAAATCATTCACAGTAAAATGCCTAGATACTTGTTCAACACAATTACTTTCCGCACGGATGTTCATAATCTGAATGTGCTATACAAGGGACTATTAACTCATCCGATGCACGTCCACGAATTTTTCAAGAGGTCATTCACGTATCAGATATGTAACGTCTACAATCAGCTAGCTGCCTTCTAACCTGAAGAACTTGACAGTTGACACTTTTCGAAAAAAGTTTACATCTAATTTAATTAATAATAAAAATTGATCTAACAATGATTTCTATGTTGAGGCGCAGTGGTTAGAGCGTCCGACTCAAGCCAAAGGTCCGGAGTTCGAACCCTAGTTGGAGCTGGGATTTTTCAACTTAATCTAATCAATTCAATTGTTAACATCTCGTGGCTCGACTGGGGTGAGTCCTGCACGATTCACTGTTGCGGTCAAATTAACAGTGCTGCTCCTAAGCAGGAGTATGGAGTTGGTAACAAGGCCTACCCAGAACACATGGCTGATGACCATAGCAGCCGATGCCAAAATACCAAGGGAAATAAAAAAAAATGGTTTCTGAAAGTGTCGCTGAATTATGTAAGTTGATATCGAGTAATATTGTTATCGAGGCTCCATAAGTAGGTTATTGATTTGTTTGTTATTTGCTTTTGTTTTGTATCATTCACTTTCTATGTTTTTATGCTGGTTCCATGACCAGCTGCGAAGGTTAGGTGAAACTGCGGTGTTCCCTGTAGTTTTTGAACTTCGGTTTTTGTTGTATTTTATATACCCTTATCATTATTATTGATACGAGAGTTATCACACTTATCTTTTCTCACCATAAAACTTTCACATAAGGTAGTATTGCTTTCGTCGGAAAATCTACCCAATGACTTGTAAACGTTTCTAGTTTTTTTTCTTCAATGGGATGATTTTTCCGCCTGAGCAGGGGTATGGTAGTCTTTTTTGATATTTTAATAATAGGAAAGCGTGGTTATATGTCACTTAACCAAATACTAATATCTTGAATACATCTGGTTTGACAGAAAACCATAATTCTGCAGAAGTGATGTTCTATTCAGCATGGTTTGATTTACTGGGAGTTTTGTAAGCTGCAGCTCTTACAGCTACTTCCCGCATAAATTTAGAAGGTACTGTCTGCAATCATTGTTCTAGCCTTATGTGATAAGGTTCTGTTGAATCACTCACTGCTTCCGTTTTGTTGAGGATTCTATGGAATTGTATAATCCATTTTGATTCTATTTCTAGTACAAAAAGTTTTAAATTTGAAGAGTATTCTTCTCGATTGTTTATGCGTAACTTAGATATTTCAGGATTAAATTGCACTTCTTCTGTTGCTTGATATTGTCGAGAGTATTCGAACACTTCACTTCCACATCTGAGTAAATACACCATGAGAAAGCTAGTGAAATCGTCAAAATATTTGTCTTCATCAGCAGGTGTAATCGGCCCACAAACATCTGAGTGTACTAGCTCAAGTATTCTACGGGATTTGAGTTTACCAAAATCAAGAACTTTGCTATTTGAGCTTGGCAGACCATACAGAATAAAATGGTCATATCTGCGGAGCCATAACATCAAGTCTGAAGGATCGGAACGACATTGTGGGCCCAGACTGTTCCTTAAGAAATGGCATGTTTATCATAAGAAATTTTTGTCACGGACAGCTTTCAAATATACCTTGTTTCACCTATAAATGGCAGCCTTTCCATTACTGTACATTACTGTAAAACCTTTCTCTTCCAGCTTTGACACACTCAGTAGGTTGAATTTGTTGTTAGGTAAATGTATATAAAACATTGTTCACGGTAATAACAGTTCCATGGTGAAATATTTTGATGATTCCAGACATTATCTTTTGCCACTGCTATTTGTATTGGCATTTCCAGCCTCTTCAAGTTGACGAAATAGCCCTCATTGCAGAGCTGGTGTCATTCACCCTAATCTTGAAAACCCTCTCGACTAGACACCTGAATTAAGTCCACCCTCACCTCATGGACAATCCGTGCTATCAAGGAGGCCGTTGAGTGCTTTCTTCAGGAGCCGAATTGCTCTGACGAGATGAGTACGAGCTCTTCTTCAGGAACTCTGATTCTTTTGAGTAGAATTTTGTCCATCACCTTGGACACGGCGCTGAGCTCAGAGATCAGGCGGTAGCTCCCGATCTTTCCGTAGGATTTCCCCAGTTGCAGGATTTGGATAACATCGGTTTGCTTGAGACAAAACGGGAAGTGCTACCCTTCAATTAATCTGTTCTTTACTTGTCTGTGCCAGTTGCCTCATTCCTGGAGAGTATCTTGATGGTCTTCTGAACCTCCTCGAAGTTGGTCATAAGGCAATCTGGAAGTATTTCCCAAACATCTATGACTTTTTTGGGTCGGTCAACGTATACTGTTAGCCAATGCTCACGTCAGGGATGTCATTATCCGTCCCACGGAGACCTCCAAACATTTGCCATAGAAAATTGTCCTTAGCATTTAAGCTTTCAATAAGTTTCTTCTTCCAGATTTCACCCAGATCATTTATTTCACGCCCTAGATTCGTCATGTTTTCACGATGAATCGGGTTGCGGATTCGTTGCGGGTTGTTGCTCATTATTGAGCTTGATGATCTCCAGGATGTTACCAAGAAGATCCCTGACTTCTCTCAATGCCCTCTTCTTAGTAGTGACGTCTCTGGCTGCTTCGATATTACCCAACTACTTTTATGTTGATATTTTCTTTTGTTGTTAGTGTTGTTTTTTCGTTTAATCCTCTCTGGCACTCTTTATGGGATCCTTTGCTATCTTGGCTTTTGTCCTCCACTGAATGTGAAGCACACAGGATCATGAAACGAAATGAGCTCAGAGATGGTTCTGAGCTCAGATATATCTTATTTACTACCAAGTCGAGTGTGCTAGGAGGATTACCGTTCCATGGGAAATAAAGGTGATGGCGTCGGGGAAGTCGACGATATCGTTGATGTTGTCATATCTTTAGAATACACAAGAGTTTCATTGGCAACACCACTAAGTCCGTTGGGCAGTTACGATTGTCACGTCGAAATGATCGCATAAACCTTGGCACCACAGAATAACAATGAAACCATAATGAATATCCTCTAGTGAGAAGTGTCGTCTTCTTTCTTATTAATACTTCATCATACTGTTGCACACTGCATGAACTTCTACCCCACTTTCAAGCTGGATGCCCATATGCTCGACCGGCATTGTCTTTGTGGCGAAGTTATTTGCGGCTTACTATTCATCGCAAGGATCGCGACTTTCTCTCTCGCGGCGCTAGATGGACCGTGCCTGATGGTATCAAATCCGCTGATTTTCAATTAATGCTCCTGCTGGAGCTTGGTCTCTGACAGAAGCATTACGTCAATCTTATGTCTGTGAATTAGGTCAGCTACGAGATGGTAGTTGCTTCTGATTCCATTCAGATTGAGTATGCTTACCTTGATGGTCATTCAGAGGCCGTAACCTTGGATATTCTCCACGACTCTCCAGAAGACCATGAATTTATCGCTGCGAGTCTGGGCTCCGACAAAGCCCATGGCCTAGAGTGGCCTTTTATGTTCACTAGCACTTTTATAGCCTGATGCCTTTCCATAAAGCCACCTAAACATCATCCACACTGTCAGGCTGGCTTGCCCTTTCCAATGTAGGAATGTGGGATAAGGATTGGGTAGAACTCTGTGGCATACCCCTTCTCTTAGGTCTTCGTTTTCTCTTCCTCTTTCTTTTGCCTTCTTTGCTCCCAAGCGTTCGTTTGGACTGGGGGCTCTAGAATATATTTTTGATGTCTTGGATGTTCTTCTTTCTTCGTTTCTTCTTGATGACATGTTTTTGGTACAATTCACTTCCTTATTGTGAACATGTGTGCATTATTTCGATTGGAACATATCATCCTGGGACACAGTGGTCTTTATGGTAGAGCGTACGCCTCTCAATCATAGGGTCGTGGGTTCGATTCCGCTGATTTTTTGGGAAAGAGCCTGTTTTGTGCTAAGTTGTACGAAAATTTCCCTTAGTATGCCACAAAAGACATTTCTTTGTGTACCACAAACATATGTTTTCATTCATGGCTTGTGGTGGTTGGCTGGTACAGCGTTCGCTTCTCAATCGTAGGGTCGTGGGTTCGATTATCAGCATGGTCACCGGTCTCGTGCATGGCATCAAATGTTAGGTAAGGACTTCTGAGATTTGCACTTAGGGGTGCAAATAACAGTAACAACAACAAAAACATTCATCATATTTTTTGCCCCTCTAACAGTAATTGAATAGCATGAAACAAGAAAAGTAATTAGGTATTCTGGTTATATTTGGATATGTTACGATAATTATAATCCTTTAATCTCCAAAATATTCATCAGTCACGCCCATGTCGAAGATTTATGTATGCTAAGTCAAAGTGATACAATGTCTATAATAATACTGAAATATCTTTAATTCCTATCTAATACCACCTCTGGTTTCATATTGAAATAGGTTGCCCGCTCAATAATAAAAGTAATTCCAACTCGGGACTGTAGAGTAATTTGTAGCGAGGGTTCGGGAATTAAAGGCCTTATTAAAGCATGATTATAAAACATTGTAATAAAATTTCACACATTAAAATAAAATTCGAATAAATTACAAATAAACTGGTCGTCATTAAGAGAATGTTTACGACACTTAGTGTCCGCTCTGCTCATATTTTTGTTCATAAATTACTGAAAATGAAAACAATAACCATAAAACTATAATATGACTACTGAACTGAGAGTCTTCATTTTTAAATACGAGTGAAGTTTGGTCAGTTTGAAATTGTATTTATTTTATTGAATGAAATGGTCGCAATCATAATTTTGCTTCAATATAACTTGGTTGCTTCTGCATATATGACTAGTAATGCTAATGACGCACGATATCATGGGAGGCCGTGAATTACAGTCGTAATATTCAGTCCTTGTTCACAATTTAGTTACGTTGAGTTTTCACTTCAATCAATCTGCAAATTTGACATCTAATTGATATTTTAGTGTAACGGTTTTGCAATCATGGACAAAAAAATGTATTACTTAGATTTCTGCGAAAACTGCCTTAGGCTGGGTGGAGAAAAAATTATCAGAAAACATTTTCCATATGAATGGAAAATGTTGTGGTTAGCTTCGTATGATTTTTCAAAGTTAGGATTTCGTCGTTTTTTTCATATTTTGAAAGGGCCGTATGACGGAAAATCCTGTCCGGCAAAATTTTCCGTGCATTAGGTCTCATTTGGTGCATCTCTAAGAATCCTTCCAGCCCAAAAAATTCGCAGAAAAATCCGTGGTTAGCTTCGTATGATTTTTCAAAGTTAGGATTTCGTCGTTTTGTTCACATTTTGAAAAGGCTGTATGACGGAAAATCCCGCCCAGCAAAATATTTCGTGCATCAAGTCTCATTTAGTGCCTCTCTAAAAATCCTTCCAGCTCAAAACATCCTCAGAAAAATCTGTGGTTAGCTTCGTATGATCTTTCAAAGTTAGCATTTCATCGTATTTTTCACATTTTGAAAGGCACGCATGATGGAAAATACTGCTCGGCAAAATATTTCGTGCATCAGGTCTCATTTAGTGCCTCTTTAAGAATCCTGCCAGCTCAAAAAACTCCACAGAAAAATCCGCGGTTAGCTTCGCATGAATTTTCAAAGTTAGCATATCATCGTTTTTTTTCACATTTTGAAAGGGTCGTATGACGGAAAATCCTGTCTGTCAAAATATTTCGTGCATTAGGTCTCATTAAGTGCCTCTCTAAGAATCCTTCCTGCCCAAAAAATTCCCAGAAAAATCTGTGGTTAGCTTCGTATGAATTTTCAAAGTTAGCATATCGTCGTTTTTTCACTTTTTGAAAGGGCCGTATGACGGAAAATCCTGCCGGCAAAATTATTCGTGCATTAGGTCTCATTCAGTGCCTCTCTAAGAATCCTTCCAGACCAAAAAAATCGCAGAAAAATCCGTGGTTAGCTGCGTATGATTTTTCAGTAAACATATCGAATTATAATATTTTCAAAATGAACTAGAATGTATCAAACAATATTTTCATTGAAGATATTGTATCCACTACAGTAGTTTTTTGTGATGAAAAGTGTAACAAACTAGTATATGAATAATACCAAGAAATCGCCTCATGATGAATCTGCACGATGTTTGTTATGCGTGTGTAGCGAATATACAGCCACAGTTTATCAGAAATGTACACAAGGTGTACACAGAAGAGTCATGAAATGTATTGAAAGATAAGAAAGATATACAGAAATATAGCTACTTTGGCTCAGAAAGTTCTAACTCACAATACATTTTTTGTTGTAATGATAAAAATAATTAAAATAATACCCTCCCATGAACACTCGAAGAGTGCACCTACCCGAAGGCATAGCCTGTGCGCGTAGAGGACGGCTATTATTATTATTTGACGTGGCGCTCCGTGGATTTTTGGTGACGTATTCACTTTTCAGCAGCAGGAAAACCCGAAAAACCTACAGCACCACCCCAAGTCGGTTGCACACTTCAAGCAAACACCAGATTAAATAATTTACTAATTTTTTTTGTACGACTTCACATTTTAGAATTCTTTATTGAGTGAGGCTGACAAGTTTGTTGAGTCATATTAGTTTTCATCATTTATTACCTATTTCATTTGCCTACTTCATAAAATTGATGAAAGTTTCATAGTAAAACTCAAATTTGAGATTTTTACCATAAAAAGTCATATTTGCTTAAATACGTGAAGAAGTTACGATTTTTTTTCCAAAAGATGATAGTCATCAAAAAGAAGGCAAAAAGTGAATAGAACGTTAGAATAGTTGCAATATAACGTTTGCATTTGAGACGTAGGTGCAAAATCGGAATGGAAACAACTTTTTTCTTAAAGTTTTTTTGGAAAACGAAGACAGCAGCAGAAGAAAACCAGGTATTCAAACTCCAATATAAGACTTCCTGCGTATACTACGGTTTTAGATGTATTCCATACCAGTGGCTAAAATCATACTTGGAAAATAGAAATATATACGTCGAAGTCCATTCCCATTCTAACAATGAAATTACAAATGTACGATCAAATGGGGACACTCTCAAATGCGGAGTACCCCAAGGATCCATATTGGGGCCAACCCTGTTTTTGCTCTATATTAATGATCTGGTAGAAAACGTTCCCGTCTCAAAATTTTACCTATTCGCCGATGATACCAGCATCCTGAATAGTAGTTCAAATTTAATAGATCTCAAAGTAGCAACACAAGATAACATAAATAACATGATTGACTGGTTTAAAGCAAACAAGCTCATGATCAACCTGTAAAAAACACCAAATATGATTATCCAACCAAATAAACAAATCGCACCGATAAATATCCCAACTATTAATGGAAACATACAGTCAGTCTCTCATACTAAATTCCTAGGTTTTGTAATTGACGATAAGCTAGACTGGAAATCACACATATCCTACATCAACAATAAATTGGCTAGTGCAATTTATGCAAAAACCACAATAAGAAAATACATAAGTCCTGCTGCTGCCAAAACTGTTTATTTTGCTCACTTTTACAGCATTCTAAACTACGGGCTGGAATTCTGGGGAAATTCTGTGAATTCATACACCACATTCATTCTTCAAAAAAAAGCAATTCGAGCTTTGGTTGGATTGAAGAGTCGTGACTCATGCCGTGAGAACTTCTCTAAGCTGAAGCTTTTCACACTAACCAACCTGTACATTTACAGAGTAGCGATCGACGCATTCAAAAGAAAAAATATTTTAAAAAAACTCTCAGATATCCACAGCCATTATACTCGTAACAACAGATTATATATTGCACCGATGTTTAATTATGAAGTAAATAGTAGAGGTCCGTCTAACATGGGTATAAAAATTCTAAATAACCTTCCAAAGTCACTATTAGAAAACTCTTCATTTAATCATTTCAAAATATCACTTAGACACTATCTACTCTCAAATGTTTATTATACCTTGGATGAATTTTTCTCCACCAATCCATAATACTATACAGGTTTATAACAAATAAAATAATTTATTTTCATAATTTTTTTTTTATGAAGATTAACGCTTTCAAACTAATCACATATGTACATAGACATTTATCACCGCTATACTACTTTCCTTCCAAGATTACCAGTCTTATAATAGCCGAAAAGTACCAAAAAAATTTATACTAGATGTAAGTTTGTATATGTACATATTTTTTGTTTTTTTTTCTCTCCTTTCCAATAGTATTCTAAATCAATGTGTAAACAATACAAATTATTAATTTTCTCTACTGTTATCTCAGACGTTCTTAGGAACTGACTTTTGACGTGTAAATATGTATGTATTTTTCTGTCATTGTTATGAGAAATAAATCTATCTATCTATCTATCTATATTGAAACCCCGAAATAACCAATCTTAGTGCTTCCGTGAATTCAAAATTCTCCAAAACATTTCAAAACGAACAATTTGGTAAAATCATCATGTGAAAATAACCCCACAAAAACATTTTTGCATTATAATAATTTTTCCCTGAGAAACTATTCAGTAGCTATGTGCGTCAAGGTGGTGATTCATAAGTGGAAATATGGTAATTCAATGTACTGGGTATTTTGTGCCCATTTTGTGCCAATTTATGCCGTATGTTAAGAATTTTGTGCCTATGAAATTTTCGAAATATTTTGAGTTTTTTAAATGAGTTACCAACTTGACGCTGTGACTCATATATTTATGGAAATTTCAAAATTTTCTCTTTCCATCAAATTGTGCCCATTTTCTGCCAATTTGTGCCGTATGTGTGAATTTTGTACCCATGTAGTTTTCGAGATATTCGAATTTTTCACATGAGTCACCAACTTGACGCTGTGACTCATATATGGAAATTTCAATATCTTCTCTTCCCATCAAATTGTGCCGATTTTGTGCCAATTTTTGCCTTATGTTACGAATTTTGTGACCATGTAGTTTTCGAGATATTCTATTTTTTCATATGAGTCACCAACTTGATGCTGTGACTCATAATAATATACGGAAATTCAAGTAGGTGCGTCAAGCTGGTGATCCATATCTGAAACTTAGGTATTTCAATGTTCTGGGTATTTTGTGCCCATTTTGTGCCAATTTGTATCGTATGTCACGAATTTTGTGTCCGTGTAGTTTTCGAGCTATTTAGAGTTCTTTACATGAGTCACCAACTTGACGCTGTGACTCGTACATGGAAAATAAAAAATTTCCTTCTTCCATCAAATTGTGCCCGTTTTGTGCCAAATCCTACGGATTTTGTGCCCTTGTCGTTTTCAAGATATTTAGAGTTCTTCATATGAGTCACCAAATTGACGCTGTGACTCATATACGGAAATTTCAAAATTTTTATGTTCAATCAAATTGTGCTCATTTGGTGCCAATATGTGCCGTATACCTATTACGAATTTTGTGCACATGTAGTTTTCGGGATATTTAGAATTTTATTTATGAGTCACCAACTCGACACTGTGACTCATATATGAAATTTCAAAATGTCAATGCCAATTTGTGCCGTATATTATGAATATTGTGACCCTGTTGTTTTCGAAATATTTAGAGTTTTTCCTGTGGGTCACGAACTTGATGCTGTGACTCATATATGGAAATATGAAATTTTTATCTTTCTAGTAAATTGCGACCATTCTGTGCCAATTTATACCGTATGTTGTGAATTTTGACCTGCGAACGAAAAACCCGCGACTTTCAAAAATCACGGTTTTTTATTTTCAATTTTTAATAAAATCAGTATCAATAATATTCTAATATACACCGTATATTTACAGATTTTTGAGTGCGAGTACCAGTGGTAGTAGTGAAAGAAAAAGCTGAGATTTATTATTATTATTGTTACTCTGGAATATATTAATGGGCCCTAATAAATTCAGTTAATTGAAATATGCATTCCGAGTTTTGTGCAATAAATTTGTTATAATGAATTAGTTCGTTAAGATTGCGATTGCAATTTTCTCAAAACCGATATGCTCAATCTCAGCAAATCAGCTACTACGTTTAATCACTCCAACATTAGTCACGCGAACACAAGAATTCTCATGTCCGCTCACCGAGGGGTGTCTCCATATCTCACGAGTCTGAATAAATTAATAAGGTCATTTACAAGTCGGATAGTCGTCTACTATCGAACATATACTAGTACGACTGCGACTTGCACTGCTTTAATTGAAAATAATTGCAGAATCTAGAGTTATGAAATGTTAATACTGTCTTGGCTCAAATTACATGCCTTCATGTGGGTCGATCTTAAATGCTGCCTTAATAATTTCAATGGGAAAATTAACACATTCATAATTCAAATAATTTGTCTTGATTGGGTATATTAGTCACATAATTTAATATTCAAATTTGATGGAATATATCCAAACTCTTACATTCAGATCAGATTGACACAATTGAATATTTTGCTTTGCGATATTTTTCGATTACCAGAAAAGAATATTTGTACATTCCCCAAAATCTTGTATGAAAAACTTCAAAATATACGTGAACTCAATAAAAAATGTAATGTTCTTGGTAATATTAACATAGATATTTTGAAACATAACGTTTCAGTGATATACGTATTTCAAATAAGTTTAAATTTTTTTATTGTCAGACTCCTACAAAAGTTTTCAATAACATTGTATTCCTGATAGATCAAATACTGAGTAATTCTGATAGAAATGCAAAAGTGATCACAATTTGATAGTGGCTGACATACCGGGTGACACAGCAGACATGTAGCAGCCTGTAGTTTTTTTATTTGAAGAGATGAAGATTTGAAATTTGCAGAAGTTACGTAATCAATGATAGCGCTTCATTTGAATCTAACGACAACTTTTTCAACTACAAGTTTGATCAGCAGTAACTCCAACTTTTTTTTTTTTAATGACATCTTGTATATTTATCCAACCTATCTTATTTGTCTTGAAATTCTCTATTCAACCGTGTATCACAAAGTGGCATTCGTTTCCCAATTCGCAGATGAATTGCATTTTATTAAAAAACATCAAGTTGGCTGTTATCCGAATTCGATAATCTTTCGATGCGGTAGGCTTGGAACTCCAAAGAGTATCAGTTAAACGATATAATTTCAGTTTTTTCCATACCTGATCACTTCCTACAGATTGTCAATAATTTCTTTAATAAAAAGAAACAACATATGAAAATAACTGACGATATTGCGAAAACTGAGATAGGAACATGTTTTATTCAATTTGGCTACTTGTGAAGGAACTGTCTTTCTCTTTGGCCATGTAGCCATATCATGATATTTCCATTTGGAAACATAAAATTAAAATCGTTCCCCTGATCCACCAATTCACAAGTCTATTAGTCTAGATATTTGCAATAATATTTTGCCTAGTAGGCGGTGTATACAGAATGTTTTGTGTTTGACAGGTAAACATCATTTGATTGTACTGATTATCTCCGTCAGTTTTAGGCTGATTAAAATTGCATCGTTTAATTAGATACTAAATATGTATTCAAAGAATGAAAAGGTCGATATGTTGTTGATATTCGGAGAGTGCAAGAAAAATTGTAGACAGGCTGAACAATTGTATGTCGAAAGATTTTCAGATGTTTTTTCTTTTTATTAAAGAAATTATTGAGAATCTGTAGGAAGTGATCAGGTATGGAAAAAACTGAAATTATATCGTTTAACTGATACTCTTTGGATTTCCAAGCGTACCAAGCATCGAAAGATTATCGAATTCGAGTAACAGCCAACTTGATGTTTTTCAATAAAATGCAATTTATCTGCGAATTGAGAAACGAATGCCACTTTGTGATACACGGTTGAATAGAGAATTTCAAGACAAATAAGATAGGCTAGATAAATGTAGAGGGTGTCATTAAAAAAGAGAAGTTGGAGTTACTGCCGATCAAACAGGTAGTTGAAAAAAGTTGTCGTTAGATTCAAATGAAGCACTATCATTGATTACGTAACTTCTGCAAATTTAAAATTTTTATCTATTCAAATAAAAAACTACAGGCTGCTACATGTCTGCTGTGTCACCCGGTATTATGTGCAAATAAAAATCAAGATGAAAAAGAGCCATATTCTCAAGACTGTCACTGTATTTGATGAGGCAAAACTCCAAGAAGATTTGAAGTGTTTTTCAGAGTAAAAAGAATGTAACACACCAGACATAACGTGCAATAGTTTATTGACAACCGTAAAGCGTTCTGATGGAGAAAAAATGGTAAAATTAAAAAAAATTACTTGAAACCTTGGTTATTCGTGGGTTAATGAAAATATTTCGGAACTGATCAGACACGTGATGAATTTCACTCTAAAAAAATGCTATCCCAAAATTCATTCATTCGAAGGATATTATGATCATTATAACAAATATGTTCAGAAAATTTTAGAGAAACAAAAGAGAAATATCATCAAGAAAATTTTATTAATGCCATCCTGAACTCAGTATGGAGTACAATGAATGATTTGCTGTACAATAAATTTGAAAGAAAAGGCGATATCAAATAAATTTTGGAAGAAGGGCAAAAAATTTAATGTAAACAGGAAATTTGTGGAGAGTTCAATAGTTACTTCATCAATGTTGGTCCTAGTTTGTCGAATGGAATCTGAACTACAAAGAGAATTCCGATGTGATCAAATTTGTTATCTATGTACCTCAGTCCTATGCCAACTCTGAAGAAAAAGGAAAAGTCATCAGTGATCTAGATATAATGAAAGAACCAGGTTTCGATATCATAAAAATTGTAAAGATGATTAAATCAGAACTTGCCCCAATAACGTGTGAATCAAAGAAATTATAATTTTTAATCAGGATTTATAACTGACAAATAAAAAAAAGCCATTGTAAAACCTAGTTTCAAAACAGGTAAAAGATATTTGATGGTAAATTATACCTACCTCAATTATTTCAATTTTTACAAAAATTATAGAAATTGTAATACATTACAGATTGTTGGATTACCTGGAAAAATCAAATTTGTTTCATAGTGAGAAATATGGAATTCGAAAGTCTAGTGGAACTGAAACAAGTGTCTCAAATGTTATCATTCAATTTCTACTTGATACAGACTCTCACAATATTGTTGAATATTATGTATGAAATAGGTATCAGAGGTCCTGTTTATGGATAGTGCAAAATTTATATTTCAGAATGAAAATATTTTGTCTATATAGAAGACAAATACAGCACTAAAACAATGTCATCTGTGGAGTTCAACAAGAATCCCTCTCGGGACCAATCCTTTTCCTTATTTATATAAACTCCGTCCTGACTGCTAATTAAATTTGATTGAGGAAGCGGCGATATTCATAAATTATTATTATCATTATTGAAATCAATAGATAGGAAAAACAAAATTTTCAAGAACACTCTTAAGTATCCCGAAACCATAGAATTGAAAAGTTATGACAAACAGTACAAAAATAAATTAAATTCGTTGATAAGAAGAAACGAAGTTTAATAACTATTACAAATAATATCATAATAAAAAATGTCCCAGGCACAAAAATATTAGGGGAGGTGGTAAACGACGAGTGAATGTGAAAAAAAATCCAAAACGCTCCCTCGAAACTGAGGTTTGTTGATTACCAACAAGACTATTATCGCCATTGGATTTTATAAATAATTCATAAAAACTATCAAAACGCTTGCTGATAGAATTATCAGAGACCAGAATTATATCACAAACTGTTCTCTCACTACAAACTAGTTTGTTCAATTCCCTACTAATGAAAACGAACTAAAAATGATAATAAAAGGTTTGAAGGATTCAAAATCGGTTAGATTTGACGAAATTTGTGCTGAAAGTCTCAAAATTATTGGTGATTTCCTTTTGAAACCATTATCTCACATAATTACTGAATGCTTGGAAAGTGGTATATGACCATCAGCATTTAAAAAACTCCTCCATGTTCTAAAAGGTTACAGTTCCGTTGTTATGTAGTAGTATACAGTTCCATCAAAATTATTATTCTAGAAGCCTTGTAGGGAATCTCCAATCTTTGACTTTCAACGAGCAAAGTGTACCTGGTTTTAGGTAGGTTCAATTCATCAATTATCTATCATCGCTTTATTATGTGACATAATATGTAATTGATATTTCAAATTGTAAGGTGATGGACCATCCGCTGTAATAATTTTCCGAAATGAACGTCATTGGTAACATATCTGAATTCGATTGCTCAGAATCCCATACTTATAGTGACGTCTACAGTCACTAGTATAAGTTACTTTCTCTTCGACTATTGTATTCTACGGTCATTACATATTGATTTTTAATTGAAGAACAAAGATGATTCCAAGACACCGTGGATCCTAACTCATTATTCAACGGCACTCGGCCTATCACAGGTTCAGAATTTTCAGAATCCATGGGAACTGATAGGTTTAACAAACACATTTCTCAAGAAGGCTTTGCTTGATTGAACTTTTGTCTCAGCTTGGCATCCGCGAATGTCAGATTGACTATTTTCTTAGTTTTAACTTTGATCTGTGTGACAAGTACCTAATATAAAAATGAATAGAGCGTGTTTGTAACCAAGGGATTACTTGGTTATTTTTCTTTGAAATTTAGTTTTTATTTCAAGTTTCTGGAAATTGCTTTGTAAAGTTTTTTATTTTCGAATTCAACAGTTTCTATGTATATATTAATATTGTCGATTGTTCTACTGAACAAATATCTAAGTGACATCGACAAATTGAAACATTTATAGTTTAGGAAATATAAAAACACTGATAGTCCAGTAACTCTTCATAACATAAGCCCCCATTTTGAAGGCTTCAACTTCAAGCACGGAAGTTTCTTAAGGTAGAACGGAAGTTTCTCTAGGAGGAATGGAAGTTTCTCTAGGAGGGACGGAAGTTTCTCTAGGAGGAACGGGGAGTGGACATATTTTGCTAAATGCTAGTCGAACTATCCCTGCTTTCGTAAGAATGGTGGCAACTCTGCTAACTCCATCTTTTCCAGGATGCAATTCGACTATGCGACCTAATCGCCATTGCAGTGCTGGTAAGTTATCTTCTTTGATGATCACGATTTGATCCTTCTTCAGCTGATCACCGCTCGTTTTCCATTTAACTCTTTTTTGTAACTGGGAAATATATTCTTTATTCCATCTTTCCCAAAAATGCTGCTTCAGTTTTTGAATTCTCTCGAATCGGGATAATAGATTATCAGGAATGTTTTGGAAGTCATGCTCAGGAACAGAAGTCAATGGTTCTCCAATTAGGAAGTGGGCAGGGGTGAGTGGAAGTGGATCATTGGGTTCAGACGATAAAAGGAAAAGAGGACGGGAATTCACCACTGCCTCCACCTGTGTCAGTAACGTATAAAAATCCTCAAAGGTGAGATGAGCTTGTCCCATTACCCTTGTCAAATGATATTTGATAGATTTTACCCCTGCTTCCCACAGTCCTCCAAAATGAGGAGCACTTGGTGGAATAAAGTTCCATTGTATGGATTCATTTGCTACCGATTCGGATATTTCGTTTTTATTTTCTAAAATGAATTTTCCTAAATCTTTTAGTTTCGAATGAGCACCCACGAAGTTCGTACCGTTATCAGAAAAAATTGTGGATGGTTTTCCACGGTGTGATACAAATCTTCGCAAAGCCTGCATGAATGACTCTGTGGTTAGTTCCGAAACTAATTCTAAATGGATTGCTTTGGTAGAAAAACAAATAAATAAAGAAATCCAACATTTTGATACCTTGCCTCCTCGCCCCTTTTTGTTTTTGATCAGATATGGACCTGCATAGTCCACACCAATGGTTTGAAAAACTGAACCTGTTTGGAAACGTTGAGCAGGTAAATTTCCCATTTGGAGATTTATTGGTTTGGGATTTCTTCGAAAACACAGAAAGCAAACACGCACAGTTTGCTTGGCTAAATTACGACCGCGAATTGGCCAAAATAATTCTCGAATTGAGGATAGCAATAACTGTGGACCAGCGTGCAACAATCGAACATGTTCGAAAGAAAATATCAATTTGGTTAGATGGTGCGAAGAAGAAAGTATTATAAGATGTTTCTTTTCGTAATCATAATCCGAATTTTCTAATCGACCACCAACGCGCATTAGCCCATTTTCATCGATAAATGAGTTCAAATTACATATGCTACTCTTTGAATTCAGTTCTTTTTTGTTAAGTAAAATTGATATTTTGTGTGTGAAAGGTTCATTTTGAGAGATTTTGAGTAATCGATAGAAAGCATTTTCTATGTCATATGATGACAGAGAAATTTTCCTTTCTGATATGGGCTTCTTGAAATTAAATGAAAATTTAAAAATTTGAGCAACTACTCTTTTTAATCTGATCAAACTTGAAAAATTCTTAAATGGAAATGAAAGTTTGACTTGTGCCACAGATAATGAAATAGTTTCAATATCGCGCATTTCTGGTAATTGTTCAACTTTACATATGAATGCCGGCCAGCATGAGTCTTTCTCTGATAACCAGAAAGGTCCATGCCACCACAAGTTCAATTCTTCCAGTTGGGATGGGTACACACATCTCGATAATAAATCAGCAGGGTTACTGCTAGTTGGCACATGTTTCCATTCATAAAACCCAGTTATTTCTTGTATTTCCGATACACGGTTGCCCACAAAAGTCTTCAAAAGATTATGGGCAGTTTTAACCCATCCTAATACTATTGTAGAATCTGACCAAAATACACAACGATCAAATTTTAGTTCTATACAGCTGATAACCTTTTTTGCCAATCTAGATGACAGCAATGCTCCAAATAATTCCAGTCGTGGAATGGTTATCGTCTTCAATGGTGCAACTTTACTTTTAGCGCACACTAGATATACAAAACATTCGCCTTTTGCGTTTGTAGATTTCATATAAACACAACCACCGAAGGCAAATTGGAATGCATCCGAGAATGAATGTAATTCTAAATTCACAGCATCATGGTACAAGACCTGTCTTGGAATTGACAGTCGATTTAGTAAATTAAGTTCATTTCTGAATTTCAACCAACTGGAGTGAATGTCTGCTGGAAGAGATTCATCCCATGCCAGTTTTTGGAGCCATATTCTTTGCAATAACATTTTTGCAATAATAGTACAAAGAGCTAATAAACCAAGAGGATCGAATATTTGTCCAATACCTGAGAGGATGACTCGCTTGCTAATTCGTTTATGCTCGTATTCTGAACTTATATTATACTTCAACTCATCAGACGAACAAGACCATATCAAACCAAGAGTTTTTGCACACTCGGTGGGTCCAATATGAATTGTATCAGATTTTGGGTATTCTGTTTTCAAATGTTCGATGATTCCTTTGTCATTAGAATACCACTTGCGAAGTGGAAAACAAGCACTATCGAGAATGGCTGATAATTTATCACAAATATATACAGCCTCTTTTAATGTACTCGCCCCAGTCAACAAATCATCAACATAAAAATCGCGTTTTATAGTTCTTGAAATAATTGGTTCTTGTTTCTCATAATCGATTGCTATTTGGTGGACACTTCGAATAGCTAAGGAGAAGATGCCATTCCAAATGTCACAGTATTCAAATTATAGATATTTATAGGTTCAGATTGATCTGATCTCCAGAAAATTCTT
Source organism: Chrysolina oricalcia (assembly GCA_944452925.2). Classification (NCBI taxonomy): domain Eukaryota; kingdom Metazoa; phylum Arthropoda; class Insecta; order Coleoptera; family Chrysomelidae; genus Chrysolina; species Chrysolina oricalcia. The sequence continues at coordinate 15,783,455 of OX101816.2, forward strand.
AAATAACGCCTTTGACTCGGTTCAATACACACCTGCAAGTACATTTTTTCAACTTCAGCTGTCAAAACAAAATTATGTTTTCGAAAACGTATGATGATGGAAATAAGATCATCTTGTATCAAGAGCATCAAAAACAACACGTAATTTTGTTGTTAGACTATTGTCACGCACAACACCGTGATGCGGTATGAAATAAGAAACCTCGTTTTGGTCGAAGTCTTTGACTTTTGACATATATCCCATAGTCTCATATTCTGACATATAACGAATATATTTGTCTCTAAATGAAGTGTTTCTTTGAAGTTTTTTTCTCCAAAGAAAAAAATCTTTTCAAAGCCATATCATAAGAATCGCCTAATTCACTCAAGTTTTGAATGGAATCGACACTTGAAATCTCCCATCAGATAATCGACAGGAATTTTCAATTAAATGAATTTCGCAAAAACGTTCTTCAGAAGATAGAGAACGTTTGGTATCAGAACATTCCTCTAACTCCCAAAATTTAGAAAGTTGTTCCTGGATATCGGAAGTTGTAGAAATGTGACAAATAGACACTTTGTTATGATATGTAGGAATTGGACCGGAAATAACCCAACCAAATTTTGTTTTTTGTAATATGGGTTTACCCGTACCTAAGTTGAATTGACCGACACATAAGAGTGTCCAAAATATATCAGCACCTATCAAAATATCAACTTTTCCTGTGCTATAAAAACTTGGATCAGCCAACATTACGTTTCTGGGAAAATCCAGATTTGAAATATTGAGCCTGATATTTGGAACAGAACCGGTAATATCAGACAAAACTAGACACTGTAATTCACATTTAAATTCATTGTGAAGAGAAGCAATCTGTACAAGGCAAAGTTCATTTATTTTTGAAATAGATTGATTTAAACCGGAAACCGAGAAATCAATCTTTTGAGTTGGCAACTCAAATTTCCTACATACATCAGTTGTTATAAAACTACACTGGCTTCCGCTGTCTAAAAGTGATCTGACTGTATGAGAAATATTTTTATTGTCAAAGATTTTAATATAGGCAGTTGACAGCAAAACATGTTGATTAGACCTAAACTACTCAACACTAATTTCGTCGCACCCCAAAATTTTGACCATATTAAAATCTGAATAACTTTTTTCTGCATTGAACAATTTGAATTCTGTAAACACTGTTCGCTAACCCTGTCCTTCAGCTTTAATCTCGTACTTCTTCAAAACATAAGGTTTTCCGCATAAAATCGCTACAGGGTATTATCTGAAACTGTGCAAAATTTCTGAATTTTCAAAAGGATCCCAAATGAAGAAAAAAAATTTTTTTTTCAAATTTGACAGCAGTGGCATGAAGATGAACTCATTACCTCAAGACAATTTTTCGAATTGTCTTATTATCTCTTTTGTTTACAGGGTGATCTCAAAAAATTAACTTTTTGGTTTTGCAGTCATAACTTTTTTCCTCGTCAAAGCGATTTTCAAAATCTCCGGCTCATTTTGAAGCTGAAACTTTAGATGAAGAGATATGAAGATCAGAATAGACTCAAGATGAAGATTGGAGATCAAGGGTTTCTTCAAAGGTGACCTAAATCTGAAACACCCAAAATCCGGTTGAGAGGAGAATTAAATGAAAATCAACTTGTTTTCGGAATGATCATCCATTCTGAATACGTCCAGATCTTTCTTGCTGTCAGTAGTCAAGAACTGTGCATGAAAAAACCAACGGCAGGATTTTGAAAAATAAAATAAAATCAACCCATTGTTCGCCTGCAATGCATGGCCCGTAACCAAGGTAACAAGAATCACAATCAATGACTGACAAGCTAGGTTAGACGTCAACTTTGATTCGTTTGCAAAAAACATTATCCTATCGATGCCGCATCTAACTCCCGACCAGCTGGAACTGATTCCACGAATGACGGAACAAGGATTATCTACCCTCCAAATTGGCAATCTGCTTGGAACAACAGTTAGATCCGTCCAAAGGGCCCACGTCCAAGCTAACGCTGGGGATATTCAGTATCGACCTAGGGGGCCAAAAAGGGGTACAAGAAGAAGAACAACTCCCGCTCAAGACCGCCTTATTGGAAGATTGGTACGGCGGACTCGGACTTCACCGCCCCCAAAATTCGTCGTGAATTGATCGATGCTACAAGAATTCAGGTTTCAAGTCAGACAATCCAACGCCGGATCCACGATCTTGGATTACACGCAAGGAGACGAGCTGCCTGCCCCTTACTGAAACCTGTACATCGAGCAGCAAGACGATTATGGGGAGAAGAACATCAAAACTGGGGAATAGCAGAGGTGTATGTTTACGGATGAGAGTAGGTTCAACTTGTTTCGAAAGGATGGTCGTGTGTTGGTTTGGAAAGGGAGGAATGAAAGGTTTTTGGAAGGAAATATGGAGGCGAGGGTGGCTTTTGGAGGTGGAGGAGTGACTGTGTGGGGTGGAATATCGATGAATGGGAGGAGTGAATTGGTGATTCTGAGAGGAGAGAGTATGAACGGTGAGAGGTATAGAGATTTATGTATGAGAGAATTCGTTGTCCCTTACGCTGCAAATATCGACAACAACTTTCTTCTCGTTGATGACAATGCGAGACCGCATAGGGCTCACATTGTCAACGAGTTTTTGAGGGATCACGGTATTGAGCGAATGAACTGGCCGCCTTTCTCTCCGGATATGAATCCGATGGAACATGTCTGGAGTCGTATGAAATTGAAATTGAAAGAAAGGAAAGGGCGAATGTAAAATTTGGATGACTTGGTGAATGCGGTACAGCAAGAATGGACAGCTGTACCACAGGAGTTCATTGATAGTCTGATAGACAGCATGCCGGAAAGGGTCAATGAAGTAATTGCCAAAAGGGGAGGGCCCACTAAATACTGAATATCATAAATATTTTTCAATTCTGATGTTATCCAAGTTAATTTCTCTTTCTTGTTGTTCAATAAAAACTCAATAAAACTTGTTTTCTTGTTCTTGCTTACTAACACGATTAATGCTTCACGATTGAGAAAAAAACCGCAATTGTGGAATGAGCCTCAGCTGGTCAGGCTTGTCAGTCACTGAATGTGATTCTTGTTACCTTGGTTACGGGCCATGCATTTCAAGCGAACAATGGGTTGATTTTATTATTATTTTTTTCAAAATCCTGCCGTTACAAGTGTGTTTTTTCATGCACAATTCTTGACTACTGACAGCAAGAAAGATCTGGACGTATTCAGAATGGATGATCATTCCGAAAACAAGTTGATTTTCATTTAATTCTCCTCTCAACCGGATTTTGGGTGTTTCAGATTTAGGTCACCTTTGAGGAAACCCTTGATCTTCAATCTTCATCTTGAGTCTATTCTGATCTTCTTATCTCTTCATCTAAAGTTTCAGCTTCAAAATGAGCCGGAGATTTTGAAGATCGGTTGACGAGGAAAAAAGTTATGACTGCAAAACCAAAAAGTTAATTTTTTGAGATCACCCTGTAAACAAAAGAGATAATAAGACAATTCGAAAAATTGTCTGAGGTAATGAGTTCATCTTCATGCCACTGCTGTCAAATTTGAAAAAAAAATTTTTCTTCATTTGGGATCCTTTTGAAAATTCAGAAATATTGCACAGTTTCAGATAATACCCTGTAGCGATTTTATGCGGAAAACCTTACGTTTTGAAGAAGTACGAGATTGTAGCTGAAGGACTGGGCTGGCGAACAGTATTTACAGAATTCAAATTGTTCAATGCAGAAAAAAGTTATTCAGATTTTAATAAGGTCAAAATTTTGTGGTGCGACGAAATTAGTGTTGAGTAGTTTAGAAGACAAATTTATGCTAGGATTGACATTTGTAGCATTTTCATCTTCAACTTGGCTTGTCGCTGCCCCTTGGGATTCAGTTTTACTTTGATCAATATGAAGTAAAGTATTGTGCTTATAACGACATCTTGAACAACCACTCAATCGACATAACCTATTCTGATGCCCAGGTTTGAGGCAGTTCAAGCACAGATGTACCTTTCTTGAAAATTCAATTTTTTCATGTACAGGAAGTTTCTTAAATTCGTCACAATTATAAATAAACTGATTCATTTTGCAATAGGAGCAAACATTACTACTTGCTAGCAAATTTTTTGAAACACCTAATTTCATTTTACCACTATTGCTATCTCGCCTAAATTCACTACCTTGATGTCTATCTGCGTTAATAGTTTTAAGTAAATCGGCTCTAGCTTTTAAAAATGATTTAAATATTTTTAAAGTTGTTATTTCATAATCAGATTTATGTTCCTCCCACTGACGTAATGTGAATGCATCGAGTTTTTGACTCACTAGATATATGATGAGTGTATCCCATTGATCAACAGGTTGTTTCAATTGTTCAGGGGATCGTAAATGTTTCGATAAATTGTCTATGAGTAAACGAATTTTGGTTGCAGACTCTTTTGGAATAGATTCCAAATTGAACAATTCTCGAACGTGTTGATTTATGAGCAGTCGAGTATTATTGTATCTGTCACAAAGAATGGACCATGCCACTGCATAATTAGATGTAGAAGATTCTAACGATTTTATAACTTGTGCAGCACTATCTGTTAAAGATGCACGTAAGTAATGGAATTTTTGAATAGGCGACAAGGTATCATTTGAATGGATCAGAGAATCGAAAGTATCACGGAATTCTAACCACATATCGTATTTTACACCAAACTTTGGAAGATCTATCAACGGTAATCGAACACCCTGTATGCTATTCATGGTTTGTTTATCAACTACTGGAAGAGAATTATTATTTTGAACATCAGTCGGATGTATACTATTGGTTGGAGAATTAAATTGAATTTCAGTATGACCTCTTAAGATTTTTTGAGCTAAAGCCATTTTTGAGAAATATATTTTTTCAAATTGTTCTCTTTCCAAAAATTGATCTTCAATATTTTCTGTTATTTGTTCAATTTGACCTTGCGTTTCATCAAATTCATTTATTAATGATTCCAACCTACTCATTCGACATTGGAGATCTAAGAACTGTGTTTCCTCTAACTTGAGACTAGGAGTGGTTAATTTAATTTCAAACTCATCGCGTAAATAGTTCGAAAAAACTGTTAAACGAGATTTCAACGAAGCACGTTTGCGAATAAGTTGTTTTTCATCACTCATTTTTCGAGGAAAATTACACGTGTACCGACAAAACGACTATTGGCAGTGGTAAATATAAAGGAATTGGAACTTGGAAAGGAATTGGAGAGGACTCACCCACGTATTTACTTGTGTTAGACTGAGAAGACGATTGGAACTGCTTCTAGTACTGATTTGCAGAAAAGTCTCGTATCGACGAAATTACACTCTTGCTGCAATCCTGCTCTAAAGGACCATGTTTGTAACCAAGGGATTACTTGGTTATTTTTCTTTGAAATTTAGTTTTTATTTAAAGTTTTTGAAAATTGCTTTGTAAAGTTTTTTATTTTCGAATTCAACAGTTTCTATGTATATATTAATATTGTCGATTGTTCTACTGAAAAAATATCTAAGTGACATTGACAAATTGATACATTTATAGTTCAGGAAATATAAAAACACTCTTCATAACAGAGCGGATTGGGAAAGCAGTGATAGTGAGGAAGATGAAATCTATCTTGCAACAAAGGTATGTCAAATAATTTTAACTTGAACGTTCCACACTCTCTCAGTTCTTGGTCAGAGTTTCTTTAGTAGGTATTTCATTCACAAATTTTCGAATGCCTGTTATAGCTCAGTTGGTAGAAGCGTGTATACATGATGTAAATGTATAACGAAGGTAGTTATATAGTCGTGAGTTGGAATCCCACTATTGGAAGTTTTTTTTTTAATTATTTTTAATTAAGGCATTTATTCTATTCATTCATGAATGAACACCGATTATTCATGTATAATTGTTATTCTACCTTTACCTTATAATATATACTTATTTTCATAAATAATATTTAGATTTCATTAAAACTCTCGCATATAATAGCTATTATTTTCTCTGAATTTTAATCCTCGAGAATAATAGCTATCATTATACGCTCGTTAAAGAATGTACCATTTTGTAATATACTGTCTTTCCTTTACGGTTCTAATTTTGAGTGGATTCGTTTTGATTTCGAGAGCTCCATATATCTTTTCTAAAGAGTGGGTGACCACGAAACAGCTGTCAAAGGTTGGAACTCTCGGAATCAAATCGATAAATACTCTATTTTCATTTATATTTATTTACATATTTTTCCATTATTGTTCACATTCTATTTTTCATCAACAAATGATCTAATTATTACTTAGGATTATGTTAATGTCTTTCGTTGAAACCATCTCATTCATATCGACCATGATATTGAATAAATTTTAATTAATCGGGAGATATTTTGTAACGAACAAAGACTATCGAACTGAATGGTAAATGTGTCATTTTCTGTTTCACTTCCTTATTATGTGTAGGCAGGGAGTGCGTGTAAAACTAGGCAGATGTGCATATTGTGCTCCGGCGTTTTTTGTTTCTTTTGTCTAGATGAATGCCGTGTATGCCCCACATTTCCACCTACTTGATCACTAATTACTGCAGACCGGATAATGTGCCATTGTTACCAGGAGTCTGTTAGAATCGAATAAATTATCGAGTCAGAACAAAAAATACCCTTCTGCATCGATAAAGTCAGCCGCGATGGGTCGACTGTTTTATTCTTATACAATGTGATTAAATATTCTGTGGAATAATTATATTGTCTATCAACGTTGATGAGTCAGTACAAAGGATGCTGCTCAACCTTATGGAGTGATCTATGTGGGAATTGGCTAAATTTTTGATGTTGTTCAGATGAAATCTTCCCGATTTGAACTTACCATTACGCGAAAAACCAATAAGTACTTATTAGTTTCGGAGATATTGGCAAGTTATACTGATTATTACTTATGCTAAAATAGCGTGTTATGATTGGTTGAAATTTTTGTGCTGATAAATGAAAACATCATGTTTTCGATTTTGTAGTTCGGCTCTTGATTGGTTACTGGATATGTATATGATGTGTTTTCGATTTTGTAGTTCGATTCCTGATTGGTTATTATCAAAACACAAACTTACCACTAGCAAGCTACTATAATGACACAACACCAAACTTTGACCAAAACTAAATGAGCACTCACTATCAATTCATATCAACTTCACAATTTTCGACAAATTTTGCATACTCGTTGAATAATCAAATCACTAAATAAAAATGTTATCAAAACATAACCTCAGCAGTATACTAGACATGCAATGAAGAAACTACGAATGACGCGCTCTGTCATTTGTAACTGAAATAGATATCAAGTAAATGTTTTGTTAGTTGCATAAATGAATAAAAATTGTTTTGATTTTATTCATGAAATAATCTTAACAAATACAACTCGTGTTATCGGCGATTATCGTTAATTCCTTCTCGGTTTCGAATCAAATAATGTTGCTTTAGGCAACCACACTCGCGCAAGCGCTCGTGTAGTTGCCAAGCAACATAATTTGATTCTCAAAATTAAAGGAATTGCTATTTCGATAATCACCGATACACTTGTGGTATTACCTACGATAATTTCACTCGTCGTATGAACCTCTCCTTTTCTGCAAGATTAGAACCAATAAGGGACGTATACCTCGATAATATGCAGTTTTTTACTTTCGAGCCGGTAATATCACTTTGTCATGGCAACCACGTATCCAAACAACAACGGAGAATAGAATATCATCTTGCTACTAATATGAATGTCAGTTTGACAGACTTCATGTCAATCAGGCATTATCTAACTATTGAAGAATTCACGACAATGGAATTTTTTTCACTTTGTTGGATCGTGAAATTATCTCAATAAATACTACTCGTGCTCACAATACTATCGATTATTCTGTCAGAAATCTTAAACTCGATCAAATTGCTTTTCGTTGATTTCTTACAGAATTACTATCGACAGTATTGCGAGCAGTCGTGGTATCCCAGTTAACACAAACGTCTAGGAGATGTTGCTTTCCTGATTATTATGGTAACAAAATGAGTTGCATCTAGACGTCATTGTTACCACTTAGTGATGCCAAATGTTATGAATTGTTCACAATTCTCTTCTCATTAGTATCACTTTGAGCATAAAATGTGAAGAAAATTGCGAAGCACATTAACATGAATTTTGGTTTAATTGCGATTTTGTCGATATAAAAGGAATTAGGTTGGTAACAAAATTGATCGTGACATCACCATGATGGCACAAAATGGCCAGCGGCCAGAGGTGTTTGTCGAGTCGAGAGTCAAGTAGAATTTGTATTTGGTTGACGCCATTCTTTAAATATTCTACAGGTACTTCTGATAGTGTGTAGTGTTCTGTTCGCTTCTTCTTATTTCAATATTTGAATCAAATGTATTTATTAACAATGCCCAATTATTATCTCTACCAAGAACTGTATCTCTTCAAGGACCGGAACGGTAAGTAGAAACTTAGAAAGGTAAATTCAGTGTTTTACAGAATTTGGCATTTTCAGGATAGGGACCTACTGATTTCGCCGCGAATAAAATGCTGTCCAGAGCATTGGAGTTGAATTATAGATTTTTCTACATTTCTGTTAATGTTTTTTTTCCATGATTCAGACATAGTTTGATAATTTTTTGTTTGTGAGAAGTATATATACTACGGAATCAACTCACGCATTTGTTTTCTAGCATTCCAATCCATATGAATAGTAATTCATTAGTAAGAATAGTAATGTTGAGGAATAATTTCTATTTATGTTGAAACAGAATCAGAAAGTGAAGCGCATTTTTAAATGAGTACCAGTCCATTCAATTTCACATTGTTTAATCGAAAGGGTCTCAATGTGCATTCGATTCCGAATTATAAATGGAATGTCAAATTGGGCTAATTCCGAGTCACATTTTGCATCACATTTGGATGTCTCGACATGACCAACGGGGCACCGAATAGACGTTTATGCGATAATAATGGAAGTCATTTTGCGCTTCACTGGTGTGATCTAAAACATGAATGTGAATCCCACTACCATCTCTGAGACCATTCTGTGTTGACTGGGATTACCCCCGACTATTTCACGCACTTTCCAAATGAACCAATCAGGAGCTCCTATTATCGATAATACCGAACTTGACTCTTGTCTCTGATTGGTCTGTCAAGTTCGGTGTTTTCAGCTTCGTATATGTGACAGAAACGTCGAATATAAGTAATGACGCTATGACGCTATGCACGCATTCAAAAAGCAGATTTGGGATAAATTATATAGAATTAATTAATCAATGTTTCGTGTTTATTGAACTTCATTAATTTCTCAGATTCCCCTTTTTGCTAATTTCGTCTAATTCTGCCAAATTTCAGATTGTTTACAGTTCACTTCATTTGTGAAATAGTCTAATAAAATTCCACTCGGGATTGAATTTATCTTATAAGTCTGTCTTTTATTTCTGAACTCAACTGAATAACAAAAAATTAAAAGTTCATTGTTGTGGGGAGAGCGTCGCATTGTTGGTGTTTCAAGAGCTTTATCAAAACTATAAAATGGGCTGTGATGTTCAAGTTCTTCTATGAAATATAAAACTATTTTGTCAATCACATAAAAGCTACTGGTGCCGATTAAATCAACATTATTATGTTATAGCATTCCTGTTCTATAATTCTTCCAGTTATTTGCCACATTCTCAACTTTTGCATCCACAAACACGTATTTCCTTCTATCTTGAAAAAGTCATTCATTCTGGCACTGCCCTAAGTACCTAATCCTAAGGATATGGAATAACTAATCCAATCAGCATCGTGTTTACGCTTGCTGAGGCATTACAGAAAACTATTTCTTCTAGAATACAAAAGCTAACTCTGCCTTTCGGTAGAAATTTGATTTGTTATAGTATTTTTCTCATCTGCTCTTTGTACCAATAAAGGCGTTCATTATTATCATTATGCAAGCAATAATCACTGTTTGAGTACTATTTCACAATGATATGAAGTAATGCTGGATTAGGTATTGTAGCTGTCACTTTCGAAAACATTGAGAATAGCACCTTCCTTCCCTGTTAACACATATCTAGGAGATGTTGCTCTCTTGATTATTACAAGGACCACCTGCTTATGGTTATGAGCTCTCTTCCTGATTCAGATTCAAAGGTGGTGTTTGCCTTTTTTCTAATGCTAACCTCAGATGCCAACCCGTGAAGAGTTTGGAGCCGAAAGACTTTGACGTAATGTTGTTCAGACTGGCTGATACCAAGTAGACCAAATGTATCTGCTGTCTATACTTATCACCTATTGAACAACCCTATAGCGATATCTTCGAATTTTGATCACTCAAATTCATCCTATAGCTGAAGTAATAATGGGAGATTTCAACATGCATAACTCTACCTGGCCCAAATTTTTCAACAGAAAAGACGAGGCGTATCGTCAGATGAGGTCTTTGCTAAAACGTATGGACTATAACAGCTGGTCACTTTACCTGTAAATGCTGCTGTTCCACAAAGATCCATTTTAGCACCAGCACTGTTTCTTCTTAGCATCAATGATTTTTGGAAGCTATACCTCATGCCCAGTGCATAGCTTTGCATATATAGTAACTTTCCTAACGCCTAACGTATGGTATATTTTTCAAATAGGGAAAAGAGTTCATTCCAAAAATTCTATAACATGAAGAGTATGTCATATAAAAATGTTTTCCCTGGATTCTGCACGCTACTGTATTTTTATTCAACTTTTTTTTGTATAGGCAATAGTAACGTTGATAAGCGTTAGGTAATTCACATTACCCAGTGTACTCTGAACAAAAAAGTGTGTGATGTAGGGGAAATATATTCATTCCTATTATGTGACATTTGTTGAATTGTTGGAAATCTGAATTGTGAGGATCGCAGATAAAATATCTCTTTACCATTGAGTTCACAAAATTTATGGTATTTATTGTGGGAGATTCTCAAAGAAACAGATAAATAATCCTGTAATCCTTATTAGCTCCGCATATCAACGTAATTATAAGTAAATGTTTTCCTACATATACAAATGGGAAATTACAAAATCCTCATAATCTGCGAATGGTTGGATATCACACATGCTCTATACAATTTTGCGCTCTGAATGCTTTTGAGCATTTAATACTGTCGTATATAAATAACAAGTCTCCGCGGGTATAATAATGAGCTTAACAAACTTAATATGCATAACTGATTGTATGGAGGAATGCTGATCAAGGGGAGAATCACATATTGGGCAGAGATGTAGTCAAACATTATTCACAGGGTTTCATTATATCAAAATATTTCGTAATACCTGTGTAACAGACTGAAAAAATATCTGAAATAAATCACTACTGGTGTCTCATTTATTCCATGTCTTTGAACTACTAAAATCTATACAAAATTCGGCAAATTCACATGATGCATAGAATCGTGGTATTTGAGGGAACTGTAAAATACTTATAAGTATAAAAAAGTTAAAATAAAACAGTGAATAACGAAGTAACAATGGAAAAATATATCGGCTCCAGGGAGGCTTAAATTGATTCGGTGGCGTTTTCGCTTGTACAGCTGCAGGGAAACCCAGAAAAACTTGCAACCTCGCATCATCTGAAGGGTTGGAATAAATTGAATGAAAACTTCTAAAGAAGTCCGTCAAATTATGAATATCTGCTTTCAGATAGAATATGATGAATGGTGATGCCAGAAGGTCCAATCCGAACGGAAAAAAGGTGTAGTAGTACCAGAACCACACTGAACGATGACTGCTTGAAAGCTAGATAGGGCGGTGTTCGTCCATCTTGACTTGTTGAAATAGTTTGATACATCTGTGAGATGCTAAGCCATAACTGAAGAGGTTCAGAGTCAGGATCAAATTTGCATGTGTTTCAACTACACTCCGTGTCTGTCGGTTCTTTTATAGCAGATTTCGCAACACACGCGACTATCATCTGCACTTATTTGGTTCTCAGATGACGATCAAGTAGGTTCTGCATGGACTGGATTTCCAAGAAGGAAACGCGAGCTCTAATTCCAAAAGTTACTGAAGTGTCTCCTATTCATTCCGCAACCGCTGCAACGCAAAGCTGTGGAGATTCTTCTTACAAAAGATTCTTGAACAGAAGAAGTGATAGGCTGTGTAACACCATCAAGTGATTCTCGATTATTGTTTGAATTATTCTCCTGCTCACGAAGTGTACTCAGCAGGTATCCCGAAAACTAGAATCTGTCTTGTTGTCCTTAAGTAAAAGCGGTTGACCCTAAAGACTTCATGAAATCATATGAACCTCTTTCAGCAAACTGGGAAATATTAATATTGTTGGATTACATGTGGTTCCTGAAAACATCGTCATAGGAAGCGATAGTAAAACGCTATTCAGATAAGAAGTATTTCCCAAATTGTTTAATTAAACTTCACTCCCATGATTTTGTCAATGTTACTTGTAGAACTATTCAAAGACTTGACAGGGACAACATGAACAGCAACGTGTTACACCAAACCACTTTACATGCGTTAATTAAAGTAGAGTAGAATCTTCCATAGGGATACATTTGGCTCTTGCTTGGGTAGTTGATTGGAGCAACTCGGAATTACACTTGATTCTGGGATTTGACAAGGACCGATTTTCGGTTCTTGACTTTTCTGGAAACGAGAGGATCATCAGTGGTTCATCATTTATTGAAGACTCAAAATACACAGCTTTCTGCTTTGTCCAAAGAGATTTAGCTTCCTTACTGGTACGATCCATGCTCTTCATATGCTCTAGTCCGAACCAAAAAAGAACATTCTTTATTTAGTTTCTTTGAAGTTTCAGTTTTCCATTTCCCTAGGATGCAGCTTCCACATGTCATTATTGAAAGCTATCAATCAGTGACAGTAGGTGAATGTTGAAGAATTCACCAATTTTCTACGGAAATGTTTTCTGTGGAAAAATGACTGAAGAATACTGAACCCGTAACAACTCCTCCGTTACCCGTTACCCGTAAATTTATTCATTTTTCTATCCAATAAAAACTCTAATTACAGAAAAGGATAGGAGAAACCAGTGCTCTTCTAGATACTCAGCGTGCCATTCCCCAAAGTGCTTACCTGTGCTATTGACTAATTCGTAAGTCCAAGGCGATGCGATCTTCTTGATATTAAACGGACCAACAAATTTTAGAGCCAGTTTCGAAGTAAAGTACTTGGAGGCATCAGACATCGCGTGGTTCTTTCTCCACAGTTGTTGATTATTGATGAATGTCTAGTCACGATGTCTTTGATTGTATCTCTTACTACACTGATCGTGGGCAGTCTTCAGTCATATCTATCTGTCATATCAGGTCCTGTGTGGAACTCGAGAAGTTGTTGCAAATTTCCTGAAATGTTAACAATCGCTATGATATACGACGGGTGACTTCTCTTAGAAGGAAAGTCAATTTCGAAAAAGGTGATCCTTTATGAATGCAAGAATCATGTATGATGAAAAATTAGGCGAAAGGGGAATCTAATACAAACTAGATGGTGGTGGTGGTGGCTGTAACTATATGAAATCAATGCAACGATTGATTGATTCGATACTTTTATACAAGGGTGGTCACATTGCATGATGATGAAACATTTGACCATTTCATAATAATTATAACAAGTAGTGATATAGTATTTGAAAAATAGGAAAAATTCTTAGTGGCATTTAAAATTGCTACTCCCTTGCCCAACAAGCAGTCTTTCCATTCGAATCTTTGATATTGAAAAGCCACAAGTTGTCCGTAACGTCCGTAAATCGAGTTCCTTCTAAATAGGAACGAAGCTTTTCGATGGCATAGCGAGGCATTCGTTCTCGTACTGGACAAATAGCAAATAACCATATCATGTTCAATTTGGGTTTGCATGGATCCTAAAACGTAATCGAAAGCATCCGTTTGTTTGAAGGAAGGTAAATAAAAATTTGGGCACGCTAACACTGGAGCAGAGATCTAACAGTTTTTAATCGCATCTAGGGAGTTTGAGCAGGATTCATCCCAAACAAATTTGACATTTTTGCTAAGTGGCAATTAGTAATGAGGAAATTCGGACGAAGTGCCTGTACCAAGATGCCAACCCAACTATGCGTTACATTTCAGAAATATTTTTTGGATCCTGACAATTTCTTTTTTCGGGTCGATCATCAAACCTGATGCGTTGACCATATATCCCAAGCAGCGAACTTCTGCTTTGCAGAATTGAGGCTCACCTCTATTGAGTGTTGAACTAGCTCCAACGAGTCATTTGAGAACCTCTTGAATCACTTCCAACTGTTTGGAGAAAGTATGCGTACATATAACATATAAATACAACCTGCTTTTGTTTATTTACGTTTTGTTTACTTTCATAGGAAATTATAAATTTGGAAAAATCCTAACAAATCAGAAGAACTGAACAAATAATCTGAAGACAGTATGAATAAGGATGTCAATATTCTTCAACTGTTCTGAAAGAGTATCTGGAGACCCAAACCTAAATGAGGTGATTGAAGTTGAATTAGCTCTACGGTAAGATAAATTCCCAGCTTATATTTGATTACCACTCCATTAATATGATATTCATTTCAGAACACTGATTCCAGTGGAGATACTAGTGAAGACTACTAAAGCCGTAACAACAGGATCAATAAGGAGGAACTATAAGACATTCCTCAGAAAACTACTATAGTGCTAATCACCAGTAGAAGAAACACGAATGAACCTACTCTTCTAATGTATCTACTTGAATGAGTTGTGCTCGTGATTGAGATCTACTCGAATTCGAAAACGAGCATGCTTCTGGTTTTCAATAGACATTGTTGACAGTCTAGACACGGGCCTAGAGCAACTCAAACCAAATTAGGATGGGTTATCAACGGACAGCTCATAAAAAATAGGGTAGAAGAAATATTCAGCTTTCATATATGTGAGAGAAATTTTGACGATGACTCGTAAAGAATTCTTTCAGACTGAACGATAGCGGACTTCAACATGACCAAACAAACTCAGAGGTGGATGAGTGTGCTTTGACAATATTCGACAAATTCACTAAAAGAATTGGTACAAAATTCGAGACGGGACTTTTGTGGAAAAATACAGATGTAGTTCTACCAGAGAGTCAAAATATGGCAAATTTCCGTCAAGAAACTCTCTTCTACTTAAAATCCTGCCATCTTCTTCACACTGCTGTATATCTCTGGTATTCGGAAAGTTTTCAGCTTGTCTACATTCCGGAAGATTCGTACGTTCAAATTCCTCTGGTTTGATATCATCCATCTAATCATTGACCAAAGCTCTTTTATCAACAACTCTGTTTGACTCATCACTCTCTACCATTTCGGACCCACTACTTTCAACATTCTCTTTCTCAATTTTCATTTCATCCAGTTCCATTCTCTTGAGAATCAGTCTTTGGTTGATTTCAGCTATCTTCATTTCTGCTTCTAGTTCTATTTCCAATTTATTCCTTTCGATAATACTTGCAGATGATTTCCTTGATCTGGATGTTTTTGAATTCGTCGCCGTCGTCTTGGTTTCAGATTTATGGCTTACATCACTTGCATTGCCTTTTGCAACAGTTACTTTTTTACTGGTACCTGCTACTGTCATCCGAGTCACCTCTTGAGGTCCTGCCGAATCCAAATGTCCATTCATCTCTGAGTTCTGAGATGATTTTTCCAAATTATGAGTTTGTCTACTGGTCGATCTCGTCGTTGGTCTCCTTACTGCACTAGTTTTATTAGACTGGGTTGACATGTCTTGTTTCTTAAAATCCGGCTCGAAGGACCAATGTTGCGTCTGTAATCTGCAACTCTTGAATGTCCTCCAAGAGTTTCTGCTGGTTACTTTTGAATAAAAATACTTTTCTTTTTGAAAATGTGACGTCTCTACTTTCAGTCAGAAAATTATATGTCATCAAACATCAAAGTTATAAACAACATCATAGCAACAGTTATTATACGAATGTATACAGTAAGATAGAAATAATAAACACGATACAATCATAACAGATCCTTCTATAGATGACTGAGTTAACAAGCGAATATCGCTGGCGTTAGTTCTAGGAAGACCAATTTTCAGTAATTCAAAGATTTCATAATTTTGTAACAATAACTTCGAATTTTGAATCGGTGTAAATTAATTGCAAAAAACCAACAACGATGGGTTGGGATTTTCGGAACCTTTGATTCCTTCAATAATTTGAGGCATTTTTCAGTACCCCCTCTCTGTTAACTTTTGAAAGGTTCAAGGTACAAACATGAAACAGAAACCGTTTTAAATGGTATCTCAATATTGTTTGAAATAAAATACATTGTGATTGCCTGATAAAGGGAGCGAAGGGACACAACAATTCAAAAATTTCAATGGGCATGGGGTTCGAGCGACACATTGTTGAAGAAAGATTAAAATTCTGCTTTCAGCTAATTGAATTTTTTTGAATTTGGCATTTGAAGGGTCCAGTGGAAAAACGATGAGGTTCCACTTTTCAAAAAGTTGAGAAAAGCGAAATCTAATGTGAGAGTCTCATCGTTTCTTCACTGTGCTACCTACCGCAGTTTTTATGGGATCTAATAGTTTGTCCCCTGTAAAGTTTGGTATGTTGATACTTCATGCTACAAACTAACAGATGCCCCGAAATTGAACTTCATCGTTTTTCCACTGGACCCTTCATTTGAATTAGCTTTTCAACGATGTGTAATTTCAATTCTCAGACAATTACCACAAAATATAATGAACGCGAGGAAGGTCCACATCAACATATTTGCCTTTCTTCCATACATATACCAACATGTTGAATGCTTGGCTCACGCTTGAATCAACGTGTTCCAGATGAGGAAGCAATATCTCAGAAATAAGTTTTAAAATAATCCACAGAAAGAAAAACCAAGCAAGACGTCTCGTACTCGAGAACAAGTTTCGGAGATTATCAACTGAATCAGTGATTCCGATATGAAAAATTACAGGTACTTATATTAATATTTGGACAGGTGTGCGGGCAGAGCACACAGGGCGAACCAGAACGTGGCGATACTTAATATGTTAATGAAGATCATATTTGTTATTATTGATGATAGTATCGGTGGAACATGTCCTCTAATCCCACTCATTGGCGTTGTAAGTGTTGGTTGTAACGTATTACCTATATCTGTGTAAGTTATAATGAACGGTTGCCGTCCAGACCTGTTGTTGCTATAAAGATTCAAAGATGTAAATCTTCTCGGTACAGCATAGCTTATTCGAGTGAAGACGATACTTAATACAATAGAATGAATGTTTGATTTACACCGTAGCTTATTAGGTGAAAGGTAGCATTATGGAAATTTACGTTTCAAATATTTTATACTGTCTCCTAATGTGGTACATTATGTACGTAGATGTATAAACAGCTCATGGTTCTCAGCTAAATAACTCGTTCGTTGATATCCGAAATGAAAATCAATCAATCGCATTAATCAAAAAACACATGTTGAATTCACCAGCTTATTGACTGGTTTATGAGTTATAATCATGACATATGAATATTATTTCAGAGATTACCTAGACGAATGTTACGTTATTATGTTTTAGAAATTCTATCGTATTTTCTGAGTCCATCGCGAAAGCGAACACGAGAGTTTTGAATTAATTGGAGCCTCTTCAGATTGGAATTCAATATTGCGGATCTGTAAAGCTGGTCACAATAGGATAATTTCGAAAATATTAGGTTTTCGCAGAATACAACTTTGAGTAGTATGGGAAGAACGCGAGGAAACAGTTGTTTCAGTGTACCGTAGGAAGTACTATACATATAATACAGTAATAGCCTCAGGATACTTTGCTGGAGATGGTCAAGCACCACCAGAAGAAGTACAGAGGCTATCCGACTACTGCAGCAGGAGCTATCTACCAACGCGAACAACACCATCTGGGGCAGCATGGACACCATCAAAGAGGTTATTTTTATTAATAGGTTTTACTTGTGTCAACTTAAACGGCAATGAAAAGAAGCCCTCAGCCCTCCGCGGGGATTGCTCGAACGGAGAGCGCCGGTTCACCGATATCTGAAGCCAAGCAACGCTATGCGAGGCCATGGTTTGGATGGGTGACCAACGGACCTCCCTTCGATATTCTCCTCGGATCGTGCTAGGAATCGCACGTAAAAAGGTAAGACCTCGTTAATCCTTAGCTCGCACAAGTATCGACTTTTGAGGGCTGCCGTTCGTAAGGGGACGACAGCTGGTTAACGGAAAAAACAATTTTTAACAACAATATAGTAGTACATTTGGAGGTTCTACGTCGTAAATTACGAAATATACTATGGAGCGTTTCCATGACAAGTGAAACAAATTAGAATTTTTCAGGATTCAGGTGTATCAGTGGTAACTTGGGGATCATGAACACGAATGGGAAAGAATTTTGGGCCAATTTTTCCCCTATTCTAACTTTCCGGAGAAATGGGTGGTTCCATCGCTGCTGGCGTGCAGTGTATAACACGTTGGATAATCCTTTTTGTGTTCGTTATTTGGTTCATCTCTGTGTATCTATCGATCCTGGAAATTTGAAGTATCTGCGCCGTCAATTACGAAAGATACTATGGAGCGTTTCCATGAGAAGTGAAACAAATCAGAATTTTTCAGGAGACAGGTGTATCAGTAGTATCTTGGGGATCCTGC
Source organism: Chrysolina oricalcia (assembly GCA_944452925.2). Lineage (NCBI taxonomy): Eukaryota > Metazoa > Arthropoda > Insecta > Coleoptera > Chrysomelidae > Chrysolina > Chrysolina oricalcia. Next base: position 15,802,058 of record OX101816.2, read on the forward strand.
CCCCTATCCTAACTTTCCGGAAAAATGGGTGGTTGCATCGGTGCTGGCGTGCATTGTATATCACTTATGATGACCTCGTTCATGCAGTGAGTTCATTCCTAGTGTGTCTATGGATCCTGGAAATTTCATAATTCTGCGTCAAAAATTACGGAAGATACGAGGGTGTTTCTATGAGAAATGAAACACTATAAAGTATACGAGACACCTAGAAACATTTATTGTAGAAGTAAATCTCCTGCTGAGCTAGAAAATGAAGAATATAACGTACATTGTATTAGAGAACCAGCAAATAAATGAATGGGAATAAATGAGAACGTTGTAAAATGGACATGAACAAATTATATTATATTCTCACCCGGCGCCATCTCAGGTGCTACTATACCAAAGTTGTTATTTATTTCAATCATATCAGCTATATTTTTCATTAATGATACTGGTCTCTGTATGAAACTCTCATCTTTTGCAATGTAAAGACCAATCAAAACGGCGTGTCTTGGAAGTACGCAGTTCCTTCTTTTCGAGCCGGAAAGACCACGTCGTAATTATCAACCACGTATCCCAATAACAACGAAGATCGGAAGGAATAATCCTCCACGATTCACTGTTGCATTAGTAATTAACAGTGCTGCCCCTAAGGTGGCGTATGGATTGAGTAACATGGCCTATCCATAACACATGGCTGATGACCATAGCAGTCGATGCCAAAACACTAAGAAAAAAAAAACTTTAACGAAGAATATAATACCATCTAGCTAACTAAAATGACATGAATGTCAGTCTGACAAATTTCATGTTCATTAGACATTGGGTGGTATGATTAAAAAGAGTACTTGCTTTTACTTCAAGTTAATGCTCCATTAAGCCCTGTACTTTCAGGTTCAATAAAAACAATGTTGAACGGGTAGCTAGAGAGTTCTTAGGAAATCACATTGAGTCGAGGGAAGCAGCTTAATCAAATTTAACGAATATGGAGTTATTTTCTTGGGTATTCTTGGTATACACTTCAGCAAGTGATTCAGCTGCTTTCTCTTTTTATGCTTTGATTGCTGGAGTTTGCCGTTTGTCAAAAAGTATTTTACAATCTTCTAACAAAATAACGAATGCCATCTGAAGATCTACTAACCTAAGTCAACACTTCCCATCGAAGAATTTACTTTATGTAAAACATTATACTCCACAAAACACTAGGAAGTGAAAGCTCCTACTTGAAGTACAAACAAATGCTCGTTTTAATCGTACCACCCATTATCTATAACTATTAAAGAATTCTCGATAATTAAACTTTTTTGACTTGACATTATCTCTAAAAATACAACTCGTGCTCAAAATATTACCGAAAATTCTCTCAGAAATCTTGAACTTGATCAAATTCCTTTCAAGTAACACCACTAACGGACTCGTGGTGTTATCATGCGATTTGATCTCGTTGATTTCTGACAGAATTACCATCGATGGTAACGCGAGCACTCATGGTATTACCTCTAATAATTTCACTCGCTATATGATTCTCTAATCTACTACAATATAAGAACCACTCAAAATGGTGTGTGGCGATAGTTAACAGTTCCTTTCGAGTCGGTAAGATCACGTCGCCATTAGCAACTGCGATTCCAAGTAACACTGGAGAATATGGTATTATCTTGAAACCTAGTGTGACATAAATGTCAGTCTGACAGACTTCATGTTTTTCAGACCTTGTCTGTAACTACTGAAAAGTTCACGACAAATAAACTTCCTTGGACTTTGTTGGTTCATGAAATTATCTCAGTAAATACAACTCGTGCTCACAGTACTATCGAAAATTCAGTTAGAGAACTTGAACTCGATCAAATTGCGTTGAGATAAAACCACTCTTCCTAGCAGACTATCGTTTAGTTCCAAAATTGTAGATAGTGACTCATCGTCAGTTTACGTGGTTTCAGAGTGCAGAATACACGTAAACTGACGATGAGTGACTATCTACAATTTTGGAACTGGGCTATAGTGGTGTTTCCAAGCAATTCGATATTGTTGATTTATGACAGAATTACTATCGATGATTTCATTCGCCGTATGAAACCATCTTTTCCTGCATTAGGACCAATAATAAGCAGATCCTTCCTTTCGAGCCGGTAATACCACTTTGCCATGGCAACCACCTATCCAAACAACAACGGAGAATATGATATCATCTAGCTACTGACATACTTCATGTCTATCAGGCTATATCTATTGAAGAATTCACGACAATACAACTTTTTTTAACTTTTTTGGTTCGTAAAATTATCTCAGTAAATACTACTCTTGCTAACAATACTATCGAGAATTCAGTCAGAAATCTTAAACTCGATCAAATTGCTTCGAGATTACCAAACAATTTGATCTCGTTGATTTCTGACAGAATTACTATAGTATTGCGAGCAATCGTGGTATTACCACTGAATATTTCCCTTCGATAAAAAATTTGTCATAAGAGAAACGCAATTATCGAAAAATTACAGCTGTAATTGCACTGCTGAGCGATAATTGCACTGCGAAAACATACCGTCGGCATGACTCCTATAAAAACAACACTGACTGACATGACTGACAATACTGATAAATGTCAGATATACTTTAAAAAGTGAAAAAATGTCGCGTTTTGGTGAGTGGTCTATACAATCCATTGATGAAAATTTACTAAAAAGTGAAAAAGATGCACAAGAATTTTTCTTTCAACTCCGGAAATATTCTACCGAATTACACTCGTGCATCAAAATAAACCTGATAATTTTCCATTCAAGCATGTTGTCAGTAAAAAACTGCATTCGGTTGTTTTCATATTTTGGAGTCGGACTCTTTCGACAAGATATGGAAATAAACTCATGCAGTTTTTAGACAACATGCTTTCGTGGAAAATTATCAGTAGGTAACTTGATGCACTCATGTAATTACTTCCGATAATTCCACTCGCCGTATGAAACCCTCCTTTTCTGCAATATTTTGGACCAATAAAGGACGTTTGCCTCGATAATACGCAGTTCCTAGCTTTTGAGCCGGTAATACCACTTTGGCATAGCAACCACGTATCCAAACAACAACGGAGGAAATATTATCATCTTGCTACTAATATGTAGGGTCACTGAATCCTAGAAGGCTTTGGCCTTCTTACGGGTACGGCCAATGGGTGGAGTCTAATAGTTCCAATCTCTTTAAATAGTTCCATTGTTCCAAAAATCCCACAAAAGCGCCAATTAGGATGCAAGGGTCATAAGAGAGAGAGAACCGATAATTGGTTTGGTGCGTAACTGACTGTTCGGAGGTACAACAAACACAATCGTAGAAAAAGAAGAAGATATAACCTCACTTTTCCGTTTGTTTTTGTAATTACAAAAAGTTTTTCGCATTTTTTTTCTGTTAGTGCCCTGTTTTAACTGTTTCTGGTGTGTTTATTTCTGTTTCTACTGTTTTGTTGAAATTTAGAAATAATGGACAACATATTATTCAAGTTTAGATGATGTTCATCGACAACGGGATACAAATAAACTATCAGCTACTCTGTGCTATCAGTAATAGACATTGATCCATATCTTCTGGAATGTATCCTGATCTTGTAAATTATTTAGTGGACACGAAGAGTGGTTTCACAATGCATAAAATTTGATAAAGTATGTAGTTTTGAAGTGGCATGGAACTTATTTCAGTAGAGGTAATCCCTTTTCAAAGTGAACAAGGCAGTTCTAATGCACCTATGAGTTCTTCAATTATTTCTTCCACCAAATTAGAAAGAAATTCCACTAGCACAACCTCAGTGTCACCAGAACTAACTCAAAGATCGTCAAGGGTCTCTACAGTACCCACCACCCTAGACCTGTAACTTGAACTCACCTATGTCTGTTTCCTTAGTAATCAGCTTATTTGATAAGGAAGAAAATATGTTGAATACCTATTATTTGTTAAGATTGGATTATTTCCATCAAAGGCGAAATTGACCTGAATCATGAATCATATTTGAAATATTCATCTGCTACTAGGCACACAGATTTTGTAACATTTAGGATATGAATGTCAGAATAAAGTCAGTTATCTAGAAAAAAAAGTATTCAATTTATTAAAATATAACAGTAGGTAAACAGGTTGACATATCTTTAACAATTAAATAATTTAAACAAATTAAAAGAGCAACTCGTGAGCAATCAAAGTGCAAATCATGGTACAATTATCGGGCAGGAAGAGGCACAGCATTTAATTTCTTTATTTATATATCTCTAAAAAGATTCAATACAACAAAACTTCTTGGATTTTATTTTTTCTGCCAAAGATTCTGAAAATGGAATGAAGAACTGCCACTTTGGACTCGACCAAGTTCATCAATAAATTTTGTTTCCCTTCCTCAGAAACTGGAGATATATCTAACGAGTTTGCCTCACTCTTATATAGAGGTTCATCTTCAGTGAGGTTCAGACACTTGGGATTTGCTAGATTTTAGTCCAAAACTCTGCAGGGTTCAGCTGGCATATTAGTTGCTTTTTTCCTTTCAACATAACTTACTCCTGTTTTCTTGTTATTTTGTCTATTGAAATGAACACTGTAGGTACATGAGAACAAATCTCCCCAAACCTGCTGTAAAACTACCAATACTGCCATTTTCAAGACAGTAGTCATCAGTTTTTCTATAGGATGATGGTTCACACCTTTCCAATTACTAGAATATGCGAATGTATCTGGTGCACATACATTTTTCCACCCATACACAAATTGCTGTTTTGTGAGCTTCTAAACTTTTATATGCTTTCATTTCATTCGTTGTGAAAGCACTCTTCGTTTCCACTTAATAATTAACAATATCAGGATACATTATTTTTGGGAAAACTAAAATATCTTCAGCTTCAAGAAGATATGGATCAATGAAGATTACTCATCTTTATCTTTACCGTTGTCGATGAACATCATCTAAATTTGACTAATTTGTTGTGAAATCCATTATTCCTAAATTTCAACATAACAGCAGAAACAGAAAAAACACATTAGAAATAGTTATAACACAGCAGAAACAGTTAAAACACGACAGAAATAGAAAAAACTCCGAAAAACGTTATTTATTTACAAAAACGAACATAAAACTGAGGTTATTTCTTCTTCTTTCGAGTTTGTTGTACCTCCAAGCAGTCAGTTACGCACCAAACCAATTATGGAACAAAAAGTTGGGTTATGTTTCTTTGAAAGTCAGAAATGTCAGAATGTCAAATAAGTAAATTATGTATATCGTGTTCAATTTCGATGGATACATATCAATTCTATTTTTTTATGGATTGAAATTGTCAGGTGTACAATTGTCGAATTACAAAAAAGCGTCGCCTTCCAGGCACGGCCCCGATATTCTGTGGCCCGGCCACCAGCCATTATGGAACATGTTAATACAGCCGTCGACCATCTCTGCTGCAGACACAAGAGTTTCTTTTAGAAGGGCAGAACCTAGTATTGTTTTCAGAATGATGTGTAAAAGTTGCCAACGATTGATTAAATATATCCACAAAGTTAAAAACCCTTTATAAAAACACTGAAACTTCTCCATTAATTGGGTTCATTATTCAAAATTGAAGATTATTCTTCTCCGAAATACTTCGTGGTCAGTATATACCATTGTTTGATCAACACAAAATTTCAAAATTGGGTATCCATTTGGAGTACTGCTAATAACTCAAAAACCAAATAATATCGAATTTGAATCTTACAGAAGTGCCTAGCATTCGTGAACATAGCACATGTCAAATATATTTGCTGATTGCCTCTCAGATGAAATCAAGCTTTGGCAAAAAACTTGAGGCAAAAATTAATATCAGACATATGGGTATTACAAAACATTCAAAAAATATTGACATGATTGAAATACTGCATTTGTGACTCACCCATTTACAATCTTACAATCTTATTTGTGTGAAAGTTCCTTTATATACCTAATGAATTCTTTTTTTGTATTCCTATCACAAAAAGAAGTTTCTTGAGGTAGTGAATTATGGCATGGTTGAAACAAGAAAATATAGCCATTCACTTCAATGAAACATAGCTGTTCTAAAGAGATTACCAATATACTAACACTATCTTTTATATTATGGTCTAACCAATTTTCTCAAGATAAACGTCAATGTAGAATTTTTAACCGTTTTCGAAAGAAAAGGTTCCATTTTTGCAATTTACAACTTTTCCATTGTAGGGGCTTATTAGAATTGGCCACTTTTTTTCAAAGGCCATTTTTCGGTCTTTCATTCCAAAATGAATCTGAAAATTGACAAAATGGGTTGTTAATATGAAAAATTCAGAAAAAATTTGTCAGTCTTAGTGAATACAAAAATATCAATACTTACACTGCACACACATTACTTTATTTATTGATCCCAAGAAACATTTCTGTTCAGAGAGGTATAACATTTTTACATAAATTGTTTAACGGCAATACATATGAAATAAAAATTGATGAAGGAATCAAACAATTATTAGAAAAGGAATGATGAGAATAATTTGTGAAATGAGTAAATATCAAAGCAAAAACAGTCAAAGGTGAAACATTGTTATGTTACGTACGAATTGAAGTCATCTGTTGAATATACATTTCTTTAGTTAATTTTTCAATTTAGTTTTAGTACTAATTTCTGTCACAATTTTCCACTAAATTATTTAATATTGTTAGCCATTTCTTCCTCAAGGTTTCCTGTTTCAATCCTGAAAATAAAAGTTTGGATGAGAATATAATCTGTAATTGTCTTCGGTGAGGAAAATGGGAAAAATGTATTCTTCAATCTACTAATTACCAATTTATAAACAAAATGATATTGAACTCACCTCTGAGAATACAAAATAATTTATGACTTTTGTCGGTATTCTTGCAGGTTTTCACTGCACAATAAGTGGTGTTCTTTGGAACATTGCAACTATTTAGACTCCACCCATTGGCCATACCCGTAAGAAGGCCATAGCCTTCTACGATCCATTGACCCTACTAATATGAATGTCAGTCTGACATCTATCAGGCGTTATCAATAACTATAGAAGAATTCACGATAATGGAACTTTTTTTTCACTTTGTTGGTTCGTTAAATTGTCTCAATAAATACACAATGCAATCGATAGTTCTGTCAGAAATCTTAAATTTGATCAACTTGCTTTGAGGTAACACTACTCGTCCTAAAGGACTCGTGGTGTACCAAGCAATTTCATCTCGTTGATTTCTGACAGAATTACTATCGATAGTATTGCGAGTACTCGTGGTATTACCACGACAAATACCCTCATATTATATAAACCAATCAAATGCCATCATTTTTTGAATTCAAACTAATGAGAACAGAACTTTTCGAAAACACTGTCTCCAGTCCGTGGTTTTTTCAAATGGTTATTTCGCCTCTTCCTCATTTATACATTTCCATAGTTAGAACAATCAAAAGACCAAGAGAAGTCAATTGTCAAAAATGTCGTTCAAAACCGAGTTAGGGATCTCTTCAAGTTCATCCAAAGACAGATAGGAATTCCGCAGGTGATAATAAAAATTCACCTATCGAATCTAGTGTTTGTTAATCGAAAAGAGCAATGATAGTTTTGTAAATCCAAGATATGGAATAATAATTATAGAAATAACTTTATTTCCGTAAACGACATTTTCAGTGTACACCACTGGCTGACAGCTCTCAGAATTTACACCTGACAATAGTTGAATCCGATGCCCTGCTTGACGCCCACCTGGTAATGAAATAATCTGCCACTCCTTGCTTGATACAGATAAAGATGTAATGGGTCGAATACCACACCAGTGCATACTGAGACTATATAAACATTCGCCATATTTAAACGCTTATTAATGGCATTCCTTGTTAAACGAACATCGCCATCTGAAAATTTGCCTTTTATTTTCTATAAAACCAATAAGGAAAACCTTGTGGTTAATAAAGTTCGATATAATCTCTATACGTGTAATGTTAATATTTGTACTATGCTACATTAGTATACATATTGTTGTATAATGAAACTATTCAACAACAGTGATCATGTATATTGATTTTTAGCAAACTAAGATATTACTTCTTCATTCAAAACTATTTTATTTTCGAGCGGCGAACGATCTGATTAAATGTGCTCATCGTCAGCTGGAATTGCTGCAATTCAAGAACTTGAAAATTGGAACTTCTCGAGATAATGGAAAACGACCAGATGGTATGACTATCATTATTTCTTAGCAACGACGAAGGTCTGTTATTGGTTGGGATTTCACCTGAGTGGACATTTTGGTGTCCTTGCATGTTGCATCCACTTATAAATTATAAATATCATCTGGTTCAACTGCTTCAGCCACAGAAAATCTTGCGAATATATAGGAATTTCGGAAATAACAATATTTTCATGCCTATTGGCATTGAGACTTTAGGTTATGTTGGACCAAAAAATTAATAAAAATTTATCTCAGACATCGGTAAGCAAGTTTTCACAGAAAAAAGTGAACCCAAAGTTAAAAAGTTTTCAATTCTAAATATCATCTGCATTCAAGTAGGTAATGCAGCTTAATTTTTTGGACCCTTTCCTGTTTCTGAATTTCTAGATGAACTGTTTATGAACCCGAGTTCCGGAACCAATGGACCTTTACATTTACGGAAAATAAATTACAAAACCCGTTTAAATCGATAGTTGTTAGTCTGAAAAGTCTATTTAACAAAAAGTTCAATTATTTTTCTTTCATTTAAAAAAAATATAACATTTAAAAGTGTGCCGCTGACGTCACGTTCATCGGAAATACCTCCCACCGTAATCCACATTCCGAAACAGGCAATACCGTTCTCCTTAAAAATATAACTTCTAGCATGATATAAGCCGTTGAGAAATAATCAATACATTGTCACTTGATCAACTCATAGATAAAAAGCTACATATTAGCTATTTTTATTATTATTCTTTTGATGAGGAACGAGCATTGACACAGCAAATCGTAATGAGAGTTCTTAATTCTCAAAAGTTATATGGAGATGTGAGGTTGATGTTTATTTTATTTACATTCAACAATCAACATTCAACTGATAAATTCGATAATAGTGTAGTGAGGTGTTATCATAAACGATTTGGTGTGAATTTATTTGTGTAATTGTTCACGGTCTCACTTGCAATGACTAAAATTTAAAATCATTCCTTGAACTCTGCTTTGAATACAATAATAACATAACGTAAAGTACTCACTTGGAAATGTTCTTCACAAAAACATATATTTCCGCTTTTCACAAAAGGTTTATTCACTGTTTCGAACCACATTTTCCGACGCGCTTCATCTTTAGGTGCATAAAAAAATTGTTTATTGGAATTTGCACTGGTGTTCAGACAACCGGGTACAAAGCACCTTTTCGACATGTTCAGCTATTGCAGGGATACAAGTACTGGAGATACGGGAATTAATAACAAATTTTAGAACACAAACAACAAAAGTTCTCAAAACTTTCAAAACTGCATTAACCTCAAAAAATAAATCAAGGTAGTGTTCGTTGAAGTTTAGATCTGATGGAACTGCTTCACTTGTATCAAATGGGTAGGCAAATGAGTTAGACAGAGACAAACTATTCTTATTGATCGCACCGTGAAACAGACGAAAGAACCCATCTGGTATCAAATGACAACTGTCATTCTACACATCATATTTGAATGAGAATTTGGTGCACAACTTTAAAAACGTTGCCAAGTTTAGTTTTGATGAACCTGACGTCACGAAACCACTCTTCTTCTAATTATAGATAAACTAGCGGTCAGAAAAAATAAATAAAAAATCCCGAATGATATTAGCGTATTTACTTTCTAATTTCAGTGTTACCTCATATTTCTTGGAAAGTTCCATTTTGCAAGGGTGAACAATTTTACTTTCAATTCAATATCCGGCAGTCCCAACTCTTGTTCAATATCTCGCCTCTCCAATGACAGAGGCAACCACCTCGTCAGAGACCACTGTGAAGAAAACCAAACTTCTGAACGGAGCAGAAACTGGTCTGCACTGTCAAAACACGTGGTATTAGTGGGTTGAAGAAAAGTGGTGGCATACTTATTTTATGAACAGTTGGTAGTTACCTATGTTGGTTGAAGGCTAACAAGAGTGAGTTACCAGGTTCATCCTTGGGGTTTGCCTTAACACTGAGACCTGCAGGGGTTTACTGTATTGTTCTGTCGTCAGTGGTTCCTAGTTATATAGGTGTGTGTCTTTAACCAGATTTAGTTTTCTGTTTACTAGGTGTTTCGGATTGATGTCTGTTTCTAGGTTAATCTGTGAGAATGTTTTGATGCGCCTGTTGTGCAGCGCATCTGATTTGAACATGATGCGAGAGGCTGTTTCCTCCTCGTAACCACAAAGTTCACACTCCACGGTTTCTCAATATATTCCCATGGTGTATTGGTGTTTTCTGGTTAGTTTGAAGGCGACAACCGGCAGTGATTGGCTTAAGTGCCTCACCATGGCTGTGCTGTGTCGATGCTCTTCGATTTGATTCCAATTTGTTTGGTATTTTGTTTCCTTCCACTCATTAATTGGGTTTCTGCATCGGGTTTTGCTAATTCCAAACACTGGTTCTGGGCCTGTAGATGGTGATTTAGATGTTTGTTAGACTTCGTTACTTACATTTCGAACTGCGGTCAAGACAGAGTCACATCTAAGGACAATTTTTGCTGTCGCTTGTTTCGTGGCAATTATATACTTGTATACATTGTATATAAGCAGATAGTACAGCAGAAGCTCTGCCGTCTTTTGGGTTGACTGGCAACAATTTGTCGCGAAACAAGCGGTAATGAAAATTGTGCTCAGAATGTGACCGCAGCTGGAAATTTAAATAACGGAGTCTATCCGTAGTATGTCATTGGTCCAGGCACTTACACAAGTGTAGCAAGGCTGTGTTTTGATAGTTCCTATTCAGTGCCGGATAAAACCAGCGCGGGGCCCGTAGCAAATGTGGACAAGAGGCCCCTTGATTTGAATTATATATTGAAGGTCAGATTATAAAATAAAACAGCACATTTACACAAAGAATTTTCGTGATTTAATCTGGGGAAGATAAAAATCGCCAAATCAATATTTCTGTGTAAATAATTTTCTATGTTCATTATGGTGAGGTCATTTAGACGTTCTTGTCCCATTGTGCTCCTTAACACATTTTTATTGCGCTTCAACGTTGAAAAAGAAGGGAGAACGTTGGTGCAGTGCAGTTGGTGATCATCAAACTCAAGTAAATACGTAACACTATTTTTATATTTGGGAGACACGATTCTAATGAATTTTCCGTTAACAGTTTAAAAAATTGAAGTACCTGATCCTCGTGCTCTTTTTGCTGTCAATATCAGCAGCCACATCTGTATTGAGCAGCTCAGCAAACTGAACCAGTTCATTGCCCAGACAATCATTCACATCGTCTGGGTAAGAATTGACGATAATTGGAGTTCTTTTCAAGATCTCTTCTGATGCCGTTAAATACTTTAATTGCCGAAGTATTCCAAATACACTGGTCACTTGATGGTGAGCTTCCATGCGTTTAGCTGATACAGACAGTACATCATCAATTATGACAATGAAGACATGAATTTCAAAACGATGTCCAAGTGTTTGATTTTCTACACCTTCATCGAGTGTAGTAGAGCTGCTGCTGAAATGGTCGTACTTTGTATTTCGCTTGCTAATAGGAACAGCTTGAAGACAATATATGAGGGTATTCCCTTGTAAGTATTGTGGTGTTGTCAACTTGCATCTTGCAACATCATCACAATGTAAAATGAATATGGTGTGGCCAGCGTTGGCCCTCACTTTCAGAACAACTGCTACGTATTTCAATGGCGGTATTAAAAAAATCTCTTACTTGATATTTTTTTTACTTTGCGCACAGGTGCGAGGCCCCCCAGGCGCGGGGCCCGTAGCATTTGCTACATGGCTAATCCGGCACTGTTCCTATTTGGCCACACTCCATATGTTCCTGTTTGTGTTCCTGCATCAATTTTTGAACCATCTCTATACCAGATTATGTTTCAGGATTATAGTGATTTTACTCCCGAACACCATTCATTCCACTTCAGCTATATGTTTTGAATGGTTTTTCATGAATATTGAGGTGGCATGTAGATAACTGATATAATTTCCAGTAATGCTGACTTCATTGATGGTTTTGGTGTGTCAAGTATGTGGTTTGGTACTCCAATCACATGTTTGTTTAATTCTATTTCTATTCATACTTACTTCTCCCAAGACTGTGATGGAAGGTGGAAGGTTCAGGGTGATTTTCATATTAGCGATATTTAAAGCATCTGTAGTTTACCAAGGTTGATTTTTTACAGTCCCTTTTTTATTTTGGGCCACCACAAAAGTGAACCATATATGATTCTTGGTCTTATAATCGCGGAGTATTGACTTTTGGTTTCAGTCCCCATGTCCAAAATCTCTTCTGCACATCATGAACGATGATTTGTTCTTGTTGATAACATGCTGCATATTCCAGGTTAGTTACTTATCTAAGAACTGTATTAAACAAAATAAGTGTGCCCGTTTACTATTGTACTAGAATGTGGGAACTATATGCGTAGTGGCAACATCGCTCGGGAGTACCGAGAAAACGAACAAGGATGAGAAGGGAGCTGAGCAACAAGAAACGAGATCACTCTGTCAGTTACCGGAATAGAGAAAAGAGGTCACACCAGAATTTTTTGCGTTTGAATGTAATAAGTGTGGTTTTGCACCATTACTCTACTCAGTGCTACTTGAGGTTGTAGTTAAATATTGTGATAATATGTACTATTATAGAACTAGCATTTTCAATACAGCTGGGAATATCTGTCAATAAGATAACCTCAACATTTGACCTGATTAGGATTTATTGTAACCTGTAAGTAATATCGACTCATTCATTATTAGCCATCAAAATCGAACACATGTGTTTTATTCAGATAAACGAATTCAGGAAATAGCAAGTTGATCACAATATTGAAACTCAAGGGGTAACAACCAAATATAAACATTTATTTTCGTACTTCCGGGCCTAAAGTGACAACTTCACTCCCTTGTGACAGGTACTAAAGTGTCACATTTAATCCCTCCGGGATTAAATATTGACGAAACTCCCGGAACGATTAAATCACAAACAAACGAATTTAAGGGATATTTTATTGAAAAATATAATTAATTAGAATGGTAATTAACGTTAATATTCAAATTAATATTGTGACAGTTCGTCATATTGACCAGTCTTTCCTGCATCGTACTGCTGCTCGTATAGTTTTCTAGATTTCGGTGGTAACAATTCTTCACCTACTTCGGCTGCTCTTTTATCAATATCAGATACACCTTCTTCACTCATGATACCAATAATTATCAATAACAATGTTTCTTTACAATGACACTAGTAATGACAATGTTTCTAAATTATAACTGTCACAACGCAATGTTACTATGGTAACTTATTTTAAAGACAGTTTATTAAATGAGTTGAAGAGAGAAAAAACTGATTGAAATTATTGAAATAATTAATAAAATCATACCGGAAGTACGAAAAGTATCGTATATACCTTGCGACTGAAGTACATTTAATCCTTCAGGTAAATTATGGCCCTCCCTGCGGTCGGGCCATAAACTTTACCTTCAGGATTAAATGTACTACTTCAGTCCCGCGGTATATAATGTACTATTATTAACAACTATGAAACTGGGGGAAACGGTAATGGTAATGGGTGGGGGACGCAAGCGTCAGTGACTAGGCCCCAGTGGGGCGATTTGCGTTCGGATTATTCAAACTTTCAAACTGACACGATTCGTAAGTATGCAGAAAGTTTGGGATGTATAACCGTAATTATTTTGAAGTATATATTGTGTTTGTTATTTTTTGAGTAAATTAAGTAAATATAAACAATTCATTAATTTAAATACAAATTTTGGAATAATGAAAATTACAATTATTATACAGGGTGGCCCTCGGGGTTTTGGCCAGTATATCACGTAAACTATTTGAACTACGATATTGAAATTCGGCAGGTATAAACCGTGGGTAGTATTACACAGTTCAACCAAGCAGCTACTTTGTTACAACGTCACATTTCAGGTCACGCAGTATCATTTTTAAAATATTTAATGAGACATCCTGTATATTTTTCACTGCTCTAAAGATCTCTCTTATACTAATTCGGCAAAACCAATTTTTATTGTGGTAGGTACTTAGAAACGCCAAACAAATTTTAAGTTTTTTCATTTGAAAAACAAAGAAAGCTTAGAATCACAAAGAATTGGAATACAATAACACTTTCACTACAGTTGATGCACAAATTGATGTCGACCTTCATTAATGCAGCATTCAAATCTTCTAAGTAAATTTCTTGTGCATGCTGCTTGAATACTTTCTGATGTAACACATTGACAAGCAGCTCTGATTCTGTTTTGTAAATAATCCACATCGGTAGGAGCTGTAACATACACTATTTTCTTTAAATATCCCCAAGGAAAGAATCTAAAATGGTTATATCTGGTGAAAGAGCCGGCCACAGTATTGTACTATTTCTTCCAATCCATCTATCTTGGAAATACACATCCAGATGTGACGTTACTCGCTGAGCAAAATAGGAGGTGCACCATCCTGTTGCCACCTCATAGTTGCTCTCTCATGTAGTGAAATGTCCTCAAGCAAATGGGGAAGAATATTCTGGAGAAAATATAAATACCTTTCGCCTGACAAAGTCCCGTCATAAAAATACGGCCAATCAAGCGGCCATCAAACAAACCGCACCAAACATTTATTCCCCAAATAGTTTGTAAATGCCTTTCTCGCACCCACCTGGGATTTTCATCCGACCAGTAGTGACAATCATGCCTATTTACTAAACTGTGAAAACTGCTTTCGTCACTCAACGATATTTCATTTAAAAAAGGTTCTCTGTGATATTAATTGACATTTAGGCAATAATTGCGAGTCTCCTACCTGGATCTGCAGGAGTCAGACCTTGCGTTAAACGAATTTTGAGAGGATGATATTTGTATTGCTTTAACACCCTCTGGATAGTAAATTTACTTATTCCTAATTCTTGTTGCAGACCTCGAGTAGAAATGTGGTGATTGACTTGGTTACAAGCAAGAATGTTAATAACATTATCTTCTGTTACAATAGGCTTACGTCGAGGATCTTGATGATTTTCAGTTGGAAAAGAACTGTCCTAACTTTTGTTCTACATAAGCAAATGTACTTTTACCTGGAGTTGTTCGGTCTGGGAAACGATTTCTGTATACTATATCTCTAGCACGTCTGTTGTTTCTTCCATATCCTCCATAGATGATCAGCATATCGACATACTCGTCGTAAGAGAAACATAAAGGCATGATGAGTTTTAGGTAACAAAACTTTCACCAACTATGATACAGTGAACGATTGTTCACTAACATTGACGGCTTTGGACAACTAGAATAGCGGTTACTATGATACGTTTTTTGTTTCTCAGCTCTCTTTGATTTTTAAATAAAAAACCTCTATAAAAATGTGTTTGTTGTTTCTAAGTAACAATACCACAAGAAAATTGGTGTTGCCGAATTAGTATAAGAGAGATTTTCACAGCTGTGGAAAAATTTACAGAGTGTCTCATTAAATATTCTAAAAACGATAATACGTGACCCAAAATGTGACGTTGTGATGAAGTATCTGCGCTTAAACTGTGTAATACTACCCACAGTTTATACCTGACAAATTTCAATATCGTAGTTCAAACAGTTTTCGAGGTATATACTGGCCAAAACCTCGTGGGGCACCCTGTATAAGTCCTTCTTTTTTTTTCTACTGAGTTATTTTCTGCGCTGAAATCGTGGCTACTACTCATTGAATTATTGGAAATTCGGAAGTTGTTATTATTTGAACTTGTAGCGTTTTTTAAATTTGATCTAATTTTATTTATTCTGTTTTGGTAATGATGTTTCTCTAACTGTGGGTAGGGTTTGATAGAATTGCTATCATCATGTGCTATTATTTCAAGTTCTTGTTCCGATACACCTGCTTTTGCCAATTGTGAAACAGCAGTGGCTCGGTGAGAATGATTTCAAAATATTTGGTTTGTCACATTTCAATTTGCATTGGCATTTTTTTGTACCTGCCAAGGGTTTTTTGTTTTCTCCAGTTAGGATCAACTGTCAGAAATAACCTATCTGTTTTAATATTGATGTTATCGCTTCTTTTTATCATTACTTCATCTAGAGGTCTCACTGGACAACGTCCAGATTTCTGATATAATTGTTAGATACCTGATGTAACAGCAAGGGTCCTGGCTAAAACCAGTGCCATCTGCTGTGGTGAAAATCAGAAAGTTCTCTAAGTATTATTATTGAAATAGAAATATTCCACGACAGTCAAGCTATTCAGAAAAGATATCTTTTGTGAAGAGATCGGAAATTAACTGAAAAATATTGCAATTTTCAATTTTCTCGATTTATTTCTTGAAACTTTTGCCCTTCTATAGCACTTTTTTTTACTTTGCCTCCATACAGTGGTCACGTCACATGTGTTGGACTGGATTTTTTATGATGTAGATCATGCACAATCGATCTCTCAATTTTTTTTCCATTACTCTAATAGTGAACTTTTCTCCCATATATTACGTGCGGAAAAGCACTCAAGACGCAATTGCTAGGCTTACTTCTATGATTTATAATGCTGTTGATAACTAGAAAAGCTGTTTGGGTGTTTTCGTCTATCTGGCAAAATCATTTGACACTGTTAGTCATAAGCTTTTGCTAGAGAAATTGGAACATCTTGGCGTGAGAGGAGTAGTGTTGGATTTGTTCAAGAACTTTTTAACAGGTAGGACACAACGTGTTGAAGTAAATGGAGTAGTGAGTCTGGAAGAGTCAGTTTCATATGGCGTTCCCCAAGGTACTGTCTTAGGGCCAGTTTTATTCATAATTTATTTGAATTCCCTACTGAGACTGAAATCGCCCGGACATATTGTTTCATTTGCTGATGATACGGTGATTTTGTATGTGGCAGATTCCTGGGACGAAGTCAAGGAAATAGCAGAACAAGACCTGCAAAAAATAATAACGTAGTTCAAAAGTAATCCACTAACGGTAAATGTTAAAAAAACACAAATTTTACTTTTTGCATCGTATAAAATTGGAGGGCCAAGATGTGGAACTCACAACATCTGGAAAGTATCTAGGAATCTTCTTAGATTCCTTCTTGAAGTGGAATATTCATATAGAAAATATAAAAAAGAATATAAGATCAATCTTCTATAAATTCTACCTTTGTCGTCAAATACTTACTATTGATAAGCTGAAGGTTATATATTCTGCATTGGTCGAATCTCTTTTGAGCTACGGGATAATCGGGTGGGGTGGGGTTAGGAATATATATGTGAAACAATTGGAAGTTGTACAAAAAACCATTCTAAAAATAATGTCATTCAAAAAAAGGACTTTCTCAACCCATTACTTATATAAGGATCTGGTAGTAATGGATATTCGGCAATTATATGCTAAGCATATTTTAAATTTCATATGGAAAAATCCGGTATATTTTGGAAAAGTATGTCATACTCACCGTACGAGGGCAGTAATCGCAGATTACTTTAAAATTCCAAGGGCACAGAAGGCAATAGGGCAAAGAACTTTTTCTACATTGCACCTAGAATATACAATGCGTTGCCAGAAAATATAAGAATTATTAATATCGAGCATAGATTCAAGAAAGAAATCAAAATGTGGATTCTCAGAACAGATAGACTATTTTTTCATACCATAATTGATCCCTCTTAGAAAAATTTTCAACAAACATATTACAAATACCTTGCACAGACACAATCGATGATGAACCAAACCTAATATTAGAATATTGTTCTTCCAGTTTCTTAGGTGGTTATTCTTCTTTTTTTTTGTATTATTCCTCTTTCGAGTTATTTCATTTATGTTTCAGCTTATGAGTGGTCGTCATAGACAGGTTCGCCAGAACCTAAATGATTGATTAATTTATTTGCGGAACTGTAATCATTAAAGTTGTTATTTATTTTTTTGGAAACTGCAAATAAATTGTATTGTATTGTATTGTATTGTATTGTATTGTATTTATGGTTTGCACTGTATATTCCCTATAATTAAACCTTTACATTATCATTTCATATCAATGTGTCTATTCATTATCCCGTTTCATCTACACCCTGTATAAAGCTTTGAACGCACTATCTTTCACAACTAGTTTTATAATTTTTTGTCCCAACACGTGTCGTTCTTCTTCAAAGTCGCATATGAATCGACTACGACTAAACCCATTCACTGAAAATACATTGAAAAAGGGACCTGAGTGGGTACTTAATTCAACGGGTTGCGCTAATTGTGAATTGATATGCAAATGCGCTCATCGAGTCGGTAAAGTAGTAATCTGTACTCATTATTTTACAACGTTTAACCCTAACTGAAGTGTTGCTACGCATCTGCTCCACCAAAAACAATGTTCGGGATTATCTAGATGAGGGTGTTTATAACGTTTTTTATGCAGTTAATCACAGATTTTAGGAACGTAATCGTGTCCATTGGAGGGAAGGAATTTGGATTTATTACTTCAATTGAATAATAACAATTGAGTTATCAATAGGATGAAGTAAATGAGTCAATGAAACAGATTCTGTTGTATTGAAATATAATTGCCCCTATGGATATTATGCCACGTTTTCAATTCTTGTATGTCTTTCGAACTGTAAGTAATGTATAACGACAAAAGCAAATTGGAGTAATTTTCGGTTAACTTCTTTTCCAATGAAAATTATTTATAAAATGCATTGTTCTTTACCGATATATTTTTTGTATTGAACTGATCTCGACAATATATGAGGCGCTGTTTTGTTAAAAAGTGTTTTTGCAAATATGTAAAAAAAATTTGTCAATATACCGTGGTACACGCCATTTTCTCCTTTGTTTCTGTAGCTATATTCGTGAAAGGACCCCGCACTTTTTATAGGTAAAATGGTTCTCGGTGAAATTGTCTGAATTTATAGTATATTGTAGTATTCTATGTCCTGATTGAACGTGCAGAATCGCAAAGTTCGTTGATGGATAGATTTTGAAATACAGGGCGTTCAAATTAAAAATCAGTAATTTTTATTTAATAATTTTCTCTGGATTTGAAATTGCCAACTGCATTTTTTTTCGTTCTCATCATCAAAGTACCTTCATATTACTAAATATCATTCAGATGATGCAGATTATATCATTATGTACAGAGAGAAAAATAAAAACATTTTAGTAATGTCTAAAAATTCGATGTAATAATGAAATATCGATAAAATTATTTTGGCATGCAATATACTATTCTTATTCCATCATTGATCACAATTTTTTCATTTCCTACAGGGTGATTTGAAAAAATGGTGGAATATATGGCCGGTTCTTTCGTACATATCCTGTATATTCAAGTGAATTACCATCTCTCGAAGATAGCTGATACCGTATAAACATGATTTTGTTGGGATATATAGGGTGATCATGAAAATTTTCGATGATAAAAATGACAAAATTTCAACGTTTCAGAAATCACCCTGTAATTCACGATTAACTCTATGAAATTCCTTTATTATTATTTAGTATATTCAACATTCTCTCCTCAACACTGTCCCAAAAATTCAGTTTCCCACCATGACTGGTTACATAGTTATTAATTGAGAAACTTACTACCATTTGCATGACGAGCTGAAGAAACTTGTTCACGCGTACATTCTACTAGTGGCCAAGATTTTTCACAAATAGTGAAACGTGAGAAAGTGGAGATCAAAATGAATGTAACATCATATGCAGGGTGATGACCAATGACGGTCCATCCAATTCCATCTACCATTTAGGAACTGACTGAATATACGACACATCAGTTACAACTCAGGCATGAGCCAGATAAAATTCCTAATGCTTGGATAGTTCGACTCGCCCAATCGTGTATGAGGCCCCGGTACGGGAAATCACATATCACTGAAGGTGACAAGGAACAGCCCTAACCGATTCCACCTCCCCCGTAGCAGCGCTACGGTCCTCATACAGCAAGAAAACCCTATCGGCTATAGAGTACATTTTGATTCTGTCGTAGACGGAGAGTGAATTAAAAAGAAAAATCAATCAGTTCCATCAGTGATAATTATTATTACTTTAACGTAGGTATTGAACTACCTGTATTGATGAAATATAATAGATGTCTTTGTTTCTATTGATAGCCAGCAAATATAAAAATTATGGAAACTTTTATCCGAGTGGAACACGCATTGGAAAAAAACCGTCGCTGCCCAGATTCAAATTCTCCCATTTGAAATGAAAGCGTTCTATCAATCATTTTCACTTTTCCCAGATAGTTTGTTTCTCACGTTTCATTATTTGTGAAAAATCTTGGCCACAAGTAGAATGTACGCGTGAACAAGTTCCTTCAACTCGTCATGCAAATGGTAATAAGTTTCTCAATTAATAACTATGAAACTAGTCATAGTAGGAAACTGAATTTTTGGGACAGTGTTGAGGAGAGAATGATGAATATATTGAACAATTATAAAGGAATTTCACCGAGTTAATTGTGAATTACAGGGTGATTTCTGAAACGTTGATATTTTGTAATTTTTATCATCGAAAATGTTCATGATCACCCTATATATCCCAACTAAATCATGTTTATACGGTAACTGCTATCTTCGGAGGATGAAAATTCACTTGAATATACAGGATATGTACGAAAGAACCGGCCATATATTTCACCAATTTTTCAAATCACCCTGTAGGAAATGCATGAATTGTCATTGGTAATGGAATAAGAATAGTATATTGCATGCTAAAATCAATATTTTATTATTACATTGAATTTTCAGTTATTACTAAAATGTTTTTATTTTTCACTCTGTGCATAATGATATAATCTACACCATCTGAATGATAACAACGAAAAAAATGCAGTTGGCACTTTCAAATCCTGAGAAAATAATTAAATAAAAATTACTGATTTTTAATTTGAAAATCTATCCATCAACGAACTTTGCGATTCTGCACGTTCAATCAGTACATCGAATACTACAATATACTAAAAATTCAGAACATTTCACCGAGAACTATTTTACCTATAAAAAGTGCGGGGTCCTTTGAAACTGAATATGCTCACTATAGGTTACTTTTTGACATATTTGAAAAAAATAACAACTTCTGGTTTTTCCGGAAATGACATCAACTTTCGATTTTCAAATTGGACACTCTGTATATTATTACATTTTTTAAATCTGCATAATGTTCTGAATCCAATGATACCTCAAAGTTGATATTTCATTCGTCACAATACCAATTTCATTTTTCGATCTAAAGAGCCATGAACTCCCTGAAATTATTCCAAATTATCAAAATAATTCTACACTTTCGTAATTTAGATTCAAAAAGTATCGTGGTTCGAAATACGTGCCAAAAACGTAAATCAAAACTCATTTTTAACCCGAAACTCCGTTTTTACAAATGGTACCGTAATGGTACTCTGACGTCATTCGAAAGTACCATCGATGGGGTATTCAACCATACCTTTTTTTCTGTATAACCAATACGAACACGATAATAGAGTTTTGACACGTTAAAGTATCTCTTCGGTTCGATAACAATAATGTATCAAGGTGGCTATGGAGCACAAACAACAATTTGACGTTTCGACTTTCACGGCGATCTAGTCGATATTTCATCCTACCGATAGAGCTCCTAAATCTCGATGGCTCAAAGCCTTGATTCAAATGTAAGTAAATAATAACAGTTAGGTCTTCTCTCACAATTGAATTAATAGCTGTTCGAATTGTCCACTACCATCATCCAAACATTTTTGAGCTCGTTTGACTGTATTTCGAATAGCATTGTTCAATTGTTGATGCATTATACTTTGAAAGGCTTGTCTAACTCGTAATTCTAGGTCATCGCGGGTCGTTGGGAAGGTCTTGTAAACGATATTTTTCAAGTGACCCCAAATAAAAAAATCTAAAGGGGTTAAGTCAGGTGATCTTGCAGGCCACCTAACAGGGCAGTCGATTTTCCAGATTAAGCGGTAAATCTTCTAAATAATCTTCAATTTCATTTCTGAGGAAATTCAGGTATCTACCACCATTCAAAGGTCCTTCAAATATTATGGGACCAATTATTCGATCTCCAACTACTCCCAGCCATACATTAATTCCCCTGCATAAATAAATGCTGATTCTCTTGCGTCCAATATCGAGTATTTTGTTTGTTAAATAAACCAAGATTGGTGAATCTTGACTCATCGGAGAGTACAGTTGTTTTCAGGAACTCATAATTTTGCTGTACATTATTGCGTAGTACTCACAGGCAATATTCCATCCTTCTTATACTATCGTCTTCGTACAAATGTTGACGTATTTAATATTTATAAGCTCGATACTTCTGTTTTTTCAAAACTCATCTGACACTTTCACGGCTGATATCCAACTCGGAAGCGATCTCCCTCAGAGATACTGTTTTGTCGATTTCCACTCTCATGAGAACATTTATCTTCATGTCTTCAGAAACAAGATTATGCTCAGTCCCAACATCAGGTTCTTTTCTGAACTGCTCTTCAAGACGCTTGAAATCATTTCGTTCGGGGTATCTTTCCGAGTACAGCTGATGAGCAACTAGTGGATTTTGCCGACATTCCCCATACACTAATAGCGTATCCACTTTTTCGTTTCAGTTATAAACTGGTGGTATTCTTAACTTATTTCTATTATTAATCCGATCAATTCAATAATGTTCCAAATTGAGAAATATAGCTACAGGAACAAAGGAGAAAAGGGCGTGTACCATGATTCTGTGTCACACGGTATTTATTAGTTGTAGCAATATTTTTAATTTTGCTTTCCGATATATTTGTTTTTGATCAAACACAATATACTTTCATTTCCACCATCACAAATACATGAAAACTTTCATTCCCATATATTTATAAATTAGATCTATTTTATGTCGTCATGAGATGGCGCAACCGACGCGAATTAGTAAGAAAGCAACGAAAGCTTAGTTTCTTAAAAAAAAATAGTGTTTCGGAATAAAATCAAGTATTGGTTGATTGATGATTCTGAAAATTATTTGTATGTGACATAATATTGAACTTTGAAGTTTCAAAAGGTACCAACTCAGTTTTTGTTATTGTTTTCATGGATACAGAACGTGACCATAATATTGTGTATGCATATATTATACAATCAAGTTCATTTTGCTATTTTTCTTTCTTTAGATGTATTTATCATGGATATTCAGTATGTATCTTTATTGTGATATATGATTGTTCTCATCATTGGTTTCAACTTATCCGATCACGATTCCATGAGAAATTTATTTCTACTAATTAAATGTATATTGACAAATTTTATTTGTTATTTTTACCAATAAAATGATATAGAACAGGATTCGATGCCTATTTTGAAAAACGATTAATAATAGGCTGATTCTTCATTTTGCTTCATTTTGCCGAGACGTCCAACTTTTTCCTCTACGAAAATTCTCGATAGTGGTAGCTAATAAAATGCGCAGGCGTCAATTATGTCGATTTGGTGAGTATAAAAAAGCCATTAGTATCAGTTAGTTTTTCAGTTGAACCTCGAGATAATTCGATAAAGTACTCGAAAATCTTTTGTCCTACACACCTTTTTTGCTGAGAAAAAGTGTGAGATTGAGATTTCGATTTGAAAGGTCCCTAAAGTTCACTTTAAGAAAAGTTAGGGAAAATTAAATCAAATAATGATAGCGTATGCAGCGCCCTCTGAGTTCTAAATAAAAATTATAGCAAATTTCGATTTCCACCTCAAATAGACCCGGTTTACCAACTTTCATTAAAAAAGTTATACAAAATAATTGAATTTAACATTTCAACTTCAATACCCTGTATCTCCTAAACGAAACATTTGTGGACACATGTTCATATAAACCTTTCATTTTGTAATTAGTCGAAGATTCGCCATTTGAAGTTTGTAAAACATCATAATGGAGCACCCTGTATACTATGGATTTTGCACGTAGGTCTGTGAAAACCTACCTAGGACAATGTGACCATTTAATTATACAAATATAAAGCAAGCAATGGTAGAAAAATCCGCTGGGTGATAATGATTTCTTATGACTACGTCATTGGTACATGTTGGGAGTGGGGGACTCTTCAGTCCTACCATCCATTTTGTAGGACAAAAGTTTTTTCGAGTACTTTATCGAATTATCTCGAGGTTCAACTGAATAACTAACTGTTATTAATGACTTTTTTGAACTCACCAAATCGACATGATTGACGCCTACGATACAGAAGGTATTGAAGTTGAAATGTAAAATTCAATTATTTTGTATAACTTTTTGAATGAAATTTGATATCATTTTATTTAGAACTAAGAGGGCGCTGCATACGCTCTCATTATTCAATTTAATTTTCCCTAACTCTTCTTACAGTGAACTTTAGGGATCTCTTAAATCGAAATCTTATTCTCACACTTTTTCTCGGCAAAAAAGGTATGGGGGACTCTTCATCCATTTTGTAGGATAAAAGTTTTACGAGTACTTCATCAAATTATCTAACTGTTAATAATGACTATTTTCCACTCACCAAACCGACATGATTGACGCCTGCGCAGTTTATTAGCTACCATCAACGAGAATTTTCGAAGAGGAAAAAGTTGGGCATCTCGGCAAAATGAAGCTACTCAGGAAGATTCAGCCAGTTAATAATCATTTTTGAAAATAGGCGTGAGATCCTGGTCTAATAACTATTAATATAACGAGATTATTATGCGATTTATAATAGTGGAGAACATTGCTAGGTGACGAGGCGACAGCCAAGTCACTACTCACTAGCAATGTCCGAGACGATGTTAAATCGCTAATAATAGAGTTACAATCAAAGCTTTATCGTATCATTGACAACGGTGATGCGAAAATAAAAGTAAGAAGGTTTTATGTCATTTTATTTTGGCATTTCAAAAATTCATCATTAAAATCATGCAAGATTTTGATATTCCTGACGATATAATATTAATCTGTGGTAGAAGTCCATTGTATCTCGAAGTGGAGTGGTATAGTTAAGCGATGCAGCAAGAAAACACAAAGTCGTCTCCACAATTTAATATTACCAACTGGGTATTGTAATGGTGTACGGCAAGTGCTATCAATCAGTTAAACTGTAGTGTTAAAAGGACATGTTTCGAGCCTATATAGGCTCATCATCAGCGTATAATAATTCTATATATATATATAATATTAGCTGCAGCCAACACACATACATAAATCTCTCAACCCGGAGATTCGGAGTGTTCTTCCTCTGCTCGCTAGGTGGAGCGGCCTAGAAACAGCTTTATCGCGTGAACCAGAGTTGACCAAGCAACGAAGTGTGTATTGGTTTGGACGGGGAACAGATGGCTTCAGTGCTGTCTGTGTTGACCTGCCGTTCGCACTGATGAGAGGCAACAACCTCGAAACTAGTCTGCAGGTGGTCACCCTGTCCAAATCAAAACATAATTCTGCTGTTTGGTCACAGAGGGCACTTGCAATTGCGTTCTCTGATATTTTGAGGAACGTTGCACAAGTATCTGTTAAATTTAATTCAATACCCGTCGTGGTCTTAGCCAGGGGAGTAGTTGTTTTCTGTCAGGTACTTGCCTTAATAAGCCTACTTAGTAGGTGTATATGGGAGTAAAGGTTTCATCATCGGTCGGCAACGACTTTTCGTTATTAAACGATCTCCATAAGAATTCTGTTTTCTTTGCCCTATAAGGTTGAACTTGCTTCCGGACAAATCTAAAATCCATTAAGAAAAATAATATCTGCAGTGTTGTGACTGGCGAAACAAAGTAAATATTCAAGGCGCAGAAGAAACGGTGTTGCTGGCGTATTTCGTAAAACTCTCTAAAGAATATTGTGCTTCATCCTTATAGCCGAAATATTCTATGTTACGAGCGACTTTAGAACTGAAGGAAAGAGTGGAAATCGACTAATCGACAAATACGGCGACTCAATACGTTTCATCAAGAAGAAAAACGTTGGATATAGAGCAACATAATCAAAAGTATTTACAAGAGAACAAGTCCCGAATTTGTGCGTTCCGCCAGAAGAGGAGTTTTTAATGATGAAAATGGCTTTTTTAATTGGAATTGGTGGAGCCTGTCGAATGAGCGAAGATGTTGACGTTTTAAAGGACAAGCTGATTGCTACTATTCCCGACTCAAAAACCTATAAGAAACGGATTTTCGCTGTCTGACGGCGAAGTCAATCCTGTGCTTTTATTTAAAAAGTACGCAATGTTAAGGCCAGTCCATGTTACTCACCGGAGATTATTTGTATCATATTGAAAAGGGAAATGTACGCTACAGCCCTGCTGCATTCATTTCTTCTCTAAAATGCCTTAAAAAATAGCTGAGTATCTCTCACTTGAAAATACTAAATTGTATCACTGCGTTAGAAGATCTTAGGCAAATTTTCTTGTTAATGCGGGAGGAGATATATTAGACCTACAAGAACTTGATGGATAGAAATCGGCGAAGGTTGCTAGAGGGTATTGAAAAAAAGTTTTACCAAGATAGTTTCTATTGCTCACAAAATTCATATCGGCGATGTTTCCAGCAGTGGATTAAGCACTGAGGAACCACACGAAATCTAAAGGACTTCTTATGCTCGGTCATTTATCATGCAGGCTTCAGAGGACATACCTATATGATCGTGGACGCTAAAGGCAATGATGTATAAATCAAATTTGAAAACTGTCAAAATATTGTTTCATGCACTAGCGGGCGGTAAAGTACACTTTACCGCCCGGTTCGCCGGGCGTAAAGTGGCACGTTACCGCCCGTGGGCGCATTATGGCCCGGCGGGCCGTAAAGTAGACAAAATTCTCAAATTGTCTATACTCACACATCATTTCATGCAATTCCTAACACGAATTAGAATCATTTCAGTTCAATAGAGCAATACTCTTTCTAACATTTGTTCATAATCGTTGGCAATTTTTTCGGTGATAATCTATTTATTTGAAATAGATTCTCCAATATAGCACTCAGCTACTATAGTTTCACATTCCTCATATTATGTTACCCTTAATTATTGTATGCACAACGTATGAAACGTGTAGACCAATGCAATTCAAGTCAGTATTTGTGATTCGCGCTATAAAACCGCTAGTGCATAAAATTTTGTATGTATCACGTGCGTAATATGCGTTTAAGGCCTTCGGCGTGTGATGGCCTTCGGCTAACGCCATCGGGCCATGATCCACGCCGCAGGCAAAAACGCCTACTTTACGCCCTTGATACATAAATAACTATTACATGTTCATGAAAACTAGTTCTAATATTATTTGATATCTAACGTATTATGCTTTCGTAACTTCTTTTACGTATTAAATTATGGTAAGGTAAGGTGGGGTAATTGTAACATTGGGGTAAATGTATTATTTGGTGATACAATTTATGCTTTTGAGAAAGAGATGTCGCCAAATGCATTAAATTCGTAGTTCAGATGTCCTCGTTCATTCTGTAACGCGCGTTCCCAAGTTGACAACTTCAGTAAGCTGCTAACCGTTGCAACGTAGAAATTCTATGCTGTCTATTGGATACCTAGAAATATATTTGCAGGTAAATATGACATTCAGGCAGTTTAGTTATGGCTACATTTAGGTTTAATTTACAAATTACAATGAAAATATTCTTCACGTCTTACTTCTTGAATATATTACATTTGCCCCAAAAAAATACGTGTTGGGGTTAATGTAACAGAATACCGGTGGGTAAATGTAATAGCTCTGTTACATTTGCCCCATAAATATTATTTGTTATTTTCTGTTAGGTTTGGTTTATTTAAGGCTGATAAT
The DNA here is from genome assembly GCA_944452925.2 of Chrysolina oricalcia. Taxonomy (NCBI): domain Eukaryota; kingdom Metazoa; phylum Arthropoda; class Insecta; order Coleoptera; family Chrysomelidae; genus Chrysolina; species Chrysolina oricalcia. The sequence goes on from OX101816.2 coordinate 15,829,852, forward strand.
TGACTATTTTTTCTGCTTGTTTCAGAAACTATGTTAAGAAAACCCTAGGCCAAAAATACCATGAAAATGACTTGAAAAATGCATTGATGGCAGTAAAAACAGGCCAAATGACTGCTTTCAAAGCTGATAGGGAGTTCGTAGTGCCCTATTCCACTATTTACACAAATTATAAAGGTGTACGTGGCCAAAAAAGAAAAGCAAAGGTTGTTTCACAGTTTTCTCTCCAGAAGTAGAAGCTACACTAGCCAACGGAATAAAAACGTTAGAAAAATGGGGGTTTGGTCTTTCCAGGATTGAAGTTCTAAACTTGGTTGGTTGTTATGTGAAAGATAATAATTTGTCAACCCCATTCAAAAATTCAACACCAGGGGAAGATTGGTTTCTTAGCTTTAAGAAAAGGCATAAGTTGAGTATTAAAAAGCCTCAAAACGTCGAGTTTGCAAGAAGAAAGGCCACTGATCCTTTCACTATTTTTGGCTACTTTGACCTTCTTGAAGGAACCTTAAACACTTTGGGCATACGATATAAACCAGGTAGTATTTGGAATCTCGATGAATCGAGCCTATGTATAGACCCAACTAAAACCAAGGTTCTCGGTGAGAAGGGAAAATCAGCTTCGAGGATTACGAGCGGTCCAGGAAGAGAAAACACTACAATTTTATTACTGGCCGACGCAGCTGGGGACAAGGCACCTCCACTAATAATTTATAAAGGCCTGCATATGTGGGACCAATGGTGTGCCCCAGAGGGAACTGGGTTTCCTGGAACGGTTTACGCAGCCTCAAAAAAAGGCTGGATGGAAACTGAAATATTTAAAAACTATTTTGAGCGCACCCTCATACCATCCCTTGGTGAAGCTCGTCCAGCTCTTATAATATACGATGGTCATTCAACGCATATTAGTCCTGAACTAATTGAACTAGCTATTCGATCAAACGTAACAATTTTAAAGCTGCCGCTCCACAGTAGTCACCTTCTGCAACCCTTGGATTTATCCGTTTTTAAAGCTTCCAAAGACAAGTGGGATGCACAGATGGTAACCTGGCAACGACAAAATGTTGGTCGTAAATTACCAAAATCCATGTTTTCAAAATTTTTAGGAAGTATTTGGAAAAACTTATCTCCAGAAGTAATAAGGAACGGCTTTATTAAAGCAGGAATTCATCCATTGGATAAAACAGTTATCCCTGACGAGAAATTCTGCCCCGCATCATTACGTCGGTGGCATCTCTCGAAAAAGAAACAAACAACAAACCATGATCCGACTACTGATACTGCTACTGTATTACAACAACCCCAGCCATCGACATCACGCAACACAGATATACTCAACAAACAATTGACAGTGGCTGCAGCTAGAGATTCAGTTCACTCTGCCAAAACTTTCGAAACATTACTTTTAGATATGGTTAAACAAAGCCCTCGTCCCGAACAAACAAAGAGACAAAAAGTGGGTACGGGATTGAGGTTTTAACAAAAGCCGTGTGTTACAGAGACTTAAGGACAAAAAGGCAAACGAACAAGAGAAGGGAAAATCTAAAAGACGTCGTGAAATAAAACTGTCAAGTAGTGAAGAGGCAGATGAGGACGAAATAGAAGACAGGAATTCAGTAGAAAGTTTTGAACACGAAGCAGAAACTCAATATCAAGAATAAAGTTTTATTACAAGTGGGGATCTAGAAGAAGGCAAGTGGGTTTTAGTGAAATACACTTCAAAAAAGACCACCAGGCATTTTGTTGGTAAAATACATAAACCAGTTGAAGAAGATTGGGAAGTGAAATTTTTAAAACGTATTGTGAGCACACGTCAGGACACCTTTAAGTTTGAATGGTCTCGTAACCATGTGTCTGAAAATGATATTGTAAAAATATTGCCAGAACCTATGACTGACAGAAGAGGTTTATTTTATTTTAATGTTTATTTTGATGATTTCAATATCTGATATTAACTAAAATGTTGTTTCAAATAGTATTTCGGTACAATTAATAGTAGAGTCCTGCTTTTGTTTTTTCATGTTATGTAACGAATGTTTTTTAATTTAGTTTCATTTGTAGTTTTTTCACATTTTTGTATTATTCAGCTTGTTAATTACTAAAATTAAACTGCTAATAACCAAAATTTATGTTCTACTTTAGTCTTCATTTTACTGACAATTATTCAAGTTGATTAGCAAATATTTTTCTCTTCTATTCTAATGAATAACTGAAGTTGCTTTAGTCACTCTTCAAGAAAAATTTCATAACTCCTTCAGTTTTATTGGGATTCAATTGAAATTTCAATCACATGTAGTTAAAACAATTCTTTCACATTTGCTCCTTCTCGAAATCTCTAATAGAATTCATCTTGATATTACAGGCATTTATTACATTTTCCCCTTTTGCTGGGGCAAAAGTAACAATTTGACCGTTATGAAAAAAAAATTATGATAAAGACATGGTTAAGAGTTTTACTGAAATTTTCTCATGAATCACTAACACAATGATCAAACATTGTATGGTATTTTTTGTAAAATTTCATCTCAACCTTTCATATTTTTTATGGAGGTCATACTGTCTACTACTCAAAAAACCAGTTGCATTTACCCCACCTTCTTAACTGAAGTATTATGAGTAACTAACGTTTTATATAGGTTTTGGTACGTTTATGATGTTAATAATTATTAATAAAGATTCCATATAATAATGTCTTAATCTTCAATGGTACGATAAAAATAATAATATCCAACTTCAAAAGTGTGTCCACCTTCAAGAATGCCTCGATGAAGTTACGAAACATTATCGTCGACGCCTATGGTGTGTTGGAGGTGAATAAAAACCCTTTTCTCGGTAAAGCTGATGTACGAGTTCTGGTAATTTAGGAGATATGGTATCTAATTAAAGAACCTGGCTGACATCACGGCTAATTGCCGATGCTTGTATTCGAATGTAATCCCCTTGTTTAGTGCTCGTGATGACCCGCCAGCGATGTTCTTGATGTCACTGTTCTTTTTCTTTATATCGTACACTTGGTACCGAAATGAGAAATTAAACTTGATTAGTTTCAGTTAAAACACATTGTAGGAATTCCAGTACAAATAATTAGTAAACTGAAATATTTCCATTACGTTTCAAAAAGTGTTTACCCAACGCAATCGCACATTTGTTTGTATGCACAGGGTCATTCACGACATGATGCCATTAGACGTAGCTGATGGAAATCCAAACGAATTCGGAGTTATACATTTTTTTGAAAGCCATGCTATGAGTCAACCCTTAGATGACATATGCAACATGAACATTGAAAAATAAAGTCAAACTACCTAATTTTTCTACGTTGAATTTCAAAATTGACTTTTGTCGCGTAAACGGTCAGCGCCAAGATAAGTTACCTCTCATTTAGAAGTTAGGAAGTCGTTATTCCACTGTACAAAGTATATTTGCGTAGTAGTGACTAAGTTTATTGTCTATTTATATGTTACTGAAAATCAAACGTTTTGACTGAATTTATCATGTGAAACACCCACCAAAGTCCAGAAATTACAAAATTTATTGAAACTTTTAAAGAATTCATTCATTCCAGGGGGCAAGCCCAGTAAAGATTAATTACAAATACTTAGGTTAGGTTAGGTTAGGTTTGAACGTGAGTGGGCCCGTATCAGGCTCTCCACTGTGGCCAATGGCCTATTGTCGCTCACCCTATGGTTATATTTCTACCAGTATATCCAATCTCTTGACGAAATTGAGGAATACATTGGGAGAACAATTTACCAGGTTTTCTGTCGTATCGCCAAATATTGAGAATCTGGTTCTGGTCGCTGAAGGGCATGTACACAGAATGTGTTCAGCCGTTTCATCATCCTCCATGCATAGCCGGCACTCTGCAAACCTACTATAACTCTGAGATGCGCTCTGCTAAGTTCTAGCAGTTTGTCAGAGTCCTGTTTTTTCCTTGTACAAGCAATAAATGCTTTGGAATGGGCTAGGCCCGGTAGACTACGCCAGTACTCGAGTTTATTATTGTCTGCCCAAGCTGCTATGACATTCTTGGCAGTGATATATGCTAAACCGATTACCGGTTCAGGAACAGTGAACGTTGTTTCGCCCCCCCCTTTTGCTAGGGCGTCCGCTATTTCGTTTCCTTCTAAGCCTGTGTGACCCAGACTAGGGTAACGTTGTTGCGTTGCGCCAGTCGATTTAAGGTGTCTCTGCAGTTCCATAATGCCCTAGATTTAAAGCAGTTAGATTCAAGCGCTTTTAGTGCTGCATGACTATCTGAAAATATTTTTATTGTTTTTCGTGTGTGGTGTCGATTTTCCAGCTCCCTGGCACACATTTCAATGGCATATACCTCTGCCTGGAATATCGTAGCTAGTTTGCCCATACTGAACGAGCGTTTCACTACTGAGTTCATCCCATATATTCCTGCTCCGGTGCCTTCCTGAGTTTTGGAACCATCGGTGAAACAACGTTCATTTGCCCTACATAGGTTGGTTTCATTCCGGGCCCAGTCTTCTCTTTCGGGAAAGACCACAGTAGGACGTGTGAAGGTTGATAGTTTTAGGCATGATGTCTGAGGGCATTACTAGAATGTACTAGAATTATTATGCCCTACAGCATGCCGCTGCCTCTCATGACTCATGCCTGCGGTAGACTAATGGCCGCTTGATAAAGTCTGTATGTTGCCCATCTTGCCTCTCTCTCCAGAACTATGTGGAGAGGAAGTAATCCAAGGAGGCCTTCCATTGCTGCCGTTGGCGTGGAGCGAATGCTTCCAGTAATCGCCAGGCACGCTTGTCTCTGTAGTTCGTTTAGCAATGGCCATTTTTTATGTCTCTTGCTCCACCAGACTATAGAGCCATACGTTATCATTGGCCGTATGACGGTCACGTACAACCAGTATACGTGTTTTGGTGACATGCCCCATGTTTTGCCACATATTCTGCGGCATGTCCATAATGAAAGACTAGCCTTCCGGATAGTCTTTTCCAAGTGCGACTTCCAATTGAGTTTTTTATCCAGGGTTATTCCCAGATATTTTGCTTCACTCGCAAAAGGAATTGTTACACCATTGATGGAAGGAGGTATTGAATGTTCCAGCTTCCATTTCCTTGTGAATGGTACTATGACCATTTTGTGGGGGTTAATGGACATTTCCTCCCCCTCACACCATTTATATATGGTATCCAATATATCCTGACGGACGTAGGAGATCGTCTCTTCGATTTTATCGTTTATTACTGAGACCAGATCGTCAGCATATGCTTGCAGATCAACCTCCCAAAGCAAGAGAATGGCCAGCAGATCATCCACCAGCAGTGACCATAACAGCGGGGAGAGGACCCCCCCTGGGGACGGCCCCTGGCTGGCTTGAAGCTGACACTTTCCCCCTGTAGAGAGGTCGTTATAGTTCTGTTGTGAAGCATAGTTCTTATCCAGTCACATAGTATTGGTTCAATCTCTCTAGAGACAGTTGCCTCATATAGGGAGTGAGGTAGTGCATTGTTAAATGCTCCTTCTATGTCCAAGAATGCAGCGACTGCTATTTCCTGGCGTTCCAGGGCGTCGCTTATTCCTGAGACAAGGTTATTGAGGGCAAGTTCTGTTTTGCCAGCCTGGTAGGCATACTGGTGAACACTGAGGGGGTGCTTTGTTAGTGCCCCACACCTTATGTGCCCATCCAGTATTTTCTCCATGCTTTTCAACAGAAAGGATGTCAGACTAATGGGTCTGAGCGATTTTGGGTGTGGGTCATTCACAAATACTTACTTATGAATCGAAATATGATAACAAACATTAACAGTGGTTTTAAGTAATAAAAAATTTACATTAACGTTGATCAGATCAGAAAATGTTTTGCATAAAGAATTATCCTATCAAATTTGTCTTTCTCTAGCCATGTGTGTCGAAATTATCACTTATAATATCACAAGAGCTTAAATTATTTCCGGAAATTTTTTTGAGGTCACGAATATTTTGAAAATCATCGCGAAGCTTGCGTGGTATTCGGTAAGAAAATTTCACACCATAACTTGGAAAAAAATTATTAATCCAATCTGACATTTTAAATTAATTTCACTGCTTGTCAAGTCCACCATGTTTCGTTAAATAAAAAATATTACCAACTTTAGTTATACCAAATGCTGAAACTCAGATGGGTATTAGATCAGTCTATCGCCCTTTCATAATTTTAGGTTACTAAAGGTGGTCGAATTTTTTTGTTAAAGTAATCCATAACACTTATAATGTAAAGAATATAATATTGTGGCGAAGCTGCGGGCGATGCCGGACCTGAACTCTCACGTATAGCTAGCGACCAACCGCGGGAGACTGTCGATGCGCTTGCACCGAGAAGAATCTGGGCGCTTTGGTGAGTCTGGGCGATTCGATGGAAAATTCTGGAGCTTTCGGAGAAGTGGGCGTTCGATATAAAAAGAACTACGCAGCAGACAGGCGGTCAGGGAAGTGAAAGTCGAATATAAATACCTAGTTCCGTGATGTTATGTAAATTAGAGTATTGTGTTATTGTATCATTGTATTTCGTTAAATAAATTATTTTAGTCAGTTAATTAGAGTATAAATCTACTACATTGGTGTTAGAAGTGCGATCTTTAAATACAGAGTGTTCGTGTAAGTAGAAAGTTTGTGTATTTCGGACAATTATTTTCGCGTGTGAAATAGACAATAATAATAATAATAGACTGGTGGCCGTGGAATAGACTGTGTGAAATAGACAATAATAATAGTAATAGACTAGTGTCCGGGAAATAGACTGTGTAAGATAGACAATAATAATAATAATAGACTGGTGACCCGTGAAATAGACTGTGAGACATAGACTAAGACAAAATGTGTTCGAGGAAAGTTCGCCTGGTTGAATTGAAGGTTGCGGAATTGAAGCAAGAACTGGAGGAGAGGGAACTTGACACAAGTGGTAAAAAGGCCGTGCTTCAAACTAGACTTGCCGAGGGATTAGTTCAGGAGGGCGAGGACCCAGAAACATTTCTATTCGAAGTTTCTGGAATAGATATGAGTTCCATAATGAGTAAACTCGACGGAATGGAAGACAAAATTCAGGAAAAACTTCTAGAAAATTCGAATGGTCTGAAAGAAGAATTTCAAGAGAGTTCGAGAAAATTGGTAGAAAAACTTCAAGAAAGACTTCTGGAAAATTCGAATAGTCTGAAAGAAGAATTTCAAGATAGTTCGAGGAATTTGAGAGAAGAGATTCTAGAAAATTCGAAGGGTTTGAGGGAAGAGCTTCTAGAAAACTCGAAGAACATGAAAGAAGAACTTTGTGGCGTGGCGAATCGATTAGAAGAAAGAATGGGGACTGTTGAGACAGAGATGGAGAAAATCAAAGATGGAATTGAGCAAGAGATGGGGAAATTGAAGGAAACCATCAGTGATGAAATCAGAGGCGGCATCAAAGATGAAATTGAGGAAGAGATGGGAAAATTGAAGGAAACTATCAGCGATGAAATCAGAGGCGGACTCGAGGCGGAAATCATCAAAATAAAGGAGAAACTCAGTAAGTTGGAAAATCAGAATGACACTACCCACACCACAGAATCTGTCAATGAAAATTCAATGCTGGAACTGAGTTTGAACTTAGATGATGTTCAAAGGGGTTTGAAAGATGTAAAAATCAGTCCAGAAACAGGAAAACTCTCTATGAAACCACCTCAGTTTGATGGAAAAACACCATGGGCAAACTACCGCCGACAATTTGAAGCTGCAGCAAAGGCGAATGGATGGAATGCAGGAGAAAGAGCTGTGGCATTAACACTGGCCTTGCGTGGAGAAGCAACGAATATTTTACAAACCCTCACGGCACAAGAACAAGAGGACTACGAGCAGCTGATTAAACATCTCGAATTATGGTATGGACAGACCGATCTAGAACATGTATACCACTCACAGAAATCAAGCGAGTCCCTACAGGAGTTTGAAGCAGACATTGCACGTTTGGTTCGCCTTGCATATCCAGCCACACCGGAAAAAGTAATGGAACGACTAGCAGTTCAGGCATTCTTAGATGGACTTCGTGACCAGGAAACCAGACAAGCATTGACACTAGCTCGTCCAACACATCTCGTGGATGCACTGGCACGCGCTTTGGAATTTGAGGCGGCAAAGCAATCCTGCAGAAGCCAAAGTAAAGTCCGATTTATTGAGGAAGACCCACAGGAGCCTGCTGACCTGGAAGCTGCCATAAGGAAGGTCGTGAAGGAAATGTTGCCTGAGAAAAGACTAGTGAGATGCCGGAACTGTAGGAAACTTGGACACGTGCGTAGTCAATGTCCAACCCTCAAGAGGTCGAGACCAACGAAGGTTTTTGAGAAGGGGCAATCGTCGGCCACTATTCAGAAAGACCCGGTGAACAATGCATATGTCGCTATCCTGCAACGACAGAACGAAGGAGCCTTTGTAGACGGTTTCATCAACAACAAGCCTTGCACAATGCTGCTGGATACAGGTGCGACTAGGACAATCCTTGGACCTGCTTTTATTAAAACACCAGAGAGAATGGAACTAACATCCTGGAAGCTACGCACAGCAACAGGAGAGCCGGCCACTGTACATGGTGAGCTACCGATTGAACTGATTCTAGGCAGTACAAAAGTGAAACATCGGGCATTAGTAGCGGACATTGAGGACGACGCAATTATTGGAATGGACATCATGAATTCCAGAGGGTTTGAATTGAACTTCAAAGATGGCGTCCTACGTGTGAACGGAGAAGAGCTGGTGCTACATGGAAGAAGTGAAGAGATGATTCGTGTTCTGCTGGTTGAAGATGTAAGTGTACCCGAGAGGGCTGAGACCATACTGGAGGCCCGCTTGGACGGAGGTGCGAGCAATGGAAGCGTGGTGATGTTCGAGCCCAAGCTTCATGATGAGAAAATTGGACGAGGTATTGCACTAGGCAAGACTTTGTTGCGTGCTGATAAATTTGTGCCAGTAAGGGTAATGAATGTCAATTATTACCCAGTGACCTTGAAGAAAGGAACTGTTTTGGAGCACTGTTCGTCAATTTCCTCTGTGATCAGGAGTGTACACGGTACTGTTAGTCAAGACAACAACCTGACAGCGGAACTGGAAAAATTGGTTACCATCTCTTCCAAGGGCATTAAACCAGCCCAACAGCCCAGATTGAGAGAATTAGTCAAGAAGTACCAAGACATCTTCGATACCGGACAAGGAAAAGGGGGTCGAACGAATGTAGTCCAACATAAAATTGATACTGGGGACGCTCGACCAATCCGACAATCAGCTAGAAGACTTCCTCTTGCCAAGAAGGAAGAGGCTGACAAAATAGTCAGTGATATGGGGAAAGATGGAGTTATTGAACCGTCCGACAGTCCATGGTCCTCTCCAGTCGTTCTGGTGAAGAAGAAAGATGGATCAACACGCTTTTGCGTAGACTATCGTCAACTGAACAACGTGACGAAGAAAGACAGTTACCCTCTTCCGAGAATAGATGACACCCTAGACACGTTGGCCGGCTCCACGATTTTCTCGACCCTTGATCTGAAGAGTGGATACTGGCAGGTAGAACTGGCTCCAGAAGATAGAGAAAAGACAGCCTTCACCATCGGCTCAGGACTGTGGCATTTCACCGTCATGCCATTCGGACTTTGTAATGCTCCAGCAACATTCGAGAGATTGATGGAGACGGTTCTGAAAGGACTCTCATGGAGGACGTGTCTGGTATATCTCGATGACATCATTGTAGTTGGCAAATCGTTCGAAGACCACGTTAAAAACCTGGAGGAGGTATTCCTGCGACTAAGAAACTCTGGATTGAAGCTGAGCCCCAAGAAATGCCACCTGCTCCAAAAAGAAGTACGTTACCTTGGCCATGTTGTCTCTGGGCGCGGAGTAGCAGTGGATGACGAGAAGATTAAAGCAGTGAAGGAGTGGCCTATCCCGAAAGACATACACCAACTACGAAGTTTCCTTGGTTTGTGCACATACTATCGCCGATATGTGCTGGGGTTTGCCAACATCGCTAAACCACTTACCAGGCTCACGGAAGGTCAAACAAAATTCCAATGGTCCGAAGAATGCCAAGACTCGTTCAGGACGCTGAAGGGGGCATTGATCAATGCACCGATTCTAAGTTATCCCCTTCCGAGTGGAAAATTCATTTTGGACACGGATGCCAGCAACGTGGGACTTGGAGCTGTCTGGTCCCAGATCCAGGATGGGCAAGAGAAGGTCATCGGTTACTTCAGTAAAACTCTCAGTAAACCGGAGCGTAACTACTGTGTCACCAGACGAGAACTGTTGGCTGTTGTCAAGGGAGTAGAACACTTTTATAAATACGTGTACGGGAGAAGATTCCTGTTAAGAACCGACCACGCAGCCCTTAAGTGGCTTCTACAGTTCAAAAACCCCGAGGGCCAAGTAGCACGTTGGATCGAAAGACTCCAAGAATTTGACTTCGAGATCGAACATCGAGCAGGGAGTGGCCACAAGAACGCAGATGCCCTGTCAAGGAGACCATGCCCAGACGACTGCTCACACTGCCGACGAGCAGAAGAGAAGGAAGCAGCGATTTGTAGAACCACGGCAGTTGACAATAACTGGAATGACAACGAGGTCCAGAAAGACCAAGGAAGAGATCCGGATCTTGGTTTAGTCATCGGTTGGAAAAATAGTAATCAAAGACCGACATGGCAGGAAATCGCAAGATATTCCCCAGCAGTTAAATCCTACTGGGCCCAATGGAATTCCCTTACCCTGGACAATGGGGTCCTGAAACGTGTATTGGAGTCCGAAGATGGTGGGGAGGACAGACGTCAGATAGTGGTGCCCAAGAACAGAAGACAGGAAGTACTCCGAGAAATCCATGATGGAGTTGCTGGAGGACATCTGGGTGTGACGAAGACCCTGCAGAAAGTAAGACAACGGTTTTACTGGGTCAATTGTCAAGCTGATGTCAATGACTGGTGCAGAAAGTGTGCTGTTTGTGCTGCCAGCAATGGACCTCGGACACGACCCAAGGCCCCGATGCGTCAGTATAATGTAGGTAGTCCATTCGAAAGAATCGCCATTGACATCGCCGGCCCGTTCCCCGTATCAGATCATGGAAATAAATACATCCTTGTGGCAATGGACTATTTCAGCAAGTGGGCCGAAGCCTATGCTCTGCCCAACCAGGAAGCCATCACCGTCGCGGACGTCTTGGTGAAAGAGTGGATATGTCGATTCGGTGTCCCCTTGGAGCTGCACTCGGACCAAGGCAGAAATTTCGAATCCAACCTGTTCCAAGAAATCTGCCAACTGCTGAACATCCGCAAGACGAGAACCACAGCTCTACATCCACAGTCCGATGGAATGGTTGAGCGGATGAACAGGACTATCAATCGCCACTTGTCCAAGGTAGTCTCTGACCATCAAAGAGACTGGGATCAGTATCTCCATTTGTTTCTGATGGCCTACCGTTCCGCAGTACACGAGTCGACCGGCCAAACCCCTGCTAGTATCATAATGGGCCGAGAGCTGCGACTTCCCTGTGACCTAAAGTTTGGGATGCCACCAGGACAGGATACCGCGGGAGAGGACTACGTCAGTAAACTCCGGCAGCGAATGGAGGACATCCACGAACGAGTCCGTTTGAACATCCAGAGTGCCAGCAACCGAATGAAAGCGACTTATGACATCAATGCCGATGCTGGAGGATTTCAGGTTGGTGACCTAGTTTGGCTGTACAACCCGATGCGTCGTCGGGGCCTGTCACCGAAATTACGGAATTCATGGGAAGGTCCGTACAAGATCATCAAGAGGATAAACGACCTGCTTTACCGAATCCACAAGCCACCCAGAGGTAAACCCAGGATCGTTCATTTCAACAGGTTGGCCCCTTACGCTGGAAATCATGACCAAGTCCGCACCCTCAGACCACCAGAGGATGCGATGACGTTCCAGAAATTCATGTCCTTATACTCAAATGGACAGAAAGTGTCACACGGGGTAACTCGGGAGGAGCCACGGGACCTTTTCAAAGTGCCAGTCGATTACGCCCTAGCACACTGCGTCGCAGAAGATCTTCGAATGTCCAGGGGCATCGCTGTAGTGTTCTCCAAGAAATTTGGCCAACTCCAGACACTACGGAAACAGAATCCAGAAATTGGAGGTGTGCTACAGCTGAAGAAGGGCCAGAGGAACGTCTACTACTTGGTGACCAAGAAGCATTCCCAAGACAAACCGTCCTATGAAGATGTCTGGAGGAGCCTCACCCAACTAAGAGATACGATGGTGAACCAGAATCTGGTGGACTTGGCAATCCCAAAATTATCCTGTGGTATTGATGGGCTAGATTGGAGAGTTATAAGAAGTATGTTGGAGACGATATTCCGATCCAGCGGCATCCAGATTTTGGTTTGTTGTAATCCTATTCCACGACCTAACATGAAGACTGTGGAGTGTTATTTTCATCGAACTTCACGATGCAGATATGGGGAATCCTGAAAATATCGACACACTCCAAGGATGACATTTCGGGACGAAATATCTCTAAGAAGGGGGCAATGTGGCGAAGCTGCGGGCGATGCCGGACCTGAACTCTCACGTATAGCTAGCGACCAACCGCGGGAGACTGTCGATGCGCTTGCACCGAGAAGAATCTGGGCGCTTTGGTGAGTCTGGGCGATTCGATGGAAAATTCTGGAGCTTTCGGAGAAGTGGGCGTTCGATATAAAAAGAACTACGCAGCAGATAGGCGGTCAGGGAAGTGAAAGTCGAATATAAATACCTAGTTCCGTGATGTTATGTAAATTAGAGTATTGTGTTATTGTATCATTGTATTTCGTTAAATAAATTATTTTAGTCAGTTAATTAGAGTATAAATCTACTACAATATCAACATGGTTTGTTGCAGTAGGTGGCCGTGATATAAACGGCAATGCTTTTGACAGATGAGGTTTACATGGGTAAATTACATTGAGTTACTGCATAGTAAACCAGCAAATAAAGATATTCTTATGTAAAACATTTCTTGTAAGCATTTGCGTTAAACAATATGAGAAAAATGAAATGCTTTGAAAAGTACAATTTATGTAACTTCTGCAAAGAGTTGAGTCAAGTGGAAATATGTCATCCAAAATTAATATATTTAACGAATTTAATGGAAGATTACGACCAGGAAGCATTAGAGTCGAATGATTTGTTTACAAAAATCCAAGAAAGTATGCTGCAGATGTCATGTTAATATGGCCTTTTGCGTAGAAGAGATTTGAACAAAATTGTTTCAAAATATTACATATTTGTCTTAAAACACAGACATCTAATTAATTCGTCACCTTCCTATTCACCATTAAGAAGAGAGGATGGGTTAGAATTCAAGCAACATTTAAATCTTACTATGTTTGTAGATCCTACGCTTTTAGAAATATAAATTGTTAATGCATAATAATTAAACAAATTTGTGTTTTCTGTTTAATGAATCTTTATAGCGAACAATAAATAATAATGTCAATTCTTATAGAAATTTTGCATTATTCACAGGTATATCTTCAATATTTAATGGTTGTAGATCATATGTTTACCTTTTCAACTGTCAAAAAATTTCCACTTGAATATCGTGGCGCCACGAAAAAATTTCCAGAAAGTTTTTTAGTTGCCATGGTAACTAGTCAAAATTAAGGCATCTTATTGGTTAAAAACTGATAACTACCTATAGATATTTAGTTTGTTAGCTAATGTCACGAGGTTGAGACAAAGTCTTTGACATTCCATTAATTTATTTCTTATAGGTATGTCACTGTTCCTTCTGAAAAAATGTTCTCAGCAATTATCTCCCGAATATTGATAAATAACCCATAATTTTATCACAACTTCCTCTAGCACGTTGTTTTAGGTAACAACCGTCCAAGGCGGAGGGCTATTACCAAATAACGTGCTTTCAAAACTGTGATAAAATTATTTCGTTAGTTATCAATGTCCTTGGAATATTATAGCTGATGATATAAGAATACAATTGTAACTATTCATACATGCAATTTGAAAAGCTGTAACCAATTAGTAGTGCTATCAATAAAATATTGGATTAGAAAAATAACTGATACCTACTAGACCGGTGCTGATGGACGAACAAAAATATAGAAGCGGGAAAACAGCATGAGACCTACTGGAAGAGTAGCAGAATATTGTTGAAATGACGGGAAAAAAAATTGGATTTGAAAAAATGGAGAAGGGTGGAACGGGGTGAACTTTTAGGGGTTGAAAGCGATATTTCATAAAGATCTATAGCTTTTGTATCAAATATTTTTTCACATTACCTCAAATTTTCCGGGAAAATCGGAAAAACCAACTTTTCAGTTTTTGATTTTTTCTCGAGCAAAAATAATTTTTTTTCACGAAATCTGATGGAAATATTACTTATTATGTCTCAAGTAAGCGACCTCATTTTCAACTGAAAAGTTTCACCGATATAGTTCTTCTTTTCGAACTCGCCAGCCTCCAGTTTTTTCGTTGAAGCATCTACTTTCAGATTATGTAATGAAAGAGTAGTACTACAATGGAATTTTTTTCCAGAAAACGCGAAAAATATAAAAACCAAATTTTCAACAATAATTTTTTTAAATTTTTGTTCTAGACTCATAGTTATTTATTGAAATTATTGAAATTAATAGTTGAAACCTTTCGAGAATAAAAATTCCATGGTACCTTAATACGTACAAAAAATAAACAACGACATTAATAAGGATTTGATTATGATAGAAGGGCGATAGGAGGTGAACTTTTGGGGGTAAAAATGGTTTCTCATGATTTGCAGCGAAAATTAACCTCCTACAAATGAAAGTTGAAGAAAAAAGTTGTTGGTAATAAGAAGATCTGAACTTCTTCACATAACCTCAAATTTTCTGGTAAAATCAGAAAAACCGTTTTAATTTGTTTTCTTGTTTATGAAAATTATATGTTTGTCGCAAAATCTAGTGGAAATATACCTTTTTATGTTCTGAATTAGATTTTTCTTGGAGCGAAATATAAATTTTTCTCGAACCTCTGAATTACTCGGAAATGGGGCGGCTCTTAGTTAGTCTGGTGAAAAAACGAATTTTAAACGCCTAAAATAGGAAAGAAACAGGCGAGGACTAGCAAAAGAATGTTGTAGAGATTAAAACTTTGACGAAAAAATTATATTCAAACACAAAAACACTCAAAATGGTAAAATTGGGATGCAGTGGTTAGGGGTTCAAAACGGTTTTTTGCAATTTGCGGCGAGGCGCGACTTGAAAAAGTTGTGAATAATAAAAAAATCAAAATATTTTGTATTCTAGACTTTTCGACATGACCTCAAATTGACCGTCAAAATGGAAAAACCGATTTTTGAAAATTTGAGCTTATGTGGAAAAATCTTTATTACAAAAGTTATAGATCTTCTCATTGTCAATAACTTTTTTCTTCAACATTTGTTTTGAAGTCCAATTTTCGCTGCAAATCGTGAGAAACCATTTTTACCGCCATTTAGACGCTTCAACGAAAATACTGGTAGCTTGCGAGCTTGAAAAGATGAACTTTATCGGTGAAACTTTTCAGAATTTGTCTAAAAAAAAGGAAAAATCTGTATTTCGCTACAAAGAAAATCACATCACACTTGAAAAATGATAAGTTATATCTCTACTAAATTTCGTGAAATACAATCGATTTTTAGGCGAGAAAAAAATTAATAACTGAAAAATAGTTTTTTCCGATGTTCCCGAGAAATTTGAGGGTATATGAAAAAATGTTGAACAAAAAAGTTTTAGATTCTGTTATTATTAGCAACTTTGCTGAAAAGTATTTTTTGATAAGAGGTCAACTTTCGTCAATATCGCTTTCAACCTCTAAAAGTTCACCCTTCTCCATTTTTTCAACTCCATATTATTCTCGTCATTCGAACAATATTCTGCTTCTCTTCCACTATGTCTCATGCTGTTCATAATTTTTTCATCCCAAAAATGCATCAGCACTGGTCTATACATTGCACATGCATCTGAAGATGATGAAAGTCTACAATTCAATATAGAATATCAATAGTATGAAATACGTCGGCGTATTTTTATATTATATTGAAGTTTAAAAATTTCGAGATTTTTTCTCAAAATTTCGACTTTTTTTCTCAAAATTTCGACTTTTTTTCTCAAAATTTCGACTTTTTTTCTCAAAATTATGATTTTATTCTCAAAATTTCAACTTTTTGTCTTAAAATTCTGACTTTTTTCTCAGAATTTCGACTTATCTCAAAATTCCGACTTTTTTCTCAGAATATTTTGAGAATAAATCTCAAAATTCTGAGAAAAAAAAGTCAGAATTTTGAGAAAATTTTGATTTTTGCTCATTTGGAGAAAACTCAAAAAGAAAGCCAACTAGATATCTAAATGAAACGAATCTTAAACTCGGGCAATGAGAGGCTGAAAAAATCCGATTGATCATAAGAGTCTTTCACCGAGAGAAAATATTATTGTGGAGAATTAGCGCAATTGTATATTACTTGTTACATGTAAATTAATAATTAGGTCAATTTTTCGCATAGTTCAATACCATCTACTATTTAGAATCTCCTGTATCCAGTGTACCATTTGGGGAGAAAGTTTATCGTTAGAGTATTGGAATAACATTTCTGGGGAACAGTTTGTGCATATCCTATAACCCAAAAATCGATTTAGACACATGTCACGTGACCACTAGTATGGCGGCAAATTAGAAAAAAATACCATGAAGATGCCGAAAGTAGGGTAAGATGGCAAGATATCGAAAAAAGTAAATGGAAAAAGTTGTTTGGAATTCAATTATAGTCTCACATACAGAGTTTCAAGCTATACATCGAAAAAATTTGAACTTGTTGCATTTAAAAAAAAATATTTTATGATCTTTTACAAATATCAAAGTTTTTCTTTCTGAATGGCTTGACTGTGGAGAAACATTTGTATTTTGATGATAATGACAAAACTTCCTCTTTTTCCCAGATGGCACCAAATATAAAAATATGGTTTTAGCCTGAACCCTCGCTGTTATTGGTTTGTATCTAACAGTTATATCAGAATTCCAACACTATTGTGGTGATACAGCAATCTAGGAAGTTTCGATGATAATTGTGCATGAGCGGTTCATTTCGCGAATAAACTTGAAAATAGTCAAATTAAAGAGGCTTAAAGTTTATGAGCAAAGTGAAACGCTCATGCAGCTTTATCATTAAAATTTGATTATAATAAGAAAACATGATGTTTCTATATTGCCATTTCATCACAATAGTCTTGGAATTCTGATATAACTGTTACATACGAACCAATGTAACAGCGAGGGTTTTGGCAAAAACCAGTAGGGGTGCAGCATGTAGGTAGAATGAAATAATAATTTTAAAAATTTTTAATGAATAACGCCGAACGTGAGTTCGGTTGAAACATACGGAAAGTTGAGATTCTACAAATAACATATTTATCAAACTCCAATTAAAATACACATGCAAACGAATTTAAAAATTATTTATTATCTGTTCCAAGCTGGACGTTAATAAACGTAAAGTTATTCAATTTATAACAATAACTTATACTGAAATATTTAATGAATATGTATATCAAAATATTTGTCATCTTTCAGAATATCTCCATTTATTTTGTAATGGAACAGAGTAAGCATTTTTTGAATATGTGATCAATTATCATAAAAATTAATATGTGAACAGAAAACCTACACAGATTTGATTTGAATTATTGGATATATTTTTTGAACAAGAATAATCATAAGTAAACACTATTCACTGAAATCATTTTATTCAATCATGTTTTGGAACAAATATCGTTGAATGATGTTTAACGAATTTAAAAGTAAAGAGATATACTTTTGATAATGTTATTTTTGCTGCCATGGAGACATCTTATACTTTCCTTCAACTTACATTTTTTGATTGCAATCATCTCTTATTGATACTCAATCAATAGTTATTTATAAGGTACCAATGTAATATATTGAAAGTAAAACAGACTCCAAATAAAACTAAAGAAGTAGCAATTTGTAAATCAATTGAATCTGAAATCTGTAATTTTTTTCAATGGTGATTATTGTGGTGTTGGGTTATATAACTCAAAAATGATTTCACAGGAAATATATTTAATTAAGACATTATAAAAAATAAATATACAGGGTGGGTCACGGTCGATGGTACCTTAGACGTTTACGAAGAAAGGGAAATAGGACCATTCTGAAAATTTGCTTTCTCAAGTAGTTGCTCTTGGTCTATCGATATAAAATATTTTCAGCAATGGAGCGTTGCCGCTTATACCAGAAAGTAGCAGCATCTTTGTTATTTCAAATGAGTCACTCTGTATATTACCGCATTTTTGAACTTGTCATTCCTCTTTGATTATTTCTGCCTAATACTCTCCTATACCTATCTCTAACGGTTTTTGAGATATTATTAATTTTCCATATGTTTCATCCAAAACATAGCTCGAATTGAATGTTTATTTCTGCTGTATTTGGATTCTTAGGAAATGGCAATTTTGTGTTTAGTTCATCAAGATCATGTACATTGATTCTGTATAGAGAAGTTTGTTCTGCGTACAGGGTCGATCAAAATTCATGATCTTTCTGCTAGATACGAAAAGGGTTTTTTTAAATGGAACATCCTGTATATCATGAAATATCCTGAAAGATGATTAAATTCCCTTCGAATTGATAAATCATGTTCCTATACCTAAATAGCCAGAATTCCGAGATAATAGCAATTTTCACTTGTAATCTCCCAAGTGCTTGAATTATTGCCGGAAATTTTTCGAGTAAGTACATGAATTTTCTTTGAAAATTCACGTACTAGAAAAATTTACGGCAATTAATTCAAGCACGAGGGGGATTCGGTAAGAAAATTTCACACCGAGAAATGAAAATCATCCAACAATTCATAAGAAATAACTAACGATGATGTCACCTGAACTATTTATAACCACGGAAATATTGATATGTAAAATACTTAACAAAATTTTCATCAATAAATGTGTTTAAATTTGGAACAAAAAAAATTTAAAAGTTGATACGTTCTTATCGTGATGAACCATCGACCTAGCGACTCATAGGCCGCAACACTACCTCTGAGCTACGCAATTTCTGATTAAAACTTGTGACAAACAAATGGTGTATTGAACTTCTTCTGAAATGTGATTTCAGAATTGACAATTTCTGCAATAATCGTGGAGAAAATATTTTCAGACACATTCCAAATTTCTAGTAAATACATAATTATCTCCTTTCATATGAAAACTAGACCTCCCTTTGTACATTAAAGCAAAATATCAACTTGTCACATGTCAAATGTTTGACAGAAAAATTTCCACTTATTAATTTCGCCCAGGGTACCCAGGAGGGTAGAAATTTCAGGAAATTTTTATGGTTGCCATGGTATCTAAACAAGAACGTATTTTTTGATTGGCTACAAAAGTGAGGTGTGGAATTTTCAAAAATAAAAATCGAATTATTTTTCTCATATTCATCTAAGGTGTCTATTAAATGTCATGATGGTACATGACATTATGAAAATTTGACAATTAGTGCACTATTAATAAATCGTTGTGTGTTTCTTAACGAAAGTGACTCAAAAATAATTGAAATGTAGGGAAATAACTATTCAAACGAAGTTCTGATGAAATTGTTTATTTTTCATGGAAAATGTGAGGGAATTGTATGTGCAGAAAATTCAATGAAACGTACCCTGTTGTACAAAACATTTATTATGTTGTCTTCATCTGAAGTTATAGGCTTCGGTAAATGTCGTTTCGTTTTCAATTTTGATCCATAATTAATGAAATTATGTTGTAATCGTACAGACTTCCTTTTGTTCATTGGTTGTAATTCAGGGTACGTTCATTGAATTTTCTGCAAGTTCTATGCGGCCTATGAGTCGCTAGGTCGATGGTTCAATCTACGATAAGAATGTAACAACTTTTTTATTTTAATTTTGTTCCAAATTTATACACATTTATTGATGAAAATTTTGTTAAGTATTTACATAGCAATATTTCAGTGGTTATAAATAGTTCAGGTGAAACCATCGTTAGTTATTTCTTATGAATTGTTGGATGATTTTCAATTCTCGGTGTGAAATTTTCTTACCGAATCCCCCTCGTGCTTGAATTAATTGCCGTAAATTTATCTCGTTCGAAAAATTTCCGGCAATAATTCAAGCACTTGGGAGATTACAAGTGAAAATTGCTATTATCTCGGAATTCTGGCTATTTAGGTATAGGAATATGATATATCAATTCGACGGGAATTCAGTCATCTTTCAGGATATTTCATATTATACAGGATGTTCCATTTAAAAAAACGCACTTTCAACCCTTTTCGTCTCTAGCAGTAAGATCATGAATTTTGAACGACCCTGTATAACGCAGAACAAACTTCTCTATACAGAATCAATGTACATGATCTTGATGAACTAAACACATAATTGCAACTTCCTAAGAATCCAAATACCGCAGAAATAAACATTCATTTCTAGCTATGTATTGGATAAAAAATATGGAAAATAACCAATATCTCAAAAACCGTTAGAGATAGGTACAGGGGAGTATGAGGCAGAAATAATCAGAGAGGAATGACAAGTTCAAAAATGCGGTAATATACAGGGTGACCCATTTGAAATAACGAAGATGCTGCTACTTTCTGGTATAAGCGGCAACGCTGCATTATTGAAAATATTTTAGATCGATAGACCAAGAGCAACTACTTGAGAAACCAAATTTTCAGAATGATCCTATGTCCCGTTCTCCGTAAACGTCTAAGGTACTATCGACTGTGACCCACCCTGTATATATATATATATATATATATATATATATATATATATATATATATATATATATACAATTATGAGACAAATTTAGGAAAAGAAGTTTTTATAAACTTGACTCCAGAAATGCTTGGTTTCGGAGATACAGTGTGTTCAAATTGAAGTTTTTTTTTCATTTTTTGAATTACTTACCTACTTTCGCAAAAAATATTTTTTGTCTCGAAATTTGGTAACCGGGGTTTTTTTGAGGAGGAAAATCATAATTACGAATTAATTTTTATGTAGGGCGTTAAGAATGCAGTCATTATTTTTTTGAAATTGCCCTAACTTTTTTGACATTGAACTTCTGGAACTTTTCATGAAAAATGAAAGACTAACAAATATAATTTCAATATTTAACAATTTATTTCTGCGCCTAAAAACTGCTATGTGCTTTTGGTGAATATGTTGTATCTCTTTAACGAAGATAATTTTGTTGGAAATATGCTTTCTTATGAATGAAGAAATATTCCTGAAAAATATTCAACTCATGGGTCCTTTTCAGATTTTGTATATTGTACCTCGACATATTTGAAGAGAGTCCAATTATGATTTTTTTTCATTAATTTTTACCCTGGAGGCTGACATATTGAGAGAACTATTTGCGTAATTTATTGGATCATCAGGATACACTTTGAAATACGCCAGAGCCAAAATCTCATAATATTCAATAATCAATATGTTTTATTTCAGTTTAGCCACCGAAGTGTTCTTTCAACAGTTGAAAACAATTATCTGATAAAGAAATCACCCCTTCTATCAAAATGATTGATTTGGACTGTCGATTATGACTGATAATTATTTGCATGCACGCCTGATGTAATCATAATTCAAACCCATTTTTGAATAATAGACAGTGATTGCATGCCGCAGTGGTGAAGAGAATTCGTTGGGAATGAAATATTCATGAAAATACGACAATTAACATGAACATTAGTAAAAACCGACAGGTTCGGTGAGAATGACAAACAATTACTCGGGAATAAAAGGAAAAACATATTTTGTTCGGTTTTCAGTCGATGTAAACAGTCTGCTGTGAATCTAGCAGTTCAACTACCAAAACAATATTTTTGTTCGGATAAAAATCAATGATAATATTGTTTTCTGCGTTTCAGGGTAGGTACCTACATAAATAATTAATTCACTTGTTGGGTGACTGCTTTTGTTAGCTCAGGCCCAATCTCTAATTCACTTGTTACTTCGAATGTTTACAAAATAAATAATGTTTCAACTTAGTCAATTTAGTTTACAATGTCAAAATTGGGTTTCTTATACATTGTTGAAACCTGAGGTGGAATAAAATCCGTATTTCCATAATAGGAATATATTTCAAAAATCCTCGGAGAGAATGTATTTTTGTACATAAAGTTTTTTCCCCTAAAGATCCCCTACAGATTAACATCATTAAAAAATTTAAATTGTACTATAGGTCAAGTTACATCTGTCAAAAAGACATTTAAAATATTTTTTTAATTTGCCATATCCGCGAGAAAGCAGTGTAACGTTATTTTCATTTCAGTACTGACTATTCAACGTATTTGACAAATTTTAATTATATCTGTTAATGGATTTAGTCACATCTGCCTTCTGCACATGATATTTCCAAAACTTGCAGTGCCTATTTCAAATAAAAACCCATGTGCTGCTATTAAAATGCGTCAGAATAGCCGGTCCAGAGTAGTTAGTTGGTGGTAACTGGCTGTTAAGAGTAACACTCGTAGATTGCAAAGTGCATGAAGATGACGGAGACGGCATCGGTTGCAAGTTGCCAGTACTTGAAAGAATTTTATTCGAGATGGTTTTCTTCTATTCTACGGAGTCCTCCAAATAACTCTCAGCAACAGCAGTTGACTTCCAGCCTCCAAGACGTTTTATGTTGGTTATCCCTTCGCCTGAATCTGCTAGAAACGTTGCCGAGGATCGTCTAAAACTGTGACCTGTGTAACGTTCTGGGTTAGGTAGGCCTAAGTAGGTAGCGATCACTGCCGGCATTTTACCAAATGTGTTTACGCCTACGCACTGAACAGAACATTTGCCTTTTTTGTAATTGATAAAAAAACGACGGTGCGTGGTGGTAGGAGGCCGTGAATTTGCATACTTTCTATAGAGCTTCAAAACGGTTCCATTATTTATGTCCTCAGATATAACAAAGGATCTTGAGTTATGGCCTTTCGAATCGAAAATTTTCACAATAATTAGGTTTCCTTTATCTTGAATATCGTCAAGAGTGATTTTCACAAGCACCGCTCTGCAAAGAGCACCGGCTAAAGAAAAAATGGTACTTACTTTAATCATAAGATATATCTCATCAGGGGCTAGCATAAACTTGGATATGTCTTCTTTGGTAAAAATCTGCGCTTTATGTAGTCGAAAACCAACATTTTGCTTTTTTAGGAACGATGTCAATTTACGCGACCATAGGGTATTGGATTTCAGTACCTTGCTCAGCTCGGAAAAATACGACAATAAAACCTTTTTTCTGAAATCGTTCAAGAATGCCCACTTTCTCGGAGCAACTGCAGGCCTCAAAATACGCTAATCCAGTATTTTGGTCCGTTGCTAAGCAACGAACTTTCCCGGACCGTTTAATACTTTCCCGTATCGAAAACGATACGGGAAAGTACTTTGCCGGCCTAGGCCGTCAAAATCGGTCTTTGGTTTATAGTTGTCACTTTGACGTTGCTCGTAATTTCGAATCCTCAATTTATGATAATGCTGATTGCTATTTCAGAAAAAATAGTATGTGTACCTGTAGTAAAAGCACATTCCCAGACTTCAATGCTTGTTGGCCTCGGCCAACATTGTCGTCCGGGAATGTATTGCTTTTACTACTAGATACACAATATACTATTCTTAGAAGCTATTCACTCCTTTTTCCTTACACCAGTTTAAAAATTGGTTGTATTGTTGTTCGTATCTTTTTCGTGATTTACTTGTTAATAGGTCTGAATTTACCTTATCTGCGGCCTTTAATATTGCTTCTGAGAGTTCCTCGACTGACGAATCCATTAAAATATTGATTTTACTGAAAATAATTTGAAAAATGCCAGAATCGGACACTTCGACAACGCTTCGACTTGAAACTTTGACGTCTTGATGAGAACTTGATTGTCATAACAAATCTTTGGTTACCACACCAAACCACTTGACACATCTTGGTTTGATTGTTATGTGGATTGATTTTGAGAATTGTATAGGGTAGATATATAAAAGTATCGCAATTTCTTCATTCCAATGAATGAAAAATAGTCTGGGTTAGATTGAATATTAAAACCTATATTAGTTTGAATAGTAATGAACAGGTAAAATCAATGAAATGTACATTTAATAGCGATAAATTGACATATTTTACTTTCCCGCACTAGTGCGGAAGAGCGAGTTTTCCCGCACTAGTGCGGGAAAGTGACACTTTCTATACTAAAATCAGTGTGGGAAAGTGGGTAAAAACGCACGGTCGTAGAAAAAATTATGTTGCACTTCATGTTCAAGCCAAGCGTATGCTACAAGGGGTACAATCGGAATCGAATACCAGTAATAGTAATATTAATTGTGTCAAATTACCCACTATAAACCTACCAAGTTTTGATGGTTCATGTAGTCAATGGCTCTAATAAAAGATACTTTCAGTTCAATCATACACAAAAATAATACTATAACTGACCATATCTTGAAATTTCTTCTGAAAATTATAATTCTGCATAGACACTCTTGCAAAATCGATACGAAAATAAAGTTTTACTGGTAAACAATCACGTGAAGGCTCTTTTTAATTAACCTGTTGTTCATAAAGAATCGCATTGTGCATTGAGGATAATCTGAATAAACATTCGAAAGTACTTGGCCAGCCAGTAGATAAATGGGATACACTTGTGATTTTCATGGTTTCCAGCAAATTAGATTCTGTTACACGCAGATAGTGGGAGATCAAAACTACATATTCGTCAACAAAATTATCCACTCTGCAAGAAATGAAAACATTTCTGAATGAACAATGTAATCTGTTGGAAACTCTGACTGTCTGTACTTCAAATCAAAAGCCTAAATAATTTTTAGTAGCCGAGAATACAAATCAAATTTGCAAATTACTAAATGTACTAGTTTTTTAAATTTATCTGCTGAAAAACGATATCTTGCAGCAAAAGAAAAACATTTATGCACTAATTGTCTGAAGGCAGGACATGGCAATAAATCTTGTATTAGTTTCACTTGTAAAATATGTTCAAAACGTCATCATAAATTGCTTCATAATTCAAATACAACAAACTCTGCTAAACAAACAAATTCTAATGAAATTGATCAAAATAAAATTTCTATACTAAATACTGTAGCAGTTTCAACTAATATACAGGGTGAACCAAACCAAAATCCATTTACAATGAATAATCATACTCAGTTTTCCTACATACAAACAAGCTAATAATCAGAATCAGATATTATTATCTACTGCAATCATACAAGTTTCAGACAGATATGGCAAATATCACTATTGCAGAGCTTTGTTGGATTCTGGTTCTACTTCCTATTTGATTACCCAAGAATTTGCTGACAAACTAAATCTAAATCAAGTCTGTTTCAGGTGTCAATGGATCTAATAGCAATATTACGCATAATTTATCTTTCGACAAAAATATAATTGACATTCCTCATGATTAGCCTCGCTGACCCAAACTTCAATGAGTCAATTAAAATTGATTTATTAATCGGTGCTGACTTATTTTGGCAAATATTACGAATAGGTCAAATAAAGTTAGACAAAACCAAGCCTATCATTCAAAATACGTTATTCGGATGGGTATTATCATGGTAAATTCCTCATGGGTATTGCCATTTTACAATAGCACAGCACTGTAATTTTATAACTGACAGCGAATTGCACTATTCAGTTAATAAATTCTGGGAAATCGAGGAATTCCCAAATATCATGCCTCTGACAGATGAAGAAAGATCCGCTGAAGATTTCTTCAAAGCCACAACGAAACGCGATGAAACCGGTAGGTTTGTTGTTAGGCATCCTCTGAATCAGTATTATGATAGTTTGGGTGACTCGAGGCAATTGGCACTCAAACGATTATATTCAATGGAAACCAAACTGAATGAAGACGAAGTCTTGAGGAAACAATATGTTCAATTCATGGACGAATATGCTGCATTGAAGCATATGTCGAAAATTAATAATTTCGACAATATTTCAACAAATTATTATATTCCTCATCATTTTGACAACAAAACTTCGAGTTGTTTTCGATGCATCTATGAAGACAACTACATGAATCTCACTTAATGATATACAGTTAGTTGGTCCAACTATACAACAGGATTTGGGAACTATTCTATTAAGACTTAGATCACAAAAATATATATTGGTCGGTGACGTCACGAAAATGTATCGTCAGATTGTGATACATGAGGATGGTTGCAACGTATTCTGTGGCGTTCTGACCCAACTCAACCAATTGAATAGAACACGGTCACTTACGGTACATCGTCAGCTCTATTCTCACTATATCAACACAAAATTTTATGCCATGCTGGACCTCCATTATTACTTGCATCTCTACGGGAAAGGTATTGGGCAATAAATGGACGAAATTTGATTCGCAAAATTGTGCATGATTGTATAACTTGTTACAAAACAATTCTTGTTTTGAAATCAGAGTATCTTATGGCAGATTTGCCACAGCTAAGAGTGACTCCTGCTAGACCTTTTGTATATATAGGAATTAATTATTGTGGTCCATTCAATTTGCGTGACCGTAAAACTAGAAATTTCCAAGTGACTAAGACATATATGTTTGCGTCTTTATATGTTTCGCTACTAAAGCGGCTCATCTTAAACTTGTTAGTGATATGACGTCTCAAGCATTTTTAGCTTGTTTGCATAGATTCATGGCCCGACGAGGTAAATGTAATCATGTTTTGTTCCTATAACGCAACCATTTTTGTTGGAGCCAATGCAGAGCCTAAAAAATTCTTAAGATCCATCAATGTAGAGGTTCAAACTGAATTGAATCAGGAACGTATTCAATGGCATTTCATACCGCCGAAATCCCCGCATTTTGGAGGATTATGAGAGGCTGGTGTCAAATCGGTCAAACATCATCTCAATCGTGTGTTCGGAGAATCAAATTTGACTTTTGAAGAGTATTCCACTGTTCTGGCTCAGGTTGAGGCTTGTTTAAATTCAAGACATTTGTATCCTCTCTCCAGTGATCCTAACGATCTTATCTACTACCCCCACACACTTCCTCATTGGAGAACCATTGCAAACAGTACCCTGTAAAAATTGCACTGGTGTAAAAGAGTCCATCTTGTCCTGGTTCAAAAGCTGCCAAAAAATAGTTCAAGATATATGGCAACTTTGGTCAAAGGAGTACATCTCTGAACTCCAGATAAGACATAAATGGAAGAGAAATCATCCCCATCAGCTGTTGAAACCTGATTTCGTGGTCATAATCAACGAGGACAACCTTCCCCCGTTGAAATGGAGCTTAGGACGAGTCTTACAACTACACCCAGGTTCAGACGGCGTAGTACGAGTTGCAACAGTGAAAATTTCGAGTGGCGGGTATAAAAGGCCTGTTGCAAAGTTATGAGTGTCACCCAATAGTGCAGAACAGAATTGATGTATAAAAATATTTGATTATTTTTTACTGTGAAACATTTGTTGAAACTTTGATTTCGTAAAGTTTTCAAAGAGGGCGGCATGTTGGTGCTCACCCCAATTTTGGAACTTTCAATTTTTCGTCAAGATATCTAGGGTTCAAGACGTTGTCAGAGGTGACAGGAAGAAACGTCAGATAGACAATCAATATTTAATGTTGACTCTGTCATGTAAAATTTGTACCAGTTGATTTCAATGTAAAACATAAGTTATTGAGCTTTGTTAGTTATGTTTATCATACAATAACTACCTAGAGACAGTTAGTGGCGAAATTCGAGCAAATATGCAAGAAACCTCACGAAATATTACAGTTTATTCAAAATACCATTGTAACTATATCATTATATCATTGAAGGTGTAATGCTATGCACAGGACAGGTGACCATGCTGGGATTTGAACACATGTCCTTATGGTTGAGTAGCAAACGCACCATCACGACCACCACGGCTTATATATCCAAATACACTTTGTTTTAACTGATGCATATGTATTGGTAATTCAAACAGAGGATTATAACCTACTAATATATCAGATTTTCTATAGTTATTCACTCAATAAATCCCTACAGGAGAAACATTCAAATAACAAATTCAAATGGAATTTCACTTCTGTGGTGGAAAGAAAGTTGTCGTATGAGCTCTTGACAAAAATCACGAATTTTGATTCTAAACGAGTAGCAGACTATACTTTCTCCACGATCATAGATAGGAAACGTGACAGCAATAATTTTGACACTTACTCAAATTTTGCCACTACGATGACAATCAACTGCGTCAAGGCTAATGTTACTATTGCTAACCAGTGCGAGAATATTATTCTATCACAAGAGAGAAAATGTAATAGTATATTGTGTATCTAGTAGTAAAAGCAATACATTCCCGGACGATAATGTAAATTATTGGCCGAGGCGTTAAGCCGAGGCCAACTAGCATTGAAGTCTGGGAATGTACTTTTACTTCGAGGTACACATACAATTTTTTCTGAAATCGCAATCAGCATTATCAAAAACTAAGGAATTCTACATATTGTTTGCGTGAATTCAATAACTGTCTAAAATGTAAACAAGCCGGCAAAAATTTTCCCGTATCGTTTTCGATAAGGGAAAGTACTTTCCCGTACCGTTTAGGTCCGAAAACGGTCCAGGAAAGTTCATTGCTTAGCAACGGACTAAAATACTAGATTAGCGTATTTTGAGGCCTGAAGTTGCTCCGAGAAAGTGGGCATTCTTGAAGGATTTCAGAAAAATACTTTTAAATTGCATGGGGGCAGAGGTGTTGCAGAATATTTCTTCAATCTCAAGAGAGAGAATTCCAGCATTCTGTAATCAAATTTGATTTCAGAATTGGCAAATTCTGTGATGATCGTGGAGAAACATATTTGCCGTAAGGTTTTGTCACTTGAACTGAAATTATAAAACTATACACAAAATGCAGAAACTGTGTACATGTACATTATATAACCTTAGTAATAACACAATTTATTTCATCAAAAGACAAACACGAAGACAGACATGAAATATTTTATTGATAGCACCTTTCTTAATATATTTTATTAGACGATCGTTGTGTTTGAAATAATGCATTTAGGTTAAAAATAAACTTTATCATAAATTAGGCTTCCAGCAAAATGAGGTGATTTTTTTTATGTTTTGGTGTTAAAATTTGAGATGTGGATTTCTTGTGGTATCCTTGTTTGTCACCTATGCACATCCTGATTGAGCTTTTGGCAAATACCATATTCGAATGTTTTTTCTCTATTTCTTCCAAGCCCAGTTCCTAAATGTATTGTTTACTTCGGTACTCTTTCAATTTTGTGCAATACTGATTTGACAAAATTTCGTTTTAATCCAGTTTCTTTTCTAAACTTCAGTCTAGCGATAGTAGTTGTTCTGCTGGATACAGTTTTTATTTTTCCATAATAATCCCAGTTCTATGTGACATCAGACCCTCCTTTCTGTTTTGTGTATTATCTCCAAAGCCCTTTTATCTTCTTTCGATCTTCCTTTTTCTCCATTTCTCACCCCAAAATCTTCTAGTCTTAAAGTATTTTTCACAAGATTATGGAGCTCATAATCGGCACTTTCTTGTGAATGGCAGCAAAGATGAAAAACCAAATAATGAGGCAAACGTCCAACATGTATATTATTTCTGCCATGTATCACCCATTCCAATAGGGTCGTCGAAACAAAAGGAGCATTCCATTTTCCTCGATATATTTTCCTTTCAATCGTTAATGCATACTGATACTGTCTGATATAAGAATCATCGGCTGTGCATTATTCATAGGTTCAAGAGAAGCTTGCTTGATATACGGATATAATTGACAGGTTTTTTCCAAATCAACTGTCGGCTAGGATAAGCTGTTCATTGTCCATGCACCAGAAATCCTAAAGGTTTTCGAATTTTCATCATCACCCGATATCTCCAGAGACATCCTCATTGAAGTTTCATCCTGTTTCGTGATTTCAAAGACCGCTGGCCCATGACACTAGGTGGGTCGATTATCTACGAAGGTGTGCCCTTCAAGGGACATAAAGATTAAGTTGGATTATCAGGAAAAAGTGGTTTGTTGGATCGGTACCCAGTCGCCCTCCTCCCTGACGTCAATGAAGTCACCTTTCCTTTGAATACTGCCAAATTCGCCCACCCAAATTGTTTGCAGATTTTATAACATAAAATGATGGATCAAAAAGAAGGGTTTGACCAAAGGGCATTTCTTCGTTAATAATCTGTGAGGAATAGCGGTAAGTGCAACTTCCGGTCCGTATGCCGCCCTTGGGGACCGACTTAGACGTATGCAAATCAGCTAGAGCCCGGTTAATTTAGCTAGACCCGACTATTCCAATACATTTGTACAGCTGCTTCTATAATAACATTTTCAACACTGCGTTCAATGGGAAGTTGATTGAACAGGGATGGGGGCAACCGGGTACCGATCGAACAAACCACTTTTTTCCGAAAATACAACTTAATCTTCATATTCCTTGAAGGGCATACCTTCGTAGATAATCGACACTTCCAGTGTCATGTGCCAACGATCTATCATTCCATCACTGATAGCAAAGTGGCTTGACAGGTCCTGTGAGGTCAACTCTATCTACCATCTTCGAATCCAGCAAGGTCGTTGTAGCAGCTTCGTCAAATAAGGCATAAGTAGATATCTCACCTTTCGGACCTTTCAGTATAACGGGTGCCATTCTGAGCAAAACCTGGGTGCTTCGTGCTTGTAAATGGTTTATCAGTTCGGTTTCCATTCTAGAGTTTTCTCCTTGAGATTGATCTTGTCTTCTCTTTGTGGTATGTTTAGTAAGTGGAATTTTCCTCAATTTTCAATCACACATGTCGTTCTTCTCCAAAATTTGAAAACATTGTGCACTAGTTTCAAACAGTTGAAGCTCAAGTTCTCAGAAGTAACCAGTTTTCATTTATCGTCTACATGCAATGCTTTGAATTTCTCACAAGTATTCAAGCTGTGGATATTTTCTTTACAAAGATGACAGAATGGTTTTGTGGCATCATTACTTTTCATTGAAAAGAACATTTCGTTGTTTTTTTGTGCATAGGTTTCTCATCATCGGTTTTTGTTTCATATTTCAACAATATATCCATGAAAAAAGTGGCAGCTAGAGCAATCTGCCGAAACCATGTCAATATTATTTGAATTCATGACCGATTTACTCAATTCCAGTCTCAAATATTGTGGGAGTTTACTCACTACTTCACTTATGAGATGTGGATACATCATATTACCTATATTTTTCAACAATTCCATTGTAGAAACCAAATTCCCATCGACATTTGAACTTGGAAAGAAAGGCTCAAATTTTCTTTCCTTGTGAAATAATAACGAAATTATTAATTGAGGTCGTCCAAGGGTGACCTTCAAGGTTTCAATTATTCTTATCACATTTTTAGCAGATATCAAAAGACGATGAACAGCATTCTTTGCCTTACATTTGAGGCACTTTTGTAGTCGAACAAGATTCTCGGAATCTGCAAATAGATTAATCTTAGTCGTTTGATTGAAGTTATCAATGGAAATCGGCCAGTCCTCCGGATTTCCATCGAAAGTTGGTAAATTATGGTTTTGATGCCCTCTGGTCATTGTTTCACAAATTGTATTTAAATGTTCTAAATTGATGTGCACAGCATTTGAAGATTTGCATATTCTATCATCACTGTTTCCTAATACACCTTCTTCGACTATTTCCAATTATTGATCTTCTCTTTCAAAGACATTACTTCAATTACTCGAAGGCTTATGTCAAAATCGAAATATTCAGATTGTTCAAACTTCTCATTTCTTCTTGCAATTCGATCTCCTTTCTCATAAGTTCTTCTCCTATTTCTAGTTTACTTATACCAACTTCTGCTCGCTTTCTTTCTGATTCAAGTTGAATTTCTAAATACCTTCCTCGCGAACTTGATGATTTCTTCGAGTGGCTCTGTGATGAGAAATATGGGACTATGCATTACTTACGTGATTTTTGTCGTCGTCGTTCACTGTGGTCTGCTGAAGTCGATCATTTCCATCTCCATATCTCTCTGGTGGAATACCTTTGTTGGGTCTCTCGCTTCTTCTGATGAAACTTATGTCTTCAATAATTTCGAAGAACAATGTAATGAATCGTTAAGCAAAACTAGCAAGTGATTATTATTCATATATGGATACAACTAAAATGATAACGAAAGAAAACAAATAGTGTAAATGACAAAAACGTTATTTGTTCTACTACCGGAATCGTTTCTCATGGTACAACTACTAGTACGCCAAATTTGATGCTGCTATACATCCGATCCTTGCCTCAAAACCTTATTGCGATTGTACATGATTTAGTCAAACGCCTATCCATCTATGTATTAATATTATTTTTATTAGCTTTCAGCATTATGATGGCTTCTTCGTATTTCTGAAATAAGTGTTGAAGTGAGAAGGATTTTGCTCAACCGATACGTCATCTACGCAAATATAACCTTTACAAATATCAGTTTTTTAACACCATCCCATTGCCTTTAATTGCGCTTTTCCCATCTAGTAACGCTGTTACGGCTGTTGAACAAGACTAATCTGAATGTCGATCGAAGCCGTTGAAGACATTTAAACAAACAAAGAACTAACTCATTACGAGGCGTGAGGTAAAGTTCAGTCATGAACTGACACCTATCAGTCAGGCCCTTAGCAATGCAAATGTACCCAAGAAAACAATTAAGATCTGTTTCGGAGCTTGATAGAATAATACACACATTATGGTGGGCTTTAGATTCATCATGAGCCTCTGTAATTGAATTGTGGGTGCAGCATATCAAACACCAGTGACGTAGTTTCAATAATGAACAACCGATTCACAAGCAAGTATTATTCACGAAAACAGATCAAAATCAGATTGTTTCATGTGACACAATCGATGTAATTGCAGAATCATGAAACTCAAATATTATCTCATCTCATAGGCCTTTGATCGCATTGACCATGAAGTTCAACTGAATATATGAGAATATTTTGGGTTTGGTAGTGACGCAACACTATTTTTTAAATCTTATCCATACAACCGGCAGCAATATGTGAGCTACAATGGATTCATGTCTGGTGCATATCATGCTACGTCTGGGGTTCTCCAAGATTCAAACCTAGGACCACTACTCTTCTTATTATTAATAAATTACCAGTGTGAGGCTATTCAAGGTAGGAAACTTTGCTTTGCTGAAGATCTGAAAAATTTTTCAATAACTGTTTTACGATTGTGTTTTGATTACATCTGCTTTTTTTGTTAACCAGCTGTCGTCCCCTTACGAACGGAATCCCTCAGAAGTCGAAACTTGTGCGATCTGAGGATAAACGAGGTTTCACCTTTTCCGTTATTGCGATTCCTAGCACTTTCTCGGGCCATCAAAAAGATGTCTGCTGGGTTTTTTTAACTGGCAGCCAAAGTGATTGAAACATCGTCACTTCAACCACTCGGCTACATGAATGATTATATGAATGATTGTATAAGGCTGCAGGAACAACTTGAACTAGTTTAATCTTCGTGTGTAGTTGAATGCTACTGATTGTAAGGTTGTTAGCTACACTAGAAAAATGTCTACTATGTACTTTTCCTACAACAATGAGCAATCCAACCTGATAAGATGCGAATCAGTAAAAGATTTAGGGGTAATCTTTTCACTCGAAGTTAACCTTCAAAAATCACATCTGTCTTAAGGCATCTGCAGCAATGAAAACTTATTGCTCTATCGTGAGAAATTGAAAAAAATTTACAAATGTTCATGAATTGAAAATTTTATATTGTTTATTTGTTCGCTCATGGGAGTATGCATGTGTAATATTGTCAACGTATTACTGTTTTCATATAAACAGGGTTGAAAAAGTGCAACGCAAATTTTTCAGGTGGTTATCATTTCAAATTGACGGATTTTATCCAGATCCAGGGATTGAATATAGAATTTTATGTGAGGTATACAATTTTTGAATTACGAAGAAAATGTGCATCCATTGTTTTTTGCATAAACTTTTACACAACAAAATTGATAGTATTGAAATACTTGAACAAATAAACATCAATTTAACAATTTTTAATGCAAGACATTCAGAGACCTTCACAGCCGTATGCATAGTCAATCGCCAGCGACTCGCCAGAGTTTCGCCGTTCGCTACACAAGGATTATAATGCACAGTCGAGCTCCAAAAAAGTGACAACTACGCGATAAGTCACATTTTGGCGAAACGCTGGAGATGTTGCACTTTTTTGGAGCTCTACTGTGCACTATAGTTCTTGTGTAGCGAGTGGCGAAACTCTGGCGAGTCGCTGGAATTGACTATGCATACGGCTGTTAGACTTCCGACAGCCAGAACAAATATATTGTTCACAGCACCAATTTATGCCATGTGCCAAAACTTCAATAGAATATCAAGCTATTGCGATATTCACTTTGCTTCTGTTGCTAATATAATAATAAAGTTATAATTGTTATTATTATTATTATTATCACCTGATCATTTCGAATCACAAATCAAATATCAAAACGAATCTGCGATGAAATTAGAGAAAGATGGAGAATTTTTATAGTTATTTTTTTTCCTTTGGTGTTTTGGCATCGACTGCTATGGTCATTAGCCCTGCAAAGACAAACAAGTAGGAAGACCTAATATAAAACAGGGTTTAATAAATGTTTCTTAAATTATTTTTAAATTCATCTCGTAGTGAGTGCCCCTTAGGCGTATGTTCAACTTGGTTTTACCTGAATACTTTCTCTGTCTCGTAATCTGGGGGATTCACTTACTGACTCTGACTCCATTTCAATTTTTCAAACATATTTTGAAAGTAGAAGTACAGTACATTCTAATTTTTCTCTACAATGTTGCGAAATGGGTCAAAAATGCCAAACATGACTAATAACGGCCGAGCCCACGTAAGCGGTCGAGTAGTAGGAGAGACCGGGAGATGACGAGAAGCGTTTTATCACGTAATCCGTTCATTAGAAGAATTCGATGTTCCCATTGGAATATAATTATGAAAATTTTGAACTTCACACACATTGATATGAACAATCTCTGTGCACACTGTCACGAAGACACGTGTTACAATTCAGAAACTCAGTTGGAGGTTGAATGTACATCCGAGGATGATTATGATAGAACTACTTTCTTAAAAATTAAAAGTATTAATATAAATGTGGATGAAATGGACTTTCCGGACGAAGCTTTCGAAAAGAAGGAAAAAATATTGTAAATGAGAGAGAGAGAGAGAGAGAAAGAATATACTTTGTCATAAAAATGATCTTGTTGACAAAGTTCTACTTAACCTATAAAGTCACTTTGTACACACAAGGCGTGTTCCGTTTCATGCATTGAGGACATAATGCGCATATGACCGTTTCGTTTCCTACATTAAGAGCGCATTGACACGCCCACTTTTATATTCCCCTCTTTGGCCTTGAGACATCGAAGGTGCATGAACTACTGCCCGTTCGTCTAGCAGCGATGAATGCGATCCAAGTTAGATCTGTCAAACTCAAAAGTCAAAACAAAGTTTCTTGTCTGTGCTTTCACGTTGAAACAGAATCGTCAGAAACCGAATTTAAAGTTTAAATTTAATATTTGATGAAGTGTCAAGTATCGTGCATTATCACATTCACCTGATTTACCGTACAATGGAAGAAAAACTCGTCAATTCATTTAACATCATTCGTCGGTCTCATGCCAAAACCACGAATGTGCAATTTGTCATTTCGAATGAGAAGAGTTTTAAGAATATTCGTGCTTTATGCTTTGAAAGCCTAGTTTTCACATTTGCGAATTCACTCTCGTTCACAGTAGACAACCTGATAGCATTTTCGTGAGTTTGGCATTGAAAATTTTGGTAGAAAATTAGTATTTTACCTATTGAAGTCAAAACCCTGAAATTAGCATATTCGCGGTTTTGGCGTGGGACAGACGATATTATCCTCATAATTATCCCTTGTATCAGAATCTGAGCTACTCTCATTTTCACAAAGCTCGCTTCCTACTCTTGCCATTAACACTTTCGTTTTACTCATATTAATTTATTTACTAGATTAACAGATTTGTTTCAGTTACATAAGTATTTGGTTAACTGATAAAATGATAAATGTCAACATCTGCGGGAAACGGCATGCACCACGCAAGCAAAAATCGTTCCGATACAACCCACCAACGTCAATGTTAGTTGAAACGGAACGCTTGATTATGTCTGCAACAGTGATGCGATGAATACATGAAACGGAACACGCAAGGTATATTTGAAAAAATATATCAATTGTTCCAAAAAACATTTAAAATAATGGAGTAATGAATTATATTCTCGATTTTGTTTTGTTCATTTCAAGCAATCTGATGTCACTCCATGAAGCTAAAATATATTTAAAATATAATAATTTATTTTTATTTATTTATTTCGATATTTACAATATTTCATGGATATCTGACAGATTTAATTCGTGTTTGTATCGCTTGTGAACATTTGGATTGGCCTTATCTGTAATACGTTGATATTACTCATGCAGTTGAAATTGCTTTTTCATAAAATAACCCTTATAACTCGAATAAGATATAGGGAACCATCTTTCAGTCGGGGAGTTCCATTTGAAAAAAAAATACTTTCAGGGCTTTGAAAAAGATTTTTGTCCGCAATATAAAACTCACAATTGAATTGATAATCTCACTTTGACTGCCATCATGAATACTAGCTGAGGTGAAAATTTCAATAAATCAGTGTTGAAACTTTTAAAGATATGCATTTCTAAAGATACTGGTGCAAACTCAATATGTTTCACAAAAATCGTAATATCTTTGAAACGTTTGAGAATTACCTGTATTGGGACATTTCATATAAATTGTATCAAAATAATACATAGATTAAAAAATGTAATGAAATACATAGCGTTCCATTTGAAATAGAAAAATGTGTTCCCACTTCCGCTTCAATCGGAAGTGCTAGGCCACTGACGACAATTCAAATCGATTATTTATGTTAACTTATGTGAAGTTTCAATTTTTCAGAATTTCATGTCAACGGGAACATCGAATTATTCTAGTGAATGTGTTACGTGATAATACGCTTCCCTTCATCTCCCGGTCTCTCCTACTACTCGACCGCTTACGCAGGCTCGGCTGTTTTCAGTCATGTTTGCAAGCATTTTTCACTCATTTCGCAGCATTGTATAGTGCAAAATGAATATACGTTTCGTAATACTAAACTTCTACTTTCAAAATGTGTTTGAGAAATTGAAATCGGACTATCATCAGAATCACGCTGCAAGATAGTACAAAAAAAATCAAATTGGAATTGTGCCACATAACTTATGGTCCGACAGCGCCTATTTTCTACACACATAAAGTACACAAAGATTCAATACTTCCATGATAAGGGCCAACCTTGCAACTTGAAAAGTGGCGGAGTTTTGAATTTTTAAAAAAATCTCAAAATTATCCGAGCTCTTCCAGTTTTTCTCCGTTACTGGTAATCCGATCAACAACATTGCTGTATTAGTTTTCAGTGTATGAGCAAAACACAAAAAAATTGTTTTTTTTTTATTTAAATGTTTATAACAACTTAATAAATGGCAGTTGCGAGTTCAAAACATAACAGAATATAACTACAGACTGGCGTTCATGTAATGGCACAGTCGGTTTCCTACTAGTATTTTTGTTAAAAAATCACTTACATCGATTGGTTAAATGTTTATATCGGATGCCCTGTTTACAAGGGATACTAGATTAATAGATATCTTATCAGCAGTCATCACCTTCAAACTAAATCAAATTGTACTATTTAAAATGAGCATCACTCTCGCACGAGAATATATCTGATCTCTAACGTGTATCTCTTATGATGATATTTTATGCAAGGTAAACGTATCGGGAAACTCAGTACCCGGAAATCCACACGAATGATTTTTTCAGGAATATCTTTTTTGTTATTCATAGTCGAGACAAATGTGAATAATTTGGGACAAGGTGATCTTGAAAATATCATTATATGACTGTATGAGAGAGCACTGAAAATTGAGAAAATCGCATTTTGTCGAATTTTGAGCACGTTTTACTGGAAAACGGTGCATTTTGGAGAAAAACTTGTTAAGACCTTTTTTGTAGAGAATTTCATGGAGAACATTGAAGCATCATTCGTTTCTATAAAAAATTTTTTCGATTTTCCTCGGAAAATCGTCCATAACAATTTTCCGGGTGCTTTCACGGCTTATCACCATCGAAATTCGGATTCAGCGGGTCCAAATACATAACAATAGCTTGGGTGATCCCGTCGCACTTCATCGGCCACGAAAACCCTCCCTGCCACCGGACTAATTGTAGTATATCTGAAAAGTATTTTGATTTAATTCGAGATAGTTTGTATTTCTGATAGTTTGTTTTCGTGTTTTGTGGAGCACATTCTTCAGTATCAAGCATACAATATTTTCTATTTTGTGCTATTACCATATTGTTTTTTTGTCAGATTCAGGTTCTTTTTAGCATTTTATGAGAACACCCCAGGAAGCACATCATATCGGCTGAATCATGGTTCCATATTGAGCCAATATAGATGTATTGTAAATGAAAAAATAATATTGGTCCAGTATGGGTGAATATTCAAAAAACAATATTATATTATTAATATTGGCGGAATATTCGTTGAACCTGTTTTGAATGTAGATTGTAACATGTAATATTGGGTCAATATTGGTTGAATTATTTCTACCAATATCGATAATACAATATTGTCCCTATATTGTTTTCCACATCTTGAATAAATATTGCAATCCCAATATTCCAATTATATCGATTCTAGGGATGAAAAACTATATTGTATTTCCAAGTTTGTTAGCACATTGGTTGAATATAATTTCAACTATATTTAAAAAATTGTAATAACTTATATTGGGTCAATATTGGTTCGATGATATTTACCAATATCGATAAATCAGTTTGTCTTCATATTGTTGTCAACACCTAGAATAAATATCGCAATCCCAATATTTCCCTCATATCGATTCTAGGAATAAAAACTATATTGTATATCCAAGTGTGATTACACATTGGTGGAATATCTTTTCGCCAATATTCAACAAATCTTATTAATTAATATTGGGTCAATATTGGTATAATAATATTTACCGATATCATTAAAACAATAATGTCTCCATATTGTTTCCTACATCTACATTCGGATGAATTCTGAATATTGGCCGAATATTCAACGACACATATCAAAATTATATCATGATCAAACCTAGATAGAAATCCGCTAGGTGGCTCTACATATAGAACATCTTTTAAACCCTACGGATATATATTGAATACTTCCCATAACTTGTTTTCAAGACAGCTTACTCAGTGGTTATGGCGATCAAAAGGCAGACACTGGTGTTACATTGATCAGCTAAAAAACATTTAATAATTTACCAAAGCATATTCTTCCACTAATATATCCAAAAGATATTGTACCAATATCGATAAATGTCTAGAGGCCATTATTACTCTAAGAATATTTCACCAATACTACTTTTGAAATATCTAAACAATATTCGACCAATATCGCAAAATTTCGCACATTTCACATTATTCCTTGGAGTCATGAAAAACCTTTAGTTTGGGATCTTACCTGCGTGGACACTGTTGCTTTATCACACATCATGACGACTTCCAAAGTATTAGGTGGAGCTGCAGATTACGCGGAAAAAGAAAAGATTAAAAAATATTCCACTTTGAAGGACTATTATCTATTTTTTCCAGTAGCTATCGAAACTTACGGAGTTTTTGGTTCTTACGCTTCAGACTTGATACATCAAATTGGGAAAAAAATTTCAGGAATATCAGATGATTCCAGAGCGACAAAATTTTTGATTCAAAGAATCAGTATTGCGTTACAAAGGGGAAATGCTGCATCTGTTCTAGGTACTATTCCTACCTCCAAACGCCTAGATGAAATATTCATTTATCCCCAATATTCATATTCACCTTCTTCAAAAATCACTAATTATATTATGTCTTCATCAAAATCTATATGCAGCAGCCCGATTGTAAGTTCATTTGCATTCAGTTCCACCGACAAAGAAAATTTCAAACAATTTGAGAACGATTTGGATAATGTACTACAAGAAGATTCATTGACTACTCCAAAACTCACATGTTATGAACAAATTATGTCCAGCAACCTTAACTCAGGTTCGTTATCACGCCACAGTAACAGAGACAACCACTTCATTACAGACCACTCAGAAGAAGATGCTTGTGATTTAAGCAGCGAGAATAGGCCTGTGGTACATAGTACTACCAAAACAGTCGGTCTGAATGGATTGAAAAAAAATATTGGTAACGCTTGCTATATGAACACTGTCATCCAGTGTTTGTCAAATACTGAATGGTTACTGGAATATCTGAAGAAGGATGCTTATACAAGAGATATTAACTCCAAATTATCAAAAATGAAGGGAGCTTTGATCAAAGCATTTGCGGAAGTGATAAAGGAACTGTGGTCAGAAGATGCGTCGGATCGAGTTGTTAATACAGTCTCTTTGAAAAGTGAAATCCAAAGATTTGCACCGCGTTTCTTCAGTTATGACCAACAAGATGCCCAGGAGTTTTTACGATATCTACTGGAGGGACTACTAGAAGACGTGAATGCAATAACGGATAAGCCCAACTTCATTTCGGCCGAGATTGTCCCTAAATTTAATACTTGTGATGAGTCCAGAGAGTCATGGTCTAGATATTTGGGAATGGACAACTCCAAGATAGTAGATAACTTTGTTGGACAGCTGAAATCAACATTGAAATGTACACAGTCACTTTCGATACATTCTGGGACCTTTCTCTTCCGATATCAAAAAGAACAGGCCAACTTAGACTCTCGCAATATTTAGATTCATTCACTAGGGAAGAAACAATGGATGGTGATGAGAAACCGACATGTTTAAACTGCAAAAGAAAGAGGAAATGCACAAAGTCTCTATTGATTCAGAAATTTTCCAAAATTTTAGTTATCCATTTATAAAGATTCTATCAAACACAAAGATTTAGAGGAAAATTGAATATAACCATTGATTTTCCTTTGGAAGGTTTAGATTTGAGCAACTACACTGCAGACAATGTAGCCCCTTGTCGCTATAACTTGTACGCAGTGACGAATCACAGCGGGACTACCAATAGCGGACACTACACTGCTTACTGTGGGCATCCGTATACAGACACATGGCACGAATACAACGATTCCGTAGTTTCACCGATTCATTCAAATTCCCTTGTCAGCGGAAAGGCATATATACTCTTCTATGAGCAGGAAGACACTTCATCACATGTTCGAAATTATACTTAGTTTTATTTTATGAATATTATTATTGTATTTTTTATTATATATTAAACTTTCACATCTCGACAATATAACCTTCGAATATTCTGCCAATATTATCAGAATATTGTATTAGCGATATTGAGGCCAATATTGCTTCGACAATATATCTCCTTGCTTAACAACCAATCAGTCTATTTCAAATTTTGAAATTCATCCAATAGAATCGGAATTGCAGTGAAAATATAGCTTGTCGCTGTATTTTCACGGTGATAAACCTGCTTAGTTTTTGTTTTACTAGCTGTCAAGTGAAAATAATGATTTAAATTATAAACGTCAAATCTCTGTGTTTTGACTAGTTATATTTCTTAATCAATATGAGCGATCGTTGGGGACAAATGGCTATTGGTATCATAGATGAAGCAGTGGAAAAGAGTATTCCGTTGAATACGGCTAGAAATAAAGAATCAATTACCAGGCAATTCAACAATTTTTGCACAAACAGGGGTTATATTGTCAATGCCAATACCACAATTGTGGAGCTGGCTGATATTTTGAAAGATTATGCCTGTAATATGAACCCAATTTTTCTCTTTAGCTGTTAGATTTTGATTTCTGTGAATTACTTCAAATTAAAACGGTGACACGATTTTTCTTTATTTCAAATGGATATATTGTCGTCCTAAATATAATTCGTGGTATGATTAATAACCTAAAATTTTTTGGAATATCAATTCATTGGCAATCCCAATGCAAGAAAATACAACTAGTCCTGCGGACTCGTTGTATTTTCAGCTTTGGGATTGCAATTCATTAATATTCCAAAAAATTATCGGTAATAATCATCCCACTTATTATATTACCCCTGAGAATATTTCGCAAATATTATTCAGGTAATATTGGACCAATGTCGCCGAATGTTCACATTTTTCTTCTCGCCAATATTGCATTTCAAATATTTCGCCAATATGTTCACAATATTGTACAAATATTTTACCAATATAGGTGTGCTACTTGGGAATAGATTTTATTGGTCTAGAGTGGGTACACATACAGAAGTACAGTTTCAAACATAGCTCGAGAACAAAAGGCAGAGTTTGGTCTAATCAGTAAGTTGAATTACCGAGGAGACGCGCTCTTCCACTCAACCTGTAGTATCAAGTGAATACCATTACGGTTCCATTATAGGTCCAGCAGAGGTACATGGTATATTTGTCATGTCCAGTGTATGTCCATTTTGGTTCAATGTTTGTCTATTCTTATAGAGCAAGATCCCAGGGCCGTCAGACATTACTTATTTTTAAACAAACGAAATGTGTACGATTGAGTAGTGT
This sequence comes from Chrysolina oricalcia, assembly GCA_944452925.2. Classification (NCBI taxonomy): domain Eukaryota; kingdom Metazoa; phylum Arthropoda; class Insecta; order Coleoptera; family Chrysomelidae; genus Chrysolina; species Chrysolina oricalcia. The sequence goes on from OX101816.2 coordinate 15,872,437, forward strand.
TAGTATGTACTATGTTCGCATGCATACCTGCTAGCTTGTCCAGATGACCATTCTTCAGATATTAGGGAATCAATGGAATCAAGTCTACAGACATGTTTCTATAACCCATGGTGGATCAGTGGACAGAGTATCTGGCTACCAACCCGGAGCTCCGATTTCAAATCTCGTCTGCAACATTTTTTTTTTTTTTTTTATCCCAGCAGACGCATCACACTAGGTTAAGCCATCTCGGTTGGAAACGGCTTTGACTCTGAGGGATTTTTGTTCAAATAGAAGTTTAAAAGAAAACAGAATTTTGGTAAATAAAAGATTTTGTTAAGATTTCCTTATGAGTAAAATCCCAGGGTCTTCAGACATAACTTATTTTTGAAAAGATGAAGACTTATGTTCTGAGTGGTGTCTCATGTACTTTTAATACCTGCGTGCTTGTGGAGATCGCTCTGTGACACCTGGGCAGGTACCTAACTTGAATCTGTATGGCTGATTTTTATATATATATTTTGTAGAATATTACTCATAAGTAATTAAAAAATTGTCAGACGCTTTCCATAGACCAGAACTTTTGTCAAACGCTTTAAAGCTACACAAATTATTCAACAAATTATACATAAAAATCAGCCACACAAATTTAAGTTAAGTAACTCTTAGTTTTAGTTACCTTTCTCACCTGGTACCTGCCCAGGTGTCACAGAGCGAACTCCACAAGCACGCAAGTATTAAAAGTACATGAGACACCACTCAGAACCTAAGTCTTCATCTTTTTGAAAATAAGTTACGTCTGAAGGCCCTGGGATTTTACTCATAAGGAAATAGAAAAGAAAACTGTAGGTCACAATGAGCTTATGACAAGCAAGAGGCATAAGATGTCCGGAGGACTGCTCACTGCTAATATCCTATACAATAGGAAAGTTGGGTCGAAAATCCATCAGAAAACAACTACTTTCCTGGCTAATGCCACGACGAACATTGAATTACATCTGATGAAATTTCCGTGCAGAGTTCCTACAAGGTTCTCTCTGCAATTGCTTGGTTGCATGGGAATGTTCATCGAAACATTCGGACCACCTATATATCGATTTCGGAGTGTTGCTCCTCATCAGTATAGGGTAGGTCTAGCAGTCAATAACTAATGACTGCAACGAATGAATCGACGACCAAACCCATTTAAAGACCGAAACTGAGATCGCGCCCGCACAGTGGATTAATTCCAAACTGCGAGCGCCATCTCAGTGCCGGAAGCCCAACCAAAGCAATACCCATGACCACGATCGTCAAGACCGTATATAAACAGAAAAGAAAACTGTAGGTCACAATGAGCTTATGACAAGCAAGAGGCATAAGATGTCCGGAGGACTGCTCACTGCTAATATCCTATACAATAGGAAAGTTGGGTCGAAAATCCATCAGAAAACAACTACTTTCCTGGCTAATGCCACGACGAACATTGAATTACATCTGATGAAATTTCCGTGCAGAGTTCCTACAAGGTTCTCTCTGCAATTGCTTGGTTGCATGGGAATGTTCATCATGTTTCGATGAACATTCCCATGCAACCAAGCAATTGCAGAGAGAACCTTGTAGGAACTCTGCACGGAAATTTCATCAGATGTAATTCAATGTTCGTCGTGGCATTAGCCAGGAAAGTAGTTGTTTTCTGATGGATTTTCGACCCAACTTTCCTATTGTATAGGATATTAGCAGTGAGCAGTCCTCCGGACATCTTATGCCTCTTGCTTGTCATAAGCTCATTGTGACCTACAGTTTTCTTTTCTGTTTATATACGGTCTTGACGATCGTGGTCATGGGTATTGCTTTGGTTGGGCTTCCGGCACTGAGATGGCGCTCGCAGTTTGGAATTAATCCACTGTGCGGGCGCGATCTCAGTTTCGGTCTTTAAATGGGTTTGGTCGTCGATTCATTCGTTGCAGTCATTAGTTATTGACTGCTAGACCTACCCTATACTGATGAGGAGCAACACTCCGAAATCGATATATAGGTGGTCCGAATGTTTCGATGAACATTCCCATGCAACCAAGCAATTGCAGAGAGAACCTTGTAGGAACTCTGCACGGAAATTTCATCAGATGTAATTCAATGTTCGTCGTGGCATTAGCCAGGAAAGTAGTTGTTTTCTGATGGATTTTCGACCCAACTTTCCTATTGTATAGGATATTAGCAGTGAGCAGTCCTCCGGACATCTTATGCCTCTTGCTTGTCATAAGGAAATCTTAACGAAATCTTTTATTTACCAAAATTCTGTTTTCTTTTAAATTTCTTTTTGAACAAAAATCCTCCCAGAGTCGAAGCCGTTTCCAACCAAGATGGCTAACCTTAGTGTGATGCGTCTTCTGGGTTTAAAAAAAAGAAAAAAAAATAGTTGCAGACGAGATTTGAACTCGGAGCTCCCGGGTCGTAGCCAGATACTCTGTCCACTGATCCACCATGGGTTATAGAAGTATTTCTGAAAACTGGCAATTCAACTAAGTGAGTAGTGTTTTCACGTACCTGATTCCCTATATCTGAAGAATGGTCATCTGGACAAGCTAGCAGGTAGGCATGCGAACATAGTACATACTAACACTACTCAATCGTACACATTTCGTTCGTTTAAAAATAAGTAATGTCTGACGGCCCCGGGATCTTGGACTATTAGTACAAACTGGACATCCACTGAACATCCAATTCCGTGGAAAATAGAGATCTCATAGATATCCATAGGATACCCATCTGTACAGAATGGACGTTCAATGGATATTCGTTATGTCCGTTGTGGACATCCATTGTATGTTTCCCTAAGCAATCGGTTCTGTTTTGCTGTCTAAAGAAATAGCTTGGCAAATCCTCTTACCAAATATCTGAAAGATTTTCCATCTCCTGTGATACCGTTTATACCTTCATTCCATCATACTAACTTTTATGGCAATCAAGCCATATTGATGTTTGTCGTTTACATTTTTCCAGTTCGTACCTGAGATCATCCATCCTTTCGAGTTCCGCCACTGTTCCGACAACAACGTCAAGAGACCCGACCAGGTGGCCTCCAAGCAGCGGCCGTCGAGAGGAGAGGTGCGATTTGCCCGCGAGCTTAATGTTCTGATCTAGAAAGCTAATCTTCGCGCCGGCTAACAAGTTGTCTGTCAACGGCCACCATAACACCACTCGCTGACCGGCAAATACTTCTGCTCTGGGGCATAAATCATAGCATTCTCGACGCTTTACCAGTTTTATCACCTGACGTGAGTGTTGAGCATTGAAAAATGAAACGTATTTTACCGAAGAACAGTCCAATTGAAGATGTTGGCGGATTTGAGATTGAAAATTTGGGAATGCAATATGCTTCAACTGTAAATGGAGTGCATACGAGTGTGTTGGTGAAGGTTTCAGTATTTTTCTAGTTTTTGAATTTCAGTTCGAAAAATTTGGTACAGTAGGTAAACAACACAAACAATCTGAAGGTATGCTCAATTTATCAATTGCTGCCTCTCTTTTGGCATTGGGTCGAGTGATATTGAGGACGAGTATTTCATGAACACCATACAATCATCCATATACTCGTTCATATACGTTTTAATATTTAATTCAACCCGTACTTTAACAACCATCATGTAGTAGAAGATAACTCAAAACGAGTCATTTCAATTTTAAGCGACTGAGTTATGTCAAACTTTGACACTTATACAGACAAAAGAGAGCAGCGAATATTTCTTTGTTTACATGAATAGCCGTGTTTACCTAAATAGCCGCTCGTATCACACATCGTGTGACTTCAATCATGGAATTTTATTGATGCAGCCGTGTGTGAATGAAATAATCACCCTAGAGCAAGAATTATTTCCGGAAATTTTCTTGAAGTGCGAATTTTCTTAAAAAATTCGCAACCGAGGAAAATTTCCGGAATATTAATTCATGCTCGCGGGAGATTCGGCAAGAAAATTTTATACCAATACTTTTTTAATATAGAAATTATATTGGTGACATACTTAGGTGACATATTATTATCCATAGTAGGACGTTGTTAAGGCTTTGTCTCACAACAGCGAATTGCGAATTATTTTTTTTGTGGATTTGATATCATCGGTTGAAAATACACAAACAGTAACATTTTGTGTATTTTCAACCAATGAGTGTTGCATAAAATGGCCATGATGATGAGTTTTTTGACGTTTTGCATGACAAGTTTCAAAGTCAGTAGGAATGTGTTTTGTGTTCAAAAGTATAGTCGCTTGTAGTCGCGTTTTATCTGTTATGTTCATCAGATACAAAATTTAAATGTCGCGTTTTGGTACAGAAATTTGTGAGACGATAAGAAAAGAGGTGGATAAATTAATTCCAGATAATACAAAAAAAATCAAAGACAATGATATGGAATCAATTTCTTGAATTTTGCAAAGAAAGAAAATACAACATCGAGGCATCAACTTCTGTCGAAGACTTGAATAGAATTTTAGAAGATTAGGGCTTCAACATGAAAAAAAGAAATTCAGAAGGTTATAAAGAGTCTGTTGTGAAGGTAGGAGAAAATTTCCTGGAGATTACTATTTATTTTAAGCAAGAAAGTTTGTTATTATTTCAGGTTATGTGGAATTCTGCAGCCAAGCAGCTCCAAGAAATGTGCTTTGACAAATTTCGACTCAAACTTAACACATTTTCCGAAGTCGAATTTGTAGCAGCAAGAGCTGCATGGGATGCGAAACGAAGAAGCCTACAAAGAGACCCAACAAAAAGGAAGTGCAGCTGCCCTTACCAATGATGAATACACAGAAATAGTTAAAATATGGAATGAAAATGAACCTGTGAGTCTACAGCGAAAATTGTTTCACATTATTTCACGCGAACTAGCCTGGAGAGGCGGTGAAGTGGTTACAGCAAAGGTAGACCATTTTTTTCGGGAATTAGACCACGATGGAAATTTTACTGGAAGGATTGAATACAATCCCGTTTTTACGAAAACCACTAAAGGTGGTTCAAAGAAACTGGCTGACAGTAAGTGGCTAGTAAGAAACATTAGAAATATTGACGAGTGTCCCATACGAATATTTAACAAATATATGGAAAATCGTGGGGACCTAATAATAGATAGATTGTTTGTAACTCCTGATCCGAAATGGAACGCACAGCTTTTGAACAGATAGTATAATAATAGTCCTGTTAGTAAAAATACAATATATTCTTGGTTAAAGGAATCCGCATCTAAAATAAGAATTGATACAAAAAAAATAAGATCACAAATCATTCAGCAAGGGCTGCAGCAGTATCAAACTTGGCAAAAAATGGTGTACAGGAAGAGCAACTTATTAAGATTACCGGACACAGTAATCCCCTGTCCATAAAACCATATCTTCAGATAGATGTTGAGCATCATAAAAATATAATTCAGGCCATGAGAGGTGATCATTCAGTGGAAAACAACCAAAATACGTCAGTAATAACGTCAGAAATCAACCAGTGCCAACAGACAGCCAGTGTAGTAATATTGTTTATAATAGCTGTGTATTTAATACAAATAATCATTACAATAATGAAAATAAAAATTAAACTTAAGTTTGTTTCGTGTAAGTTCAATGTTCCTAATTTGTATTATTAAATAAAGTATCTTTTCAATAATTTGTTTTTATTTGTATATATTTTTATAGTTCTACTTTTTCCCCCGTGCTTTAGTATGTTGGTAACGTTATAAAAAATACATAAAAATCACGATAATGTGCTTATACGACTTAATTTTGAATTACTAGAGGAAAAAGAAAAAGGGTCTACTATCCATATAGCTAACATACTGATCTATGCATACTACGTTACCAAAAGATTAAAAGAAACAAATTCATTCAACTTTCCAAAATGTCAATATATAAAAAGCAATGAAAATAGTTTCATTACCAATTTATTTTGGGTGCCCTGAGCTCTAGTAAAATGTAGTTTAAATAATTAAATAAAATATATAATATTTTATCCATATCACACAATTTTATAGAACTAGAGGAAAGGGAATAAAATTTATCTAGGTATGGGTATACCTACTTCTTTCGCGGATTTGATATCAAATATTTTAATTTCCCTATGCTCTAGTGAAATGTGGTTTGAATAATTGAACAAAGAAGCAAATTTTAAAGAGAAACATTCTCAATTGAAAATTGAATCAATACATGACTCCTCTGGAAATGGAAAAACCCTACGATAAAATTGAAGTTACTTTTTTGTAATATCTAACAGAAAACAACTACTTCCCCGGCAAAAGCCACGCTGGACATTGAACTACATCTGATAGATATTGGGAAAGACCCTATATAACTTGAGAGAAAAAAGTGAAAATTTGTATTTTCATTCAGATAGTTGATTATTTATTAAATGTCCAGTTTCCATTGGAGATTCTAATCTATGAATGAGATAAGGGAAAATGTTATTCAGAAGTATCACTCACAGAAAATCGCTCATTCCATTGATGCGTGAGTTGCATCTCTTTCGCTAGGCCTCCAATACATTTTGGTCGACAAAAATCTATTTCACTCTTCTAAGATCATCAGGGAGGTCGGAAAAATTGGAAAACATACTCTTCAGAAGCAATTTCACACTGTAATGAAGAATTGTAGGAGTATTTCTTGTGCGGTGAAACTTTGAAAATATTTTTCTGACATAAAACCTATCATGGGTATGGCATGTTGATGTAGTTCAATGTCCAGCGTGGCTTTTGCCGGGGAAGTAGTTGTTTTCTGTTAGATATTTCAAAAAAGTAACTTCAATTTTATCGTAGGGTTTTCCATTTCCAGAGGAGTCATGTATTGATTCAATTTTCAATTGAGAATGTTTCTCTTTAAAACATGAATACCTTCCAAGAGAGGTTATCTTGTACGATGGAAAACAGCGACTAAATTCTAACTTTCAGTCGCAGATGATTCCACAACTGACTTTATGAACATCCTGTTCATATTTTCAATGAAATCAAAAGAAGCAAATATTCTACCAAAATCACATAATTTTATAGTACTAGAGGAAAGGGAAAAAAAAGGTAAGGTCTACTTTTATCGGATGCTAATGAATTGCATCGGCGGCACCTTCATTTATTAATCTCGGATTTGTTGTCAAATATTGTAATTTCCCTATGCTCTATTAAAATGTGGTTTAAATAATTAAATAAAGCAGCAAATATTCTACCAAAATCACATAATTTTATAGTACTAGAGGAAAGGGAAAAAAGGTGAGGTCTACTTTTATCGGACGCTAATGAATTACATCGGCGGCACCTTAATTTATTAATCTCGGATTTGTTGTCAAATATTGTAATTTTCCTATGCTCTATTAAAATGTGGTTTAAATAATTAAAGAAACGTGCAAATATTCTACCAAAATCACATGATTTTATAGTACTAGAGGAAAGAGACAAAAAATTAAGGTCTACTTCTATCGGACGCTAAAGAATTACATCGGCGACACCTTCATTTATTAACCTCGGATTTGATGTCAAATATTGTAATTTCCTTATGCTGTAGTAAAACAAGGTTTAAATAATAATAAATATAAGTCTTTATACTTTTCCTAATTTTATACTACTAGAAACAAGGGAAATTATTAAAAGAATTAAAAATAATAACGAATACAAAATAAATGATAATTTTACGAGTTATAAAATTAATCAAACTTGCCTATATGTAGTGACAGTGATAAGTTCCTTATGTCTATGATTTCTCACAATTAATTGCATTGATAACACTTGGGTGTCGTAAAATAAAGATAACTAATTAAATATTTATTAATTAATTGAATGGCGACACTTACAATCTTTGTTCCTTTTATACAGAATGTGAGCATATTTAAATTTATCATAAAACTGTAAAGTATTTAACTGATTTGGTGAAAAATTCTGGTTTAAAACCTGAACAAGAAGATCTATTTAAGAACATGAGCTTTACTCTTTGTGAAACTATACCATATTTCACCCATAAATCCTGTGTGGAAATGAACAAAATGGTGTCGAAGTATTACTATTATTTCATGAAGCATAGACATTTAATGGATAAAAACAACGGACGTGGAAAAGCAATTTCTAATACATTTGAAATTTGTAACAGATAATAACATGTACCTATTAATTAAGTTATAAATAAATATCAATCAAAAATATTATACGCCACTGTGTTTATGACAGCTGTCAAGCCAGAGGGAAATTTTCACTTATTAATTTTCCTCTACGCAGGGAAATTTCCGAAGAAATTAGATTATTGTTATAGCAACATGTCAAAATGCAGGCATCTGATTGGCTAAAATTAGCTGGTATAAAATTTTCAATAAAATTCGCGATTGCTTTCACTCTCGTGGTCCGTTTGAGGAACTATTATGCACTTTGTATTCTTATCCATATTTCGTTTTTCTTTTTGATGGATTTTATGCTGTTCCATAATGTCTTTGTATATGTAGAAAAATTAAAGAGAAGGTAGTTTCCTAAACTTATGCATCGAAATAATTCAACTGAAAACTGTGCTCACTTTTTTATGATATACTGGATAATTAATAAAGATTAGTAAGAAATATGTTATCAATGAGAGGCTGAATTGGTTTCAGAAAATAATCTAAGCTGTTTGGCACGTTTCAATAATACCAGGAACAAGTACCCCCTATCCCCTATCCGATTAAAAATACTAGGGGTTGATGTACCCCTATTTTCGAACCACCCTGTATATAAAAAAATGTCAGTAAACTTCGATCGAGGTTGAGGAAGTTCATCCAGGTTCAATTGGATCTTTAATTCTCATGAACGAACTTCAAGTCAAGTCAAGTATTTATTAATCCATTAAAACGAGCTTACAAAAGCAATTGGACAAGTCAGTATCAGGTACATATCAAATACAAATATATAACAAAACACATTCAGAACTAACAAAAAAGTATTAAAACAATCGAGTGACTAAGCAGAACAGCAATGCACATACAATGTACATATTTAAAAAATAACATAACAAAAACATTTTTCGAAGAAGACAGAAATCTTTGGGAGATCGTTTGCTAACGAACTGTCGTTACCGACCGATGATGAACCCTTTACTCCCATAAACACCTAACTATGTAGGCTTATTATGGCAAGAACCTGTCAGAAAACAACTACTCCCCTGGCTAAGACCACGACGGGTATTGAATTCTGCTGGTTGGTCATAGAGGGCACTTGCAATTGCGTCCTCTTATGTTTTGAGGAATGTTGCACAAGTAGCTGTTAGATTTAATTCAATACCCGTCGTGGTCTTAGCCAGGGGAGTAGTTGTTTTCTGACAGGTTCTTGCTATAATAAGCCTACATAGTTAGGTGATTATGGGAGTAAAGGGTTCATCATCGGTCGGTATCGACTGTTCGTTAAAAAACATTTTTAACTAACAAAATGCATTAAAACAATCTGAGTTAGTACAAAGCAAAAAATACAAAACATTTTACTATTGTTGGTAAGAAAAAAACTCATCGATTGTGTAGGGGCTAATTTGAAAAAGTAACTGTTTTATTTTATATCTGAATTCTTGTTCCTTGGTAATATTTTTAAAAAACTCCGGAAGTGCATTATATAGTCTCAGGCCCAAAATCTCGAACGACTTATGACATAGAGATAAACGTGATTTGGTTATATGGAAATCATTTCTGACACGAGTGTTACAACCATGAAGAGATTTGTTTTGTTTAAAAACTTATTTTTTTTATGAATGTACAACAGAACTTCCAGAATGTAGAGACCTGAAAGGGGCAAAATATTTAATTTTTTAAATAATGTTCTACACGATGTTGTTCGTGATGCGTTTGCAATAGTTCTGATAATTCTCTTTTGCGTCATGAAAACACCGTGTGCAGCTGAAGAATTACCCCATACGATCAGCCCATAGCTAAGTCTTGATTATATCTGCCCGTGGTAATATAAAAGAAGACCAGAGTTGTCTAGAATTCTCTTCAGGTTTCTTAGCAGGTAACACTGCTTATTGAGTACTTTAATGAGATTATCGCAGTGCTGACGGAAATTGAGATTGCTGTCTAGAAAAATCCCAAGAAACTTTATACTGTCACACATTTCTATCTCACCACCGCATATTTTAATATTAATGTCTACCATGTTAGTATTTTGGGCAGTATGAAAAGATACTGCTTTCGTTTTAGAAACGTTTAAAAACAATAAGTTTTCACTGAACCAATTTTGCAGGCAATCAACGTCAGAACTGATGTTCTGTTGCAGTTCAATCAAATATTTTGATTCAAATAGGAGTGAAGAATCATCAGCATACAAACAAGTGAAAGAATTTTGCAATACAGACGGCAACTCATTGATATAGAGAATGAATAGGATCGGCCCTAAGACTGATCCTTGAGGAACACCTATGTCAATAATTAACTGATCAGAAAAAAAAGTTTCGTCATAATTCTCATTCGAATATTGTATTTTGACAGTCTGGGTACGATTTGAAAAATATGATACGAACCATTCATGCAGAATACCTCTAATTCCAATCTTATACAGTTTATCCAGAAGATTTCCATGTTGTACGCAGTCAAAGGCCCGACTGAGGTCACAAAAGATCCCAGTGGGATTCTCGCCTGCTTCAACTGACTGTAGAAGATTCGAATAAAAAGAAATAATTGCCGTTGTGGTGGAATGATTCGATCGAAATCCGTGTTGGTTCTTAGTTAGAATATTATTTATATTCAGAAATTTATGCAGAAATTCCAACATTATATATTCGAATACCTTTGACAGTGATGGGGAGATAGCAATAGGACGATAATTTTCCAGGTTATGAGTATTCCCTTTTTTTAGGATTGGGGAAACTATAGAATGTTTCAGTCGCGGAGGAAACTGTCCTCTCTGAAAAGATGTATTTATGTGACTTAGGGGCGCTACAATGTAGGGTGCAATCTTTTTAATCACGTGCCCAGAGATGCCGTCTGGTCCACATGAATGTTTATTTTTTATTTTGTCCCTGATAACTTTCAGTACATCATCTTCACTGACATATGTAATGAACATACTATTTTTAATACTTGCTGATAAATTAGTCCTCAAGGGGTTATTTTCAGTTTTAGATATTTTGTCAACAATATCATGTGATGCATTCACGAAAAAGTTATTGAAAATATTAGCGATATCGAGTGGATCTTCTACAGAACCATTATTACTGTCTATGGTTATATTACTTTTCTTTGAGGTTTTTCCTGATAACTCGTTGACAACGGACCACGTGATCCTATTCACATTTCCTGAAGAGTAAATTTTATTTTGATAATATAGACTTTTAGTTTTTCTAACGAGCGTTTAATGTTGTTTTTTTTGTGTTTGGTAGAATTCTTTCAGTGTGGGATTAGTCATTACCTGCTGGTACAATTCTTTAAGATTTTTACGTGATATTTTAATTTCGGTGCTAACCTATTCAGTTCCGGTGATTTTATTTTGGTTTTTCTTAATAGGTCTAATTGGACATTCAGAATTAAAATGTGGTTTAAAATTAATCGAATTGGATTTTTCTTTGTTCACCCTATTGTAGAGCACAAAACGTGAAAATGTAATGGATACGGGATCCAGATGACATTGTACCATCATTCAGGCATGTTATTCCGTAAAAAGGGGGCGTTTTGTCAATTCTCGGAGTTAAAAATTCTGAGCAGAAAGCTTCACTCAAACATTTTTGACACCCTGTATCTCAAAAACTAGTCAGCCGATTTTTTTGTGCCTGTGGAAACTTTTGCCGAGGAAGTCGAAATCTACAACATACCAAAAATTCAGGGAATTTAACCGAAAGCCATTTTCCATAAGGAAAGTGCGGGGTCCTTTGACCTGCTTTTTCGATTCCTCATATTGTTTTCTGGAAGGAAGATATTAAGGGTGGGAAGTTTTCAAATTGACAACCTGTATATAACATTTAATAAAATGATATGCAGGTCAATACATTACAGTATAGTGTGTGCTGTCGGAAATAATACTTCCAAATTTTTAAACGAATACATTTTTACAAATGAGGCATGAAATGAGTCTTCTACAAATGTAGAAGTTCTTAATTTTTTAATTAAGGAATAATCAATCCATTTTTTGTAATAAGTTGCAGTTATGATAAGTATAAGATTTTAAACGTGAGATAATTTAATAACCGTACCGATTGAAATAGTTCTGGTGACTTATTTTTATACATCTGATAGCTTGAATAATCTGATTCCACAAGTGAAATCTGTATTTTCATTCATAAAAAAACCTGTTTTGTGTGTGGTGCCACTTAACAGCCATAATAGGCAGAGGTGGAAGTATCGGATATATTACAGTAGAATGTTTGTATATTAATATTTATAGAGTGACTTAGCCAACGTTAACATAGGTGATGGGTTAAATACCTGAGGTGTGGCCACTACACTGTGCATTCGGATGAATGGCAGCAACATCTTCAGAATAGTTGTTTATAATACAGGGAACTATAAAACAATTTCAGACACAAATAATAATTATGTGCGCAAGTCACTGCGGCTTCAACAGTGGTATAGGCATCAAATTTGTATAAAAATATGTGTCAATTTTCTTCTCGTTGAAGAAAAATTGTTTTTCAATTCTTTGAATTTATTCCAATCAGGCTGAGACAAAAAGCTGAACTATGTAATTAGAAAATGCATCTATTAATATTGGATTTCCAATGAGTGGGGCGGGGGGAATTCTTGGGCTCGCACATTGAAATGTAGAGCCCGCGCCTTCTCTAGGTCGTACAAGTCTCTTGAATGGTGCAACAGGTTTACAGAAAGAATTAATTTTGAATGGGTTATAATTAAAAATAGTTATTTATGGTACTAGTATGTTATGTTGAAAATAAGTCACGCGTGGTATAAATTCTCAAGTGACTTAGGAAACATAACACACGAGTGGCATACAATGTTTTATACAACAAGTGGAAGAAATCGTATTTTTATGAGATAATAATTAATCAGTTTTGTGATCAAATCAAAGCGACTTGCGTCTCAGTACCATAGAAATATATATTATATACTTACTATAGAATGCTAATCCCGCCAATTTTCACGGCGAAAAGCATACCGCGTATGCAACTCGTTTACGATGTGCGCATGCGCGTCATCAGTGTAGTTTGGGTAGATCGTTGCCAAGTTTGAAAATAATTTGGGTTCCAATTCAGTTTTTTGTTATGAGGCAATACAACACATGTCATTTGAAAGAGAAATTTGACAGCGCATTTAGGACTTTTTAAAACCGAAAAGAACCTTTCAGAGATAGATTACTCCGAATTTTAGGAGCGAAAGAAATTTATTTAAAACAATAATGTACCCTGTGCTACTGTAATTATAATGACCGTGCAACAGTGCGTTTTCATCAACGGGAAGACTTGTCACTGAAGATCTGTCACTCTTGTCAGAGACAGAGTCGGTTTTTAGCATTTCAGATTTTCTCTTGTCGTTTTGTGTCATTCGTTGTCATTGGTTATTCTTTCATCTTTTGAATTTGCATTAATCTGGTTCCTTTAAAGACAATTTCTAATAAATCCGTTTCTTCCTAAAAATAAACAATGAACTGTTTAGTATTGTGTAAAGGAAAAAAACCTGAAATAAATCATTTTTGGTAGAAAATGATATTTTGTATGTACCTATATGCTTTGCTCAAAATGCTTAAATATTATTTTAGCTTGACAAAAAGGGCATGATTTTTGGTTAATGTTTTCAAGAAGAGACCCGAGCAGAACATTTGAGTGAGAAAATTGTAATTTGTGGCAGACATTTTCCTCATGAAGATTCATGTGAAAACGACAATAGAAAAATTTTAAACCTAGTGCAGTACCAATACTGTGTCTGCATAAGCATGCATGGCGAATGATACAACTTTCTACCACACCGCTTATATTATGAGTTCTAGATTCCTACAAAAAGTACTAAACATACACAGAATCGCCTCAGAAAATTAATGTCAAAATGCTTTTCTTGCTTGCTTTTCTTTGATGGTAAGGAAAATGCTTCTGGCCTCACTTTTTCATGCACCCCCATTGTGGAAATTGCACTAAGATAATACAACCAGAAATACTCGTAGAAATAGTATATATGTTAAGCTCTTTAACTGATTTAAATTAAATGCAGTTGCGTATTTTGACAGGCATCGATCGTTCTAGAAAAAAACCTCAAGCTTTCAAGCATCCAATTTTATAAATCCAATTTGAGTTGAAATTATTCATGATAATAGCTGAAATAAATTTTCATAGTTTTTTGTAATTTCAATTTATTTTCCAATCCAGTGCTTCCTTTAATTTCGCACTGACGATTTGGGGTGATTCCGTAGGTTTTTGTGGGTTAACTACAGCTGAAAAGTGAATTTGATACCAAGAATCAGTCGCATCAGAGAGGTAAATAATAATAATAACCGTACTCTACTTTCTGATGGCCTTTGCTGAATATTCGGGATCATAAATATGTGGATATATGTATTCAAATCGGCTAAATGCAAATAACAGGTATAAGCACAATGAGGTTTCCAACCTTATTCTTCGAGATTCAGAATTAATGGTTTTTTTTTTTTTTTTTATTGTTTTAAAAAACATTACAGTTTTACAACAAGGAGTTCGTATTTTGTGTCAATTTGCTGATTACAATAAGTTATTAAAAATATAGATTAGGAAATAAAGAAATTATCATGATAAACAGAAAGTTTTAGAGAGATTTCCTGATGTTGTTGTGTCTCATATGAGATTATTCATTCAAAATGAAAGCTCGCAGCTTCAGGATGTTCCATACATAGCTTGCTATAGTTTTTGCAAGGGAAGGCGTAATATTCTCGAGAGCTCATACCAAGGAATTCAGATCTAGAAGGTGATTGAAATGTTCAGGTTTCATAGTGGAATATATAGGGCAATCGAATAGGATGTGTTGAATTGTTTCGCACTTATTTTGGTTGCAGGCAGTACAAACATCTTGTGGGTCGATACGATAAGTGCAACCATTCAGCGTGAATTTTATTACATAATTACTGCACATCCTCAGCTGAGCAATAGTTCTTGTTATTTGAATTGGCATTTTGAGGAGAAGATAGCTGTTTGGATATTTGTTGAAAGTGAAGTGAGAGTGGAACGACATAAAGTGAGAGTTGATAGATAAACCAATATCCTCTTGGTGAAGTTTATCAAATAATTTTGATAATAGCTTGTGTTTGTTTCGCTTGAGATAAGCCTCGTTTACGTTCTCCAAAGGTTGAGAAGGGTTGATAGATTCAAAAATTTGATTCACTTGTTTAGCCCAATTATATCTGACATCGCTTCTAAATAATTTCAATTGTCGCAAAAAACATATCTTTGGTAGTCTGGTGTCATTCATGCTGAACATTTTGATTAGCCAATTCAATGTTGCTTTGAGAATATTGAAAGCAATTTTTACGCGCCCGGTTTCTACTCTAACTATATAATCTGGCGTATTATTTGGGAGGAGTAGGAGGCGTTTGAAAAACATGAGTTGAACCCTCTCTAAGATATCAGCATATCTGAAACCCCAGACTGGCAGACAATTAGACATGACGCTAAGAACCATAGCTTCGAATAGTTTTATTCTAGGTTGCCAGAGGTCAATTTTTGCTTTGGTGATTCAGAATTAATGGTTGTTAATATTCACAAGTACCATAATATTGAACTAAAACCGGGCCTGCTACAAAAATAACTAATGACGCGCTTGTGCATTGCGGACTAGCTTGAACTTTTTACAACACTTTTGACATGGGGATAGCATTCTAGAGTAAGTAAATAATATATATTTATATGCACAGTACCCTATAAATGTCAGAATAACTTGACAGTGACTTTTTTACATGATAGTAAAAGTTGGTTGTTTGTTTGGTTGCCACGGGCATGAAACATTGTTTTGACACATGTCAGTTTTCCCTGCAAAGAAGAGAAGCTTTTTTGAAGAAAAAAACGTATATAAAATCGAGGAAACCAATGCAAATTACGTTCCTGAGGATATCCTCACGGATGCTTGCGACAAGGAGTTCAAAATGTTTGAGTCTTGGATGAATTCACGGAAGATGAAAGATATCGATGAAAATGTTTTATAGGCTTATTTTTTACATTTGCAAAAAAAAAACAAGACCCCACCTGTATAAAAAAATCAACATTTTAAAATACGGCAAACTAACAAGCTTTTTGAAAAGCAAATCACAGGGATACTAACCAAATAAGTCCAAGATATTAGAACGACCTGACATCAGCTCATCTTTGTTCGTGGCCGCAAATTCAGAACCCATCAAAAAAAAAATTGGACTTCGTTCGTTCGCCATGAAAATCCACTTTTCGATCCATGGAACTGGCCCTTTGAGAGAAATATATGTGAACGAAATTTTTTGCCTGAATCCTGCTTTCATTTCTCTATATAATCAGCTCATTTTTGTTTGTGGCCACCAATTCACAACCCCCCAAAAAAATATTCAAATTCGTTCGATCGCCATGAATATCTACTTTTCCCTTTGGGAGAAATATATGTGAACGGAAATTTTTGCCTGTATCCTCGTCTCATTCCTCTATATAATCAGTTAATTTTCGTTCGTGGCCGCCAATTCACAACCCCACAAAAAAATATTGTATTTCGTTCGAACGCCTTGTATATCAACTTTTCGATCCATGGAGCTGGCCCTTTGGGAGAAATACATGTGAGTGAAAATTTTTGCCTGACTACTCCTTTTATTGCTGAATTCTATTTCTATGAAAATCTACATCTCGGTTCATGAAGATGGCCTTCGGGGAGGAGGAGATATATTCAAACAAAAATTTTTGGCTAAATACTTCTTCCATTCCTTTGCCTTCTACCCAGGCGGCCCCAGTTTGATCTCCGGACACCCGTCACGGAGCTGAAGTGGTTCGGATTCCACTTTTATTTAAACTGTTGGTCCCGGATCTTCCTTCGTCGCACAAGCTCTTGCTTTTTTGGTGTTTTCTGAAAACCTGGGAGTTTCGTGAAGACAAAAAAAAATCTATATATTATCAGCTGATTTTTCACTCGTTGCCACTCAATCTCAAAGCCGGCTGTTTATACTGAATCTTCTATTATACAGCTAGCCTTCGATTATTCCATCAAAACTAATTTTTTGGATTATCTCTATATCCTCTTATAAAATCAATTATATCAACAATCTACAATAAGATTATTCAATGTGAGATTTACGAATAATTGAAATACTGTGGAACCAAGATGCAAATCAAATTTGTTTCGATATCAGTTGATAATCTTTAGTAGGTAGATTCAGAATTTCAGAACATTGCTAGTACTTCAGTCGAAACAAGCGAGAATCGAATTTATGAAAATATCTGACCGCGGTGGAAAAGTGGCGCTTGGAGCTGGCCGGCCGGGAGCTAAGATCACCTCGGTATACATTTGAGGGCAGTGAAAAGGTAATTTCCCAGTCGATTATACGGGACACCCTGTATAATGAAATTTTGTATTCCATACAACTATGTACGATTTCAACACTCAAATTGCAAATACTGTCCGACGGTGAAAAGAATAAAAATATATTGTTATTGTTAAAAAATTGTTAAAATTGTTATTTCCCACAACCGATTGCACCTCTCGCGCATCCTTCGGAAGTATTCGGGAGACTTGTGTGAACTAGGGAAGAAGCTACCCTTACCTTTTAACGTGTGATGCCATGCACGAGACCGATGACCATGCGGGGATTTGAAACCTCGGAAAGCGAACGCTCTACCAGCACGGGTAAAAAACTGAAAAACAAATGGGATTATACTCTATGCGACCAGTATAATTTCGTGAGTTATCAGTTTCTTCTACAAAGTATTCAATACTTGCTGCTGCCCATCAAGGCTAACACGTGGGAAGTAATATAAAAAACAACTCACGTTAAAGACCGAAGCATTCCAAGCTTTGTATTTTGTATTTATTGTATTTATGAAGGTTATTTCAGAAAACGGATTAAATTCAACTTTATATTTTTCGAAATACATCTGCTGCAGTTCTTCAGTAGGTAGTTGAATTCCACATCAAGTACTTTTAAAAAACTTTCTTTGTTACTCTTCTGAATTTACTTTTCCCATTTTGAATGAATAATCTTCTAGAATACTTACATGTTGATCAACAGGTAAGTGTTTGTGTACATTTTGAGATTTCTCAGTACAAAGTTCTAGAAATTTGTTCCAAATGCTTGTCTTTGATTTTTGTTATTATCTGGAACCAGATGGTGAATTCCTTTTCTAATTACATCCTAGTTTTTGACCCCAAAACGATTTACCATCCTGTTGAATTAAAATACAAAGCATATTGTTTGAATTCCAAAGCCAACTAAAAAAGTCATTATCCTAGTATTTCCCAACACTTCGGTGTGAAGTCTTCATACCGAATACCAGTAGAGCTTCAATTAAAAACTGGAAAATATTTTTCTTGCACACAAACACTTTTTGGAAATTTTTCTCTCGCCTTTGACTCGGGGGAATTTTCAAAATAACGTGACCACGAATATTTTTTATTTTTCCCTCGTCTTTGGCTCGGGAGAGTTTTCAAAAAATCCGTGTGCTCGAAAAAATTTCCAGTAATAGGTTATTGAAGCTGTAGTGGTATTATGAATGTAAAATTCATGTTTGGAAATGGTCAACTTTCAAGATTCAAAACGCCATAACTCGAAAAGTATTGGAGATCCCCACGAAATTTCTACGGATTCATGTTCATGAGATAAAACTAGTGAGTAACACTACTTTTTTAATTTTTTCGAGCCCGATAAACTTACCTTTACCGAAAACACAACTGATTTGTGAGTAATGAAATAAACCTGCCGGTTAGAAGTACAATCGTCTTTGAATAAAACAAAGTATTCGACTCCACCCAAAGAAGTAGTTGACATTTTCCCGCATACATCCGAATGGATATATTCGCTTAGATTATATCG
The DNA here is from genome assembly GCA_944452925.2 of Chrysolina oricalcia. Lineage (NCBI taxonomy): Eukaryota > Metazoa > Arthropoda > Insecta > Coleoptera > Chrysomelidae > Chrysolina > Chrysolina oricalcia. The sequence goes on from OX101816.2 coordinate 15,891,296, forward strand.
ATTTTACAGTGTACTTTCTTTAAATGGCTTTCTTTTCTGTTTGCCATATTATTGATATGTTTCGCGTGAAGCTCTCTCAAAATGTTTTGTTTTGAGATCTCGAATGTGCCATAAATGTAACGGATTTGTTTCAGCAACATTGACTTGGTCAGATTTTGATTCAGTGGAAAACACTTCACATAGTTTGATCGTTTCTTGTCAAGAGCAGTGAGAGCTTTTCCACAATGAAACTTCATGTTTTCCTTGTGAAACATGACTGAAGTTTTTATCTGTCACTGCTCCCAACGAAAACAAACTCTTGTCTAATTATGGAATATACAGGGTGTTCTCGAGCGAACGTAGTTACCAATGACCATCAATTTCCGCAGAAACTTCAATGGAACTCTCACCTTCAACGCACTCCAACCGCTGCTATAGGAATCACACTGAATCTTCCACCTTTGGACGCCACATTCATGGGGGAGGCATGGATGACTGCATACAGGCTCAAACAATAAGGTGATTGGAGAACCCAACCACGAACTGGGCACATCAAAATCATCCATGAAGTAAACGTAACCGAACTGGAAACTATATCAGACTTTATGCTACCCCAATACCTATACGAAAAACCATTCAAAACATGCTCAATTGGAATGAATTGGACTCGGGAGTAGAATCGCTATCATCTGGAAACATAATCTGGTACAAAGATGGTTAGAAAACAGATGTATAAACAGGATCAGGATCATATAGAGTGAGGCCAGAAAGGAGCGTAATAGTTACACAGGTTACACTTGTGTGGGTGTTTGGAAATAAGGGAATTTAACACAATGCAAAAGCATAGTTACCAACTTGCGAAACAAGTATCTGGACTGCCTTTCTCAGGCCCAGAACCATCGTTTGGAATTAGCAAAACGCGATGCCGAAACCTAATTAATGAGTGGAATAAATCAAATCACCAAACATTTCAGTACCAAATCGAAGGGCATCGACATATCCTAAGCCAAACACTGACAGCCTACACCCTCAACCTCAACGGATTTTAGATACGCCTAATTGCCGGCTTACTAACCGGACACTGCGGCCCTAGAAAATACATCCACACCATGGAAATGAATAGAAACACCGTGGAGTGTAGACTGTGTGGTGACGAGGAAGAAACAGCCTCTCATATTATCTTCGAATGCGACGTGCTGCGCAACAGGCGCAACAGAACATTCGGACAGATCGACCTAAAAACAGACATGAATCCGCATCACCTAGTGAGTAGACTCCTGAGCCTGGTGAAAAATACAGGCATACTTAACTAGGAACCACTGACGGCAGAACAATACAATAGACCCCAGCTGGTCTCAGAGTTAAGGAAAACCCCAAAGGTAAACCCGTATCTCGCTTGTCAGTCTTCAACCAACCACACATTCAGCATATTTGATTGAGCTATCACCAATTTGAACAGCTATTGGATGAGCTGAAGGCTGGAGGACGGTAACCCATTCACGGTGGAACGTGGACGTGGAGGTGGAGGTGGATCTCTGACGCCATAAAACGCAGTTCATCCTCTAGAGTTGAGTGAGAAACACAGTCGCAGGATATTGCTAGTTCACGTAGAGTAATAGGTCTGTTCATGCCTTCTTTCAAGCCTTCGACCATCTCAGTGCTGAATTTATTCCTATATAAAACTAAATTTCCAGCAGCAGAGAAATTTATTTGATTCTCTGCTTCAACATAACCTCAGACAGTTTGGAGAACAAAGGAATTATAGATATTGGGCGGTAGTTTGATATTTGTGCAACATCTCCTATTTTGAATGTAGGTATTACTTTCACAACCCTTGAGACACCGGGAAATTCTGCTTTTGAAATGATTGAATGATTGAATTGAAAAGAGGATAACAAGCGTCTTTCGTGCATTTTACTGATGATCCGCTATCACGCCATCAAAATTTGATGTAAGGTTACATACTCAAAACAGTTTTGGCATTTTTCATTTCAGTGATTATATTGTTCAACATGAATCCAGAATTTGTCGAAAGTTGTGAAGTTTTATTTTTTCGTTTCATATACAGATTAGAGCGCATCAACCCTTTAGGTTATTAGAGCAGAATAGATGAAAAATATGATGTATGTTCTACATATTATGAAATTATATCCTGTTGTACAGGTTGTTGAGTGGCAGAGAAGACATTAGGTTTCCTGTGTGTCAGTTTCCTCCTATGATGTTGTGAAATTCTCTTGGTAGATGGAAAGTTTCCCACGAATCTGCATATATTTTGCACTCTGTATTCAATGTAGCTCTATATCCAGAGTCTACAAAAAAGCTGCATTTGAAAGGGATTTCCACGGTGAGAGACAAAATTGCTTAGTAGTATCGGGAACTTCTAGAGAGTGAAAACTCTGATGATGAATTAATTCATATTCGAATGTTTGCTTTCGTTTGATTCTTTTTTCGGAAACTGTAGTTTCTCTGTACGCATCTCTCCTGTCATTGCTGATTTCACCTATATCAAGGATAAAAATAAATAATAAACATTGAAAATTTCCGTTATCCGTATATTTTCAAATCGTCAAAATACCATTTCAATACAATTGAACTGGTTAAAACCTCTTTCTTTCCATCCACTAACCCAATGGATGGAAACAATCAATAATCATCACACAAACAAATATTTTGTTCGCTAAATTACCAAAACATTTTTCCACTAGGTATAAGATAATCTGAACTTCCAAATCTCCGTCCCATTAATGAATCGAAAAAACTGAAACTGAAACTGAAAGTAGTGCTTTTCCAAAATATTTATAATGAAACTAAATGAATGTTTTTCACTACAAAGGGTTTACCCTTCAAACCCTTTGTAGTGAAAAGCATTCATTTAGTTTCATTATAGATATTAATAATATAATAATATAATAATATAATAATATTTATTCATCGCCAACAAACAGTACATCTTAATCACAAAACACAAAGTGTCTATAATTATATATAAAAAATAGAATCTGATGAATAAATCATAGTTCCACTGAGGGTAAAACCCTGTGTGTGGTAAAATAAGTCACTATATGTATAAATAAATTTAAAGTTAAAATTATTGTGTACACAGATAAAACATGTATAAAGATATAAATCTTAAATACTAGTAAATATACATGTGAATTAGAGTTTCCTTTGATTTTTTTTTTTTTCAATTAACTTTAAGGATCGAAATCACACAAGAGACATATCACACTTGCTAACATAAATATATAGAAATTAAAATTTTTATGCTGTGCTTCAATAATCTTATGGAGATCTTTCCTTGGTGTAGCTCGTATAAAATTTTTCAATTGTTTTTTGAATATAAAAATGGAAGATTGGGCACTCAAATCGTGAGGAAGAAAGTTGTATACTTTGGGTGATAAATAATTATAACATCTTTGTCCTATTGCCTTATTCATTAAAGGTGTAACAAAATCATGTTTTCTTCTTGTGCTATATGAATGTGTTAATGTTCTTAGATCTTTTTTGCTTGAATATTGCCTAGTGGCTATTTGTATAATATATAATTGTCTAATATCTAGGGTGTTGGTTTCAGTGTAAAGTAAGTCACTTGAATATCTAGCATCTTTTTGAAGTATCAGCCTGAGAAATCTCCTTTGGGAGATTTCAAGGGCGTTGAGGTAAGTTCGTGAAACTCCTCCCCATCCAATGATTCCATATGAAAAGTACGACTCCACTAAACTCTGGTAAACCATCACTTTTTGTTTGAAATCAAGATGCCCAATCACTTGCTTGAACCTATACAAGATACATCGTAACTTTTTCACCAAATAATCAACATGATGGTTCCATCGGAGATGAGGATCCAAAATAATTCCTAGATATTTCATTTTTTCTACAGGCTTTATAAAAAAGTTGTTTTCAATTGACAGGTTATAATTTGGAAGGGAGTTCTCAAAGCTACTGAATGGCAGATAGTGGGTTTTACTAAAATTGATTGATAATAGTCTACTATCAAACCAGTCTTTGATGTGGGCCAGATCGTTTTCAGCTTTTATTTTAAGATCGTACCAATTCTCATCTTTGTATACTATGACCGTATCATCAGCGAAACTGATGATTTCACCATCCCTTTGTTGTTCGAATAAATTATTTAAGTAAATAGTAAATAAAACAGGCCCTAACACTGTGCCTTGGGGTACCCCGCATTCAACAGTTTCTTCTGAACTCATTTCATTTGATATTCTCACTATTTGTTTCCTTTCGGTTAAATAATGTTTGAATAGATTGTGGGCTGTACCTCTAATTCCAATGTCGTCTAGTGTATCAAGAAGTATAGAATGATCAACTGTGTCAAATGCTTTTGACAGGTCTAAAAAAACTCCTATTGATGGAACACTTTTATCAATACTTTCATATATGATGTTAGTTAATACATGTATTGCGACTTGAGTGGATTTTCCTTCTTGGAAACCGTACTGTGATTTTGACAATATGCTATATTTATTTAAAAAATTATTTAACCTTATTTTGATGATTTTTTCGAATACTTTACTCAGAGAAGTGATGAGAGAGATTGGTCTATAGTTACCAACATTATTTTTATCCCCGCTCTTGTAAATAGGAGAGACTATCGATAACTTGAATACAGAGGGAAAAACTCCTAACTCATTCTGCTTTTAAAACATCATATCCAGGAGTCTATTTATTTTTTAAATGAAGAATAGTATTAATAACTTCCCGTTCATTTGTTGGTGCAAGAAATAACGAATTTACGGTTTTATTTGTTTTATGATTATAATTTGGTCTCCTGTTTATTTTTCGTGCCAAGTCTTTCCCAATATTAACGAAAAAGGAGTTAAACATTTCTGCAATTTCTTTAGGATTGCTTGTCAGATCACCATTTTGTTTTTTAATACTACATATTTCTTTTTTTTCTGTGGTTTTGAGGATTTCATTTACTGTTTGCCATAATTTTTTGGAATCATTTTGTTCTTTCTCAACGCGTTTTCTATAATAATCAATTTTTGTCTGATTAATGGTGCGTTCAACTTTTAATTTCATTTCCATATACTCATTTTTTAGTAAAATATTTGTTGGCGTAGATTTCCACTTACGGTACATATCATTTTTTTTTCATTAACGAGTTTGATCAGAGATTTTGTTATCCATTTCTTTATTTTGTTCTCTATTTCTTATTTTAATTATTTTTTTAGATCTCTGTACACATCCGTTCAAAGTGTCAATGAATTCTTCAGCAAAAGTTTCTAACTCTAGCTCTTGATCGAAAAGTTCATCCCACTTGATCGCCTGTACTAAGTCCAGTAGTTTGTTATCATCGATTATTTCAAATGAGTTTTTAGTCTTTAATTTTTCAGTTTTTTGTTTTATCTCCAGTACTATTTGTAGTATAGTTGTATAATGATCTGTTATTGATGTAGCTACAGTCATAGGCAAAATTGATTCCAATTTATTGTTTTTAACATGAATGAAAATATGGTCTAAACATGTTTTTGAGTTTTTTTGAACTCTTGTAGGGGTATTTATTGCAGACTGGTAACCATGTTCGCTCATCAGATCTAGGTAGTTTTTTGAGTCGTCGCTATCATTCATCAGGTCAATGTTTATTTCCCCGATAAATAATTTGTATTGACAACTTTCTTTTTCTCCACTTAAGATATTGTTTAGTTGATGCAAGAATGAGTTTACATCACTCGCAGGAGATCTATAATATGCATAGATGCAGAAATTTTGTTTTTCACTTTTAATTTTTGCTTTAATCAAAATACTACCATTTAGTTCAATGAGCGTGTGAGATTGGTACAATTCAGATTTAATATATACAATAACACATACAATACAATACAATACAATACAATTCAGATTGCCCTGGTTATAGATCGTTGTGTATCCTATAATATTGAAAATTGAAATATCTGGAATCTTTCTGGTTTCTGTAAATACGATACAGTCAAAGGAAGTATCAAGTCCCTCAATGAAAATATTGAATTCTTCTAAATTTTTTCCAATACTGCAGATGTTATTATGGATTATTTTGAAGTTATGAAAATTGTTATTGATTTGTAGTACTTCTTTTGTTTCTTGGGCGTTATTTAAGGGAAATGTTGTTAATTTTTCAAGTTCAAAGTCTCTTATATACTGATTCATTATTATGTTTAGTTTCTCAAGTTCGAGTTATTCACATGTCACACAAAAACTATTATACGATATCTTCAATCTTCTTGAACCTTGGAGATAGAGATGAGATTCAGTATATACGAGTATGTTTCTTCTGGTTGACCGGGTGTTAGCAGTTTTCTTTGGTGTTTAGTAATAACGGAAAAATAGCGGTTGTTTTATGTAATTGACGAACTGGTGATATCTATTTTTGGTAATTTGTCCGAGATCTGGTAATTTTCTCTACAGTTGGGTTGATGGGCTTCGGTGTCTTCTTTGATATTCCGCTGGATTTTAGAGAGTTTTCAACTTGACTTGTTGATTGACTTTGTTGAATGTTATTCAAATTGGATGTATGTGAAAGCTCTGTGTTTCTAATTTTATAATTTTCGGAGTTTGAAACTTGTAAGTGAGTTGGAGTTGATGGGGTACTATTTGATTTTTCCTCTACTTGATTTTTTAAGTTGTTCAGATCTTCTAGGGAAAATTCCGTATTCTCTACAACGAGTTTATTGCCTTTGATATAGCAGTTCTTGTTTTGTTGTCTTTCTTGGAGTAGAAATTTTCGTAGGGTTTCATATTCGCTGCGTTGTTGGGCTGTCAAGTCATGTGATATTGTTATACTTGAACCTTTTAACTTTTTGCAATTTTTCAGGATTTCCCTTTTCTTCAAATATGAGACAAACTCTATTTTAACTGGTCGATTTTTTGTTTTCCCAAGGCAGTAAAAATTAATGATATCTAGTTCGTTTACAACTACATTCAACATGGTATTAAGCTCTTAAAGATGAATTCTGACGATATATTTTCATTTGGAACATCCCATCCAAATATGATAATATTATTTCGTTTTTCGTTCCTCTCTAAATCTTCAATTTTTTTCTTCAGATAATGATTCTCTTTTTCTAGATTGTTTACCTTGAACTTCAAGTCCTCAACTTTTAACAAAATATTAGTTTCGCTAGCTTCGATTCTATTCTTCAGTTCTATTTTGCTATTTCTTATCTCATCTAATATTTGCTTAACTATAGTACCATCCATTATTTCCAGTATTTGGTTCAAAAACTTGTTTGTGTCCGTTGGTGAAATAGTCTTCCAACCTTATTCCTTATCAGTGACAGTTTGTGATTCATCAACAATGTAAAATATCGAATAAATATTTCATATTTGGTATTTGACTCACATGTATGATGATATTCCACAAGATAATAACTTTATGAAGGCACTTTCACTTTTCACACGTTTTATTTTGATTCGGGAAAACGTTTATTTTGATTAACTTTTATGAGGATGTCGGACACATATGACTGAGACACTATTCCGCCATATAGATATTAATATGGATTTTCATAAAGTATCGGCTACATCAATTGAAAAAATTTACCGAAATGTTTGGATCATTCTGTGCTATGTAGTTTCCACTTCAAGAAATATTTAGTTTAATCAAACGTTACTCTGAATAAGTAACAAAAGCGAAAACAGAGTTCTTTTGGGAGATCGTTTAGTAACGAACAGTTGTTGACGACCGTTAACCCATTACTCTCATATACACCTACTACGTAGGCTTATTATGGCAAGTACCTGTCAGAAAACAAATACTCCCCTGGCTAAGACCACGACGGATATTGAATTATATCTAACAGATACTTGTGCAACGTTCCTCATTGCAGACGAAACAATTGCAAGTGGTCCCTGTAACCAACCAGCAGAATTATGATTCGATTTGGACAGGGTGACCACCTGCAGACTAGTTTCGAGGTTGTTGCCTCTAATCAATGCAAGGGTAGGTCAACACAGACAGCACTGAAGCCGTCTGTTTCCCGTCCAAATCATTACACACTCCGTTGCTTGGTCACCACTGGTTCACGCGATGAAACGGTTTCTATGCCGCTCCACCTAGCGAGCAGAGGAGGAACACTCCGAATCTCCGGGTTGAGAGATTTTAGCAAAAACAGAGTTTTTTTGGGAGATCGTTTAGTAACGAAAAGTCGTTGCTGACCGATGTTTAACCATTTACTTTCATATACACCTACTACGTAGGCTTATTATGGCAAGTAACAAAATATGATGTTGGTTGAAATCAAATTCAAATCAAGGTAAGAAAAATTATATTGAAATATCGAATCATATGATAGATCTAAACATCTGATGTTTTCAAAAGGAAAACTGAGTATATTCAATGGGTAGCAAATTGCATTTAATGTAAAATAATTGCAGAAGAACAAATCAGTTATACCGGGTCCTGCAACTGCGCTCCGGTGGTCCATAGCTTCTAAACGGCGCAACTTAAAAATTTCTTTTGAATGCAAGCGTGTTACCTTCTTGAGAGAGTATCTTTGGAAAATATTCCGAAGTATACAAGGTGACCCAGAAAAGTGCACCAAATCAAACTTATGTTTTTTGTAATGGAACACCCTATATTTCATCACATGGTTGAATAGAGATTACTTTGACCATTAAAAAAATATAGGGTCATGTATGTTCATCAACATTATTTCCGGTGATATATCGATATTACTTCAAAAAACATAAGGTATTCAACACTCTGTAACTCCTCGTGGAAAAATTAATCTAAAAACTTTTGGGAGGCGAAATGACTCCAGTATGGTCTAGTTTCTGTAACACGACACACAGTTGAAATGTCCTTACTTTTTGTGTACCGGATAGATCGAAACGCAAATTGAAAGATATCTTGGTTTTTTCAATTGGAAATTTACGTTATTTTCAAGGTGAATTAAATACCAACTGTAATATATCATTCGAAAGAAAATTTTATGGCCTTTCCAATAGTGAAATTGAATATATGGGTTTCCATTTGAAAAAAAAACAAGATATATTTCAATTTGCGTTTCGATCTTTCCGGTACACGAAAGGTAGTGAAATTTCAACTGTGTCATGTTACAGAATTTAGACCATATTGGAGTCATTTCGCCTCCCATGAGTTTTTGAAATTATTTTCTCACAAGGAGTTACAGAGTGTTGAATACCTTATGTTTTTTGAAGTAATATCGATATATCTCCGGAAATAACGTTGATGAAAATACATCACCCTATATTTTTTTAATGGTCAAAGTAATCTCTATTCAACCATGTGATGAAATATGGGGTGTTCCATTAAAAAAACATAAGTTTGGTTTGGTGCACTTTTCTGGGTCACCTTGTATACTTCGGAATATTTTCTAAATATACTCTCTCAAGAAGGGAAGATGCTTGCATTCGAAAGAGATTTTCAAGTTGCGCCGTTTAGAAGCTATGGACCACCGGAGCGCAGTTGCAGGACCCTGCATATTATGTTTCCTTCGAATTGATATTCAATTGTGGCATACTGACAATTTTATTTTTCCAAGTTGAATGGTATTTTGTTGATTTAACCAACTTTTTTATTTCGTTTCCAACAGTTGTATATTGTAAGCATTTGACAATAGATATTTCATTCAACTTTCCAACAGAAAGTTCAAGTAGTCGAAATATCTGGTATAATTGTCTGAAAAATTTAAGAATGAATAAAAAATAAGCAGTCCGACTTCATTCAAACTGGATCTAACAAATCTTTGTATTTTCGAAGAATAATTCACTATTTGTACTTATAATTGATCTAAACAAATGATATCATAATAATTATAAAGTAGTAAATTCGTGAGGTTGCAGTCAATTGGTGAGCTAATTAGAAATATTCTTTGAAATTTGTCGAGCTTCGGAATATTTTCTAAATATACTCTCTCAAGAAGGGAAGATGCTTGCATTCGAAAGAGATTTTCAAGTTGCGCCGTTTAGAAGCTATGGACCACCGGAGCGCAGTTGCAGGACCCTGCATATTATGTTTCCTTCGAATTGATATTCAATTGTGGCATACTGACAATTTTATTTTTCCAAGTTGAATGGTATTTTGTTGATTTAACCAACTTTTTTATTTCGTTTCCAACAGTTGTATATTGTAAGCATTTGACAATAGATATTTCATTCAACTTTCCAACAGAAAGTTCAAGTAGTCGAAATATCTGCTATAATTGTCTGAAAAATTTAAGAATGAATCAAAAATAAGCAGTCCGACTTCATTCAAACTGGATCTAACAAATCTTTGTATTTTCGAAGAATAATTCACCATTTGTACTTATAATTGATCTAAACAAATGATATCATAATAATTATAAAGTAGTAAATTCGTGAGGTTGCAGTCAATTGGTGAGCTAATTAGAAATATTCTTTGAAATTTGTCGAGCTTTCGACAATGTTTATTGTCTTCTTCAGGACGACTACAAAATGTATGGTTTACAGTTGGTATAAATATAAATATAGATGGCTACTTACTAACGTGAGAATTAAAATGAAATTGGGACCAAACAGATAGAAAACATGACATTAGATGAATGACAATGATGATGACAATTTAAATTTGATAACTTATCAAGAAGGAAAATTCTGATACAGGGTGAAATAGATTATTTATTTAATTTAATTAATGCAACCTCACGAATTTACTACTTCATATTATAATCAGTCACGAAAACTTCCTACTATAATAATTATATCTACAATTTTTCGTGTGTTGCATACTTTTTTGATGGCCATCGTACATTTATAATTTATGCAACCTCCTGACGACAGCATCATTTCTTGAATAAATACCATACATCTTCACAGTGGACGCCCCATGTTACATTTTTTATCAATGACGTCTGTTGTAGTGTTAAAATATTCAAAGATATTCCGGTTATTAATTAAACAGTCCCTTTTTGAGTTATCATGAGTCATTCCAACACACTCAGGAGGTGGAATTAAACAGGTAAGAGCCAGTGGTACTAATGAAAGACGCTCCTAATGGTTTCAGTAGATATGTTCTCGGATGTACCTGTCTGCATGATGAATTGGGAAATATCGGTGGGCACGCTGAAATAATTTTTAAATGAGCCCTCGTGTCGATAGGACTTCCAGAGAAGTCTCAGATGAACTTTGATTTATTTAAAGTACAGTCATATATTCATTTCAGATCAAATTTGAACTCTCCCATCAGTTTTTCACACGACATTTCTTTACTTCTGTCTCACGAATTCTTCTGAAATTATTATTAAACACTTGTCGAGACTAAAAGCTGAAAATGTCATTATTGTTCATGATTTGGAGAGTTCTTCCCTATACCGGGTGATTGTAAAATGCAAATCGTAAAATTTCAACGAGAAACCAAATTCATTTTTGAAATATTGTTTTGCTCTGTTTATTTGATAAACATGCCTCAATGAAAACATTACGCGTCAACAATCCTAAAGCACGTTTGCTCACATATCCCATAAGTTATGATGAGAGAATGATGCGTTGGCTAAATATAAAAGAACCTCCTACTTACCGGATTATATAGACTGGGAGATGGTGACAGATTTCAGGTGACGATTTTCTCGTTTATGCCTCTGAGACCAGTGAAAGATATGAAAATTCTGACAAAAAATTTGAAAAATTTAAGCGGTCGCCGCGTGGTTTTCATATAAAAAATTCGATTTTCATTAAAAAATATATGTTTTGGGACGATTTTATCGCCACTGCCATGTACACCAACGGCATGTTATGATAGACAATAGCAGCGAAAAAATGATAGGCATAAGGGTTGCAGGTGGCCAAAGGGTACAATGATGGCGTAAACATGTGAAAAAAAATCTAAATTTTTAGACGATTTTCTCATTGCTGCCAATTGAAATAAGTTTCCATCATGAATGTCCCATAAAAAAAGTGGCATAAGGTTTGCGGATGTCGAAGTGAGGTTATGTGACGGAATTGAATTTTTTAAATGAAAGGCACGCGGCGACCGCTCAAATATTTCATTATTTTGGTCAGAATTTTCATATCTTCCACTGGTTTCAAAGGCATAAACGAGAAAATCGTTACCTGAAATATGTCACCATCTTCTAGTCTATTAGGATCGCTATAAAGAAACCAGGAACTTTAGCTACAATTTGCATTTAAAAAAGCGTTCTCTGTAAAAACAATTTCAAATATCTTTGGAAAGAATCTCGAGTAAAAGACCTGTTGTTATATTAACATTCAGAATCCAGATAATAATGATAATAATATTTATTTCTCATTGACTACAAAAGGAGGAAAATAAATATAGTGAACCCATAAAAGGTTGCCCTCGAGCATGGGTATAGGGAAAAATACATCAGTTGTTTCAAACACAGCGATGATACATAACATAACATACAATTTTTTTCCTCATTTCAAAATCGATACAATAAAAATAGGAAAAATAATTATGAATTATAAACATTTGTTCATGGATACATAAATATACACGGAAATTCACAGGCATTTCCACATATAACATTGTATCTAGAAAACTGCAATTCTTCATCAGAAATGTAGCCTCACAGTCGGATCAACAAGTTGGTGAATTTTTAATCTTTCTATTTGTGTCATCCAATTCCTTAGATGTCTCTTGAAGAGTGAAACAGAGTTGATTTCCATTAAGTCTGGTTCCAAGTAAACATAAGATCTCCGTAAAGTATTTTTTTCTGGTTTTGGTACACATACTGACTTATTTCTTTACCGAGTAGAATGGGTATGGTCAACTGGCGTTAATTCATGTTTATTAAGGTTCTGTCTAGTTACTGTTTGAAAGAAATATAGATGTCTAATATCCATGATTTTGGTATCCTTGTGCAGGTCTTCTGTGCAGTAAGTATAATCGTTTTTGATAGATGCTTTTGATTGCCATTCTCTGGATAATCTCTACCTGTGATATATGATTTTTTGTTGTTGCACCCCACGCGATTATCACATGAATGAGGTGGGTTTCAAGGAGTGCAGAGTAAAGAATCAGTAAATATTTATATCGAATATATTGCAAAAATATCTAATTTTGTACAGTACATACCTGGCCTGGAATAATCGATTACTTTTGCTCTGTCTTTTTTGATAAGGCGCTTGTCTTCTTCAGTAATGATCACTCCACAAGTATTGGAAACAATTTCAAATTTACCACTATTTTCGAATTGAATGACATGAAATCAAATGCATATGGATCAGACTGATGCATCAAGTACCTACTTGAAGCAATTTCATAGATTGTTACTTACCCCATACCATCTGCCCATTAACCCAAGTACTGCTTGGAAAAAGCTAATTTTCCCAATGGAACAAAGTCATTGTAAAACCGCTACCTGAATTGAAAAATCACTCACCTTCTCAGATTTACGTCCAATAAGTCGTCTACCATCCTTTTCTAAAATTCTTGAAAGTGCTATTCATATGCAACTGACATTTCTTTAAATATGAAAACATTCTTCCAGACTACAAAGTATGGGTTTCGAAAGAACAGTACTACTAAGGTTTTATTGAATGTCAGCGATTGTATTGCTGTTGTTGTTATTGTTAAAATTGTTATTTCCGTCAATCGAATGCACCCCTACGCGCAACCCTCGGAAGACGCAACCCTTACCTTTTAACGTGTGATGCCGTGCACGAGATCGATGACCATGCGGGGATTTGAACTCTCGAACCTTTACTCCAAAGGCGAACGCTTTACCAGCACGGCCACCACGGCCAACATTAATAAGAAAACATCACCACAGAAGTACTATTCAATTTTTCTGAGGCGTTCGGAACCTTCTTGATCTCCTTCCGATTTGGTATTCACTGCTGATATTCTTCTCAAGTTAAACATTGCCTGGTCACAAGCATTTGTCGATGACACTCAGTCATATCATAGTAATGGGACAAATAATATCATAGTATCCCAAAATGGAATGAATGATGACCTTGAAATTATTAATGCTCAACAAACATAATATGAAGCTGGACCATGGTAAATGTCATATTGTGTTCTTTGGGAGAAAAAAACGAATGCAATATGTTAAAGAACACATGAAACTCAATGTTGGAGACCAAATTCTCGAATCGTTGACGGCAAAAAATTTGGATATCATCTTTGATGATGATTTTAAATTGAATTTGTCAAAAATTGTTAAAATTGTTATTTCCGTCAACCGATTGCACCCCTACGCGCAACCCTCGGAAGTCTTCAAGATACTTGTGTGAGCTAGGGAAGACGCAGCCCTTACCTTTTAACGTGTGATGCCATGCACGAGACCGGTGAATCGGTGCATCGAACCCACGACCCCACGCTTGCGAGGCGTACGCTTTTACCAGCCGACCACCACGGCCCATACATATGTAAAAGGGTTCTTGTAAAACTTTTATAGCGCACTTCAAGGAATCTCTATCCACATAGACAAAGCTTGTCTCCTAATAGAAAAAAGCTTCTTTCTCAATTGCTCATACTATCTATCTTCAATTATGGAGACCCTGTCTATGGTCTTTTTTTGATTCGGCTAATCAATTCAAAATACAACGCGTGCAGAATTCTTGTATTCTTTCCGTTTCTGAAATTCACAGATTTGAACACCATTTCCATGGCTTGTGCGAATCTTGGTTGGGTGTCATTGACGGTCTGCAGGGAATATAATTATTGTTACATCACTTACACCATATTAAAATCGAAACTACCTGTGCTTGTATTCAACAAATTGACAGAAAGATTAGAATTCCATTCTTTTAACCTTCGAACTAACGAGAACCTGCACATCCCTCTTCATTCGTCTGCCATATCAAGAAAATATTTATCCTGCAGCTGTATTTTGCTACAATACAATTACTACACCTTTTTCATATGTAATTCAGAAAGTGTAACTTGTAATTCAGATTAGTAAAATGTAATTCAGAAAACGTAACTTGTAATTCAGAATTGTTAATTGTATTCCAGAAACCGTAACATGTAATTCAGATTAGTAAATTGTATTTCAGAAACCGTAACATGTAATTCAGATTAGCAAGTTGTAATTCAGAAAGTGTAACTTGAATTTCTGATTAGTGAATTGTTATTCAGAAAGCGTCAATTGTAATTCAGAAACCATCACTTGTAATTCAGAAACCATCAAAGATCTGACCGGTGTGAAAAGAGCGGCCAAAGATAGCAGCCGAAATCTCCGGGACACCCCGGAGACACCAAAAGGGGGCTATTATGATAAATAATAACAAATATCTACAAAATAGAGTATGTGGACGTTTTGCATAACTTTACTGACGACAGGGTTGAAAGTGGGTGGGTGAATAATGCGGTTGTAGCGTAAAATGATTTCCGGCAAATTAAGGTATTGTAATAAAATAATTTCGCTTTTGGACTAGGGTTGGATATTTTGAATATGCAATTTTCGTAAAGTACTGAATAATGGGATTCAGGGTTGAAATTTTCAACCCTAAAATTTTGAATATTCATTTCAAATTGGTTCTAGCATACACATATTTTGAATGTCCATTTTTTGTTGTAAAAGGACCATTCCGTTAGAGAATTGTTGACCTTCGTTGGGATCCCGTGGTGGATTTTTCAACCCTACTATCGGGGGAGCCAGGTGGTGCATTTAGTTAGCCGGGTAGTGGTCAAAGCGACATGTTTTAATCACTTTGGATGCCAGTCGGCGATGGTTCAAACCACGGCGACTGCAGAATTTTTTCTGATGGCCCGATAAAGTGGTAGGAATCGCACGTAAAAAGGTAAGACCTCGTTAATCCTTGGCTCGCACAAGTTTCGACTTTTGATGGCTGCCGTTCGTAAGGAAACGACAGCTGGTTAACGGAAAAAAAACAATTTTAACAATATTTTTTTAACATATGAGACAGTCTGTAGTTATATTCTGTTATGTTTTCGACTCGCAACTGTCATTTATCAATTTTTTTAAATAACAAAAAATTTGTTTTTTCAAATTGTTTTGCTTAGAAAATGAAAACTAATGGAGCAATCTGGTTTGCTCCAATGAAAAAAATTGTAGATAATTGACATACAAACAAAATGGGATGTTTTGCGACACGGTCGGATCATTAGCTATGGAAAAAAACTGGAAAACCCGGAAAATGTTGCAATTTTTTGAAAAACTCGTAACCACGCCATTTTTAAAGCCTTTCTTATGAGAGTTTTGAATCATGTGTAGTTTATGTGTGCACAAAACAGGCGCTGTCGGATTGTTAGTTTTGGCACGATAGCAATTTAATTTTTTTTTGCACTATCTTGCAGCGTGCCTGGATGCTCTAGTGATAGTCCGATTTCAATTTCTCGAACAGATCATAAAAGTAGAATTATAGTAAGGTAGTGTTGGGGAATAAGGCCCGGCGGTAAATAAGGCCCAATGTATTTTTCTTTGAAGACTGGCAAATTTTTTCAAATCTGTCAACATGGTTAGTTTCATCATACGAGTGGTGAAGCTTTATTAAAAAATCGTTGACTTCAGTTCGCCATTAACAACACTAGGTGAATGTCCAGTTTCAGGCTGCACAGATTATAAGTTCGCAAGAAGGTGAGACGTCGTTTTTAATTCAACCAATTTTACTTAAAGAAACAAATAGTGCTCCATCAGTTACTATAACATTGGTACTATCTTCCGCACTAAGAGAAAAATTTAAAGAATTGTCAATTTTTCTGGAAATTGCATCTTTAAGAAAAAGTGCTCGCCCGGTAATAAGGCCCTACCAACGATCGCGTAATAAAGCCCGCGGGCAACATGCGAAATTGTCTAGAATGTGGAAATTGGTTAAACGAAACTTGCATGGGACTGACGGCTGAAGATGTTGAGGATTTTTACTGTAGGGAATGTTCTTAGAATTCAGTTTATTAGTTTTTTTCATAATTTAATTTCCTTGTTGAATTTTGTTAAGTTTATCACTTTTTGTAGAAATTAATGTTTATTTTTGTTTTTTCATAAGTGTTTCATTGAGTTTCTACTACTTCTGATTAATAAAATTGATCGGTATATATTCATATATACAATACATAAACGAAATTCTGCATAACTTACTATGGACTTCATTACCCTAATAGGCGGGCAATAAGGCCCAACAGCAAATTTTTGAAATTTGTCTTTTTTTGGTTAGTGAGGTATTGAAGGAGACGAAAATTGATGTTAACATAGCGGCAAACATCACGAGCAATCAACTCATCAAGTTTCTGATTTTTTTGAATAAAATATAAAGGATAAAAAAAATTGCAAAAGTTAAGTGGGCCTTATTACCCACCACTACCTTACTACAAAATGTATATTCTCCTTTTGCGCTACAATGGTGCGAAATGGGTGAAAAATTCATGCAAACATGACTGAAAACGGCCTAGCCCACGTTAGCTGCCAAGTAGTAGGAGAGTACGGGAGATGAGAGGGATTCTTCTAATAAACGGGTTATGCGATAATACGATTCCCCTCATTTCCCGCTCACTCCTTTCACTCGACCGCTTCCACCATCTCAGCTGTTTTCAATCATGTTTGCAAGCATTTTTCACCTATTTCGCAGCATTTTGGCGTAAAATGGGACTATACATTTTGTGGTACTGTACTTTTAATTTCAAAATATGTTTCAGGAATTGGAATGGGACTAACACACTAGAGCATCAAGGCACGCTACAACTGTTGTCTTGAAAATATTATTCAATGTTTTCAGTAAAATAGTATTCAAAAATTTTTCCTGTCTGAAAAAAATAAGTTCAAAATACTAAATAATACTTCTCTTTTCCATTCATGTTATCTCTAATGTTATCAATACTTTCAATACAATTTCACAACATCCAGTGATCTTTCTGTTTTGTTACTATAGAAACGGTTTGTTGGCACGACGCGTGTTTGACTGTGTTTGCTCGTAGTTGCTTCAAATTCAATTCAATTTACAAGTGATACCCCATCAGATATATCTGGGAGAGCAAATGCAATAGTATCTAATATGTTCCCGGCCAAATCCAAGTCAATATATGAGAAAATGGTCAATGGTGCGACATGAAACATGTAAAAAAGGTTTCTGAAAATGTGCTTATAAGCTATTTTGAGGAAAAATTAATAATTATAAAACCTCTTCCGTTATGGAGTGTCTACTCAATGTTGAAAGGTACATTGAATGTTAAAGAAAATATTGATATCAGGAAGTTTTCAAAATTGGTACCGCTCATTAAGAACAAAAGCGTCAGATAACGAGGAAAGAAATCAAGGAATGATCACTGAAAAAAATTATTGGTTAGGGTAACAAAAAATAATGTTACGGTAATCATATACTTCTACACTATACGGCCTATTGTAGGCAACCATACACAGGCAAGTGGCACGAGTCTGATGACACGAAGGTGTTACCAATATCGTCTAAATTCCTGGTCAGTCAAGCAGCATATATTCTCTTCTATGAGCAAGAGGGCATCAAACAGCATCAATGATTTTTTTTCTGATATTTATATGTATAAATTTACTCCTAATAAAATAATTTTTATACTTCTGTCAGTATAGGCACAACCAGATATATAATTACACTAACCAACTCAAAATTGTTAAGTGAATATGGTTGAAGTAACGAAACAAAACATGATCAAAACGCTGTTAAATTAACACAAGATTTCAGAGTTTTGGGTTTGAATCTTCGATTTATTCAATTTATTGTTTGGCAGCGAACAACACTTATCATGGGGCCACGGGGGCTTCGTAGAACGTAATGAAAATATATATATATATACGATTGAATGATAAAAGCGCCTGAATTATAATACGGAAAAACAATAATGATTGTGGATGGAATATTCGCATTGTCTTCACTTGATGGAGATACTTTGTGTATAATATTAAGGTAAAACACGACTAAACATCAACGGAATTTATTATACTCGCTTCATGTTTCGCTACACTGTAGCTTTATCAAGCGATTTTGGCATCATAACTAAACGAGGATTGTCTTCTACGTTTTCATCCTCACTTACAATAATAGGTATCGTATCTATAACGGAATTTCTCAGTTTTGGATAGTGATAACAAGACAATTATTGCTGAAATAAATTATAAATAATATTCGGTTGGATTTTTATTATGTCGAAACTATTGAATAACAGAATTCAGTCAATTGAATTGTATTATCAAAATAACAATATTTCTATAACAATTTGCATATTGTTCTTGTAATAATGAAGTATTGTTCTTTCAACTGAAATGTATTGTCACACTAACAATCTTTCGATAACAATTTCCATATTGTTCCTGTAGCAATGTAACAATCAGTAGTTTAGTATATTTCATAGAAAATTATTGCTACCCTAACAAGAAAATTGTTAACCAAGTCGTTTTCTTATCACTTACATTATTATTTCTTTATTCATATATCAATAAATTTATTCAAGATGCTGATAACGAAATAAATTTACTTTCTAAGGTAAAGATATAATCATAATTTTTTAAGATCAGTAGTATATAATTTTAATATTTTTTATTTGTAGGTTGTCCTAATTTTTGGTATCAGCGGTGTTTGTCGCCGTGAAGAATTATTACATACAACTATTGATGCCATTAAAGATGCTGGATATATATTGATAGTTGTTGAAATACCTGATACGAAGACCTATTGCGCAAGAACGTTTACTGTTTCAAATTCTAATTATATTGAGATATACCGCAAGTATGAAGCACTACGACCGCCTCATACAAAAAGTAACAGATCATTTTTCAAATATTCGAGAGAAATATGTATTACCAACATGTCGGGATGAATAAAATAGGAGAAATTTCCAGCTTGATTGCAAAGTGAAAGACATGTATAAGAGCTACACAGGTCACTGTTTCAGGAGAAGCTCTGTTAACTCTTCTGGCCAATGCAGGGGGCAACATTACATCCATAAAACGTCACGGTGGCTGGAAATCTGCCTCCGGGGTGTTTCTTAAGTACGTGTAGAAAATTTAGGAGCATATTCCTGACATCAAAATAAGAAGAAAAGTTACTATAAACATATGTCCACAAATTATTCGTTTCTCAGATACAGAGTGTCAAAGTTGAATTCTTATTTTTATTTTTTGTGAATAATTTCAAAATAATTTTGATATGTGGGTAAAGTTTGGTAGCTGGGAATATTTATTATTTAGTTTGTGTTAAAAATTAATTTTCTTGGTAGAGGTCACTGTTTTCGAGTTAATGAGATTTGAAATCATCGATGCAAGTGATTTTGAATGACAAGATTTTTTAATTCAAAATTAGAAATTAGTCTTTTCACAATTAACACAAAACTTGATTTTTTCATTGAAAAATCATCCCAGATACCAAACTTTACTCGAATATCACAAAAATTTTGGCATTTATTTACAAAAAAACAAATATAATAATTAAACTTTGACACTCTGTATATTAGAAACGAATGACTTGCGGACATGTGTTTATGGGAACTTTTTTTCCTATTTCGGCGTCAAAAACATGCTCTTGAAGTTTCTATACGTTCTTAAGAAACACCCTGTATAGAAGATAGTTTGAATAAAAAAAATGTGATTTGTAACAAAATATTGAATTCTCCATCTTCTTTCAAACAAATTGAAATATCTGATAAAATTGTGGAATCAACTACTATTCAAGAAATATCTAACGTTTCTCAGCAGCAGCAACATAGAACATCTTTGGGAATTTATGTTGGAAGTATAGTTGTTCAAACTTTATCATCAGTTATTATTCCAATGAATGAAATTGTTTTATGATGAATAATCAATTAATAATTGACTCTGCTGAAAATAAATCCTTCAAAATGTATTATTTCATTTTCATTTTGTGAAATATTTTGGCAGTGAAAAAAAGTAAACATTTATGCATCAATAGAGATGCAGAATGTGTTTTTTGACAGTTGTACTTAAAATTATTATATTTGAAAAAAAATAATGAAACAGCAAACAAAAATTGAAATCTTCTCATGTTCAGAAAATGTATATTTCACCATTTAGATCTGATATACCTATAGTAATGATTCAAATTACACAAAAAATCTATCCACGTTCCCAAGTGCATTTATCAATCACTTCCATCCCATTTAATTGATGAATAATTAAGGGTTTCACCAAACGGAAGATGACCATCGAGACGCCACTGATTATCACTATGTCATCAATAAGTTATTTTCCAAACTAGCACCATCTCAGATAGAGTGCTGATACTGAGATTCGATACGGCCGCCGGTATGTGTTGGAATGAACCAGACTTCTTGTTACTTGTGTTTTCAACGTACATTCCACTCTTGCATCTCATACTTGTGAGATATTTGTTTCAACGTGCCACATATTTGAAAGTGGGAGAGCTGCTTTGTTAAGATATTCATCACATAGGCGAAACAAGGTAGTGTTATATGGGTGGTAGAATTTTCAACATTCTGAATGAAACTCTTTATCAATTTATTGAATAGATGATGAGTTACGTGAGATACAAGGGCCTAAGTGTGAATGATTAATTATATGGAAAAATGTCAGGTCATGAAAATATTAAAACAAAATCGCTGATTAAAAAGTAATTGGCTTCCTAATAAAATATTTCTCTCATCAAGCTATAAATTGAAGAGTTCAGGTGAAAAACCAGCTGAGTTACAAATAATGATATCCGAGTTATTGTCAACTCTGAGGTGAAAACTCATTATGAGTTTGTACCAAATTGGCGATGTGAGATAGAAATTTGATATAATATGAGTTATTATGATGGAAATGTAAAATATTTGCATATTTTTTGAGAAACAGGATAATAAAAAGATAGTAGTACCTGCAATATATGTAGAGCTTACTCAGCTGAAAGACAGCGAAACAAACCTAGAGACGATTTTGAAAATAAAATACCACAAAAGACTTTACTTTTTCCTGCTGTAGACACTGTAAATAGTCCAGTGCAACAAAACAGGTAAGTGGCCTCATTCGTTTACTAATTCATCTTGACAACGGAATATAAATAATGTCATTACATGCCTAGGGTAATAATGACTTTGACTTTGACAAGTAATACCTTCAGCTTCATTTATGTCACTTTTTAGGTTATGAGACTTTTTGAATATTATTGTAGTCTGTTTATTCGGTAACTTAGTTACACGCAATTTAAAATGATATAGGGGAACGAATAATCATGAAGGAAGGGTGAGAAAACAAACTTCAATCCAGGCAAATTTTGAGAAATGTCAACAGGCAGCGGGAAAAACGTAATAAGTAACACGGAATGTATCGACTGTTAACATCCTCGGCAAGCGACAAGCCTCGGCGTTGCCTCGGCTCGTACTCGCTCACCTCGAATGTTGACAAGTCTTTACATTCCTTGTTACTTAAATAACTATTACAAACTAGACAAGAAATGAAATACTAACAATGACAGTTTGAGACATGCAAAATTATACTAATGGAATAAAAAGAATCAAAGAGTAAAATGACAAGAAATATATTATCAATCATATAAAAACTAAAATAAAACTTCTTAGGAGAGGCGAATTGTTTGTATGTCGATTATGAATGTTAGAATTCAAGAAAATACAAAAGTAAAGAAAGTGATCGTTGAAAAGCACTGAAATCGCGAGTGACAAGGAATTTGGTAGTTTTGACAACGAGAATAACGACGCCACCAGGAGGAAGCAGAAAAATTTCAACAGGACACGACGCACCAACTTTAGATCTACAAAATTTTAAACAGTCATAAAGCAGACGGACAGAAACTGAAAGCAGACATTACGACAAGATGAAAGTACCAGACAGCCTGAAATAAAAACGACATTGTAGAAACCCATCCGACTAAACTCCCTGAGAACATTTTGAAACCTCCATAAACAATATCAGTGCATCGCTAAACACCATATTCCACCATAACTTTCCATATTGAACAATTTTTATTAAAAACTCATCACAACATAACCCCACAATAGTTATTTATGTACCAAGGGTATAAATAGATGCTTATGCCCTGAGGGCGACGTTTTACGAACCCGAGGGCATCTGGCCTGAGGGTTTGTAAGTCGCCCCAGGGTATACATATCTGTTTATGCCCGCGGTACATACATAACTTTATGTCATACTAGTTCGTTTTTGTAATCCAATCTCAAAACAAATCAGTATTTTAAAAAATCCGATTTGAATTAATAACATTGCCATATTATCATAGTAGACACTATCGTTGCTAGGTGAATGTTGACAAACGTTAATGTCATAAAATCACGATAATTTTTATACAGGGTGATTCAAAAGTACTTTGACAAACTTCAGGAGGTGATTCCTCACAATATTCTAATATGAGCCCAAATAAATATATGTCCGGAAACGCTTCGTTTCCAAGATATAGGGTGTTGAAGTTTTATTTTTATTTTGTTTTTTTTTTTTCAAATAACTCTTGAAATACTGAATTTAACGAAACTTGGTAATAAGAGGTTTTTGAGGTGTCGAATTCAAACCTGATGTTATTATTGCTCGTACTCGTAGGGGGCGTCAACAACACGTCTTTCTCTTTTTTGAAGATTCATAACTTTTTTGAGTGTTCTTCTAGCACATTTTTCAGTAAAAAAATCGATTCCTCTATCATATGTACGTAAAAAAGCTACCCTTGTTACAAGTCGCTGTAAGCAACCGTTTTCTAGATATTAGGAGTTGAAAATTTCAAGTGGATTATTTGATAATCTATGCATGTAATAATTATTACCTTTATTTTGCATTTGCATTAATTTGACGTTTAAGTAAGCAGTTTTGGTTTTTTTGTAGGGGGCGCCACCTATTCTATTACTTTTTACTCGCTTGAAGAGGTCATTTTACTGTTGGGTACGTTCCTTTATGACATCCTTAAGCGAAATAGTAATTTAATAATAATAATTCAATAGTAATAATTGATAGTAATAAAATTTGCAAGAAATGTCAACATTTTATTTCAGGAAATTTTGAATATGTAGAATAAACTAAAATAAACTAAACTAAATTGTTTTCAAATAAATTGTTGAAAATGTCCACCTTCAGCGAAGATACAGGCAGTCAGTCGTATAGTCACTGAATCTCGTACCCGCTCAAAAATTATTGGTGTGTTCCTTATTGTTTCACATGCGTCTACTATTCGGTTTCTAAGATCTTCCTCGTTCGCGAGTTTCATAAACTAGTGACTTCAAATGTCCCCAATAATAAAAATCTATCAGGTTTAGATCTGGGGACCTTGGTGCCCACGGCTGGTTAGGTTCTTCTACACCCCTACCGATCCATTGATTTGGATAGACTGTGTTAAGGAATTCCCTGGCTACAACACTAAAATGGGCCGGAGCCCCATCATGCATAAACCACATGCGGATACGAATTTCTAATGGTACATTCTGAAGTAGTCCCGGCAATTCATTTTCTAAAAAGTGTCTATAAGTTGCGCCATTCAGTCAGAGCGGAAGAAAGAAAGGACCTATCAAGTAATTATCAATTATTGCCGTCCATACATTTACAGAAAATTGATACTGGTAATGCCTTTCACTAACTGCATGCGGATTTTCGAGAGCCCAAACATGGTTGTTATGAAAGTTTGTGATAGCATTTCGGGAGAAGTTTGACTCGTCCGAGAAGAGTACATATCTTAAAAATTGAGGATTTCCAGCAAATTTTCTCAAAAATCACTGACACATAGTAATGCGTTGGGGAAAGTCTCTTGGCAAAAGAGCTTGTACCCTTTGAATATGGTATGGATAAAACTGTTGATCGTGGATAATCCTCCAAACTGTGGACTGAGTAGAATTGACAGCTTCAGCAATTATTCTTGTACTTGTTTCTGGATTCTCCTCGAGAGCGTTCAAAACAGCTTCTTCCTATTCTGGGGTTCGGACTGCTCGTGGTCTTCCAATAATATCAGCTGCCCTCTTAAAGCTACCTGTTTCTGCCAAACGACGGTGGAGACTAGCAAATGTTGGAGCTGAAGGCAGTGCTCGATTAGGAAATCGCTCCTGGTAAATACGTCTTGCTTCGCGCGCATTGCCATCCGCAAGGCCATAAACGAAATGCATATCGGCTAAATGAGCATTATTGTTTAAACAATCCATTTTTTCAAAATTAGTGTTTTCTACTTCTACTTACGGAAACATCAACAAAACGTTTAACTGTCACAAAATATGTAATTACCAAAACTACTTACTTAAACGTCAAATTCTTTTTCAAAGCATTCTTGTGAAAAATGCAAAATATTGGTAATAACTTCAACATGCATCGATTATCAAATAATTGACTTAAAATTTTCAAGTCCAAATATTTAGAAAACGGTTGCTTACAGCGACTTTTAACAAGGGTAGCTTTTCTACGTAGATATGATAGAGGAATCGATTTTTTTACTGAAAAATGTGCTAGAAGTACGCCCAAAAAAGTTATGAATCTTCAAAAAAGAAAAAGACGTGTAGGTGGCGCCCCCTACGAGTAAGAGAACTAATAACATCAGGTTCGAATTCGACAAAAACTTCTTATTACCAAGTTTCGTTTAATTAAGTTCAGTATTTCGAGAGTTATTTGAAAAAAACCAAAATAAAAATAAAACTTCAACACCCTGTATCTTGGAAACGAAGCGTTTCCGGACATACATTTATTTGGGCAATTCACATTAGAATATTGTGAGGATTCACCTCCTGAAGTTTGTCAAAGTACTTTTGAATCACCCTGTTTGTGTCAAGTTAGAAGTCAAAATGAACGAAGACGAAATTATTGAAAAAGCAAAGAAAGCAACTGAAAATTTGAAGCCAAAAAAGTCTAAAGCAGCTTACGACATGGAATACGAAAAATTATTAAATTGGATGCAAGAAAACTACGTAAAGGTTATTAAATAAGTTAAACAAAAAATTATTTCTCTTTATGCCAGCGCGGGCCATAAAGTGAACTTTATGCCCGCACGGGCATAAAGTACGACATTAGATAGTTGGTAACTAAGCAATAAAAACACAATAATGACTAGTATGACATAAAAACTTTTATGAATAAATTTCACTGATAGACTGCAAAGTAGTGTTTCGTTCCGCAGAACCTTTTCATTTTATGCCCGAGAACTGTAGTATTTAAAAACCTTTGTTCTTTAGAAATAAGTTAGGTTTCTCCTAGAGTAGGTCAAACCTAATCTTAAGAAGTATATTATGATTGGTATTTGATGATTTGAATTTTGTAAAGTTTAACATCTAAAAAAGGTCATAGATTTAAAAAAATTGGTACTAAAATTGGAATACAACTTTATCTGATTCTTTCTTCCATCCAAGTCGAACATTTACCACCAGATGTTGAAGCTACCACAAGTTTATTAAATATGGACTGGTTTTTCCTGTGTATCATTCAATTGTTTTTTTTTAAATCATCTATAAGTGTAAAGTGATTCACAAAGGAGTACGTATTGAAAAATATTATACATGGTGGGACACCGAAAACGAAACAGATCGAATATCTTCAAAACGCACGTGTTGTGAATAAAATGCAAAAACACGTCGATTTTTAATCCAAGGGGGACATCTTCCCATTATAACCTCAACTGTCTTACCTCTCCCCCCACCCCTTGGGCACTATCACCCAAAACAATTTGAAAAGGGAAAGTAGTAAATGTGACATATCATTGAAAAGGTAATTTCATAAGGAATTCAGCCATGTCAATTTTTGGTACCTAGCTCTTTATTTTGGCGCCATCTTGCGGAAAAAACAATTGTTCCGTATTCCAAATTACGATACTGCATTTGCAAGCTATTTTGACATAAATTCGATGACAATGCAATATGGAATTTTTCTAAGAGAAAAAACAAAATGGCGGCTCCAAAATGGCATACATGATTTGCAGTTATGGTTCAATTCGATTCAAAATTGATATGTGGTGGTTATCAAGGTCGGAAATTATGATTCGTTTTTCAATGCACAAAAACAAGATGGTTGTCCAAGATGGCGGACGAAATTTGTAATTCTGGTCCTATTCGAATCAAAATTAGTATGAGGGGATTATCAGGGTAAAAAATTATGATGTTTTTGTCATTGCAAAAAACCAACATGGTGGACAAAATTTGTAATTGTGGTTCGATTTGTTTCAAAATTGGCATATGGGGGTTTTACAAGTTTTCAGTATAACTGAAATGAATTAATCAAATTGATAAAAAACCTTTTAAACAAATGCGCTAAAAAAGATTTTTTTTTCAGATGTGTGACGTAGGTTATTCTATGCGTAACAGAATAAAAAATTTACCTCGTAAAAATACCTATTTTGTACTCGCGGTAAGCTTTCGAATCTGTTACGCACAGAATAAAAACACACATCTAAAAAAAATTATTATTTCCTTTTTAGCGCATTTTTGTAAAAGCTTTTTATATCGATTTAATTGATTAATTTCAATCATACTGAAAACTTATGAAACCCCCATATGCCAATTTTGAATCGAATCGAACCACAATTACAAATTTCGTACACCTTTTTTAACAAAAATATCATAATTTTTTACTCTGAAAATCCCCACATACTAATTTTGATTCGAATCGGACCAGAATTACAAATTTCGTCCGCCATCTTGGACAACCATCTTGTTTTTTTGCATTGACAAACAAATCATAATTTCCGACCTTACAAACCACCACATATCAATTTTGAATCGAATCGAACCATAATTGCAAATCATGTCCTTCATTTTGGAACCGCCATTTTGTTTTTTCTCTTAAAAAATTCCAAAATGCATTGTCACCGAATTTTTGTCAAAATAGCTTGCAAATGCAGTATCATAATTTGAAATACGGAACAATTGTTTTTCCCGCAAGAGGACGCCAAAATAAAAAGTTAGGTGGCGAAAATTGACATGGCTGAATTCCTTATGAAATTACCTCTTCAATGATGTGTCACACTTACTACTTTCCCTTTTCAAATTGTTTGGGTGATAGTGCCCAAGGGGTGTGGGGAGAGGTGTGACAGTTGAGGTTATGATAGGAAGATGTCCCCCGTGGATTAAAAATAGACGTGTTTTTGCATTTTATTCACAACACATGCGTTCTGAAGATATTCGATCTGTTTCGTTTTCGGTGCCCCACCCTGTATATAAATAATGTCTATGCATTTGTAACGACGCATATTTTTGAGGCTCTGTTACAATGGCACTGGTATCTTGACCAGTTAATTTTGAAGGGAAAATACGATCTTATAGTTGAGACCTACCGCCCGATTCCAGTGCTAAGTGCTGTTGCCGAAGTGGTAGATAGAATGCTCCTAAGGAGATTTGTTGATCGTGAGGGTAGACTACAACTCATCCCAGACGAGCAGTTCGGTTTCCGAAGTGATGAATCCAGATGGAACAGAACTTATGAATTTCTCAAAGAATCGCACTAACGTTAAGATCTATGGAGGAATTGGGGTTTCTTCATAATCGGATAGACGAGTCCGACTCAGTGCGTTACCTGGGGGTGCAGCTGGACAGACTGCTATAAAATACGTCCAAGTAAAACGAGGGATAGCCAGAAACTCCAAGCTAGCGATGGAGAGTAAAATCTTACTATATAAACAGGTCATCAGGGCAGCGATGACCTACGTCTGTCCAGTGTTCTGCATCCTCACCAAAACTGTAATGCTGTGAATAGGGAGAATGCAGAACAAAGTACTTCGTATCGTCACTAACAGTGACCCATACATTCGGCTGGACGAATTACGTGAGCTGGCCGATAAAGAAACATATCAAAAACCTTTCGTAAAATTCTACAGTTTCTTGATACATGGAAGTCCTTTGAACAGGGATATAACCGCAGTAAGGGCCCACCATAACGTGCGCTGGAAGCACAAAGGGTTCATTTATCAGGCAATGGATATTTTTCATGAAAATCCAGAAGGTCAGTGAAGACCAATAACACAATGTAATGAGCTAAACCATAATCTTTCACTGCTTTACTGGGTGATTGAAGAAAAGCACAACCTGAATGATCCCAATGATCTGATGCCTAACTCGAAAATACCTTAAATTCCTCCTATATAAGATTGAGAGGGAAGAATGAATGAACACCGACTAAGCCGGTAATTATTTGGAATGTACTGTGAACTTTATATTTTATACTATTCAATTTAATGAATGCTTTTTCGATAAGTCTTTCCTATAAAGAAGATCTTAAGATTTTTTCTATAATTTGAAGAGATGTTGAGATAAGGTATTTTTTTGTAAAGAGTAAAGGAATGAAATGTGGTGTGGGGTGATGATTTACAATTTTTTGGATCTATTCCGAATCTATTTATTTTTTCAACAAATAGAGTAAGATGTGTCAATAAATAGAGAAAGAATGAATCGAACATACTTGAATTCGAATATATTTTGAAGTTTCATTTGTTTTCATCTGAATCTCTTTCTGATTTGCTATGATTTCATGTGCATGCTTATCACTGATGAACTGGTATTGGCTGGATTGGCAGAAGATGACAGAAATGAAGAGGTCATTGGTGTGAAGATGAGCGTCAGTGTTTTTTTTTATTCTCAAATAGTTACATGCACTCATTCACGCCTCACCCTCACCCTGTTGCTACTGTGGGATTTTCCTGTTTTTTCCCGCAGTTGGAACAGGAAATGCGCCACCTTTTTTGTATTACCATTATAGTTTATAATACATGATAAGTTTAATTCAAATTCTAAGTCATAGTTAATATCTATTTGTGTATTTAGAGCGCAAAGACAAACGAAGCTCTTAGACATACAAACAATACACACTCCATTCAACATAGGCACATGATATGAGAAAATTTACATTCGAATAGTAATCCCAAATGTATAAGCTATCCAAACATACAATAATTTACATCTCTAACAAAAGGAAAAAGGAAAGAATTTGCCTAAAAAAGTACCGAATCCCTAGATCGAACTCCCGCCAAGATAGAAAACTCAGTTTAGTAGGAATCATCACTAACCACCCCACCACCGCAGTTCCTAGAGTGCTTTGAATTTCTTGTGTTCACTTTCCATCATGCAAGAATAGGTTCGTTTCCAACAAAAGCTAGGGGGATCGAGCGCTTTTTCAATATTCTCGCTCTAGAGCGTAAAAGCTGTCACAGAGTGACATTCCTCGGAAAACGTCAACTTTGGGTTGAGATCTGAAAGCGTCATAGGCTACTTTGGTAAGCGGTACTAGAAAAAAAACTTTGTCGATAATAAAATGAAAAATATTAAAGTATATCTTGACTTTGACTCTGGTTAGTCCTCCAATGAGGGGAAAAATATACAGGGAAATTCAAATTCGACCCCCACCATTGGGATCTCCTAAACTTCAAGAGATACGTCCAAGCTTAAATTGGGGCAAAGTTGCGTATTCTGGTGCTTAACAAAATACTGTTTTGAAACTTGGAAAATTCTGAGTATTTCCGGAAATATCGGGAAAAAACTGAAAATCGGAATTTTCGTTTTTATTTTTTCCTATCGTTATTTGACAACATAGCTCAAAACCAAAAGTACATTTTTATTGATACTTTTTTTCAGCTCCCCTTTTTCATGGTCAGATTTACTATCCAACGTTTCGTCTTCTGGCATTCATCATCAACTTTTTTTTCTGTTATAGGAGCCATATTGTTTTTTTACACAGAAAAATAGTGATTCTCATTCTGATTTCATTCATGTATGATTTGTTATGATTTGCACTTCTGAAACCACAGATATTAAAAAACACAACTTCATCTGAGATGGTCATGACTCCATCGAAAAATTTTGTTTAATAAACACTAGTTGTCAGAACTCATTAAACATCATAAGTTTGCACAAATACTTCAGTCGAAATGTCCTCATTCTCAAATGAAGAAAAACGAGATATGTTGAAACTTTATTATAAATTTGATAGGAATAGTACGAAAACAGCACAAATTTGTTTTGAATTATATCCGGAAAAACAACAGCCGGATAGAACATTATTCGGAATTTTGGACAAACACTTGATTGAGTACGGTGCGTTTCAAAAACCAAGATTGAAATATGGAAGCAGAATGGAACAAAATATTAGACGTAACTTATTAGCCGAGGTAATATAATTGTTCATTCCATATTCGAAGAAGTATAATTATTTTTGGTACTTTTTTAGATAAATGCAGATCCTTCCAAATCAACACATCAAGTCTCGGCAGAAATGGATGTGCCACAGACGAGCGTTTGGAGGGAATTCAAAAAAAGTGGTTTGAAATGTTATAAGATACATACTTCACAAAAATTACATCCAGGTGATCCTGAGAGAAGGATGGAATTTTGTAGCTGGCTCTCGAATAGGGTAGACCCTACAAACTTCTCGAAAAGCATTATTTGGACCGACGAAAGTACTTTTTTCTACTCCTATGTTAGTAAACATTGTTTTACAAACAGTTCACTCTATAAGTAAATCCATTCTTACGCACAACTGTGCGTAAAGAATAAAAACGCACAACTGTGCGTCATGATATGATGGCTAGTATAATAGGTAACAATCAAGTTGCCTCTTGAACCACTCAAATCGTGACATTTATCTGTCTTGCGTTTTCAATATTTGACAGTGACATTGTCACTTTTTGAGATTTGAAGTTCAAATCGATACTTCATAAATTATAATCCGATCTTTAATTTTATATCTACAAATATGAGCAACTCCGATAATGAAATGAGCGCAACGCCACCGGAAATTGTTCTTCAGGCTGCTTCTGCTATGGAGAATATTCTGCCGCAAAAATCAAAGGATAGATATGAAAAAGCCTATCAAAAATTTATGGAATGGAGTATGGATAACCACGTGAGTACGTACTCCGAAAATGTATTGCTCGCCTATTTTAATATATTGACCAAAACATTTAAACCCTCCTAGCTCTGTTCATCATTTCTATGCTATATAGTACAAAATTGTATTTTCTTAGATTTAATTTGTTGTTGTTGGAAATTAAACCATAAACTGCGTTAGTTACCTTCATTTTTTTATTACTTAAAGCTTAATCAAACGCACCATCCAGTATATAAGAGTCGTAGAAAAAGTATAGTACGTATTACGTGTTGTAAAGCAATTACGCACTCATGTAATTACCGCACTCACCGCTACGCGGCTCGTGCGCAATTTTTCCATTCGTGCGTAATATGCTTTTTACAACACTTGATACGTAATATACTATTTCGAACTGTGGTGTTTTTAATAGAAATAATGAGCACATTTGAAGTGAAAATAATCCACGACACTTCAGAGAAGTCAGACCACAAGTTCGGTTTCGTTTGAATGTGTGGGCTGGAATTTATGACGACCGAATACTTGGACCTCATTTCTTCTCTAATACTTTGAACGGGGAAACCTATGTTCGGTTCTTAAGAAACGAATTAGAAGAATATATGGATACGTTTCCCCTTGTTAATTATAACAGCTGCTGGTTTCAGCATGACAGGGCTCCTCCACACAATAAAAGAGCAGTTTGCGAATATTTACACCAAAGATTTCCTAATAGGTGGTTAGGAAATTCTGGACCAGTGAGGTGGCCGGCAAGGTCACTTGACCTTACAGTTTTGGATACTTTCTTGTGGGGCACTTTAAAGAACAGAATATATGGAGAGCATGGATATGACACAGTAGATGAACTTAGAGACAATATCATCACGCAATGCAGGTCTATCAGAAAAAGGGATATTGTTGGGGCTGTTCTTAATTTGAGACGACGAGCTAGGTTTTTTATTCAAGAGGAAGGCCATCATTTCGAATACTTGTTGTAATACTTTTTGTGCACTTTTTACAAGCTCATGATTTCATTCTTGTTTTTTGAAACGCACCGTACTCAGCCTAGTGTTTGCCCAAAATTCCGAATGATGTTCTATCCGGCTGTTGTCTTTCCGGATATAATTCAAATTAAATTTGTGTTGTTTTCGTACTATTCCTGTCAAATTTATGATAAAGTTTCAACATATTTCGTTTTTCTTCATTTGAGAATGAGGACATTTCGACTGAAGTATTTGTGCAAATTTATGATGTCTAATGAGTTCTGACAACTAGTGTTTATTAAACAAAATTTTTCGATGGAGTCGTGACCATCTCAGATGAAGTTGTTTTTTTTTTAAATATCTGTGGTTTCAGAAGTGCAAATCATAACAAATTATACATCAATGAAATCAGAATGAGAATCACTATTTTTCTGTATAAAAAACAATATGGCGCCCATAACAGAAAAAAAAGTTGATGATGAATGCCAGAAGACGAAACGTCGGACAGTAAATCTGAACATGAAAACGTGTAGCTGAAAAAAAGTATCAATGAAAATGTACTTTTGGTTTTGAGCTATGTTGTCAAATAACGATAGAAAAAAATAAAAACGAAAATTCCGATTTTCAGTTTTTTGCCGATATTTCCGGAAATACTCGGAATTTCCAAGTTTCAAAACATTATTTTGTTAAGCACCAGAATACGCAACTTTGCCCCAATTTAAGCTTCGACGTATCTTCTGTAGTTTAGGAGATCCCAATGGTGGGGGTCGAATTTGAATTGCCGTGTTTAACCTGAACTGAAAATTCACAATGATACCAGTTTTTCGAATTGATGTTTATACTATAGAAGAAAGTACAGGAAAAGGGAACTCTGAATGAAACGTCCCATGGTAGTTCAAAGCCAAGCAGAAGGTACGTGTTTTACATATGCTAACTTTTAATTGTATGAATATGATAAGTGGATGGCCGTAACTGGTGAACAGGTTAGACATTCTAATGTGATTTATCGTCGTCAGTTGGGTAAACGCGGTTCTTTGACGATACATTCACCTGTGTTCTAGCTTTCAACTATGCGCACTCTGTAATTGTCTCCGTAGCTCAAATGATACGTAACTGGAATAGATAATTTTATGAAGTGATGGATGGCACGAAAAGCCCTGTACGAAAATTTGTGAGATGAGGATATACCTTAAATTGAGTGTAATGTCTATTCTTTCAAGATTTTTGTTGTAAAACTCTATCAGAACGGAACTAAAATTAATGAAACAGAATCAAACAAATATAATTTCGATCAACACAAATAAAGTTTGGTGGCGCATTTTGCTTCAACAGCTGCAGGAACCCGAAAAAACTCACAGCACCTCCACATCTCAAAACCTACAGTTATCTTTATACAGTGTGACAATTTAAAAACATACAATAGGTTACATATCACAAACAAAAGATGATAATGTTATGAAAGCCAGGAAAGTCCTTTGAATGCTTTTAGTGCATTGATCCAGCCACTACTGTTATTTATTAATTCGATCATGATCGCAGGTCATTATCAATTGTTTATCATTATCAAGCCGTTAAAATTTGCGAGGTTGATGGCTAGCGAATTACAAGACCGTTACTGTCGATTGTGGGTCAGAGTGAATGAAGATTGAAACATTAAATGTTTCCATCATAGAAATTTTCTTTCATTATATGAATACAAGAATATTGGAATATGGAGTGGGTTAGTAATGTGGTCATGTGAAGAAAGTAAGTGAGCTCTGTGGTAGAGAGACCTTGCACTTAGTTAGCCTTATGGGTTAGGCCCGTTTGGCCTTAGGTGAGTCGTCCATAAAAAGACAAAGTATTTAGTTAAAAAAAAATGTTATTTCCGTCAACCGATTGCACCCCTACGCGCAACCCTCGGAAGTCTTTGAGAGACTTGTGTGAGCTAGGGATGACGCAGCCCTTACCTTTCGACGTGTGATGCCATGCACGAGACCGGTGAATCGGTAGATCGAACCCACGACCCCACGCTTGCGAGGCGAACGCTTTACCAGCCGACCACCACGGCCCATTTAGTATTTAGTATTACTAAGGTTTAGTAATGATTTTAGGTAAGAGTTGTTTTAAGTAGGTATCTCATATTAGATTATTGATTCTTCCTAATCAAAACATATATTTAACTTTCTGCCCAATATCACAGTTGTTATTTAAAAAATGTTTAAGTTCTGTTCTCACCCCTTGAATTTGAATAGCTGCCATCTGCAGTACTACCCCAAGTCGCATTTTGTATATATACGACATAGGATGCAACTCTAACAGCAATAGTCACAGAACCGTTTCTAGGATAGAAAGGAGGAACTTCTTGTCAGCTGTCCGATGATATTTCAACTGTCAGCTCTCAACTGTTTCATTTTTCCAGCTATCAGAGTAGCCATTTGTTTTTGGGTGTCTGATCAGAGACAACCAAACACATCATTATTTTCAAGCTGGTCAGATTGGTCGGTTATGCATGGAACACGCAAATATTGAAATATCTGATTGTTGGGAACCTAACTAGATAAAAAAATCTTCAAGGTGGATTTCGTTTCCGACTGAGAGACGAGGAGTTGAATGGTAGAATTCGTGAAAGACAGGTGTCTAGCCATACAGGGGTTCCTTCCTGGTTGTGTTCGACTACCCATCTCACCATCAGCTCCAAAGTCCTGGCTTTTGATAGATGCCTATGTTGGACAGTTACGACAATTTGGCGTTTGAAAACTTGGTACCACGTCAACACCTTTTTTCTACAAGATGAAACCCTTCACGGAAGGTGAGTTTTCCAAGTTTTCTTTTCTTCGTTTTCATGCTAGCGACTGTACAGAACAGTCTATAACTCAAAAACATTTATAGGGTTGTTGTATCCGGAGGAATTCAACCCAGGGAATTGTCACTGTTCTTGTCTGGTTGGGTACCTCCCAAGATTTGGTTCGGCCCCACGTCTTCCTGTTGAGGATATTTATGGTATTATGGCTCCAGTATAGCTCAATAGGGAATATGCATATTTTTTTTTATTTGTTTAATCCATTTTTTACTGCGTTACAACTTAGTAGTAAATATAAATACGGTTGAAAGTCTTGGAATAAATTTTTAAAATAATATATAAAATACCGATTGAATTTGACCTATTTAAACGCCTCCATTTTCGCGCGCTGTGAATGACGTCACATGGCGCTATCGGTGTTGTTCTTCTTCAGTGTCGTTCTTTGAGACGTACTCTACTTGCTTGAAGTTGATATTTTATAAAAGAGTAAGTCAAATGCAGTACCAGTGTTAGAGAGAGATGAACATATGTGAAAGTGATCTGGATTCTCGATCAACCAGAGCACCCAAGTAACAATTTCAGTTTTGTGATAGCCCTCAGAAGGTTCTGAAGACCATAACAATCACAGCATCGATTAAACTGTTTTGCTGTAACGACATCCATAAAACCTCCTTAAAGCTGCTATAAATCTACGAGGGCCCACTCCTATGAAGGTTCTCAGGGCTATTTTGAAATGCAAGCATAAAACCTGCTTGCCTTATTCGCAGGATTCTTAATAACCTCCTGAGGATCATTATAAAACCAAATCATGGGCTGTTATAAACCTGTATGTCATTAAAAAAATCTATTTGGCATCAAAATATCTTTTTTTTGAATGAAATTGGGTTAGAAAATATTCCATAAGTAACTACAGCCAAAACGGACTTAAATTAATCTAATTCCTCAGTTGCGAAAAATAGGGCAACTAATTTACAAGCAAAAATATAATGATGGCGTCCTGGCAGTGATATATGAAGAATATATAGGTATTCAATAACGTGAAATGTCGAATATCATCTGCGAATGAATTTTTTTTTTGACAAAATGACATCAGTTAGGTGGTAAATCTGCAACGCGCCCCAATAACAACGCGAAATTGAGAAAATAAACAAAATACCACATAAAATTAAAAAATTATTTTGACTCATATCTTTCCCGGAATGATTTGTACTATATCTAAATACAAATGAATACCAATAATTGTGTATTTCCTTTCCGTCACACACACCAAATTGCAAGAAACATGAATTGAAATTAGGATCTCTTTAGTTGTTCCCTCTGGTTGTAATAAAATATGGCTACCCTACCTTTATTCTATTTAGCTGCACATATTGCCGTCATAAAGTCGTTTCTCCTCAAAATAAACCATTTTAAAATCATTTTATCCTAAAAAAGGACGTTTGGTATTATTTAATCCAATTTCCAAAATATTTCAACTGTCAATTGTCAATCCCGCCTGACGTTCTTGTTTTCGTGATCGACGTGGTCAGTATACTCAGTGTCTATACTCCCGTGATAAGTATTTGGTGTCTAAGTCTTGTGAAACGTTTAATTAATATTTATTTTTTCCAGTTATCTTTACCCAATGTGATTTATTTATTACCGGTTAGGGGGAGCTACTAGCATTTAAGTAGAAATAGTTTTATGCTTTGATTTTATAGCGGTTCTCGAGAGTACATCTCAAACCCTTAATAAAACCTCATCGTTAGTTTTATTATAGAACCATTGCATGGACTTGAGGAGTGCTATAAAACCATCACAAAACTAAGTTTCTATGTGGATTATTTAAATACCAAAAAGATTTATCGTGTATGTGTATAAGCCATTGTAAAACCATCATTAAAACAAATATACTTAAATGATGAATGGTTTTATCTTATAGCCTTCACGAGTGTTTTGAAACTGATTCATAAATCTGTTTGCTCTGGTAGCACATTAGGAATAATATATGACCTGCATAAATCAAATTGGGCATTACCTAACCTTCATAAAACTTTCATAAAGCTAGGATAAATCTAAATAACATTTAAATTGTTACTTGGGCAGTCTTCAATGACTTCAATGAACAATTATTGTTATGGCCATCGACACTATTGACAGTTATTAATTAGGTTAGGGATTTTCAGTTTTAATTGCTATTACGATAATGGAAAATGCTAAAAAACCATTTTATAGGTATTGTCTAGTACCGGAATGCCAAAACAATTATAAGTACACCAAGTAAAGTATTTTTTTTTCTGTTCCAAGAGATGCGAAAAAACGTAAACAATGGTGTAAGGTTATGAGAAGAGGCGAAGTATCTCCAATATCACATTTACATTGTTGTGAAGATCATTTCAATATGAGTACATTGTATTTCGATAGTAAACATGAAGTGAATTGATCAGAAGTAAGTTTTGTATGCATAAATGTTTTGTATATATCTGCCTCACCTAAATTACAAAAGGAAAACTATCATTTGATAAACTATTACTACTTATCAGTTCAGGTATTATCGGATTGTGCTTTGACAAAACCGCTTCCAGTCATTGCTCTTGATAATTTACAATTGTCACTTGACCAAAATCGAGCTATGTAATGGAAAACACTACAAATATATAATAAAATACAATACATACTCCTACACCAGAAATAGAATGCAAACTGACTACATATGAATACATCATTAAAAGTTTTAACAACTGACATTTGACAATGGCACGTTGTGGCTAGGTTATAGTTTATCGTATTGTTTTATTACTGTGATAGAAGTAGCAAGGGAGAAAATTCACTTTGAGATGAATTCTACTATAAGTTGAGTTGAACAAATCTTTTCAATTATGCACAGTACATGGCGACATGAGTTGATGCTCTGGAAAGCAGGGTCTACAAATGAGCAGCTGACTTCTGTAGTTGACCCCATTTTAGTTTGTTGATTTTGCGTACAACTAAGATGTCTACCAACCCTGGTGTGTCGACTCATACTTGCAAAACTGTGGGATAAAATGGGAGACAATTCGCCGCTTGATTGAGAGAAAACAAATGAAATTGTGATCTGCTTCCCAAATATTCCGCATTTGCGTGTACCGCCACGCTCGGTTTTCCAGTTAGGGTAAATTTACAAGAACACAAGTTTTCAAGTATTGCCTACGAATGAAATGAATAAAGAAACGTAATTATTGGAATTTACTGAATCACTATCACCAATCAGTTTCGTTTGTTACATTTTCGACTTATTTATATATTTTTTTACTGAAATGCAATTAACCACAATAATAACCACGCATTTCGTTTAGAAGTATTGATATTAATCTTTATGAAAATTCACTATTAGAACTTGTAAATCTTGCGCTAATATAAGTGGGAATGGCGGGATTCCGTGTGAGATAAATTCGTCCCATGATTTTCATTATAATGTTTTCTAATAATACAAGATACTATTTGATGATAATCTTCACAATATGGTGATACTCACTTTCGGGACTGGATATAGATGAATTATTTTGTTAGTCTCTCTGGATTGCCCACAAATGATACAAAAACGGAACATGATCAAATTATTATTGTACAAACTACTCAGAAAACGAATAGATATCCACAAATTTTATTTAATCAGACACGTTTCGCCAGCATAGTGGTTGAATGATGAATATCTAAGAAAATATATAGCAAAATGAAGAAACACGTTAATAATAGTAGGCATCAATACAAAGAAATTGCACTATGAAATTTAGATTCTGTCACAATTATTCACTTTTGAATTTCATTCAAAGTTTGTTGAAATTCCATAAAATTGACATCAACCATCAATCACCATATCCCTGGAATATTGACAGGACTAAAATTCTATAAGGGCGCCATCTCTGGAACCGAATAAAGAAGCAGAACACTATTTCATTTGTTTACACACAAAGAAATTACCAGGTAAATATATAAAAAATGCTTTGAATATTAAAAAAAACTTCTTTCGCTATGGCGCCAATGAAAATTTCTGTTAATGCTATAAATCATTTCTTTCAATTGCCTGAGTAAGATTCTTTAACTTCAAGAGACATCTCGGTACTTCTACAGAACATTTAATTCATTGTGAAACAATTTGTTTATTATCTCAACAGATATTTCTCTACACTGGAAAGAATAATTTAATAGAATTCTGTAACATCACAGAATATTTTAATTATGATAAAAGATATTTCTTTGGGTATCACAGGATAGTTCTGTTAAATTTTGTAACAATAGGAAGTGCATCATAATTGGAACAGAATATTTCTTTCGATGGACAGACAATATTGATAATCCCAAAAGATATTTCTGTACATGTGAAATAATAGTTCTATTGAAATACCAAAAACGTAGGCTTTTACAGAATGTTTCGATTGATAGTATAGAATTTGTTTATTGCCATAACAGCAATTTCTGTATAATGAACTGAATTGTTATATGAATCCTATAGATTATTATCGTCAACAGACTGCCTGGGTTATCAGTTGCCTGCTTCCCGGGGCATACTATGATTTTTTTTAATGTTAAAAATTGCGAAATATCGTTGGGTTTTTTTTCATGAAATTTAGACTCTATCACTGGATTCAGCACTTCTTCTCATTTAGGTAAATCACAAAATTTCATTGAAAAATGTTTTTTATTGGAAAATTTTAATTGGCAACAAAATTATAACAACAATAATCTTGATAAAATACCATTTTTTTAATATTTCAGACAAAATGTGAAAATTGGAACATTGTCAACACGGATGTAGGGAATGGTTGAGGTTTCTGGTAGACATGCGAATTCACACATCTAGAATTCCGTTTTGGAATGAAGTAATGAAGTCAAAAAAACTTATTGAACCAACAATGTTTAACTTTGCTGTCAATGAATATTTTTTAATGAAATTCCGGAAGTAACCTGATCGAAAGATGCTGAATGCAGTGGTAAAGTCGAAATTTCATGGAGAAATCGCTAATGATATTTCGCAGTTTTCAAAATGAAAAAAATCATAGTAGGCCCTGAAAATTGGAATAATATTTTGAAAATTTGTGTAAATGTATAGAGATATTTTGATACTCTTTCTATTGAAATGAAAAAATTTTTAATCAGTTGAAAACTGTAGATTTTATAAAAGTGCTCCTGTCTGTAGTGGGTAACACTGTATAAAGAAATAAGGACTTTTAAATTTTTCTGCAAATAAAAATGTTCATTGTCTTCGCAACTATATACATCACCAGCCATGTTTCACATCATTCGGTGAACAGCCCAAAATTGTCCTGTAGGATTTGTAGTATTTGACGAATTGAAAATCTATTCAGGAAAATATCAAATCTTTTATTTCATCAAGTAGGTATATACAAATGCATAAGTATAACGAGTAATATGACAAACAAGTTATAATTCATTCTGTAATAAATAATAATTCAATAATAAAACTTAGTCAATGAACTGAAATAACATAAAAAACATTGCTAATTCTCAATCAAATTACAATTTGGATAATGAAGACCAATGATTCAACTGTCAAGTGTTTTCTGGTAAAACTTTGTCGTGTTTGGTATTTATGGAATGAAAATGATTTTGAAAGAACTGCCATACAATTGCACTAGCTTCAGGATACTCGAGGTTGAATTAAAAAAAAAATTGTAGCAAATATCTACTGCTTTTAGAATGATAAAAAATTTGTATTCAATTGTATCCCAATAAACAATTATTTCACGAGGTTCTTTGATGGTCCCGACTAGCAAAATGGTGTACTTCAAGACATTCTTCTTTCCTGTCGCATCTTTGGTCGTTTTTTCCCTGTCGGCTTGAGGTAGGCATGTAAGAACTAAAATATCACTGCAATTTTTCCTTCTGAAGATAAGTCTATTTATTATATTTCTTGCTGAAGGGGGAAGGCCGATACTGATTGACATGATAGATACTTGCCTTCTGACGTGACTTCATCGATTCTGAAAGTTCCTCCGAATTTTTCTATGAACATTTTTCGTGTTTTCTTGGAGAAATCCTCCTAGCTAGGAATGTATTAGAGTTTTCTTTTATTAATGCTTTATAATCAATGTCAACCTGAACTAAACTACTCAACACTAATTTCGTCGCACCCCAAAATTTTGACCATATTAAAATCTGAATAACTTTTTTCTGCATTGTACAATTTGAATTCTGTAAACATTATTCGCCAGCCCAGTTTTTCAGCTATAATCTCGTACTTCTTCAAAACATAAGATTTTCCGCGTAAAATCGCTACAGGGTATTATCTGAAACTGGGCAAAATTTCTGAATTTTCAAAATGATCCCAAATGAAGAAAAAAATTTTTTTTTCAAATTTGACAGCAGTGGCATAAAGATGAACTCATTACCTCAAGATTCTTTTCGAATTGTCTTATTATCTCTTTTGTTTACAGGGTGATCTCAAAAAATTTACTTTTTGGTTTTGCAGTCATAACTTTTTTCCTCGTCCAACCGATTTTCAATATCTCCGGTTCATTTTGAAGCTGAAACTTTAGATGAAGAAATATGAAGATCAGAATAGACTCAAGATGAAGATTGAAGATCAAGGGTTTCCTCAAAGGTGACCTAAATCTGAAACACCCTCAAAATCCGATTGGGAGGAGAATTAAATGACAATCAACTTGTTTTCGGAATGATCATCCATTCTGAATACGTCCAGATCTTTCTTGCTGTCAGTAGTCAAGAATTGTGCATGAAAAAACCCAATTGTAACGGCAGAATTTTGAAAAAATAAATAAAATCAACCCATTGTTCGCCTGAAATGCATGGCACGTAACCAAGGTAACAAGAATCACAATCAATGACTGACAAGCTAGGGTAGACGTCAATTTTGATTCGTTTGCAAAAAAAAATTATCATATCGATGCCGCATCTAACGTCCGACCAGCTGGAACTGATTCCACGAATGACGGAACAAGGATTATCTACCCTCCAAATTGCCAATCTGCTTGGAACAACAGTTAGATCGGTCCGAGCTAACGCTGGGGATATTCAGTATCGACCTAGGAGGCCAAGAAGGGGTACAAGAAGAAGAACAACGCCCGCTCAAGACCGCCTTATTGGAAGATTGGTACGGCGGACTCGGACTTCAACCGCCCCCAAAATTCGTCGTGAATTGATAGATGCTACAAGAATTCAGGTTTCAAGTCAGACAATCCGACGCCGGATCCACGATCCTGGATTACACGCAAGGAGACGAGCTGCCTGCCCCTTACTGAAACCTGTACATCGAGCAGCAAGACGATTATAGGGGGAAGAACATCAAAAGTGGGGAATAGCAGAGTGGAATAGGTGTATGTTTACGGATGAGAGTAGGTTCAACTTGTTTCGAAAGGATGGTCGTGTGTTGGTTTGGAGAGGGAGGAATGAAAGGTTTTTGGAAGGAAATATGGAGGCGAGGGTGGCTTTTGGAGGTGGAGGAGTGAATGTGTGGGGTGGAATATCGATGAATGGGAGGAGTGAATTGGTGATTCTGAGAGGAGAAAGTATGAACGGTGAGAGGTATAGAGATTTATGTATGAGATAAATCGTGGTCCCTTACGCCGTAAATATCGGCAACAACTTTCTTCTCGTTGATGACAATGCGAGACCGCATAGGGCTCATAGTCTGATATACAGCATGCCGGAAATGGTCAATGAAGTAATTGCCAAAAGGGGAGGGCCCACTAAATATTGAATATCATAAATATTTTTCAATTCTAATGTTATCCAAGTTATTTTCTCTTTGTTGTTGTTCAATAAAAACTCAATAAAACTTGTTTTCTTGTTCTTGCTTACTAACACGATTAATGCTTCACGATTGAGAAAAAAACCGCTATTGTGGAATGAGCCTCAGCTGGTCAGGCTTGTCAGTCACTGAATGTGATTCTTGTTACCTTGGTTACGGGCCATGCATTTCAGGCGAACAATGGGTTGATTTTTTTTTTTTTTTTTCAAAATCCTGCCGTTACAATTGGGTTTTTTCATGCACAATTCTTGACTACTGACAGCAAGAAAGATCTGGACATATTCAGAATGGATCATTCCGAAAACAAGTTGATTTTCATTTAATTCTCCTCCCAAGCGGATTTTGAGGGTGTTTCAGATTTAGGTCATCTTTGAGGAAACCCTTGATCTTCAATCTTCATCTTGAGTCTATTCTAATCTTCTTATCTCTTCGTCTAAAGTTTCAGCTTCAAAATGAGCCGGAGATTTTGAAAATCGGTGGACGAG
This sequence comes from Chrysolina oricalcia, assembly GCA_944452925.2. Lineage (NCBI taxonomy): Eukaryota > Metazoa > Arthropoda > Insecta > Coleoptera > Chrysomelidae > Chrysolina > Chrysolina oricalcia. Next base: position 15,934,864 of record OX101816.2, read on the forward strand.
GAAAAAAGATATGACTGCAAAACCAAAAACTTAATTATTTGAGATCACCCTGTAAACAAAAGAGATAATAAGACAATTCGAAAAGTGTCTTGAGGTAATGAGTTCATCATTATGCCACTGCTGTCAAATTTGAAAAAAAAAATTTTTTCTTCATTTGGGATCCTTTTGAAAATTCAGAAATTTTGCACAGTTTCAGATAATACCCTGTAGCGATTTTATGCGGAAAACCTTATGTTTTGAAGAAGTACGAGATTATTGCTGAAGGACTGGGCTAGCGATCAGTATTTACAGAATTGAAATTGTTCAATGCAGAAAAAAGTTATTCAGATTTTAATAGGGTCAAAATTTTGGGGTGCGACGAAATTACTGTTGAGTAGTTTAGTTCTAGAATATTCAAGCACCTGATATGTCTGGTAAACGTTACATTTTGAAATTAGGACCGATCGATGGAAGCATATATATACTCAACGGAAGAATGAAAGTGTGAGGAAACTAAAACCTCTGAAGTAAAAATCTGAGTTGTCGAGTAATTGGTATAACATACCAGTCTACATCCAAGTGGGTTGGTGTAATGCCTCCAAGTTTTCAGATTACCAGATTACCAGATTACCAGATTACCAGAGTTCAACATCTGTAATGAAATATGAAAACTGAATATAAATTAAGGATTCATATTACTGTTTGTACATACCAAAGAGTACCACGTAGAAATATTGTTCCGCCTATTGTTCCGCCTAAATACCTAGCCGATTCTGAGCAAGATATGACTTTAACGCCCAATAACATCTAAACCATTAATTTTTGAGTTTTGTCACCCAATTGATTTATTGATAATGATAATAATAATAATAATAAATGGTATTTATTTTCCTGGCAGAGTTTAGCTGAGCTATTCTTCCACTCAACTTCTATTCAAAATAATTTGAACTGCTTGATATAAAAATTCAGAAAAATCCACTGAATCTTTTTGTTACGTGCCCTTCGGGGGGAAGGAGATAGTGATAAAAAAATGCAATTTCAAGCGTATTTTAACATCCGACTAAACAGACTAAGCAAAACTGTAAATTTTTTTGGTTGGTGCAATGATAACAATGGACAAGAATAACATGAAATATATCATAAAAAAAATTACAATCCACTGAGACCTAAATTCAGTACGGATTTTGAGTCCTTTCTATTTCAATACAAATATAGCATACCTATACATTCCGAGAAAAAATTCCCAAGAAAATACAAAAATATTGCCTTATTCAGTAGATAGACCTTCAGAATGAGAAATTTACTATCGCAAGCTTAGTTTTCAGGTCTTCTGAATATGACAGCTTGGTTGTTGAAATTAATATTTGACCTACCTATAAATATTTTTACGATTTTTCATAGGTACCCAAAGTGTTATTTTATCCTTGCAAAAAGTTACGAGATAGTTTTTTTTTTAACTTTTTCCAGATACCATTTTTTTCTAGATATAAGTATCTACAAGTTGTTCAGTCATCAACTTGTCAACACATTGCTATATCTATTATTTCTGGAGATGAATAGGTATTTTCAACTTTCCTTCAACTTTCAACAAAGTCAAAATAACGAAATAATAATCTAATTTTCTATTTATTTTTTTTAATTTCTACTCCCTGTACTAAATAACTAATTAGGTTCCACTTACCTACCAAGCAGAAAGAAAACTTCACGACACTGACCACTGATGTATTCACGTACAAGACAACATAGCGAGTGAAATATGAACGACAGGGTTGCAAATGCAAAGAGTTTCAATTTAAAAATTGATCGCGCTGATTGGTGAATAATGACGTACAGATTCCTAGATTTCTTTAACTGTCAAAGAGATATCTGTAATGTACACAGAATATTCTTTTGAAATAAATTACTCCACTTATGTTCTTTTAATATTACAGAACTATTCGTAGATCTATGAGCTATATTCTTTATTATTCAAAGAACATTTACGGTTTAATTCCAAAGAAATATTCCAAAAATGTTAGAGGAAATTTTGTTCTCGGTACAGAAATATCTTCAAGACTATCGAATAGAACAAACTTTAATACCAACAGTATATTCTGTATCATTATACCTTGTGATTTTATCAATATTAAAGGAAATTATGTGAATGGTAAAGAAATTATATTTGATCGGAAATACCTACCTACAGAAATTCATTTTGAAATTAACAGAAATTTGGTAGAACACTGTATTTTCCATGACATCGCTTCTGTCGATGGTAGAAAAATTATGTTGTATTTAAACAATTTTTCATTAAATTCGTTACAGAACCCGTTCTGTTATTATAATCAAAATATTTTTTTCTGTGTATTTGTCTTCTGAAAAATCCTAACAAAATGTAATCACTCGACACACCAGGGTGTTTAGGCATCTCACGTACAACCAACTCATCCTTGCATTTGGCTTCACCGTACTGCGGTGCTATTCTCGAATCAGTCGACTTCCAATTCGTATACGAATAAAGGAGACAAATATACTCATCTCATGTGTATCAGTGTGAAACAGAAAATCAAATTCGTATACGTACAAACTCGAGAATAGGACCCCTGATGTAGGATCACATATTGTAGGTATACGGTTTGCTTGAGAGTTATGTGTGATTATTTTTCCATTATGTATTTTTATACAGAGTCCCATCCATTCATGTTAATAATAATATAAGAGTAGGTTTGTTGTAACGAATGAATACTATCATCAGACACGTCAACAGCATGTCCGCCTTGAAGTGAAATAGAATGAATGAGTGAAATTGAATTGACATTTCTGATGAAAGAATTACCTCTCGCTGAATACGGCCCTGCAAACGCATACAGGTGCGCTCTTGAAGCATCAAGCCCGTAGGTGTACTAAATAGTCTTGGTCCGATTCAAATCGAATATTTTTTATTTGTTTGTGATCCTCATTGTGTGAGGACATTAGCTCCAGATTATATCTGTACACTGTGGGTTTGATATTAATTTAGTGCTAGCCCGCGATCTCTTGCAGACACCATTGTACTTGTGCCACAACCTAAAAATCGAAAAAGAAAACTTTTTGGGTATTACATTCTTTCGATTTCGTTTTGAGTTAAATAAGAATTATAGGGTTTGTTACGTGAACTATTTATCAAATTAAACAATTTTCTTTATGAGTCATTACAAAAGAATGGGATGCAACATTAACATATTATTTAAGCTTTCACTAATAAAAGTTACAGTAGAAATCCTTGATGAATTTTCGAAAGAATTTATGAAAGTGGACGTTTGTAATATTGAGAAGGTTTCGACGAGCCTGAGTTTTATGATTGTTTGAAAAGTTTGTTGTGCTATTACTGTCAAAAGTAGTTGTTTTTATATATTTCATTTTCACATAAATACATTTGTTCAGGTTTATATATTTATTAGTTGACACCTCCCATGTTAACTTTTGAACGGTTTGACGCACAAACATGGAACAAAAATCATTTTCAATGGTATCGCTGATACTATTTTTAACTGAATGGCATTGTGGTTGTAGGCCAATCGCAATAGAGCATTTTTTCCTAACAGAAATACAAGTAGAAAACCGACTGTGCCATCACTTGGAAGACAGTCAGTAGTTATATTCTGTTATGTTTTCGACTCGCAACTGTAATTTATTAATTTTTTATAAATATTCAAATATCAAAAAACGTGTTTTTCAAAATTTTTTTGCCTATAAAATGAAAACTAATAAAGCAATCTGGTTCCTCCAAAGGAGAGAATTGGAGATAATTGAAATACGAACAAAATATAATATTTTACGAGTCGATCAGATTATTAGTAACGGAGGAAAACCGGAAAAACCGGAACATTTTACAATCTTAAAAAAAATCCATAACCCCGCCATTTTTCAATAAATGGGGTTGGCCCTCCTCATGAGAGTATTGAATCATGTGTTGTTTCTGCGTGCAAAAAACAGACTCTGGCTTTGGCACAATTGCAATTTGAATTTTTTTTTGCACTATCTTGCAGCCAGCCTGGATGCTCTAGAGATATCCACTAAACATGTGATGTTACAAAATATTGCCACAATATTATGTATGGCTTGCCATCGTAAAATGAAAATATAATATTGCATAAAGCTCAATGCTATATTTAAGTTTTTAACATAACAGAATAAACTACAGACAAGTTGTTTGTAAGTAATAAAGCAAGCTATTGATTGAGTTTCAAGTGCAATGTTACATGATCCATGAAAGTTCATTGTAAATGCAACAATACAGAAACTATCTACGAACAATGTGAGTTCAAGTTACATTTGGAACTATCGAACTAGTTCAAATCGCAATGTTGCACTGAGTTTGATATTTACAACCATACATAAGCTAACTACAAACAATATTGACAGTATTTAGAAAACACAATACACTTTCAATTTTCGATTGCATCATCGCATAAATATACAAAATGATACGATAGGATAATTTTAAATGGTAAGTATAAAGAAACTTGAAATAATATTTCATTTATCAGGAATCCAACCCAGTTTTGAATTTCCCGGTCTTGATGAGATGCCACCTAACGGGGCGACCCAGTAACAGCAACCCAGATCCCAGACAAGCACGCGCCTCGCGCCGTTTTGATATTGTAAATTATATTGTTGTGTGTCGTGCCTTTGCGTTAGTTTCGTTTTGGATACTTTCATTCGTTCTTAACCTAGGTACCTAAGTAAAGTACATATTCTTCTGCAATTTGTTTTTTGGTTAAGAGTTCACTGAGTGTTGAAGCAGCATAATGGATAATGCTAATAAATTTAAGGCATCTTCATGTAAGGTAAGGCGATACATCAAATATTATTTTAGGTTAGAATGGTCTGGTATGCTCATTCTGCGTTTATTAGGGGAATGTTTTTTTCTCCTTATATTGCGAATAAATCTGGTAGTAGTGTCAATTTGAAAGGTACTTTTACATTTGTAAATGATGTGGAATACTTTTACATCTCGATTTTAGTTGCAGGTTTTTCAAATATATTGGTGACTTGAAGTTTTGTGTTGGAACAAGTCTTGAACGTTTTTTCACAAATCATTGTGCCATGTTTTGCAATTGGATCAACAAAAAAGACAATTTCAGAATCAAAAAGAATTGAAATATAAACAAATTTTAGAAATCGAGTCAGTTCAATTTGAATATAAAGCAAATATGTAAGCACAATAGTGTCATAATCAAGGACAAGTTCAATTGTACATTCTGTATTGAAATAAGACAATAATTGTTGAGTTGACTGATTATACAGTTATTTATAATATTTTTGTTCCAGATGCAGTGAGACATAATTCATCTCCATGCATCAGAGATGATGCATTTCGAATAAATGTGATGGCTTGGCTACAATTCGCAAAAACACGTTACTTGTAGGGTTTGGTAGTAGATCGAGTTGTCGATATTTAAGCTACACATTCAGTTCAATGATTATTTTGTTTCAGGTACCTGATAAGGCCAAACAGATTTTTATTTTAAATATGACATTTCAATATGAGTACTTATTTGTTTTTTTTTGTGATATTTTCATTAAAGGTTTTAATATCAAATTTTTGTCTTTTTGATATCCAAGATTTAAATGGACATTCAAATTAATAGGTATCATTTCAGAAGATTTTTTGGGTTGTTACTGCTTGTTTCTAAAAACTAGAAAATGATGAATCTGATTTCCAGAGAGGACACATCAATACTGAATGATCTGTCCCCCATGAAGATTGTATTCATTTTCTATCAATATTAGTAGCAAGTAGTGAAAATCCAAAAATTCTTCAGTAGCGAACAAACCTACTGGAACGTAATTTATGAAATCTTACTGTTATGTTATGGAAAGGAATAGGCAAGATTGGTGGTAAGTTGCTGCTATATAAAAATATTGAATATGTTATTTTCCACTAATTTATATTCTATGTTGCGGTAACCTTGCTGCAATTACTAATTATGAAAGATTACATCAAACAATCCATATCAGTAGTTGCTGCAACATTGTCATAAGACGTCATTTTCAATATCACATTTGCAATTTTCCTGTATATTATATGCAATGTTGCAGAAACCTTGCTGGAATAATTGATAATGGCATATACCATTTGTAATATTGCTGAACGTCCGTTTCAGTAGTCGCTGAACCTTTGCAGTAAGGTAGCAGAAAGCTCTAATGAAAGGTTACTGAAATATTGAATGAATGTTACTTTGCTTAGTGGGTAGTCCGATGTCGATTTCTAAAACAGATTTTAAGAGTAGAAGTACAGTACCACAAAACGTATTTTCTCATTTTCTGGTGTCTGTCTGGTTGACAAAGGTAAAGATCAAGTTTCTTCCTTGATGGAGCCACATGTGCATGGTAGTTTAATATGCTTCATTGTGCAGAGTTAATATTTTTAACAAGTTATTGCAGGAAATCCCAGACATAGGTCAGAAGTAAATATTAAAGTTTTACTGATATTTTATGCATTTGTTTCAGTTGACAAGTACAAACTTTCATGCTCGTTCATTAACAAAGGATTTGGAGCCTTTCACTTTTTTGCAACTGCTGATTTGAACTTGGTTAATGGCATTCCACCAGTAACATACCCCAATAATATTTTCCTCTAGTATCAACCATAGAAATATAATGAACACTAGAACGCCAAACATGCTGTCCGAGATGCCCTCATAGGGAATGATGACAGACCTTTGCACTTGCGCATTATTGCTTTTTCTGGTCACGTCATTGCCAAGTTTTTTTTTCGTGTTCAAATTGAAGTTCGGAATATCATCTGTGTTTAGGACAGGTAATTGTGGGACGTCCAGTAAATTTGGCAACACCGCCATGAAATCCTATCGTAACGTATCAAGCGAAGAAAGAGAACAGTGTCGGCTTTTCAGTTTTGGGCATTTTGGCATTGTTAGGTTTTAGAAGTTGTTGATAGCTATGTAGTTTGTTTTCGTGTCGTCTAATTGCTTTGCTTGCTATTTATGTTGTTTTCTATGTTATCCATTGTTGTTTCTGACATCCCTGTAGTTTGGCTGCGAAGTTTTGATTCGAATATACCTGTTCTTGGTTGAATTTGAGAGTTAAACAATCCATAGAGCTTGGGCAAATAATATACAAAATGAAGTGTATTCTAGAATTGACCTATTTTATGCGAGTTTTAATTTAATTGAATTGTTACAGCTAAATTGAACAAATATACATTATAGTCATTCGAAATTGTTACTAATAGATACTGAACTTCAGTTACCATCATTCTAAGGTATAACCATATTATAAAATAATATCTATGAATACTTGATGAATTCAGAGAAACCAATCGCATTGATTTTTTCGTCAGGTTCTCTTCAAGAAGGCACGACTCTTGGATGAGAGCTCTAGAAAGACATCCCACCATGGAACATCTAAATAACAAAGATTGTGTATGTGCACTTCAGGGTGGAAGATAAGATTGTAGTGAATATTAAACTCAGATTGAGACACGATCCTATTTCATGTCTGAAATTGAAGAAACCATCTGTTCCATGAGGTTCCAAACAGTTCGAAGTTCAAGATTAGTTTATGAATAGTAAACTGTATAACTGGAAAACATGGTGCCATGGTGGAAACTTATTTGCATCCATGAAATAAGTTTGTAACGTTACAAAATAAAATGTGTTGAGAATTATTTCTCCTTATTTAAAACAAAGTGAAACAAATTTCCTGTAACATTTGACAATTTGAATTTTTGACTATTTATATTTATTTTTTTCAACAGTCGATAATCTACTTCTCATTACAAAAAGTGCCATTTGAATTTAATACCATTCAACAACGTTTACGATGATAAATGATAACCTCTAAACGAATGCAAATCTGTAGTTTTTTACCCAAGAAACTATATTTGACAGATTTTTTCCCAATTTGATATTTCCAATCATGGACTTTACTGTTTTTTAATAAAAATGGTGGAAGAGTACACACTTGTGTTAACAAGTAGTTTGCACACATGTAAAAAAAATTGCAATATCTTCTCATTGAAAGCCTACATTATTATTATTACATACTTTTTATCATAAATAACTAATTAATTAATCAATCAAACTGTAGAAGCAGATTATCTCATCACATAATAATAAATGATTCAAAATAACCTCATACATTGAATTCTTGATTGTTTCAATCCACATCGTTCATGACAAAAGCATTCGTAATCTCTGATACACAAAGGCCACTATACCCAAATTACTCAAATGTTCATGAAAACCACCTTCAATATTCAGAATTTCGAAAATCAAAAATATGCCTACCTTAAGAAAGTGTTTCCTCTCTAATATGGATTTTGAGTATAATGGGCTCAACAGTTTAGGCGTGAGGCCGATGGACACACAAATTGAGTTTTTTTTTTTTATTTACAGATTGAGTGGAATAAAATCAATTCCCATCAAAATATAAAATTTGAATTTTTTGACGATAACAATAATTTCTCCCTGCTTCTTCGCGAGAAAGCACAAAATAGAAGACCCTACAATCATATTTCTATTTTCAAGAATTCAATTATTGCTTTTCTGTATATATCATTAGAGGAAAACTTTAGTATATTGCAAATGCTATTTCCGACAACTAATACCAGATTCAGGAAGTCAGAATTAATCCTAAGACCGTCCCTGGCGGCACTTGCTCTCTATTGCGCAAACTCATAGGTTGGTGTAGCTGCCTAGGGGGACCACGTCATTCTGAACTAATTGGCGTTCTAGTCTTTATTATATTTCTATAGTATTGAGCTATCGTTTCTACGAACATTAGCAGTTAAAAGCCTACAAAATCCTTGATGCTCACAAGTATTTTCCAGCGGGTTCTGTATTATTGCTTTATCGGTTTAAGTCACCACTCGTCTACATAGTTTTTTGTATTCCTTCGGTAAAGACATGAAAACCGCCAAAATATCACCATATTTTCACAGCGTATAAAGAATATCAATATTTACGTGTGTACGCAACCTGACCTTAAAATTTGAAGAGAAGTATCTTGAATGGTCAATGATATATAGGATGTACCATTTCAAAAAAATTGTGTCAATAATTTTGAAATTTGGCACTTTATAAAATTGTTGGCTAAACAGTATAAAACTTGACAAGAAATGCTTCTATTTATTTTCATTGTTTACTCGAGCTTTTTGTTAAACATTTATAATTCACAGCCTTTCAAAAGTGGGGCAAATTAAAATGAAAGCACTGCACATGGTGTTCACGAAACTTTGTCACAGTCAGACATTCTAAGAAGTATGTCTACATAATTAACATTGTTGTATCCACGTTTCATTGAACGTCTACAGATACTCCCACTCGGTGACAATAATGAAACAATCTTTATTTCTGAGACCTGAACCGGTCCACAGTTATTCTAATGGGAATCAACGCTCCCTGGTAAAAAATCTCTTCCAAATCCCAGAGTCAGATTAATAAAGTATTTCATATTTTGACAGCATATCATTAAGAACGTCCCGTGTCCCATTTGCATACATAATTATAATTAATTGATTGAAGAATGGGTGTGGGATCCTCTCACAAGACTGATATTAATTTGTAATTCGTTAAATTGACAGTTGACGTCACTTGATTGTTAATAAAGTGTAAGCGTATTTATTAGTTGTGTTAGTGACCTTTCAATTTTTCAACACTGATTGTTCATAAAAATTAATAGATAATTACTAAAGACCCAGCCATGTGCCTGCGTGATTGTTTTGATGGGTACGACCTTGATAGCGAAGAATAGAGAATTCTATGAAGAATTTAACGAATACTAATGCCAGGTTATTTTCACTCCATAGTGCTTCAATTATTACTGGAAATTTTTGGAGTTCACGATTTTTTGAAAATTTTCCAGGATCTCAGACGAAGGATAATTATATAAAAATCGATAACAAAGAACGATGGAGATTTGGTAAGAAAATTTGAAACCAAAATATTTAAAGAATACTTTGAATAATTTGTAGGCAAATGACATTTCAGAATTACAGTTATCAATAATTTGTTAAATTTATCTAAGTCATCTATTCAAATTAGTCTAAGAGCCCAGTGCCCCCAGACATAACTTATTTTTTAAAGGACAAAATGTGGGACATAGAGAAGTGTATACATGTGGACTGAATGCCAGCATACCTGCTAAGTTGGTAGACGGCCAATTCACAGGTACCAGGTGAGAAAGGTAAGTAAAAGTAGGGTTAACTTAACTTCAATTCCAATAATTGATTTTCATACATGTTCCTTAATAGTTATTTAATGTGTCAATGGAGTAAAGTAGGCGTTTATGGCATGAGGAGTGAATAATGGGCCGATGGCGTCAGCCGAGGGCTGAAGGCCATAATAGTTATTTATGTATCAAGGGCGTAAAGTAGGCGTTTATGGCCTGCGGCGTGGATGATGGCCCGATGGCGTTAGCCGAGGGCCATCACACGCCGAAGGCCTTAAACGCATTTTACGCTCGTGATACATACAAAATTTTATGCACTAGCGGTTTTATAGCGCGAATCACAAATACTGACTTGAATTGCAATGGTCTACACGTTTCATACGTTATGCATACAATAATTAAGGGTAACATAATATGAGGAATGTGAAACTATAGTAGCTGAGTGCTATATTGGAGAATCTATTTCAAATAAATAGATCATCACCGAAAAAATTGCCAACGATTATGAACAAATGTCAAGAGTATTGCTCTATTGAACTGAAATTATTCTAATTCGTGTTAGGAATTGCATGAAATGATGTGTGAGTATAGACAATTTGAGAATTTTGTCTACTTTACGGCCCGCCGGGCCCTAATGCGCCCACGGGCGGTAAAGTGCCACTTTACGCCCGGTGAACCGGGCGCTAAAGTGTACTTTACCGCCCGCTAGTGCATAAACGCATTTTAAGCACGTGACGCATACAAAATTTTATGCACTAGTGGGTATGCACGAATCACAAATACTGGCTTGAATTTTAATTGGCTACACGTTTCATACGTTATGTATAACTTCAATAATCAAAAGTGCCGGAACGATGACTGAAAGATACTGATTCATTGAAACTGAATAGTTTTAAAATACTCTCATTTCTTATTATTATTGTTTGAATCTAAAGCAGGAATTCCGAAAAATTCGATTTACTGAGATTTAGTCACCCAGTAGAGAAACAAATTGCGTCTGACGGGAGCAATAATTTAATTGTCAAGAAACGTCAAAATTTGACAGATAGAGAAAATCTCAGAATTCTTACTTGAAAATGATGAGTATTGTATTTAGTTGAATTATCACTATTATTAATTTCATTTCTATTACCATTTTTCATATTCACCGCTAAAATATCATGAATATTCTATATTTGCTTTTGTTTCTCTTTTGTATATGTCAGGGTTGAGTGTAAGAAAGTAATCACCCATCTCACAGATGGGTAAACGCTAACTCTGCCTTTTGATAGTAGTAGGTACCAGTATCTATACATATAATATGTCTGTACACTGTTCTTTCTAACTATCAATGAAAGCGTTTATTATTATTACTTCTTAGGGGCAATCGTAAGTTGAATATTAACAATTAGTTTCACTGATTACTCCTATATCTTTTGTAGAAATTTAAGTATATACGAGGATGTATTGATATCTAGTTAGCATAGACCAGTTCCCTGCATAAACAAAATATTGCGTTACCATAGCAACGAACAATGACTTATTAGAAGTGTCATTGTGAAGTTTGACGTCAAAAAAGTAAACCAGAGTTAAGCAATAAATTAAAAGAAAATACATGTCCACCGAATTTGTAAAAATCGAAAACTTTGAGTATCGAGCCATCATCAAGTACCTGTATTTAAAAGGGTTAAGAGGTAAGTAGATTTACGAAAATATGCTTAATACCCTTGTTGATCAATGTCCTTCACCTGCCACCGTGAAAAATTGGACTGCAAGCTTCAAAAGAGATACATTTTCCATTGAAGATGATGACCGATCGGGAAGGCCAGTTTCTGTGTCAGTCCCCGAAAATATCGATGCAGTTCATGACATGATTTTAACAGACCATCGAATTGGGCTAAAACGGATATCTGAAGCACTGAATATTTCATACGAACGCGTTCATCATATAGTACACGTCAATTTGGACATGAGAAAAATTGTTGACCAAAAGCGTGCAAGGGTAGTAGCATCGCGTTCGATCTGTGCTCGATTTGAAAACGATGTAGACTTCTTAAAGCGAATTGTTACTATGGATGAGACTTGGGTACATTTCTACGATCCAGAAACAAAGCAACAATCGATAGAATGGCGACACTCACTATCATGATATAAAACAAACTATAATTACTTTTGGAAGAAGTGATTTCCATTGAATTAGGCGTGGTTTTAATCTAGGCTTCCATCAACATTTATTCAAGAAAAAAAGGGAACTACCCAAACACCAAACCTACGTCACAATTACACTCGACGCGCGTTTCGCCAACAAAGTTAGCATCTTCAGGAGCTAAAAGTAAGCTTTCAAGATTTTAAGATTGTGACGTAGTTTTGGTGTTTGGTTATTTTCATTTTTTCTTGAATTGTATTCACACCAAAGGTTCCAAAATATTCATTTGTTTGATCAACTTTTATACTTACGCGCAAAAATTATTTTATTTAGATTTTATCAAGATAAAATGTGGAAATAATCATCAATAATAAAGAGTAGACTACTTGGTAGCATTAAATATTATGTCAATGAAATTAACTTTTCATGTAATTAGTCCTAATAAAATTATCGAAATGAAATGTCGATTATCCAACAAGGCACCGATTAATACAAATTCTTGTGATAAATGTTGCAATTGTCCAACATCCAGATTCCAACGAAGTTTCAGAGACCGACAGATATACAGGGTGTAACCAAATAAGTGCAAACTTTTTTAAGAGACGAATCCTTGTCGAAAATTATAAACTTTTGTTTGAACAACTTGTGACTTCTGTCGTAGTTTCATTCAGTGGTATTTATTTATTTGTCATGCCGTACATTCGTTATACTCCCCGAGAATATGCGCACATGCACTACATTTATGGTGACTGTGGAGGTAGTGCTACTGCTGCAGCAGCGATTTATGCAGAACTATATCCGATTGCACAATGCCGCTCATAGAATCGCTGATTTAGGGGCTATAACCTATAACGCATTTAAAAAGGTTCTTCTTGAAAATATGTCGTCTCTGCGTACGATTGGATGGAAAATAACATTTTTGTAATATTATTCAGTGCGATGTTGAATAATCGTTATTGTGGTTTATAGTGTATGTTGATTTACAAAAAAAAATAGTTGAATTAGTAATTACTTCATTACATCTCATTGAATGCTTCACAGTTGATTCGTTATTACTCATAACTATTTAATCATTTCGTCCTGATAGGATAAAAATAAAAGACATTACTGACAAAGTCTAATGGAGTTGATTTTAGCTCATAATAACATCACATTCTAATATTATCGAAATTCTACTCCTTCCAAAAATAATTATCGTATGTTTTATACCATAGTAGAGCCTGGACAAAATGGACATTCTTTTGTAATGAATATCCAGTTCTACTTGGTTATGTTTTTTCAAATAATAATGTCAAACTGTTGTTAAAAAAATTGGTGAAAATCAAATCTGTCATTTTACCCTCATTTCTTGAAAAATTCTATTGTTTTTTAAAAAAACTGTTCAGTACATCTGAAAGCATCACTCATCAGTAATCTTCAGCAGCAAAGATATTTGAATTCGTCCCAATTTGTATACATGGCATTCAAAAATCCAAGGTGAGGTAGTGATTTTCCAGAAATTAAAATTGCTCATTATCTCGAAAACAGTGAGATTTTTACTAAGGTAAAATTCCGATATTATGAACTGCCATGACCTGGTATATCACCAGTTTAAATATTGTACAAGGTTTACCGGACACCTTGTATATTGTGTTAGGTAGAAAATAAATGAAAGCAAAATAAAAATATACACTACAACTAATAAATATATTGACACAAAATTTTACTGCAAAAACACTTTTACCCAAACGGCGCCTCATACAATACTGCCAAAACTAAAATATATACTTTAATCTTGGTTGAGAAGAACCAGAAAACCCACTTCAGAACTGACTTTTCACGCTGGTTTGTTCACACGCGTGTTGGGAACAGACAACTGCAACCGGGAAGGGCATGCGCAAAACGCGTCAGTCCGAGATATTGAAAAACGTGGTTCCAGTCCGCCCCAATACTCGCTGAAGAAACACCTAACCTTTGAAAGTCAGTGCACAAAAAGATATATCACTATATGGGATTTGAAGAGTGAGACTGCAGCTTTCATTCTCCACCGATAATGTATTCAGAATAGTTGAATACAAAAATAACCAGGAGAAAAAGTTAAAAATGTATTTTCGGCTGAATGTTTGAATTTATTATTTGATTTTTTCCTGATATTAATTAACAGGTTGAAAATCACAAATGGTACTTGATGGATTTCTGATCAACCTGGAATTTTTTAAAAATCTTTGCAAGCATCTTTCACTTCTAAAAAACACTCAAAAATTAGGAAAATTGTAACCTCAAAAAAGTGTGGTTACTCAGTGAATGTCAGAGACCGATTTTTCAGAAACGAGATCAGTAGGGCAGAGTTTCGTTAGCTGAAATCAAATTACATAGTATGAGCTTCAAAACTGGTAAGGGACTGCATGAGATACTGGGTGAATTTTCTGAATACGTCCTTCAAACTATTGTACTAGAAAATCCAATAGGGAAAAATCTATTCTATATTTTATACCCAAGATTCTGAAAGCTCAAGTCTTCCCCTTCCATCTCCCGTTCGATTCATCAAAGTTTGTTCAGCGGAGCCTGAGTAATGCCAGTTTTAACTTTGAAAACATTCTCTTTCATTTGAAAACGTGAGCGTATCCGACACGAGCGTTGTTATGACGTTCCAAAGTTATTTCAGAGAAAAACCTTCGATTTTTGGTAAAAAATAAACGGAACCTTTTATGTTAAAAATTTTCACAGCTTTATTTTTGATTCCCTAATATTTTTTCAATTTCCACGTTTTTTCAAGTTACAGTAGGAAATGCGTCGGAAAATACTTACACCGGATTTTCTTTCGATTTTCACAAAGTAGGTCGCGGAACTCATTGGAAACCTTTTTCTCTATTTTTAACCTAAGCTCATGCCAACGGACCCCGCAAACACCTTATGGAATTTGGGTTTTGATGGATCTTTTTGAATTTTTGGTATGATGTAGTCCATGTTATTCTCAACCAATGTTACCATTGCGCCAACCCAAAAAAATGAACAGTTTTGCTGCTAGGGGGCGTTGAAATCACCCCTTCCGCAGATTAGACTATTTATTTTTGAACCCGGTAACAATATTTTCACTTCTTTCATTGTTGCTAATGTTGCACAATTTTGTGCTGTTTGATAAAAAAATTCTTATCCCTTCCCCTTTTTCCCCCAACTCCTATTGCTCAGAATAGACTATTCATTATTATAGGCGGAAATAATAGCTCTTCGTATTTTAGTTTAGATTATCCTGATCAATTGTGTAATTTTTTATAAATTGAAAATCTAAAACCTCCTCCTTACCCCCTACCCCTATTTTAAAACACGAAAAAAGTTATTTCCTCACTACTTGTAAATGCTTTATCAAAATAAATGTTTTAATCAGCTGAAATTGATGAAATCGTACAGTTGTTTAATTCCGCCTTTCCCTCCCTTCAGAAAAATATTGGTAGAGTTCGCTGACTTCTTAGTAGGGCGTAGTTCATGATTTTTAAATATAAATTAATTGGGCGAATATCTTGAAAATAGATAATAATTAGACATCAACAATTTGAATTTGAGGTGGTATTGAAAGAGGGGTTGGGGGTAAGGGAGGTGTTAGATTTTCAATTTATAATAATTTACACAATTGTTCGACATAAAATAAAACAAACATACGTAGAGATATTGTTTCCGCATATAATAAGGAATAGTTTATTCTGGAGCAAGGTATGATTTCGACGCCCCCTAGCATCAAAACTATTCATTTTTGGGGTTTGTCACTTGATTTATTTCTATTCAAAATAACTTGAACTGCATCACATCAAAAATTCAGAAAAATCCACCCAAATTTTTTCGTTTTGTGTCATTTGGGGGGTGGGGGGATAATCATTAAAAACTGTTTTTGCCCTTATTTAGGCATATATAGATAGATAGATATTTTATTGACTGTGTGACACATACAGAATATGGTTTATAGTAAGTCAGTGGAACAGAATATATATACACAATATACACATCCATTTACATACTTAAATAAAATAACATACATACAAACATACATGTTAAATTTAAAACAAAAGAAAATTATGAAAGTGAGGTCACAAAAGGGATGTTTGAATGTAATCATCAACAGAATAGAAGCAATGATCCAGAAACAATTTTTTCACATTAATTTTGAAACATTTATCATTCATGGATTTAATTTGGCAAGGTAATTTGTTATAAAGTTTGAAATTTAAAGAGTTTCTTTCTGATTTTACTAATCTGTAGCATGGCACTAGTAAATCATCAGAAGTAACGGAACGTGTGTTATGATGATGAAGGCTAGACATTTTTGGGATGCTCAGTCTCTTGGAATGAATTTCTGTCAAATTTTGTAGAATGTAGATACAAGGAAGTGGTAAAATCCGTAACCTCTTGAAGAGTGGCCGACAATGTTCATTATATCTAACTCCGGTTAATATTCTTATTGCTCGTTTCTGTTGTTTAAATATTTTTAAAGAGTTAACTGAGTTACCCCATAAAACCGTACCATAGCTGATCAAAGAGTGAAAAATACCGAAGTCTATGTTTTTCAACATATTCGGGTTCAAACATCGACTGAGTTGCCTGAGTAAAAACAAAATACTGGACAGCCTAGTGCTAAGTATGTCTATGTGGTGTGACCAATTCAGACAATCATCTACTTCAACTCCAAGCAATTTACAGTGGTTACCTCTCGTAATTTGGTTGTTACTAGAAATAACTAGGTTTTGGGATTTTCCCCTATTAATGTGAAGATTATTTGCAGAAAACCAAGTTTCTGCTTCAGATATTATTGTTTCTGCATGTTCAAGAAGAAGAGAAATATTGGTATTAGAAGTAATGAAAGACGTATCATCCGCAAAGAGGACAATCTCACACTTTGTCATCATATGGAAGCATAGGTCATTTATGTATATTATAAAAAGCAGTGGCCCCAAGACAGGAACACCGTGAAGAATCTTTTTCATTTCAGATTTAGAGTTATTGGGCAGGTAGACATATTGTTGTCTGTCCTCTAAATATGATTTGAATAATTTCAATGGAGTACTTCTTATGCCATAAAATGCAAGTTTTTCCAACAAGAGCTCATGGGAAACACAGTCGAAGGCCTTTGAGAGGTCACACATGGTCAATAATGAATGTTCATGACCTTCCAAATCCTCGACTATGCTTTCCAAGATTTCAAGGAGTGCTCTTGTTGTAGATGTATTACTGCGAAAGCCAAACTGGGCAGAGTGAAAGAGTTTGAACCGTTCGAAATAGTCCAATAATCTGACTTTCAATAGTATCTCAATTATTTTAGAAAAAATTACTATTATTGAAATTGGTCGATAATTATCAACCTCATCAACGTCATATTTGAACATTCGACGATACATCTGAAGGCATTCGAGAAATATTTATTTTGCGTTTCATAATAGGAGTTGGGGGAAAAAAGGGAGGGGGTAAGAATTTTTTTATAAAACAGCACAATATTGTGCAACATTAGCAACAATGAAACAAGTGAAAATGGGTTCAAAAATAAATAGTTTAATCTGCGCAAGGGATGATTTCAACGCCCCCTAGCAGCAAAACTGTTAATTTTTTTGGGTTGGCGCAAAGGTAACAGTAGTTGTTGAGAATTACATGGACTGCATCATACCAAAAATTCAAAAAAATTCACCGGGACCCAAATTCCATAAGGAGTTTGCGGGGTCCATTCATGGACTAGAATTTTTTGAGCAGAAGAAATATCTGGTAGAAGAAATCTCTGTTTATTGTATTATTACTAATCTGACATGAATGATATTCGCTAAACAAATCAGCATACATTTGTTGTTAAAAGAAGGAAGAATTTTTTGATAATAGAGAGTTATTGCAACCACTAATGTGATGATACTTCAATAAAATTTTCCTTTATTAAAATACAGGCATCCGTATTCAATTTAAATAAAGGAATAGAAACTGTTATTTAAGTCGTCTTTATTTTGACATACCTACCTGCCAAATTTTTGTGAATTATAATTCGTAACCATAAAGCAGTGAACATCAAAACCTAGTAGAAGCTTTTATGTAAGAGAATTGTTTGTTCAAAGTAGGTCATCATGAGGGAAAAGATAAAAACGCTCTAGATTTACCTACGAGGACAATGGATTTTATCAAACCAAAGCGGGACGCGGGAGCCGGAGCGGGAACAGAAAATGGGAACTGTGCGAATTTCTAGAAAAACTGCACGGAGAAAACCAAACAAATTTCGCTGTTTGCCTGCATTTCGGAAAACTGATAATCCCACCGGTATGCATATTTACATATCCTGCTATACCGGGTGTTTCACAGTGGATGGAAAATTAGAAGTATCTGGAGAACAGATAGACAGATCATTTCGAAAATTTGTGGGTGTGGATAATCAAACTTGCCCTATCCGTCTGAAATATTTCCATCAATACAGTGTTGCCGCTTGTATCAGAAAGTAGTAGCTACTTTGTTATTTCAAATGGAACAGCTCGTATATTATATCATTTTTGGAATCCTTATAATACTCCTCACAACTTTCCCACATAATTCTCTATACGTATCTATGACGATTTCCGAGTTAAAATTATTTTGTCCAATTTTTGTGCAAAACCTGTCCATTGGAAAATATAAATTTTTTCCGAATGCAAATTTATAAAATATTGCAATTTGGGTTATAGCTGCATAATACCATTTAGTATTCTGTCGATGAACTGGACCTCAGATTCAGCATACAGGGAGGCTCAGAAGTGAGTTCCTTCCGGGGACTCATGAAAATGACTGAACTCCGTTTTTTTAAATGAAACACCTTGTATATTATTACTTATTTGAAAAACTGTGACATTTCATTATCTATCTCGTACAGTTTGTTAGTTATGATCACTCATGTTATGAATTCGTCTTCAATAAAATAAATATTGGATAGTGATTTAGATAGTAGGCTATGAACACCATTCTGACAGCGAACCATATAAATTTATATTATATACTTACTCTAGAATGCTAATCCCGCCAATTTTCACAGCGAAAAGCATGCCGCGTATGCGACCCGTTTACGATGTGCGCATGCGCGTAATCAGTGTAGTTTGGGTAGATCTTTGCCAAGTTTGAAAATAATTTGGTGTTCCAATTCAGAGTTTTTTGTTATGAGGCAATAAAACACATGTCATTTGAGAGAGAGAAATTTGACAGCGCATTTAGGACTTTTTAAAACCGAAAAGAACCTTTTAGAGATAGATTACTCCGAATTTTAGGCCCGAAAGGAATGTATTTAAAACGAAAATGTATCCTATGCTACTGTAATTATATTGACCGTGCAACACTGCTTTTTCATCAACAGGAAGACTTGTCACTAAGATCTGTCACTCTTGTCAGAGACAGAGTCGGTTTTTAAAATTTCAGATTTTCTCTTGTCGTTTTGTGTGGTGTTTGTTGTCATTAGTTATTCTTTCGTCTTTCGTGAATTTGCATTAATCTTGTTCCTTTAAAGACAATTTCTAATAAAGCCGTTTCTTCCTAAAAATTATCAATGAACTGTTTAGTGTTGTGTAAAGGAAAAATACGTGAAATAAATCATTTTTGGAAGATAATGAAATTTTTTATGTACCTATATACCTTGCTCAAAATAGCTTAAATATTATTTTAGCTTGACAAAAAAGGCTTGATTTTTGGTTATTGTTCTTAAGAAGAGACCCCAGCAGAACATTTGAGTGTGAGAAAATTGTTATTTGTGGCAGACATTTTCCTCCTGAAGATTCATGTGAAAACGACAATAGAATAATTTGAAACCTAGTGCAGTACCAATACTGTGTCTGCGTAAGCATGCATGGCGAATGATACAACTTTCTACCACACCGCTTATATTATGAGTCTAGATTCCTACAAAAAGTACTAAACATACACAGTATCGCCTCAGAAAATTAATGTCAATATGGGAGTGCTTTTCTTTGATGGTAAGGAAAATCCATCTAGCCTCGCTTTTTCATGCACCCTTATTGTGGAAATTGCACTAAGGTAATACAACCAGAAATACTCGTAGAAATAGCATGTTAATCTCTTCAAATGATTTAAATTAAATGTAGTTGCGTATTTTGACATGAATCGTTCTAGAAAAAAACGTCGAGCTTCCAAGCATCCAATTTTATAAATCCAATTTGAGTTGAAATTATTCATGATATTAGCTGAAATAAATTTTCACAGTTTTTTGTACTTTCAATTTATTTTCCAATCCAGTGCTTCCTTGAAATTTGCACCGACGATTTGGGGTGGTTCCGTAGGTTTTTGTTGGTTAACTACAGCTGAAAAGTGAATGTGATACCAAAAATCAGTCTCTTCAGAGCGGGGTAAATAATAATAATAACCGTACTCTACTTTCTGATGGCCTTTGCTGAATATTCCGGATCTTAAATATGTTAAATTATGTATTCAAATCGGCTAAATACAAATAACAGGTATAATAAGCACCTTATTCTCCGAGATTCAGAATTAACGTTAGTTAATCTTCACAAGTACCATAATATTTTACTTCAACCGGGCCTGTTACAAAAACACTAATGACGCGCTTGCGCATTGCGGACTAGCCTGAACTTTTTACAACACTTTTGACATGTGGATTAGCATTCTCGAGTAAGTATATAATATATATTTCTATGCAGAGAACTGACATGTTATTCCTTCATTGTCATCCTGTATTCAAGTTGCATGGGTGTGAAAGAACTATGGCAGAAAATAATTACCCGAATGTAGTTTTGATGGATTTATTCATCATTTATAATCAATGTAACAAGAATGTCAGCAGAACATACAGAGAGTTTAATGAATAGTATGCTGATTTACCTCGAATGAATTCGAGAAAATTTATTAGATTGAGTGGAAATTTTAAAATGTTTGTATCATCATGAAAAGCTAAAAGTATCAAAGTCTAACATGTGTATTAATAAATCTAGAAAGATTTAGCAGTTCTGAATTATTTCAATAAAAGTTCAAAATGTTTACCATTCGTTTCCAAACACTTTTTTATGCGAACATCAACGGCATCTATTGTGGCTCTTTGAATTTCAATTGGATCTAATTCCTGAAACGCTAGGGTCACTCGATGTTCTAATTCTTCCCTTATGTTGACCGGTGTTCTGTAGACTCTTTGCTTGATAGTGATTTAAAAGTCTAGGAGTGTAAGATCAGAGGATCTAGGGGGCCAGTTTCATGGACCCAAACGTTTAATCCATCGATCGTCACATATACGGTCCAATTCCAACCCGACTTCTGCAGTGCAATGAGCAGGAGCTCCATCAAGTTGATACCAACATGATCGATATTGTTCTAGTGTCAGTTCTTCAATGAAATCCCCAACCGTTGTCCTCAATATATTCAAATATTTTCTATAATCAAGGTTTTCATCATAAATCAAAAAGCGCGGTTGATTGTCCATAATTAAACAGAAAGCGTTGAAACTAGATTTTTCTTGAAATCCCATTTCTCTTGTGACATGCGGATTTTCGGTTGCCCAGTAATGAAGATTCCTCCTGTTGAAAATACCTTCCCTTGAAAATGTTGATTCATCAGTCCATATTATCTTCTTGAGAAAATCTTCGTCTACTTGTACACTCACCATCAACATTTCACATAGTTCGATCCTTTGCTGAGCGTCTTGGGGCTTGAGAGCTTGAACTTTATGAAATTTGTAGTCATGCATTCCGTGTTCCTTCAGAATCCTATGAACTGATGAATGTTTCACACCTAAATCGTGAACCGCACTACGAATGGAAGCTTGAGGACTCCCGTTGAAGTATGCCAAAATATTTATGGCGTTTTCCTCATTACCTATCACAAGTCTAGGCGAGTTTCTTGGTACTTTCAAAGAAGAGCGAAACATTTCAAAATCTCTTTTCAATCTAATGAATTTTCTCAAATTCATTCGAGGTAATTCAGAATACTTTTCATTAAACTCTCTACATGTTCTACTGATATTCTTGTTACATTGATCATAAATGATGAGTAAATACATCAAAACCAAATTCGAGTAATAATTTTCTGCCATAGTACTTTCAGACCCATGCAACTTCAATACAGGATGACAATGAAGGAATAACATGTTAGTTCTCTGTCAGAATGAAGTTCATAGCCTACTACCTAAATCACTATCCAATATTTATTTTATTGAAGACGAATTCATAACATAAGTGATCATAGCTAACAAACTGTACGAGATAGGTATAGGGAAAGTATACTCAATTAAATTGAAAATTTTTACAGTTTTTCAAGTAAGTAATAATATACAAGGTGTTTCATTTAAAAAAAACGGAGTTTCAGTCATTTTCATGAGTCCCCGGAAGGAACTCACTTCTGAGCCGCCCTGTATGCTGAAACTGAGATCCAGTTCATCGACAGAATACTTAATGGTCTTATGCAGCTATAACCCAAATAACAATATTTTGTAAATTTGCATTGAGAAAAAATTGATATTTTTCAACGGTCAGGTTTTGCACAAAAATTGGACAAAATAATTTTTATCTTGGAAATCGTCATAGATAGGTATAGGAAAATATATAGGAAAGTTGTGAGGAACCTTATAAGGATTCCAAAAATGATATAATATACGAAGTGTTCCATTTGAAATAACATAGTAGTTACTACTTTCTGATACAAGCAGCAACACTGTATTGATGAATATATTTTAGACGGATAGAGCAAGTTTGATTATCTAAGCCCACAAATTTTCGAAATGATCAGTTTTTCTGTTCTCCAGATACTTCTAATGTTCCATCCACTGTGAAACACCCGGTAGAATACTCGCGTTCATCCCATTCCCACTCCCGTCCCGCGTTCAAGCGTTTTTATTTTTCTTCAAGTTGTGCCAAGTAATAGACGAGGAAAGTGTGTCGTCACAAATGTCATTCTTGTCAAAAACTGATTCCAAACAAAGAATTTTAGGTGACTTTCTCTGTTGATGATTTGCTGCTTTGTGTATTAGTTTGTGTTTGGTTGTTTAGATTTTGATTTCTCAAGCGAAATAAGTTGAAAAATCTTTACGGAAACAATCCGACAAGCTGATTTAAATTTGACGGATGTTTGCTTGGAATCAGTTTTTAACAAGAATGACATTTGTGACGTCATCACTTTCCTCGTCTATAATGTTGCAAAGGATGCGGTGTTTGGGAAGTAGTAAAAAATATATGCTGCAGTTGATTCAAAAATAATTTTCTTTGTATACTGTTCGGCAGCACATACAAATGATGTTAGACCAATGATGTTATTATGAGATGGTGATTGGGATGAATGGATGAGAAGATTTGAACTTTGACGTACTTGTCAAAATAAACTTTAAGTAATGGTAAAAGCATCCAGAAAGAAGGTTGTTGCAATAAAATCATTACGAAATAGAATTATAAATCACAATACAGGATACATTAATTGAAGTTTCTTGTTAATAAGTAAACTTATTTCAGTTTGCAATAACTCTCTATTAACTACTGTTTTGACTAAAGAAATAGTGTTAAGCTGGTGACTTAAGATGTGTGTATTGTGATGGTGGCAATAAGGAGGCATTTTGAGTGTGTTTTTCACGAAAGAAACGTATGCTAGAAAATGCCAGTGGTAAAGGTAAGCTTATCGGGCTCATTCTCGAAACAAAAAGAAAAGTGGTGTTACTTACGTAGTTTTATCTCCTGAACACGAATCCAAAAGAATTTCGTAGAGGTGTCGTATACTTTTCGAGTTATTACCTTTTGAATCTTGAAAATCGACCATTTTCAAACACGATTTTTTCGGTCAAAATGGCAGAAAATGCCTCCTCTTTGTCGACACTTTTTTCATTCCCTAATCAACTCTTATATCACAATAACAAGCACCAAAACCAAACGTTTTACGGAAACCTTCTTATATTACACCATTTTTAACCTCATTCTCCATTGGCGTTCATTCTAGAGATGTGGCAAGGGTTTTGTATACATTATAAGAAGGTTGATTTTTTGTATAAAACGTATGGTTTTAGTGCTTGTAATTGTGAAATATGAGTTGATTAGGGTCTAAGAAAAGTGTCAACAAAAAGAAGGAGGCATTTTCTTTGATTTTTGATCGAAAAAATCGTGTTTGAAAATGGTCGATTTTCAAGATTCAAAAGGTCATAACTCGAAAAGTATAAGAGACCCCCACGAAATTATTTCGGATTCGTGTTCAGGAGATAAAACTACGTAAGTAACACCACTTTTCTTTTTGTTTCGAGAATGATCCCGATAAGCTTACCTTTACCATGCCAGTTATCATTCAAAAATAGGCCTAAATCTCCAAAATCACTTGGAACCACCAAAAATTTTATTTGGATTTTTTGTTCAGGAAACCAAACTACGTAAGTCCCAAAAAAATTTTATTTGGCTTGTGGCGTCCGATCAAACGAATTTTCCCCTTACCTTTATCGAAACAATGTTTCTGCATGAAGTATTCTGACAAAAATCCAAGATTTTCCAGTTATGTGTTTTATCCATCGAACATTACATTACATTTAAACAATAGTTTCTAAATTGAATATATTTTAAGAGTATATGAGAGTATAGCTGCTCAAGCTGAGATGTACTGTACAATTACCGATTTTTAATACCTATTCCGAGTTGGTAGATTTTAATATGATGTGTGGGTACTGCTCATCAATAAGACTGATCTTTCGATGTTTTCAATGAATTGTGCACTGCCTGGAGTGGCTTCATCAGAGTTTCGAATTAGTTGATGCTATATAAGACACCACGAACCTAAAATTTATAAATGAGTCCAATTATTCTTTCGATATGAAAGCATACTCACTCAGCATTTTATAATATAACTTTTGATGATTTGAGCAAAGACTATAATAGCTACGATATTTGTGAAAATAATCATGAAAGTTAAAATGATTGAAAGAATGTAGATTTTTCTCATGACATTGACAGAACTATTGACACTCCATCGACATGAATCATGCTTTCAAAGACCGTGTTCGAAATTCCAAACTACTGTTAATTTTTGTCGACCTCATACTATGGTGATGCAATAACCATACGCCAAATTGTCATTTCGACATATATCTATGATAAACTTTCAACAGCTTTTTTACCTAAACGGAAATTTCAACAGTGTTCATGTGTATTGGTATATTGGTAAAATTCCGTTAACCGGGCGCTACAAGCTACAAAAAAATTTTTTTTGGGACCTCCTGAACAAAAAATCCAAATGAAATTTTTGGCGGTCTCAAGTAATTTCGGAGATACGGGCCTTTTTTGAATGAAAATTTGCATTTTCTGGTACACGTTTCTTCTTCGAAAAACACACTCAAATAACTCCTTATTTTCACCAGCACAATATACACACCCTAATTCACCAGTTTTACACTTTTTTTTTTCATTGAAAACAGTTTTTTATCAACAAATTGTAGCTTTTTCTAGCAAATACAAAATCAACAAATTCATGCTGTTTAGTTTACTGAATAACTGTAATTTCTGTTGTCAGGTTGGTAACAATGGAATTGACGGAAAGACGATTCTAATTTTGCGACATTGCCAATGTGATTCCAGAAATATTCAATTCACGTATAGAATATTTTAGTGAATGAGTATGTAAAATGAGTTGATATAACCACAAAATTTTCCCATCAACACTCTGACTGCACATTGGAAACAATGGTACTCATAATGTTTCTAAATGACTAGCAAAATTCAAAAGAACGAGACAGATCACGGAAATGTGTGCAAACAAATATGAATATACATGCGCAAAAAAAAATTAAGAACACTTTTCACATAAAATAACCTACTTTAATGACTATAAATCAACCCGACAGACCCGATCTTATGCAAACCTAACCGAGCTTACCCGACTATACGATACGGATAGGTTGAGTCTTTTCTATCTGTTTGCGCATGCGCATATACCAAAAATGAATGTTTGTGATCCGACACGTTCAATTAGGTAATTATTTGTTCGCAAAAAAAGCCTGCTACATGCTCTGTTTATTCAAAAATATATTTTGTGCATTCAAACTATTAATACCAAGATTTTTTTTCCAATCCAGTTATCTGACAACGAAATTGCTTCTTTCATAACAAAGTAGCCAGTATCAATGTCTTTTACTGACTCAACAACAACAATGAGTCTTAATAACTTTATTAAAGTACAATGCGACGTTGTCAGATTCCCTAAAACTCCTGCATACTGAATACTCATGAATATGAAATGTTTGTAGTGAATAGTTTTCGGAAGTATTGGCGCCCTAGAGACTGGCAATCTTTTCATCAGTAATAATAATAGTTCCTAATAAACACTCGAAGAGTGAACCATTCTTAGTGAAGATAGTCAGCAAGAAATATGCAACTATCAACTTTGAGTAGAAATTTTCATCCCTTATTTGTCAGTGCACAAGACCAGAAATACGCTAGCGAAGCGTGCACGCGCATTCTTTTCAAAATCGACAAAGTAGTGATGGGAATGCGCGCGCTCGCCCGACATTTCGCAAATCCGCGCGCGAAGATTTGCGAAATGTCGGGCGCGCGCGTATTTCTGGTCTTGTTCACTAACGAATAAGGTATGAAAATTTCTACTCAAAGTTGACAGAAATCGACAAAGTATTGATGGGAATGCGCGCGTTCACTTCGCTCGTCTTTCTCGCAGATATCTTCACCAAGAAGTAGGAAATAAGTTACATAAGTTACAAAAGTAGTAATAGGAATGCGCGTGCTCGCTTTGTTTGCATATTTCTTGCTGAATATCTTCACTAAGAATGGTTCACTCTTCGAGTTTTCATCAGGAACTGTTATTATTAATATTGATGAAAAAATTGTCAGTCTCTAGAGCGCCAATACTTCCGAAAACTATTCAGTATGCAGGAGTTTTATGGAATCTGACAACGTCGCATTGTACTCTTATAAAGTTATTAAGACTCATTGTTGTTGGTGAGTCAGTAAAAGACATTGATACTGGCTACTTTGTTATGAAAGAAGCCATTTCGTTGTAAGATAACTGGATTGGAAAAAAAATCTTGGCATTGATATTTTGAATGCACAAAAGATATTTTTAAATAGACAGAGCATGTAGCAGGCATTTTTTGCAAACAAATAATTACCTAAATAAACGTAACGGATCACAAACATTCATTTTTGGTATATGCAACCTATCCGTATCGTATAGTCGGGTAAGCTGTCGGGTTGATTTATAGTCATTAAAGTAGGTTATTTTATGTGAAAAGTGTTCTTAATTTTTTTGTGCGCATGTATATTTATATTTGTTTGCGCACATTTCCGTGATCTGTCTCGTTCTTTTGAATTTTGCTAGTCATTTAGGAACAGTATGAGTACCATTGTTTCCAATGTGCAGTCAGAGTGTTGATGGGAAAATGTTGTGGTTATATCAACTCATTTTTCATACTCATTCACTAAAATATTCTATGTGAAACGTGAATTGAATATTTCTGGAATTACATTGGCAATGTCGCAAAATTAGAATCGCCTTTCCGTCAATTCCATTGTTACCAACCTGACAGCAGAAATGACAGATATTCAGTAAACAAAACAGCATGAATGTGTTGATTTTGTGTTTGCTAGAAAAAGCTACAATTTGTTGATAAAAAACTGTTTTCAATGAAAAAAAAAGTGTAAAACTGGTAAATTAGGGTGTGTATATTGTGCTGGTAAGAATAAGGAGGCATTTGAGTGTGTTTTTCAAAGAAGAAACGTGTACCAGAAAATGCCAATTTTCATTCAAAAAAAGGCCCGTATCTCAGAAATTACTTGAGACCGCCAAAAATTTCATTTGTATTTTTTGTTCAGGAGGTCAAACTACGTAAGTCCCAAAAAATTTTTTTTGTAGCTTGTAGCGCCCGGTTAACGGAATTTTACCAAAACACCAAAACTATGTCAAAATCTGACTAGACGCGCATTTCGCCAACAAAGTTATCCTCTTAGTTAGCTGAAAGCTTACTCACCTACTTCCTCCACCTCCATGCACCCCTAAGGCTGAGGCCCGGAAGGATGAACTCCCCAGCACACCACGTACTCGAACAATCACTCCCCCCTTTCACCACCCCTCGTTCGTTGAATCAGTTTTTCATCCTGTTGACTGGCAGAACAAAATCTGATACATGGTGGTTCTTCGGGTAGTAAGGCCGACGTGTTTTCACAGAAGAACTCGACGTTTCGCCCACACGAGTGGTTAGCATTTTCAAGAGTTATTTTAAAAATTTTCGCTTTCTGTAGTCGCTGTCAAATGCTTGACATTTTTTATACTACAGAAAGCGAAAATTTTTAAAATAACTCTTGAAAATGCTAACCACTCGTGTTGGCGAAACGTCGAGTTCTTCTCTGAAAACACGTCGGCCTTACTACCCGAAGAACCACCATGTAAGTGACGATGGCCGCGAAAGCCTTTCACAATTTATCAAAATCTGATAGTTTGTTATAGAGCTCGGCCTTTGCGGCCTCACAAGTTCTCTAATTTCTGATATGAGTTGCCCCCCTAAAACTGTCTGAAATTCTGGAAAAACAATTAACTGAGGCCCAAGTGTGAATTTACTGCTTGACTTCCTGGCCGGTTCTTCTTGGTATTTGAAATCTGAATGAGCGATTAGATGTAGTTCTTGGTTTGGTTCTGCCTGGTCTTTTGTAGTGCCACTACGTCCGCCGGGATTCTGGCGAAAGCTCATCTGCAGGATCCGAGGTTTTGAACTTGGCGCTGATCACTGCCAAGAATTCGTTAAGCACCTCTGAGGTGACTTTCGACAAGGTCTCAAAGATTTTGCGGCCGCAGTGCTTGTGTCTTTAAGCGGAGGACCCAACTTTGCCAAGCCCATGTCAACCATAGTGAAACTTATTTTAAATTGTTTATCGGTAACAATTGCCACTTCCAACTGGCAATTAATCAAGCAGTTGTCAATCAATTGTTAATCAATTTATCAATTGTCACTTTGAATGGTAAATTTTCACTTTGAACTGAAAATTGTCACACTGAATTTGCAATTGTCACTTTGAACTGGCAAATGTCACTTCGAACTGGCAATTGTTACTTTGAACTGGCAATTGTCACTTTGGACTGACAATTATCACTGATAACGGGCAATTATCATTTTGAATTGGCAATTGTCACTTTGAACTGGCATTTGTCAGTTTGACCTGGCAATTGTCACTTTAAACGCGTAATACACGTCGAATTTTATTATGTCTTGTATTTCTGAGAAGTTGTCCGAATTGGCATCATCCCAACACGAGGAAGAGTTTCTTTCTCAGTGCATTGTCTACCTGGATACCATCATGGGATCTACAAGGAATTCCTCTCAGATTAACAACATGTGCAGGAGACAGACCTGCGCTTGTTCTTACCCAAGAATTTGCTGGAATAAATTCTTGATATAACAAATCACCGGATCCTTTCTGAACAAGTGATTGTCATTTTTGATATTCTCTACATCTAAAAATTTCACTCAACTTTTTTCCAGAATATGACCATTTATCATTGTCTACAGTAATATTCATCTTTTCGAAACATTTGTCTACATCATTGTCAAAATTTTTTGCTTTTTCCAAATATGAATTTTGTTGTCTCTTTAATAATTCACAATTATTATAACTTTTTATGAAAACATCCCAAGAGGCTTTGAAAAGACCAAGTCCAATTTTTGGTTCGAATTTAACATGCTGTCAGGAGTATCAGAAGGTAAATCTAAAATTTCCTTTAGGGACGATTTGATAATTTTATCAATACCATTGAGAAATTTCAACGGAATTTTTTCTATTGGAGTGCATTGGAATGAATGAATCAATGATGGCCAAATTGAATAATTTAAAAGTTGAAATTTCTTATTTCCTGATTTAGAGGTATTTCATCATTGAATGTGATTCCAAGATACTTTATTGTCTCTTTATAGTGCAGAGATTGAAGTGGACTATGGAAGAAACTTAACGGTACGAGTTTTCCTTTCTTAACATTAATTAATTTTGTTTTCCCTTGATCCAATGTTAGCCCAATTTCCAAAAATTTAGATCTTGCCATTTCGAAAAGAAATAATGCACTCTTTTCATCGTT
This sequence comes from Chrysolina oricalcia, assembly GCA_944452925.2. NCBI lineage: Eukaryota > Metazoa > Arthropoda > Insecta > Coleoptera > Chrysomelidae > Chrysolina > Chrysolina oricalcia. Next base: position 15,965,132 of record OX101816.2, read on the forward strand.
TCCAGAACAGTGTCATCAGCAAACCCAAGTACAGAAGCAGGAGGAATATCAGCATCAATCGAATATCCATATGTTGCTGAAATTTCTGGAGCAGACAGTTCTTCGATAATGAAATCAGTAGCCAGATTATCTACAGTGGGTGAAAGAGGGGCACCTTGCATTACGCCCCTTCTTATTTCGATAGGTTTGTTTCGTCCCCTTGCTGTTTCAATTTGGGTATAATTATTCGACTGGAAATCTATAAGAACATTCTGTACCTTCTGAGGTAATGACGATGACATAATAGTGTTGTTCAGATATTCGTGGCCAATATTATCATAAGCTTCAATGATATCCAAGAATACAACAGTGAGATCTTTCTTGGTTTTCTTTGCATCTTTCAGAATACCATTAAGTATCGCTGCATTCATATGAGCTCCAGGAAAAGGACTGAAACCACGTTGATTTTTATGAAATTCAATGTAACTTTTGAGTCTTCTATCAAACACCTTCTCGATGACTCTTCTGATAACGGAACTAATGGAAATAAGTGTCCAGTTACTTGCTTCTTTATCATTTCCATCTTTGCAAATCAAGATAGTTCTAGCTTTTTTGAGAATATCAGGAACGTACCCGAATTTCGAAATATTTGTAAGAATTTTCAGTACTCCTCTGACTATTATTTTGTCTATTCCAGGAGCAGCATCGATTTTCATTTTATTCAAAGATGCTTCAATATCAGTTTCACTCACTGTATGATCATAGCTGAGATAAAGTGGACATTTTTGTTCAGTTGTTATTTTCGGTGGATATTGATTTCTTATACTTTCATTTATATGAGAAAAACGATCATGGAAATTTTTGAAAATTTCATCCAATGGTAGATTGCATGATTTATTTTGATTGTTTGTAACCATTCGAATGGATTTTCTTCATTGGTTATAGTATAAGTAGGTACTGTACTGTACTGTAGGTAATTCATATTTCTGCCTTCTTCTAGTAATAATTTCCACTTCGGAATGAGAATTGGAATACTCTGCAAACATTGCAATAGCGAGCGGCCTGGTAAAAACTAATTTCTGAATAGTCTTATTTTGAAAAAAAAAACTTATCACTCGTTCATTGATACGGAAGGTTGCATCGACTTCCTTAAGTGGCGCTCTCAGCTAAAGCTCTACTCAGATTATAGTTCACCTTAGATTGAGCATCATTGCACAACTGGCATAACTAAAATCTCAGCTACGAAAGTAAACAGTTTGACAACGATGTATTTCTAATAACTTTTCATTATATGTTTACCAGATGATTATTTTGAAAAGTCTGAATTGTTAAATCCTCTCGTTAAATATAAAAAAATGGGGCTTTCGTTTTATTTTGAATACCTTGAAAAATATTGAAGATTTTCGAAACATTGATGATAACGATTTGAAAAGATCAGCAAATTCACTGAAAAAAAGGAGTCCTGAAAATAGAGCCAAAAACGGGTAGTCTGACTTCCGCGCGCGTTGCGTCACTGTGACACAAAAATAATAAAAATTATTTTAACATTTATTCCAATTTATCCATAAATTATGCATTTGTTAATTAACAAATTTTTCTAAACTGAATGTTGACATAAAAATCCCAATAATTACTGTACTAAACCCTAGGACTTTTTTCGCTTCGTGAAGTTATTCTTAATAGGCTTACAAAAAGATAACAGTTTAGAAAATTGTGAAATTTTTATTTTCCACTTTTTCATTAATATTTGAAAATAAAAAAAAGTAGATAACATTTTTTTAGCAACAAATACATTTTTTTAGGGAATACATTTTTATTGAAAAATCATAATTTTCATAAATAAATGTATTACAATTTGTTTAAACAATGGCGGTAAAAATTAAAAAAAAATAAAAATTTTATGTAGCTTTGAACCATTAGGAATCGAAACATTCAAGATAATAGAAAACAATTATTTTCTTCTTTTAATGTTTTTATTTTTGTTAATGAAGAAGTGGAAAATAAAAATTTAACTTTTTTCATCGGTTATTTATTTGTAAGCCCATAAGAATAATTTCACTAAGTCAAAAAAATCCTACGGTTTTAGTTCAATAATGGACCTTTCCACGACATATGAAAGAACACTGTAATTAGAAAGTCTATACGCTAATATCACTCGGGAATTTTTATTTATTTTTTCTGACCGCTAGTTTCTCTATAATCAGGAGAAAATTGGTTTCGTGACTTCACGTTCATCAAAACTAGACTTGGCAACGTTGTAAAAGTTGTGCACCGTGGAATCTCAAATTCTCATTTGAATATAACTGTCGTATGACAATTGTCATTTGATACAAGATGGGTTCGTTCGTATGTTTCTCGGAGCATCAATAAGAATCATTTGTCTCTGTTTAACTCGTTTGCCTACTTTAATATTTAATACAAGTAGAGCAGTTCCATCAAATATGTATGCTGCAAACGAACAGGTCCTACTTGATTTATTTTTTGAGGTTAATGCGGTTTTCAAAGTTATGAAAAATTTTTGTTGTTTGTGCTCTACATTTTTTTCCTAATTCCTGTATCTGTATCCCTGCAATAACTGTGAACATGTCGAAATGAACACCAGTGAATATTCTAATAATTTTTTATGCTCCTAAATACAATCCTAAATACATTGTTAAACGTGGTTCGAAGTAATGAATAAACATTGTGTAAAAAGCGGAAATATAATTGTGCTTTTGTGAAGAACATTTCCAACTGAATATTACTGTATTCAAGCAGCGTTCAAGGAACGATTTTAAATTTTAGTCATTGCAAAAATTAAATTCATATTTTGTAAATAAAAAGAGTCAATCATCTCATAATCTACCCTCGGTAAATTATCCGAACTTCCCTTCACGAAGCCTTTCCATATATTTAATACATAAATAAATTCACACCAGATCGGTCATAATACAACATATAACAAACATTAACCTCAAATATCGAGATCACTTTTGTTGCATGAGAACCAGTCGCGATGATTTGCGTGTTGTCAATGCTCGTACTTCATCGAAAGGATGGTCCGTTCAGGAAAATTGACAGTTACAAATACAATGAAAAGTAGCTAATATGTGGATTTTTTTCTATGAGTTGATCAAGTGACGAAGTTTAAAATATTTCTCAGTGGCTTATAGCAAGCTAGTATCTATATTTTTGAGGAGAACGGTATTGAATGTTTCGGATCGTGGATTATGGTGGGGGTTGTTTCCGATGAACGTGACGTCAGCGGCACACTTTCAAATGAGATATTCTTTCAAAATGAAAAAAATTTAGTGGAACTATTTCTTAAATGGACGTTTCAGACTAGAATCTATCGATTTAAAATAGTTTTGCAATTTATTTTTCATAAATGTAACGGTCCATTATCGGGGTTTTTATGTTAACATTCAAAATTTGTTGATTAACAAATGCATAATTTATGGAGAAATTGGAATAACATTTTTTAACGACGGATTGTTGTTTTCATTCCTTGATATTTATATTTTATATGTTAAATCAATTTTTGTTGTTGTTGTGTCAACGCGCGCGGAAGCCAGACTATCTCTTTTTGGCTCTATTTCCAGGGCTCTGTAAAAACTATAAATATTGGAGGACCAGTTTCGGGAGTCCAAACTTTTTTTCAGTTAATTTGCTGATCTCTTCGGATCTTTTTAATATTTCAAAAAAATTTAATATTGTTTGTTAAAATTGTTAAAATTGTTAATTCCGTCTTGTGTGAGCTAGGGAAGACGCAGCTCTTACCTATTAATGTGTGATGCCATGCACGAGACCGGTGAATCGGTGGATCGAACCCACGACCCCACGCATGCGAGGCGAACGCACTATCTTTCTATCTTTCTATCTTTCGAGATATTCAAAAAAAAAGAAAGCCTCACTTTTTTTCACCCAATTATTTATAACTTTCGTATTTTTTTTGCCCCTTTTCGGGACCGTTCCTCAAAGTTTTTACATGAGATAACGAATCGATGACACCATGATCATAATTTTCGGCGACTGTACAAAAATTTTGTAAAAAGTGGTACATGTTGACTAGACTAGAAGTGTTTTGGGTTAAGGAAAATGGAAAAATCCGTATTTTAACGAAAATTCCACAGATACTTCCTAACATGATAAAAACACTACACCAATTCAAATTTCAGCTCAAAAAGACGTTTTTCTCATTTTTTTAAAAGAAAAATGTATGTAGGTACTTGCTACCGAATCACACAAATACAATCTGTTGGACGGAGTATTCAATGCATCTTTCAGATAGAAACACACTGTGTTGAGGGGCAAATACTTTTATCCACACAATTTTAGCAGGAGGAGTAGGTCAATGTCTTCCCCTACAATTGTGATAGCGTCGTACGTGGAGGAGAGGCATTTAGCTATGGCAATTATCAACCAGTCAGCATTTACGGAAGCTTGGTTTGTGGCTATGTTTGACGCTTGCATTCCACTGGAGATCAGCTTCACGAATCGGCATGTGTTTCCCTCATTGGCCAGGAACTTATCCTGAGGTGTGGTGTTGACAGATGTTTTTCGTCAAACACCACGTATGATGATGAGTTTGCCTCGAACCTTCTTGCTTGTTCAGCAGCCTTGGTCCCTTACTGAGAAAGGTCTGTAGTATAGCCACCAAAAGTCACCATCACATCGGCCATAGTGACGCTGAACATACTTAACGTAATCCTGACAAATCCCTCCTAAGGTCAAGCTTCTGTTCTGTACAACCTTGTGCAGAAGGTACCCACCATCAATAACGTAAGATGGAACGTTGAGGGATTTGAAAGTCTTGTGTTGATTTTGTCCCTTCACGCATACCGTCCTCATTTTAACAGAGACATCAGGAAAGGTGCCGGTTCGTACGGGAGGTAGTACTGCAGATCTAGAAATTTCAATCTGATAGGAACTTGTTTTCCTAGAATAGGCCATTACTGAATAATAGTGTTCTGAAAAAATTCGAAACGTAAATTACTTATATGAAATTTCATTCTATACAACTCTTTCGTATCTAAAATAAGTACACCAAAACGAAGATTTATGCGAAAATCTGAAGAAAGTGCAGATTTTTAGGTTTTTTCAATATGGCGGCGGGCACAGAGAGAGGATGATTGTGCATTTGGCATTTTAGGCACTTAACCCTAACCCTTTGAGGACGAAATTAATTCGAAAAAAGTGAAAAATAATGTGAATTTTTTATAGAAATGTTCATTAACAGAAGCTTGAGTAGGAATAAGACCTAAATAAAAAAAAATAACAAAAAATATACAAATTATCTCGCAGGTTCTGGTTACTACTTACTGCTAGCCGTGCAAAATTGCAACTCAACAAATGCCTCAAAATTATAATTTTTTTTATTCAAATTGAACTGAAACCTAATTATTCTTTCATTTTGGATGAAACAACGCAAAATAGTACCTGTCTTTATTTAGGCCAATCAATAGAGCATTTTTTCCTAACAAAAATACTGGTAGAAAAACCGACTGTGCAATCACATAGAAGACAGAGTCCGTAGCTTTTTTCTGTTATGTTCTCGACTCGCAACTGTCATTTATTGATTTGTTATAACCATTTGAATAACAAAAAACGTGTTTTTTAAATGGTCTTGCTTATAAAATGAAAACTAATGGAGCAATGTGGTTACTCCAATGTAAAGAATTGTAGATAATTGAAATACGAACAAAATGGAATGTTTCAAGACCCTGTCGGATTATTAGTAACGGAGGAAAACCAGAAGAACCGAAAAATTTTTCGATTTTTTTTTTAAATTCATAACTCCGCCATTCTTCAAGAAATATGGTTGGTCCTTCTCATGAAACTTTTAAATCATTTGTTCTTTATGTGTGTACAAAACAGGCTCTGGCAGATCATCAGTTTTGGCACAAATGCAATTTGATTTTTTTTGCACTATCTTGTCTGGATGCTCAAGTGATAGTCCGATTTCAATTCTTGAAACAGATTTTGAAGGTAGAGGTATAGTATCACAAAATGAATATTCTCATTTTCCGATGAAATTTTGCGGAAGAGAGCGGAAGATGAGGGGAAGCGTATTATTATCACGTAACCCGTTCAATAGAAGAATTTCCCTCATCTCCCGGACTCTCCTACTACTCGGCAGCTAACGAGGGCTCGGTAGTTTTCAGTCATGTTTGAATGCATTTTTCAACCATTTCAAAGAATTTTAGCACAAAATGAGATTATACTTTTTGTGGTACTGTACTTTTACTTCCATAATCTGTTAGATACATTGAAATCGGGCCTCCAGGCTCGCTGCAAGATAGTGCAAAAAAATATTAAAATTGCAATTGTGCCAAATCTAACGATCAGACAGCGCCTGTTACATAAAGTACACATGATTCAATACTTTCATGAGAAAGGTAAATCCTACTTTTCAAATAATCCGGTTTATCCAGTTTTTCTCCGTTACTAATGATTCGACAGGATTTTGAAACATCCCATTTTGATCGTATTTCAATTATCTTCATTTCAGTGGAGCAACCAGAGTTTATTAGTTTTCGTTTTATTAGAAAAAAAAATATAAACACGTTATTTGTTATTTAAATTTTTATAACAAATCAGTAAATGACAGTTCTGAGTCGAGAACATAACAGAATATAACTACTACTATTTTTCATGTGATGGCATAGTTGGTTTCCTAATAGCATTTTTGGTAAAAACTCACTCATTTTATGCTCTATTGCTGTGTTTAATTTAAAAATAACCCAATTTGGCACGTTGAACATCTCCAAATTTTGGGCTCGAAACGCTATCAATTCCACATAATATTATTGTCACCAGAGACCAACAAAACTCGTTAAAATCGGCACTATGTAAAACCGATAGGAAAATGAAAGGGTGAAAGGATGTGTGGTTTCCACTGATAACCAGTAGTCCTCAAACAGTTAATAACTTTCCTAGACAACATATATCAAAAATTTAAAACTAACGGATCGTTTGTAAGGCAACCCCTTCTATTCACTGGACTAAGATTTTAGTATCTCCTGATTTATACCGGGTGATTCTCCAAGGTGGCTCACCCCTATAACTTTTTTATTATTGAAGATAGAAATACGAAATTTGGGGGTTGTGTATTATAGTTCAATTTACATTTTTTGACATATTAACTTGCTTTATCGTACTTCCGGTTCGACCGGAAATGAGCATAACTTTCGATTTTTAAATGGGACATCCTATATATTTTTACTTATTTCGATCGAGAATGACATTCTAAATCCAACAACACCTCACTTGTCAATATTTGACAAATGAAGTAATTTTTATTTCAATTTTCATTTTTTGATCTAGAATGCCATGGATCGTGTAAATCGCTTCATTCTTGATCAAGTAACATGGGAAAAATACGACTTTGAGGCTTTTGACTTCACAGTCGTTGAAAGAATTATTCAAAAGTCTCAAATATGAATTTTTCCAGTTAACGTGAATTTTTCAAATGGAAAGGGGGTGGCTCGTCGGCTTTTTGTGAAAGATCATTTTCTTACGAATAATTTGATACCACACACTTTCACTTTATTTTCACTATTTCTGTGAGCGATTGCAAGAAGCGACCATACCCAATTACAAATAATACGTATTCGGTATGCACTGAGTCCTGTTATTCTAGTTATTCGTGACAAACAATTGAAGCTGTTGCTAGGACTATACCTAAACAAATAGGCCAATGAATATGCTGTCACTTTCAAAAATTCTTTTGTTGCATAGTTCATAATTTGATATGGAAAATTATACTAGAAACGAGAAAATTGACATGTTGCTAATTTACGGAGAAGCAAAAAAGAATGCATCTGATGCAGCTCGAATTTATGCTCAGAGATTCCCTAATCGTCGCCATCCCACTCGGCACTATTTTCCAAAACTGGAAAAGAAAATGCGAAATGAACCAGAAGAAAATGCCAATAAATTCATCGTCAGTGAAGTAAAAGAAGTAGACGTGTTGGCCTATGTTGAAGTGAATTGTACGGCGTCAATTCGCCAAATTGTTTCTGAGTGTGATATAAGTTATTCGTCCGTTTGGAGAATTCTCCACAAATATAATTATCGATCATTCAAGTACCAACTACACCAACATCTTTACGATAACGATCACAACCGAAGATTAACTTATTGCAACTGGTTTTTGACTAAATACAGAGAAGATGTACGTTTTCCATTTAAAATTATTTATTCAGATGAAACTCGATTCACCAACTTGGGTCTGTTTAATCGGAATAATAAAAGGTACTGGTCACAAACAAATTTACATCTCATGCAAGAAGGAAATTTTCAAGAGCGATTTGGTTTCAATTGCTGGATGGGTATTATCGGAGGAAAACTTTTAGGCCCAATAATTTTCGACGGACAACTTACTGGGGAAAAATATCTGCAGTTCCTTAGAAATCAAATAAATGATTTCATTGAAGATTTGCCACTAGCTACCCAAGTTGATATCTATTTTCAACAAGATGGAGCGCCACCTCACAATTCCCAAATCGTAAGAGAACATCTGAATGACACCTTCCCAGAAAAGTGGATTGGCACCAATGGACCTATTCAGTGGCCTGCGAGGTACATTCTTGAGATGTCATATTTTTTTATAATGTATTATTTCTTTTTCATATTCTAGATCACCAGATCTCACTCCACTAGATTTTTTTCTCTGGGGAACAATTAAAAATCAGGTTTATAATACAACATCAGCTACTCGTGAAGAACTGGAGTATAAAGTAAGGGTGGCATTCCAGAACGTTACTGCGGAACAGCTAAACAATGTGGTGCGCGCAACAATTGATAAAGTTGAACTTTGCCGTGATCAAGGAGGGGGTCATTTTGAAAATTTAGAAACTTAATGGACTAATGGTGATATTTGCGTCTTTTAAACAATTCTTAAAACGACTGTGAATTCAATTGTTTGTCACGAATAACTAGAATAACAGGACTTAGTGCATAAGTATACCGAATACGTATTATTTGTTATTGGGTATGATCGCTTCTTGCAATCGTTCACAGATATAGTGAAAATAAAGTGAAAGTGTGGGGTATCAAATTATTCGTAAGAAAATGATCTTTCACAAAAAGCCGACGAGCCACCCCCTTTCCATTTGAAAAATTCACGTTAACTGGAAAAATTCATATTTGAGACTTTTGAATAATTCTTACAGCGACTGTGAATTCAAAAGCCTCAAAGTCGTACTTTTCCCATGTTACTTGATCAAGAATGAGGCGATTCACACGATCCATGGCATTCTAGATCGAAAAATAAAAATTGAAATAAAAATTACTTCATTTGTCAAATATTGACAAGTGAGGTGTTGTTGGATTTAGAATGTCATTCTCGATCGAAATAAGTAAAAATATATAGGATGTCCCATTTAAAAATCGAAAGTTATGCTCATTTCCGGTCGAACCGGAAGTACGATAAAGCAAGTTAATATGTCAAAAAATGTAAATTGAACTATAATACACAACCCCCAAATTTCGTTTTTCTATCTTCAATAATAAAAAAGTTATAGGGGTGAGCCACCTTGGAGAATCACCCGGTATACAGGTATAACTTAAGCAATTTTTAGTTTGTCTGAAAATATACCCGTCGTTAGACTAATATTGACATTACGAGCAATTGGTTTCATTAGCGATTTAAGATTATCCTCAGATCAATATTATTGATCTGGGAGATTATCCCTGTAGAATTATATTGAATGTCAGTAGAACTAGATTTTTTTAACGATTTGATGAAATCTGATACTCTGTTTCAAATTCTGATTATATCAAGTGTTGACATTCGCCAACAATTTTATTATAACATAAAGGACCCCGCACAATAGCATAGGAAATCGGCGCACAGTGGGATTTGCCTGAAATTTACATATGTTATTGGTATTGAGCCCAATCCTCTAAGACCATTGACTTAGCTCTCAGGGCCGTATTTAGTATAGGTGGTAGATAAACAATGACACTTTTTTCTCAACTCCATAATTTTTTCATTTCCTATTAGATTTTAATAAAATAAGAAATATTAAAAAATCTCAGCATTTTTCTTTTAGCACAAGTCCTATGTGATACATGTATTGGCCTACAGGACCGTATTTAGTAAAACTGTATTTTCCAAGTGATCCACAAAAAACTGAATCAAATTGATTTTGTTATAACTTTCTTATTTCTTGATCTGTCACTGATTGATGGCTCGTTTGATACAAGAATATAGCTTTCTTTGTGTACATAACAAAAGTGGTCGCCATCTTAATATCCAAGATGGCCGGCTTAACCTATAAACTTTATGTGGGACTTATCTTGTAGCATTTTAAGAAAGAAAGTAACAGGAAAAAATGAGAACTACGTTTTGATTGTTTAAATTGGTCATTTACTCTTTGAATTATCTAACTCTATAATATAAATATAACTCTACTGTCTGATCTCAAGAGTAATAATTTCATATGGTTCAATACATTAAAAAAAATTAATGAACCTGGATTTGTTAGACTTGAGTGTATTCACGATTCAGAAGGAGAGAAAAATATCAAGTATGTATTCAATAAACTATGCATGAAAACTAGCCTGCCGACAATAATGAAGATGTATTGATAATAGGATACTACTGCATTGCAATCAGGGGCAAGGACACCAGTAACATGTGCTCACATTTGTAGCATATTGTCGTATTTCAGATTTGCACGCCATAATCAAAATGCGAATTATCCATCGACTTCTGTGTTATAGCATTTTAAAGATGCCGCAAATGGTCCAGTGCAAGATGCAATACTCCCGCATCTGTAAGTGTTCAAGTATTATTTTGTTGATTTTGATTTTTGTTCTCTTCCACCACTCTGAAAATATCGGTTTCAACGTTGTTTGTTATGAATTAGATATATGGTTTTAATAAGATAGTAGAGTTATATCTATATTAAAGAATTAGATAATCCAAAAAGTAAATGACTGATTTCAACAATTAAAACGTTGTAACTAGTTCTTATTTTTTCCTGATATCATCTTTCTGAAAATGCTACAAGATAAGTCCTATATGGTTCATAGGTTTGGCCGACCATCTTGGATTTTAAGATGGCGACCACTTTTTTTATGTACACAAAAAAGCTACATTCATCTATCAAACGAGCCATCAACCACTGACATAGATCAAGAAATAAGAAAGTTACAACAAAACCAATTTAATGCAGTTTTCTGTAGATCACTTGGCACATACAGTTTTACTAAATACGGTCCTGTAGGGCAAAACATGTTTCACAGAGGACTTGTGCTAAAAGACAAATTCTGAGATTTTGCAATATTTCTTATTCAATTAAATTCTAATAGGAAATACAAAAATCATGGACTTGAGAAAAGTACCATTGTTAATCATTTGGCACCTATATTAAATACGGCCCTGAGAGCTAAATCATTGGTCTTAGAGGATTGGGCCCATAAGAACATTTGATCAGAAACTCAATACCAATAACATATGTGAATTTCAGGCAAATCCCACTGTGGGCCATTTTCCTATGCTTTTGTGCGGGGTCCTTTGAAATATCACCAAAACTAATGTTTCAACCTGCCTAGTCATTCTTATCCTACAAGAAAAAAATATCAACATGTAGTTCCACAATTGCAGAAAGCCATAGGACAGCGGACAGTGCGTAAACTAAGGTTTTACGCACTGTTCACAGTGCGTAAAGTGATACTTTTTCGCACAAGTGCGTAAAAAATCACCTGTGCGTAAAGTAAAATAAATGTCACTCACCAATTCAAAAAGTCAAAGTCAAATTTTATTTAGAAGCTAACATTCAAAAGTACAAAACGAAGGAAGTTCAAAACTTTAAACATTCAAATTAATAATACAGTTAGTACAATTCGATATATTCAATCCCATGGAAGAAAAATCTTTTGAAACAGGGAATTGTAATTTGGATGATTCGTTTTCTGTTGGTGTCATTTCCCCTAATTTATTTCCATGAAAAACGTTAGACTGGTTAATAGGAACAACTCCTTGGTTCATTTCTAACCCTGCTCCTTCAATTTTTTTAGCTATTTCTAATTTATTTTGAATTGAATTTTCAATGTAACCTTCGGCAACTTTCGCTGATTTCCAACCGCCATGGCGTTTCAGACTTGTTATGTCGCTTCCGGCATCGACTAACAGTGTCGCTGATGTTCTTCTGAAGGAATGGCTAGTACAAGCATCCACATCAACTAACTGGAGGAACTTTGCAGTTTTCGAAGGTATTTTACCAATTTTGTTTATACCTACGGGTTGCTTAGTACACTTTCCCTTCAAAATATAGTTGATAAATAATCGCCTGTGATCACAAGATGGCCTCAAATCGATATACTTTCTGAAGAAGTATGAAAAGTTCATATTTTCGGTAATCATAAATGTACGTTCTGCACCGGTCTTTGTATTTGGTTTATGTACAATTAAAGCAGAGCCCACATCTTGGATATTGTCCAATGTCATTTTCACTAGTTCATCTCTTCGGCATGCTCCTGCAACACCCATTATTTCCACAACCTTCAACAAAATGAATAATTAGTAAAAATTCTCATATCAAATTATATTTATCCTACCTTTTCCAGCAGATATTTTTCATCAGGTGTTTTTGTGTGTTCTTGTTATGGAGTATTTGGTTGAAATGATTGAAAAGATTGCATCAGTGACAATGATTGCGATACAAACTCTCAGCATCTGTCAACATGACAACTGTCAGAATAAAATAAAAGAAGCATGAACATCAGGTGCTTCTGTGAAAAACCTCTGGAGTTCTTCTCTCGTAAATATTTTTGATTTTTTCGGACGATACCCATCACTCTTTCTTTTAAGAAAGGCGATTAATTTCGGAAATTTCGAAAAATCGATATTTTCCCTCACTGCCAGTGTGGATCTCAGCATTGAATAGTGGGACCACATTGTTGAACTCTCCAGTTTCTGGGACTTTTCATGAAAGAAAGCAAGAAGCACCATTTCAGTGTAGTTATTAGGTCGGATATTTCTTTCCAAACACCATTTCATAAAATAATCATATTACCCATCATATATTTTCTTGGATTTTGTGGGCAGCAAATCATTCATCGCCCGCTCCGCCGCTTCCCAGATATCCGGAACTTGGCTGGGACCAGGTATATTTCTAATTTCATCCATCATCCGTTATTACTTTGAGTCAATTTTCAACAATTATCGTAGATTGTAGGTAAGACGCTTAGATTCTTAGAAATGTCAGATGAATGACAATCATAAAATTAAACATGATCACAACTACCTTTCTGGAGATTTAGTACATAATGAATTCCTTTCTTGACATTTTTTATTGGTTTCATATTTTCGAATGGAATTATTGATTTCTAAATAGCTGTCGTAGAAAAAACTTTGTATGAAACACTTTCGTAAAGGGCTTTTTTGTACTCGCGTGTTTGTTGAACTCGGCTTCGCCGCATTCAACAAACTTCACGCTCATACAAAAAAGTCTTACTTTACGAACTTGTAATAGCTATTATTTCACGGTGAGAAATAGTATATTGTACAATGAGCATGAAATGACATACATTTCCCACGAGTAGGTATATGAAGTTTTTGGAGTACGAGCGTAACGAGTACTACAAAATTTCATATATCTACGAGTGGGAAATGGGTCATTTCATGCTCATTGTACACTATACTTTTTCTACGACCATCTGAATCATTAACAAATCTGTAATATTTTTAATAATCCTTTTATCATAAACTCTCCTGCCGTCATTTTTACATGGTTTAGATAATTTTTTCTTTCTTCACCCGTTGAATGAAACATCAATTTTTCTTTCTGTACACGTAACTACCTACGTCGTGAAACAAATAACATTAAAAAATTTCAAATTTTGACAACTTGGAAATAAAAAAACTTCATGCAGAAAAAATCAAACACTAATCTATTTCATAAAATGAATAAAAAAATATGGCTGCGTGGATTTGAACCCTCGCTCCCACCATCCAAAGTCCATGTGTCATCTTAATCAACACTCGTCGTTACTAGAGCACATAATCATTTGTTCAAATTAACTGCTATATAGAGAGTATCTGTCAACTATTCAAAAGTATAGAATCCGATTGTAATCAATCTTTTTATTGAAATTATTCTGGTTTTATGAAAAGCAAATCATACCTTTGTCAGAGGCATTATCAGGAGCTTCTAATATAAATTTATTAATTTGATTGTTAAATCATCCTCACTATCGCTAATCATTTTTAATGACTTAATTTTTTCAATCGAATTTTGTAATTATCTACTGATGTGAAATGTCAAATTATTAGACAGACGTAAACAAACTTGATTCGATATTATTTATGTTCATAAAATTCGTTAATACCTACCTATAATGACAGTCTAGTAGTTCATGAAAGTCGTAGGAAATGAAATATTTCGATACAGCTAGCCCGTGGGAGATGAAAATCGGTGTTACAACGTGGTAGGTTTCTTAATCGAAGACGAAATTGAAATGTTCATTTTTCTTAATGGTCGTAGAAAAAGACCATTTTTCACGGTAAAAAAGTAAACATTTAAGCATCAATAGAGATGCCGAAATATCAATTTTCATTGACAGTTGTACAGAAAAAATTCTATCACGAACATTTCCATAATAATTTTAAAACTCCGAGTCGTTATAACAATCTGTACCACCACTGGTGAGGAATGACTGTGCAGCGATTGCGATTATCGGAGAGATGCTATCGGTGACCCCCCAACTCGATATGGATTCTGTCATTCACCTGAGCACCTCTTGTCAAATTATACAACCACAATTATTCTTCTTTAGTTTTTCATATTATGCCTGCAGGACATCGCTCTGGTCCTCGCCTTATACAGATCGAAATAATAACTCAACTGATGGGCTGGATTAGATAAAATGATAATTTAATTACATTTGAAGCTGTTATGAATGAATACAAATGAATAATGACGAAGAGATTTCACAAAAAACTTGATTTCATTCTATTGGATTTGGAGGGAAATAATATTGTGCTGGATATATTAGATTAAGTAAAATATTAGTTATTTGAGTAACAATGAATGTAAAGACGGTTATTATTCGAGGTGAGCGAGTTCGAGCCGAGGCAAAGCCGAGACTTGTCGCTTGCCGAGGATGTTAACAGTCGATACATTCCGTGTTACTTATTACGTTTTTCCCGCTGCTTGTTGACGTTTCTCAAAATTTGCCTGGATGAAATTTGTTTTCTTACCCTTCCTTCATGATTATTCGTTCCGCTATTTCATTCTAAGTTGCTAGTGCGTGTAACTAAGTTACCGAATGAACAGACAGCAATAATATTCAAAAAGTCGCATAACCTAAAAATTGATATAAATGAAGCTGAAGGTATAGACGTCCTTGAAATTTGCTGGAGGGCACGCATTCTATTCAGTTTTCATTGTTTACTGGATAACATCTGTCAATAGTTAGAATTTAATTAGTAAGTAATTAGTTCTTAAATGTATTAATATGCCATCGTTTTGTAGTGTTGTTAAGTGTGGAATGCGGGGAGAAAGGCATGATGTATCTTTTTTTACATTTTCGACAGTTTTAAAACCCTCCAGCGCCCAACTTATTTTTTTTATTGGAATTCAAAGTTTTTTGGATACAACGTGCTATAATGGACCCATATTAACCAAAATTAATGTTAAATAATCAAAATATTTTATAACTATGACGTAATCACCTGTTACCATATGGTCACGCAGGGCTAATATATAACAAAAAACTTCTAATTGTGACAAATAATGTATTAGTGATAACATCACATAGATCTATTTCTCATGGAAGTATAATGATAAAAAACATAATTGGAGCTAAATTTTAGTATGAAAAGCCCCGAAGCATTGTACGCAAAGCCCTACATCGCACTTTTTACATTGAAATCGTCCCACAGATGTACAATTCTCGAAGGCGCATCTTCTTCGTTTCTGATTTGATACCAGAATCACCCAGTGGTCGATTCGGTCAAATCTAATATCGGTAACTATTCTGGAGGAGTTGATTGATAATGAATATGGTCGTCCCATCTTGAGGTCAGTTTTATGTTTTTTTAGGTAAGTGTTGACAATGCTGCGTCGAAAATCCAAATTGGTTATTGGTCTTCCACTAGATTTATATAAAATCCACGCTTTGTGTGCAGCTACATCAATCAACCATGTCAAAAGAGACCAGTACCACTTTTTGCATCGAATTGAAATCCTTCTTCTAGCAACATCTTCGTCCATCCGATCAGTTCCTCCCATGTACTTGTTGTAAAATCCAACAAGATCCGGTCTACTTGGAACAATTTGTTATTTCTGAGCTTGTGAGTAACGCCTGACATTAGCTGTAGGTTCGACGCTATAAGATGTGGAAGCCAATGTCACCACTGCATTATCCACCCAACGTACCAATATTATCCCGTCATCTCTGTTTATCAAACTTTTATAGGATCCTCTACATAAAACTTTCATATCTGATTTGGGATAAATTGGACAATCTTTAGGGATTCTATTTTCTTGGATTGTTCCGGTAACACCATGCCATAACTGTTTCAGGTAAGCAAGTAAATCAAAACCAATGAATAAATTGTCTAAAAAAAATTCATGCCTCAGTTGTTTGTTGGGCAGCTTATCAACCATTTGAACAAAAGGAGCTGTGGAAGTACCAAATTTCTTCTCGTAATCTGCATTACTCCAAGGATTTTTACCTTGGTAAATCTCAAAATCGACCAGATAACTATTTTCTGTATTCAAGCACCAAACTTTGTACCCAAATCGTATGGGTTTACCTCTTATAAATTGTTTACAACTGTGACGTCCATAGTATTTCACCATCGATTCGTCAAAGTTCATGTGCTCTGTAGGAACCAGATGTTCATGGAATCTTGATTTCAGAATTTCGATAAGAGGCCGCAATTTCCACATTTTATCAGACTGGTCGATTTTGGTGTTGTCGGCAAAATGCAGAAACCTCGTAATTTATAAAAAACGATTCCGATGCAACGCTTCGCGTACCAAAATATTTTGGAGATCTGTTCCTGAATCCCAATAGAACCCTTTTCCCGGGACCAAATTGTATCCAGGCATAAGAAGAATTCCCAGAAAACATCGTATTTCTGATTTTGTTATTTGTGGATCTGGACAATTCAGGAAATGGGCACATTTTGAAGACTCATTCACAAAAAGCGAGATGATCTGATCATCAATAAAAAGTTCAAATATTTCAGTTGGAGATAAATTTTCAAATTTAGAGTAATCCGCCTTCGGAAAAAATTTGTCATTATGGCAGAAGTCTCCTGGAATCCACTCTTTTTCAACATTCTTAGCGTGATTTTTTCCTGATTTGGTGGCATTTCTTGGTGCTTGAGACGATGTTGCTCCCCCTTCATTTGTGTTTTCTGTCCTCACAGATGTATCATGTATTCTTTTATTGTTACTAAATACTACATCGGCTTCGGCTGAAAGTTGCCGACCAGTCAAATTATCTAGTATGGGGGTCTACTTCGTCGGCCGAATCTTTGTCAGTTAAAATGGAGAGTTCAGGAGGAGCAATATATATATATATATCTGCTATTTCTCCCTCCTCATCTGCATATGCAAACTCTATAGCTTCTTGCAAGGTGAGACCACGTCTGGAAGAAAAAAAATATCTTCATTTTATCAGGATTCTCAGATGACCACGGAAGCGCCCATCGTGACCATACGGTAATACGTCACAAACACTTATAATGGTGGTCACTTACAAATATTATTATAAACTCTACATATTCTAAAAGGATAGTTCAACCTTCTTCCTTCGAAATAACATGAAATGATTCCGACCCTATTCGAAATATTCTCAATAAAATAACTTACTCTAATTGAAAGTCCATTTTTTCCACCATACGTATTATAACCACAATAGATGCATCAAATTCACAACACACACACACTGATCTCTTTCTGTTTGTTGTTGGGAAAAGTGATAATGGCACCCTCTAGTTGTGGGTAGACCAACAATTACTCATATTCGAGCCAGCAAATTTGAAATACATGCCGTATAGCCGCTGTGACCATTTGGTAACTGTCGGCGCTGGAGGGTTTTAATGAAGCATGGTAACTATTTAAATGATATATTTGCGCAACGCTGCGATGCTTGAATTAGTGCTTTAAAACGGCCCCCCCTCAATAAATCACAACTTAAAACTTGGAGTGTGTGTTTTCGCGGTTAGTTAGTGTATATCAGTAAATTTTTCCACGTAAATGAGTTTCAAAAATAATTTTAGGAAAACCCAGTGCCTCAAAGGAAAATATGCATCCTGATAGGATTGCTACCCAAAATATGGGCTACACCACAAGTGGTAAACCGTAAATGAGCCTGCAGCTTCTTGCTCTCAACATTTTATAGAAAGTTAGTTAGTGGATATCAGATAATTTTGGTACGGATTGCGATATTGTCTATAATACGAAGTTTTTCATCGTACCGGCACTTGATATCACCGCTAAGGAAAAAACAATAAGTACTTCTATTAGGCATATTTGTTACAATTTCATCAAAATAAAACCAGAAAAAACTTTAAAACTAAATTTATCCTATCATGATACAAGAAGGCATCGACCTACTGGCACACAAACTATGCACGGTACTAAGGGCCAGCCTAGCACTGGGATACATACCAAAAGCATGGAGAGCAACCACAGTGGTCTTCATCCCTAAACCTGGAAGAACGGTACAGGAGGGAGCGAAGGCTCAGGAGGGAGCGAAGGCACTGAGGCCAATAAGTCTTATGTCATTTATTCTTAAGACAGGAAAAACTGTTAGACAGGCACATCAGGGATACGGTGTTGGTAAACCAACCTCTACACAAGGACCTATATGCCTACACAACAGGCAAATCTACAGAAACAGCACTACACCAACTCGTAGAGAAGGTGGAAACTGCACTAAGAAACAAAGAGGTCTTGTTGGATGCACTCTTGGATATCGAGGGAGCATTCAACAACACATCTCTAAACTCAATCTCAAGGGCATCGAGACGAAAAGGCATCGATGAGACCTGCTGCAGGTGGATAGACTGCGTGCTAAGAGATAGAATTATCCACTCCTCCTTAGTGGGAGAAACATTGGCAGCCAAGGTCACCAGGGGTTGTCCGCAAGGGGGTGTCTTGTCCCCACTGCTGTGGAACCTGGTGGTGGAGGACCTGCTACTCACACTGGAGAAGGGTGGGCACAAAACACTTGGGTACGCAGATGACATAGTCATCACGGTCCAAGGCAAATTCAACGGTTAGAGAAATAATGCAATCGGCCTTAAATCTGGTAAGTACATGGATAGATAAGGAGGGACTAACTATTAGCCCCTCCAAATCAACCATTGTAGCGTTTACCCGTAGAAGGAAGTTAGAGAGCTTAGGACCTCTGACCCTACAAGATACCCTATCCCCTGTCAGGGGAAGTTAAATATCTCGGGGTGATTTTAGACTCGAAACTCACCTGGAATAATCAGCTGGCAAAAGTTAAGAAGAAAGCCGAAATGACACTGATGTTAGTCAGGCGGGCACACGGAAAAACATGGGGGCTTAATCACAAAATGGTGTACTGGATATACAACATTGTGGTGAAACCCATGATTACATATGCATCTTTGATATAGTGGACAAAGATAACACAAAAAATAGCCGCGGCTGCGTTGAGCAAGGTACAAAGACTTGCATGCTTCATTATAACGGGAGCTATGAAAACAACACCAACATTAGCCATGGAAGTACTGTTGGACCTCCCACCGATTGACATAGCAATAATGGGAGAGGCAAGAATGGGACTCCTGAGGCAACAAAATACGATCAACAGATCGGATCACAACAAGATAAAAGAAATAGTGGGAGGCAACATTCTTGAAATGAAACCAACGGACCACATGACTCCTAGATACGTCTTCAACATCAACTTCGAGGCTATGTTGCAAGATCGAAGGGAATGGACAGACGACAATACCAGGAGCAAACCTGGAGAGAGGATCTGGTACACGGACGGATCCAAAACCAGAGAAGGAACTGGTGCTGGAATATACAGTGAGGGGAGGAACTCCCAAATAAGCGTCTCACTGGGAACAAACACCTCTGTATTCCATGCAGAGATGTACGCCATCTTGCAATGCGCGAGAGAAATCAATATGAGGGAAATGCACAATGCACGGATCAAAATATGAACCAATAGCCAGGCGTCACTGAAGGCTCTTATGAACCCGAAAGTGACAACAAGTCTGGTATGGGAATGCCGAGAAGAACACAGTTTTCTCACAGAACACAACAAATTAACTTTGATGTGGGTTCCAGGACACTGTGGTATCGAGGGCAATGAAAACGCTGATGAGCTAGCTAGAAAGGGCTCATCAACTCCATATATTGGCCCAGAACCCGCACTCGGGATTAATAAATCCGACATTCGAGGATGCATTCGGGACTGGGTCAAGCGAAAACAAAAGGAGAGGTGGCACGAAGCCCCCTTCATGCACCACGGCAAAACATACATTAAAAAACCGTCAAAACACAAAACTGAAGAACTACTCAAGCTGAGCAGGAATCAAGTTAGAACAATAACGGGTCTTCTCACTGGTCACAGTCCAATGAGAAAACACCTGCACAAAATGGGTCTGCACAACGGAGAACTTTCCTGCAGACAATGTGGTAAAGGGACAGAAACAGCCAAACATATACTGTCAGAATGCGAGGCATTAGACCGCAAGAGACAGGCAATTTTTGGGAAACCCAATTTAACTCCCGAAGAATACAACAGCCAACCGGTGAAGAACCTGAACAGACTGGTACAGGGGACCAGAGTTACGGAGTAGGTGCTGTAAAACCAACAAGGAAAACAAAAAAAGCCCAAGAGGCTGAGGTGTAGCTGGTGAAAGGACCAGCATCCGAGGAAGGAAATAAAATGATGTAGGAGTATTGTTACAATATTAAACAGGTAATTAACAACTAGCAATAGAAAATACAAGGAATAGGCATAATATTTTAATATGATTTACCTGAGCCACGGGCTTTAGTAACTGTTTTATTCGCAAATTGACGTAAAAATAACCAAAGTTACCAATTTCAGGATAGCCACCTTAATTTCCCTCCAATGACGTATTCTCTCTCTTTCCTCAGTCTTTCCCTTGTCCAAATGTTCACTTATTTCATAACCCCTTCCTATCATAAGAACCCTGGTTACTGCCCTGTTTTTACTGTTTCTGATGTGTTTATTTCTGTTCAAGATGTTTTGTTGAAATTTCGGCAACGGGATAAAAATGAACTATCAGCTACTCTGTGCTATCAGTAATAGACATTGATCCATATCTTTTGAGAGCTGAAGAATTATCAACAGATATTTGACTTTTTCCCAAAATAATCTATCCTGATCTTGTAAATTATTTAGTGGACACGAAGAGTGGTTTCACAATGAATAAAATTTGACAAAGCATTTATTCTTGAAGTGGCAGGGAACTATTTCAGTAGAGGAAATCCCTTTTCAAAGTGAACACGGCAGTTCTAATGTACGTATAATTATCTCTTTTACCAATATAAAAAGAAATTCCAATAGCACAACCTCAGTATCACCAGAACTAACTCAAAGATTGTCAAGGGTCTCTAGAGTACCCACCCGCCTGGACCTGTTACTTGAACTCACCTATGTCAGTTTCCTTACTAATCAGCTTATTTGAGAAGGAAGAAAATATGTTGAATAATATTTATTAGGATTTGATCATTTCCATCATATATGTATAATAATTTTTTCACTTAGGTATCGGGCCCAAAGACTATGAAACCTATAAATGTTCAAAATTTTGATTCATATTTCGTTCAATAAGTTATTTCAATTCTATACATTCACTACATACAATAATGTACAATACTTCTGTGGATGTTGTAAATATTTATTTTTTGTATTTATTTTTGTTTGTGTCAGTGTATTTGTTATATTTATGAATGAATATTATTATTACGGAAAAGTCAAAAGTTCATACTAAAATTTCTGAAATATATATTCCACCCAGTTGACTTATCCAAAAAATATCAATTCTAAAAGTTAATGGTTTCAAAAGAGTCAACGGCTTAAATTCATTAAAAGCAATCATCCCCATATTGATAGGATATTGGATCCCATCACCAACTTATCCACCTATTCATTCTCAGAATTCATAATATTCAAAGATTGGCCGGTGCGAAAGAATGCAAGGGTTCGAAGGGAATGTAAGGATGGCGAGAACATCCCGTCGAGTGGTGTACAAAAGGTGCACTGGCCTGGAAGCAACTTTGATCTTGAAACGAAATTGCAATTTCCAAACGGTCAACGAAACGCATCTAGAAATGTCGAATATTATATTGGAAACCACGATAGGATATTTAATTCCGGTTACTTCTTTCGATCCTTTCGGCAATCCAAATAAAAAGACCTCACAGGTGTTGATGGTATTTGTGAAAATTTCGTGTAATGTTGCAACCCTATTTTCTAAAAAGTTAAATAAAAAGAAGAGATGCATACGGCAGTTCTTCGTCGGTTGGCACTATGGGTTCGTTTATAACAGAATTATATCATTGAACAGTAACAGAATGGTCACAAAAATAAGAGGAGGAGCCCCACAGCAACTTTTAATTTGTCGATCTCAAAGAGTACTTACTTGTGAAGTTGAGCAACCGAATAATGACTATTTAGATGTTATACCCAAAACAGCCAAAACTATAACATACTTTACCATACCATGTTGTCAAGTGGTAATCAATTAATTGTAAATATGTGTGTAGACCTAACAATCATTTCCGGTAGTGGTTGGTTTGTGCTTCGATATAATTGGACTGTACTGCGTGATTCAAATCGAGTACCAGAAATTTGAGAAATTGACAGCCAAGTCGCACATCATAACTTTTAATTAACAATCAATCTGGTTACATCAGCAAAAAAGACCACCTGTCCACAAGACAGGAAGGAAATCAACAAGCAGAGTCGATGACACAAAATTTTGATACGTATTTGTATAAATACCTTACAGGAAAACTCAGCTCTTGCAGGACAATGTACATTTAACTTGTCAAGTTTGACAACGGAAGATACCAAATTCTGCTTTACCGCTTTTTGGACATATATTTGCGTGGATTTTGAAACATTCATTCCATAAACTCTATTTATGGATTCAGGAACATATATTTTGCTTCTCTGTTGCAATTTATGAACGTTTTCTCATCAAATACAGTGCAGTTTTTAAACGTAAAAAGGAAGCGTCAGAATATTTGCATTCTATCAACATGACATAATATTGACACACGCACACTCGATTCCGCAATACAAAACCCAGGCATGCAATTGAGCAGGATTGGCTTTAAACAATTTTATAGAACCTTTTCCAACACAATAAATAAAACAAAAATCAACACTCAAACATTTAATATGAATGCATTTTCACTGGTCAGAGTAACAGTTTCTGGAATGTCTGTGATTCTGATAATATTCAATATTACATATCTGTTGCATATGAGGTTGAATTTATTACATGCAAGATTTTATTAGGAAATCAATTTTCTCTGCGCATAGTACTCTGTGGTGGTTGACAGATAGTCGTTAGAAGATGTAAACTCCAACCTGAGAGTATCAATATTAAATAAGAATTATTAATTAAAAATCGGAATGTTAGGATTTCATCCAAAATGTGAGTGAAACATGCTTTCTGGTGACGCCATCGTTAAGATTTTGGACTCGATTCTATGCCAACCAGGAATGGAGTGATGATGGAAGGGGGTCTACAAAGACTTTCAATGAATAAAGCTTCATCACATCTGACAGCAGTCAGCAATCCATCAGGCGAAACCAGGTAGTCTACACTTCGGGCAAATGTGCTATAATGGCGCCATAATACCAGAAATATCCACAACATGGAGACGTGAGGATTAACCAAAGCTTGGGAGATACCCAACCAGAACAGAAACCGTGACAATTCCCTGGGTGAAAATCCTCCGGGTACAAGAACCCTATAAATATTTTTCAGTAAATAACTGTCCTATACAGTCGCTAGCATGAAAACAATGAAAAGAAAGGTTGCAAAACTCACCTTCCTTGAAGGGTTCTATCTTATAGAAGAAAAGGTGTTGGCCTTGTACAAGGTTTTCAAACGCCGAATTCTCGTAACTGTCCAAGATGGCCATCTATCAGAAGTCAGTACGTTGAGTTGATGGTAAGATGAGTAGAACGGAATCCACCTTGTTTTCCTTCTTTCCGGAATTTAGGGTACCAACATTCAGAAATTTCAATATTAGCATGTACCATGCATAACCGACCAATCTGACCAGCTTAAAGAAATGATGTGTTTGGTTGTCTCTAGTTAGACACCCCAAAAGCTAATTTGGCTACACTGATAGCTCGAAAAATCTAAAAGTTGACAGCTGACAATTAAATATCATCGGACAGCTGACAAATTAAACATACCAAAACATTTGGTTCATAATCACAGTAAACCTAAAAATTAAAACAAATACAATAATTGGAAGACACTCCTTATGAACCTTCTCAATAACCAGAACTCAGACATACATATGAAGCAACCACGACAATTCGGTTGAAGATATCATTGGATGCCAAAGTAAGCAGGAATTATTTTAAAGTAATTTTTATTTACTTATAATCATTTTTAGATCAACACTTGCAAAGCTTAACACAGATCACACCTTGGTAGTAAGCAGTAATACAAGTAGGAGTAGAAGTAGAAGTATTTACTTCATTACAATATACAATAGTATTAGTAGAACGTCGAGAACAAAACACAAATATGTACATATACGAGGATGTATTGATATCTAGTTAGCCTAGACCAGTTCCCTGCATAAACAAAATATTGCGTTACCATAGCAATGAACAATAACTTATTAGAAGTGTCAGTGTAAAGTTTGACGTCAAAAAAGTAAACCAGAGTTACGCAATAAATTTAAAAAAAAATAAGTCCACCGAAATTGTGAAAATCGAAAAATTGGAGTATCGAGCCATCATCAAGTACCTGTATTTAATACGGTTAAGAGGTAAGCAGATTTACGAAGATATGCTTAATACACTTGGTGATCAATGACCTTCGTATGCGACCGTGAAAAATTGGACTGCAAGCTTCAAAAGAGGTAAATTTTCCATTGAAGATGATGACCGATCGGGAAGGCCAGTTTCTGTGTCAGTCCCCGAAAATATCGATGCAGTTCATGACATGATTTTAACAGACCGTCGAATTGGGCTAAAACTGATATCTGAAGCACTGAATATTTCATACGAACGCGTTCATCATATAGTTCACATCAATTTGGACATGAGAAAAATTGCTGCAAATGTTTGAATGTTGACCAAAAGCGTGCAAGGGTAGTAGCATAGCGTTCGATCTGTGCTCGATTTGAAAACGATGTAGACTTCTCAAACCATTTAAACCGAATTGTTACTATGGGTACATTTCTACGATCCAGAAACAAAGCAACAATCAATGGAATGGCGACACTCCGGTTCTCCAAGATCCAAGAAGTTTCGTGTCCAAAAATCTACTGGAAAAGTTCTTGCTTCAGTTTTTTGGGATTGCCATGGAGTAATCATGATTGATTTTTTGGATATGGGTAGAACAATAACTGGAGATTACTATTCGACATTACTGACCACTCTATGGGAAAAAATTAAAGAGAAAAGGCGCGAAAAGCTATCCAAAGGTGTTTTGTTTTTGCAGGACAACGCCCCTGCACACAAAACTCATGTTGCCATGCAAAAAATTCGTGATTTAGGGTTTGAATTACTAGAACACCCCCCTTATTCACCAGATTTGGCTCCGTCCGACTATCATCTCTTTCCTCAACTGAAAAAAAGTTTGAAAGTTCGTAAATTTTCTTCCATCGAGGAGGTAATAAAAGATGTGGAGGTCTGGTTTGCAGAGCAAGAAGAAACATTTTTTTTGAAAGGTCTAGAGACGTTGCAGGTTCGCTGTAATAAATGTATCCAATTAAGAGGAGAATATGTTGAGTAATAAAATATTTTGACATTGAAATTTTGTTTGGTTCTATAGCAGGCTACGAATCTTTCAATATGTCCTCGTAGATGTAAAAATATGGTGTAAATGAACATAAATATAATAAAATATAATTTGAGTTGAATGAAACTCAAGTATGGAGTGTCCATCACACGCATTCAAATTCATTCTTGTTTGAATCAAGATACTCGTTTACACTATAAAAAAAATTTTTCAATAGAAAAGTTTTGATTTGCAGCATAAATCGAATAAAACTCAAACTCTTTATCCTAGAAGGTAGTCTGTTGTATAAATGTATGTTCAGTGAATTCTTTCAAGATGTTACTCTGAAAAACAAATAGGACTATAACTAATGCAGTTTCAGTGAAAACAAGACGAAAATAGAAAATTTATGAATTATTCTGATGGTGCATCCAAAACTTATCAATAATTTTTTTCTAGTGACAGCTTGTAAAATGTGAATTGATCAATAAATGTGGGTTGTGAATTGAAATTAGCATGGAAATGTTTGTAAGGTTTCTATGAATAAGGTTGGACAACCAACTATAAATATACAGGGTGTTAATTAAGTACGTTGACAAACTCCGGGATGTGATTCTTTGAAGGTTTTCAGGACGAAAAGTTCATATAAACATATGTCCCAAACGGCTTGGTTTTCGAGATACAGGGCGATAAAAATACATTTTTTTCAAGATTTTTTAGAGTTAACTTCGACATTTTCGACAATAATCAGTTCAAATTAGCCAAGTACAATCCATTCAATAGGGCGCACGATACAAAATAATGCATTTCTTAAATAATTCACAGGGTCCTCCTTTTTTCAGAGTCAAGCTTTGTTCAACACTTCAGAATTTTTTTTTCGCCGCCACTGACATATTATGAGAAAGGAATAATCAATGTTGTTTCATTTAACATCTTTTTGATATCTTGCATTTTTTCATTTACTTGTACGGTTCAGGGGCTATAATGAAAATATTAATTTAAACATTTTCCAGTGTGGCATAACATTAGAAAATTTGAAAATTAAACATTTTCAATTATTGTAAATTGATGGAAATATTTTTTCAGAATTAGGAAAATCTACGATGAATAAAAATTATACAATAAAAAATATAAAGACAAGCTTTTATACAAATGCACTGAAAATGAAAAAATAATTTGTTTCATTTTTTGTAGGTTATTCTGTGAGTATCAAAATCTTTCTGTACAAGATTACCTAGATCAAACAATGAAATGAATTATTTTTTCCTTTTCAGTGTATTGTATAAAAACTTTAAAATGTTTTCTTTTTATAATTTTCATTTTTAACATTTTAGTTTATTTTTTATGTGAAACTGAAAATCTCCAACCCAAAAACCATCACATACCAATTTTGAACAGAATCGGATCATAATCACAAAACTCGTCCGCCATATTGGAGCCGCCATTTTGTTTTTTAACAAACATTTTTTTAATGCATTGTCACCGGAATTACGGAAACCTGCCAAATTTCAAATTAATCGGAGTATTAGAAGTGGGTCAAATTCAACTTTTATTAAATTGTTTGTTAGTTAGTTACAAGTGAAGCTAAATAAAAGCTTGTTATTGTAAAGATGTGATTTCTTTTTGTGATATCTAACAGAAAACTACTATCTCCCCGTCACTGCGGTACGCTGGATATTAAACTAGATCTGACAGATATTGGGAAAACCTTAACTTTCAACCTGAAGATTCTGATGGTAAAAATGTGCATTTTCATTGAGATATTTGATTAAAAATGTTTTTACCCATCAGTCTTGATAGAGAACTCATACAAATTTTTTGTTATTTTAAAAAAAGATATTTTTTAGTTTTCAATTGAACGTTTCCTTTTCAACATAAAAAACTTCCGAAAGGTAATCCTGTAATGGAAGATAGTTAATAGGGTTTATCTAATAGTCGCAGATCATTACACATTTGATTTTCATTTATGAATCTCTGGTCATAACTTCGAAAAACTAAATCAAACTAATTTTTGTTTCCGTACGGAGTACATTATTTTATCAGAAATTTCGGTTTGTTTTTTCTTCTGCAGTAACGCAGAAATTTTGTAATCAATTTGAATTCACAAAAATAGCAAAGAGGGCTTTGATATTAATTCATTTATTTAAATATCAACAACTTGACAGTTATCGAAAGTTAAGAAACTGTCTCATTGTTAATTCTTCATTAGTGCAAGCTATAAAGCAGATTCATTCAATATTCCTTTGGATAAAATAGTTGAATATACAAATTCAGAGATGCATGCACTTAATGTATGGAATGGCTGATGGTAACGCTCGTGCCGCCAGACGAATGTATCTAGAAAGATTTCCACAACGTCATATTCCCAGCACACAAATGTTCATCAATATTCACTCCCGTCTTCGTGAAACGGGTACTTTCAATAGGTCTGCTGTTCTCATAGAAAGACCCAGGAGAGTTAGAACAGTTCAGATAGAAGAAGCTGTACTTAACGAAATTGAGCAGCATCCAGACACCAGTACAAGACAAATTGCGGCACAGTTTAACGTAACCCATGTATTGGTATGGCAAATTTTAAAAGAGCAACAACTTTATCCCTATCACATACAGCGTGTTCAAGCACTTCTGCCAAGGGATTTTCCAAAGAGATTAACTTTTTGCACTTGGATTCGAAATAAATTGTTGGAAAATCCATGGTTTTTATCTCAAGTGTTATTCACCGATGAGGCATGCTTTTCCCGTAAAGCCATTATTAATTTTCACAACAATCATATGTGGGCTGATGAAAACCCACACGCCGTGATTGAAAACCATTTTCAAGAGACGTTTTCTGTGAATGTTTGGGTTGGAATTGTAGGGAATTTCCTTATCGGGCCACATTTTCTGCCTCATAGACTCAATGGTGACCATTATCGACATTTTGTTGAATTCATCTTACCTGGACTCCTAGAAGAGATCCCACTGAGGGAAAGAATTGGAATTTGGTTTATGCATGATGGTGCTCCAGTACACTTCAGATTGGTTGCACGCCAATATTTAGATGAGAATTATTCTGATCGCTGGATTGGGCGTGGTGGGCCACAACTTTGGCCACCAAGGTCACCCGATATGAATCCACTTGATTTTTTCCTCTGGGGGCACCTCAAATCATTAGTGTACCGAACTCCAGTTCAAAGTGAAGAAGACCTGAGGAATCGCATACAGGAGTCATGCGGAATTATAAGAAACACTCCTGGTATTTTTGAGCGTGTCCGCCAGTCTAGGGTTAGGCGCATAAACGCATGCATTGAAGTTGGCGGTGGCCATTTCCAGCAGCTGCTCTGACATATCAATTTCAATAATGGTCCTTTTCTGAACTTAATTTTATTCCTAGGGAATTTATGTTACTTTGCTCTAGTATTTGATAATAAAGTTATTCACTATTGAAAATATCCAAAATTATTTTGCCATAATTAACTTTGTGCAATACATATTCAACCTGAGTTATGGTAAAACATGTATGGGAGCTCTATAACATTACATTTTCTCTACACGAGCAGAAAATAGCTATTTGTGTAATGAGAACAAAATGACGTATTGCGTCACGCGCTAATCTTTGGAGAGTGGCAATGACACTTCGAGAAATGCGCACTATTGAATGGATTGTACTTGTCCAATTTGAACTAATTTGGATCGATTATTGTCGAAAATTTCGAAGTAAACTCCAAAAACTCCTAAAAAATGTATTTTGATCACCCTGTACTTCGCTTGGGACATGTTTATATGAACTTTTCATCTTGAAACCTTTCAAAGAATCACCCTTCAAGTTTGTTAGACTATTTGCTTCTCAAATTTCTTTATGTTATGCGTTACTGGAAAATGTTTGCGTTAATATTTTCATTGTAACTCCTGAACCGTACAAGTAAATGAAAAACATCAAGAGAGCAAAAAGATGTTAAATGAAACAACATTCATTATTTCTTTCTCATAATATGTCAGTGGCGGCGGAAAAAAAAAATTCTGAAGGGTCGAACAAAGCTTGACTCTGAAAAAAGGAGGACCCTGTGAATTATTTGAGAAATGCATTATTTTGTATCGTGCGTACTATTGAATGGATTGTACTTGCCTAATTTGAACTGATTATTGTAGAAAATGTCGAAGATAACTCTAAAAAATCTTGAAAAAAATTTATTTTTATCACCCTGTATCTCGAATACCAAGCCGTTTGGGACATATGAACATTTCGTCCTGAAAACCTTCAAAGAATCACCTCCCGAAGTTTGTCAACGTACTTAATTAACACCCTGTATA
Organism: Chrysolina oricalcia; assembly: GCA_944452925.2. Classification (NCBI taxonomy): domain Eukaryota; kingdom Metazoa; phylum Arthropoda; class Insecta; order Coleoptera; family Chrysomelidae; genus Chrysolina; species Chrysolina oricalcia. The sequence continues at coordinate 15,995,349 of OX101816.2, forward strand.
TGTATGTTGTTAAGGCTCTTTGAAAGAAGGTCACCACAGGGTAATGTCTATATTGCTCTAAAGCTTTCCAAAAATTAATAAAATACAGTAGCGAAAATGTACATGCTACATGGTGAAAATGAGGAATAGTTCGTTTGGTTTTTCAATAGAATCAAACGAACAAGCCCAAATTATTTGAGTATGGTTTCATCAAAGCATTACTAATCAAAATAACAACATTTTAGAGATGAGCTACAGTCGGAAAACTTGGACGAAGTACTTAAGAATTCAGATGCCAATGGGCCTTATTGCTTGTTTTTAAATATTATTCTTCGGTTAATGAACAAAATCATACTAAAAATCAAAAAATATTTTCCTTATTAACAAAGTTTGGAGTCACGGATAGGTAAGGGTAAAGGAAAGCTTATCGGGCTCATTCTCGAAACAAAAAGAAAACTGATGTCACTTACGTAGTTTTATCTCCTGAACACGAATCCGAAAGAATTTCGTGGGGGTCTCGTATAATTTTCGAGTTATAACTTTTTGGATCTTGAAAATCGGCCATTTTCAAACACGATTTTTTCGATAAAAAATCGAAGGAAATGCCTCCTTCTTTTTGTTGACACTTTTTTGAGAACCATATCAACTCATATTTCACAATTACAAGCACTGAGACCAAGTTTTATTCAAAAAATCAACCTTCTCAAAAAGTATAACCCTTCCAACATCTCTAGAACGAACGCCAATTGATAATAAGGTTAAGAATAGTGTAATATAAGAAGGTTAATTTTTTGCGTAAAACGTTTGGTTTTGGTGCTGGTAATTGTGAAATGAGAGTTGATTAGGGAGTGAAAAAAGTGTCGACAAAAAGAAGGAGGCATTTTCTGCCATTTTTACCGAAAAAATCGAGTTTGAAAATGGTCGATTCAATTCAATTCAAAAGGTCATAACTCGAAAAGTAGAAGAGACCCCCACGAAATTCTTTCGGATTCGTGTTTAGGAGATAAAACTACGTAAGTAACACCACTTTTCTTTTTGTTTTGAGAATGAGCCCGATAACCTTACCTTTACCAATATAAGCGCTACGCTAAACATCACAATCCTCCAAGACTTTTCATATTGAACAATTTTCATTAAAAACTCATCACAACATTACACCACAAAAACTTTTATGAATAAATTTCCCTGATAGACTGCAAAGTAGTGTTTCGATCAGCCTTTCAATTTTATGCCCCAGAACTGTTCGGAACTATATTGAAGTCTATTTTCAAACCTTTGTTCTTTAGGAATAAGTTTCTCCTAGAGTAGGGCAAACCTAATCTTAAGAAGTTTATTATGATTGGTATTTGATAATTTGAATTTTGCAAAGTTTAACATCTGAAAAAGGTGATAAATTAAAATAAAATTGGCACTCAAATTGAAATACAACTTTATCTGATTGATCCTTTCTTTGACAACATATTTTTGACATCAGGAAACTGACAACAGGACTCAACTTGAACTACCCTGCAGAGGTAGAGTAGTTCATTGGCGACCCGATCTGAGCTAGAAAAACTTTAAAGAGATACAGGTAAAGGAAAGGTAGAACTACTGGGCAACTGAAATTTCAAACATTATTATTTACAACAAACAGAATTTTACATTTCTAATCAAAACAACAATAATCATTCAATATAATTGAGAATTTAAATGAAATACAACTTTAATAATATCATTTCAATATATATCGAAGGAGCATTTGACTATTTCTCCTTTATGAATGCTGTTTTGCAACTGTCACGATAGTCCATATCAAAGATCAGTCTTAAAATACGTTACTGCCCCACAAATACTATACTAAAATCTTTTTCACAACCCCATGACATTATGTTGAACGAGATGTGTGAGAAATCCATTGCGAAGTAAATGCATAACAAACTTTCCGTAGCTACACCAGATTTTCATCTGCCTAATTTGCAAAGAATGATGAATTCAGATTCTTGTAGATATGATCAATTTGAAGAACTCATCTCTCATCTTTGAATGTTCCCATGAATTTTGTCTCTTGCGGCATAACTATTTCATCAATATGGTATATGTCAGCATTGATATTATTCTTACTTTTGTAAAATTTCATTGATACAGACAGACTTACTTGATGTATTCAAACTCTGTTGATTTCTGTCACACCATAATGTGAATGTATCAACGATTCTGCTGACATTTGCTGATAACTCTTCTAGTTCAGGACTAGCAACTGTAATGTTTGTGTCATTAGCAAACATAGTTATGTGGGAATCAGTAACCTGTTCGGACAAGTCGTTGACGAAAAACACAAAAAGTAAGGGTCCCAATACTGACCATTGTGGAACTCCTAATGTGACATCTCACTCACTTGATTTATTTTTTATTGTGTCTTTATGCCATTCTTATAGTATCAAGTGGAACTAATAGTCTGTCTGATATTATTTTCATCATCATTTAAAAGAAATGTATATTACTTATTTTCACCCATTATCATCGTTGCCTCCTCATGTGAGAAATTGCAATCAATTGGTTGATTAGTTGATTATACATCACGACATTCAATAAGAAATGTATTTCCGCACCAAATATTAAAAGCACATTTGCATCAAACAAGCGGAAACAATGAAACGCAAATGAATTACACGCGTACAGAATAACTGAAGTAAGGAAAACGCTATGAGTGACCTTCAGTTGGAGTTTGTTGAACTATACTGGATATATTCATAAAACACTACCCTAAAATATTCTTCCGAAGTGCAAACCCTCTAATTTGGAGTTGAACTTGATGGAGAAAGGTTCTGCAGTGGTTCACCTAAAGACTTTTCTCATTCAATTCATTAGTTAATCTTCTGCTTCTCTCTTATTTTCACTATTGTTGAAATGTAACGAATAATTTCGAGTTGAAATACCCTTCTCTCCACACACTCCCACAAAGTGTGATATATGAGGCAAATATCTAACAGAAAACAACAAGGGGAAGTGGGCTTGTTTGGTTGGTTGGTTAAAGACTGACGAGCGAGATACCAGATTTACCTGTGAGGATTCTCCTACTACTGAGACCAGCTGGGGTCTATTGTATTGTTCTGTCGTCACTGGTTCTCGCCTAAATAGGTCTGTAATTTTCACCAGGTTAGGAATGAATTCAGCACCATGTTTTCACAATAGCGACTGAGATAGTCGAAGGCTTGGAAGACGGCATTATTACTTTCTTACTCTACGTGATCTATCAAAATCCTTCGACTGTTCCTCTCACTCCGCTCTAGAGGATAAATTGCATTTGATGTCGTCAGAGGTCCACGTCCACGTCTACGAACCACTGTGAATGGGTTACCGTCCTCCAGCCTTAAGCTCATCCAAAAGCTGTTCAAATTCGTGATAACCCAATCGAATATACTGAAAATGTGGTGAGTTTTATTGGTTGGTTAAAGACTGATGAGGAAGATACCTGGTTCACCTTTAGGGTTTCCCTAAACTCTGAGACCAGCTGGGGTATATTGTATTGTTCTACCGTCAGTGGTTCCTAGTTAAATATGCCTGTATTTTTCTCCAGGTTTAGTTGTCTAAGTGCTAGGTTAATATCCGTCGTGGCATAAGTCAGGAGAGTAGTTGTTTTCTGTCAGATTTTTGCCTCATATTTTCCACTTTGTGGAAATATTTGGATAGAAGGGTACTTAATTCGAATTTGTCGATTTTATTCACATTTATTTGTACTCTCCGGCAAAACCTTCAAACTTCTTCGAATTATTGGTATTTACCAGGTGTTTCGGATTCATGCCTGTTTCTAGGTTGATCTGTATATTAATATTCTGTTGCGCTTGTTGAGCAGCGCGTCGTATTCAAAGATGATGTGAGAGGCTGTTTCTTTTTCGTCACCACCTACTCTACACTCCACGGTTTATCTATTCATTCCCATGGTGTGTACAGTTTGGCAAACATAGCTGAAATTGTGAAATTCCCACTTATTGCGCGAACAATCGCGTGAATATCACTGGAAAGTCCGCTATACGACTAATGCGCATCGTGGGCGTGCATATTTTTACAATTGCAGCTATGTTTGCCAAGCTGTAGGTGTTTTATAAGGCCGCGTATAGTAGGCTGATGGGCGTATCTTAGATCTGTTGAGGGCGCCATCCGTCAGTGTTTGGCTCAGATGCCTTACCATGGTTCTGCTGTGTCGATGCCCTTCGATTTGGTCCCATTATGTTTGTGGTTTTGATTTCTTCCACTCATTGATTAGGTTTTCGAATAGGATTCTGCAAATTCCAAACGCTTGTTCTGGGCCTGTGAATGGTGATTCAGATGCTTGCTTTGCAAGGTGGTCTGCTTTTATTGCCTTCAATTTCCCATATCGGGGCACCTATACAAATGGAACCATGTGCTTTGACATTTCATTGAGGCTCTGAAAGTATTCCCAAACTTGCTTTGACTTTATGTATATTGAACTCAGAGCTTTTATTGCGCTCTGGATTTCAGGTATGATTTAGATGTGTTTTCTTCTATACCTACTGTCCAGCTTCATCTGTAGGCATGTCCTCAGCTTGGAATACTGTGGTGCTGTTGACAAGAGGGACTATTACGTTCCTTTTTGGCCTCACCTCAAATATTTCTGCTTCTCTTCCTACATATGTTTTTGAACCATCTGTATATCAGATTATGTTTCCAATGATAGTGATTCTACTCCCGAGTCCCATTCACTTCACTTGATCTATGATTTGAATGGTTTTTCGTATGAGTACTGTGAAAGCACGTAGTCTGATGTCATTTCCAGTTCAGTTCATGGATGATTTTGTTGTGTCCAGTTTGTGGTTGGGTTCTCCAATCACCTGTTTGTTTGAGACTTTATGCACTTGTAACCAAAAGCACAGAGGCATTCCAGGACCGGAAATAATAATTTGAATGAAACCAAACTCAAAGTTGAAATATACTCTCCAGTCATAAAACTGTGTTGAGTGCTAAAGTAAATTCCGCAACGAGTTCTCAGCTTGAGAGGAGAAAGAACAAATGGAGCATCGATTATAGAAAGGCGAGATCATCTAATGAAAAAGTATGGTGAGTAAAAATCTTAAATTCTGTGAGGTATGAATCCTAGTTCCGAGAATTATGTTTCAACGACTCCGCTCGGTCGAATCAGTTGTGATAAAGCTCTATTTAGTCAAAAATCAGCTTTTGTCATACACTCATCCTCGCCTCCCCCATGACTGTGATGTCTAGAGGTGGAAGGTTTAGGATAATTTCCATAGCAGCGGTTGTAGTGCTTTTCATAGCACTCGTGATACTCGTGATACACCGGTAAGCCTCTGCTTTTTACCAAGGATGGTTTTCGACTGTCTCCGTTTCATTTTGGGCCACTACAAAAATGAGATATGTGATTCTGAGTCTTGTAGAACCCGTGCATGACTTTCAGGTTGCTATCTTCGTCTGCAGGCGCACAATGTGTGCCGTAGAAAATGTGCTTTCAAAATTAAGGTAATGTTTCATTATTGAATAATTAATTTTTATGGATGTGTCCATGTCTAAGTTATAATGAAGACATTATTGTTTCATGTTGTGCACGTTGACTTTCACTTTCAACCTAAAGTTTATCTGTCCCGATAAAAGAATAAACATTTTTTGAAAGCTTGACAATATAAGAAAGAGTTTTATTTGACTAAGCCCAGTGATTTGACTGCATCCTCAAAAATTTTTCGATTTTTCTTTATACAGTGTGTACATAAAGTAAGGAATAAATTCATTATTTCTGAATGTAAAGATATTTCGGAAAAATCCTCGGACAGATCGATTTTCTTTTCCGATGGTCCAATTTTTGAACCACACCCAAAATATATAGGGTTATCCGCAATTGAGTAAAAATGACTTTGGTGATATTTTTAAATTGGACACCCAGTATATTTTTCCATATTTGGTTAGGGATCGTCATTACGAATCCAGTGATACCAAGTTTGATGGGATTATGTCAAACGGCTGCGGAGATATGGCCAAAAAACTTCCTCCTATGTCTAATGAGTATGACTGCGAGACTCCACACGATTCAGAAGGTTAAAAGTCTCTGTCGCACTCATTGGGTATATGGAGAAGTTTTTTACCCAATTGCGGATAACCCTATATATTTTGGGTGGGGTTCAAAAATTGGCCCATCGACAAAGAAAATCGACCTGTCCAAGTATTTTTCCGAAATATCTTTACATTCAGAAATAATGAATTTATTCCTTACTTTATGTACACATTGTATATGTACCTACATCTTTTGAAAACATTATATACAAAATAAAATGACAATATGTTTTTAATTACACTTGACGAATATTAGGTAATCGATGCGATTAATAAAACACCATATTATTTTAACTTTTCTAAACTTTTGTCAATAAGAACATTTTTATCCTTGATAATAGAGTTTATTACTGTCTCATTATGGTACAGTTTTTCATAGCTATTTACAGGAATATGTATTCGACGAACACGGTAATACAATTACTATAATTATTATTATTTTTCTTGTTTATTATTTAATTAGTTACGCTCAATAATAATACCAGAGGTATCACGTGACAAAATTTAATCTTTTTTGTTTTCTAGGATTATTTCTCATATACAGTGACCGCCAAAAAGTATGTACCAAATGGGAAAAAAGTTTATTGTTAAGTATTGGAAAACCAGTTTTTTTAATAAATCAAATCAATCAAACTGTACTTTATTGTCGAAGATAGAATCTCATTGACAAAGTGTTGATATCCTAAGAAATATCCTAAGAAAATTGAACTACAAAATTTTGAGGTACTAGACCATTTGGTGATTTCACAATATGTGATAAAGGAGTAAAGTTATATACGTATTACATTCACATACACAATATGAATATTGTCATACAGCACAAAAAAGGCAATAAAGCATAATAAGTAAAACTGTACCCACTTCATAAACATTTACATTATACAATTCACGTCAGAACATGTAATTATACAAAACGTCAAAAATTTAAAATGTTACACACTGTTCAAATAATTAAAAGTACTAAAATACAGCATAAAAAATAAAGATGAAAAGAAAAATTTCTTATTTTAGTACAAAATTTCTGTCAGAATAGAATTCTTCTACAGAATAGTAGGCTTTGGATAATAGAAGCTCTTTTACGGACTTTCTGAATATAGTTGAACGTGTTTTGCCTTTAATCCCAATTGGTAAATGATTAAACATTTTTTTTCCATTATATATAAAAGATCTCTCAATTTTTGATGATATTGGGATCGGTAAACTTATATTGAGCTTATTTATATATATGTTCGGATCTCTATACAAAAATCAAAGTTTTTTTTCTGAATGGCTTGACTATAGTGGAACATTTGTATTTTGATGATAATGACAAAAGTCTCTCATTTTCTTCGCACCAGATGGCACAAAATTCGTATCTATTAGTTATATCAGAATTCCAAGACTATAGTGATGATTTGTAAATCATGTTTCCTGATGATAGTCAAGTTTTAATGATAATACTGCATAAGGGTTTCACTTTGCACATAAGCTTTAAGCCTCTTTATTTGACGCACTATTTTCAATTGTATGTGCAAAGTGAAACGCTCATGCACGATTATCATCGAAACTTGATTATAATGAGGAAACCAGAATGATTCTTAATTGCTATATTACCACAATAGTCTTGGAATTCTGATATATCGGTTAGATACGAACAAATGTAACAGCAAGGGTTTTTCAATTTGGTGCCATCTAGGGAGGAGAAAATGAGAAAGGTTTGTCATTATCATCAAAATACAAATGTTTCACTACAGTCAAGCCATTCAGAAAACAACTCTGATTTTTGTAAAGAGACAGCAAAATAAAAAAAATGCAATTTATAATTTTTTCGGTTTATTGCTTGAAACTCTGTGTGTTAATATGAAATTAAATTCCAAGCAACTGTTTAATTAATATTTCAATAACTTGCACAAAAATTTCTCCAGAAATGTTTTACAGTACTCGAACAATAAACTTTTTCCCATATGGAACATACTTTTAGGCGGTCACTGTATATTTGAAAAATGAAGACCTAGTATTATTATAAAATCAGACCACCCTAATTTGTAGGATTTAAAATAATTTTTTTTGAAAACTCTCGAACACGTCGATATTTGATATGAGGAGGAAACAATGTTCAGTTTATTTACCCCAGTAGCTTTAACCCTGTAGCCGGGGGGTGAACAACCCTCAATATTTGAATAGGGAAAAGGGGTCGTGCCATATGCCTCTTTTTGAAGGTCTCATTGAGTTCGTCATGACCCTATGATTATGTTTCATGATTTTCATTGACAACGAAATGACAGCTTGTCAAAACCTTGGAAATAGACTACTATTTTTGTAATAAAAATACCAAATTAGACCAAGCTATAGAGGTTTTTCCCATACAAAATAAAAGACGCAAATGGCCTATACTAATTTTTATAAGATAGTTCGTTAATGAAAACCCCAGTTTTCGCCCCAGCAAAATCGCTTTGTAGAATTTTTTAAACAAAAAATAGTGAAAAAAATTGAAACTTTTTTGGTTTTTTGGAAATATCTCAAAGATTATTCAAAGAATCGATTTATAGTTAATGGAACTTTTGTAGAGTTTTAAACAACCTACAAAATGGTTTTTCATACTCCCAGATCGGTGTATTTTTCAATGAGAAAATCCGGAAAAACCTCGAAAATTCATAATTTTTATAAATCTGAAGATGGATAAACAATATTGCAGAAACTGATAGATAAAAACTTGTGGTTCAACTGTGCGCAGGATGGTTTCTGTCCGATATGTAGTTTTTACACAATCGCGTTATAAACAATTTGAGGGCAAATCTTTCTAAATGCGCCGATTTAAGAGAAATCATCTTATTCAAATTCTGTAAACGGCATATGGAAGTAGTGATCAATATCTACAATTTGTATATTTCGGATTTTCACCTGCAAGGTGGAAAATGCGTTGAAAATGTCACTGAAATTTACTCTAAATGCATCAAAGTGCACCCGAAGTCGCCCGAGCTCAACTCTTATTAACTTCAGTTCGACTTCGGGTGACTTCGGACGCACTTTGAGGCGTTTTGATCAACTTTCTGTGATATTTTCAACACATCTCTTAGGTGAAAATCCAAAATATGCAAATTGTAGATATTTATCTCTACTCCCAGATGCCGTTTACAGAATTTAAATACGACGATTTCCCTTAAATCGGTGCATCTTGCAAGATGTGCCCTTAAATTGTTTATAACGCGATTGTGCAAAAACTACACATCGGACAGAAACCGTATTGCGCACAGTTGAACCACATGCTATCATCTATCAGTTTCTGCAATAACTTTTGTCCAGCTTCAGATTTATAAAAATTATGAATTTTTGAAAAATTGTCTCTTTTTCGAAGTTTTCTCGGATTTTCTCAGTGAAAAAGGCACCGATCCGGTCGTATAAAAACTATTTTGTAGGTTTTATAAGTCTCTACAAAAGTGCTATGGATGAAAAGATTCCTCTAATACTTTTTGAGATATTCGCAAAAAAACAAAAAAGTTGTAATTTTTTTCACTATATCTTGTTTAAAAAATTCCACAAAGCGATTTTGCTGGCGCGAAAACCGGGGTTTTCATAAACGAACTATCCTATAAAAAGTAGTATAGGCCATTTGCGTCTTTTATTTTGTGTGAAAAGAGCCTCTTATTTTTATCTACAGCTTGGCCTAAATAGTTAGAGTTCAATAATCAGGTGGACATGTCAAATTTATAATAAAATGAATTTGACGTGTACACCTGATTATCAAACTTGAAACTTTAATTATTTGGTATTTTCATTGCGAAAATAATTGTCCATTTTCAAGAATTTGACAATCTTTCATTTCGTTATCGATGAAAATAATAAGGCAAAATCATAGGGTCATGAAGAACTCAATAAGACCTTCAAAAAGAGGGATGGCACGACCCCTTTACTCTATTCAAATTCTGAGGGTTGTTCACCCCCCAGCTACAGGGTTAAAGCTACTGGGGTGGAAAAACTGAAAATTAGCTCCTCCTCTAATCAAATATCGACTTATTCGAGCGTTTTCCAAATTTTTTATTTCAAATCCTACAAATTAGGGTGGAAAGTTTCCATTAGCCAACCCTGTATTGTCAACATACCGCACGAATTCTTTGTCAGTGTTCTTTTTTTGTCATCAAAGATGTCCTAGGTAATAAAATCTCACACATACCTTCGTTTCGATCAATTTGTTTCATAAACTGTCGTCAGATTTATTCATTGTTTTTCAATAATATAATTGTGGGAAAAACAGAACCGCTTTCCAGCGAATCCAAATCAGTTGGAAATGCATAATGACCACACTAAAACGTTGCAAGTGCATTAAATAATACATTCATTATGACATGCAACGTACATTACATTGTTACAATGAGTCAAATTAGTGTGATTGAATAAGCTATATCCTAGTTATACTTCATATCACGGGTAAAAACCTTTGCATACATTAGAATGATCATCCTAGAATAGAATCGTCGGTTACCATACGAAGGTGATATTTGCTAACATCAGCAAAACAATTATTTTTGAAGGACCGTTTCTCGAACATGTAGGATAATTTATACAGGGTGTCTGGTAAATCTTGTACAATATTGAAACTGGTTATAGACCAGGTCATGACTGTTCACAATATCGGAATTTCACCTCAGTAAAAATCTCACCGTTTTCGAGATAATGGATTTTTGAGTGCCATGTATACAAATTGAGACAAGTTCAAATATCTTAGCTGCTGAAGATTACTGATGAGTAATGCTTTTAGACGTACAGAACAGTTTTTCAGAAAGTGAAAAAAAATTTCAAGAAATGAGGGTAAAATGACAAATTTGAGTTTCATCAATTTTTTTTTTTTAGTTTGACATTATTGTCTGAAAGAAACATAACCAATTGAAAGTGGACTTTAATTTCAAAATAATGCTCATTTTGTTTAGACTCTACCATGGTTTTAAAGAGAAACATTCTCAATTGAAAATTGAATCAAACATGACTCCTCTGGAAATGGAAAAACCCTACGATAAAATTGAATAATGGTATTAAACAAACTATAATTAATTTTGGAGGAAATGATTTCCATTGAATTCGGCGTGGTTTATTCTAAGCTCCCATCAACTTTTATACTTACTCCCAAAAATTATTTTTTCTACATTCATGCAAAAAGCAAAACTTTATTGAACTATATTCAGTGGAAAAAGAAGTTCTTTATTGCACTAGTGCAATAAAGTTTTTATTGCACTGATCTGTCATTCTACTTCAACGTGCTGTCATCATGACAAACATAAACGTTTAAACCTACTACATATTTAGCAGATATTCTGTGAGATTGGCAATAGGTACTTCACTACGAAATATTCATATTGAAAATTGCACCAATTGTTCATTCACTTTCAACATTGAGGGTAAAAATAAAGTTTGAGTTAAATTGTTCGTAACGTATTAGTTCCTGTTTCAATGCAAATCGATATTAATAATAAAGTATTCAAGTTGCGCTTTTCATTTTCCTACACCTAGTGCCGCACCTCAATAAATCATTTTTTGCTTTTTGCATGAACGTATGCAACTCGTGCAAAAATTGTTTATTGCACTCGAAGTGAAATTTGCACTTGTTGCATAAATAACTATTATTTCGATTTTATCGAGATGAGAAGTGGAAATTATTATTAATAATATAGAAGTAGCATTAAATAGTATGTCAATAAAATTAACTATTCATATAATTAATCCCAATAAAATTATTCAAATGAAATGTCGATTATCCGACATGGCACCAATTGATACGAATTCTTGTGATAAATGTCGCAATTGTCCAACATCCAGATTCCAACAAAGTTCCAGAGACCGACTGATATACCAAGTAGGTGCAAAATTTTTTAGGAGATGAATCCTTGTCGAAAATTAAAAACTTTTCTAACTCCTGTGTTGTGTCCGTAAAAGCAATAGTTTCCTAATGGAAAAATAAAATACAGCATTGTGCATGAACGAATTTTCTGTGAATAGAATTGAAAAAATCTGGTAGGTGGCTATCACATTTTCTTTGAGCTACTTGTGACTTCTGTCGTAGTTTTTAAAAATTATTCCGCTTGTTTCATTCAGTGGTATTTATTTCTTTCTCATGCCGTACATACTATCCGAGAATATGCGCAAATGCACTACATTTATGGTGAATGTGGAGGTAGTGCTACTGCTGCAGCAGCGCTTTAAGCAGAACGATATCCGATTGTACAACGCCTCTCAGAAAATCGCTGATTTAGGGGATATAACCTATAGCGAATTTGAAAACGTTCTTCTTGAAAAGATGTCGTCTCTGCGTAGGAGTGGATGGAAAATAACATTTTTGTAATATTACTCAGTGCGATGTTGAATAATCGTTATTGTGGTTTATAGCGTATGTTGAATGTTGATTCAAAAAAACGTTGAATTAGTATTTACTTCTTTACATCTCATTGAAAGCTTCTAAGCAGTTGATTTGTTATTACTCATGATTATTCAATCATTTCATCTTGACAGGATGAAAATAAAAGGCATTACTGACAAAGTCTAATGGAGTTGATTTTAGCTCAGAATAACATCACTCTCTAATATAATCGAAATTCTACTCCTTCCAAAAATAATTATCGTTTGTTTTATATCATGGTAGAGTCTAGACAAAACGGGCATTCTTTTGTAATGAATATCCACTTCCACTTGGTTATGTTTTTTTTTTCAAAAAATAATGTCAAACTGTTGTTGAAAAAATTGGTGAACCCGAATCTGGCATTTTACCCTCATTTCTTCAAAAAAGGAATCGTTTTCTGAAAAACTGTTTTGTACGTCTGAAAGCATCACTCATCAGTAATCTTTAGCAGCAAAGATATTTGAATTGATCTCCATTTGTATACATGGCACTCAAAAATCCAAGGTGAGGTAGTGATTTCCCAGAAATTCAAAAAATTCTCATTATCTCGAAAACGGTGAAATTTTTACCGAGGTGAAATTCCAATATTCTGAACAGTCATGACCTGGTCTATCACCATTTTCAATATTGTACAAGGTTTACCGGTCACCCTGTATAATCAGTTTTTTATAAAACTCGGGATTTGGAGAAAAAAAGTTTTCTTATACAGTGTGCTCAAGATAAGGATGAACAGCATGGGGATCTAGGTATCCGTAAGAGTTAAAAAGTATGTTGAATTGGCAAAAAATTGCCAATAATACACCAATCAATAAAGCATTGATTGATTTTTAAACAAAAATACTAGTACTATTATGTTTTAGACTCGCATGCTGCCATTTATTAATTTGTTATAAACATTCAAACTCAAGAAACCTGTTATTTTAGTGTTTTGCTCATAAAATGGAAACTTTTGAAGCCAATCATACTTATAAAACGCGAAATAAGGATCGATATCTGATACCTTATGCAGCCACATCTGTGGGTCAAAGAGCATATGAATTTCTAGGACCAAAAGCAATCAATGATTTTCCATTTGACATAAAAACGATCAACTTGTTATTCATACTAAAAATATATATTTACCAATATTTATCTGAAACGCCTCGTCTATCGATCCATGAACTAATGGACAATGAAAAAATTAAAAAAAACTAATCAAAACCAAAGAAAAACTGTAAAAACCATGAGATGTTGTCTCGTAGAGTTGCCCCTTCTCATGAAAGAATAGAATCAAGTGTACTCAATGAGTGCACAAAACAAGTGCTGTTGGGCCATTAGTTTTGTCACAATTGCAATTTTTTTTTTTTTTTGTTACAATAATGGGTAAATGTATACTTCAAAAGTCAGTACATATATGTATAAGTTCTATCAATTAGTGAACAATAAAAGATTCAAAATCAAGTAGAGCAAAAAATATCACAGAAAAATAAATTTGCACCATCACATGTGGCTCTGAATGCAGGATCTGCAGCTGAAAAAGCTGAAATGAATAAGAAGAACAAGTACAAAGCTCTTTCGAGCGATTACCATTTTATTCCAATCGCTGGCGAAACCTTGGGACCATTTGGACCAAATGCAAATAAGTTTATTGAAGACATATGTAGGCGGTTAGTAGAGTCTAAATGAAATAAAAAGGAGGGCCAGTGGTTCAAGGAAAGACTTTCCATAAGCATTCAGAGGGGGAACGCAATTAGTGTCCTGGGAACATTTGATACCACAAATTGCAATTTGAATTTTTTTTGCACCATCTTGCATCGTGCCTAGTGATAGTCCGATTTCAATTTCCCAAACAGACTTTGAAAGCGGGAGTATAGTACTACAAAACGTATATTCTCATTTTGCGCTACAATGGTGCGAAATGGGTGAAAAGTGCATGCAAACATGACTGAAAATGGGCGAGCACGCGTTAGCTGCCGAGTTACGTGATAATACGCTTCCCCACATCTCCCGGTGTCTCCTACTACTCGACCGCTTACGTGGGCTCGACCGTTTCACTCATTTCGCAGCATTGTAGTGCAAAATGAGACTATACATTTTGTGGAACTATGCTGCTACTGTCAAAATCTGTCTGGGAAATTGAAATCGGACTATCACTAGAGCATCCAGACACGCTGTAAGATAGTGGAAAAAAATCAAATTGCAATTGTGGCACAACTAATGGTCCAACGTCGCCTGTTTTGTACACACATCAAGTACACATGATTCCATACTTTCATGAGAAAGGTCAACCTTATAAGTTGAAAAATGGTGTTATGAATTCAAGAAAAATAATCACAAAATTTTCAGTTTTTTTCAGTTTTTCTCCGTTACTAATGATCCGATCTGGTAGTAAATAATCTCAACTTATTTGTATTGAAATCATCGACAATTTTTTCATTGGAGCAACCAGATTGCTATATTAGTTATCATTGCATAAGCAAAACATTAAAAATTTCTTTATTATTTAAATTTTTATAACAAGTTAATGAATGACAGTTGCGAGTCCAAAACATACCAAACGGACTGTCTATAATGTGATAGCGCAGTCAGTTTCCTACTACTATACAGGGTATCCCTGGACTTCATCTTTTCCTCTAAGGAATGTATAGATGGGGTCAAAATATCACCAGTACTTCATATAACATTTTTTCCTAAAGGCCTTCGTTACCAAGTTACGTGCCCTCAAAGTTACAAAATGAAAAATGTCTTTCTTTGATAACTTTCAAAGTGAATATGCAAAATAATCTAAACTTTGGTGATTGACTAAACAGATGAGCGTTCATGCTGGAGTCAGTTATTTTGCTACAAAGTCAGGAACGGACTAGCCCCGATGATCCACACCCCAAAACTTTGAAATGACAGATATGTTTCAATACTTTTCAACAACATAAGGTTGCGTAGACAATTTTCTGAATAAAAGTACTCGTATGGAAAATCGATCGGAGCAACGATTAAAAATGCAGTTTTACTCGACGATATCAAACCATTATTTGAAATTGAAAATTTTTGCAAAAGAAATAATAATGCTGACGTTAATCAACAACATTTTACAACAGGAATAATACAAAAATGCTCAAATAAAGTTCTAAACAAAAAGTACAGTACCTAGTTGAAAGTTTAATTCACAATGCAGATATTTTTTCAGATGAAATATAAAGTTCTGTAGATTCGTGATGTTTTTGAACTAACAAGCTACCCCACTATGAAATATCGAATGGAGTCCGTATTTTGTATGTACGTGTGGAATAAGCACGTTTCGTGTTGTGTTATCTGAATCTCATGAAACTCGAAATTTGAAAGTTTCAAATTTGTATTCACAGCTTAAATGTTGAGGAGTTTCACTGATAAGTATAATTTCATGAAAGAGAATCGGGATTTAAATGGATGGATTTAAATCCGGAGACCGCGGTGGCCATGAATATGACCTCTACCAATCCATCTATTGGGGAAAATCTGGTTCAGACGGTCCCGCCCAATCTAACTAAAATAATAAGGAGCGCCATCATGCTTAAACCACATATCTCCCTTGCTCCCTTGCTAGAACAGCTCTGCTTTTGAAAGGTTTTCTCCGAAAAAAAGTCCATTCAAATCTTTCTGAATGAACTCCAAATAACGTTCTCCATTCAATCGGTCATGTAGAACAAACGGTCCTATAAGATATAGTTTCCAGTGATACCAGCCCAAACATTCACGTTAAATTTCCGTAAGTGTTTGGTTTGCAATAACCCATGGGGATTTTTTTTGGCCCATATGTGGAGATTATGAGATTATATAATATTCTGACAATATTGACACAATATTCAAAAGTTATATTGTTGAGAAGTGAAATGTGAACATTTTGCGATATTGGTCAAATATTGTTTGAATATTTTAGAAATAGTTTTGGAGAAATATTCTATTCTATTCTATTCAATAATGGCCTCAAAATATGTATCGATATTGGTACAATATTTATCGATATGGGTACAATATCATTTGGATATATTGGTGAATGACAATATACCTTGGTAAATTATTAAATGTCTTTTAGTTGATGAAGGTGACACCAGAGTCTGCCTTTTGATCGTCATAACCACTAAGTGAGCTGTCTTGAAAACAAGTAATGGGAAGTATTTAATATACTTTCGTAGGTTTTAGAAGACGTTCTATATGTAGAGCCACCTAACGGATTTTTATCCAGGTTTGACCATGATATAAATTCAATATGTTCCATTGAATATTCGGCCAATATTCAAATTTCATCTCAATCTAGATGTAGGAAACAATATGAAGACAATATTGTTTTAACGATATCGATAAATATTATTGAACTAATATTGACCCAAAATTAATTAATAAGATTTGTTGAATATTGGCGAAATGATATTCAACCAATATGTAATCACATTTGGAGATACGATATAGTTTTTATTCCTAGAATCGATATTAGGGGAATATTGGGATTGCGATATTTATTCTAGATGTTAAAAACGATGTGAAGACAATATTGTTTTATCGATATTGGTAAATATCATTCAACCAATATTGACTCAATATGAGTTATTACAATTTGTCAAATAAAGTGGAAATGATATTCAACCAATATTCTAACAAACTTGGAAATACAATAGTTTTTTCCCCTATAATCGATATTACTGGAATATTTGGATTGCAATATTTATTCTAAATGTGGAAAACAATATATAACCAATGTTGTATTATCGATATTGGTAGAAATTATTCAACCAATATTGACCCAATATTTCGTGTGATAAACTACATTCAAAACTAGTTCAACTAATATTCCACCAATATTATTAATATAATATTGTTTTTTGAATATTCATCCATATTAGACCAATTTACAATATATCTATATAGGCCCAATATGGAACCAAGATTCAGGCGATATGATGTGCTACCTGGGTTTGGCATATCAAAACATTTCAAAATATCCTATACAATATTGACAATACAATGACAACGTACCACTTAACAAAACAAAATCGTATTTCAGTTTGTCTTTTATCAAAACTAATTGTATTTCTTTCTACAAGGTGTTTTTGTCAACATCTGTGGAAGAAATGGAACATAATAATCATTCACCGGATATTTTGAACCTATTCATGTGCAGCCGTTTTTGTAGCTCATTCGTTTGGTTTTTATTAGTTATTTTTTCCGATGTGCGTTTTTTCAGCTCAATTTATATTCGGGTTGAAGATTTTCTCCCACGAAATTATAATTATCAGTGAAACTTCTCAACATTTAAACTGTGAATACGAATTTGAAACTTTCCAATATTTCATGAGATTCAGATAACACAACACGAAACGTGCTTATTCCACATGTACATACAAAATATGGACTGAATTCGATATTTCATAGTGGAGTAACTTGATAGTTCAAAAACATCACGAATCTACAGAACTCGATATTCCATTTGAAAAAAATATATGCATTGTGAATTAAACTTTCAACTATGTACTGTACTTTTTGTTTACGACTTTATTTTAGCATTTTGGTATTGTTCCTGTTGTAAAATGTTGTTAATTAACGTTAGTATTATTATTTCTGTTGTGAACATTTTCAATTTCAAATAATGGTGGACGTTCGGGTTGTCAGGTAAAACTGCATTTTTATCAAAAATCGTTGCTCCGATCGACTTTCCACACGAGTACTTTTATTCAGAAAATTTTCTACGCAACCTTATGGTGTTGAAAAATATTGAAAAATATCTGTCATTTCAAAGTTTTGGGGTGTGGACCATCGGGGGTAGTCCGTTCCTGACTTTATAGCAAAACAACTGACCAAGAAAGTTAGCGCTAAAAAGGGCCCTAGCTCCTAAAAATTGCTCGAGAGCTGGAAATCGTATTAATACCTCTTGGGGGTCCTAAATAACGGGTATATGAGTTTGCGACGGTTTTAAGGTTGTGCTTCAGATTTGAGAGCCTAAAAACCGCGAAATTTTAGCACTTTTTTCAGTTTTTCGCGTATAACTCGACAAACACGCATTTTACAGAAAATATTGTTCCATCTTTTTTTAAAGATCATCAAACTCCGCGTCGAACTACTTCCACAATATTGAAATCCGTTTGGCCGTTCAGCTGCAATTGCTCGTCAAAAGTTGGTTTTTTTACCAACTCCGCTAAAAAGTTGACAACCCTCAACTTCCACCGCCTGTAGGTCGAAAATTACTTCTCCGATTGAAAAATCTCATAAAACCATTGTTATAGAATATTTCATTCTCAATCAGACGCATTTTGAAATTTGAAATTCGCTTTTTCCAGTGCTGAGATATGAATTCTACACCAAAAAAGGTCGAAGCGCCAAATTTCCGCCAAGGCAGACCATGGCAGGAAACTTCGTCTGAACTCAAAACTTTTCAGTTTCTTGCATTTTTTTCGAGTAAAAGTAAATATAATTAACTCAACTTGAACTCAAAACAATTTTCCCCACATAGCCTACTCCTGAACCTGTAATATTGTTAGCACCATTCTTGGAATTAATTATTGACTAACATTGTTTGTTATTGTAATAGGTAAATACCTGGGTTACTGGCTGATAGATAGTTTGTAATTACAGTCAGGTATAGATAGGTAATTGAGTTTATCTGTATAAATGCACATGCATTGATGTAATATCTTCAGTTAGTTAAATAACGTGATCTAATGAAGGCGAGTGAATGTGTATATCATTGTTACTTACGGAGCGACTAGTGAAGTTTATATTAACAAAGGAAAGAATTTCGGATTTATAAGACTGGTAAGCTAATTTATTTCAACACTTTCTCTTTTCCAATTTTTCTTTTAGGTAATTACTCAATATTTAATTTCAGGATTATAGATCTACTGCTGAAAAAGCAAAAAGAGAGTTGGATGGACAGCAGGCGCAACATGGCGAGTGTAACTAGTTTTATATGCCGGAATGTTGTACGAGAGGGCGAGGATAGAGGGAGATTAAAGGAAAAGTCACTTTAAACGTTCATTGAGGCAAGTAGAAGGAGAAAGGATGGGCATTACACGTGGTTGCAAACACAGAAAGTTGTTGTCGTTCACGAGAAGTGTCGCAAAGGTGTCTACACTAAGGAGTCTAGCATTGTGAAGGCTGAAAAAGAAGCAGGTGAAAGAAGTAGTATGAAAAGATGCCGTGAGGAAGTACCAAAATTCAACTTCAAGGAACTGTGCTTGTACTGTGGAAAGGATGCCTCTTAGAGCTTCAAGGCCAAACAAAAAAAGCTCCCCGTTCACAGACGTGAAACAGTGCGTATGATTATGACCCTAGATGAGACAATGAAAAAAATCAGAGATACTGCAACTGCCAGAGGAGATGAAAGCGGTATTGCTGTATTGCATAGGATGGCGAATGAATCTGATTTAGTAGCCGCAGAAGGAAGGTACCACAATTCTTGCCGTGATACCTTCTTCCATTCTCGCCCTTCTGTGGGTCCTAATGCAACTCAAGGTACCAGTGGACGAAGGGAGAGTTCTGAAGTGACAAAATGTGTCGACTTCATTACCCAGTATCTTGAGAATAATGTTTTCACTGAACGACATCCTTCAACAATACGGTGGGCCTGAACATAGAAACGATTACTTAGTGCAGAAGCTATCAGAAAGGTTCGGAGATGAAGTGATTGTTGTGCCAGGAACGAATCGACATAAGCCACAGAAATGTTGGCCATTCTATGTATGAGACCAGGAAGCAGGGGCCTGACGAACGCTTGCGAATAGTAGAAACAGCAGCAGATATCATACGTGAGGACATCAGATCCAAAGTGTATGAATTGGATAAGTACCCCTCCCCCGACAACTTCCTAAATAGTGTGGACGACGACATTCCAGAATCCTTGAAGTTGTTACTGACGACAATAACAAATCCTCGAGGAAAGAAGAAGAATGCCGAAAGGATAGAAAGAGCTCGGAAGCAAGTTAAAGCCATTGCACATTCTCTGATTTCAGTGACCCGACCAAGATCTTTCACCTCTCCAATTTTACTTGGAATAGGAACCCTGCTGTACAGGAAGTATGGCTCAAGGCACCTTGTCGACGTACTATCAGCCATGGAGTTCAGCAGTGGAGAAGTCAGGAAAATTAGAAGTGTCAACTCTTCAACAACCCCTTGATATCATCACAAAAAATTCATTCACGCAATTCGTATTTGATAATGCCGATATAAATATGGATACTATTGATGGCCATGGTACGTTCCATGCAATGGGGGGTATTCAGTGCTTCACGCCCAAGAGTTCGCTAGTTCCCAGAACCCCCATACCGAAGGTGAAATCCATCCTAAGTTGACAGATATGCTGTGGATGTTTGGGAAGTGGAAGAATGTGACAAACCTACCTGGTTGGAATGGCTTTATGGAGAGAATAACTGCTAACGAAGACTACCAAACCTCACGCGTCCTCTGCCTGCCATTCATCAAAGCCCCCCCTTCTGATGCTGATACTGTGTACACATCCCTGAAAGCAGCAGTGGAGAAGAGTGCTGATCAAAAGCACTATTTCGTGACCTTTGACCATCCGCTGTACATGAAGGCAAGAGCAATTGTAGCTTCGTGTGGCCCAGACAGTCAGCTAAACCGTGTTGTAGTTAGGCTCGGTGGATTCCATCTGCTCATGTCCTTCATGGGAGCAATTGGCTACATAATGGATGGCAGTGGTTTGCAAGATTTGTTCAATGTCTGCTTCGCGCTTGCTTCTACCAAGACTATCATGTCTGGCCACTACTACTCCAGAGCTGTCAGAGCACATATTTTGGCTCAGCTTTCTCTGAGTAAAATAGTGCTGTCATCAATGTCACTGTCAGAACAAGAGAGCACAGCTCTAATGTCCATTCTATTTGAATATGGGACTGACAAATTCCAGGTAGATGAGCCCGTTGCGATGACACTCATGCAGAAATATCAATTCCAATTGAACGTCTTGGAGAAACACAGTCCCACAGCAGAACTGTGGGTGCAGTATTTTAGGATGGTTTGCATCCTAAAACAATTCATCGAAGCTGAGAGGAGTGGGGATTGGTTTCTACATTTGGAAAGCATAAAAAACATGATTCCGTACTTCCATGCATCAGGCCATTTCAATTATGCTAAAGGAAGCCAAATATACCTGCAAGATATGCTTTCCCTGCGAAAGATTCTCACTCCAGCGGAGCATGAACAGTTCACCACGAAAGGTTTTTTTACCATAAGGCGATCACAGAAACACTGGTCCGGTATTTGGTCAGATATGACAATAGAACAAGTTTTAATGAGGGCTATATCTGCGTGTGGAGGTCTATCTAGAGGGCGGGGAATTACTGATGGCACCTTAGCCAGGTGGATAGCAGGTATGCCAACTGCTGTTGATATATCGCACCAAATTGAGGACTATTGTGGCGTCTCTTTCACAACATCTGATCAACATGTCGACACCACGAACAGTAGGATGCAGAGGGACAACAAAGATGTTGAAAAATTCAGTCAGTGGTTTGAATCTCACGATCCTTTTCCCCGAGGACCATCGATTATGTGTATCAGCACTGGAGTACTGGGAGGTGTTGAAATTGACTGCCACAAAGCTTATGAGAAGGGGATGAAAAGCTTGGATAGCATGAGAGGGAATGACTTCAAGGGTGCAAAATTTCTCCGAAAGAATAGAGTACTTCCTTTGCAAGCAGTGAAGTCTAAGGTTACTATGAATGGTGAAAGTGTTCCTATCAGTTCAGATACCATCTTCCGCAGAATCCCTTTCAACATGAAATCACCACAGGTGCTCGAATCCTATTTCTCATTTGAATTAGCTCCCTATCCAGTAGCGCTGTTTGATGAGGATGGAATGATGCGGAGACCAAGAAATCAGATCTTTACAAGCTTTTCCTTCCAGTCAAAGTTGAATTTTCGAAAGATTCGGATTTTATTGTGGATGGCGGTTTCTTGTTACACCGTGTTGTGTGGAACACTGGGGAAAAGTTTTCCACAGTTATCACGAAGTACTTGAACTACGTTGAAAGTAATTTTGGATCGAATTGTTTCATCGTGTTTGATGGGTACCCGGAGTCTTCCGAAAAAAGCACAAAGTCAGCTGAACGAGACCGTAGAGCTCGAACCATGTCATCTGCTTCAGTGATGTTTGATGAATCGATGACCGCAACGATGCCAAAAGAACGATTCCTTGCCAACGAAAACAACAAGAAACGCGATGCCCACAGAAAAGTTTATAAGTGCACACATTCAAGTTAGACGGGCCGTTGAGGATGCAGACTGACTGATCGAATATTACTCAACAGTGAAGATCAATCACAATTAATTGACAACATATTTCTAATGAAACCTGGGAAGGGTAATCAGCAAACCGTGATCTAAAGTCCTAACAATGGCAAGCTATCCGAAGATGCAAAACGACACATCTTGTTTCTTCATGCGTTCAGCGGCTGTGACACAACCTCTTCATTTTTCCGTCAAGGCAAGGTCAAATTTATCAATACCCTAGCCAAAAATCCCGACCTCTTAAATGTTGTCTCGATTTTCCTCGATCTTAAAGCCACTCCTGAACAGGTTGCTGAGGCTGGAGCGAAGTTCATTGTTGCAGTATACTCAGGCATCAGAGGGCAATCTCTCAACCAACTGAGCAACAAGACGAGGACGATCTGGAACAGCATGAAATCACCCTCGAGTCCTCTGAATTACAGTCCGAAGGGAGTGCGTCGGAAGACGAAGATGATCTGGAGGCAGAAGAGGGAGCAGCCGTAGAAGAGGAGAAAGAACAAGAACTTGATTCCGATGACGACTTTCCCGAACAAGCTAACAACTAAAAGAAGGCGTACCAGCTACGACATGTGATTTGGAAACTGTAAATTATCTTCACAATTTGTAGTAAATCCTTATAATAGTAGGCAGGATATGACGGCTGTCAACATCTCCTATTGATGACCCATGTAATTAACCCCCTCTTAAATGTAATGACTCATTTAATTAATTTAAAATGCTTTGTTATAATCGTTCTCATTTTCTCTCCCCTGTACTGTTGATCATCTGGTACCTGATTAATGGTTGATCAGGTACTTGTAGTTACCTCCGCAATCAGATCTTGACTAAATTGAATCAAATATGATATATTAACTTTCACTTGAACTAATTAATGTTCAGACGAAGTATCCTACGTTGGGGTACCTGCGGAAATTTGGCACTATACGACCTTTTTTGGTATAAAATTCATATCTCAGCTTTACATCAAGCGAATTCTGAAAAGATTCTGATTGCAAATTAAATTTTCTACAACTTTAGTTCTATGATATATTTCAATTGGAGTAGTCATTTTAAACCTACAGGTGTTAGAATTGAAGGGTTGTCAACTTTTTAGAGGAGTTGGTAAAAATCTCCTATCTTTGACGGGCAATTGCGGCTGGAAAGCTGAACCGATTCCAATGACGTAGACGTCATTCAAAGCAAAATTTAATGGTCTTTAAAAAATTATGAGTTGATATTTTCTGTAAAATGCGTACTTTTTAAGTTATACACAAAAAAATGAAAAAAGTGCGAAAATTTCGCGCTCTTTAGGCTCTCAAATCTGAAGCACAACCTAAAAACCGTCGCAAACTCACATACCCGTTATTTAGGACCCCTAAGAGGGATTAAAATGATATCCAGCTCTCGAGCAATTTTTAGGGGCTAGAGCGCTAATATGCCTGGGCTATGAACGCTCATCGAAGGAATTCATTTGTTTAGTCAATCACCAAAATTTAGATTATCTATACATTCCTAAAAGGAAAAGAGGAAGTCCAGGGACACCCTGTATATGTCATGAAGAAATCATCTATTGATTGGTCTATAAAAAAGTGTTGAGGAGATACTCGAAAAAAACAAAATTGGGCGATTCGGTTTCCATTCTTTCTGAAGGTATTTAAAATGTTTTTAAAAAACCGAAATCACTTTCTCGTTGCCATTTGTTTGTTTCCACAAAATGGCGTTGACACAATCTCCGTACAACGCACAGATGAGATGAGATGACTTGATGTATGCGGCCAAAATTATTTTCATTTTTGAACTATAATTCTAACTATGCCCAAAGCCCAAACGTGTACTTGTTTATGAATACCAAGTATGTATTTAGCTTTCTCAACAAGATTTTCATTTCATGACAAAAAAGTGTATTTTTATCATTATATGGTAGCCTGTATTACATTTCACAAAATGTTATCACGACAAACTGTTGATTGCATGATCGACTTATTAATTTTTTAGTGTACCATTTTTATTTATTTTTTGCTTTTGCGATAAAACTGTTATACATATGACTAGTATTACTTCTGTCTATACATGTAATCGAAGCTTTGTCAACAAGATTTAATTTTTTGACAATGAAGTATATTAATTTTCTTCCGTTAGGAATGTCCCAGTCAGGCCCTGTCTCTGGATCTCCGAAACGTCCTGAGGGTGCGCTGGTGTCGTAATAACTACTCCGCACGTCCGTATGGTGAGTGACTATTGGGTCCGAGAGTCATGTGCTCTGAGCAGACGAAGTGAGCCAAGGATGACGGCCTTCGTGCAGCTAAGATTTATGCAATATTATGGCAAGCCAGTATTATTTTTGAATTCGAGAGCATTGCACCAAGGACTCTTATGGTCAAAACCACCATTTTAACAGAATGGTTTGGGTGGAGCCTGCGGAGTTCAAGTAGTAGATCTCGAAGTTTAGTCCGTTTTTCCTCCTCTTTTCGAACGATTCTCGTTTCTCCTGGAGTGGAACACTTCATGACGAAAACCATCTTATTAATTCTATTAATTTTTTTTCCGTAGGAAATATCTCAGTCAGGCCCTGTCGCGCTGGTGTCTTGCGGCTAAGATTTCTGACAAATTATAGCAAGCCGTTATCATTTTTACATTCGAGAGCAGTGTGTCCAGCTTTACACCAAGGACTCCTATGATCAGAACCACCATATCAACAGAATGGTTTGGGTAGAGCCTGCGGAGTCAAAGAGTAGTTCTCGGTGTTTAGCCCGTTGTTCCTCCTCTTTTCGAACTATATTCGTTTCGCTTGGAGCGGAAAACTCCATGACGATAATCGTCCTACTTTGGTGGTAGATGAGGACAACATCAGGCTTATTGACCTGTATTTGCTTGAGAGTGGGGAATAAGTATTTTCAATATAGATTTGGTACTTGCCATTCTCCACAACGGAATCAATAACCCCTCAAACTTAAGGCAACACCGGTGTCTCGTCTATATCCTTTGACTGTCGTAGATGGTAATATAACACTCGTAGCTCCGCGTTATGCCTGTGGATATAGGCTGAGACCGCATAAGCTGGGAATGCTGACAGCAAATTCCCATGACACGCCCTGCATCTGGTGTCAGGGACCTCCATACCCATCACTCGACTACGGTAGACTAGAGTGTTCAACATATTAGTATTATTATCATTTTCATTAGGAATATCCCAGTCAGACCATATGTCCTGAGCTCCGACACATTCGGAGTGCGCGCTGGTGTCTTTAACGCCAATAACCACTCCCCACGTCCGATGGGTAGGTGACTATTGGGTCCAAAAGTTATACGCTCTGATTAAACGAAGTGCTTTCGTGCGGTTTAAGTCTTCTGCCATATAACGGCAGGCCGGTATTATTTTCAATTTTGAGAGCAGTGTGTCCATCATTCCACCAAGGACTCCTATGATTAGTACCACCATTTCAACAGAATAGTTCGGGTAGAGCCAACGGAGTTTGAAGAGTAGATCTTTATTTTTGGTACATTTTTCCTCCTCTTTTCGAACAATATCCGCTTCGCCTGGGGCGAAAAACTCCATGACGAAAATCGTACTACTTTGGTGGTCGAGGAGGACAACATCAGGCTTATTCTTTTGTATTTGCCTGAGGGTAGAAGATGAGTAGTTCCAATAGATTTGGCACTTCTCATTCTCCGCAACAGACTCAATATCCTCTGTAACATAAGGTAACACTAGTGTCTCGTCTATAGCGTACGAGTGTCGTAGATGGTAGTACAGCACTAGTAGCGCATGTGCTGGGCATGCTGACAGCAAATGCATTATGGTCTCGTCCTGCCTCTGGTGTCAGGGACCTCTACCCATCACTCGGCTACGGTATAGATATTATTGTTATTATTATATTCATCTTGGATTGAAATTCCACAGGCGGTTTCTGTCCCCGAAGCTCCGACACATTCGGAGGGAGCATTGGCCTCATCTTTACCCCAATAACCACTCCCCAAACGATAGGGGTGAGCAGCTATTTGGTACGGAACTCGTGTAATGAGCCAAGGATGACAACATTCTGCATACTTTCGGATATGATTTCTGACATCTTGAGATATCCTGGTGTGATTTTAAGGTACGAGAGTAGCGAATTCATCACACCGCTAAATTTTTACAACATGGTCTGGGTAGAGCCTGTTGAGTTCGAAGATTAAATCTCGATATTTCGTCCGATTTTCCTCTCCTTCACGAATGATATTGGTTTCACCAGGAGGCGAAAACTCTATAACGTAAATCGTCTTACTTTCACTATCGAGGAAGACTACATCAGGTTTATTAGCCTGTATTTGTCTGAGGGTAGGGAATGAGTAGATCCAGTAGATTCGGCACTTCTCATTCTCCACTATTGACTCAATATCCCCCGGAACGTAAGACAACATCAGTGTCTCGTCTATACGGTACGAGTGTCGTAAATGGTGATGAAACACTCGTGGAGCCACGTTATGTATGTGGATATAGGCAGAAACAGCATATGCCGGACATGCTGACCGCAAGTGCCTCTGGGCAGGCCATGCATCTAGAATCAGAGACCTCTATACCCATCACGCGCCGACGGTGAACCAAGATGTTGAAGACACCATCCTGGCTGGCCATTATAAATTCCTCGGTCTCGCACGGGCTGCTGCCTTGAGGAGAAACGATCCAATCGCTTCATTTTCATTGACTCTAATCATTCAGAGAAGGGGATCCAAACTCCAAATTACTTTACAGGCTCCATCCATTACCATTCTGTTGTTATATTTACATCTGATTGGCGTCTGTCCATCATTGCCACCCGGATACCACAAGCCATCTCACTGCAAGTTCTCGAAAAAAAAAGAAATGATGGTATTTACAAAAAACCAACATTGTAATGAATATTCGTTTACAAAACTTCAATACCTTTGACACTTTTCAATATTTTCGAAGATGAAGAGGCTGATGGATTACCATAATCGAAAATCTCAATTGCATTCAAATATTTTTGAAACGGTCAGAAACATTTAAAATTTTCCGTATCTATTACAATTACTGATTTAGCAATGTTAGCAAGAGATAAATGGATCAACCAACCTGTATGTTCATAAATCACTATTCATTACAGTTTTCCTTTGACCAGATACATTCTTGGACATTTCTCCAAATCTTGTCCTTTGATCCCTGTTTCCCAAATGAGCTTACTAGATAAAATTAACGTGAATGAATTTGCTTACCGAAGTGTAGATATATAGCTATGTTAGTTGATTAGAGGAATATATTTGTGGCTCTTTTTATGTTGAGTCATGACATTGTAGATCGATATCGTACCTCGAAGCTGTTGAATTTAAATTTTAAATAAGTCCACGTGAATATTACAATACTACTTATGGTTGTGAATCATTATTATCATTGTTGTCTATGATGCTATCTCTCTACATTGATACAATAAGGAATTATTTCGAGACACCTAGAAAATGTTACAGAATGGGCAATTCAAATTCGACCCCCACCATTGGGATTTCCTAAACTACAGGAGATACGTCGAAGCTTAAATTGGGGCAAAGTTGCGTATTTTGGTGCTTAACAAAATACTGTTTTGAAACTTGGAAAATTCCGAGTATTTCCGGAAATATCGGGAAAAAACTGAAAATCGGAATTTTCGTTTTTATTTTTTTCTATCGTTATTAGACAACATAGCTCAAAACCAAAAGTACATTTTCATTGATACTTTTTTTCAGCTACACGTTTTCATGTTCAGATTTACTATCCGACGTTTCGTCTTCTGGCATTCATCATCAACTTTTTATTCGGTTATTGGCGCCATATTGTTTTTTTATACAGAAAAATAGTGATTCTCATTCTGATTTCATTGATGTATAATTTGTTATGATTTGCACTTCTGAAACCATAGATATTAAAAAAAACAACTTCATCTGGGATGGTCATGACTCCATCGAAAAATTTTGTTTAATAAACACTAGTTGTCAGAACTCATTAAACATCATAAGTTTGCACAAATGCATAATATCTTAGTACTCATTATTCTGTTGCTCCTATCCCATATCTAGGCTTTATGACGAAACAGCATTTCTTTACTAAACGAGTTTATGATGAGTTGACAAAACCATTACAATATTTGGTAAACATGTATTTATTCTTTAGTCTTATCTTTAGTTTCAGACACATTTTCTTGGCTTTATCTCTTTTCTGGACACTCATGTATGGTCCATCGTTCCATTATTTTCACCAAAATCAAGTCATCATGTTGACAAAACAACATCATGTTGATAAAACAACATAGCATAACCATATACTGAAAACATCACTGCCTAATGGAATCCAAAGCTCTTGTTAGACAGATGTTGATCACAAAACATCTACTTTCCGGACTATGAACATTGAATAATATCCTACATATGAGCACAAAGTAAACGTGTTTTATTGTAAACTGGGCGATCATCTATGTTCATAAGTCAGTTGAATTGTTCGTAAATGCCCGAAAGTTGTTCTTCTGTTATCTACGTCCATCACCAGCCACCTACTGTATGATGTCGAAAATGTTGTTTTCAGTGATGGTTTTCAGCCTTACACTTACCTTGCCAGTTTATATAGAATTCAGTAGTGCTTTACCAAAGTGAGAGGTGAACTAAGAAAATTGTAAATGAATCGATTTTGGAATTTCGTTGTTTTCTGCTGAGTACATAAAATGATGATGACACTCGAGCTGTATTCCAGTACTGACCTTTCAGGTCAATTGCAAACACCGTTCAAGGAAGTTTTATTTCTGCAAAACAAAA
Source organism: Chrysolina oricalcia (assembly GCA_944452925.2). Classification (NCBI taxonomy): domain Eukaryota; kingdom Metazoa; phylum Arthropoda; class Insecta; order Coleoptera; family Chrysomelidae; genus Chrysolina; species Chrysolina oricalcia. Next base: position 16,024,753 of record OX101816.2, read on the forward strand.
CCCATTGCATTCCTGAGACTGAAATCCATCTTGAATCCCTAATAAAGCAGGTCTTTCATAATTTCAGCACATTCCAGGATATCACCAGGTAATTGATTTTTTTTTAAATTAGTTGTAGTTCTTTCTGTTATTCGGATGCACCCTTAATCACGAAGAGCCACAGGAAAAATCTAAATTTGGGTGAAAGAAACCCATCAAAAACACCATAAAATAATGAGAAAAACCGTGAAAACAGCCATAATGAGTAACATCATAACTTAATTATTTGGATTACGCATTGGAAACTTCACTAACAAATTTGGGAAATTGTGTTACAATAATTACTTAGGTTCTTTCTTTCCAACAAATGTATATGAAAACAATTTATTGTTGAACAGTCTAGAGACAAACGAAATGAAACAAAGAATACAAGTAAAATTCGTGGAAATTTTATAATAATAAATCACTTTATATATCAAAATGAAGGCACGCACACTCATAAATACAGTGTGACCTATTTAAAATGGAAACACCCTTTCAAAACATACATTTTTCAACCCATTGGAATCTTTTTTTTTTTCATTAAAACATTCAAAAACGAAATTTCATGAATTTGACTTTATTTTCTTAGTTAACTATTCTTATTTTTCCAGGTCAAACATCTATAAAAATTATTAGCGATTTTTTCATAAAAAAAAACTGCCTACACTGCTCGATTCACGACATTTTCTAATGATGTATGTCAAATACACCCATCAATAAATAAGTAATAAGGAAATGAAATTTGAAAAAGATGCCAACAACCAACCACATCAATTTCAGACATATTTTTCAAATATTATTCTCTTAAAACGACTAATTTTTCACATTTAATTCTTATAATATTTTTATTGATGATCAGATTTCGATGAAATTCTGATCAGTGATATTTCCAGATTTCTTGAATTCAGTGGTGTAGTCAAAATTTTGATAAAAGTTCTGAAATTGAAGTGGTGGGTTGATTAAACAGCCTATTTTTCAAATATTATACCCCTATAACTTTTTTTGACTCATCAACGAAATTTTGACATAACCCATAGATTTTTTAGCTTGGAAAATACGAATAGTTGGCACTGAAATTGAAGACTCATTCATGTCCTAGTGTACTTTTGAATATAAACATAATGGAAAAAGAAATTATTTCAATCGGTTTCATACACCTCTCAATATCTCTTTCTTTGTATCCATTAGAAAGAAGAGCGTTTTTTAGATGTTTCAGTTCAGCTTCCAGGTATTCAGGTTTATAGAAGAGAAATCAGAGACGGACGAATCAATAGTAGACCAAATGACTGTCCATCCAGTGAAACAAGTAGTAGTCAAACCAACACCGAAAAAAGAAAAGCATTCTTACCATATGTTCTCAGAGTTACAGATCGTATCGGCCGTATTCTAAGAAAATATGAGATTAAAACCGCTTATAAACCTTCAAAGAAACTGAAAGACCACTTTAGATCAGCGAAGCACAAACGAGACGTACTATGCTCTTCTGGGGTTTATCGCATTCCATGTTCCTGTGGCAGCGTTTATATCGGAACCACGAAACGCTCCGTTAAAACAAGAATCAAAGAGCACAAGACTTGCTGTCGGTTAGGGCACACACAGAAATCCGCTGTCGCAGAACATACTCTCAACAACGATAACCATAGAGTGAAATTTGAAGAGACCCAAGTCATCTCTTCAACATCTGCGTATTATCCAATACTCTTCCGGGAAGCAATTGAAATCCAGAAACACCACAGCAACTTCAACAGAACCGAAGAAGGACTACAATTGAACAAGGTTTGGCTTCCAGTTCTCAAAAATTCTCAATTAGCTCCCTACCCACAAAATAACGGTACGAACGATTCTATGATGTCTGCTAACGCTATGGACCAATCAGATGTAAGAACGTCAAATCACAGGTATTTATTGAGACAACGTATAACAAATGTCAAGCATTTGACAGTGACTTAAGAAAGCAGAAACTTGTAAAATAACTCTTGAAAATGCTAACCACTCGCGTTGGCGAAACGTCGAGTTCTTCTCTGAACACACGACGGCCTTACAACCCGAAGAACCACCATGTAAACAAATATTTGTTTTGTAATTCAAATTAATTATCGTTTTCTTTGAAATAATAGGTTCATTTGGCCATATAAAAACTACAAATTTCTTTGACTGAAATATATTTGTTTGCTCGAAAACTATATTTTTGTTATGAAAAGAAAATTGGTATTATCTCATACACCCATATATCAGTGTATGGAAAATACGGAGGAATATTATTTAATCATTACGTTCGGCTACTGTACCTCAAGAATATGGAAGGCGAAGTTTGATACACCAACCTATTACCAAGTTGAAACACGTTTCTAGAATACGAAGTTTTAATTATATTCTTATTCATATTCCGAAAGTGTCACAGACGTGCACTACATATACTCCTAGAGACAAAGAAGATGAACTGATAAGGGCAACCTTCCTAGAAACCAAAGTGAACGTTGCATCAAAGTTCTGAGTTACTTTTTCTCATTATGATGAAGATATTCAGAGGGTCACCTTACGTTTTGAACTTTATAGATCACGTTTGACGGTCTCAAACGGCACTACAAACGATAAAACTTGGAAATGAGACTGGTTTTCTTATTCTGAATTGGTACACCTTATGTAATTATTATGTTTCACGAGAAAACGGTACTATACATGTCATTAATTAAATATGATTTATTCGCGGTACGTGGTTCACAAGATAATTTCGGACTTCCTTCAGGTAGGAACATTTACATTTTTAGTTGAATTTAATTGAAAATGGGTTTGATCCTTTGTGACATTTCATATGTATTCCTTATTTAAAATGTTTGAGATCTTAGTGCCTTCTATGACAACTTTGACTTGTGATTTGCATGTATGAGAAATTATTACAATCATTATTAAAACTACACAGATAAAAAAGATTTCTTCAATCAAGAATATACATTCTCTTGAATGGAATAATCTTCTGAAAAGAATAATTATTTCTAATTGATGAATATTCTCCAATTTCAAACTGTTTGAGTTGTTTGGTTCTTTAAATAAATTCTCTTGAAATGAATTTGCTTGCAGTGAAAACATTGTACTCTTCATCCTAGACAACACTCACATCAACTCATTGTGAAACATAATTTTCTTGACACAAGAATATAATTCCTTGATAGATATCAATACCCGTGCCACGTGACACAATCAACCGATGAGCAAACAAAGCAGGTGGTGGCACCGCGACCTGTGTAAACGACTTCCATTTCGACCATTTCATCCAGTTTGTCCAGATTCATCTAGTAATCAGTTTGAAAATTATGAAAAAACATGTGAGCTGGTGCTCAGATGTGCTTAAACGTGTTACCTGCGCGTATGAATTATAATGATGTTAGACACGCTTCAATTTCGAAGATGCCCGATATTTGGATACAGCAGATGTTTTTCGAACGTAGTACAGAAACTGATCCAGTTACTGATCGACAAGCGTAAGGATGTCTCCGAGAATTGGTTGCGCAGTAGACAAAACCCTGAGTGGGGCAGGAGCTCAATCGCTCTGCCTTATTAAACAGTAGTCGATCTTTGTCGCACATCTACTCACGCTTTCTATCGTTTGCGCATCTCAGAGGCATCCTTACGCTTGTCGATCTGTAGCTGTTCTTTGGAAGACTCCGAAATTTCCAAATAATGCGATCACGACAGATTACAGTCAGGAATCGACTGATTTTTATCAATCTGATGTTGATTTATAGTGTATTAATTTTCATTATACAGTAAAAAAAAACAGCTGTTGATAATTATTGTACGTGAATTAATATTGAAGTGAATCGGACCAGCGCACATAGTAATGGTTTGACAGCGCGATGCACAAAGTAAGCGCAGCTATATAACAGGTTTGATCAGACCTGAGCACCACCTAACATGTTATTTCATGATTTTCAAACTGATTACTATTCAGTATATCATTTTCAGCCTCGGCAGCTAACAGGTTTAATCACACCTGAGCACCAGCTAACATGTTTTTTTATGATTTTCAAACTTATTACTATTCAGTATATCATTTTCAGCCTCGGCAAAATGGTACGATTTTCAAACTTTTTCTTACATATTCATACGCGCAGCTAACAGGTTCAATCACACCTGAGCACCAGCTGACATGTTCTTTTTATAATTAAAAAACTGATTACTATTCAGTATATGATTTTCAGCCTCGGTAATATTATTACCTTCAGAAAAAAACTCCTAAAATCGTTGTTTTCTCGCGAGATCCGCAGTCTCTCACAATCTTAAGTCACGGAGTCGCGTCAGCTAATACATTTTTTCTTCACTTTTAGAGAGAATACTAAGGTATAAACGGATGGACATTCTCAGTAAAATCACCCCTGAAAATTTGACGCTACCTCCCCTACTATGAGGCTAAATGCGTACCTATATGAATGTTAGTTTTGTGCCTAGTGGAAACTGTTTCTATACAATAAAAATGTAATATCGAAAATTGAATTTGTCTCATTATGGGCCAGTTGTGAAAATGGGTGAAATATATTTTGGTCTCCTACAGTTTTGTGTCTAATAGCGCACAGAAAATACATTATAATAATATCAAAGAGATACCCGTTCAGTCAATGATACACTGTATTCCATATTCCACAAGTAGATGATAAGATTCTATTTGGTTACCAATTGAATTATATCATTGATTTGAAAATAAGAACCCATTGAGTTTCAATGGATGTTTCAAAAATAGCAAATGATTGAATATCAACAATATGCTATATCACTTTCAACAATGAATTCGTCATTGATCACATCTTTTATTCAGTTTAGTTCAATTATAGTTAGTGCTCAAGTGATAATAATATTTTATATAACATTCAATGAATAATTTCATTTACTTGATCTTTAATTCAGTTCTAAGCACATTTGGTTTCTATTGGTAAAATTATATTTATAATTCTAGTGATAACATTATTGAGCAGTAGCATAGATCTAATTTATTCAATTGAATGAAGCTCTTCTTGACACCATTATTTTTTGTGCTTTAGACAAGGCTGATTTGCCTTTGGTTCAATTTTATGAAGCCGTAGGTTCTAAAACTGATTATTTTTGAGATAATTACAGTATATAATGACTTCAATAAGGTTTTCTATTGGGTTCACATACATACATACTTCAGGATCTTGATTCATACACGACTGAAAAAAAAATCATATATCAAAGTAGGTCCTCAACCTCTTTATGTTTTGGAATACAGCGTATTGAAAATATAAAAAGTATGTGGACTAGTCTCGAACTTATGGAGGAAAAACAGTATATCTTTCAACACTTTGTTCAAATTTATCAAGAGGTTGAAGTCAATATGATATTTTTTTCTAAAATCATGTCATGATTAGGACTCTGAAGTATTAGCATGCAATTATAAAACACCTGTATATGAGAGGATGAAGAACATTTTTTTGTGCAGCCGCCTTCTTAGTTGAAATTGAAAGAGAGGAACTTGAGTTCGACCAAAAATTTCAGCAATCATGTGAAATGTACAATAAAACAATATTATTTCTGAACAAATTTTATTACAAGGACTTTTCTAAAACAATATAAAAATAACATCAGATTCTTGAAAATTAACATCATCAATAGATTAATATATTTTTTAATTATCTACAACTTTTACATTGAACTTTTTTTGATAAAATGCGTACCTATTTACGCTGCAAAACGTGAAACACCGATTTTACCCCCTTCCATCCGCCACCCCTCCTCGACTGTATGCTTTTAGATGTTGAATTTTTGTCTCTGCATTAGTTATGCCATTTTCTACCCTTTCCAACCAACTTTAAACATGTAGGAAATTTTTCAGTAAAAAAAAGGTAATTTGCCTGACCTATATTTCCGATACCTAATGACATGTTCCACCGAATTCATAATTTGTAATTCAAATGAGGAAATTAATGAATTGGGAGTGTATCTAATAAATTTTTTCAGAAACAGTATTCTAAGTACATATAAATTACATCGACAGACATCGCAAAATAAGCAAGTTCAAGCTTTTCCAAAGTAGAATGATGCTAGGTAGGTACACGAGGTAATGAAGAAATAAATAAAACGTTGATCGAGTGTACCTACTTCCCTCACTTATCACTTGTGTAATGCGAAAACTTCCTAAAACCAATATAAATTTCTGTCAACAAAACAATTTTATTGGATTTTCAGAAGCAATGACATCAAACGGCACAAATGAACCTCAACGCCGTTGCACATCCACCATCTTTAATACGAAGCGACAGTTATCATTCCATATTCATGTTAGGTATTTTGATAGCGCCGAAGTATATTAACAACGAAAACACGAATAAATGACTCTAGATCCCACAATTGTAGTAATTCATCTATTTGTAATTTCTTTGCACCAACTTGCATAATAATTGGTGAAGTATCAACCAAAACGTCCATAACCACTTGCTACTCACTAAAAATTTCTTAGTTAAAATCTAATCATACATGGGTTTGCTCACGTCACGTGCACTGTGAAACTGCCCGCTGTACGATCGGGATCGGGACAGTTCGGGTAAACGATAGAATGGCGCCTTAATTGTTTACGGAACAAACGTGACCCAGACTAGAATTAACGATTTCATTATGGGACCCACTATAAGCAGTCATCAATTCGAAATGTCCCTTGGTTTTTTTCAATGACTTGTGAATGTGAACTGTTGAGTTATCGAATTATAACTATTGTAGATCAGAATAATACGTATTGTTTAATAAAAAATATAAATTTTGGAACCAAGTGTCATTTTGGAAAATACGTATATTTGATTCAATATTGCACGATTTATTGTATCGAGAAATTGTCTAATTTCCACGTTAACAATTGTAGATTTGGAACAATTATATTACTTTGATTTTCAATACTCTCTCACACATTGTAGAAATAATTTCACATTTCACCAGTATTGTTAAGTTTCGAGTTCAATGGGAAGTTTTCGTTTAAATCAATCATAACACTTTAATCACCTCAATAAGTTTTTGTTGGCAGAACATTTATTTCGATTGGTGCAATGTGGGTGATTACAACAACAAGGTTATTATTGCATATACCACAGTATTTTTTCTGTGCGAGTTGCGTTGCGTTGTTTATGTATTCAATCAAATTGCAATATTCGTCACAACTGACTGGTTTTATTGAGAATACAGTTATTAAACTCAAAACTATTCTCATATAAAACCATCATTTATACCTAAATTGTTCGTAGTTGTGAATCTATGCTTTGTTCAATCTATTCAATGTTGCCAAAATGAAAATGTCTCGCATTCAATATTTTATAAGTGCAAAGTGCAGATTGGAACTCAACCTCCAAGTTGATAGAAGAATATATTATTGAAATTGCAATATTCTTGTCTCAACCTACTCCCATGGTTCAACAAAAAAAGTGCCCATTATTGAAGCTAAAATATTCTTGCCTCAACCAACTTATGAAGCGAGTGTTCACTTTTTTCAAAATATTTTCCTTGTTAGTGGCCAAGATGAATCCGTCGAAAAATCAAACTAATATTTGGTTGGACTTATTCAAGAACTCTCTCTTTGAATCAACGCAATTATGCATTGATTGCCACAAGTTTAACTTAGCTTTCGGCTTTTATAATGGCAACGAAGCTGTCAGAGTGACAGGGTGGCTCGCGACTAACTCAAGTGGAGACGGGAGTGGGTCATACAAAATAAATTGTGATGAGATGTACGAATGTGGGCACCAGATATATGATGCAGGCTCACCCTATAGAGATTATTTATACTGATTCCCATATAACACGAATAGTATTGTGGCGAAGCTGCGGGCAATGCCGGACCTGAACTCTCACGTATAGCTAGCGACCAACCGCGGGAGACTGTCGATGCGCTTGCACCGAGAAGAATCTGGGCGCTTCGGTGAGTCTGGGCGATTCGATGGAAAATTCTGGAGCATTCAGAGAAGTCAACGTCGGATATAAAAAGAACTACGCAGCGGACAGACAGGCAGTCAGCGAAGTGAAAGTCGAATATAAATACCTAGTTCCGTGATAGTTATGTAAATTAGAGTATTGTGTTATTGTATCATTGTATTTCGTTAAATAAATTATTTTAGTCAGTTAACTAGAGTTTAAATCTACTACAGTATTAAAAATTAAAGTTACCACACTCTAAATGATAAACAGCTTACAGTTTGAAGAAGTATAATTATTAATTAATCATCAAAATTATAGTGAACTGGCTGTACGGGTACATTCTTACACAAAAACTAAATAGCTATATAAATAACTGATTATCAAAATTGACCTTACAATTGGTCTACAGGTGCAGTTCAATGACCAAGTATGTTTTCAAACATTAACCAACCTTTAAGGTGAAATTATACAAGCACTAGTACGTAGACAAGGTTAACGTATCCAATATTAAACACATAATATATCTACCGCTGTAGGGTAGGAGAAAATAATATGTCTTAACCAATCTGCAATAGTATGGTGCACCTTACCATGTAGCGTTTACACATTAGCATTAGACTTTGATATGAAAAAGGATATCAGTAGGATACTTAGTGCTATTCTCTGGTACTTGGAGTGCAACGTCGGTTCAACCAATCTCAATGGCTATAGTAGGTGGAAGATGGTCACAAGGAAGACATACCATACATCTACGGAGTCCAGTAACTTCATCCAGGAAGGAAAAAAATATAGTGGGACAGAACTATAATAGTGCCCTATACATAAACCCTGAAATGCAACAATTACATATCCCACTATCGAATTTAGTCTCGCATTCATCCCGCTCCCGCTCCCGTCCCGCGTTCCTGCTTTGGTTTGGGAGAAAACCTTAAGGTTCAGAAATATGCATACACAGCAATTCAATCGACTAAACGAAAACTGAAACCTTTTGGCAGTTGCAAGATATAATCCCTTTACGGACGATTCAAATGGAAATAAAATTCTTACAACATATTCCCCAATCATGTTAAAGGGAAAAAGCCCAGCACACTGGTGACAGACGACAGTCAAAACCAATTAATCTTCTTCTTCTCAAACTTTAGGTCAAAATGTCAATTCCATGTGCATTGTTGCCAAGTACACTTCTCGAAGAGTATTACACTCTCAACTGATTATTCTTTTTCCACTAGCTAGAAAGATATTATGAAGCCCTATCCTCAAATGAAACACGCCTAAGTAATACTTCAGTTATGAAACCAACAAAAGTCACTCCATGCTACTCCAACTGAATGCAGAAGTCACAACAACCACAAGTCTATGGCGTACTCCGCTTAGTGCGCACACCCCAGACGTGAAATGACAAGTGTTAACAGAGTTCCAAAAGTAAACGACTAAATCACGAATGACAAATAATAACCTTGTGATAACTTGAAATATGACGTTACCAAAACAATGACGCAAATGTAAAATGGATATACCTGGTAGTATTATGCAATGGGGCCGCCTAATTCCGTGTTCAATTGAGAAATAGTTGGATGGATTTTCAGTGAATACACTCTCGAAGAAGCAACATTTTGATAGCATTTTATGTATAGGAATAATAAGAGAAGTTTTTAAAAAAGATGGAAAAATGCCATTGTGAAATGAATCATATATCAAAACAGCAAGAATACTTAGAGCAGATACAGGAAGATTTTGAAAATTTTCATTTAAACCACTAGTATATTTTTGATGTTCTTAATTACATCAATAATCTCATAAATGTCTGTATCACGCAGAACTAGTTGTTCCTCGACATTTACATCTTGGAGATAACTTAAAGGATCAGCTACCGAAACAATAGAATTTGTTAACTTCTCAGTAATGAAACAATAGTAGTCATTCAGAGTATCAGGACACAATGATGATTCTATATGATTTTTGTTGTTTTTTCCTCTGAAATTATCAACTATATCCCAAATTTCTTTTGGCAGGAGACAATATTCGATGTTAAGGAATAATCACTTTCGATGTCGTTTTAGAGTTGAATTGACTGGAACTACATTTGGGTAAGAAACTACATCCTACTCAGCTTCAATCACTTGACCAGATTAGTTTACCATTGAAAAAGGACCCTACAACAAACCTTATGGAAAATGGCTCTCGGTGAAATTGGCTGAAACTTTGGGATATTGTAGATATCCTGATTAAATGTCTCCACGGGCGCAAGGTCCAAAAATGGACAGTTTTTGAGATAATCAAGGTCAAAGGCTATCAAATTGACGTTTTTGCTATTAGGATTATCGATTGTTCAAACGTTCAACCACTCGATTTTCCCGAAACTCGATGAAAACTTGGACGAGGTGGTTTTTAGGGTCGCTGATCACAAATCTGGGGTCAAAATTGAAAAATTCACGTCAATGGTCTCAATATAGCCCACCAAAATGGGACCATTTTTGTATTTTCTCTAAACTCGATGAAAACTTGAACAAAGTGGTTTTCAGGACCGCTGATAACGAAGTTTACGTCATATTTGGAAAACTCACGGAGTTGAGGTCGGCTGTCTCCTTAAAACCCACTAGAGAATGCTGATTTATCAGAAAAAATCGAAAAAGGGTCGTTTTTTGGGGGGCCATATTGAGATCACTGACGCCGATTTTCAAAAGCTGTCTTCAGATACGTGTTCAGCGACCCCGTAAACCCTCTGGGTCGAGATTTCATCCAGTTTCGGTAATATCAAAAATTAGGTAAATGTGATAATAATAATAATTATCAAATTGACCACAATAATAATAATAATCAAGTTGATTTCATTGAAAATATGAACAGGATGTTCATGAAGTCAGTTGTAGACTGAAAGTTGGAATTAAGTCGCTATTTTCCATCGTACTAGATAACCTCTCTTGGAAGTGATTCATGTTTTAAAGAGAAACATTATCAATTGAAAATTGAATCAATACATGAGGTTATCTTGTACGATGGAAAATAGCGACTAAATTCCAACTTTCAGTCGCAGATGATTCCACAACTGACTTTATGAACATCCTATTCATATTTTCAATGAAATCAACATGCCATACCCATGACATGTTTTATGTCAGAAAAACATTTTCAAAGTTTCACCGCACAAGAAATAGTCCCTCATTACAGTGTGAAATTGCTTCTGAAGAGTATGTTTTCCAATTCTTCCGACCTCTCTGATGATCTTAGAAGAGTGAAATAGATTTTTGTCGACCAAAATGTATTGGAGGCCTAGCGAAAGAGGTGCAATTCACGCATCAATGGAATGAGCGATTTTTTGTGAGTGATACTTCTGAATAACATTCTCCCTTATCTCATTTATTGATGAGAATCTCCAATGGAAACTGGACATTTAATTAATGAAAATGCAAATTTTCACTTTCAGATTTTTTCTTCAAGTTATATAGGGTCTTTCTCAATATCTATCAGATGTAGCTCAATGTCCAGCATGGCTTTAACCTGGGAAGTAGTTGTTTTCTGTTAGATATTACAAAAAAAGTAACTTCAATTTCATCGTAGGGTTTTTCCATTTCCAGTGGAGTCATGTATTGATTCAATTTTCAATTTAGAATGTTTCTCTTTATAACAAGAGAGGTTATCTTGTACGATGGAAAATAGCTACTAAATTCCAAATTGACCACATGAATAGTAATTACCAAAGATAGAAAATAATGAAAATAAAGGGTGAGATTATTTTTGTTTGAGTGCTAGACTCAATGACATGAATTTTCTAATTCTTACCGCAGGTACCCAAAATATCCTGGGTCACGTGTTGCGTGGTGAATATTTTAATAGGGGTTGAGACTATATACCTAGGTTACGCTTGACATCAAACGAACATAAAATATCATGATACAGGTTTATTGAACCTTATAAACGATACTAATTTTGGACATGGAGCAAGAACCCGCAATTGTGGAATAATGATTTAATAATAATAATAATAATAATATTTATTGTTGTCATTGGATACAATTTGGACATTGACATGGTCAGTATCTATTTAATAACAAATCTTCATACGATTATAATAAAAGTGATTCACAAAATCTGTCTTTTCAAGAACCAGAAATAAAATTTGTTCAAACTAATGTCAGACTACAAAATCGAGCAATGCAAATAATTTTGGTTATTCCTAAAGATACATCAATCAAGAGTATGTTGTGTACATTAAATTGAATGTCAGTAGAACACTATTGAGAGTATCAAGCTTTGGTTTTTTATACATATAATGACACATATATGTTCAGTGAAAAATAAAAGGAGCACAGAAAAATCATTGTTGAATAAGGGCGTAGTTTGTTATAATACTTTTCCAGATTCTTTGAAGATCTGCGTTGCTATTCATTCAAAGTAGAGTTGAGAAAGATATTATTGGACCAATGTCATACACGAAGTAATTAGTTGTAATATATTTATTCATTTCTTCGTTTTAAAGTGTGTAAAAGACGTATAAAATGTTATTCACAAAAACTTTTTTGATGTATTCGGCATATGAAATATCATCTACATATATGTTTACTTTTAGATTTTTACTTATTTATATATATTTTTAATGTGATAATATGTAAAATATTATTTACCAATATTATTTTTAAGTGAGATCGCTATTTTCATCTGGTAGTGTAGTGTTTTACATTTTGTTCAATTTTACAAGTATACTTAGGTATAGTCTGTGATTTTGTAAATTAGTATTTTTTGCTAATTAAAGACGAAATAATGATAATGATAGGGGTTTTGGGTGATAACCGACCCTGAAAACCCCTGGTACAAGTTTCTATCAAATTCAAGAATCCGAAAAGAAGTACCTTTTTTGGAGGGCCATATTGGTAACACAGACTTGAATCTTCCAATTTTGACCCCTGTTTCGTTATCAGCGACTCTGAGAACCCCTTGGCCCAAGATTTTGTCAAGTTTCGAAAATATAAAAAAATTGACCTTTTCACGAGATATGAGATAACACTAATGAGAAAGTATATACGCTAATATCACTCGGGGTTTTTTTTTTCTGACCGCTAGTTTCTCTATAATCAGAAGAAAAGTGATTCGTGACGTCACGTTCATCAAAACTAGACTTGGCAACAAATACTCGTTCAAATATAATGTGTCGTATGACAGTTGTCAGTTGGTACCAGACGGGTTCGTTCATCTGTTTCACGGAGCAGACCAATTAGAATCGTTTGTCTCTGTTTAACTCGTTAGCTTACATTAAAATTGGACACAAGTCAAGCAGTTCCATCAAATATTTATGCTGCATACAAACAGGCCCTACGTGATTCTTTATTTGAGGTTAATGCGGTTTTCAAAGTTTTGACAGGTTCTGTTGTTTGTATTCTAAAATTCTTTCAATTCCTGTATCTGTATTCCTGCAATAGAGTGAGTCAACTCCAGCGCGTCGTAAAATGTGTTTCAAAGCAGTGAATAAACCCTGTGTAAAAAGCGGTAATATAGGTTATAGTGAAGAACATTTCCAAGTGAGTACTTTACGTTATGTTATGTATTCAAAGCCGAGTTCAAAGAAAGATTTAAAATATCAGACACTGCAAAAAACGACCTTGAACTATCGAAAAATATTAGGTACTAGTAAAGATTCAGAAAAATATAGTTGAAAAACCAAATTCGTAGAGATGAAAGTCACAATGAAATTATAGGCATTGCTATAATATCTGATTTGATTTAACCCGATGAATAATGAGCACGTTATTACGATTTGCGGTATTGCCAATGATCGTTTCTCATCAAAAGGATGATCCGTTCAGAAAATTTGAAAACTATAAATACAATAAAAAGAGGTAAAATGTGGATTTTTTTCTCTAAGTTGATCAAGTGACAAAGTTTCAATTATTTCTCAATGCTAAAAGCTAAAAGCTGTATTTTTAAGGGTATTGCCTGATTCGGAACGTGGATTATGGTGGGGGGTGTTTCCGATGCACGTGACGTAAGCAGCACACTTTCAACTGTGATATTTCTTCAAAATGAAGAAATATAGTGGAACTCTTTGTTAAATGGACGTTTCAGACTAGAAACCATCAATTTTCTCGAGTTTTGCAATTTATTTTTCGTAAATGTAATGGTCCATTGACCTTTTTTGGGGTGCTATTTTGGGACCACTGATATGAGTTTTTTACTATTGACCCCATATTCGTTATCAATAACCCTGAAAACTTACTGGTGCAAGTTTGCATCAAGTATCGGGACTATAAAGTCGTTGGAAGAAGCAATATGTTCATGGCTTAACACATCAATTTGACAGCCTTTGATCTTGATTATTTCAAAAACTGTTCATTTGTTGACCTTGCGCCCATTGAGACATGTAATCAGCACATTGATATCTACAATATCCCAAAGTTTCAGCCAATTTCACCGAGAGCCATTTTCCATAAGGTTTGTTGCGGGGTCATTTGTTTCCATATTGGAAACACTTTCATTGTCAATAGTGGAATTGAATTATTATGATCTATAAAACCGATTCCGTAGAGAACTGATGAAGGTATACATATTGAAGAGTAATATGTTTCTGGAATGAAAAACTTCTGTTTCCTGGAAATTATTACATGAAATAAACTGTCTATGGAATAATTATTTCATTTATGGCATGGACGTAATCACCAGCTCATCCTTCATTACGTATATTCAAATATACTGAATACTCGGATAAATTATGGAACTATGAAACGATAACCAATTTGGAGTCGACAACGGCTACATAATTGATATTAATTGGGTGCCGCTGCGTTATTACCATCAACGACCAAATTATGCGGAACATACTGATTGTCAGCTGGCAGAGCAGAGTTGGCCGTGATTAAGGCAGAGACTCACGTCTGATTGTGTTTAATTACTAATTACATCCTTTACGACTCTAATTGTACCGTAGACACTGCTTGACATTTTAGCCGGATTTTCGAATATGCATAATTAACCTAGTATTGTGTGGTATGCGCAATTAGTCGACAAGCGAGTGTATGATCTAGAAAATACAATTTGAACGATCGTTAGAAGCCTCGAAGGGAATTAATTTTCCGGAATCTCAGTTTGCAATTAAGGAAAATGATAATAATAACTAATGTCGTTACAAAAAGAAGGACATCATAAAATATGTCTATAAAATAGTATATGATTTCATTAAGTGATTGTATTTTGTTATACATATTTATCTATGTTGTTTAGAAAAAAAAAACTGATGTTGTCATAATGAAAATACGTTTATGCTGTAGTAAATTTTTATCTGCAAATTATTTCTTCCACATTAAATACTCTGCATTGGATCAGTTTATCCGAAAGGTTATGGGCCCAGATTACTTACCCCATTTTGCAGAACTGAAGGAAGGAAAACGTGCTTGTCGTATTTTTGTAAAAGATATCTTATAAAAGTTATAAGTTTGACACTGACAACATTATTCAAAATGTCCCAAGTAGAGAATACCAGGATTGTAACTGCCAGAATTGTTAAATTCGATGGAACAAACTTCCAGTTATGGAAATTCAGTGTTACAATAGTACTGAAAGCTAGTGATTTGATGGAAGTTGTCACTGGAGAAAAACCTGTAATGTCTGCCAGCAATGCCTAAGAAGTGGGAGAAGAAAGACAACCAAGCCATGGTCATTTTCCTCTCGTCCATTAATGAGGATCAGTTGTACTATCTAGTTAATTGCCAGACTGTCGGAGAAATGTGGAAAAAACTGATAACGGTTCATGAACAGAAGACAGAAGTGTCGAAACACATTATTTACCAGCAATTCTATGAACTTCGTATGTCCCAAGGTCGACATATTGCCAGTTTCATTTCCGAAGTTGAGTCCATTGTGAAGCAGTTGAAAGATATGGGTGAAGACATATCTGATGTTGCTGTGATCAGAATTCATGCCTTGTTTGATGAAGGGTCAACGTGTTCAATGATTGAAGAATCCTTGGCAGAAATGTTAGCACTTTCGGGACCAACAATTCCCTTGTGCTTTCAATGGACAAATGGCATCATTCATCATGAAGAAGAGTCGAAGCTAGTTTCTCTATGTATCTCAGCTGGTAATCTGAATGCACCGGCAGAATACAGGGTGAATAACATCCGTACTGTTAAAGAGTTGAGTCTTCCTAGTCAATGTTTCGATGAAAATTACATGATGAGAAGATATCCTTACTTAGATCCAAATATCCTTGCTTCAGTCAACTCAGCAAAGCCTCTATTACTGATAGGTCAAGACAACTGCGACCTGTTCGTTCCCAGAGATGTCATCCAAGCGAGATACAATCAACCTATGTTATCCAAGTCTAAATTAGGGTGGTCAGTTCATGGAGTTTGTAATAGCCATTCTGAAATCGTCAACAACCACGTCAGTCTATGTTGCCAAAACGTTATGGACCAAGAACTTCATAGAATCGTCAAAGATAGCTTTCGATTGGAATCTTTCGGAATGAACCATCATCTTGTTAAAGGAATAAAATCCGCAGAGGACAAAAAAGCAGTTGAAATTCTGAAAAGAACTGTTAGAGAAATCGACGGTCATTATTATGTATGGAAAGAAAAATGAGTAAAGACAAAGAATTTGAAAAGCAATATTGTGAAAAGATAGCAGAGTCTGTGAAAAAGGATATGCCAGGAAAATAGATAGCACAGAAATTACAGAAAGCCCTAAGACGTGGTGTCTCTATTTAGACACTTTCATTATAACCTACATTGTCAGCGGATTATCATGAAAAGTTGGCAGAGTGAATAGGTGATGGTTTTTACTTCACAGTATTTTTTTTTCAGATGCAGATGCAGTGATTTCCCAGTAAGCCCGATAGCAAATTGAAAAGAATACTATCGTATGGTTTTGTCAGGCATCTTTGAGATTCCAAAGGGAAATAGTTCATTCATCCTAATCTCAATGATGGATTCTATCTACATTATAATAAATTTTCAATTAATGCCTATTATAATTGTTTTATTCATTTATTTAGGTACAATAAAACAAAAATATGGTTTCTGTATATGATATTTACACATTCCGTTGCTACTGTTTATGGAAATTATTTGCAGAAATCCTGTATTTTGGTATCTATCTATCTACCCAGCAAGAACCATGTGAAATATTTGCTATGTGTTTCTTTTGAAATATTTCAGGAATGTATTCCATATGCAGCCACATTGGTTTCATAAATGTTGATTTCGGAATATTTGCTGTGACACATATCTGAATTTATCCAAATACAATTATGTTATGTATTTTAAACGGTTTTTTCAAGGCATTACGTGTGAAATATATCTGACAGTATTCATACACAGTTATGTTGTGTCTCAGATGCATTTCTATCGAAACATTTCCTATGAAACGTTTCATACCTAGGTCATTTCTAGTGTCTGGTATGTTTCACAAACATATCTTAGTCAAAAGATGAAACGTTTTACGTGAGAGATAATTGGTGTCCGAAATGTTTCAGACACATAATTTGGTTTACTGGGTGAGGGTGTGGCTACTCAAAGTGGGATACACTGTATATATTTGTAATGCTAAAAATGTAAATATATGGTGTTTGAACAAAAATGAATATATCGGAAAGCAAATTAAAAATATTACTACAAATAATAAATATATTGACTCAAAATTTTATATATTTGCAAAAACACTTTTTACACAAACACCGCCTCACAAATTAACCTCATTCAAATTTCATAAACATGTACTTTTTTTTCTACATTGTGGAATGACATTTTAATAATGGATCCCTTAAAATCGTATTCTACTGTATAAAAATTCGATTTGGGAAATCATCAAACAAAAAATATTTGTAGAAACCACAACATATTATTTTTGAACAAAATATGTTTATGTAAATGGATAAAAACCAAACCAGGCTATAATAGCTGAGATATATAAGGTTACTGGCATAAACCTCCACTTGTTTTTGTCGTGAACACTCCATTTGGATTTGTGAAGGGATTGTTAAAGCGCTGCGACCGTGCAGGAATGAAAGAAACATCCCCTGCCACTGACAATCATTGAAATAAAGCCTCTTTATTACCACTATAATAGACACTACTTGGCAATTTTGGCATTTATCAGCGATATATGCTCATATTACAATGTACTTGAGAAAGAGATAGGATGGATTATTGCTATATATGCACGGAGCTAAATTCCTGTACTTGAAGGAATTCAGTCGTCTCAGTAGTGATAGTGAGGGGAAGAAGGATAGCGCAAATATTTCAGCGTGTTATCATTTGATGGCACTGAATTCTACGTGATACCATAATAAACTTTCCTGTCATTATCCACATAACTGTCATTAATATGGTTGGAACGAAATGATTGTGGAAGCATTTATGCAAAATGGTTTTCAGGATTTTCCAAAAAATTTATAGACATTTTTTCTGCGTATTTAGTAACTGGTTTTAGAATTGGCTATGCTGACATGAAATCCTGAGGTTTCATTCTTTTAAAAATGAATTTATTTTTACGTCGACAGTTGGACATTACAGTTATTCATCCTTCAGTGTTTATCTCAGGAATTCCCAACAAATGCTGAAGTCGTCTTTCGGTTTGACTGGGAAAACTAACCTTCGCTGATGATTGGCAAGAACCATGAAACCGGTACGGACGTGTTACTCCTATTGAGTCGAAAAATAATTGCAGCTATGGTATTTGAAGAGCAAAGTAGTGCTTGTAGAAGACTTTGCCAAGAATCTAACAGATATAATTCGGTTGTATGAGGCTGTAGTTGTTTTCTTTCAAAGACTAGCCGACGAATATATCTATTGGATAGGTTGAAACGGAAGACTTGGATTATATTATAAGGTTATTGGTCTTTCGCCAAGTAGGGTCAATATTTTCTGATGAAGATAAAATTTCTCATATAAGATTTTTTTAATGTTGCCAGACTAACAGAATTCTCCTGGGGCTCTTTATAACGATCATATACATTCTGTGAATTCAAATTGGGAGCTAAATATCGTGTTTCAGATTTACTTCGGTAATAATGAGACTTGTATTTGGGAAACTTTTCCATAAATATTAATATATCGCTCACCTTGCTATCTGGAAGCTTATTGCTACCTTCCGCTATTATGCCTCCACAATCTTTAATTTTGTGTTTTCTATATTTATAAATGGTTTACGACGGATGTACGCACTTGCAGGTTTGTAAATGGAGGCAAGTCACCTTTGCAAAACTGAGTCAACCCTTCTACTGACTGATAGCTTCCAATCAACTGCACTATTGATGTGTTTCGCATAAGCATTCCAATCCAATAAACATGAATTTGAATCACTTTTTATCAGTTCCTATTACATAAACGTAATTTGCATTTGTGTATCAACTGATATTTGAAACATTTTTATTTCTACACTACATTTCTCAACTCTAAGCAAAAGTGTGTCAAACCTCTTTGACTGACTATTGCAAATCAAATATATATTGGGATATTTCTCACAAACTGTGTTATTCCCAACTTAACACAGTATGAATAGCGGCAGGATAAGGTCTTAGTAGTGTAAATGCTCGAAATATTTTTGCAAATCAGACTTATGTCGATATGGAATTATACAAAAACAATTTTCTCTGTTTCTAACTCTATGCATTTTTGAATGAAAAATATGAAATTTCATGTAACTTTCAACCGGAATGTGCACCTAACTCAAAAACCGTTTTTTTGTGGGTTGACACACAAACGCATAACAGGGTCCATTTATACAGGTCAGAAATAAGAGAACTGAAAGTGGCCAGGTTCGAGATGTTTCACGTAGCTGGAGAGGAAGAAAACCCGAGGAGCTGGATCGTGGTGTCGAAGGCCCTCAACGCGTCGCCAATGCCACACCTGGGGACCAGAGATATCACCGTGATGTTAATTGAGTTGAAGGTAGGTGAAAGTAGAATTGAGGTTATTGTGGGTAGCGTGTATCTTCCATATAATGCCGAGGTCCCAACCCAAGGGTTTGAGCGCTTGGTCTCATAAGCGGAGGAAAACAGAAAACCACTAGTAATAGGCTGCGACGCTAATGAACATCATACAATGTGGGGAAGCACCGGGATTAATACCTGGGGTGAAGCTCTTCTGGGGTGCTTAGCATCTACAAATCTAGAGATATTAAACAGAGGAGAAGAGACCACTCTTTTCAATAGAATTCCAAAGGAGGTTATTGATATAAAGGTGGTCTCGAGAGAAATTGAGGACCAAATAAGGAATTGGAGGGTGACTCAGGACATAGCAATGTCCGACCACCGCATGATACGTTTTGAGATCAAAGCGGAACGGGAAGAAGTCGCTCTTAGGCGGAACCCAATGGCCACAAGATGGGACCCCTATACAGAGTGTCTTTCAGACCTCACAGGTGTCTCTCACAGGACCTAACGTCCCCCGAGCTTTTGGACGAGGAAGTCAAAAGAGGAACAAAGAGAGATATAGAATCTCTCGAAAAAGCTTGTCCTCTAAGAGCGCAACCACCACGAGAAGTAGAGTGGTGGAGCTCAAAGCTCCACCACCTGAAGACGGCTGCCAAGCGAGAACATCGTAAGGCGGTCGGCTCGGAACGGGATGATGATTGGGATGACTTTCGAGAATCGAGAAGGAACTTCAAACAAGACTTACGGCGAAGTAAACGGGACAGTTGGCGAACATACTGCAGGAAAATTGACCCCTCCCAGATTTCGCCAGATTGGCCAAGATACTAAGCATTGAGACGAAGGGCACAATTGGATCTCTCAAATGGCAGGACGGACCTTGGACGATATCCAAACAAAAAGCTCTGGAGCACCTGCTGGAGGTTCACTCTCCTGGACAGGCAGGGGACAACCAAATCGGCGGGGGACAACCAAAATCGAAGAGAAACGCCCATCCACAGTGTGGACGGACCTCTCGCTGACGAGGTAGTCACAGAGGAGGCTATTCGGAGTTCAATCATTCAAGGTGGCAGGCCTGGAGGGCATATTTCCAGCATTGCTACAGAAAGCGCTGAAAGGCATATTTCCCTGAATAACGGATGTCTTCAGGGCCAGCTTGGCATTGAGATATGTACCAAGGACCTGGAGGACAGCTAGAGTAGTTTTTATCCCAAAATCAGGAACTACACTCAAGCAAAGGCATTCAGACCCATTAGCATCACATTTTTTCTACTGGTGGAAGAAGTACTGAGTAGGCAACCCTTTGAAGATAGTCAACACGCATACCGCAGTGGAAGGTCCACAGAAACTGCCCTTCATGCGGTAGTACACAGAGTATAAAAGGCACTCCATTTCAATGAATGGGCTCTCGGAGTCTTCTTCGACGTGGAGGGTGCCTTCGATAAGGCAAGAACAGACATCATCTGCAATGTACTGCAGATTAGGACAACTTCTCCCACGCTGATCAGCTGGGTAGCAATGGCCATCGAGCGGAGGAAAGTGACGGTGTCTTTAGGAGACCATAACAAATACCATAGGGAATTCCACTGAGTCCAGTATCCTTTGGCAACTGCACCGTACTTGGATACTTCCTGTCTTTCAGGTATTACCTTACTCCATCGATCAGCCAGCTTTGTACTAACTTCAAATTGTTATAATCCTTCTGACACTGTATCATTGCTTCTATGGTCTATGAGTCAGATTCTAGGGACTCGACTCTCACGGTGGACGCTTGCAGTAATTTCTTGCAATGGTCGTCGATGGAAATGTTTGGTTCTCTGTCATATGTATATGATTTCTTAGGAAGATTCCTCTATTACAAATGTACAAAATTCTATCTCTACTATTCAGGATGGAGTCGTTCTCCTCCATAATATTCAGGTCAAATTCGTCCATTATTTCCAACATAGAATATTCTCCAAAGCCATATTCTGACCTATCGACTTCACAGATTTTTGTACGGGATCTAGGCGAACGATTAATTTTGAAGCCCCTGTATCTATGGTGAAGCTGTATATTTGATCTACAAAGTAGCCTTGTGCTAGTAGATTTTGTCAGTTTCTCCTCAATTACGAAATCAGTATTTTGGGGGAAGGTTTTTTTCTCAGGTGTCCAAGATCTCTTTTCTGGTATGAACGACTTCCTGAAGTCTCTGATGCATTTACCTAGTTGTTCTTTTCTGAAGCTCGAAGAATTCAATCATGCTTCGTTGCTTGTCGACAATGAATTTTCTTTCCTTAGACTCATTCTGGATCTTGATCTCTCCCAGCAGCTCCTCTGTAGGTGTCCCGTTTTCCCGCAGTTATAGCAGTAACTATTTCTATTTTCTGAAGAACGCACTTGATTTCTCGATTCTGATATGTAGTCCAATATTCTGTTCAATAGATTTGGGTCTTGTATTTCTTGATGCGTTTTTTGCTGTCTCGAACTCCAATGGTGCTTTTTATGCTGCGCTTATGGATTGAAAATGTCCTAGTTGGAGAGATTGCTACATTTCAGTATCTTTCAAATTGTCGATGGAAGTCTACACTCTGATTTGTTCTATAAATTCTTTCGGTGCTTGTGGGTATGCCAAATTATTGAGGCGCTCTATTTCAGCTTCGTACGTCTGCAAGGTTCTCTTCAATTGGCTCTGGAACACTTGTTTAAGATATTGCTGTCAATATCTGATTTCCAATGCCACAACTATTAACTATTGCCTCTGCTTAATCTCATGGATGATCTATAGGATGTCCAACGCTTGACCTTGTAGACACAGGACTAGTGACGTAGCCATTTTCTCCTGGGACAAACCGTTTGCATCTGCTGCTGCTTCAAATCGACATCAATACATAGCACACGAAGCTTGCCCATCAAATAATGGAGGTTTCAAAAGCTTCATTTGTGTAGGCCTGAGGGTTTCAGTGGAAATTGCCTTCCACTGGAGGGGAAGATTTTTCCAGAGGGTGGTCGATTGTGTGGAAGGTGTATTGTTTCCAGCCACTCCTTGATCTTATACACTCCTTCATTTATCTTGTCCACCTTTCATACCACCCAATCATCTATCTTGGACAGTTCATTTGAGACATCTGATTCTTTTGCTGACTTCCTGGACTCTGCATCTGACTTTTTGGATTTCACCTCTGATATCCTTCCACTTCCTGTACTATTTCAGTAATGTCATTCTGGAAGCACTGTTGACTTTGACTGATTTGTTGTAAAAGTTTACCGTGTTGCTCTTTCTGTTCTTCTTTTTCTTATTTTCTTTCCATTTCGAATTTTTGGAGAAGCTCTTCTTGTTCCTGTTTTGTATTGGCTTCTAGCCTCTGTTGTTCCTGTTTGTGTTTTCGTTTGACTCTTGTTTCTACAAAAACTAATGTATTTGTACTGTGTCGCCATTTCGTGGTAATTATTGGCTCGAGTATTCACTATCAAATAATGGAGAACTGCTCAACGTTTCTTTCTTTAGTACCAAAATGTTATGATTTTGGTTTCTACTAAGTGATACGCTACTGAACAACTGCTCATATTAGTTCAATTTAACTTGACAACACTGTTGATATACTTGTCACTTCAAATTATTATTAATCATTAAGTGTCAATTATTGAACTACCACTCAACTGATCCAAATCTAACCATTGCATGTCTTATATAGGAGAAACAATCAAAAAAATCATAGAAATCAATGAGAGTATTTGACGTTTCATCTAGAACAAAGATAAGTGCTTCTAGATGTTTCCATCAAATTAATCGAAGGTTTCTAGAACAATTTGCTATGCTCTCGTCACATACCAGGTGCGCAACAATATACATCGTTATTTCAATCATGGTGTATAGTTTCCTTCAGAGTCCACTCACCCCTAGAATCAACCCTACAAATAAATAATATTTCTTAGTGCAGATAGCACCGATCGTAGCCCTATTTGCCAGATCACAACAAATAAGAAACAAACTTGTATAAATAAGTCATTTCAGACAGAGCTGCTGAGTCATTTGATGTGATCTGAAGGATCTAAAGAAATGGGATCCATAGACCAGTAAGAAGATCACTGACTCTACCCAAAAGAAGGCGGAAATGAGCAGATAAACTGTAAGCAGCAAAAAAATCCGTAAAGCTTTGAAGATATAAGAAAAAGCCAACACTGTCAACTGCCGCAGTATGCTACATGGTTTACCCTGGAAATATACTTCGAGCACAGAAATCCAAAGGCAAACTTGAATTTTATTGAACATTCCGATTCCAAACAGTTCGCACATATGGGTAGATAAACAGAGTACACGCTGTAGAACACCATACCTGGAACAATGGATCATCACATACGATTATATGAGCTATGCCGGTTACATTTAATGAGCTCAGTGATGAATTAAACCCTTCCGAGCATCCGATGCAGCAACGTTTGCTACAATTACCACAATGGGTACCTTGTACACTCGCAGTTTCCCTAAAAGTTGCGGAGATAAGTGGTGCCGCCTTTGGTACGTGGTGCAAGGCGAATCAGATAATAATAACGAGTTACCGTCCATTCACAAACCCATGCTTATAATTGTTGATTATTTTAATGACGTCTCGGCCGCTCAGAATCACACACAATGCCCACACAAAGGTATACAATTGTGTCGTCCATTTGCATTTATATTCTATTCAAGTGCACAGACCAGATAAACATCACCAAAGACAGAGAGCGTTTTACGAATTAACAATCTTACCAGCTGTATGCTGGTCCTTAGGAATCTGAGGCGTACCAACAAACACATGGTAATTTTTTTTCTTTCGTCAGTATACGGGGGGATATTTATTTAAGTATTTCATCTTTGTATTTATAGATAATATAAAACAATATTTCTTCGCATTTATAGTTTAGGTGAACCATATAATCCAGTAACCTTATTAAAAAAGGTGAGGCTAAGTTGTAGTAGGTTTCGTTTTTTATCTGTTATGGGATGTGACTGAGATGTAAAATCCAAGTTTTCGACCCAAAACTGCAGAAGTTTTGCACTTTTTTTGTATTCTTCCCCATTTCCCATGAAGGCGCATGTTTTACACAGAGATTATTCCATACGTTTTTAAACAAGAGTAAATTAGCTACGAGGGTTGCTTTTTATATTTCGAGATTGGACAACCCGTATTGCAATTTGGCAACTGACAGCTCTATCGTAAACTTTGAAATTTTTTAGGTTAGGCGTACTCGTGACGTTTCGACATACGAGCACTATTTGTGTTGTTTACAGTAACTTGACAGATTCATCTCGGCCAAAAAATGGAATTAAATCGTGAACATTTTAGTGCGATTATTTTTCACAATTTTCGACGTGGATTAACTCAACACAGTACATCGATGAACTTAATTCAATTATTGGCGATGAAGCTCCATCAAGACCCAGTGTTCATCGATGGTATGGTGAATTCAATCGAGGTCGTAGTTTGCTCCAAGACGAATTTCGTGAAGGTCGACCAAAATCAGTTGTTTTTGAAACCATTGATGCTGTGCTCGAACTGATATTGAAAGATCGTCAGGTGACCTAGTGAGATTGAGACAACCTTAGGCATTAGTGGGACCAGCATACATTCAATATTGCATGAACATTTGACTTTCAGAAAAATGTGTTCGCGTTGGATCCCACATAATTTGTCAATCGTTTAAAAAAGGCTCGTGTCGATTGGTCAGAAGAAATGCTCAAAAAATACTATCGCGGTGCTTCGAAACATGTCTATGACATCGTGACAGGTGACGAATTGTGGATTTACGCGGAATGGGGAATATTCTGAAAAACAGTAATGCGATTTTCGATGATCAATATTTGTTTTTGTTCTCTAATCCCAAAACATCAAAGGAAACCCTGTATAATATGATATAAGAATGGGCTCGGTAGCTCTTATAGTCGCCGAGATACAGCGTTTCAAACTTTGTCACATTTTCCAAATTAGAAAATTTTATGCTGATATTCATGTTTATATCTTCAATAACCTGTCTTATATGAGTCAGTGCAGGAAACATTTATTCAACTCAATATTTTGAAGGGGGGCATACATAGATATGAGAATGACGATACATAATAAGAGAAAGGAACCTTATGAGGATTTCTGTGAATTCAAAATTTTAGAAGTGAGCAAGGATGACCTTGAGATATGTTCCTTTTGATGCGTTCCCTCTTCCCCCGTTTAAAACACGGGCTTCTCCATCCGCCCCCCCTCTAACACCGTTTCCGTTCCTTTCAAAACTTTCTCCTGGACTACCCGCTCAGTGGCTCAGTTGATAGCAAAGGCTCAAATGGTAACATGCGGTTTATTTACTCCTCAATATAGTGTACTTGATAAAAAATCATTGGTGCCTTTGAGATGTATCATTCTCACTATGTCGAGGCCGGGATCGTCGTCTATGATTTCGTCTCGTGCTTCTTAGGCCAGGGGAAACTCAAGTTGCTTCAAACACTACAGAAACATGTAAAACTCAAAGAGAAAATTACAGTTTTCTAATCCAGTTGCGACACCTGCCCAATTATCTGAAGCCGGTGAGAAAATCCTCATTCAGCTGTACGGTGGAGAAAGGTACAGTCAAACCCTCAACGTCCTGAGCCACCAGCTCTTCACAAAGACGGTAGCCTAGATCAATTTTAACCTAGCCAGACTTCCTTCCACGCAAGATGCTGCGAAGTTACATTCATTTCGGACATACCATCAGTTGCAGCAGTTGCTTGGTTACTAAAATAATCAGCTCGTATGGGGATGAGTAGCTACAGCCCGAAACTTTACCCCAAAGATGATGACAGGGGAAGTAGCCCCCTTCAACCTGCAGAATATAATTTTCTGCGGTTGCAAGAAGGGATACAGAAATGCTTGCAGCTTCAGAAAAGTGGATTTGAATTGTTCACTTGTTTGCGGAACCTGCATGAAGTCGATGTGAACATCCACAATTTGGACGACAACAACGAGATGTACAGGCTGCTGGACTATTCTGTTAACCAACTCGCTGAAGATACTATGGTCGAGGAACAATATCAGATAGGTATACTCACACTGGTATGGTTGTTGAAAGTTTCCATTCTTTCTTTCTATTAATACTTACCCAAATCTTATAGAACCATTTTTTTCTATCAATCAATACTCATCAGCATGTGTTTAACGTTTATATTAGGGCTTTTTGACAAGGTTGTACCTTGGGATATTCAACAATTCATTCCATTTCAGTAGATCCAGGACGATGAATATGGTACTGAAGGAGGCGGATTTGCTTGGCCCTGGTCCTTCGAAGGGGAAGAAACACTTTTAATAGAATTTGCTGTATACACTAGATGTGAATGTTTGTTGAATAAATTTCATATTTCAATTTAAGTCGTTCCGTTGTGAACAGTGACCTCCCTCTGTTCCACCAAACCTTACCCCTCCTTCCACGTACTTCCTTCAAAATGTTAAATTGAATAAATGTCCTCTACACTGACTCATATCAGACAGGTTATGGAGATATAGAGACGATTTCATAGGATGAAACATAAAAATTAATTTAAAATTTTCGTATTTGGAAAATTTGCCAAACTTTAAAAAGCTATATCTCGGAAACCATGAGGACTACCATGTTATCAGCAGATTTGAGTCGAGAAAACAGTATTGAACTTGATGAAAAGTTTTTAATAATTTTCTTGTCAAAGTCAGTAATTATCTGACATTATACAACTACAGAATGCTCTGATAAATATGAATAAAAATAAGTATAATAGAATCGATCACTGAAAATTCAACACTTTCCCTCAGTGAAGATTCTCCATAAACTTGACGCAAAATCTATTCAGTAAATCTCTGCTCAGTGGTTTAGTCAGCATAATTTTCTTTTGTACTGACATAAGCTATATCCACTTCTTTCTCCAATATTCTTTCCCTAACATAATGATAATGTACCAATATGTTTACTGCGTTGATGAAGAGCAGGATTCACAGAAATATGTATGGCAGCTGGATTGTCACAGAATAAAACTGCGCGACTATCACTTTTCAACTCCTTTAAAATATAGGTCATCCAAACTGCTTGTCTGCAGGCGGCAGACAAAGCCATATACTCTGCCTCTGTTGTTGACACTGCAACACACTATTGTTTCTTGGTTGACCAAGACACAAGAGCCTCACCGTAGAACCCGGCATATCAACTATACGATCTTCTATTGTCAGGACAGTTTTCATATGACGCATCGCTGAACATCGATATATTTGGTGAAGATGCATATTTGCATATCAGCTTTCTTGTCATTGTTCCTTTAAGATAACGAAGTAGATGTTGAACCATATTATGATGGACTGAAGAGATGTCCACACAAAATTGCGAGAGAACATTAACAGAGTAAGTTATATCTGGTCTAGTTTTCGACTGGTATGATGTCTTGTCAACTCTTCTATCCTCCTGTTGAGCTCTACATGGTTTAGCACTAACATCCATCGGGGTAGACATGGCATTACAGTTCAATATATCGTATTTTTCGAGAATTTTGTAGATATAATGTTCTTGAGATATTGCAATGTGATTATCAAACCATTCGATATGATATGACAAAAGATACTTCGGTAATCCAAGTACAGTAACATCAAAATTGTTTCGCAAAATGGTCTCGATAGCATCTATCTTTTCCTTGGTCTTAGCAAGTACTAGCAAATCGTCTACATATATGGCCACCATTTGTTCACGATCTTCATAAGATAAACAAACATGGATCTGCATTAGATTGTTTCAATAGAATTTCTCTGAAGACTCTCACTAACCTAGTGTTCCATTGTCGAGGCGATTGTTTCAATCCATATATACTCCTTTTTAGGCGACAAACTTTTCCTGATTCTGAGCTCAAGCCTTCTGGAATGTTCATATATATGTTGAAATCCAATTCACCGTTCAAGAATGCTGTTTTAATATCCAGTTGTCTTGCTAGTATTCTATTGTGAACAGCATGTGCAAGGAGTATTCGAATTGTTTCGTACCTAACAACTGGGACAAAAGTTTCATCGAAGTCGATTCCAGGTTTCTGACTAAAACCCTGTGCTACCAGTCTTGCCTTATACTTTGGAATTTTTGCCACTTCTGACCATTTTTTCTTGAAGATCCATCGACAGCCTACTGCTCTATTACTTGGTGGAAGAGTAACTATATCCCACACATCATTTTTCTGCATTGACTCGAGTTCTTCATCAATTGCACGAATCCACATTTCAGATTCGGCACATAGAATCGCATCTAGGTAAGAAGTTGGCTCGTCAATGGCGCTAATTTGCATGATTCTTCACTACTTTCTCTGTTACTTCTTCTTATGGTTTTGGAAGTCGATGGTGCATTTCTAACATTTCTACTTCATTTGTCTCTTAAATATTCTCCTTGTCTATCACTAAGTCCTTGTTTTCCTCTTCAGCTTTAAAATTTTCTTTTCTTTTCTGTGGCGGAATGAAGATGAAATCTTCTTCAGGAGTGAACTTGAAATGTCTAGACAAAACTACCTTGTTACCAGTCCAGAATCAGTACCAACCTAATTTGTCACTGTAACCTACAACCGCAGATTCCACACCCCGCGGAAGAAATTTACTACCAGGTTTTTGAGCTTCTGCAGGAATGTGAACATACGCTTTCTGTCCAAAATAGCGCAAGTGACTTATTGATGGTTTTGTTCCATGAAACATTTCGAATGGAGTCTTTTTATCGAAGGAATGAGGTATTCGATTCTTCGTATATACAGCATGTGCAACCGCTTCTGCCTATAATGACTGTGGTAAATCCGAATCAACAAGGATAGTTCTGGACATCGTCGTAATCGTTCTATTCATTCTTTCTGCTAGACCGTTTGTTTCATGTATTCTGGGGACGGAGTACTCGGTTTTGATTCCAACAGATCTGAAAAAATCTTGCAAAGATTTGGAACAGTATTCACCCCCATTATCAGATTTGAATGATTTTATCTTTTTTCCTGTATAACGCTCGATTCGTGTGATATATTCAATAACAGCTGCTTCCACTTCGTCCTTATGTTTGATGAATTTCACTTCAGTAAATCTGGAAAATTCATCAATAAAAGTTACATAATATAACTTTCCTCCTACTGATTTTGTAGAAAAGGGGCCAGCAACATCTGAATGAATTTTCTCCAAAATATCTGAACATGAATTGGCAGGCTCTTTCGAAATTTTCCTTGTCATTTTTGATGTTTCACATGCCTCACATTCAGTGAGCGGTCGATCTTTTGGCAATATGTCAGGATCTGCTACAGCCCGTCCCAGTTCTTTGAAGGAGGATATCGGAAGATGTCCCAATCGCCTGTGCCATGTGACAATACTGAGGTTTGATGACTCTTCACGAACTTCTTGGAATACATTTTCTTTGAATTTCGAAACTACCCAGCCAATAATCTTTCCATCCTTCCAAAAAGTTATGTCTTTTTCTCCTTTCATAGTTATTCCCTTGGCTTTCATCGTTTCCCAGGACATCAACGAACATTTTAATTCTGGAGCAAATAGGACATCGTGTAATGTTACGTTGAGTTTCGAACCACCAGGTAATAAAGCATTGAGTTTTACATTGCCTACATGGGTAACATCTACTCATTTGTCATTTCCTAATCGAATAGATCCAGCATATGGTTTGAGATTACAAAAAGCTTGCTTGTTCCCTGACATATGCGATGTCGCTCCTGTATCGAATATCCATCTCGATACATTGATGGGGTATGTTGAAGCTGGATATGCTACATCATCATCATCTGAGTCAATAACCACATTATTCGCCATCTCCTTGTTTTTATTTCGACAATTTTTTTATGGTATGCCCTCTGTACCATTTCTTATGCTGTTTGCAATAAATACATTCCTTTTGAGGATGTTTACGATCATATCTATCTCTCATTATATAGGCCTGATTATCTTGGGACGAAGACGCCGCAGTAAATAGTTCCAACAACCTTGTACATATATCATCATATGTTACATTTTGTTTCGTTTTCAAATTGTCAATTACATTATCCAATTCTTCTGGTAGAGTGGTTAAGAAAAAAGAACCTTTAGCTTTCATCGAAATTGCTAATGGACGGAGGGCGGCTTCTAGTTAGTCATTTTCTTCTTTGAGAGTTTTAGAAGTTCTTTCGACCAACCTAGACCACAATTCATTGTATTTAGCAATGTGATCTGGTATAGAGAACTTGGACTTGCATCTGATACCAACAATAGATTTGACTAAAGCGTGCAATGAATATTCGTTTTTTCGATCGAATAAATCATTCAATACTCTCCACATGTCCCAAGAGTCTGAATAACATGTGATGTGTGGAGTAATATTGGTATCGACATTGAAAAGAATGAAAGCCCTTGATAGAGAATGTCTGTACCGCCAGTCCTCGCAGTTAGATTCATAGATCCGCACTATTTCCGCAGTACTATCTTTTTCGGGTGGAAACTCTGCTGGATTCTTTTCCTCGCCAGTTACGATTTTATACAAATTATATAATTCCATATATGCAAAAACCATTGTTCTCCAAGAATGGAAATTGGCCAGTCCATGTAATTTTTCGAATTTGGGAAACTTGTCCATGATACTTCGTACTTTTCAGAATGTATGAGTATTTCTGAGGTTGACTTTATTATCAGCACTTCGCAAGTCTTCAATTTACAATGAGCATGGGCCCATAACCTGTTATCAGCAGATTTAACTCGAGAAAACAGTATTGAACCTGATGAAATGTTTTTAATAATTTTCTTGTAATTATCTGACATAATACAACTACAGAATGCTCTGATAAATATGAATAAAAATAAGTATAATAGAATCGATCACTGAATATTCAACATACCATGCCCATTATGATATAATGTCGTAGAGAATTTAGTCTTGTGAAAAAATGTAGGAAACGGTTTTTGTAGAAAACATGCTCCTCCATGGTCAGAATGCGGAAAAAGCGAAAAAAGTTCGAAAGTTTTGCAGATTTTGGGATATTCAAAAGTGATCCAGGAGGATGCTGAGGTCGAAAACTTGAATGCTGAAAACAAATTAATTCATATTTTAGAGAACATGTAAATGAAGAGTAATAAATAAATCAATAAGAACAATAACACTTTTCCAATTCGTATTGGTTCTGGTTGCTATAAATATTATTTAGTTTGTACCTTCTCAACATTTTTTAGTGGAAAATCGGTAGGTTGCACCATGATAATCAACTGAAAACTATACAGGGTGTCCAAGAACTTTATTTTTTCCTCTCGGGAATGGATAGATGGGGCCTAGATATCACCTGTACTTCCAGGAAATCCTTCGTTACGGAATATCAACGAAATTTTGGTGATTTACTAAACAAATGAACTCTTTCGATAAGTTTTCACCCATGAGCCAGTTGTTGTGCTACAAAGTAAGGAATGAACTGCCCCTGATGGTCCACACCACAAAACGTTGAAATGACAAATGTTTTTCAACAAAATAAGGTTTCCTGGAAAATTTTCTCGATACAGGTACTCGTGTGTAAGTAAATTTGATCAGAGCAACGACGCTCTGTCGTAGAAAATAGCTATTTATGATACAAGTTCGTAAAGTAGGAAGGACTTTTTTGTATGAGCGTGAAGTTTGTTGAATGAGGCGCAGATGAGTTAAAAAACCACACGAGTACAAAGAAGCCCTATACGAAAGTGTTTCATACAAAGTTTTTTCTTCGATAGTTATATTGCCAAATTGTAGCAATTATTTTATTAATTTGAATGTTTAATGATATGAATTGTCGTCGTATTATCGAATAAAGACTTCCGAGTTATATTTGACGAAAAATACTGCATTTTTCAAAAACGCATGAATGTATGAACAGTGTGTAAAAAATTACTTTTTCTACGCCCATGCCTGTAAATGTCAAAAATCGCACTGTCAACATTCCTTGTAAATGACATATAACAATAACATGCACGTAATGAGATCTCATAACATATACGTGAGTTATGAGAAGAAAACCTAAACTTCTTGGTTTAATTAAATTACAATCAAATTTTTATTTACGTAAGACTTTATTTGGTCTGTTTACACAAATTTAGTCAATTAAAAAACATAAAAACTTTTAGCATTAGCAAGATATATTTAGTATTGAAAGAGTGATGCCCCCTAAATGTAGACAGCACGTTATGCAATTTCTTTAAAAATAGGACACCTTTTCTTAAGGAGCATCCTGGTGAACATTCAACTTTACAATTATAAGTCATATAATGGTTTTCATCAGTTGTCTCATGCGTTATGTTGAATTAACTTAACCAATACGTACTTCAAAAATCGGTCATACTCATGACTATATGATATACCAAAATTAAACCATTTCACGTCGAAAGTTCGCTTTAACACATTTCAATTATGTTGCATTTTTGATCAAATTAAACGATCAATACTGCATAATCACGAATGTATCATCTGAATGATGATAACTTTGAAGATTGCATATAAACATATTTTTTATGTACTTTTTCAAATATTGTCTCTTCAATAATTTGCTGACACCAAGACAGATATGAAAATATCTAACTTTTTTAAATATAATCGGATATACATCTTCGTCAATATAATCAATAGTAAGACCAAATAACTACGTGTTATTGCATATTTTGCCAGACGTAATTTATGTGCCCCAAAAAAAATATGTAGTTATTGATTGAAATAATCAATAAAAATTATTATATCATAAGTACATATCTTGAGTGACGATAATTTTGAAAACCGAAAATAGACGTATTATTTATATGTGTTTCCAAGAATCGTCTCTACATAGTTTTGCTGCCATCAGGCAAAATATGAATATTTTACATATTTCCTAATATAGTAATGAAAATATTATATTGTATTCCATCCATTCAACGACCGAATTACTATGTATTTTTGCATACTTCACCTGACGTAAGTTGAATGACTAAAGAATTATATTCATTTATTGATCAAAATAATCGATATAAACTATTCCATCGTGGATACATCTCCTGGGTGATGATAATTTTGAAAATCGAATGTAAACATATTATTTATATATGTTACCATACTTTGTCTCTCGAAAGTTATCCTGGTGTCAGACAAAATATGTGTACTTTTCGTTTTCCATGATATGGTAATAAAAATGTTTCATTCAGATCAATACATTTTCTGACCAAATAACCATGTATTTTTGCATACTTTTTCTAACATAACTTGAATACCTGAATAAACATGTTCACTTATTGATGTAATTAATCAATAAAAAGTATTATATCATTTATATATCTCTTGAGCGATGGTAATTTTGAAAATCGAATATAAATATATTATTTATATAAGTTTCCAAACAGTGTCTCTCCAAAGTTTTTCTGGCAACAGGAGAAATATGAAAATTTCACAAATTTCCTAATATAGTAATGAAAATATTATATTAGATTAGATACATTTAACGACCAAATTTGCATACTTTACCTGACGTAAATTGAATATCTAAAAAAATTTATTCATTTATTGATCAAAATAATCGATATAAACAATTATATCATAAATATATCTCTTGTGATGGTAATTTTGAAAATCAGATATAAACATATTATTGATATGTTTCCAAACATTGTCTAACACTGTCTCTCCACATTTTTCCTGACATCAGGCAAAATATGAATATTTTACATATTTCGTAATATGGTAATGAAAATATCATATTTGAATCGATCCATTTTATGAACAAATAACTATGTAACTTTGGGTACTTTTTTGCATACTGAGTTGAATATCTAAAGAAATATGTTCATTTATTGATCAAAATAATCAATATAAACTATTATATCCTTTATATATCTCCTGGGTGATGATCATTTTGAAAATCAAATGTAAACGTATCATTTATATATGTTTACAAAAATTGTACCTTCAAAGTTTTCGTGGTATCAGACCAAATGTGCATATTTTTCATTCCTGATAATATAGTTATGAAAATGATTCATTCAAATCGATACATTTTACGATCAAATAATTATGTATTTTTGCATACTTTGCCTGACGTAAGTTGAATACCTTAAAAAATATGTTCACAAATTGATCAATATGAATTGTTCTACCCAACGATAGGTGTCGCTGCTATTGAAGTTACGAAGCATCATCTCAAACTCAGTAACAGTATATGAATACTATCAAAAGCTTTTGTAAATTGTCCATTAGTTATTGGATCTCTTGGGTACGAAAGGCCTAATAGGCTGCTTAGCTTGTACCTACAATATACCATGATAACCATTTTCAGTCTTTGGACATTATGCATAATACGTCATTTTGATAATGAAAATATGATCAATAAGTATGACGTCGCTGAAACTTAGGACATATCGCCTCAGAAAAGACCGTAGTCTTGGGGACATGACTTTTTAATCACTGACTTGATATACATCATGATATGTTCTTTGGACATTGTGCATAATACGTCATTTTGATGATGAAAATGAGATCAATGAAATATGACGTTGATACAACGCTGAAACTTGGGACTTATCGCCTCAGAAAAGACCGTCGTATTGGAAACATAAGTTTTGAATTAGTTACTTGACATATGTTATAATATGCTATTTGGACAATGCGCATGATACGTCATTTTGATAATGAAAATATGATCATTGAAGTATGACGTTGATACAACGCTGAAAATTGGGACTTATCGCCTCAGAAAATACGTTTTATGGATACATATTGATGATGTTGACCATCATTCATAAGACGTTAAGTTTATGTTCCACATTATGTAACAATTTAAAAAATGTTCACCGGGATGCTATGAAAATAAATTTCATGTCATTTATATTGTCAATTTCTTGAACAAGATATAATTGTATCCGAACATTTTCTCAACTTTATTTACGAATATGTCTGATAGTAGTGAAAGTGATGAAATTATGAGCACTACACCGAAGATTTTAGAAAAAGCTCAAGTTGCCACACATAATTTGTTACCTCTAAAATCCAAAGAATCGGTCATCACCATTAAATAATAAGGCACAATCGTTTTACAATAATTGTTCAATTGTTATCAACAACTATTATAATAAAGTTTAAATGATTGCGATGATTTTTATTTGATGGAAGAAAATGAATGGGCGCAGAAAAAGTATAGTACGTTACACGAGTTGTAAGCCCATTACGCACTCATGATTTTTTTTTCATTTCGTGCGTCATGGGTTACTTACAACTCATGTTACGTAATATACTATTATGCACAGTTGATGATTTTACGCACAGGTGATTTTTTTACGCACTTATGCGAAAAATTACTACTTTACGCACTGTCAGCAGTGCGTAAAAGCTTAGTTTACGCACTGTCGTAGAAAAAGTATATTTTGATTTGATTTACAATAATTTCAGTTGACTTCCTTCTCATTTTCCTACTATACCGGGCGGCTACGGAAGAATTGCCTACGGAATATCTCAGTTATTGTATGAAGAAGGTTTGTGAAATTTGGAGCGTCGATATAATGACATAAGAGCTAGAATTTGAGCATATTGACATGTCGAAGTTAACTTCCGGTCTGACCGGAAGTAACATCAACTTTCTTATTTTAAATGGAAACCCTATTTTTTTTCTTTTCGCTTTATTCAGCATTCAATTCCCTTTCTAATGACATATCACAAGTTGGTATCTAACCAGAAACTAGATCAGAAAAAAATTATTATTGAAATTCACCGAGTAGGCCGTGGAAGCAAAATGAAACCATACGTCACTTGATAACAGTTGCTACTACTGTGATATTTTATTTTCATTCGTCGGCGTTATAAAAAGCCGCAAAAAAAATATTGGAAAAATTGGGAAAAAAAAATACTCTGTAGGTCCATAACTTAAATAGGAACATACAACTTTTTCTTGCCTGTACTATTCAGCATAATCATTCCTTTCTAATGATATAATAGAAAGTAATTTTTTGAAATGAAATACCAAAAAATCCAATTATTATTCTTCAAGTAACGAAAAAACAGATTTATCGAAAAAAAAAATTCAAATTGATAGGATTAAAGATAAAATTAATTCAAAACAAATGTTCGAAATGCATTCCCTCAGCGTCAATACATTTATTGACTCTGGTGATATTTTCATGTAAAACGTTTCTCAACATTTGGGGCGTGATATCTTGGAAAGCTCTACGAATTTTTACTTCTAGCTCATGTAGAGTTGTAGGCTGTGTGGAATACACCCTATTTTTAAGATGCCCCCATAGAAAAAAGTCGCACGGAGTAAGATCAGGTGACCTTGGTGGCCACCTGACTGGACCATGGGTTGTTATAAGTCTCTCTTGAAAGCGATTTTGGAGATAATTTCTCGCTATTCTTGAATTATGCGGAGGGGCGCCATCTTGCTGGAAGTACATTCTCTCAGTTATTTCCGCTGGTAGGTTGTTAATGAATTCGGAAATTTCATTCGTTAAAAAATTAAAGTATCTCTCTCCGGTTAGTTGGCCTTGAAAAAGAATGGGGCCAACAATATGAGTTCCAACTATTCCTGCCCAAACATTCACACCAAATCTCTCCTGGAAGCCGCCTTGTCGAAACCGGTGCTCGTTTGCTATCGCCCAGTACCTGGAACAAAAGACCGTTCACACTTTTAGCACTTTATACACTTCGACTATCGACAATAATCCAAATAAAGTACAGTACCTACCTTGTATAATTCCTGTTAAATAATCCATTGTTGGTAAATCTTGACTCGTCCGTAAACAAGATATAATAGTTAAATAGGTGATTCTCAGCATTTTGTCGAAGAAACCAATTGCAATATTCCAGGCGCATTTCACCGTCATTTTCATACAAATGTTGATGCAACTGATACTTGAAGGATTTCAATCGATGTTTTTTCAAAATTTTCCTAGCAGAGTCCTTACTTATAGCTAATTAGGCGCCAATCTGCCTTGAGGAAATTGTACTATCATATTGTACTAAAGCTAATACATTAATTTCAGTTTCCTCATTAATAACAAAAAATGCTTCTTGGTCTTCGTGAACATCAGGCTCAGTTCTTAATTTTTCTTCAAGCCACTGGAAATACCTTCTTGACGGTTGCTGCCTCCCTGGATATCGCTCTAAATACAATCGTTCTAAATACAATCGTTCAGCGGCATAAGAATTTTTTAAACATTCACCATAAATGAGAAGCATGTCAATTTGTTCGGTTCGTGAATAACGGGGCATTTTTTGAATATTCCACTAACTGATTTCGATTTCCAAACCCTTTTAAAATGGCAGAATCAAAAACACTACTTCGAACGTCAAAATACTCGTAATATGGATAGCAGCGTTCGTGACAGCTCTCATTTCTTTTTTGTTTCATTCAAAAATACATCTTAATCAGCCTACTTGTTAATATTTTGGTTCGAATGATTATTGCAATGGAATGATTGTTCTGAATAGCACAAACATCGTCCATAGGTAGATATTAGAATATCTATGGACGATGGCACAGACCAAGTACGTTTATGTTCCTATTTAACCTAGAACCTACAGGATATAATTTATCATACCACATTATTTTTAATTTTATTTTTGCGTATGGCGATAATCTGTTTTGTTATTTGAAGAGTAATAATTGGATTTTTCGGTATCTCAGTTCAAAAAATTATTTTCTATTATATCATTAGAAAGGAATGGTTATGCTGAATAGTACAGGCAAGAAAAAGTTGAATGTTCCTATTTAAGTTATGGACCTACAGAGTATTGTTTTTTTCCCAATTTTTCCAATATTTTTTTTGGCTGCTTTTTATAACGCCGACGAATGAAAATAAAATATCACAGTAGTAGCAACTATTATCAAGTGAAGTATGGTTTCCATAGCCAACTTTTCAATTTTTGGCTTTCTTTTTGCTTCCACGGCCTACTCGGTGAATTTCAATAATAATTTTTTTCTGATCTAGTTTCTGGTTAGATACCAACTTGTGATATGTCGTTAGAAAGGGAATTGAATGCTGAATAAAGCGAAAAGAAAAAAAAAATAGGGTTTCCATTTAAAATAAGAAAGTTGATGTTACTTCCGGTCAGACCGGAAGTTAACTCCGACATGTCAATATGCTCAAATTCTAGCTCTTATGTCATTTTATCGACGCTCCAAATTTCACAAACCTACTTCATACAATAACTGAGATATTCCGTAGGCAATACTTCCGTAGCCACCCGGTATAATACTTGATTTATAGTTTTCCACATAGATTTTGCTGTTGCCCTCAAATAAATTTTGGTAATAGTTATATTTCACTTCCCTTACGGTTACGCTGAATAGAGTATCTGATGACCTAAGAGAAGAGGTTATTCACGTTACAGAAAACAAGAGACGACGTGGTGCAGGAGAAGGTTGGTTGCACTTCAGTTGGAAGAAAAATGTGTAAAAAATGCAATGGTAGACTGTGCATTGAATATTCCTTTATATTCCATAAAAAAACAATACCATATATTCGTTTGAATTAAAAAAAAAAACTACTATTATCAATAAATATTGAATGAATGATATTTGAACTCATATTCGCGTAGCGTTACCATGGTAACGTATATCTTTTGAGAATAGTGGATTTTGAAAAAA
The DNA here is from genome assembly GCA_944452925.2 of Chrysolina oricalcia. Lineage (NCBI taxonomy): Eukaryota > Metazoa > Arthropoda > Insecta > Coleoptera > Chrysomelidae > Chrysolina > Chrysolina oricalcia. Next base: position 16,064,082 of record OX101816.2, read on the forward strand.
GTATTTTGTTGCAATTCATATGCATTAAATTATTATCAATTTTTTTTTAAATAACTATTTCAGGCGTTTGTAGAACCTGGAAAATTGAAGATTAGTCCATTCTACCCAACGTACTTATTTTACATCAAAATGAGAAATTAAATCCAGAAAAGTTCATTGATGTCTCATTGTCAACATAAGAAAGCACATAAGAAGAATTATTATACTATACTCAGTAGGTTCCAAGATGAGAAAACAATATTTTTCTACCCAAATATAGATTCCTATTCATAGGAACGAGAGAAAATATGTCAGAAAACACTGAGGGTGTTGCTACTTAAACTAGGAAACTAGAACACATTGTTAATTTCCTTACTGGAAACTATGGACACACTTTCTGGGTGAATTTCAAGTCAGATATCTAATGCTGATGGTGGATGATGGATTCATGAACTCAACTGAACTAAGCATTAAATTACCAACTAAGAAATAAGAATGATGAATATACTCGGAAACCCATCATATATTTCATATATTGGCATGTGTCAACTAAACTAAGAATTAGCAACTAAGAAGTTCTTTCATCTCTTCAACTAAGAATTACATTTGAGTTTGTATACGCATGCGCTTAAGATATTTAAGGATACGACATTTGAAAAAATTCAAATTTATTTTGTTTTGTGTCTTGTGTGTATAGAGTTGTTCATGGCTGCACGATTATATATTTCAATGATATTTTTCACTCATAATAAATACAATGGTTCATTAATATGAAAATGATGATAATTCGAATTCCCTGTGGATAATCTTGAGAACCTCAGAGTGTTAGGTTTATAGAACACTTGTCTTCTGCAAGTTCTGCTTTCAACGTAAAAAATTTAAATTTTTTTGTTAAACCCCTTCCTAATTGCTAAGTGTTAATTTCCAATTGTTAATTCCAGTCGAGTTTAGGTAAAATCCACCATGAACTGATACAGACTTATTTTTCAAATAGACATTTTCAGTTATATTCGAAACCAGTAGGATTTTTCACTATGACATTCTACATTGTTCGATAATCTCCATGATTTGAAAATTATTTTTTGCTAATCCATTAGAGGCAATAAAAAAACCGAACTGGAATGTTTCATAGTCTAGACTGTCCTCGGCCTATAAACCAGTCCACCGGACAACGTCGTGACATCTATGCTCCAAGCGCCAAAGCTACTCGCACTCAATGGAATAGTTGGTATTTTTCTCGCCGCCACTATCGAAAGTTTCCAATAGAGTTCGTAACTTCAATCGGCGCAGGAATCCGTCCGTGTTGCACTGTTGCGATTGATTGCGACAGACGATGATCCGCTCTGGTTTTAGTGATGTGGTTCTTGTACATTCAATAAAATACATTGTTGAATTCTTTATTTGTAGTAATTGTTGATATGTTGAAATAAGATTATTGAAAAATGTTGAATTCAAATGGACTCTCAGACTCAATGACTAAATGAATTTAAAATATACATATTGTCATTAGGTATAACTTCGTTTTAATATACCTACAGCTGATTTAATAAGGTAATTTATGTGGCATACCTGCTGATACATCGGAGCCCGTGCAATATTGCCGGTCACTGACAGTTGTAATAATTACATTATTCATAAAAAGAGTAAAATAGCACCGTGGATCTCAAATGCTGTGGTTCAATCAATTGACAATAATATACTATTATATTCAGAAATACGCGAAAAGATCCTAATAATTTTCAACTGAAAATATTTTATATTAATTATAGATATAATTCAGCAAGTTTAATGAAACAAGCAAAGTTTGAGAATTATTAACGACAAAAAATAGTAATCACTGATACCAAAACACTCTGGAATATTGTACGAGAAATAAGTAAAACTAAAAAAGAAGTTAAGTTCAATTGGAAACCAGTCCGGGGAATTGATAAGGGACAAGAAATAGGGAGAAAAATTGCCGAAAAAAATATTTATACCGTATAGAAATACTTCCATCAATTCATTTGTCTTTTTTCCAATTGACAAAATAAAAAATTAGATGCATAGATGAAATCCAAGCTCAAACCATTGAGTGAGTCTATTCGCCATTATATTAAGGAACCTCTCACCTTCATTATAAATAATAGTAGGTATGGTCATATGAATTTGGCTAAAGCGTTTGAAAAAAATGTTGTAATACCTGTATTCAAAAAGGACTTTTTTTTTGTTTTTTGTTTTTTTAAATATTTTTCCTTCTATTTTTTTCTATTTTTTTATTTTTTTTTTGAAAATCCGCGGACACGCGCACAGCCTAAACGGGGGGTCGTATCAAAAAAAGTGTGAAATACAAATCTTTCTAAAATCATCCAAAGGTGTGCCAAGGGCTATTTAAAAAAATCATAAAAAATTATTTCACCCCCTCAAATCCAATTTTTTTTTTCTCGACTTCTCACCAAAATTGGACGTTCTTTTAGGATATCCAGTGGACATCCACTTGGGATGTTAATTGGACGTCCTCGAATTACGTCAATCGAAAGTACATCTGGGACGTCCTTAGGACTTGCAATATTGGTACGTCCTTAGGACGTGCAGTATTGGTACCGCGGACGTCCACTGGACATCCGTGGGAAGTACCAATGTTTCGACTTCTCACCAAAATTGGACGTTCTATAAGGATATTCAATCGACATCCACCTGGGATGTTCATTGGACGTCCCCGAATTATATCAATCGAAAGTACATTTGGGACGTCCTTAGGATGTGCAGAATTATCAGATGTGTTTGCTCATACATCATCTTTCAGAACTGAGATTATGATATTGTTGTGGATTACTGGAGATGCCAATTTGGATGGAACCATGCAGATGTACTTACTAGGTAAGTTCAGCACTCTCTCAGAGTCATTCAATTCGGTTTTGGAAACATCAGATACATCTGAATCAGTCGAGACTTCTCTATTTAAAGTTTCTGACAATCGTTTAGCGATTCTATTGCGCTGGCGTGTTGATATATTTCGTTTTTGTTTGTACATGTTTGAAGGGTACACACAACTCTACTTACGGAAACATCTTTTTCAAAACAGTGTTGAATAGGTTAGTAATAACTATTGAATAGAGGCATAAGATGTCCGGAGGACTGCTCACTGCTAAAATCCTATACAATAGGAAAGTTGGGTCGAAAATCCATCAGAAAACAACTACTTTCCTGGCTAATGCCACGACGAACATTGAATTACATCTGATGAAATTTCCGTGCAGAGTTCCTACAAGGTTCTCTCTGCAATTGCTTGGTTGCATGGGAATGTTCATCGAAACATTCGGACCACCTATATATCGATTTCGGAGTGTTGCTCCTCATCAGTATAGGGTAGGTCTAGCAGTCAATAACTAATGACTGCAACGAATGAATCGACGACCAAACCCATTTACAGACCGAAACTGAGATCGCGCCCGCACAGTGGATTAATTCCAAACTGCGAGCGCCATCTCAGTGCCGGAAGCCCAACCAAAGCAATACCCATGACCACGATCGTCAAGACCGTATATAAACAGAAAAGAAAACTGTAGGTCACAATGAGCTTATGACAAGAGGCATAAGATGTCCGGAGGACTGCTCACTGCTAAAATCCTATACAATAGGAAAGTTGGGTCGAAAATCCATCAGAAAACAACTACTTTCCTGGCTAATGCCACGACGAACATTGAATTACATCTGATGAAATTTCCGTGCAGAGTTCCTACAAGGTTCTCTCTGCAATTGCTTGGTTGCATGGGAATGTTCATCGAAACATTCGGACCACCTATATATCGATTTCGGAGTGTTGCTCCTCATCAGTATAGGGTAGGTCTAGCAGTCAATAACTAATGACTGCAACGAATGAATCGACGACCAAACCCATTTACAGACCGAAACTGAGATCGCGCCCGCACAGTGGATTAATTCCAAACTGCGAGCGCCATCTCAGTGCCGGAAGCCCAACCAAAGCAATACCCATGACCACGATCGTCAAGACCGTATATAAACAGAAAAGAAAACTGTAGGTCACAATGAGCTTATGACAAGAGGCATAAGATGTCCGGAGGACTGCTCACTGCTAAAATCCTATACAATAGGAAAGTTGGGTCGAAAATCCATCAGAAAACAACTACTTTCCTGGCTAATGCCACGACGAACATTGAATTACATCTGATGAAATTTCCGTGCAGAGTTCCTACAAGGTTCTCTCTGCAATTGCTTGGTTGCATGGGAATGTTCATCGAAACATTCGGACCACCTATATATCGATTTCGGAGTGTTGCTCCTCATCAGTATAGGGTAGGTCTAGCAGTCAATAACTAATGACTGCAACGAATGAATCGACGACCAAACCCATTTACAGACCGAAACTGAGATCGCGCCCGCACAGTGGATTAATTCCAAACTGCGAGCGCCATCTCAGTGCCGGAAGCCCAACCAAAGTTTGGTCGTCGATTCATTCGTTGCAGTCATTAGTTATTGACTGCTAGACCTACCCTATACTGATGAGGAGCAACACTCCGAAATCGATATATAGGTGGTCCGAATGTTTCGATGAACATTCCCATGCAACCAAGCAATTGCAGAGAGAACCTTGTAGGAACTCTGCACGGAAATTTCATCAGATGTAATTCAATGTTCGTCGTGGCATTAGCCAGGAAAGTAGTTGTTTTCTGATGGATTTTCGACCCAACTTTCCTATTGTATAGGATTTTAGCAGTGAGCAGTCCTCCGGACATCTTATGCCTCTTGTCATAAGCTCATTGTGACCTACAGTTTTCTTTTCTGTTTATATACGGTCTTGACGATCGTGGTCATGGGTATTGCTTTGGTTGGGCTTCCGGCACTGAGATGGCGCTCGCAGTTTGGAATTAATCCACTGTGCGGGCGCGATCTCAGTTTCGGTCTGTAAATGGGTTTGGTCGTCGATTCATTCGTTGCAGTCATTAGTTATTGACTGCTAGACCTACCCTATACTGATGAGGAGCAACACTCCGAAATCGATATATAGGTGGTCCGAATGTTTCGATGAACATTCCCATGCAACCAAGCAATTGCAGAGAGAACCTTGTAGGAACTCTGCACGGAAATTTCATCAGATGTAATTCAATGTTCGTCGTGGCATTAGCCAGGAAAGTAGTTGTTTTCTGATGGATTTTCGACCCAACTTTCCTATTGTATAGGATTTTAGCAGTGAGCAGTCCTCCGGACATCTTATGCCTCTTGTCATAAGCTCATTGTGACCTACAGTTTTCTTTTCTGTTTATATACGGTCTTGACGATCGTGGTCATGGGTATTGCTTTGGTTGGGCTTCCGGCACTGAGATGGCGCTCGCAGTTTGGAATTAATCCACTGTGCGGGCGCGATCTCAGTTTCGGTCTGTAAATGGGTTTGGTCGTCGATTCATTCGTTGCAGTCATTAGTTATTGACTGCTAGACCTACCCTATACTGATGAGGAGCAACACTCCGAAATCGATATATAGGTGGTCCGAATGTTTCGATGAACATTCCCATGCAACCAAGCAATTGCAGAGAGAACCTTGTAGGAACTCTGCACGGAAATTTCATCAGATGTAATTCAATGTTCGTCGTGGCATTAGCCAGGAAAGTAGTTGTTTTCTGATGGATTTTCGACCCAACTTTCCTATTGTATAGGATTTTAGCAGTGAGCAGTCCTCCGGACATCTTATGCCTCTTGTCATAAGCTCATTGTGACCTACAGTTTTCTTTTCTGTTTATATACGGTCTTGACGATCGTGGTCATGGGTATTGCTTTGGTTGGGCTTCCGGCACTGAGATGGCGCTCGCAGTTTGGAATTAATCCACTGTGCGGGCGCGATCTCAGTTTCGGTCTGTAAATGGGTTTGGTCGTCGATTCATTCGTTGCAGTCATTAGTTATTGACTGCTAGACCTACCCTATACTGATGAGGAGCAACACTCCGAAATCGATATATAGGTGGTCCGAATGTTTCGATGAACATTCCCATGCAACCAAGCAATTGCAGAGAGAACCTTGTAGGAACTCTGCACGGAAATTTCATCAGATGTAATTCAATGTTCGTCGTGGCATTAGCCAGGAAAGTAGTTGTTTTCTGATGGATTTTCGACCCAACTTTCCTATTGTATAGGATTTTAGCAGTGAGCAGTCCTCCGGACATCTTATGCCTCTTGTCATAAGCTCATTGTGACCTACAGTTTTCTTTTCTGTTTATATACGGTCTTGACGATCGTGGTCATGGGTATTGCTTTGGTTGGGCTTCCGGCACTGAGATGGCGCTCGCAGTTTGGAATTAATCCACTGTGCGGGCGCGATCTCAGTTTCGGTCTGTAAATGGGTTTGGTCGTCGATTCATTCGTTGCAGTCATTAGTTATTGACTGCTAGACCTACCCTATACTGATGAGGAGCAACACTCCGAAATCGATATATAGGTGGTCCGAATGTTTCGATGAACATTCCCATGCAACCAAGCAATTGCAGAGAGAACCTTGTAGGAACTCTGCACGGAAATTTCATCAGATGTAATTCAATGTTCGTCGTGGCATTAGCCAGGAAAGTAGTTGTTTTCTGATGGATTTTCGACCCAACTTTCCTATTGTATAGGATTTTAGCAGTGAGCAGTCCTCCGGACATCTTATGCCTCTTGTCATAAGCTCATTGTGACCTACAGTTTTCTTTTCTGTTTATATACGGTCTTGACGATCGTGGTCATGGGTATTGCTTTGGTTGGGCTTCCGGCACTGAGATGGCGCTCGCAGTTTGGAATTAATCCACTGTGCGGGCGCGATCTCAGTTTCGGTCTGTAAATGGGTTTGGTCGTCGATTCATTCGTTGCAGTCATTAGTTATTGACTGCTAGACCTACCCTATACTGATGAGGAGCAACACTCCGAAATCGATATATAGGTGGTCCGAATGTTTCGATGAACATTCCCATGCAACCAAGCAATTGCAGAGAGAACCTTGTAGGAACTCTGCACGGAAATTTCATCAGATGTAATTCAATGTTCGTCGTGGCATTAGCCAGGAAAGTAGTTGTTTTCTGATGGATTTTCGACCCAACTTTCCTATTGTATAGGATTTTAGCAGTGAGCAGTCCTCCGGACATCTTATGCCTCTTGTCATAAGCTCATTGTGACCTACAGTTTTCTTTTCTGTTTATATACGGTCTTGACGATCGTGGTCATGGGTATTGCTTTGGTTGGGCTTCCGGCACTGAGATGGCGCTCGCAGTTTGGAATTAATCCACTGTGCGGGCGCGATCTCAGTTTCGGTCTGTAAATGGGTTTGGTCGTCGATTCATTCGTTGCAGTCATTAGTTATTGACTGCTAGACCTACCCTATACTGATGAGGAGCAACACTCCGAAATCGATATATAGGTGGTCCGAATGTTTCGATGAACATTCCCATGCAACCAAGCAATTGCAGAGAGAACCTTGTAGGAACTCTGCACGGAAATTTCATCAGATGTAATTCAATGTTCGTCGTGGCATTAGCCAGGAAAGTAGTTGTTTTCTGATGGATTTTCGACCCAACTTTCCTATTGTATAGGATTTTAGCAGTGAGCAGTCCTCCGGACATCTTATGCCTCTTGTCATAAGCTCATTGTGACCTACAGTTTTCTTTTCTAACTATTGAATAGATGAACAAAACTTTTATTTTCATTTATAGATATAACCATACTGAATGAACACAAAATAACTTCCACAACAGTCACTAAACTCATATATATCACAAAAGATGATAGAAAAGCCGCCATAGCTGTTAAATAATCAACGATTGTCTGTCGATTCACTCGATTCGTCAACACTTCACTTGAACACAGAACACAAAACACAAAAAACAACTTTATGCACGGAATCCATACATAGAGGAATTGTTCGGTTTCAATTCGTATACGAACAAGAGAGACAAACACAAGGAGACTAAAATTTATCAAGGAGAGTTTAATCCCCACAAGACAATGGGGACACTAGTAGAAAGAGATGAAAGAACATTTGTGACGAATTGTGACGTAGTTGGACGTGTCATGGCAGCCGTTCTCTATAGACAGTGACGGACTAGCTCTTGGTATATGACAGTTTTGTTGCTTGATTCGAGTTCGACTCTGTACTAATATCCAAGTACGTCACTATGACGCGTTGATGCTCCAAGATTCTGATTGGCTAGAGCTTATTAAACCCTCCTTGTTAGTTTAGTCTCTTTGAGACAAACATAATATTTTTTTTCATTGTTGTGAAACAGTGAATTTTATTGGCTTACGCACAAACTCGAGAATATGGCCCCTGATGACCTTATTGATAGTGAAAAGGGTTTTGTTTCAGATGGGTTGTTTTCGCTATAATGTTTAGCCCTATTGTAAATATGCGACCCATTTTATACCTCTTCTGTAAAACCACCAGCTGGGATGTATACACGGGTACTCGGTAGACATGGAGGCCTGTTTATTGTAACTATTTTCGAATTTTGTTTTATTTTTATGACATTTTTAGGACACATTCCGAAAAATGTTCAATTCAGGACATCCCAAGGAAGTTCTCGCAGGGACATTTTCTAAAATTCACTGATTGGGACGTCCGATGTACATCCATCAAGGACGTTCCAGAAAGTCCCCATACCTGGACAACCTAAAGAAGTCCTTTCGAAGACATGCCAAATACATGCCAACCAGGACATCCAATGGATATCCTAGAAAATTCTACAAAGTATATCCGAAACAGGATATCCCAAGGAAGTCCTCGCAGGGAGATATTCCAAGATTAACCAACTGGGATGTCCAATATTCATCCATGCGGGATGTTCCAGAATGTCATGTACCAGGACAACCATGGGACGTATTTTCAAAGACATGTCAGAATACGTACTAACATATACTAACAAAATATATCTGATCCAGGACATCCCAAAGACGTCCTTTCAGAGACGTTTTATACCATGTACCGATTGGGACATCATTGGGATATCCATAGGAATTCCTTTGGGGAAATTTATGAAAATGCACTGAATCGGACGTCCCAAGGACAATGATTTTAAGTCCCGGACATTCGGACATGATTTGTACCAAATAGGGACGTCCCTTGGACATGGTGTGCTATTAAGGTTGATCACAAATTTCAGACCAATTTAATCAATAAAGCACCTAACAAAAACTTTTGGAAGGATTCTTAATAAAAAGATAGCTGATTACTTAACAAAATATAATTTCATATATGATCAACACTATAGCTTTAGAGAAAATCTCTCCACACAAGTTGCAATATTATCACTCACCCCAAGGATGTCTTCTGCTCTTTTATTGATTTGTGGAAAGCGTTCAATTCAGTAAGTTATGACCCACTCTCACAGACACTAGAATATATTGGAATTGGAAATAATTGTCTTCACTCATTTGCAAATTATCAAACAATATGTGAGTACAGAGCGACAAAAGAGAGAAATAGAGTATGGCGTGCCTCAGGGGACCGTTTAAGGCCCTATTCTAATCAGCATTCATGTAACTGTTTTCGGGTAGACATATTGGGATTTGTTGACAATACTGCCATCTTTCATAGGGCAAATACTGGACAAGAGTTGGTCATTGTAGAATCAGATTTTATTGTAAAAAACTGCCTGGAACACAAGCGCACTTGGTACACACAAGGTACACTTGGAAAAAATATATTTCATGTCATTTAGGTGCCATTTAATTGCATTTTGTCCGTCGGACAAAATGACTCAAACCTACTCGTTTGATGTATCATACACCATCATCATAAAATATGTGGAAGTCACATCAAAGGCAATACCAATGATATAAGAGAATTTATGAGATCCAAGTTGGATAGTGAAACTGCATATCCGTATAGAGCCATATTCGATATTCATCAGTATTTAAAGGATATAACTGATACATAATCCTTTAATTTCTAATGTGTTTTTAGACACAACTGTTATCCGTTTCTATCAGCGATTACTGGGATAGATGCTACATGTTTCTATGAGCTTCTGCAGTTTGGAAATAAATGAGAACGCATGAGATTTTATCACAGTCATTAGATTTAAAAAAAATCATTGATATTCTGCGAGCTCTGCGAGATTGTTCCTGGCACGTTCCATATGAAGTTTGAATAAATAATCTAATAAATTTTATAATTTTATACGCACAAACAGAAATAATGAAGTAATTTTCAACTTAGAAAAAGTTTTGTAAATTACAGTAATTAAACATTCATTTCTCAAGAAACAAAAATGAGGTAAGATCGAATGGATTTGTGAACACCATCTGTTCTTCGTCCGACCAGCCGTTTTATCACATATCTCATTCTACCGTGCTATTTGCCTACCTTGATCCCGTGCTATGAGACTTGGTCTAGGCCGCACCATCTTCCGAGTAGAGGAAGCAGCACTCCGAGTAGCCGGTTAGAGATATATTCAGACGTACCATATTATACGTCCATGACTCAGGCATTTAGAGCTCACGACTTGTGAAAGAACCATGCAGTTCATTAAAAAAAGAAACGAAATCTGTTTATCAGCGAATACAATTGTCATATGACGGAAATAATAAATAAATAAATCCATTCTCTATAATCCGATTACGACAAATGAAAATTTGATCATTTGCAATTGAAGTCATTTTGAAATATATATCATAATTTGTGGGCTTACGTAAAATAACCATTACATTATGATTCTTCTGATATATTTTGAAAATCTGGAGTAAAATATGATGATAATAATCCATTCGAATATTTCAGCAATATTCTAGATAGGTTTTTATGGAATGTTGCATTTCGTTGATCTTGTGTAATGTGATATTTCTGAAATATTCTGGCTTGATAATAATCTATTCGAATATTTTGATAATATTTTCAGGAGTATTTTGTTTGGATCTCATAAAATCTCAGAGAATTCGCATAAAATTGGTAACGGAATTCTAAATACAGATTCGACCATCAAGTCCTGAACCAACTTTTTTTATACGATACCGAATGAGATTATAAATTGTGAATTTCTTGTTTTCTTATCGACACTTGTGAATTCTCAGTTATTTTGAGTAGTATGGATACTTATAGGAATCGCATAAATTCAGATAAGGAATTCCTGATCCAAACCATCATATCCTGATCCCGCACTGTTTCCACAATATACCCTATAAAATTAGATAAGGAATTTCTGATACAGACCATCGAATCATGAATCCACCTTTTCCATGCGATAAGATTAGTAATTGTGAAATTCCACACATTTCTCATCCGTTGACAAGCTTATAATATCATTGTGATTGAAAGTGGAATAACTCATCGAATCTTATATTCTCCTTAAAAACAACCACTGCCTGATACAAACTCGTTTGACATATATTCGGGTATGCTTATAAATCGCATCTACTTATAAATCCTCATACATCCTTCCAAAAAGTGTATGTGTTAGGGATTACATACGTGTAAATTACAGACTTTCCACGTAGATCCGCATAAATTCTCATAATTCGTCTATATTTTTTGTGAGATTTCACGTGATATCTTTGGCATGGTAGGGCCCCCAAAGTAAAATTCTGGCAACGCAACTGCTCTTCCTACTTGAGGAAGTCTTCTGGCTGGTAGTCGAATCGGCCGGGCATCCCCAGTATCAATTCCATGCTGAAACAACTGATCCATCTTGACTATATCTCTCAGTGTGGACTGCTGAACTGATTTTATGTCTTTAGAATAGATAGCGACCAGTTTCTCTAATTCTGCAGGTAGGAAATTGTCGAACAGTGCTCCAAAATTGCCCCCTTTCTCAAAGTAGCCGTATAATAAATGACAGTTATTACCGTTACCGCCACAAATTTATCCGCACGCAATAGGGTTTTCCCTAGTGCAATTCTCGGTCCAATTTTATCACCATGAAGCTTTGGCTTGAACATCACCACATTTCCACTGCTCACACCTCCGTCCATGCGAGCCTCCAGAATGGTTTCAGCCCTTTCAGGTACGCTCACTGCTGCATCCAGCAGAACATGAAACATTTTTTCCAAGAAGCACCAGCTCTTCTCCGTTTACACGTAGGACTTTGAAATTCAACTCGAATCCTCTAGAATTTACGATGTCCATTCCAGTGATTGCATCATATTCGATGTCCGTTACTAGTGCCCGTTGTTCCAGTTTAGTACTGCCTGAAACCAGCCCGATACGATGGCTGGCTCCCTGTTGCTGTGCGTAGCTTCCAGGATGACAGTTCAATCCTTGCTGGTGTTTTAGTAAAAGCCGCTCTAAGGATTGTCCTAGTCGCACCTTATCTTACAGCATTTTGCAATGCTAGTTGTTGATGAGACTGTCTACGAAGACACCTTTATTTTATCTTTGAAGTATAGCGATATACATCATTAAAAGTGCTTGGTACATGCCGAAGATTGGGCCTTCCCATCGACCGTCGTCGGTCTCCACTTTTTGAATTCTGGACATTTGCTACGCACGTGACTGATTTTCCTACAATTCTGAAATCTCATCAGTCTGTTCTCCGGCATCATTTCCCTTACCACTTTCCTTATGGCTGCTTCAAGTGTATCAGGCTCCTGTGGATCTTCTTCGCTCATTCGGACTTCAACCTGAATCTTGCAAGACTTTTTCGCAGCCTCAAATTCCAAAACGCATGACAGTGAATCTATGAGATGTGCTGGATGAACTAGTTTCAAGGCTTCTCGTTTCTTGATCGAGAAGTTCATCTAATAATGCTGAAACTGCTAATTGCCCCATCACATTTTCCGGCGTGGCTGGATATGCAACACGAATCAAGCGTGCGATGTCTGCTTCGAATTCCTGTGGGGAGTAGCTTGATTTCTGGTAGCGGTTTTCCAGCTGCGGATGGTATATGTGTTTTACGTGGGCCTGGCCAATAGGTCTAAATGTTTCATCAGACAGCTTAGTCTTCCTGTTCTAAGGCGGTGAGGGTTTGTAATCATAATTTATATAGCACTGTTTTATATCAAATGAACTCTAACTCTAACTGTATCTACCCTCTCTGATCGGGGCTGTCTATGTATATTCGAGTAGGTCTCTTTCAAAACTGTTCTCGATGTTCGACTGCACAATTTTAGACTATTCTGGGCGTTCTCGAAATGCCAGCTGGCATATCAATGCGATGACATCAGACACTTTTTTGGCGTCTTGTCACAGCGGATTGTTCGTTGGTATATATATATATATATATATATATATATATATATAGATTTATTAAACATCTTACTATACAAAATAGCTTGCAAAACAAAGAATACCAAGTGAATCGATAATAAATAATAAAAATATAGATAAGCTCATATAAAATGGTATGTAAAAGAATAAAAATGTATAAAATATAATATAAACTAGGAACTTTCCATATTATTCATCCCGTATAAATGGTTTCTAAAAATCATAACCGAATATTTAACACATATTGTCCATATTTCTTTCAGAACTTTTTTTTTAATTTTATGTAATTTACAAAAAATTTTTGGAATAGAGGTGGGAATGATCCTCGAGCACCTGCGAGTAATCCAGTTACTTCTATTTTGTTCACATTGTACTTTTCCAAAAAATATGGAATGGTAGGTACATATATTAGCCTCTTTTCTTCGTCGACGAATTTATCTTGATTTTCCTCAGTTTCAAATCTGATAGTTAGATCCACTATAAGTGCATTCTTTTTTTTTTAATCGTATGTAAAAATGTCGACTCTCCTAGTGGATCCATCGTCAGACAAACAAGATACTTCTTCATAAACCTCCATTCCATTAGATCTCAAGAAATCTGCCAAAGCTAAACGTGTAGTATGATTTCTTTTGTTTCTCAAGTTTGAGCTGTACGGGCAAACACCCTGGATGTGGGGCAGGGTTTCAATGACATAACTCTCAGTTGTAGAACACCGTCTACACTGGTTTCCTGTCCTACTTCTCCCAGGCGTTGCTCGAACAGCTGTTACTCCTCCGTTCATCTTCAGCAGGTCCTGGTATTCGGTGAAGGTTATCCCATCTCTATTAGAGAACCTGTGACTTGCTGGTTTATAGAAATCAAATGAAAAAACACCCCTTCCTCTTGTTGGCAGACAACACCACTATGCAAATAAGGCGACAGGTTCAATATGATGTGCAATTCATTCATCAATAAGACAAGTGACAAAATAAAAATTCAGAAAGATTTATATTTTTTTGTATGTGCAACTCATTGTGGGTAGCCTTGGCCTGATCGTATTTAATTATTCTCGATCTGTAGAACTTGAATATGTAAAATTATACAGGGTATTTCATTTGAAAAAACTAATGACTTTTCTAGAAATCTAGATATCCGCCATTTAGGACTGTGAAGTGACCAAATTCGAAAAGGTTGCTTTTATAACTGAATCAACTTTCAAAAAAATCCATTCACGAATGCAGAAGTTACAGGGCAAGCCCGATATCATGTGTCACCCTGTTCATCATAGGGCTTGTGCGCTGATAATTTTTTTTCATCATTGTTTTTTGACCCTTTGTCGACAAAAAAAAACAATTCTATTGTGGAAATTAGTATTTCTCACTGCTGAAAAAACATATATGAATTTTGATTCCAACACAGCACCAAAATAGCAGGTACATCGTTTTTCTGTTACCATTAATATATTTCTACAAAACACAATTATGTTATTTAAGGAAAAGAGCTCTTGTTGAATGAGTGTTCTACAAATTTCATAGAAGACAATATTCCGGGGTATTTGATGTATTGATAGGAATGCAACGATCATTTCAAAGGACATGATTAGAAGAGGAATGGAATAATTAGTATCATCCAAATCTGCGTGAAATTACAATATTATCGGGCCACAATAGGTTTTAGAGGAATATCTACAGGTCCCCTTTGATGCATGTGAAATGATTATGTATGCAAATGTTAATTTACATTGAACTTTGAACAACTGGGGTAAAATGTTATTGAATTCAAGCGGAACAGTGGTGGCTCTTTGTTAATTATGGTATGCTAGAAGCATATTTTATTGATGAAATGTTCATTAGGGAACTAACTAACAAAGGAGCATGCGAAACTCTGGCTATTATACTTTCTGGATTCCGCTGAACTCAATTCCTCTGTACCTGACAGAATTTGCATTTTGATTTCCTCTTCTCGGTGGCAATTAGGTACTTCGGACTGATCTGTTGGAAGATAATTGAGCCCCAAGTTAGAGTTATTACCGAATACAGGCTTGGCATAAGGATCAGTGGACAGTTTTTAATGATAGGATTTAAGTCTACAAACAGCTGTATCTTTTGCAGGTTTCACTAGCATTTACCGAATATTATTTATTTGAGTACTTGTTAATATCGAGACGAACTATCAAATTTCAAATCAACTGGCACCATTGAAGTCGGCAACATATAGGATTTTCTTAATTAACTTTTGTATATCCAAGGGGGTCAATTTTGACCCCACTATATGTTTTCTTCAAAAGGTTCAGAATCATTTTCAAATTTCATCTTATTATTTTTTTATCTGACTATATTATCATGCATAGTATCCTCGCATTTTTTAACAAAATTCCCAATATTTTGACAGAATTTTTTTTTTGTATTTGGGGTCAAAAATAACCGCACTTGGCCTTCCTTGTTTTAATTTTATATTTGGTAAATACCGTCTATATGCCGCTACTTGGAATAAGGTAATGATTAATAGTTAGAAATTAGAAGACAGGTATATAATATGTAATTAGGGTTGTAAGTATTTAATCATGAATAATAACATAGTGTAATCAGTTATTTTATAGTGTAAAATCCGAAACTAGTCACTAACTATAGAATCTTCCAGTGCAGAATAGATTAAAGTTTTTTATTCTATTCTTAGTAAACATATTGTTTAAGAAACGTAGTATACAAAAATAGAACTGTCAAAAAGTTCGAAATTCAGCAGAAACCCCAAGCAGATACTAAAGCCCTAATATAAAGTACCTTACCATATCAGCAGAATACCATAGTTTCAATTAAAACCTGTCACAAACTCAGCATTTCAATATTTGATCCAAAAACATCAGAGTACGATTCCAGTTTACGCACCAAGTGAATTCTTCTAAGAACAGCAGTATTTCCAAAAAAAAATTTGTATTAGAAACCAAATATATAAACAAACTCATCTACAACTAAAAACAAATCTGAAAGCACACAAAAAGTGAAGAAAAAATGAATTTTTAGAAAATTAGTAATCAAATGCAAAATCAAAATAAAAACATGAAACAAAATAGCAACTTGGTGAAATTAGAACAAAGAGAATAAAATGTATGTGGAAACTTTTATAAAATAAAGAGCAATCAAATTTAGAAACATAGGAATAAGACATTTTTTCAATAGTTATAAGTAGTTATAGGAAATTTTTAAAAGAAGTGCATCATAAAACAAAAGTGATAATAAGTGCTAAAAAAATCTGGGGAGAGTGAGAAACGGTAACCAAGAGGTGGTTGGTAAAAAAGTGTGGAGAAAATTTTCAAGAAAGCAGAATTTATGTACCTACAGGCAATTTAAAATTTCAATAAAATAAGAATAAAAGGCCTTTTCCACCAACTAAAACTAACTCACTCACTCACCTGACTTCAAAATCTCCAGAGATACCGAACCAGAGAGCAGAAGTCAGATCCAGCAGAAGACTACATGAACCAAAAAGGTAATTTTCGAACAATCCATTATCCAAAACCGAGCAAAATCTTCAAATAATATCCGCTACCTACCTCTCACAACTTCGATTTTTCAACAATGTTTTTGAACAATTTTTGCCAATTTCCAAGTAAAAACTTCTATCATCAAACATCTCCGAGACAGTCACTGAAAAACTCTTCAAAACTTTCAAAGACTGTTTAAATTTACCAATAAATAGATCTATTACTAATCCAAGCCATTTACTCTTCAAGTAAAGGTTATGTTTCATTTTCTGTAAATATAATTTTCAATCAGACAACGCAGCCACTGAACTACACGCTGTGGCTAATAACTTGGCAACGACACCGAAACTGCAGAATATTTGTATGAAATTACCAGTAGTAATATCCCGACAAAATGATGAATTTTCAAAAAATACTTTCACCTTGCTGTCACGAAAACTGTGTTGCTTAGAAATACCACGAGAGCTTGCTCGAGCAGTGTTTTGTACAGCAACACAGTTTGAGCGACTGGCAAGGTGAAAGTATTTTAAAAATTCTGCATTTTGAAGGGATATTCGATCAGATAATTTCACGAATACATTGAATTATTATGGACTAAATGCGCATTGCAGGAATGGTTCATTATGTGTCATTGATGTCAGTTGAAGAGTTGAACCGTCAAACTGACGTTTCTCTATTCACAGAAAGAAATTGTTGTAACTATGGAAACGTATGAATAAGGAAGAAGCGAAACACCGATTTGAAAATACCATGGGCTGGAGACAGTGTTTTCGAAAAGTCCTTTTCTCATTGGTTTGAATTCAAAATATGATGACATTTCGTTGGTTTATATATGAGGGAAATTGTCATTTTAACATTTGACTAGAATAAGGTATTTAACGCAGGTCTAGGTAAGTTGAAGTCTAGGATAAAAAGTACAAAAGTGTTAACATTTTACATCATTGAACTGCTAATATAATGAAACGAATATTTCAGTTGGATTTACTATATTTATTTTAATAAAATCTATGACAATTACAAAATCATATTCTAAATATTCTTCAACAAACTCTTTTCAAGAACTCTGCTTGAGACTGGATTGGAAAATATCAATTGTTACTCCCACTACAAAGTGGCTAATCCACAAATGTTGCAACAATTACGACCAATCAGAGTATTACCAACTTCATCGAAGATTTTAGAGAAAACCATTAATATTCTACTACAGAGTCATTCGCATATAGTTACATAATACCCTCATTACAGTCTGGATTTAAAACTGGCCACAGTTGTACATCAGCACTATTAAAATTCCCTTATGATATTTTGGCAGCTCTTGATAAGCATACATTAACTGTGTTGTTCTCATCTATGACTACTCGGAGGCATTTGGCACTCTTAAAATCATAATCTACTCTTTGTGATCTTATTATAATACCGGGTGGCTACGGAAGTATTGCCTACGGAATATCTCAGTTATTGTATGAAGAGGTTTGTGAAATTTAGAGCGTCGATATAATTACATAAGAGCTAGAATTTGAGCATATTGACATGTCGAAGTTACCTTCCCTATTTTTTTTTTCTTTTTGCTTTATTCAGCATTCAATTCCCTTTGTAATGACATATCACAAGTTGGTATCTAACCAGAAACTAGATCAGAAAAAAATTATTATTGAAATTTACCGAGTAGGCCGTGGAAGCAAAATGAAAGCCAAAAATTGAAAAGTTGGCTATGGAAACCATACGTTACTTGATAACAGTTGCTACTACTGTGATATTTTATTTTCATTCGTCGGCGTTATAAAAAGCCGCCAAAAAAAATATTGGAGAAATTGGGAAAAAAACAATACTCTGTAGGTCCATAACTTAAATAGGAACATACAACTTTTTCTTGCCTGTACTATTTAGCATAACCATTCCTTTCTAATGATATAATAGAAAGTAATTTTTTGAAATGAAATACCAAAAAATCCAATTATTATTCTTCAAATAACGAAAAAACAGATTTATCGAAAAAAAAATTCAAATTGATAGGATTAAAGATAAAATAAATTCAAAACAAATGTTCGAAATGCATTCCCTCAGCGTCAATACATTTATTGACTCTGGTGATATTTTCATGTAAAACGTTTCTCAACATTTGGGGCGTGATATCTTGGAAAGCTCTACGAATTTTTACTTCTAGCTCATGTAGAGTTGTAGGCTGTGTGGAATACACCCTATTTTTAAGATGCATTCATAGAAAAAAGTCGCACGGAGTAAGATCAGGTGACCTTGGTGGCCACCTGACTGGACCATGGGTTGTTATAAGTCTCTCTTGAAAGCGATTTTGAAGATAATTTCTCGCTATTCTTGAATTATGCGGAGGGGCGCCATCTTGCTGGAAGTACATTCTCTCAGTTATTTCCGCTGGTAGGTTGTTAATGAATTCCGAAATTTCATTCGTTAAAAAATTAAAGTATCTCTCTCCGGTCTTGAAAAAGAATGGGGCCAACAATATGAGTTCCAACTATTCCTGCCCAAACATTCACACCAAATCTCTCCTGGAAGCCGCCTTGTCGAAACCGGTGCTCGTTTGCTATCGCCCAGTACCTGGAACAAAAGACCGTTCACACTTTTAGCACTTTACACTTCGACTATCGACAATAATCCAAATAAAGTACAGTACCTACCTTGTATTATTCCTGTTAAATAATCCATTGTTGGTAAATCTTGACTCGTCCGTAAACAAGATATAATAGTTAAATAGGTGATTCTCAGCATTTTGTCGAAGAAACCAATTACAATATTCCAGGCGCCTTTCACCGTCATTTTCATACAAATGTTGATGCAACTGATACTTGAAGGATTTCAATCGATGTTTTTTCAAAATTTTCCTAGCAGAGTCCTTACTTATAGCTAATTCGGCGCCAATCAGCCTTGAGGAAATTGTGCTATCATATTGTACTAAAGCTAATAGATTAATTTCAGTTTCCTCATTAATAACAAATGCTTCTTGGTCTTCGTGAACATCAGGCTCAGTTCTTAATTTTTCTTCAAGCCACTGGAAATACCTTCTTGACGGTTGCTGCCTCCCTGGATATCGCTCTAAATACAATCGTTCAGCGGCATAAGAATTTTTTAAACATTCACCATAAATGAGAAGCATGTCAATTTGTTCGGTTCGTGAATAACGGGGCATTTTTTGAATATTCCACTAACTGATTTCGATTTCCAAACCCTTTTAAAATGGCAGAATCAAAAACACTACTTCGAACGTCAAAATAATATGGATAGCAGCGTTCGTGACAGCTCCCATTTCTTTTTTGTTGCATTCCAAAATACATCTTAATCAGCCTACTTGTTAATATTTTGGTTCGAATGATTATTGCAATGGAATGATTATTCTGAATAGCACAAACATCGTCCATAGGTAGATATTAGAATATCTATGGACGATGGCACAGACCAAGTACGTTTATGTTCCTATTTAACCCAGAACCTACAGGATATAATTTATCATTCCACATTATTTTTAATTTTATTTTTGCGTATGGCGTATGGGATAATCTGTTTTGTTATTTGAAGAATAATAATTGGATTTTTCGGTATCTCAGTTCAAAAAATTATTTTCTATTATATCATTAGAAAGGAATGGTTATGCTGAATAGTACTGGCAAGAAAAAGTTGTATGTTCCTATTTAAGTTATGGACCTACAGAGTATTGTTTTTTTCCCAATTTTTCCAATATTTTTTTTGGTGGTTTTTTATAACGCCGACGAATGAAAATAAAATATCACAGTAGTAGCAACTGTTATCAAGTGACGTATGGTTTCCATAGCCAACTTTTCAATTTTTGGCTATCATTTTGCTTCCACGGCCTACTCGGTGAATTTCAATAATAATTTTTTTCTAATCTAGTTTCTGGTTAGATACCAACTTGTGATATGTCATTAGAAAAGGAATTGAATGCTGAATAAAGCGAAAAGAAAAAAAATATGGTTTCCATTTAAAATAAGAAAGTTGATGTTACTTCCGGTCAGACCGGAAGTTAACTTCGACATGTCAATATGCTCAAATTCTAGCTCTTATGTGATTATATCGACGCTCCAAATTTCACAAACCTACTTCGTAAAATAACTGAGATATTCCGTAGGCAATACTTCCGTAGCCACCCGGTATAGTAATTTGGATATTAAAGCCGTAGGTTCATTTAAATTTTATCCATCTAAGAGAAGTCAAGCTGTGAAATATCAACAAATTGTATCAAGTTTTTTATCTGTGAGTACCGGAGTGCCCCAAGGATCAATATTGGGCCCTATACTCTTTTCTACTTAATCTTTATACATTCTCAATCAATCATTGTTCACAACTAAATGCATCGAAGACGAATGCAATTATTTTTGGAAATAAATTTGATTCGCAGGTGTTCAAACAAGAATACTCCTTAAGTATTTTAATTAATGGTTATACCATACAATTAAACAAGAAAGTAAAAAACCTGGGGGTGTGGTTTAATGAAAACTTAAGATTTTTGCACCATATTAGTATTATCTAAATTAAATTTCTGTGACGTTTAATATAATTCTTGTTTAAATTAATTTGATGTAAATAGAATACCAAAATTGCAAAATTCATGCCTAAGACTTCTTTTTGGTATTAGCAAATTTGAGCACATTAGGCACACATCCAAAATAACTAAATGGTTACTCATGAAAAATCGTCGTGAAATGCATTCTACCATGTTGTATGTTAAGCTACTAAAAGAAAACTCTACACCATATCTGTGTTATAATATAAAATAAAGAACTGATGTACATTCTCTTGATCTAAGACATGGAAATACTCTTACTGAGTTTATCAAACAATCATTTTCTTATTGTATTGTAAACCGTCTCAATAACTCACCCTACGATTTTGGTTACTTATCACTACATAAACTCAAACGAGTTCTTTTCGATTTTTGTTTATCTCAACAATAAATGCGTTATTTCGATCAAAATATCTTTCCGTTGGCCAACTAATCGCTAAACTTTCTTTCCTTCTTTATTAATTCAATTTAATTATTTATTATTATATTTGCTACCTTTGACTTCTTTTTTGGGGTTAGATGGAGGAGCAGATGTATGTTAACTGCTGAATTTACATTCAAAATTGTACTTTATACATTATTTTTTACATGCATACTGAATCTCGCCTTAACCGGATAACCAAAATATGAATAAATCATTTCTATTAATTGCTAATAAAGACAGTTATTATTATTATTATAATTTTTCTCTGGTGTTTTTTCATCGACTGTTATGGTCATTAGCCACGTGTTCTGGATAGTCCTTGTTACTAACTGTATGCGCTACCTCAGGAGCAGCACTGTTAATTGGAACGCAACAGTGAATCGTGCAGGACTCACCCCAGTTCAGCCACAAGATTTGAATAATTTAATAGGTCAAATTAAATGAAAAAATCCCAGCCGCAGCTGGGGCTCGAACTCTGGACCTTTCGACCCAGAGTTGGACGCTCTAACCACTGCGCCACGCCCCGACATACGACATTTATTATTATTATTATTATTATTATTATTATTATTATTGAGAGAATTCCATGTTTGACGCACCGACTGAGAAGCTGAGGAGCTGAAAGGAAGAAAGATAACAACTGAAAGAGTAAGATCTAGCAAAGGCACTCTGAGAAAAACATTTTCAACACAACACAACAGTTTATCAACCAATGCAGAAATGAAAAAAAAATATTTCATTCAAATATTTTTCAACAATTAAAATTAAAAAAAAAACAACAATTAATCATCGATCAAAATATAAATTAGTAGTTAATATTATAACATTAAAAATATAGTGCTTAGTTTTGTGTATGAAATATGGACCGCAAGTCCCTTACCTCGGCTGAGTTAGCGCAGATAGCTCTGCAAGTGATTTTTATGATAATTTAGAAGATGAAATGATATCAGAAAACAAGGATGTATTCGTTAGAGAACAATACAAATGCTGAAAACAGTTCAACAGACGCCGGAAAACAAAATGACGACGATACAAACCAAGGGGAAAATACTTTGGGATAAGATGGCACATTGTGGAATTAACAGAAACCTCAAAGCTTCAGACGTTTAGCAAGGAATATTCTAACTAAAAGCCCTGCAGCTCAAATTTTTCAAATGATGCTGTACGTAGTTTTCAAACTTTTTTTCCAGATGAAATTATAGACATTGTCATTCGCGAAACGAATAAATCCCGCACAATTAATTCCAGGCAATATCTGGAACTCCTACAAAAGGAAGAACTGTATGACTTTATCGGATTACTTATTGCTGGATACTTCAAGGCAAATCACTAACCAATTTTGGAGGTGTGGAGTATAGAAAATCCAGTGTTTCAGAGGCCCATTTTCCGTGCAATAACGTCCCATAACAGATCGTTTTCAACTATTTGTTTGAGCTCAGTACAGTTTTCACCATTGTATAAGATGGGTGTGTCATGAGCAAAACTGATTATTTTTCCTCATAAGTTTAAAGTGAACAAACTGTTACAAGAGTGAAACTGGACCCAAGACCGATCCCTGTGGAGCTCCGTACTAAAATATTTCTCCAGAACTTTTGTTTGTATTCATTTTCACATATTGCTTACGGTCCTTCACGTCAGTTTTGAATAAATCCTATGCGATACCTCTTTTTCCTATGTGCTGCAAAGTTTCAAACAACTGAGGATGACTGTGTGATGTTTTGGTTTTCACAAAAAGGAAAATCCTATAATGTTCTTAAAGAACATCGTGAGAAGTGTAGGTAGAACAAGGTGGGTAGAACAAGGTAGGTAGAACAAGGTAGGTAGAGCAATGATGGTAGGAGTTGGTGTTCGTCTTGAATTCTTGAAGGCTATGTATGCCTCAGGAAACACCTCCCGAGGCAGTGAGTTCTAAAACTTTGTCGTTCGTTGGAAGAACAAGTCCTGAGAAAGAGATGTTTGGCATGTCTCCAAAGTGACGACAAAGGGATATGAAGACTGACCTCGACGGGTCAGTCTTGATGGGACCGTTAATGGTAGAACGAATATGATATTTCAGCAGCGCATCGTCTATGATTATATCTGTATAACAGAGATGGATTTGCGAAAATATTGGCTTTTTCCTGGGAGTTCGTGGCTACTGTTCCATCTTCATTGGATAAGGGAGGAAATGAAGTTGCTTCCCACAGCTTTGGCAAAAGATCAAAACGAGCGGAACCCGTTAGGACACTCAACGAGTTTTGACCGTATCTCGGCGTTGTGAGCCTCTTCCAAAGATTCGATTGACTCCTTACACATGTTTTTAGCATCCACTTAAAGGCGGCTACTCACACGCCTGCCGCAGGGGCAATCTAGGGTGCAGGGTGATTGGGGCAATCTAGGAGGCGTCTCTAGACACGTACCTGCCGTTCAGTGCGACAGTGAACGTACCGCAGAACAGACTATCACTTGAGGCGTGAAGATGGTGCCAACACTAAAGATTGGCATTGCCTTGGCTGCTTCCGTGATGCTACAGAAAAAAACAAGAAAAAGGAAGTACTGTTACAGAAACGAAAAGAATTATGTCTTCTCATTTCACATGTGGAGCCGGTCTTAAAGACTTCTATAACCCGCGTCCAAACTTCTCGCTCTTTTGTTCTCGATTTCCATGATAATATTCGATCCACCTCAGCGAGCTGTATAATAAAAACGGCTTTCTCTACAGAAATGAGTCGAAATTGCCCCAATAACGCTACACTCGCGAGTTGTGGCAGGGCGGTAAGAGCCGATCTAGGAAGCAAGGAAGGTCCGGCGCGCCTGCCACCCTGCAAAGAAGGCGATCTAGGAAATTGGCCCTGCTTGCCTACACACGTCACAATCTAGGAGGCAATTAAGTGTCAACCCCACTTTCACACCCTAGATTGCCCCTGCGGCAGGCGTGTGAGTAACCGTCTTATCTGATCTGGTCTCAGTGCTTTGATTATTGCTCCATCGATGGTATGCTGCCTGTTTCAATGCGTCAGCTCTGGAGCAGTTCCTGCTGAATCAGGGTTTATCAGATGATATTCCTCTCGGCGAGTTTGTTATATATTGTAGTATATTTAAACAAATTCACTATAAAATAATTTATTTTACGAAATACAATGATTCAATAACTTCAATCACAATCACTGGACTATTTATGTTCGACTTCTGCTTCACTGACTCACTAACTCTGCTGCGTGGTTCTTTTTATATACACCAATATTTCTAGAAAGCCTCAGGAACGTTTTTCGATGCGACCAGATTCTTCTCGAAGCAAAGCGCCTCGGAAGTAATTCGCGCTCACGCGCTATCTACGTGAGCGTTCAGGTCCGGCACCGCCCGCAGCTTCGCAACAATATTATTGCATCCCCAGCATTATGATTTCAGAAATTGACTTAGCTCATTGTGTTGGATCTCTAGAAGAGAAACAAACTTTTTCCCATGGAAATGCTGAGAAAAACATGCGATGACCTTCCCAAAGTGGAGGTAATAACTAACTTCTTTAATAATATTTCTCGTCGAAATGAGAATATTCAGTAAATAATGAAAATGATATAATTGTTCATTATTTGCAAAACACCCATAAATGATCAAGAGCATATCTCATGAAAAGATTTTACACATTTCAAAAATGTTATTCTATAAATCTCATACGACTATAATGGATAAACTGGAACAATTTTTATTAAACATTAGGCGGCAACATTAAAGCGCCTTTTTCGTAAATTAGTTCAAAGCGCATAATATTCGAGTAGCCGAAAGCAACAAAATATAATAAAAGTGACCAAAGAAATGAACACACCGAGCATATATCGTGCCCATTACTTCGGGCCTGTTCCTCCCGTTTTTTGTTTAATTTAAAAATTTAATTGCGTGGCCACGCGCTCGTGTCAGAAGGTCGCGCAGTCCAATAAAATTTGACAGTAACAAAGTCGGTAAAATGAACCATATGTTGCTCAGGTTTTATGTAATCGTTGAAATTTGATGAATGTTTGAGATTAGAAGCCGCATCTTTACTGGCTTTCGGAATGGCCGTTTTTTATTGTGGTCGAATATTTTACCGGAGATGAAGGGATAATTTTTTAGTGGAACATCTTGTAGGTATACCGAGTGTTCAATTTACTACTAGCCACATCCACTTTTAGTTCAGTAAAATCGTGTCCGGAGGTACCAGTTTCAAGAAAAAAATACAGTAGTTTGTTTTTCACTCGTTTTATATGTTTTCTGGTGTGCTGAATCTGAATTTCGAATTTGCTACTTTCCAAGGATATGGCTTCACAACGAAAATCGGAAATATCCTCCAAATTTTTAACAGTTTTTGGCCGAAAAGTCATAAAACTACGCCATTTTCAAGGCAGACTATTCTATACAAAAATAAAGTACGTTTAATTTTCTAAAGAAAGCATCCCTTAAACGAATTTTTGGTTGAAGGATTTGGCCGCTAGAGCGCGCTGAATAATGGCCAAAATTTGCTACTTTGTGGAAAATCCAGTTTACTCGTTAGTTTTTCGCTTGTTACTCAAAAACTATGCTTGTAAAAAACTCAGATCAGGACAGAACTACATTGAATTCTCTTCAAATTGTAAAGCGTAATAACTTGTTTTGGCCAAACCGTGTAACCACTATAGCGCGTTGAAATTTTATATCATTGCCATATCTCTTCACCCAAAATTCAGCCGAGACCTACGAGGATGTATTGATATCTAGTTAGCCTAGACCAGTTCCCTGCATAAACAAAATATTGCGTTACCATAGCAACGAACAATAACTTATTGGAAGTGTCAGTGTAAAGTTTGACGTCAAAAAAGTAAACCAGAGATACACAATAAATTAAAAGAATAAATATGTCCACCGAAATTGTGAAAATCGAAAAATTGGAGTATCGAGTCATCATCAAGTACCTGTATTTGAAAGGGTAAAGAGGTAAGCAGATTTGCGAAGATATGCTTAATACCCTTGATGATCAATGTCCTTCGTATGCGACCGTGAAAAATTTTAATGTTATACCAATTATAATTGGAGGATTTGGAAATTGGCTTGTACCCCTAATACTTCGAGCCCCAGATATAGCATTTCCTCGAATAAATAACATAAGATTTTGATTACTTCCCCCATCATTAATGTTTCTCTCAATAAGAGGAATTGTAGAAAATGGTGTAGGAACTGGCTCAACGGTTTACCCCCTTTATCAGCTAATGTTGCTCATAGTGGGCCATCAGTAGATTCAGCTATTTTTAGACTACATTTAGCAGGAATCTCATTAATTTTGTTAGCAATTATTTTATTTTTTTTTTCCTTGGTGTTTTGGCATCGACTGCTATGGTCATCAGCCATGTGTTCTGGATAGGCCTTGTTACTAACTCTATACGCCACTTTAGGAGCAGCACTGTTAATTTTTAACGCAACAGTGAATCGTGGAGGATTATTCCCAGACAACTATTATTAATATACGACCAACTGGAATGAAATTAGAACAAATACCCTTATTTTCATGGGCAGTTTTAATTACGGCAATTTTATTATTATTATCGCTAACTGTATTAGCTGGGGCAATTACTATATTACTTACTGATCGTAATTTAAATACATCTTTTTTCGACCCTGCTAGCAAGCTTCAAAAGAGGTAAATTTTCCATTGTAGATGATGACCGATCGGGAAGGCCAGTTTCTGTGTCAGTCCCCGGAAATATCGATGCAAATCATGACATGATTTTAACAGACCGTCTAATTGGGCTTAAACGGATATCTGAAGTACTGAATATTTCATACGAACGCGTTCATCATATAGTTTACTTCAATTTGGACATGAGAAAAATTGCTGCAAAATGGATCCCCAAATGTTTGAATGTTGACCAAATGCGTGCAAGGGTAGTAGCATCGCGTTCGATTTGTGCTCGAAATTTGGGTACATTTCTACGATCCAGAAACAAAGCAACAATCGATGGAATGGCGACACTCCGGTTCTCTAAGACCTAAGAAGTTTCGTGTCCAAAAATCTGCTGGAAAAGTTCTTGCTTCTGTTTTTTGGGATTGCCATGGAGCAATCATGGAGATTACTATTCGACATTACTGACCACTCTACGGGACAAAATTAAAGAGAAAAGACGCGGAAAGCTATCCAAAGGTGTTTTGTTTTTGCAGGACAACGCTCCTGCTCACAGATCTCATGTTGCCATGCAAAACATTCGTGATTTAGGGTTTGAATTACTAGAACACCCCCCTTATTCACCAGATTTGGCTCCGTCCGACTATCATCTCATTCCTCAACTGAAAAAAAGTTTGAAAGGTCGTAAATTTTCTACCAACGAGGAGGTAATAAAAGCTGTGGAGGTCTGGTTTGCAGAACAAGAAGAAACATTTTTTGAAAGGTCTAGAGACGTTGCTGGTTCGCTGTAATAAATGTATCCAATTAAAAGGAGGATATTTTGGGTAATAAAATATTTTGATTTTGAAATTTTGTTTGGTTCTATAGTAGGCTATGAATTTTTCAGTATATCCTCGTATAATAGTCACTATTTATGTGGTCTCCATAATTACTACATATAAATAATATTCACTTTTTGTCCAGAGGGTATTCAGACACAGAAAAGTTACATGAAAACGTTCACAAAAACAATTTTTATATTAATTATAAACATCGATACTTATAAGAAGCTGAACGAAAAAACTGCTATGGACAGAACGGTTGATTGCCCTGGTTGCTCTTCTGGAATATGAAAGGAAAATAAGTAGCAATGATACTATAGGACGAATAGTTACATTTTTCTAGTATGAATGCAGGGAATTCAATACTGCATACCTCTTTCATCTTCAACCACTGCATGGGCTGTAGGCTCACTGGTGCGCAGTGAAGGCCCCGAGGTATACAAGTCATCTGAAAAATAAAGGAAACATGATGATGGGAAGCAGGGAAACTGCGTGAGAATTCAATTGAATTGATGATAGAGATGTGGAAATTTTAAATGTGTGCTACAATGGAAATTACCGTCTTCTTTTGAAATGTGTTTGATTGGATGTGTGTCATCCATTTCGTCCAAATCCTGGTCATCATCCACGAATTATTTTCTCATATTGCTGCAATTTCCTTCACAGTTTTGGCGAAGCCGGGAGCAATTTAGGCAAGCCTTCTCACAACCACAATGCCCTTTGCAGTCCATCTTGCATTTGTAGGAAATGAGCTGTAGCAGTTTGTCTGGTGCAGGGGGCTCAAAAGTGGTGATGGGCTGGAGACCATAGGTATATATTCTTCATCTACCCCGTCTGTGTAGGATCTCTCACAAACACCAGCCACGCCTGAATTCGGATGTAAACTCTCAATGAGTGCTACTGTGCTGCAGACTCTGTTGGAGAGAGAATGGCAATATTAGATGTCACCTTGAACGCAAATGTTATGTACTGGATCTACCCTCCTCAGCCCTCTTGCTGGCAGCAACAATACACGTTTCTCTCACATATTGCTTCCTACATCTATCATGCACTTCGATTGGGGATACCATTTTGAATGAAATGACTTCACCATCCCGTCTTCTCAAACTAGATTCAACGAATGACTTCAACCCTGTTTCTTTCACCAATGCCTTCGGGGTTCCATCTGTCAACACTTGATCACAAATAGCACAATTTGTATCGGACATAGCTACATATTCTTATAAATGTATGACAATACTGACGTTTAATGTTTTTGACAAAACACGCTCGGAAATTTGACATTGACCGGTCACTACAAATTTATTTTTTTTACTATCATCTTCCGAAATTTTACTAAATTCTAAAGATCACAAAATTGTTATGTCATATACATATAACTTCTGTTTCATTACGTGTTATAAAGACCAAACAATCAGTTTTTAATTAAAAGATAGTGATAATATTGGTCTATACTGAATTTTTCGTAAAGGGCTACGGTTCTGCATAACATGACATAAAATTAGAATGCGCTCTAGTGGCTAAACGGTTTGGCCGAAATAAGAGATTATGGTGTGCATTTTGTTGTAAACTAAATGTCATTTCAGCAGAAGCTAAGCATTCTTGTGTTACAAGCATATTTTTCGAGTAACAAGTGAAAAACTAACGAGAAAACTGAGTTTTTCACGCAAAGTAGGAAATTTTGCCTATTTACAGCGCACTCTCGCGGCCAAACCGTTCTACCAAAAAATACATTTAAAGAGTGTTTTTTGTAGCAAATTTGATTAACTTAATTTTTGTATTGAATAGTGTACCTCGAAAATTGTCCAGTTTTATGAGTTTTTGGCAAAAAACTGAAAAAAGGATCAAATTTTTGATTTTTTTTGCGATTTTCATTAGGAAGTCAAATCCAAAGGAAGTAGCAAAGTTGAAATTCGGATTCAGCACCCCAAAAACATATAGAGCGAATGATAAAGCAACTACTATATTTTTTTCCTGGCCGTTTGATTGGACTACTTGATCCAAAAAAAAAATCTTTAGAGTAAGTAGCGTTTACTCGTGAACAATAGTACACTCATAAAAATATGTCATGGATCAAAAAATTGTGCTTAAATCCAAGAAAACAGTTTGTTTATATACCGGGTGTTCGCGGAACGTGGCTCGCCCCTATAACTTTTTTGTCTTTGATGATAATGTAATGATATTTGGAGGTTTTGCATAAAACATAAAACTGCTTATTCAACTCAAGTTCATGAAACTTTCTGCTTCACCGGAAGAAACGAAAACTTTCGATTTTCACCCAGTCACCTAGTATATTTTCCAGTCTTTTGTCTCCACATGACATTCTGAAGACAACCATGTATCATTCGTCACTTTTTGTAACAATTTTTTTTTTAAATTTGATTTAATTTTTTAATCTAGAATGCTATGAATACGTTCAAATCACTAATAGCAGCCCTAAAATTTTGGGAAGAATACAACTTCACTATTTTCGATCAAAATGTGTGTGCTATATGAAATTTAATTTCAAATTGAAATTACAAATTTTTTTAAATGCCAACATGGTGGCTCGTCGCGGGTTAGGAAAAAATACTATATTATCACTATTACTTATTGATACCCCACAAAATAATCAATACAACTCCATCATGAATTTATTTCATGAATTTTGAAAATCGAATTGACTTTAATTGGGAGGATATTTTGTTTCAAAATGATCCCTTGTCACATTTCACAATGCGTTATTGAATGTATTCGATAAATTTAAATTATACAAAAAAACCATGGATCACATCAGGTTTGAAGATTTCTTCAAGGAACTTACGCTCATTGCATACCATACGGAAGTTTACTGATATTCAAAGCTTTCATTACCACTTCAATATCTACCGCAGAATATTAAGAGAGCAAAAGAAAGCCACTATGTCAATAAAATCGATAAATCATGCATTAAAATGAAAGAAACTTGGTCTATTATTAGTGATATCACGGGTAAATCTAAATCTAAAAAAAAATATGTCGATATAGCACTCTGTCCTGATGAAATCAATGATTGCTATTGCTCTATTGCTCAAAAACTGATTGAGAAAATTACTGTTCCATATGATGAATCTAGTAGGTATCAATATCGAGAAGAACCTAATACAAACATTGATGAATTAGTTGAAATAGTAAGGAAATTAAAAAAATAAAAATGCATCTGGCTATGATGGAATCTCGATAGAAATCATCCAAAATCTTCCAATCACTGCAATTAATACATTTGTATCTATCATCAATAACTCATTTCACAGAGAAATTTTCCCTGATTTCCTGAAAACTTCAGTTTTCATCCCAATTCACAAAGGTGGAGATTAAGATGATCCCTCGAACCTTCGCCCAATCTCCCTCATTCCAACTATGGCCAAACTCATTGAAAAACTGGTGACAATACGTTTAATCGACTTCCTAAAACGATATAACATATTAAGTGAAAATCAGTATGGTTTCCAAAACAGTAAAAATACCCACGATGCCATTTTTTCATTTCTATATGATATGTATTCAAAGTTGAATACCGGTAATGTAGCTGCTGCGGTATTTTGCGATTTGTCGAAGTCGTGCGACTGTGTTGCCCATAAAATCCTATTGAGAAAACTCCACCAGTATGGTAGCAGAGGAACCACGTATAAATGTTTCGAATGATATCTATCAGATAGGAATCAAATGGTGAGAACAACAGAACTATCTGGAAAGAAGGAAATAAAGTCCGGAGTGCCTCAAGGTTCGGTCCCATTCTGTTTTTATTATACATTAATGACCTGACCTCATTAAACGCATCTGGGAAATTCACACTATTTGCGGATGACACCACGATACTATGGAACAGCAATGACTTTAATATCTACTGATATGAAAAAAATTGAGGAATGATGTGATGCAAATTTATTATCCTTCAATACAACATAAAACAAATGTCATTTCATTCAGATGTACTCTTGAAGACCTTCCACTCAGTGATAATGGACTGATTGAGAACAAGTCTATAACTAAGTTTCTAGCACCTTAAAAGTAAAATGTCGTCCGGGTGTTATGCAGTGAGGTTAACTTAATTGAATCTGGGTTCTGAAACAGCCAAAACTGTGTACTACGCCCTGATAGAGTCTCATTTACGCTATGGAATACCTTTTTGGAGAGTTTGTACTGATCGACAAGCGTAAGGATGCCTCCGAGAATTGATTGCGCAGTAGACAAAACCCTGGAGTGGGGCAGGAGCTCAATCGCTATACCTTATTAAACAGTAGTCGATCTTTGTCGCACATCTACTCACGCTTTCTATCGTTTGCGCATCTCAGAGGCATCCTTACGCTTGTCGATCTGTAATTCATCTGTACTTCAATCAGTACTAGTACTGCTGAAAAGGGCGATAAGGTTATATGTGTAATCTTTAACCTCGAGATTCATGTAGAAACACATTTGTTGGAGAAAAAATATTAACGGTAGTTGAGTTATTCATTTTGGAATCAGTTTTCCTCATTTACAAGAACGTGTCATTGTTCGAGGTTTCACGCAGTCATTACAACACACGTTCAAACGTGTTGAAATTGCCAATTCCCTCAACAAATTTGATCAAAGATTCGATTTATTATGTGATGCCAAAAAAAATGAGCATCGACTTCGAATTGGACGCTGCTGAATTAATGCGCTTGCGCCAGAGATTCCTATTCAAAGACACGATTTTGTTTTTTCATCTCTTTCTAGCGTGCATGGTTCGGCAACAACAATTATCGAAGGTATGAGAAGCATATCTTATGTGGTGCTGATTCGGCAAATTCCAACATAACCTCATATTATGGATAAGTTTACAGAGAGCAAGTGTAGAATGTGCTAATTATAAGAGGGCGGCACTATATGGGTTTTATTCCTGAGAATACTACACATTTTATAAATTTCGAGGTTCATGCCTGAAAGAATTTAAGATCGCCGCGTTTTACTTCGAGTTCGTGTTCAGGAGGCAAAAAATACATCACTACTAGCAAACTATTTTTCTTGGCGGTTATGAGGCCGATGTGAAACGAGACTTACCTTTTCAAACATTTTTCCGTCACATACCCAATCCATATTTCTTCAAGTTTAATGAGTTTTCATCCGTTTTTGACGGAAAGTTGAATGATGAAACTCTGGTAGCAGGTAACAAACAGACATTTTAATACAAATGTTTCAATGAATCGTTTTTTTAATGACACGAAGTTTAATTGACCGTCTTGCATAATTCTCATTCTTTATTTATCCACATTATAGAAAAATGTTACCCCATTTTCAATATGGGATGGTTGAAAATGTCAAAAGAAGCATAACCTTAAAAATATATGATATTTCTTGTGATTCAGAATTCAGCCTGCGCAATAGTTTCCCAGCGTCCGTTTGAGAAAAGGTAAGATAGATGGCGTGTTATCAATATTTGTAGTTAATAGATATATGGTTCAATCACCTACCCTCAGACATAAGGGAGGCGAATAGTAACATTATAAACTTTAGAAAAATCATTAAAAAGTTTTCGGCAGATAGGCCCTATTATAGTTTGCAGGAGTTTATAATGATAAAGTTGAATGACAAGGCGTATATCTGCATCTATGTAAGTTTTTTACTGTAACGTTACTATTTAGTAGGTGTGTTTGTGTGTATATGTATAGGTGCATATATGTGTGTTTTATATGTATAATTGTGTAAATATAACTGTGTATGCATGTATATATTTTAGTCGACTTTAGCTGTGATTTGTGACTCTGAGCGAAGTCGCTTATAATACTGTATAAGTTGTAGTTGTTTTTATTTTTTTTTTCTTTTATTTACCTTTTTGTAATCTATATTATACTGTATTTACAAGCTTTGTCCACAAGATTTTCTCTTAATGACAATAAAGTATATTTATAATAATTATTATTAAAACCCCTCTGAAGCAGAGCTTTTGCGAGTAAGGGAGATCCGAGACCTACAGTTGAAAAAAAAGAAGAATCTGAACCACTTCAGCTCAGTGACACGCGACCGGAAGCCACAGTGGAAGCCAAACGCTCTAACACCACGACCACTTCGCTGTATCCATGAAATTTGAAAAGTGTCAAGATATTGTTTTAAATATTCTTTACAACTAGTTTTAATATTATTTGGTATCTAACGTATTATGCTTTCGTTAATAACGTATTAAATTATGGTAACTAATGTATTGTGAGTAACTAAGGTTTTATGTAAGTTTTGGTACGTTTATGATGTTAATAATTAATAATGAATATTTCTTATAAAAATGTCTTTAGTCTTTAATGATACGATAAATAAAAAAATAATAGGTAAAAACAACCCAAAATTTATCATTTTCGTATTTACATTCGCGTTTAGTTTCCTCGTATCGAAATCTCAATTATTGAGTATATCATTCTACAGCCAGGGCCTTTTACAGAATGAGGCAAAAAATGTGGAGGGCTTTTCGCCAAATTACACAATAAATGAAAAGTAGAAAATCATACAGTAAAAAATATAACACATGCAGAAAATTCCGTGTGTGAACTGAAAAAAACTCAGTCAGAAAAAAGTTCACACACGGCACTACAGCAGTGATTGAAAGAATTTGATATATATAAAAAAAAGAAAAATCATGTTAGAATAGTCCGCTTAATTTCGATTGGCTTACAATGAAAAATGTCCACATTACTCTGAATTGACAAGTGGTCACGACATATAGTATACAGAGGCAAGAAATGAAGTACATTCGTTAGTGGAGCGGGAAAGTAAAATTATAGAAAAATTACGTACATGTAAATTTATTTTTGAAAGCAAAAATAGACAGTCAATTAGTGAAACAAGGATTTAATGCAAAAATATTATTCCTAAATATTCACGACGTTTATACAGAGAGTTGACTTGATATCTTGAGAGCAGTTGATTGTGTGGAACGCCACGATTTGGATAAACTCCATCACATCTGAAACTCATGTAGGTACTTCAAAAATCGCCTCTCAATATTTTCTATGTTATTTATATAAGTGCTGTATCCAGGATTCCATACAACGCTGCGATATTCAAGTTTCGATCTCACAAGTTCATCGAAGAGGAGTAAGTGAGTTTCAGTTTCAATAAACCATTTGGAATTTCTAATAGTGAAACCAAGTATTTTTATACCGTTTTTAGCATTGGTACTTACGTGATGTGAAAATGTTAACTTTGCATCGAAGACTGTTCCTAGATCTTTGAACTCTGCCACTTTCTGCAGATGATGGCAATTTACGGTGTAGGTGGATTCAATTGGTGTTTTTTTACGAGTATAGGTGACGACATTACACTTCGTTATATTCAGAGGTAATGACTTGACTTCGCACCATTCATTCAATATATTTATGTCGTTCACAGTTTACAGTCATCTGCATATAGAACGATTTCCGAGTCAATGCCCATACAAATGTCATTTATAAAAATTATGAATAATAATGGACCAAGTACAGATCCTTGAGGGATACCAGAAGGTGACTTTATTTCTACAGAGCTGAAGCCATGGTACTGAACCATCAAACGCCTTCCGCTCAGATAAGACTCAAGAAAAAGAATGTAAATGATGGTCAAGCCAAATGATGAGAGTTTTCTAAGAAGTATACCGTGATCAAGCCTATCAAAGGCCTTGGAAAAATCTGTGTAAACGACATCAACTTGAGAGGACCTGTCCAAGGCATCTACAATGAATTGAGTGACACATGTGTTAAATTACTTGTAGTTGATCGACACTTAATAAAACCATGCTGATTTTCTACGATCTGACATCTGACGTGCGCAAATAAAACATCATATAAGACCATTTCAAACAATTTACTGAAGTTACATAGTACAACATTCGGTCTGTAATTCTCAACCATATTTTTTTCACCTTTCTTGAAGACCGGGCAAATTTTACCATCTTTCCATGTATTGGGAATACGAAGTGATGCCAGAGCCAAGTTGAAAATAGTAGATAGTGGTTTAGCGAATATTAAAGCACAGTCTTTCAAGAGAAACGATGGAATGCCATCGGGACCTGTTGTCGTTTTTGTTTTGCATTTCTTCAGCGACTTTAGTACGTCATTTTCAATGATTTTGGGTACAGATAAGGTTGATATATTAGTAAAATCGTTTACTTCAGATTGCCGATACTTCGATGACTGAATGTAGGCAGATTCAAAAAAGGAAGCAAAGCCATCGACTACTTGTTGGGGGTCAGTTAAATGGTCATCTCTATAATTCAAAGCACTAGGAATATAGATGAACTATCACGAAGATTATTCACATGCGCCCAAAACTTAGGTGGCTCATTTGCTAAGTTATCTTCAGTTTTACGAATATAATTGGTATGAGCAAAGGAAATATCTTTTTTCAAGTCTCTGCGAAGAGCTTTGTATTTTTCGAGGTGTTCCGCATCACCCCCTGATTTATATTTTTTCAAATAACTACTTTTTGCTTTCAATTTTCTTATGAAATCACCTGTAAACCACGGTGGGTAAGATGATTTTCTTCCAGTGGTTTTAGGAACATATTCTGTGAAGATGTTATTTAATAAATTGTAAAACTCATCACAAGCGATATAATTCCGAATCTGACTTTCCTGAAAGTTATCGAAACAAGGACCGCATTGACCCCTGAAAACACTTCGACGTTAGTTGACGACTTAGTGTTTCAGCTCGCACACAATGAGAGACGCGGAGGAGAGTTTGGGTATGGGGTGCTATATGCGCGATAGCGCCGTAGAAGGGAATGCAAAGCAGAATTTAGATTTTACAATTGGAATAGCTATACATCTATATATATCCGAGTAAATAGCCCAAACGAATGCTGGCCCGCCGAGCCGATATTAAAGAAGAAGACGAAAAATTTGCGCGACTGCAATCGAAGCGCGATTTGAATAGCTAAGCCGGGCTAAGGTTGTTGTGCGGCAAGACAGATGAATTCTGGCCGATTTCGACGGCTGATGGAAGCTCGAACGGATTGTTCGAATAGACCACTCATCTATCTGTCCCTCTAGCGACGGAATCGAATTTGAAATTACTTTAATTCGCAAGGGAGGCTCGGGATTTTTTGGTCCTGCGATTGTTAGCTAACGACTGTTGTTAGTGATGTCGGCCGGCGCTCGAGGTGTCCAAAAGCGTCGTGGCGGCGGGTTGGCTAGCGTGGCCTCAGGATGACACACTTTCGTGAATTTTCCTATTATAATTTTC
The DNA here is from genome assembly GCA_944452925.2 of Chrysolina oricalcia. Taxonomy (NCBI): domain Eukaryota; kingdom Metazoa; phylum Arthropoda; class Insecta; order Coleoptera; family Chrysomelidae; genus Chrysolina; species Chrysolina oricalcia. Next base: position 16,101,261 of record OX101816.2, read on the forward strand.
ATATCGTTCGCAAGACGAAAAATATGGTTTGAATAATGTGTCTGATAAAAAGTATACCGGCGATACGGTTTTATTGTACGATGTGTACAGACAATCTTATATTTGAAAAGAGAAAGATGGAAAAAAACCTACGATGAAAATGCAGATGTAGCTCAAAGTCCAACGTGGCTTTAGCCATGAAGTAGTGTTTTTTGTGGATATTACAATAAATAATAAACTCTTTAGAGAAAATCTTTTATTTAAATGCACTAAAAAGAAGAAAATAAATTTTAAAGTGAATTAAACCCATCATTTTGTTACATTTTGAAATTTCAATTGATATAAAAGCTTGTCGCAAGAAGTATCTATGTATTTCTTATTGAAATTAAATATAATGTTACCTCAAGATTTATTCTCGCGACAAGCTATCATATCATTTAAAATTTTATAATGCAACAAAATGATGGGTTTAACTCACTTTAAAATTTATTTTCTTCTTTTTAGTGCTTATAAATAAAAAAGGCTTGTTCTTTAAAGTTTTTTTTTAAGTTTATTTATTTATTCCTTTTTTAGTTTTCTTTGGATATGTTCATTTCAATTAATGTATCATTGTTGTCCTACTCAAAGCCACATATCATTATTTTCCATGTCCAAAACTGTTGAAACATTTTCCGAATTCTTTTGCGTTCTCTATCTAGCTTTGAGAGGGGACAGGAGAGGTGACATTTTTTTGAACCATAATAGTCAACGGTCAGGAATTTTTCACTATCTTTGCGAATTTTTCCGATTTTAATTTTACAAGTATTCCAGCTTTTTTCAAGAAAAGGAGGGAGACGAATCCCCCCTACCTGATTTTTTTCCCTGTAATTTTCCGAAACCCTACGCGTACTCTATCTAGCTTTCGGATGATATATTAATGTATGATTTTTTTCCCTGTAATTTTCCGAAACCCTACGCGTACTCTATCTAGCTTTCGGATGATATATTAATGTATATTCTGCGGAAGTGAACCTACACGTGACATTTCAATTCCATAGGATAAGAGGAAGTGGTTCTAATTCAGCTTCCCAGATTTGTACCCATTTAGCACACACACGCGGAGAGCAATTTGAATAGAAGCTTTTAATTAATAAAAAAAGTTACTTCATTTTTATCGTTGGATTTTTTCATTTCCAGAGGAGTCTTATTTGGTTCAATTTCCAATTGAGAATGTTTTCTTTTCAACATGAATCTCTTCCAAGAGGTGTTATCTTGAACGATGGAAAATAGCGACTGAAGTTTGCCTTTCAGTAGCAGATGATTCCTCATCTAATTTTTTAAACATACTGTTCAAATTTTCAATAAAAACAGCATGCCATACCCATGAAAGGTTTTATGTCAAAAAAATAATTTTTACAGTGAAACAGTCCAACAATTCCATCATCTGATGATCTTAAAAGAGTGAAACAGATTTTTGTCTATCAAAATGTATTGAAGGCCTAGCGAAGGATAGAATAGATACTCTTGAATAACATTCTTCCTCATCTGGTGTTTTAAATATATCAAACTCTGATGGACTTAAAAACCTTTCCTAAACACAATTATTAGTTACTACTTAGTAAATAAGATAAATTGAAGGTTTAAAGCCCATCTCTCATCAATATTGAGGCTTTGTTTACAAATAAATATTTTTTTTTTTCATTTCGAGCTGGCTAATCTGTAAGGCAACACTATGTAGTTAGGCCACCGGCAACGTATATATAACCCAAAATTATATTGACATTTTTAAAAATAATAATTTGTCGAAGTTTCATGCAAAAATATTTAATTTATGTAATAATATTTGAATGAAAGTGTCCACATTTAATTATTTTGACCTCAAAATGTATCCATAAAACAACATTTTGGAACATTGAATTCATTTATTCACTATTAAAAAATCATATTGCACAATTTGAACTTGAAATATTTAAAAAAACAAAATCCTTTTCCAAGAATTCTCCCTGGAGAAAGAGTACTACATGCTTTGGCGTAGCGACTGAGCTGAGCTGTTGAAGCTAATGTTTGAAAAGGTGAGATCTGTAACGAAAAGAAGTGTGAGTATGTAGTTTTGGGCAATTTAGACAAAAAAATATAAATTTAATTAAAATTTTACATGCAAAAAATTTCATCCAACTTCCACATTCAGAATCATAAACATTATCAATAATTTTGTATAATAAAAACCCATAGTAATATCGTTGCAATATATACAGTGCCCACCATAAAGTACATAATATATGGGAAAAAAGTTTATCATCAGAGTAGGTATTGGTTGTGCATGTCCGAACAACATGGAACTCGATTTTGACACATGTAACGTGACCACTGGAATGGCGGAAAAAAAAATACTATTGAGAACCAAATCCAACATCACAACTAGTATTCCGAGCAACAAGGTCTCATGTCACCTATCCATGAATTACTTTCACAAATTTGTTTTGCATTTAATTTTTCACTGTAATAGGTGACATGATACCCTTTTCTCTGAGAATACAAGTTGTGATGTTGGATTTGGTTCTTCTCCAATTTTTTTCTGTGCGTGAGTGTTTCTCCTGTAATTGTTCCATGTCAATTTTGGTCCTAAGCATTTTGACAGATGAACCATCTATTTCAAGTTTCAATTCACTACTGTCATTCTCTCTTCACTCGTTGATTCATGTGGTGGCTGATGATAATTTTCTTTGATTCATTAAAAAGGGATAAAGGCTCTAAGCCTGCCTTATTATTCGTATTTCATTTGTTAAAAGGAGATATAGGCTCCAAGCCACCCTTATTGAAATTTGAGTTAATACACAAAATGTGAGTGGGACCGCATAACCCTTAGTGGTACCATGTGCTGACACATTTTTACCAACGAAATTTCATATTACAATATTTTACTCTCCATGTGAATAATATTACACTGTATTAGATTACTGATAGTTACAATGTTCATTCTTTTTTGTAGAACTTCAGTTTAGCTGACGATGGGCCTATATAGGCTCGAAACATGTACTACTATGATACTACTGAACTGATCGATCTACCATTACATAACATTGGATGGTTACATTCAATTTGTGGTGATGACTGTTTCTGTTTCGTAAACCTACATTTTAGCCGCATTATGTACGATCGAATTTGATGAAGGAATGGGCAGTCTCAGCTTGTCATTTCGGCGAGTGAAGCCAACGACAATTTCGTAAGATGATTTGTTCTTATGTACTAGGCACACAGTTTCTAGCATGAATAGAGTAGGAAGTGTGAGTATTTATTTCTGCTTGAACAAGGGTTAGCAAGACACTGTAAGCCTTACATTGCACAGATATCGAATAGCGCGCTTTTGAAGAACAAATACTGCGTTAGAGTGCTGTTGGTTGCAGGTGCCCCAGAATGATATGCCATACCTCAGACGGGATTCAATTACAGCGTGGTACACAATTTTTGAGGTCTAAATACCCAATTCCTTCGATACCATCCGCAATCCCGAAGCTAGTTTGTTGCTCAGTGTTTTAGTGTACCTAAATATTAAATCGATTCCAAGAAATTTGTTGAAATTTTCATTTGATAAAACGCATCATTACCTAAGGAAATACCTGGCAAATTAGATTTGAATGACTTGGGGTTAGGTTTTCTATATTGAAGGAAAGCAGGTAGGAGTTGCATCATTCTCCTACACTGATATTATCTTATGCTATTCTGGTTTGAAGGTTATTTTCATTGGTGTACTGCATGCATGTTAGTTGTTTCATCTGCAAAAATTGCAAAAATATGACAAGAAAAGTACCGAGCCCTGAGGCACACTGTGTCTGATGAATGGTGTTGACAGGTAATTGATTATTTGGTAGTTTTTGTATGTGTTTAGGGGCTTCCCTCCATATAGAATATATGAACAGCTGAACTTATTATATATTCAAAATAAAATATACAAAGTAGAAAATGAAAAAAGAATTATATTTCATAGCTGTCTCACAATACTCAGGATGAAAATTGCAGAATATCATCTTTATGCTCTCGTAATGTACCTATAATCACCATCGATTCTTTCTTTACTAAATAGACAAATGAAAGTCATAGCGCCATTTTCTATCCTCATTCCAGCTTCTACATAATTCATAATGGATAATGGAACTGAATAAATGCGAATTTGAAAGTCATTCATCAGTAACTGATGAGCAAATAGTCAGAGAAATTGCAAATTACTCTGTTTGAAATTGAACACCATGCTAATTCGACATTCACCCAATCATCTGCATAATTTTCACACAATACTGACTAAATTACAACAGAACCTTCTGCATATTCATGAGAATCGTAATGAGATTTAGTACGGTGGAGAACAAACGCTTGCATGTCGGATAGATCATTCAATAATATAAGGAAATCATTCAGAATTCAATTCAGTAGTTTAAAAAAATAATGGTTAGGTTTTATTGAGATTATTACCACAAGAGATTTTTATTTTATCGGATAAACTTTTATTTTGAGCGAAAAATTGGTTGCTTTGACAATTGACGAGTGCAAATACCATGATAAAACCACAACACCGAAGGTGGAGCGATTTTATATAATGTTTATAACAATAAGGTAAAACACGATTACATTTCCACGGAATTTATAATACTCGCGACATGTTTCACTACACTGTTGCTTTATGAAGCGATTTTGCTAAACTAACTAATATTTTTCTTTGGACCTTTACTCAAATACTTTTTTCTGAAATCGTTCAAGAATGACCACTTTCTCGGAGCAACTTCAGGCCTCAAAATACGCTAATCTAGTATTTTAGTCTGTTGCTAAGCAACGAACTTTTCCGGACCGATTTCAGACCTAAACGGTACGGGAATAGTAATTTACGTAACAAGTCCGGAAAATACTGTTTTTTTGGACGAGTAGACCAAATTCTAGGACGATCGTTAGCGAGTCCTGGAAGTCTACGAGTCCAAAAAAATTGTTTTCGGGCGTGTTGCGTACACTATTTTTTCGGCAATCATGTAGAATAACAAATCAATGAGACGCATTTAGTCTAAGAGACGAAGAGAGGTCGACTTTCACCCATCTGTTAACCGGATGAAACGATTCCAAATCTGAATATTTCGAACATTTCAGTTCTTATTTGTATTAAATATTTAAATTCGAACAGAAGATAGGTACCAACAGAAACATTCTAATTCTTATTTATATTAATATTTGTATTAAAATTCGAATAATTTCCAATTGTCTGTGGATTTCTTCTCTCGTCAACTTGTATACGAATTTTTTACTTTTGAGATGAACATTTTTTGTGAGTGTATCGACTTGATATCAGATGGCAGCTTGTTAAAAAGTTTTGGACCCATGTAAATAAAACTTCTTTGAATCAAGGTCTTATTTATTGTAGGTAATGTTAATGAAAATTTTTTGTATTATATACATGTTCGACTTTCTGGTTCTTACTTCGATACTGTTGTGTTATTAGAGTTTTATAATATATTTGCCTCAAGTCAGGCATGACACTTAAATACATATTTTATATATATATATATATATATATATATATATATATATATATATATATATATAATTTCGAACATGTGATGAAGTGTCTTCCCGCTCGTAGAAGAGTATATATGCCTTTCCGCTGACAAGGGAATTTGAATGAATCGGTGAAACTACGGAATCGTTGTATTCGTGCCATGTGCCTGTATACGGATGCCTACAGTAAGCAGTGTAGTGTCCGCTATTGGTAGTCCCGCTGTGATTCGTCACTGCGTACAAGAGGCTACATTGTCTACAGTGTAGTTGCTCAAATCTAAACCTTCCAGAGGAAAATCAATGGTTATATTCAATTTTCCTCTAAATCTTTGTATTTGAGAGAATTTTTTTAAAGGGATAACTAAAATTTGGGGAATTTCTGAATCAATAGAGACTTTGTGCATTTTCTCTTTCTTTTGCAGTTCAAACATGTCGGTTTCTAATCACCATCAATTGTTTCTTCCCTAGTGAATGAATCTAAACATTGTGAGAGTCTAAGTTGGCCTGTTCTTTTTGATATCGGAAGAGAAATGTCCCAGAATGTATCGAAATTTACTGAACAGTGACCGCAATGTGTACATTTCAATGTTGATTTCAGCTGTCGAACAAAGTTATCTACTATCTTGGGGTTGCCCATTCCCAAGTATCTAGACCATGACACTCTGGACTCATCACAGGTGTTAAATTTAGGGACAATCTCGTCCGAAATGAAGTTGGGCTTATCCGTTATTGCATTCACGTCTTCGTGTAGTCCCTCCAGTAGATATCGTAAAAACTCCTGGGCATCTTGTTGGTCATAACTGAAGAAACGTGGTGCAAATCTTTGGATTTCACTTTTCAAAGAGACTGTATTAACAACTCGATCCGACGCATCTTCTGACCACAGTTCCTTCATCACTTCCGCAAATGCTTTGATCAAAGCTCCCATCATTCTTCAGATATTCCAGCAACCATTCAGTATTCGACAAACACTGGATAACACTGTTCATATAGCAAGTGTTACCAATATTTTTCAATCCATTCAGGCCGAATGTTTTGGTCTATGTACCATAGGTCTATTCTCGCTGCTTGAACCACAAGCATCTTCTTCTGAGTGGTCTGTAATGAAGTGGTTGTCTCTGTTACTGTGGCGTGATAACGAACCTAAGTTAAGGTTGCTGGACATAATTTGTTCATAACATGTGAGTTTTGGAGTAGTCAATGAATCTTCTTGTAGTAGATTATCCAAATCGTTCTCAAATTGTTTGAAATTTTTTTTGTCGGTGGAACTGAATGCAAATGAACTTACAATCGGGCTGCTGCATATAGATTTTGATGAAGACATAATAGAATTAGTGATTTTTGAAGAAGGTGAATATGAATATTGGGGATAAATGAATATTTCATCTAGGCGTTCGTAGGTAGGAATAGTACCTAGAACAGATGCAGCATTTCCCCTTTGTAACGCAATACTGATTCTTTGAATAAAAATTTTGTCGCTCTGGAATCATCTGATATTCTTGAAATTTTTTTCCCAATTTGATTCATCAAGTCTGAAGCGTAAGAACCAAAAACTCCGTAAGTTTCGATAGCTACTGGAAAAAATGGATAGTAGTCCTTCAAAGTGGAATATTTTTTAATCCTTGCTTTTTCCGCGTAATCTGCAGCTCCACCTGATACTTTCGAAGTCGTCATGATACATCGAGATAAAGATTCTACAGATAATGGTGTACCAAACAATGTCTATTTCGATCTATCCATAATTTCAATACCAGGAGCACAAATGTGAATTTTTCAATGATATTTATACGATTAGGATCTATAGACAGGATCTCACATTTAGTAAAATTTCTTTGAAGAAACATATAATTTTCTTGAAATTTTCTAAAACAGACTCTGCGGTACCACCTATATATCCATCATCCAGATACCAGCAATTGAAATCACTGTCAATGGATTTTGTTAAATTATCAATACTCAAACAAAAGAGAGCTGGACCTAACGGATCACCTTGCTGTACTCCTCTCTCAGACATGATAACTTCATCTCCATAATTCAGATAAGTTGGTCTTTGATAGCACTGGTTAATGAAAGGAAATATATCTGGAATAATATGATCTAATAAAATATTCCTATAAACCATATTGAAGGCGTTTTTGAAATCCAGTTTTAGGAATATCTTTGAAGACGGATCAGGATGCTGATTGATAAAAAGTCGTGCAGCATGGGCAACAACTTCACTTCCTCCAGGTGTACCAAATCCAAATTGATATGGGCGAAATAAGACACCCAAACTGTCCTTTATTTTCATATATGATAGTTTTACTACCAGTGCAGAAGTACATACTTCCTGGACTAGGCCGGGAAGTGCTACTTTCCCAAAGAAAAAGTGTCCGGGAAGTGAACACTTCCCGGATGGTTGCCGAAAAAGTACTTTCCCGTTTCGAAAACGATACGGGAAATTTTTTGTCGGCTTGTTTACATTTTAGACAGTTATTGAATTCACTCAAACAATATGTAGAATTCCTTAGTTTTTGATAATGCTGATTGCGATTTCAGAAAAAATAGTATGTGTACCTCGTAGTAAAAGCACATTCCCAGACTTCAATGCTTGTTGGCCTCGGCTTAACGCCTCGGCCAACAATTTACATTGTCGTCAGGGAATGTATTGGTTTTACTACTAGATACACAATATACTATTCCCTAACTTCTAGGTCTACACAACATATCAATTAGAAACAGTGTACCTTGGAGTTGATTACTAAATTTCCTTATTTTTATTATTATATTATTATTATCTATATCAATAACAAATAACAGTATACCTGAACATAGTCAATTATTAAGAGGATAAGTTCAACAACGCGGAATTAAGGTCTAAATGGTAGTCGAGCAAACAATTGGAATCTATCAGTTCATTGATTTTTAAAGATTCTAAATAATACCTTTATTTTGGACAATGAAGAATTTCGAGGTTTTTGTTGTATTCAGATGGAAATTACTGTTTTAAAAGGAAGAACTTTGACGTACTTTTTGACTTTCTATATTTCTTATGACAATTATGTATCATTAATCTGTATACATAGTGATGAGAGTACAAGCATGTTTTTATAACAAATCAACGCAACAACAAAAGTAATATTCCCAACATCGTCCCCATTTTTGCAATTGATAAATATAATATTTGAAATTAAAGAATAAATTATTCATCAAATCATGAAACTATGAAAAACAGAAACGTTTTGGTACTTTGACAGTACGTCCTTGTGACTATTTAATTCCTCTCTCTTTCTTCATCTTTCTGCTTGTCGTCTCCATCCCTTAGTTTGGTATCACTCTTTTTCGAAGTCATTTGTCCTTTCTCATCCGTAGATATTTCTAAGTGGCACAGTCGTTGAAAGGGACGAAGAACAGTTCCCTGCTGTAACTTCACTCGAGTTACTCGTGCTAGTCCATCTCTTCCCTGCATGACTTCCAAAATTTTCTCAAGAGGCCAGTTCAAACGTTTTTCGATATCTGAAGACACATAAACTATGTCTCCCACTCCTAAGGTACTTGTCCTTTTGTGACCAGTTTGCACTAGTTCCGCTAGGTATTGTTTTCTGAAACGAGATCGCAGGATATCTCTAGTTCTCTGCAGGTAACGTAGTCTAGAAATTAAATGCTGTCTTTCAATCTTGTCCACATCAGGTGTTTCAGTATTGGGCAAAACTTGAATGAATCTGGTTCAGCTGGGATTGGTTCGAACCTGTAACGCAATGGATCGTTGCCTACACGGGGACGAAACTAGAGTTCATTCCTTATCAAGAAAGAGTCATATAATTGACACTTTTTTCAATGGTCATACAAAAATTAGTGACAACTTTGAATGAATTTTCACTTTTGTTTTATCTCCCGCACTACACGAATGCCTATGGCGACCTCTCGGTTGTTTAGCCTGTTAATTTCCCTCGTGATACACATTAGCACAGCGCAATTACTCCCTTACAAAATATGATTGAAGCACGTATTTCACTTTAATTAAGCCTGTTAATAGATGTAGATATTACTTTAAAGTGAACTGACAACTCAGTAAGCCATGATTGGGATAACGGCACTCATCTGAATATCAGGTGTCACATTTCGTGACGGTTTGCATATAAAGTGGTTTAATCTTGAGGGGTGTCATCAGATGAATGATATAGGACACAATATATTTCCTGGTCCGAATAGACTATTTTTTTATCAACTGATGCTGAAAAGAAATGAACCATCGTGAAATAATCACCATGAAACTGCCTGTATACAATATTTTCTCCACGATTATCATAGAATTTGCCAATTCTGAAATCATATTTGATTACAGAATGCTGGATTCTCTCTCTTGAGATTGAAGAAATATTCTGCAACACCTCTGCCCCCATGCAATTAAAATGTATTTGCATTCTCTTGTGATAGAATAATATTGCCTTGACGCAGTTGATTGTCATCGTAGTGGCAAAATTTGATTAATTGTCAAAATTATTGCTGTCTCGTTTTCATTCGAAAATATAAAAAGTACCTATCATGAATTCATCCAGTGATTCAGAATCAGAGTGTGGAAATACACCACCTGAAATCACAAAGAGTGCAAATAATAGTGCAAATAATATACTGGAAAGTTTACTACCAAAAAAATCAAAGAATGAATATGAAAAATATTACAAACTGTTCATGGATTGGAAGCAAAAAAAGAAAACGGCTTACTTTTCAGAATAGTATATTTTTTGTAATCGTTTAAGAATGCCCACTTTCTCGGAGCAACTTCAGGCCTCAAAATACGCTGATGTAGTATTTCTGTCCGTTGCTAAGCAACGAACTTTCCCGAACCGTTTTCGGACCTAAACGGTACGGGAATAGTAATTTACGTAACAATTCCGGAAAATACAGTTTTTCTGGACGAGTAGACCAAATTCTAGGACGAGCGTTAGCGTTATTTGTATTATACAGGGTGTTTCTTAAGTACGTGTAGAAACTTCAAGAGCATGTTGCTGGCGTCGAAATAAGAAAAAAAGTTCCCATAAACACATGTCCGCAAGTTATTTGTTTCTAAGATACAGAGGGTCAAAGTTTAATTATTATATTTGTTTTTTTGTAAATAAATGCCAAAATATTTGTGAAATTCGAGTAAAGTTTGGTATCTGGGATGATATTTCAATGACAAAATCAAAATAGTTGTTAATTGTGAAACAAACTAATATCTAGTTGAATTCATTTTGAATTAAAAAATCTTGTCTTTCAAAATCACTTGCATCGATTATTTCAAATCTCAATAACTCGAATACAGTTGCTCGCACTGACCTCTACCAAGAATATATTTCTTACACAAACTAAATAATAAATATTCTCTGATACCAATTTTTACCCAAATACCAAATTAATTTTGAAATTATTCACAAAAAATAAAAATAAGAATTCAACTTTGACACTCTGTATCTCAGAAACGAATAACTTGTGGACATATGTTTATAGCAACTTTTCTTCTTATTTTGATGTCAGCAATACGCTCCTACACGTACTTAAGAAACACCTTGGGAAAAACCTCTAAAATTTTAGGAATGTCAAACCGAATACACTCAGTGCTTATGATATAGGGGAAACCTCAGAGAAAATTCAAGAGGCCATAACAGCTTCATATCAGAACAACTATCTCGTAAAAAGCAGACAAACCGAAGGAAAGGGGAGCTGGTGGACCACCGAACTCACTAAACTCCGAAAAAAACAATAGAGTGAAAAAAACTGGTGGGTGGGAGAAATATTCCAAAACTCTGCAATAATACAACATGGAGGGAGTTCTGTTAGGACATAGAACAAACATGAGAGAGTGCAAGACTCCACCGCATAGTCTCCAAAATTCCTATAAACCCAGTGGGGACTATGAAAGGACTCACTGGAGGCCACACAAATACCGGGAGAGAAACAATACACACATTCCAGGATCTACCATTGTCACAAATCCCAGCAATAAACACCCTGTCAACCTTCAACTAAGGGCAAACAGGGCTGACTGGGAGGTAGAAAAGCGGATCACTAAATAAATATCCTGAACCAGAAGAAATATTTCCTGTCCCACTACAGCGGGAAATTGAAGATCTAGCACCAGAACTATACAGACTTTACAGGATGAGCCTAGCACTTGTCTTTTCACCACAAATCTGAAAATCTGTGAACATGGTCAGGCAGCTCTTATAAACCGTCCTTTACATATAAACCGGCATGCCCATCAAACAGGAAAATCATGCTCGACGGCTTTGCATCAATTGGTGTCAAGGCTGGAGGACACTTTAGCAAAAAAACAGCACCATGCACTTTTCTAGATATCGAAGGAGTATTCGTTCTCGTACAGGGCAGTGCTGGGAACAGCACTGGGAACAGTAAAGGAATGGGCAAAAGAGGAGGACTGAGGGCAAACCTCAGCAAAAGTACACACATTCCCTTCACACGAAGGAAAATTCTTTGGCATAATACTACAAGTTGCTGAAAATGTCAAATATTTGTGGCTGTTCTTAGATATGAAACTGAAATGAAACATTCATCTGCAACATGTAACCAACAAAATCAAATTATCTTGCATGAAGTGCGAAAGAGCATTTGGAAAAACATGGGGACTGAAGCCGAAAGTGTTGCACTGGCTTTACACCGTGATCGTAAGACCCATAATCACATATGGCTCAATTTTGTGGTGGCCCAAAATGAAACAGATACAGTTGAAAACCAACCTCCGTAAAATACAGAGGCTTGCCTAACAGTCTTTCTCGGGTGCTATAAATAGCACTCCAACCGCTGCTAAGGAAATCATCCTAGACCTTCTAACTTTGGACGTGAAAGTCATAGAGAGGCGAGGATGAGTGCATACAGACTTAACCGGTAATTGCAGAAACCTACCACAAATTGGGCACACCAAAATCATCCATGAAGTCAACATTACCGAACAGGAAATGATATAAGACTACGTGCTATCCCAATACTCATACGAAAAACCATTCAAAACACAGCAAAAGTGGAATGAATGGGTCTGCCTCGGGGGTAGAATCAATATGATCTGGTAAACAGATGGTTCAAAAACAGATGAAGGAACAGGAGCAGCAATATATGGAGTGATACCAAAAATAATCGTAATAGTTCCACTTTTCAACAACACACAGTATTCCAAGCTGAGACACATGTGATAAGGACATTCTTACAGATGAATCTAGAGTGTGGGTATAAAAGAAATCATATCTAAATTCTATCTGACAATCAGAGCGCAATAAAAGCTATGAATTCAATACAGATAAAGTCAAACCAAGTTTGGGAATGCATTCGGAGCCCCAATTAACTGACAAAACAAAACAAGGGGACACGTGTGGGGCTGCACGGCCACAGGGAAATTTAAGATAATGAAAAACAAACCAACTTGCAAAACAAACATCTGAAACACCATTCACAGGCCCAGAGTGGAAGAACTCAGACCACCACACATTTTGGGACAAAAGGCATCGACACAGCTCAGCCATGGTAAGGCACCTAAGCCTCAAAAAATACAGACCTATTCAACTAGGTAGGTACCACTGACGGCAGTCCAATACGCAACAAAACCCAGCTGCTCTCAGTGTTAAAAGAAACCTCTGAAGGTAAATTCATGATCTTGCTTGTCATTCTTCAACCAACCCTTGTAAAACTTTTTCAGTGAAAGAACTTGAAAGTTCGATTTTCAATATTACGGAGATCGCACTTTGAATATATTATATTGGTTCTATTAACGTTTAAAGCAACACGATTTGAGTCACACCAACTTTTTACTTTCATCATGTCGCTGTTGATTCTCCTTTCCAGGTAAAATGTATTTTTTTCGTGCCATAGGATCGTGGTGTCATCTGCGAAAATTGTGAATTTTCCCGAGATATCTATTCTCATCATTTCATTGATACACAACAGAAATAGAGTGGGGCCAAGTATGGATCCTTGTGGAACTACACAGTTAACTAGTTCTGTATCAGATAGAGTCGATACTTTTACCATTTGCGTGCGATTAGTTAGGTAATACTCCATCCATTTGTTTACTTCTCCTCTGAAGCCATAGTGGTGAAGCTTAGCTAGTAGGATTTGATGATCAACACAATGAAAGGCCTTGGAGAAGTCGCAGAACACTGCAGCTTCCCCGTCGTTGATATTTGTGTACACTTCTTGGAGAAATGAGAATATGGCATCACATGCGTTCTTTTTTTCTTGGAATTCATACTGGTTAGGAAATATAGTGTTGAATTTTAATAAGAATCTTGTTATTCTGGTTTTTACAATTTTTTCAATTAGTTTATCTAGTGCGGATATAAGAGAAATCGGCCTTCATGTAAGGAAACTACAATGGCAGTTTTGAGAAACTCAGGAAATATGACTGCCTGAAATGAGTTGTTTATTAATATAGCCAAAGTGTGTGGAGCGTCTTCTGGCATGTTTTCCAGAACTCTGATAGAAATTTTGTCAATTCCATGATTTTTCTCATTTGTAATTATTGATAACATGACTTCTCTTAATTCCCCAGCATCCGTATCATACAGTGAAAAGGAATGAGCAATGGTAAAGTTGCCAAAGTGATCCAAGGGGTCAGTATTATTCATTAAATTTATTATTATGCCAGCAGCGTGCAGCGGTGCAATAGTAATTATTGAATTCATTTGGTGTTTGGAGTAGTTTCTCATTTTTTTGTGCAGTTTATTCCTCCCAGATCATTCACAATATTCCAGCTGGTTTTGGATTTATTATCCGATTCATCAATTGTATTCCTGCAGTAGCTTTCCTTAGCGGCTTTGATAGGTGTCCAATATATCCTTCGATAGATACCTAGTAGAATATGTTTGGAAAAAAATCGCTTAGTATATATCCTCATGTTATGAAAGTATCTTCAGTCTTTTGCCTACTTTTTAATAGTTACCAACTGTTTTGTTTTTCGTTTACCTTTGAGTTTTCGTATTGGAAAGGAATCATCGAAAAGTATTACCAGATGTCCATGAAAAGTTTCAAAGAGTGTCTCTGAGTCTAGAATATTATTCCACTCAAAGAGACATGTTGATTCTCTAAATTTATTAAAGTTTGCTTTGCTGTGAAGTAGACCATATTTATGTACTTCTGTTTGTGGAAGGCATATATCAAATGTGCTTAAAACCGCTTCATGGTCTGATAAACCTGTACTGATCGTTATCGAATACTTTAGTAGTTTTAGTGAAAGTAATTATTTGATTTTCCGTGACATTTTTTGAAATATTTTTTGGTCCTTTTTGTTGTTTTTTATTGCGAATGTATACAGTGGTGCTTCTCAAAAGCTTGAGAACTGTTGTCAACTCTTACTTTTAAATTTCATTCATGAACTGTACCGAAAAAAATATTGAACTGCGAATCTGTAAACGACTCAGGCGACTGGGATTATGCTAAACATGTGACCGTTTCTGAAACTCTTCATCTTTTGTCACCGGTAAGAGCCAATATATCTTTTGAATCGCAAATATTGATACAAGATAAACTCCACGAAATTTGGACGAGATGCTCAAGATGTATTCGCTAGCACGTCTTGAATATAATATAGATGGGTTGCATTTTTCATCCTGAATTAGTATAGGGATGATGCGAAAGCTGATATGGTTTCTTCCGCAATTTTTTCTATTCCTTTTTAAACAAGCTAAAAATATCCTCTAATCAATATTTGTGAATGAAAATATATTTTTTGAAATAGAAATTCTAATATACCTACAGTGTGTTTCACTTCTCATGGGAACACCCTCGTTAATTCCGTAATTTTTGACGTAAAACCATGGAATTTCCAGGATCGATAGATACACTAGAAATGAACTCACTGCACAAAAGGGGTCATCCTACGTGATATACACTGCACGCCAGCAGCGATGGAACTACTTATTTTTCCGGAATGTTATGTTAGGGGGCAAAATTGGCCCCAAATTCCTCCAGATTCGTGTTCAGGATCCCCAAATTACTAATAATCACCTGTCTCCTGAAAAATTTTCAGCAGTCCAGAAAAATTCTAATTTGTTTCACTTCTCATGAAAACGCCCCCATATCTCCCATAATTTTTGACGTAGAACCATGAATCTCAGCATCGATAGATACACTAGAAAGGAACTGACTGCACAGAAGTGGTCATCATACGTGATATACACTGCACGCCATCAGCGATGGAACTACCCATTTTTCATCGTTTTTTTTTATTTTAAGCGGTTTTCATTTATTTAGCAATCGTAATTACTACAGAAGAAATACAGAAAAAAAATATCATAGAATAGTTGTTCTCATAAATAAATTTATCGAGTTACAGTGGCCTTGTATATTAGGTACGTCTTATAATAATAAAATCCACGCATACACATATATAATTTTATACATATACATATTGAGGATGTGAGAAAATATTCAATTCTCTTATTAAAGCATATTAATAAAAGTGTAGAACGCGTATAAAAAGAAAACAGTGTATGAAATGGGATAGTATATAAAAGAATAACAAAGGAGAAAATATTTCGTATAGCCCCCGAGTAATGATGCAAACCGTAGATACGTATTTCGAACTGTTTGTCCCTCCTCAGTACGGTGTAGCAAGTGCAAGGATGTGTACACTTGGATGAGAAAGAGAAACACAGAAACAAAAGGAGACAACATCGGGAAGCCAACCACTCAATGTGTGGCACTATGTTAGTTGTCCTCATGGATACAAGGAAACTACTGAAGTGGCCACGTAAACAGCTATAGCTACCCGCGTGACCTTCACATCCAGAAAAATATAAATGAATGTGAATGTTTTTGAGAGAAAAATGGTATAACAAAAGAGGAGGTATTGGGAGAAATGGTATAACAAATAAACCATTTCTCTCTGAATAGCAATCACTTTCAATCATATTTTCCTGGGTAGGAAGGTCACGCGGGTATATACCATTCCTACCTCAATAACATTCACTCTCATAAAAGAATAACCATATAACAGGAAAGGAAGGAGAGGTGGTTATTATAATAAAGAAAAAATAAAAGAAAAACAATATTATTACTACTCGCTGTTCATAACATATTGCCGTAAATATGGTTTAAAGGCTCCTAACGTACAACGTTTACAATGTTCGGGTAAGTTGTTGTAAGCTGCAATTCCCATGTCAAAACTACTTTTTTCTGAAATCGTTCAAGAATGCCAATTTCTCGGAGCAATTTCAGGCCTCAAAATACGCTAATCTAGTATTTTAGTCCGTTGCTAAGCAACGAACTTTCTCCGACCGTTTTCGGAACTAAACGGTACGGGAAAGTACTTTTTCTGAAATCGTTCGAGAATGCCCACTTTCTCGGAGCAACTTCAGGCCTCAAAATACGCTAATCTAGTATTTTAGTCCGTTGCTAAGCAACGAACTTTCCCGGGCCGTTTTCGGACCTAAACGGTACGGGAAAGTACTTTTTCTGAAATCGTTCAAGAATGCCCACTTTCTCGGAGCAACTGCAGGCCTCAAAATACGCTAATCCAGTATTTTAGTCCGTTGCTAAGCAACGAACTTTCTCGGACCGTTTAATACTTTCTCGTATCGAAAACGATACGGGAAAGTACTTTGCCGGCCTAGGCCGTCAAAATCGGTCTTTGCTTTATAGTTGTCACATTGACGTTTCAGGAAAGCACGTAATTTCGAATCCTCAATTTATGATAATGCTTATTGCGATTTCAGAAAAAGTAGTATGTGTACCTCGTAGTAAAAGCACATTCCCAGACTTCAATGCTTGTCGGCCTCGGCTTAACGCCTCGGCCAACAATTTACATTGTCGTCCGGGAATGTATTGCTTTTACTACTAGATACACAATATACTATTCCCGTATCGAAAACGATACGAGAATATTTTTGCCGGCTTGTTTACATTTTAGACAGTTATTGAATTCACGCAATCAATATGTAGAATTCCTTAGTTTTTGATAATGCTGATTGCGATTTCAGAAAAAATAGTATGTGTACCTTCTAGTAAAAGCACATTCCCAGACTTCAATGCTTCAAAGCAATTTACATTGTCGTCCGGGAATGTATTGCTTTTACTACTAGATATACAAAATACTATTTTCAGTACACATAAGTTTTGTATGGTTTATGGTTGCTTTGACGTATATCATACGAATGAATATCTGATCGAAACTGTAAATTGATTGAAAGATATTCTGGAAGCATATTATTTACTAACTTATGAATAAAGACATGCGTGCGAAATTTTATTAATTTTTTGACAGACATCCATTGGAGCTGCAGATGCATATGTTATATACTGTCACATCTATTACATCTTAAGGTGCATTTAGTCAACATCATTTTAAAATTGTGCTTAAATATATGTTGAAAGCAAAAGTTGAATCTGTTTTATCAAATGGCACCGTTTATACAACAATGTTAAGTTTATGCTAAAAACCTTTGATGTTACCGTTATGTTTATGATAATGCTTGTGCTAAAGTTGACTAAATCCACCCTTAAGGTGCATTAAGACAACATCATTTTAAAATTGTGCTTAAATATATGTCAAAAACGAAAGTTGAATCTGTTATATCAAATGGCGCAATTTATACAACAATGTTAAGTTTATGCTAAAAACCTTTGATGTTACCGTTATGTTTATGCTAATGCTTATGCTAAAGTTGACTAAATCAACCCTTAGAGGAAAACGCATGCATTTATTTTGTAAAACTTATAGTTTTTGAACATCTGTTTCTTGACACATGAAAATAACGATCAATAAACCACCATGTTACATACACCATTCCAAAGCATGTGTCTGAAACATTTCGGACACCAATTATCTCTCACGTGAAACGTTTCATCTTTTGAATCAGAAATGTTTGTGAAACATACCAGACACCAGAAATAACCTAGGTATGAAACGTTTCACAGGAAATGTTTCGATAGAAATGCATGTGAGACACAACATAACTGTGTATGAATACTATCAGATATATTTCATACGTAATGTCTTGAAAGAAACGTTTGAAAAACATAACTTAATTGTATTTGAATATAAATAAAAATATAATAAAACAGGATGTACATAAAGTCAGTTGTGGAATCATCTGCGACTGAAAGTTGGAATTTAGTCACTGTTTTCCATCGTACAAGATAACCTCTCTTGGAAAGGATTCATGTTTTAAAGAGAAACATTCTCAATTGAAAATCGAATAAATACATGACTCCTCTGGAAATGGAAAAACCCCACGATAAAATGAAATCAACATGCCATACCCATGACAGGTTTTATGTCAGAAAAATATTTTCAAAGTTTCACCGCACAAGAAATAGTCTAACAATTCCTCATTACAGTGTGAAATTGCTTCTGAAGAGTATGTTTTCCAATTCTTCCGACCTCCCTGATGATCTTAGAAGAGTGACATAGATTTTTGTCGACCACAATGTCGACCAAAATGTATTGGAGGCCTAGCGAAAAAGATGCAATTCACATATCAATGGAATGAGTGATTTTCTGTGAGTGATACTTCTGAATAACATTCTCCCTTACCTCATTCATAGATAAGAATCTCCAATGGAAACTGGACATTTGATAAATAATCAACTATCTGAAGGAAAATGCAAATTTTCACTTTCAGAATTTTTCTCTCAAGTTATATAGGGTCTGTCTCAATATCTATCAGATGTAGTTCAATGTCCAGCGTGGCTTTACCCGGGGAAGTAGTTGTTTTCTGTTAGGTATTACAAAAAAGTAACTTCAATTTTATCGTAGGGTTTTTCAATTTCCAGAGGAGTCATGTATTGATTCAATTTTCATTTGAGAATGTTTCTCTTTAAAACATTGAGATATGTTTCACAGCAAATGTTTTGAAAGCATCATTTATTAAACAAAATATAACTGCATATGGAATACATTCCCGAAATATTTCAAAAGAAACACATAGTAAATATTTCACTTGGTTCCTGATGAGTAGATAGGTAGATTCCAAAATACAGAATTTCTGTAAATTATTTCCATAAACAGTAGCAACGGAATATGTAAATATCATTTACAGAAACCATATATTCATTTTATTGTTCCTGAATAAATGAATGAAACAATTATAATAGGCATTAATTGAAAATTTATTTTCTAGCCACATGTTGGTGAAAATTCAAAATTGTGAAATTTTAACCACAATGATTTATGACGCGACTAGATTTTCGACAGATGGCACCACGTCTGCGTAATTTGGGTTCATTCGAAATGTGTATTGGAAATATTTCGGATGCATTTCACTTGAAATGTAATAAGTGACATGTTTCAGATTTATTTCTGGAACGAACGTTTAGAATGTTTCAAACGTTTCCATTTAGGATTCCGTTGAAACGTTTCATACACATGATGTTTTTACTGGGAGTAGACATTAAGACAATTAAAATGATCACTTATAGTCCTTCAAAATACAAAAATTATCAAGACAAGTGTTCGTGATAAATGAGGGTATTTATTTAAAAAATGTACATAACTCGAAAACTATTAGGCTTCTGAATTACGAAAAAATCATGCTCATTCGATATCAAGAAAGAGATATTTTTTCCTGTTAATTGCAGTATTGATACACGAGAAAAAAATTAAATACTGAAAGATTGGTTTCTCGCCATTTTGAAGGTTAATTTGAGGTTATGTCAAAAAGTGTTGGGAACAAAAGTATTTGTTTTTTTTTATTATCTACAACTCTTTGATCAAACATTTTCCGCTAGGTCACGTTCCGCCGAAAATTGAAAATGTATTTTTGCGATTTTGCGACCCCTAAACTGAATCCCCATTTCACCATGTTGAGTGTTTTCGTGTTCAAATATTTTATTCCTCGAAGTTGAAACTTCAAAAACATTTTCACCTGGTCCTTATCTGTTATAGTTCTTCTTATTTTTAGCGCTTACAATTCGTTTTTGAACCATCCTAAAAAGAATTAATCTGGCCAATCAATAGAGCATTTGACACTAAGGTAAACACGTTTAAATTTCCACAGATTTATTGTGTAAGCGACATGTTTCGATATACATTATCTTTCTCAATCGAATGTAATTATTGTACGTTGAACATTACTTAAATACCCTTCCTAACAATTGAGGTAATCAGGATCTTCCAATAATAAAAATAAAAATTGACAATACAATATAGGTACCAATAAATCTCAAAACATAGCTACTACTCAATTAATTGAAAAGGTTTAGCAATGGCGAACTATTAAGGTGCAATAGGGAATATGCAAGTGATTTAAATTTACTTGATTTTTTACCTCCGATACTTTATTGTCTTCACCTTACACCTACACCATTAGTTTATTATTTAGTTTGTATTTGACTCCATAAAACTTTAATCAAAAAGTGCATAATAAGCTCGCGGAATTCAAATTTGCGAAACGCATCACCATTGGTCGAAACGAATAATGACGTCACATGTCACGTTATGACATTTATCTCTTTCATAGATAATTTGTTTTTATTTATATATTTGTAGTGTTTTCCATTACATGGTGCGATTTTGGTCTAGTGACAATTGTAAATTATCAAGAGCAATGACTGAAAGTGGTTTTGTCAAAGCACAATCCGACAATACCTAAACTGATAAGTAGTAATAGTTTATCAAATGATACAATATACTCACATTGAAATGATCTTCACAACAATGTAAATGTGATATTTGAGATACTTCGCCTCTTCTCATAACCTTACACCATTGTTTACGTATTTTCGCCTCTCTTGGAACAGAAAAAAATACTTTATTTGGTGTAGTTATAACTGTGTTTTTGCATTACTAGACAATACCTATGAAATGTTTTTTTAGCATTTTCCATTATCGTAATAGCGATTAAAACTGCAAATCCCTAACCTAATTGATAACTGTCAATGGCCATAACTATAGAAAGGCTTGTTCATTGAAGATTGCTCTGGTTGATCGAGATCACTTTCATATATGTTCATCTCTCTCTAACACTTGTACTGCATTTGTCTTACTCTTTTATAAAATATCAACTTCAAGCAAGTAGAGCAATCAGACTACGTCTCAACGAACGACACTGAAGAAGAACAACACTGTTCGCGTCATGTGACGCCATCCACAGCGCGCGATAATAATGGAGGCGTTCAAATAGGTCAAATTCAATCGGTATTTATAAATTATTTTAAAAATTAATTCCAAGACTCTCAACCGTATTTATATTTTTTACTATGTTGTAACGAAGTAAAAAATTGATTAAACAAATAAAAAAAAATTATGCATATTCCTTATTGATCATTTAGTAAACAATTCGAATTATTCAATTTATTAATTTCCAAGAATTCTAAATAATTAAGTCTAATACCCTTATTTTCAAAATGAAGGTTTTCAAAGTTTTCATCGAAGTCATGGTCTTCCAAAATATGATTGGCATGTGTTGAATGTGCTTTATTCTTTACACAATTCATACGGTGTTCTCGTACGCAGCTTTTGAATGGTCTACCAGTCTGGCCTACATACACTTTGGAACAAGATCCACAATTCAATTTAAAATTTCCTGATTTTCCAGATTTTTGTGTTTTACCTTTATTATTTTTGATAAACCTTCCCAATGTGTTATCTGTTCTGAATGCAACTCTTAAATATTGTTTTTTCAAAAATGATGCTATTTTTTCTGAAACGGGTCCTGAATTAGTTAAAGTTCTGTAAATTATTGTCAAGGTTTCTCATAGTGGGGTACACTTCTTGGAGAGCCTTTCTATGTTATTTTTTAGCAAGAATATTCTCTATTAATTTTTTGTTGGCTGCTATCTGTTTTATAATATTTAATTCTTTGCATTTTCTTCAGAAAGAGGAATATTCACTAATCTATGTATCATACTATGGTATGATGATATTTCATGTATATATGGATGTATCGAATTATTATGACTGGTGATGTCAGTATGGGAAGGTTTATGAAAAATTGAAAAATGGTGTTTGTTGTTGGTTTTGCCTATTGTCAAATCTAAAAAATTTAATAATTTTTCTACTTCTATTTCTATTGTGAATTTAATGTTTGGGTGAATAGTGTTAATATATTTATGAAAGGTGTCTAACTGTCTGTCGGTACCTTTAAAACAAACTATAATGTCATCCACATATCTGTACGAATACAAAAACTGTTGCGAGAGTGGGTGCTTGTGAATTATTCCTTCAAGGTTGTCCATGAAGATATCTGCCAGTAGAGGACTCGGCGGATTTCCCATGATCAAACCTTCAGATGAAAAATATATTTTATTGTCAAATTGAATGTAATTGAGTTATGTTGTGAAGAGAAACATTCTCAATTGAAAATTGAACCAATACATGACTCTGGTTCAATTTTCAATTGAGAATGTTTCTCTTCACAACATGAATCCCTTCCAAGGTTATCTTGTACGATGGAAAATAGCGTCTGAATTCCAACATTCAGTCGCAGATGATTCCACAACTGACTTTATGAACATCCTGTTCATATTTTCAATAAAATTAATTGAGTTATATTCTGATATGTTTTCGACTCGCAACTGTCATTAATTAATTTGTTATAAACATTTAAATGACAAAAAATTAGTTTTTTATTGTTCTGCTAATGAAATGAAATCTAATAGAAAAATCTGGTTTCTTCAATGGAAAGAATTGGAGATAATTAATATACAAATAAATTGGAAAATTTTACGATTTTTTTTTTAAATTCAAAATTCAGCCATTTTTCAAGAAATAGGGTTGACCCTTTCCAAGAAAATAATGAATCATGTGCCACCATACTTTGGCAAGAAGAAAATCATAACAGGCTACATGTGAACCTAATGAAAGATATCCAAGTGATCAAAGATTGGTGTGAATCAAACCTACTTTTCCGTAACATTAAGAAAACAAATATCTTGTCTTTCCAATTCAATATCCCCAATTTAGACATTGGTAATGAAGTTAGCGAAAATAAAACGACAACAAGATTTGCTTACACATCGATAACAAATTAATGTTCAGCGATCATGTTACAAATATGTGCAAAAAATTAGCATTAGGGTATGTAACCGCCAGAACAGCATATTTTGCAGTGCTCGAATCCCATCTACGATATGGAATAGCTTTTTGGGGAGCATGCAGTAATATTTTATGCCAGAGGGGCTTTGTTCAACAAAAGAGAGCCATAAGGTATATGTGTAAAGCAAATCCAAGAGACTCTTGTAAGGATTTATTCAAGAAATGTGGCATTCTCACTGTAGTTTGTTTATTTATTTTGGAAAGAGCTTGTTTAATTTACAAAAATAGACATGCCATGCGTCGCAATATAACACAAGAAATACTAGCCAAATTGAGTTGATAAGACCCCGAACTACTATGGTTGAGGACTCAATTATATATTCCGGAATTGAAATATAGAACCACCTGCCATACGAAACTAAAATAACATCATGCAATAAAAAATGTCTAGTAAATGTTAAGGCAATACTTATAGAAACCCCATTTTATAAGTTGGAAGAATATTTTTTAAATAGTTTTTAATGAGAGTAATCTGAATTTTAATATGAAATTTTAAATTTTTTATACCTGCCTGCAGCAATTATACTTTTATATATACATTTTTTTTAGTGAAATTTTACAAATTTTAATGTTTTTATTTGATTATTTATGTTTATACTGTTATTTTATATACTGATAACTGTTAGTCATTTTAGGTCTAACAAGCTTTGTCAACAAGTATCATCGCACTTAAGACAATAAAGTATATTTTGAATTGAATTGAATTGACTTTATTCACATTTTGAGCTAAAATGTTGCGAAATGGGTGAAAAATGCTTGGAAACATGGCTGAAAACGGCCGAGTCCGGCATTACCTGCCGGTAGGTAGGAGAGTCCGGCAAATGAGGGGAATTCTTCTAATGACTGAAAACGGCCGAGCTGGTGGAAACGGTCGAGTGGTAGGAGAGAGCGGAAGATTAGGGGAAGCGTATTATCACGTAACCCGTTCATTAGAAGAATTCCCCTCATTTCCCGGACTCTCCTACCTACCGGCAGGTAACGCCGGACTCGGCCGTTTTCAGTCATGTTTGCATGCATTTTTCACCCATTTCGCACCATCGTAGCGCAAAATGAGAATATACGTTTTGTAGTACTATACCTCTTCTTTCATAATCTGTTTGAGAAATTGATATCGGTTTATCACTACAGCATCTAGGTACGCTGCAAGATAGTGCAAAAAATATTTAATTTCAATTGTGCCAAATCTAACGATCCGACAGTGCCTGCTTTGTGCACACATAAAGTACACATTATTCAATACTTGAGAAATGCCTATGGTACTTCTTCAAAAATGACGGAGTTATGAATTTTTCAAGAAATTGCTAAATTTTCTTGTTTCTCCAGTTTTTCTCCGTTACTAATGACCCGATCTGGTCGTGAGATATCCCATTTTGTTAGTATTTGAATTATCTACATTTCCATCCTCTGGAGCAACCAGAGTGATCTGTCAGTTTTCGTTTTATAAGCAAAACCATAAATAAAAACAATTTCTTTGTTATTTGAATGTTTATAACAAATTAATAAATGACAGTTGCGAGTCGAGAACATAACAGAATTTAACTGCGGACTGTCTTTTATGTGATGGCATAGTCGGTTTTCAACTAGTATTTTTGTTAAAACTCACTCATTTATGCTCTATTGCTTGGTGTAATTGATTCATTTTGAGGTGCACAGTTTCCACTTCCAGAATCATTTGATATGATGTACTGAATAAGAAAACAATATTTTGTTGGCTGGAATCAGATTCAAATCAAGGTAAAAATTATTATGTTGAAATATCAAATCATATGATCGGAAAACTGAGTTCTTTTATGAACAAAGCATATAATTAATTGGAAGCGAATTACATAGTTAATCCAAAAGTATTGCAGAAAACCTAATCGAGTATAATATTAATTGTTTTCTTCAAATTAAAATTTAATTGTTGGATACTGACACTTTTATTTATTCGAGTTAAATGATATTTTGTTGATTTCACCAACTTTTTCCCTGCGTGTAGGTTCCAGTGTCTCGCATATACACGTTAAGTGGTTTTCCTTTTTTTAAAGACATCCTGCAGAGTTCAGTACGAGTTGCACACCCTGTACATTATTTCTAACTGTACGACTACACAAAATTCTTATTTCAACTCCAAATCTTACAAAGTAAATGCTTTTTCACCTAGCTTTTCCACATTTTGTAAACGCCCTTTTACGTGCCGGAATTTTGCCCAAAGTTCATGCTCTCTCCGCCTATGAGAGTCCAACTAGCATTGGGGATACGAAACATAAAACAAGCTCTAGATTGAAACAAGTGATATATAGCCAGTGACGTTGGCCATTAGAGTGTCCAAAAATATTAATCTCCAGGAAAAATGAAAAAACAGAGCGGGAATCGTACGTGTTGTTTATGTTGGAAGTCTTTGTCTAATTCCCAGCGTTCTCTTAGGGATATAAAATTTGTTCACGGCTGATGGAAACTGTAGAAGGGGAATCAATTTCGAAATGACAAATCGAATGTTGATGCTTGGAATGCGTTGTGTACTCGCAGAAATGAGTTTTTCCAATGTATGATACTTGTTTACTAGTAATTTGATTGGTGGGACTTGATGCCCGAATGGTCTAATTCTCAATTACTTGATTTTCGATAGCATTTTTGCATGATTGCAAATTTCAAATATAAATCTAATTTTTTTTCTCAAGTATATTGATCTCGATAGGTGACCACATAGGTATTTTGTTTCTGAGGAATTAATATCATTATAAAATATTCGCCTCACCATTTATTAGAATAGAATATTCGTATTGCATTATAGCTACCATCTTAGATAGTTACATACGTCAAAATATAAATAAAAATTCAAAAAACAATACTGATTTAAAGTACAGTACGACTGTTTTTAGTTACGTAAGAAAATAAAACACCACAATTCATAGTAATATTACTATCTACCAAGCAACCTTCTCAATATATTTTTAAATTTTTCTGTAGGCACCTATCTGATTTCCAGCATAGTTTGCAGATTTTTGTAAGTAGAATTCTTGACAGGTACGTTGTAGACGAGAGCCATAAGGTCACCAATATTGGGCTGCTCAATATGACAACTAATATTATCAGACATATACAGGGCTTTTCACGATGAGCGTTAATTAGGCGTTTCTGGCAAACCAGACACCGGATCAACAGTATGCATAAATGAATATGATCTAAACGAGAAAATATTTCAGACGATGCGGCATTGCCGCTTCTGCTATAAAGTAGCAGCTAATTTGATTTTTCAAATGCACCACCCTTTATATAATATCACATTATGATTTCTTTTCACTTTGTCAACAACTTCATATACTATTTCTCTATACCTATCTGTTACCGTTTAAGACATATAAATTAATTTCGATTTTTTTTTACCAAACATGTACTTTTATAAACGCTGATAATCTTGAACTCTCTGGTACTAAGACGATCAAATTCGAAATGGAGTGGAGTGATACCATGAGGATCCTCACTTCGGAGCCATATTTTTATTTGCCTCATACTGGGTCGTTAGAAAATGCAGATACTTTTTCACATGAAAAAATTAGTGAAAGTAATTTTTTTCAAATGGAACACCCTGTATATTTTCACATTTTTTAATTCTTTATCCAATTTTAGATTGATTTTGTTCAGATAATCCTATTTTGATTTCGAATCGTTTTCGAGATAAACTGTTTCAAACAGAAACTGACGTGGTTCCCTTGAATGCATCACTTATTATTGAAATTTAACAGATTCCATTCGATGTTCCTCAATCAGTCAAAGATAATACAATGAATATATAATTATTAAAATACTATTCAACCATCAAATGAAACTTCTCTTCAAAAAATAGTTTTATTTACGCTGACACACGAACTGGAAATAAATTCATGAATTAGTAGGTCAATTCATTATCAGTGTACTTCACAATATGTTCGAACACATCTCCACCTCTACTTAAACAAACATGCAATTTCTTCAGAAGATTTTCATGTGTAGCGCTTCTGATTGATTCTGGAGTTAAACTATTGAAAGCAGTTCTAACTCTCGATTTCATATCTTCCGTTGTCGTTATTGGGTCGGAGTAAACCATATTTTTAATGAAACCCCACACAAAATAATCTATTGGATCGCCGTCTGGTGTTCTAGGAGGCCAACGAAAAGGTCCATTATTACCAATCCATTTATCTTCGAAGATTTCAGTTGAAGCTTCACTTACAAAACGAGAATTATGGGATGGAGCACCATTCATCTATACATACATACACGTTCTCTTCTGGCCTATTATTTAAAATCATTTGAATTCCATTTCTTAGTAAATCTTCATATTTTGTTGCATTCAAGTTATCATCATAAAACTCGATATAAAAAATTGACTCATTCTCTATGGCACAACACACATTAAATTGCCATCTTTGTTGAAAACCCCTTTGGCGAACGACATGGGGATTTTCTGGCGACCAATAATGACTGTTGTGTGTATTGAAAATTCCATTCTTTGTAAACTTGGCCTCATCTGTCCATATGATATTGTCTAGGAAATGTTCATCCTCTTGAGTCTTGAGAAGTAACCTTTCAAAGAATTCCACTCTACGAGGCAAATCTGTCTCTTTCAGAAGTTGGACACAGTATAGAATTTATAGGGATGCCATTTGTGCTGATTAAGAATGCGATAAATTGTCACGTAGGGTATACCTATCTCCCTTTCAGCCTCGTGTAGAGAAGCATTTGGAAATACATAAAAAAATCCCAAAACTGTTATACTATTGTCATCATCATCCACTTCAGGGTTTCTACGAATGATTTTGGGATGAAAGGTCCCGTTTCATTTGGCACAACAATGCAGCCGACTGGAGAGGTTTTCGCATGTTTTTTCGATTTTTTTTTAGGAAAGATTGTGTTTCTCTATTGGACATGGTTCCAAGTTAATTTCTGAAATCATAATGCTGGGGATGCCAACATATATACACATCAAGAAGAACTTCATCTACTAAACTCTGGATCAGCAAAAACTGCTCCAGAGCTGTACCATCAATAGTACATAAATCAGAGCTGAGAGCTAATATTTCTGCTAACATGTTTGCTGCAAATTCTACTGAAAAATCAACCCACATCACTGACAGTCACACGAAATTTTTACTTTCGGATTTTTTATTTCCCGTTATATAAGTAAGGTCTCATCTATCAGATGTAGTTCAATGTCCAGCGTGGCTTAACCGCGGGGAAGTAGTTGTTTTCTGGTAGATATTACAGAAAATAACTTCATTTTCATTGTACATATTTTTCCATTTCCATAGGAGTCATGTTTGTTTCAATTTTAAATTGAATTTTCAACATGAATACTGTCCAAGAGGTTATCTTAAACGATGGAAAAGAGCGACTGAAGTTTGTTTTCTAATAGCAGATGATTCCACATCAAGGCAGCTTATAACTACTACAAGCAAGAAAACAGAAAGTCAATGATTCAAACAAAAAAAAATGCTTATAGCAACTTCATTCAAAACTCGTCCAATAAACCAAGAGACAGCTGGAAACTTATAAATTACGAAAGGAATTCTGGTAAAAATAACCTCAAGAGCATTTGTGTGAAACCTGACATATTCATAGATTTTTTTGCCACCGTTGCTGATAATCTAATCAATTTTCTTAATGGAAGCTACTGATTTCCTTCAACATGTACCGCAAAAAACACGGGATTTTTTCTAGAACCCGTAACCTCTTTTGAAGTTAGAAATGCAATCAGTACTTTGAAACACACTAGAAGTTTCGATATTTATGAACTGAACAGCGTGATAATTAAAGAGTCCATAGATTTTTTAATACTTGAAAAATGCATGTTTCAGAGAAGGTTTGTTTCCCGAAGCACTGAAAATCTCAAAAATAATTCCCATACTAAGAAAAGGTAATGATCAATTACCCGATAACTACCGATCTATTTCTTTAGTTCCAGCATTCTCCGAAATCCTCGAGATAATTTTGAAACAAAGATTAGTTAAGTATTTTGAGAAATACTCTCTTCTGCACGAGAATCAGTTTGGATTCAGGAAGGGTTGCTCAACAATTGATGCTATCTGTAAGATGGTGGAAAACATTGTAGAAGGACTGGAGCTTGGTAATTTTGCGGGAATAACCCTATGCGATCTTAGCAAGGCTTTCGACTGTGTCTCTCACGATAGCTTAATAAAAAACTCGAATACTATGGCATTAGAGGTCCACCACTAGAACTGCTGAGATCGTATTTAGTTGGCAGGAAGCAATGTGTTTATGTGAATGATGAGTTATCAGAAATTAGAACGGTTAAGCATGGAGTACCACAGGGCTCAATTTTACGTCAACTTCTTCTTATTATTTACATCAACTACTTGTTTTTCTGTCTGTTTCCAAAGTCTATCATTTTGTTTGCAGACGACGCTACCTTGGTTAACACTGACTGAGAAAAAACCCAACATCTGACTATCTCCACTAACAACCAGGTTGCGTATGGAAATTCTGTTAAGTTACTGGGCATAATCACTTATGATAAAATCAATTGGTTAACACTGACTGAGAAAAAACGCAACATTTGACTACCTCCACTAACAACCAGGTTGCGAATGGAAATTCTGTTAAGCTACTGGGCATAATCTTAGATGATAAGCTCAATTGGTCGGAACACGTGACTCAAATAGGCTCTAAAATATCTAGTTATATCTTCCTGTTACGTCAACTAAAAAAGGTTCTGAACATCAACACGCTGCTTTCCGTCTACTATTCACTTGTGCACTCCCACTTAACGTACGGTATCATCCTTTTGGGCAACGCAAGTACAGCATCAAAATTTTCACACTGCAGAAAAAATGTATTAGGATAATATCTGGAGCTGATTTTAATGATCACTGAGAACCCCTGTTTGATAAATATGGAATAATGCCCTTACCGTGTTTGTTTATATACTATTCGCTGATTGATATTCACAAACACAAAAATAATTTTCCACTGACGTCAGAGTTTCACAACTACAACAAACGTTCATCAAATTTTCTGAAAACACAGTATTTTCGACTTACAAAATCGAAAAACAATTCTCCTCGTCTAGAGCTCTACGATAAAATACCGAAGAAGATATGTACGCTAACAATCAATAATTAAAAAAAAAAAACTGAAATGTTACCCACTAAAACACTGTTTCTACTCTGTAGAAAACTTAGCTAGTTCTCTCATGGACATACCGGGTGTTTCACAGTGGATGGAACATTAGAAGTATCTGGAGAACAGAAAGACAGATCAGTTCGAAAATTTGTAGGCGTAAATAATCAAACTTGCTCTATCTGCCTAAAGTATTGTCATCAATACAGTGTTGCCGCTTGTATCAGAAAGTAGTAGCTACTTTGTTATTTCAAATAGAACACCTCATATATTATATCTTTTTTGGAATCCTTATAAGATTCCTCACAACTTTTCTACATAATTCCCTATACCTATCTATGATGATCTCCGAGATAAAAATTATTTTGTCCAATTTTTGTGCAAAAACCTGACCATTGAAAAATATCAACTTTTTCCCAATGCAAATTTACAAAATATTGCAATTTTGGATATAGCTGCATAAGACCATTAAGTATTCTGTCGATGAACTGGATCTCAGTTTCAGCATACAGGGAGGCTCATCAATAAAATCAGAATGAGAAGCACTATTTTCAATTAATCAATTCCTTACCTCCCACCGATGATAATCGGGAGAGTTATTTTACAAGTTCCCACGAAACATATGCAGATAAGGAATCAAACTTTTCTGAAGTCACATATATCAAAATTCTGGATATAATCAATAATTTAAATAAGACGAAAAGTAACGATGCATATTATTCTCATTCCTCTCACCAAACTCATCAATCAATGTATCAGAAATAATGTTTTTCCGAAATTTCTGAAATGCTCACATGTGTTACCCATTTCAAAGGTAATTGTATAGATGACCCAACAAACAACAGACAACAGACCTATATCCATTGTGCCCACATTTGCAAAAAAATTTGAAGTTATCCTTAGAATTAAAATGACAACTTATTTTGAAAACTTAAATTTATTTAGTAGCTCACAATTTGGTTTCAGGACTAATTTATCGACAACCGCGGCAATAAATGCACTAATTGATGTAATAAATGAAGGCTTTGAGACCTTTGGGTACGTCCATGTACAATTCTTAGACCTAAGTAAGGCTTTTGACGGTGTACAGCACACTATATTGATTAATAAACTGAAATTTTACAACTTTTCCGAAAATAACTAAAGAATGATTAGGTTCTATTTGACGGACAGAATTTTAAGAACGTCAGCTCTCAATCGATTAACATTAAATATGGGGTACCGCAAGGCTCTGTCCTAGGTCCGGTCCTATTTTTTATTTATGTCAACGACCTGCCTAATAGTGCTCCTTCAGCAAGGTTTACTCTTTTTGCTGACGACTCCTCATTGGCCCATTCAAACAGATATTTTAAAATGCTGCTAACTGAGGCCAATAACAGTCTGTCCTTGACTCAATCTTGGCTAAATAAAAATACAACAAAGAAAAGTCTGAGACATCGATTTTTAGCTTAAAACAGTACGCAGACCTAAATAACTCTCATTTCGTTAATTGTTTGGGTGTCCTATTGGGCGGCAAACTCACTTGGGAAGAACATACGACTTTTGTCTGCAAGAGTATGTCAGGGAAAATCTTTCTAATATTTAACCTACGAAATTGCTTGTCACACTCAGCACTGTTAACAGCTTTTACCACTCACTGATACAGTCCACAATATATCATGCACTATTAGTATTGAGCCACTCAGCACACGCTTCAGCAGTCTTCTCCATGCAATGGAAGGCGGTCAGAATCATTGCTCGATTGCCTTATAGAGAAGATTGTAGGGGTGCTTTCAAACATTTTAAGATACTAACCCTGCCATGTACTCAAATACTGCAATGTCTTATGTATATAAAAGAAAACTTGAAAAACTATTGGACAAATAAAAATTCACATTCATACACAACGCGAAACAAAGATATGATACTTCAACACCATTTGAGACTTTCGAAAACGAGAAATGGAACTAGCTATTATGCAATCAAGTTCTTCAATGTTCTACCAAACGATGTCCAAGTTCTCGAGTGTGTTCAGTTCAAATCTGTTATCAAGCGGTTCCTGGCTGATAATGCGTTTTATGATTTTGATGAGTTCCTATCCACTGATTCTTCACAACTTATACATTGATTAATGTATCGTATACGTATTGCTGTTTGTCAAATTCTATTGTGCAAGTGTTTTTAACGACAAAGATTGTTTATGTTTCGTTATTTTATATTATTATTTAATTCTTTACTTTTATTTTATCACTGACTTGTCAAAGCACTATTGTGTAATATGACCAATAAAGATCTATCTATCTCTCTTTTAACTGAACTTGATCTGTCGCTCATCTCCCAATGAACAACCGACTCTAAGTGTTCTGTGATATAATGTACCTTTCCACGAGAAATGAGGAAACACTGTAATGAGAAAGTATATACGCTAATATCACTCGGGATTTCTTTTTTTTTTCTGATCGCTAGTTTCTCTATAATCAGAAGAAAAGTGATTCGTGACGTCACGTTCATCAAAACTAGACTTGGCAACGTTGTTAAAGTTGTGCACCAAATACTCATTCAAATATAATGTGTCGTATGACAGTTGTCAATTGGTACCAGACGGGTTCGTTTGTTTGTCTGTTTCACGGAGCACACCAATGAGAATCGTTTGTCTCTGTTTAACTTGTTAGCTTACATTAAAATTGGACACAAGTCAAGCAGTTCCATCAAATATTTATACTGTACACGAACAGGCCCTACGTGATTTCTAATTTGATGTTAATACGGTTTTCAAAGTTTTGAGAGTTTCTGTTGTTTGTATTCTAAAATTTTTTCAATTCCTGTATCTGTATCCCTGCAATAAAGCGAATATGTCGAAAAAGTTTAGTACCCGGTTGTCTGAACTCCAGTGAAAATTCTAATAAACAATTTTTTATTCACCTAAAGATGAAGCGCGTCGTAAAATGTGTTTCAAAGCAGTGAATAAACCCTGTGTAAAAAGCGGAAATATATGTTATTATGAAGAACATTTCCAAGAGTGTACTTTACGATATGCTATTATTGTATTCAAAGCAGAGTTCAAAGAAAGATTTAAAATATTAGACATTGCAAAAAATACCTTGAACTATCAAAAAATGTTAGGTACTAGTAAAGATTCAGAAAAATATACTTGAAAAAACAAATTCAAAGAGATGAAAGTCACAATGAAATCATAGACATTGCCATAATATCTGATTTGATTTCACCCGATGAATAATGAGCACGTTATTACGATTTGCGGTATTGCCAATGCTCGTTTCTCATCAAATGGATCAGAAAATTTGAAAACTATAAATACAATAAAAATAGGTAACATGTGGATTTTTTTCTCAGAGTTGTTCAAGTGACGTTTCAATTATTTCTCAATGGCTAATATCAAGCTGAAAGCTGTATTTTTAAGGAGAACGGTATTGCCTGTTTCGGAACGTGGATTATGGTGGGGGGTGTTTCCGATGAACGTGACGTCAGCGGCACACTTTCAAATGTGATATTTCTTCAAAATTAAAGAAATATAGTTGAACACCTTTTTAGATATACGTTTCAGACTAGAAACTATCGATTTAAACGAGTTTTGCAATTTATTTTTCGTAAATGTAATGGTCCATTGGGGATTATCCAAATTATCCCGATTTTTAAAGACTAAGCACACGCTGTCTAGTATAAGTGCAGCAGTAGACATGAGTATTTTTTGAGAGACGAAGGGCGATCTGAAAGACCTTTATCATGGAAATGCTCTTAAAAATATGAGAAGACCATCCCAGTCGGCCGAATTTCAGTACCATATCTTCACCAGTCATAATCAATAAGAACGCCACTGCATACTCTAATGTGAAAATTCAAACATTTAATGCTTCTGGATGGATAAGATCATTTGCAAACAACCCAATCATAAAACGGAGTTGCGTGAACATATCTAAATTAAAAGTTCTATTTACGTTATAATTCTCTAATTTTTTGTTCAGAATCAACTTCCACGAGCGGTAGCCAATGATATTGCAGGATGAAACAAAACAGGTACAATAAAGACAAAACACAACGGAACGTACTCATCAATTATAATCTTATTACGAGATTTCTTCAGTCACCATCCTGAATGACCGTCGAGAAAGTCGCCTCGGCCATAAATTACCGGTAATTATTTATTAGTCTTTTGTGCTTTTTGAATTACAGCTGGATGGCAGTTGCCGAGCGGGTTTCGGTGACATGTGTCTACCTTCGATACCTTTAAAAGACAAAATTTACAGCCACACCGTCGTTCGGTAATGTAGGTGGAATTATTTATAGAGAGACTTGAATTCGAAACAGGGCTCGAGATGCCATGAGGTAATTATTGAAAACCTATAGTATAAAATGAATCTTCAATTGTCTTCTTGCTGTACCTAAATGAAGGTTTCATTATTTCTATCCGGAATTTTTTTTATAGAAGTTATAATGTAATGTCAATATAAAGTTTACGATAATATATTTTGGGTAGAGAGTATATTTCACCTCTCACCAATACCATAGTTTGTTACGTTTGAATATTTAATCAATCAATCAATCAAGATATACTTCATTGTCGGAAGAATCGAGTTCTTGAAGGCAAAGCATGTGTAAGCAAGTAAGGTATAACTAAAAATAAAAATAGGATAAAAATAACAATATGATAAACTATATCTAAATAAATCTCTAAAATATGGTGTATACAGACATATAGGACATTCGAAAAATTACAAACAGAGTTAAATAAATAAAATAAAACGTTGATTATAAACACAAAACTCGTAATGTCTAGGTAGGTACATATAAAAACTAACAAATATTTTATTTTCTATATTCAGTCATAACAAGTTCTGCAAGGGTTCCGAGATAACTAATTCCTAAGCAAGGAGAACTGAGCATGTCATATAGGTTTGTCGTAAAATAATCTTCTAATTCATAGAATGATTGCTGTACCAGGAGGTTTTTTGTATCCCTTCTGAATTGACTAATACATGTTGTATCCTTAATGTTTATGGGCAGGTGATTATACATTTTGATGTCGTTGTATATTATTGAGTCTCTCACAATATTGCAGATGGGGCAGGTAGCCGAGTGGTTAAAGCGGCATTGTTTTAGTCACTGGCTGCCAGTCGGCGATGGTTCAAACCATGGCGACTGCAGAACTTTCTCTGATGGCCCAAGAAAGTGCTAGGAATCGCACGTAAAAAGGTAATACCTCGTTAATCCTTGGCTCGCACAAGTTTCGACTTCTGAGGGCTGCCGTTCGTAATAAGGCGACGACAGCTGGTTAACGGAAAAAACAATTTCAACAATTTCAATTTCAATTGTTAGTTGGTCTAGGTAATCTTATGAAGTTACTTCGACGTGTGTTGTGGTGAAGTTCATGGGTTTCAAGGAGATTTTTGTTTTTGTGTATTAGGCTAACGGTTCCTAAAATGTAAATAGATGTTACTGTGATTATTTTATGATCCTTGAATAACTGTCTACATGAATCTCTTGGCCTTTTTTGCAGATATACCTCAGAGCTCTTTTTTGAAGTACAAAAATACACTCCAAAATGCAATCACATACCTGAAATGTGACTCAATTACGGCAAAATAGGCGGTTCTGGCTGCGGAGAAATCCAATTCTTTAGATATAATTCGAATTGCGTGGCATCCTGACGATAGATAACTTGTGGCAGAGATTATTAATGTGAAAATTAAATTTCAGTTTATTGTTGATATTTAATCCAAGGAATCTTGTTGTTGTTTTGTTGAGAATATTTTCATTGCCCAAATCTGGAATATTACAGCAAAATGTGATTAAATTAGTTTTTTTATGTTAATTGCCAGGGAATTCGAGTCGCACCATTGTTTTATTAGCACTAACTCTTTTTCAATCTTGTCGAGCAGATGGTGCTCTGTTTTGTCATGCCAAAGTAACGTTGTATCATCTGCAAAAAGAGTGATCTTGGCGGTGACATTCGCTTGGATATTATTGACATAGAGCAAAAATAAGATGGGGCCGAGTACTGAGCTCTGTGGTACTCCAAATGCAATATTAGCAATAGTTGAGTCATTGTTACAGCGCACTAGTTGACTGCGGTTACTCAAGTAGGATCTTATCCAGTCTAAGCTTGTATCTCTAAAACCATAACGTTCAAGTTTCTGCAGCAGCGTGTCATGATTAACGCAATCGAACTCTTCAGAGAAATCGCAGAATATCGCAGCAGCGCACTCGCCTGCATTGATATTTCTATATACTTCTACCATGAAAGAAACTAAGGCATCATTGGTCCCTTTGTTTGGAAGAAATCCGAATTGTTCATAACTAAAAGTTTTGTAAGCGTTTCTTTACTAGATTTTCTATTACTTTTGCTAAACTAGGGATCAGTGATATGGGGCGGTAATTAGTTGGATCACTTGCATTATCACTTTTATGTATTGGTATAACCACTGAAGTTTTCAGAAAGAGGGGAAAATACCTAGATCTAAATGATATGTTAATTATTTCT
Organism: Chrysolina oricalcia; assembly: GCA_944452925.2. Lineage (NCBI taxonomy): Eukaryota > Metazoa > Arthropoda > Insecta > Coleoptera > Chrysomelidae > Chrysolina > Chrysolina oricalcia. The sequence continues at coordinate 16,138,331 of OX101816.2, forward strand.
ACAAAGGCTAATAATGCTATATTAGGAAGGTTAGGAATAATCTTGACTGATATGTCGTCAATCCCGGAGCAGTTTTTGTTTTTAATTTTGCTCAAAATCTCTTGGAGTTCAGTAAGGGTTGTGTCAGTAAGCTGGAACTCAATACCCGAATTGATATTTCCCATATTAGGGCACACAACAGCTGTCAATGTTGATTTGGATGTTTTCGAATTCAAAAAAATATATAGCAGCTATTTCAGAAATAACTAGATTTTCTGATAACTTGACTGTTAGAACTCCTTGTTACCGAAAATGCCATACGCATAGATTCGTCTTATATTTCTAGCCAAAATTATATAACCAGCTTCCTATGAATCTCAAAACTGTCTCAAAAGTTAAATAATTCAAGTATGCTATCAAAAAACATATATTAGAAATTTCTAACATACTCAACATATTCTGAAAATATATTGAAGTGATTTACGATTTAGGTAGTCTAGAGGTGGCCTCCAGTAAACTTTCTTTCCGACCTGTTCACCCCTATTTGAATTTTCTGTCACTCTTGAACAATATTGGTATGTCTGAATTAACAGAGAAAATAAATGAATTGTTTGAATTATGTTAACATGTACCACAATATATTGATACTCCAACTATGAGTGGAGTGAAACAGCACAAACATGCATTCTTATTCCTAGGTGTATTTCACCTATTTGTAGTGGTTTCTGACCTAAGATGTTTATGACTTAATTCACATATTGTACTGAAAATTTGAAAATAAAATTGATGGATTGATTGATTTTAGATAGTTGTTTGGTGTGAACTTATATAGGCCAATTAATGGAAGATTTTTTGTAACAAAAATACTAGTAGGACACCGACTGTGCCATCACATGATTGACAGTCCGCGGTTATATTTTGTTATACTTTCGACTCGCAACTGTCATTTATCAAATTTTTATAAACATTTAAATACAAAAAAACGTGTATTTTTTTGTTTTGCTTATAAAATGCATTTCTTGTTTGGCAGGTCCATCTCAACTCAGTAATATATCGTTATCACAACAAGAAAGATTAAAAAAACTGCAGTAAGAAAACTGACTTGTAGTGTCTGTACTGACCATGTGTTTGGTTAAATTTATTTTTCAGTCATTTCCAATTATTATAGTTTCAGGTGAACTCAATGCATGTTCCTGAATGAGGTTGGTTGGTTACTTGGTTAAAGACTGACGAGCGAGATACCAAGTTTACCTTTGAGTTTTTCATTAACACTGAGAACATCTGGGGTCTATAGTATTGTTCTGTCATCAGTGGTTCCTAGTAAGTTGTGCCTGTTGATCAGCGCGTCGCATTTAAATATGTGAGAGGTGTTTCCTTCTCGTAGCCACAATGTGTACACTTTACGGCCTCTTCATTTATTCCCATGGGGTGTAGGTGTTTCCTAAGGCTGCAGTAGCCGGTTAGTAAGCCATTGATTGTGCGTATCTTAGATCTGTTGAGGTTGAGGGTGTCAGCCGTCAGTGTTTGGCTCAGGTGCCTCACCATGGTTGTGCTGTGTTGATGCCCTTCGATTTTGTCCCAATAGGTTTGGCGTTTTGATTTTTTCCACTTGATAAGGTTTCCGCTTCAGGTTTTGCTCATTCCAAACGCTGATTCTGAGCATGTGAATGGTGATTCAGATGCTTGTTTTGCAAGTTGGCCTGCTTTTTTATTACTTCAATTCCCCTTTGTCTGGGCCCCCACACAATTATGACCTTGTTTTGTTTTGACAGTTCATTGATACTCTCAAGGCATTCCCAATCTTGCTTTGACTTCATCTGGAACGAATTCAGAGCTTTTTTTGTCTGTCAGATAGAATTTATACTAACTGTCTAGATTCATCTGTATGCATGTTCTTATGCCATGCATGTGTGCTGGAAATACTGTGGTGTTGTTGACACCTTTTTGGTCACACCCCATATATTCCTGCTCTTGTTCCTATACAGATGTACCTTCTCATCCAAAACAGATGTTTTGGATGAGGTTGGACGGACAGGTGAAGTTTTCCCATTCTTTTGATTCTCGAAGATTCGTACCGATTTTTGAAAATATTTCAAAGAGATTTCGATGAGAATATCTGAGTATCTGTTTGCTATTTTCTCTAGGGCAAGCACTGACTATGAAGCTGAATGCAATTCAGTACAACAGCTTTCAATTACAATGTAGAATTTACCCATTTATGCAATTTCCATTAAGCGAACTCATATTCATGTTCTCGGTTCAAAAGTTCAATGGCACTCAGATAAACCCGTGGGCTACTTCATCAGAGTGTTTGAGTAAGCTAAAATATTTCCAGTATTCGCATGCGAGCGTCAGCAATTAGGACTCACCCTTGTAGCCACGAGCAGAATGGTTTGCCGCTTGCGTCTCATCGAGTCACTACTTATGTAGATATAACTGCTGCGATCCCTAGGGTATATGGTCGTCTCAGAGTTTTATTATTTTTCCAGAAAAAAATCTAATTTCAAGGTGTCAAAGAAAAGCCATTTTCCATTTTCCAGGCCATCCAGTCGATATGCATATAGATTTAGTTCGAGTTGACCATCTGAATATTTGTTATTTGCTACTGTCAGTCGTTTCTCATTTGCTTGAGATGTGAATAGCTGGTTGGAAAATGAACAGCCCAATATATTTTCTACATCGGATGAATACGATAAAGTTTGTTTTATGAACGTATTCCCCAATCAATATGCAAATATTCCTAGAATACATTGAAATGTTACGACTTTTGATCTGGAATGACGAACTGTTAAGATTTAATGTTTACCTTTACTTAGTGAAACTTTGATTTGTACTAATGAATGATTGATATTACTATATCCCCACAGACAGAGTTTGTGTGGCAGAAAAAAGTTTTTTCTACGACTGGGTATAAACTGAGGTTTCTCGCACTTTCACAGTGCGTAAAGAGATACTTTTTAGCACAAGTGTGTAAAAAAACAACTGGGCGTAAAATCATCAACTGTGCGTAAAGTAACGCTTTAGGCACTGTTTATGAATTTTTCAAAATGGTACAGTTTGTTGAATCAGATTTTAATATAATTGTAGAAAAAAATTGAATGATATATTTACGTAAGAGCTTTTTGTACTCGCCTGTTTTGTTGAACTCGGCTTCGCATCAATCAACATAAATACTGTGTCATTTATGATGACTTTTAAATGTCCAGTGTACCTTATTTTTCAACAAATGTGATTTTTTTTCTGCACGGTGAGCAAAAAAGTACAGAGCTTCCCGGTGAACATTCAGATCTACAATTATAAGTCATGTAATGGTTTTCATGACATCTCTCATGCATTATGTTGAATAAATTCAGCAAATCCGTTTTTCAAAAATCGATCATACTCATGACGATATAATGATATATCAAAATAAAACCAGTTCATGATAAACGCTCGCCTTAACACGTTTCAATTAGGTTCAATGTTTTACCAAATTAAACGATAAAAAGTGCCTGATCATATAAACTTCAATTGCATTATGATAACTTTGAAGATTGCAAATACACATATTATTTAATATACTTTGTCAAATACTGTGTCTCCAATAATTCACACACATCAAGATAAATATAAAAATTTCATATTTTTTTGTAAATATAATCGTGAAAACATCTTCGTCAATGTAATCAATATTACGACCTAATAATTATGTATTTTTGCTTATTTTGCCAAGATGTTAGCTATATTCCCCCAAAAAATATATAAAACAATTCATTAAAATAAAACTGATTTTATCTTTAGTGATAATAATTTTGAAAATCGAATATAAACATATCAATAATTATATGTGTTTCCAAGTATCGTCTCTCCAAAGTTTTTCTGCCATAAATATTTTACATATTTCGTACTATGGTTATGAAAATATTATAAGTATACAATTCGATCCATTTTTCGATCTTTTAATTATTTATTTTTGCATTCTTTTCCAGCGTAAGTAAATATCTAAAGAAATATATTCATTTATTGGTCAAAATAATCAATATTAACTATTCTATAGTGAATATATCTCCTGGGTGATGATAATTTTGAAGACGGAATATAACGTATTATTGATATGTGCTTCCAAAGATTGTCTCAAAGTTTTCGAGAAATCAGACAAAATATTCCTTGAGACAGAGAGACAAATTAATTTCTTAGACCTAACCATCACACATAATCCTAATAAATTTGAGTTCAATGTATTCAGAAAACCGAGCTACACGGACATTACAATCCCAAGTGATTCTTTCCATCCCGATAGTCAAAAATTAGCAGCATATAATTCAATGTTACATAGAGCGTTCTCGTTACCTTTGTCTTCTAATAATCTAGATAGAGAAATTAAAACAATCATACATATAGGACAAAATAATGGTTTCCAAGCGGCCACAATTCAAAAGTTAGTCAGAAGACATCGTCTTAAATTTTCGCACAAATTAATATGCCCCCAGGTCAAACATTCAGAAACTAAGAAATTTGTAACCTTAACGTACTTTGAGAGAAGAACAGAGGCTATTGCGGGATTCTTTAGAAAGAATAATATAGAAGTAGCATACAGGCCGCATGCCAGGTTTGCACTATGCAAGCAAGGGTTGGAAACTGAATTATTTGGAATCCCTAGAAATTCATAAACACAAATATTGTGGATGTAACCTACTTAATGATCAACTGGTTTTGGTCTATTCACCGGTTTTTTTAATGCAGCTCAGTCACATTGTCGCAAATAAACAAGGTCCAGGTAAAAGTCATTAATGACCGTTAGTCATTAAGACAGGCCTCGGGTAGAATTAAGGGTATTTAAGGAGTGTTATTTATTATTTCAGATTATTGTATTGTTTGATAATGTCCATATAGGACGAAACAACAACAAATAAAAACATAGAAAGTTTTATTTCTCATTTTTCGTGAAAATATTGTATTCAATTCTGGCCAACTAGGCTGCCTTATTTTAGGTCTGGAAAACTATGGAACTCACAGTCTAGGGAAGTGTGCCTTGGGACATGTAGTCTCCGGAAAATCAAGAAATATAAAAAAACCTATAAAATATCTGCTTTTCATAAGCGCAGAACAAAATATCTGAAAAAAGTTAAAATATTCTTAGACTGTTCAGCTTAGGTACCATATCATATTGCAAAATCTGGTCTTCATATTGGACCAATATAGAAATATTGTAAATGTAAAATTAATATTATTCCAATATGGGTGAATATTGAAAACAAAAAATTATATTAATAATATTGGTACAACCTATTCTGAATCTAGATTGTGACATATGATATGGGGTAAATATTGGTTGAATAACTTATATCGATAAAACATATTGTTTCCAACATCTAGAATAAATGTTGCAATTCCAATATTCCACTCATTTTGATTCTAGGGATGAAAAAACTATATTGTGTATCAAGTTTGATAGCACATTGGTTGAGTATTATTTCAGCTATATTCAACAAATTGTATCAACTCATATTGGTTCAATGACATTTACCAATATCGATAAAACAATATTGTCTTCATATTGTTTCCAACATATAGAATAAACATTGCAATCCTAATATTCTTCTCATATCGATTCTAGGAATAAAAAACTTAATATTTTATATCCAAGTATGATAGCACATTGGTTGAATATTATTTCACCAATATTCAACAAATTATATATTGATTGAAATTATTACAACCTCACGCTAATATTGAAATAATAATATTGACAATATGAAAGTTTTACGACCTTTGATTTTGATTTTTGTGGATTTGAGGTCTTAAATTAAAGAATACTCAATTTCTTCGAAACCAACGTTTCGTCAATTTATTTTGACATCGTAAGTTACAAAAAGGGATGTTTTAAAAAAAATTATAAAACAGTATAAAAAATTAATAATAACAAACTAGGTAATCAATTTGCTACTATTACTTTCCAGAAACAGTCACTGAACAATGTGTTGGTAACAAATGAAAATTTAGAATTTACACGGAAAACTCACCATTTTGTTGTGAAAATACTTATTTAATCTGATTTTTCATTTATTACCAACACATTGTTCAGTTATTGTTTCCCGAAAAGTAGCAGCAGCAAATTGATTAGTTTGTTATTATTTATTTGTCATACTGTTTCAATAATTTTTTAAAACATCTCTTTTTTGTATCTTACAGTGCCCTGAAGATGTCAAAATGAACGCTAGCTTCGAAGAAATCGAATGTTCTTTGATTTAAGACCTCAAATCCCCAAAAATCAAAATCTGTCAATATTGACAATATCACAAAGAATACCTATTACCATTATTGAATTTTGAATATTGGCCGCGAATATTCAACAATCCATATTGAAATATTTCATGATCAAATCTTGTTAAAAAACCGCTAGGGGGCTCTACATATAGAAGGTCTTCTAAATCATAAGAAATCATATTAATATTAAATAATTTTCACAACTTGTTTTCAATACAGTTGACTGAGTTTAATCAGAGGTTATGGCATCGTCCATATATATACTAATAAGTCCGCTCACTCTCGCAAGCGATCCAAATCATCCCCTACGGTCCTCGCGCATCCCTTACCCTGTCTGGCTTGAGCGCCGACCTAGTGGGCTAGCCAGTAACAGTTCCATCGCCGCAACGATGTCCGTATGATTTACGACCGCTCACAAAAAGAGCGGCTTTTTTCGACCACATCAAAGGAGTTACCAGACTTATTAGTATATCTATGGACGATGGTTATGGTAACCAAAAGGCAGACTTTGGTATCACCTTACCTAACTGAAGGAGAACTGTAATTGTGGAAGTTCTGAGTTATTCCACATTTAATAATTGATAATATCGTTTATTTGCATAATAATAACAAAAAAATATATAATGTAAGGTAATAAGTGAAACATAAATGTAATCATGCAGAAAGGAGCTGAAAAAAATCTAGGAAAGCTCAAGTCCAGCCCCTTGAAATACAAAGGTGACAAAAAATGGTATCAAGATCGAACTAATAAAAAAAAAACTTTTGATAAATTCATATCAATATGCTAGGTTTGGGTAAGTGAGAGAATGAACATTGATTGCTGAAAATGATAAAAACAGGAAGAACAAACTTATTATAGGTACCGAGAAATTCCTTTTTCAAAATGACTCTGAAAGAGGAAAGTTTGAGAGATTTTAAGTTCATGGACAGTTTGTATAGACAATATATGTTATAAGTAAAGCATCTACGGAAATAAACAGTTCTATGCAGTGGTGGTGAGATAAGTCCTCTAGACCTCAAATTAATAGAATGAATGTCTAATCTGTACTTCATCTTGTAAGTCAGGTATGCAAGGCAATTATTGATGATTATTTTTTTCACATGTCAAAATCTGACATTTTGGTGGTTTCAACTAATAGGAATGCATTATTCTAGCCAATCTTTTGGTATTATACATTATAAAACTGCTTCCTCATCGATGATACCTTGTTTACATTGAAACATCAAAATGTTACTTTGCATTTGTCATTATTGACAGATTATAGTGCTTCGAAGTTTATTAAAAATGAACACAAATAGATTCAGTGCCATCACCCAAGAAAATATTGAACATTTAATTCAAAATTCCACTCCACAAAATAGAATTAAATCCAAAAAATGTATATGGAATCAGTTTGAAGCATTTTGCAGAATCAGAAACTACCAGCTACAAAGCGATACGACTATTCAAGAAATCGCAAAAATTCTGGAAGACTGGGCAGCAAATATGAAAAAATGTAACGGCGAAGACTACAAAGAGTATACGTTGAAAACCATTTGTAATGTAACTTCCAAGTTGATACAGGAAAAATACTTCCTAGAATTTAATATAAGCTTCAATCCGTTGCAAGATTTGGAATTTAAAAGAGCAAGAGATGTGCGAAATGCCCAAAGAAAGGAATTTCAAAGTATAGAAAAAAGAAAGCAAAGTGCAACAGCACTTGAAGAAGAAGAATATACGAGTATGATCGATTCGTGTGACTAAAATACACCTTCGGGTCTACAAATGAAGTTCTTTCATATTATTTCTTATGAATTAGCATGGCGCGGAGGCGAAGGTGTTAATTGCCTTACCCATTATATCAGGAAGGAATTAAATGATGCAGGTGATAAAACAGGACGATTAGAATATAATCCTTTATTTAGTAAAACTTGCCAGGGTGGGAATAAAAAAAGCACCGACACAAAATGGTTGACACCTATCTCAGAGAATCCTCAACGGTGCCCTATAGATTGTATAATAAGCTTATGGATAAACGCGGTAAAAATATCACCACTGATCGATTTTTTCTCACTCCAAATCCCTATTGGAAAAATGCAAATGCTACTTGGTATAAAAATGTACCAGTGGGGAAGAATGAAATGGGAAAATGGTTAAATAAATCAGGTGAAAAATGTGGATTTGACTCTAAGAGAAGAAAAATAACTAATCACTCATGCCGATCAACTTTGGTTTCTCATCTAATGAAGAAAAGTATACAGGAACAAGAAGCCATCAAAATAACAGGTCACGCCACACCATCTTCGTTGAAGCCTTATTTACATATTGATGCAGAACACCATGAAAATATCATGGGAAAAGTTAGAACGAACAAATTGGCATGTATTGCAAATACATCAACAACAGCCGCAACATTAACCAATACATCAACAACTGCAGCAACATCAACCAATATTATATCCACACATGAATCGGAAGAGAGACAGCTGTTTCTGCTGGCCAAACTATTTACAAAAACTGTGTTTTCAATAACTGTAATTTTTCAAATAATTAATTTTTTCACTTGTTCAAAAAGTTATCATATTTCCAGTTAGCTTATGTATTATTTGAGTTCAATAAAATAATAAAATGAAAAAAATAATCTATCTAAATACAACTCGTTCTTCAAATTTTATCAGATAATTTTTTATTTTCATCACTCAAACTTCTTTATTTGAGGCAAAGACATTCAAATAAACCGAATTTATATAAAATTACTCGTCCTGACGGACTCGTGATTTTATCAATCGTATTCATATTTTTGCCAAATAAATAAGTTTTCGTGGAAAAGAAAAACTTATCGATAAAATTTGAAGCACTCGTGGTATTACCTTCGATAATTTTATGGAATTATATTGATGAGAGAAGTTTTCGCCTATTCTGCATGTTAAGCCATTTACTACTCTTCAATTTGTGTGAAAAAGGATCAAATTTTCTTATACCATATATGAAATGAAGGCAAGACTTTTGGATGTTTTCAACTCGTTTAATATCGATTGTATCCAAACAAGAACCGTAAATCACATCACAATAATGAAAATGACTGATTACAAGGGTTTCACAAAGATTTATTTTCAAATTTTGGGAAAGTAAGTGACGTTGAGAGTGAAGCAGTTTTAACGATGCGCAACCTCTACGTAGACTGACTTTGATTTTTAAAAAGTAGTTCGGTATCTAAAACCATGATTTTTCACTGCATTAGTACAAATCAATCTATTATCGTCAATTATGATATACATATTTTCTTCCTTTTTTTGTCTTTACCAAACACCATCATGGACGATTTTGTAGGATTGATCTGTAAGTTATGAAGTTGTGACTGCCTAATGAGTCTTCTGAGATCATCATTGATATATTTTTCAGTGAAAGGCCATTCTTCAGGATGAAAAGAGAAATACAGTTGTGTATCATCCGCATAAAAATGTGAGTTGCAATGTGTAAAGCAAGATGTTAGATTATTTGAGTATATACTAAAGAGCAAATTCCCTAAGAGGGAACCTTGTGGTACGCCACAACATATACTCTCTCTACAAGATTGGCCAATAGAATTCTCAACAAACTGACACCTGTTGCTTAGATAACTTGTTATAAAAGAATTTGCGTTTTCCGAAAAAACAACGAAGTTTATGGCTAATGGTATCAAATGTCTTTGAGTAATCTAGGAGAATGAGTACGGTAGCTTTTCCTGAGTCATCTGTTATGTTCAGCAAAGCAGTAACGCAACTATAGCCAGGTCTGAAACCTGATTGATTATTCGGCAGAAGTATATATTCCTGCTTTGTTTAAAGTACATCCAATGATTATTATTCTTAATTTTTTTGAACCTATTATAAGCATTATCTTTCATTTCAATCATTGTAGATAAAGTATCTGATAACCAAGGTGGCTTTTGCTCTTATATTAAGATAGTTTCGAGAGGAGCCAGTATGTCGAAAATATTAATCAGAAGAGTATTTAAATGAGATATTTTATCATTTATGCATATATATATATATATAATATTTTCAAATGGAGCACTCGATAGAAACTCTTTCAACATATATTTATCTATTCGTTTCAAATTCCTCATTGTGACATATTTTGCATTGCTCATCAGTTTTCTTTCACCCAGAGAACAACAAACTGATGAGTGATCAGAAATATTAGGAACTTCTTTAGAATCAGCTGTATAACTCGTTTCTGATTCAGAAAAAATTATTGCATCCAACAAACTACTAGAAGAGTCAGTTACTCCAATGGACGTATCAATAATTTGTTGAAGATTGAATGATGTCATCACTTGATTTAGAAAAGTATCTTACACTATATTAACTAATTCTGTAAAACTTCCTTTTGGTGGACGGTACAACGATCCAATAGTATAAGTATGCCTATTAAATTTGATTCTAATCCAAATCTGTTCCAAATTATCAATAATTTCTACATATAAGACTTCAACAACAAACTTATTACTTACATAAATACCCACACCACCACCACGTGAACATCTATCTCTTCTGAATAACCTATATCCAGCTAAGACTATCATTCGGTATATTTTCTGACAACCAAGTTTCAGAAATTCCAATAAAATCGAATGTTTAAAGGCATGGTCCGGAGGACTGCTCATTGCTAATATCCTATACAATAGGAAAAGTTGGGTCGAAAATCCATCAGAAAACAACTACTTTCCTGGCTAATGCCACGACGAACATTGAATTACATCTGATGAAATTCCCGTGCAGAGTTCCTACAAGGTTATCTCTGCAATTGCTTGTTGCATGGAAATGTTCATCGAAACATTCGGACCACCTATATATCGATTTCGGGGTGTTGCCCCTCATCAATATAGGGTAGGTCTAGCAGTCAATAACTGATGACTGCAACGAATGAATCGATAACCGAAATCGATATATAGGTGGTCCGAATGTTTCGATGAACATTTCCATGCAACTAGCAATTGCAGAGATAACCTTGTACGAACTCTGCACGGAAATTTCATCAGATGTAATTCAATGTTCGTCGTGGCATTAGCCAGGAAAGTAGTTGTTTTCTGATGGATTTTCGACCCAACTTTTCCTATTGTATAGGATATTAGCAATGAGCAGTCCTCCGGACATCTTATGCCTCAATTCATAAGCTCATTGTTGTGAATTACAGTTTTCTTCTCCGAATGTTTAAAGTCAACAAAATGATTAGTCAATAAAATGATTAGTTAAGGATCTCACGTTCAAAAAAGCAAACTTAAATATCTTAATTTTCCGAGTATCCACCGTTAACTGAAGTATAAAAAATAAAAATATGACATTGCGGTATCCACCATTATGTAATAAATTCAGTGACATCATCTTCACATCTCAGCTTCAATATTCTTCCATCAATATTTGTGAACACCATCCCATCCACAGACCAAACTTTCTCTTTCCCGATTTTTCCTTTTGCAGACATCAACATGTTATATCTGCTAGCAATAAGATCATCGGTGATGAGTATCTTACTGTGTTTGAGTCGGCTTTTTTTCATATAAACCGTATTTTTCTGTGAAATGCTTTCGAATTTCACAATAACTTGGTTTGGATGTTATTTTTCCACTTTACTTTCAATATATGAAAACATTGTTCCACAGTAACATCACTTACCTCCAACCGAGTCTCGAACATTTTGTATACTGTCGATTTCAGATTGCTGTCGTTATCCTCTGGAATTCCATAGATTGTTTACGATAACGTCCAAAAAATAATCTTTTGACATTTGCCATCATTTCGTTCAGTATTTTTTGATGATAACTATTAGTTCGTTTTTTTGTCTTCCAACTGGTAAAATTTTCAGGAAAAAATAATCACTTTTACCCACTTTTACAGCTATCAAACCGGATCGCCACAACTTACGTGCTACTCGACACGAGAATTCAACACCTTATACACCAAGGCATGTTATATTCTACCAATATATCCACATGATATACCAATATCGCAATATCGCAATATCGCAGAATAATTTGTGGCCATTACTATTTTTCAAATCGCAAAATGTGAACATTTCATTTCTCTCCAATATAACTTTTGAATATTTTGGCAATATTTTCATAAAATTGTACCAATATTGCTAATATTTTGAGGTCAATATTGGTTCGAGAATATTTCGCCAAATGTTGGGAATTATTTCTCACATTGTATAGAAAGTAGGAACATTTTGGCAATTGGTTGCATGGATACAAATGTTTTAAGAATTGAATGGAATTAGAACAAAAATATAAATATTTAAAAACGAAAAGTTCTACTCGAATTTATTAATTAAAACTATACAAGTCAAGTTAAGTAATAGTAGCGATAGATTTCTACGAATCAATTCAATCCAGTTTCAATATTTGGCGACCGTGAACAGTGGAAATGGAAATCTATCAGATTAAACGTCACCAACTCAGAAAGCACGTCGATAAAACTTATGCCGAAATAGAAGACGTTTTGTCAAGTGAAAATCCAGATAAAGAAGCGGTGATCGAGCTACTCAAGGTTTTAGAAGAAAAAGGTGATAGGCTTTTCAGTATTGACGAAAACATTGAACAAGCCCTATTCAATACAAAGCTCAGTCAAGAAGATGTTGAGAAAGAGTTCGACAGTGTGGAGAATTACAGGGAAAAGATTACTCGCTGCCGTTCCAGATGTGAAACCCTTTTGAAAGAACATAATTTCATAGAAGAGGCCAAAAATTGTTCACCTCAGAATTCATCGCACGGTTCCTGTGGTGATAGAAATAAAAGGAAGTTCCGGCTACCAAAGCTGGAATTGAAGAAATTTGATGGAGATGTGAAGAATTGGTTGGGATTCTGGGGACAATTCAAGAAAATCGACGAGGATGACGAAATCGACTTGGATGATAAGTTCCAATACTTACTGCAAGCTACAGAACCCAGGTCTTCAGCACGAGAACTGATCGAAAGTTTTCCTCCAGCAGGCAATAATTATAAACATGCCATTGACCAGTTGAAAACCAGGTTTGCCAAGGACGAATTCCTAATCGAGGTATATGTTAGAGAGTTATTGAATTTAGTACTCAAGCAAGCAACCAACAATAAATCAGGTATATCTTTAGCTACATTGTATGACAAATTAGAAACGCAACTGAGGGCATTAGAGACTCTAGGTGTTACACAGGATAAGTATGCAGCTATGCTTTTTCCACTAGTAGAGTCTGCACTTCCGGAAGATTTGCTCAAAGTTTGGGAAAGACATCGAAATACAGTTAAAAATCAAAATATACAGGGTACTCATAAGGTTGATTTGGGAAATAATTATTATTTATCTTTGTTATTAGAATTTTTGCGAGGAGAGGTAGAATCGGAAGAGAGGATACAGTTGGCCCAAAAAAGCTTCAGAAAAGGTAATGAACAGGTTGGGCAGGTGAAGAATAAAGAAAAATTTCAACACAGCAATCCAGAAATGTACACAGCTTCAGCACTTTACTCCACAAGTAGTAAAGAAGGATCTAAGAGTAAGAAATTTCCAATTTGTATATTTTGCGAAAAATCACATGCCAGTCAGGACTGTCTCAAAGCTCGAAACTTATCATTAGAAGATAGAAAGAAACGAATTAATGAAAAAAAGGCTTGTTTTGCTTGTCTTAAGCAAGGACATGGTGTAAAATTTTGTAGAAACTTCATAAGATGTTTGATTTGCACAAGAAAACACTATCCTTTACTCTGTCCTGACTTGCCTGTGAAAAGCAGTCAATCATATACTAATGGAGACGAAATTTTATTACAAACTCTCGTTATACAGCTTTTCAATAATGACAAGAAAAAGGTTATTCGTGCACTCTTAGATTCTGGATCGCAGAGGTCGTACATTTCAACAAACTGTGCTAGAGAATTGGGTTTTAAAAAGATTTCTACAGAAAACATTATTCAGGGTGTTTTTGGGGGGCACCAGTCAACTCCAAGTATCCATAACATTTATGATATCAATATTCAAAGTTTAAACAAGCAGTTTGAATGTAAAATATCAGTTTTAGATCAAACCAGAATTTGTAATTTCATTCCAAAGCTTGATGATTTAAATATAATCAGTAATCTCAATTCAAAAGGCATATTCATCACAGATTCTTGCATTGACGCTCCATTTGAAATTGAATTATTGTTAGGAGCCGATGTCTTTGGTAGATTACTCACTGGTAAGACAGAATGTGTAGACAATGGTTTGGTGGCAATAGAAACTCATCTAGGTTGGACAATAATGGGGAAATACTACAAAAATAATAATTCTCACATTTTTTCGGGATTCACTGATTTCTCCATTCCTGATTTGTGGGAACTTGATAGGATAGGTATAAACGAGCCAGCTAATACTGAAGAGAAGGGTATTTTTGGAGAAAACATAATGAAGTTTTTCAGAAACACCACTATTTTTAACAAGGAAAACAGATATGAAGTTAATCTTCCGTGGATTGAGGGACATCCAGTACTTGAAAATAATTTTGATATAGCACATAAACGATTACTTTCTACCACACATAAATTAGTTAACATTGGAAAATTTAATGAATATCAGAATGTATTACTAGAGTGGGAACAATTAGGGATTATAGAAGAGGTTGAAGAAAATTCTGATAACTCTTCTGTGATCTATTTACCACATCATGCAGTTATCAAAGAGAATAGTCTTACCACAAAAATACGACCTGTCTTTGATGCTTCGTGTAGAGATGTGAAAGGTGTATGTCTGAATAGCTGTTTGCAAAAAGGTCCCAACTTGATTGAGTTGATCCCTTCATTACTCCTAAAATTTCGGATGGGTGTGTTAGGAGTTACTGCAGATATAGAGAAGGCCTTTCTACAGATCAGTGTCAATTCTAATGACAGATACTATCTCAGGTTCTTGTGGTGGAATAATTTGGTGTCACATGAATTAAAATTTTATAGGCATTGTAGAGTGGTATTCGGAGTCAAGTCTAGTCCATTTTTGTTAGCAGCAACTTTAGGACTTCATTTAGATACGGCTCCGGATGAATTCAGGGAGACTGCAGATAAGCTGAAAAATTCGTTCTATGTGGACAATTGTATAACAAGTCTTCGAAGTAAATCAGAGTTGGATACCTTCATCAGGCAATCAAAAGATCTTCTTTCTTTGGCAAATTTCAACTTAAGAGAATGGCGATATAATTCTGAGGAAAATGAAAATATCATCAATTATCCTGAGAGCGGTGCGAAAGTTATTTCCGTTTTAGGATTGCAGTGGGATTACGATCTTGATACTCTCCATTGTGATATAGGGTCAACTGATGAGTTGAATAAGATTCCTAGGACAAAGAGAGGCTTATTATCGATAGCGCAGAAGGTATTTGATCCAATTGGCTTTACAAGTCCAACAACCCTGGTTCCGAAGTTATTACTTCAGGAAACTTGGAAACTCAAAATTGATTGGGACAGTGCCCTTCCAGATGATATTGTTAGGTCATTCAATAAATGGTTGAAAGAGTTACCTTTTTTGAGTTTATGCAGAATATCCAGACCATTTTATAGGTTTTGTAATTTGCAAGATACTGAAAACTGTTCTATTCACGTATTTTGTGATGCGAGTATGCTAAGTTACGCTTGTTGTATTTTCTTGAGGACAGAGAAAAATGGAATTCCGTTAGTTACACTCATTCAAGCTAAGTCTCGAGTAGCTCCTAAGAAAATCACTATACCGAGGTTGAAGTTGTTAGCTACTCTCATTGGGGTTCGATTATGTAGAATGGTGAAAAATGTCGATGAATTCCATAATATGGAAACCTATTATTGGAGCGATTCAATGGTAGCATTATCTTGGATTAAAACAAAGGAGAACTGGAATACTTTTGTCGGAAATAGGGTAAAGGAAATAAGGTCTTGCAGTAAAATAAGTGAATGGCGTCATGTACCAGGTGACTTGAATCCTGCAGATATTGTCTCTAGGGGTTGCAATAGCAAAAATTTGTTGGAGAAACAGTGGTGGAGAGGTCCAGACTGGTTAATGAAAGAGCAAGATAGTTGGCCACGCAGCGAGATCTTTGGTAATGAGGAGGAAATCAATAAAGAAAAAAGGAAATCGGTGGTCTCCAATTTGATATTTCAGGAATTGTGCTCAACTAGGGAATTCAACTATTTCTCGAGCTATCATAAAATAATAAGAATGATTGCTTGGATATTTCGTTTTTATTTCAATTGCAAGGGTAATGTTAGAAATAGTGGTGAACTGGAATCCCAAGAAATTTTTAGAGCTGAAAATTACCTTCTCAGAATGGTTCAGCAGGAGAATTTTGGTAAAAATCCTATTTCTTTAAATAATGTTCAAGTTTTGATGGACGAATTTGGACTTATAAGGTTAAAAACTAGATTGGTCATGGGGGACGATGATGAAGAATTCAAATATCCGATAGTTCTGCCATACAAAAATGACATAGTAAGAAAACTTATTGAACAATATCATATTAGAAACTGTCACGCAGGAATACAAACAACTTTGATTTTATTGAGGGAAAAGTTTTGGATTTTAAAGGGTAGGAAATTTGTAAGGGAAGTGATAAAAAAATGCATGAAATGCAAAAGGTTCAGCAGTAAATGTGTAAACACACCTTTTGCACCTTTACCAACAGATCGGATACAGTGTAATAAAGCTTTTTCAGTCACAGGAATAGATTTAGCAGGTCCACTTTATCTAAAGGGTGGGAGTAAAGTGTGGATTGTTTTATTTACTTGTGCTGTTTACCGGGCAGTTCATTTAGAATTAGTAAATTCCTTGTCGACTGATGCATTTCTAATGTCACTAAGACAATTTGTCGCAAGGCGAGGTCGTATATCTGTCATTTATTCCGACAATGGTACTAATTTCATTGGAGCAAGTAATTTATTCAAAAATATCAATTGGAATGAAATCATGAATTATTCTTCTGCAACTCAAATTAAGTGGTATTTTAATCCACCAACTGCCTCTTGGTGGGGGGGATGGTGGGAAAGGATTGTGAGAATTGTGAAAGAATTGCTTCGCAAAAATTTAGGAAAAACTTTAGTCACTTATGAAGAACTAGAAACTTTATTATGTGATTGCGAGGCAGTAATAAATTCACGTCCATTAACATATTTGTCAGAAGAACAAAATGATTTGGTGCCTCTAACACCGTCAATGTTTATTAGTGAACAAAATACTTTCGAAACACCTGATCTAGATGTTATCGACAAAAATCATATTTTGAAACGCTTGAGATATATTCAAGAGCTCAGAGAGACATTAAGAACTCGATTCAGGAAGGAGTATTTGGCAGAGTTGGTCAATACTGGTCAAAGGAAATCCGGTACATTGAAAATCGGAGACATTGTTTTGATTGGTTCTGATAATACAAAAAGAATCAATTGGCCACTGGGTAAAATCCAAGAAATATATCCGGGAAGAGACAAAGTATGCAGAGTTGCAAGGGTCAAGACTCAGAATGGAGAACTCACAAGACCATTCCAGCGGTTATACCCATTAGAAATATCTTCAGGAGATGACCTGAAACAGATAGAAAAATTTATACAAAATAATCAGCAAGAAGAAAATTCTGAAGGCAGAAGCAAGATGATGATTTAAGGACAAAGTTCTCAAGAAGCTGAAAGAGAAGAACAGGAAAATGAGAAACCAGAAGAGACTATTTTTACAAGAAGTGGTAGAAGAGTGAAGATACCAGATCGCTTTAAATATTGATTTTGGGGGGAGTATGTTGGGAATTATTTCTCACATTGTATAGAAAGTAGGAACATTTTGGCAATTGGTTGCATGGATACAAATGTTTTAAGAATTGAATGGAATTAGAACAAAAATATAAATATTTAAAAACGAAAAGTTCTACTCGAATTTATTAATTAAAACTATACAAGTCAAGTTAAGTAATAGTAGCGATAGATTTCTACGAATCAATTCAATCCAGTTTCAATACCAAATGTTCACATTTACTTTCTAGCCAATATTGTGTTTAAAATATTCTACCAATATGTTCACTATATTGTACCAATATTCTACCAATATGTTCACTATATTGTACCAATATTCTACCAATATAATTGTGCTACGTGGGGGAAAATGTAGAAATTTGGTTCGATTTCTCCTTCATGGAACGCTCTGCTAATATTATACGTTGTTCTTCATCAGCATTTTATTCCATTTAACATTTCTCATCATACATTCAGATTTATTCGATCAATACCACATCCAAGCAGTAATGCGACACGAAGAGGAAAAATACGAATCGGTGATTAACCGAGAAATACGTCGAGATGCTCGATTTCTCGCTACATCCGAGATGCTGTGGGGTATGAGACTCGTGTATAACTGTGGTCAGATAGAAATAAATCCTCTTCGTCGATCATCCGTTTCTTATTTCCATACATATAGCAGTGTATCATGATTACACTCAGTCAGATGAAGTTTCAACCTGGTTTAAAGCGTGTCGATAGATTTTTTCAACCAGGCCAGAGGATCGAATACATTGTTCTATATGAATATATTTTCAATACGAATATAATCTTTGGAATATACAGTGACCGGCAAATTTATGGCAACAAATGGAAAAAAGTTTATTTCAAATTTCACAGAAAATTTTATTCCTCATAAACGTACTAACATCCTTCCAAACTCAAATTGCACTATCCACATTTCAATTATATCCTTTCGTATACGAGGGGGGTGAAAAAAATTGAAAGTGGCCCAAGAGTAAAGTACCTTTATTTTTCAAAAAACACAAAAAAGTTATTCAAAGCAAAGACTTAAAATATAGAGAGTTTTCCAAATTTAAATTCACAGCCTCCTATTCCGAAAACAAGTTTTCACTGATTTTTTCCTTTTTTTTTATCTCACCCGCCCTGTGTATTATGAGGATTTGTAATATCAGAATATTATCTAGACGACCGGATAAACTTAAGTTTCGCCCAACTGTCATCTAGAAAATTGCATTAATCGTACTTGGTGCTGACAAAACCTCATTTATTGTGGCCATTCAGAAAAAAACAAGTATTTTCGAAATCAGCTACAACAAACGACATCTGCAGTTCAAAATCAATTGAAAGCAATCTACCTGTGTTGCAACCAACGTGAAAAGACAGGTCGTAACAATTGTAAATATGACTATACTATGATCTGTGAAGATTAGAAGGCAACTCGGAACAACTTCATTCTTAATTCACTTTTAATGAAGAAATATCCAGAAAGCAAACTCCATACTATACATAATAAAAATCAGAGCTCCTATTGTATCACTCGATGTGTCGTCCTTCATTTTGAATGCAACTGATGGTTCTTCTATGCATTTCGTAGTGTACGTTTCTGAGCATTTGCGGGGTGATCATTAGACAACAATTTCTTATTATATCCTCCAAATGTTCAATATCCCTAAATGGCCGTTGTCTATAGACTTTCTCCTTGAGGTACCCCCACAAAAAAAATCCATAGGAGTTAGGTCCGGGGATCTAGCAGGCCACGGACTGTTTGAGTATCGCCCTATCCACTTATTTGGGAATTCCGTATTCAGCCATGCTCTAACCTCTTGAGTTGAGTGGATAGATGCACCATCCTGTTGAAAAAACATGTTGGCTCTGACACGTAATGGGAGGATGTCAAAGTAATCGAATAAAAACGTGTTTAACATTTCCAAATACCTTTCTGCATTCAAATTTTGTCGAAAAAACACTGGACCCCACAATCTTATCATCCAAAATTCCACAACAGTTTATTTTGAAATTAAATTGATCCTTACATTCGATTCTGAAATGTGGATTTTCATCTGCCCACCATCTACAATTTTGTGAATTTACTGTACCATTCGATGTGAAAGTTGCTTCATCACATTATTTTTGTGGAGAAATTATTATCTTCTTCAACTTCGCCTTGGAACCAGAAAGCAAAATACAAACGTGCATCAAAGTCTCTTTCTTTGAGTGTATGAACGAATTTCGGTTTGTATGGTCTGAATTTGTTCGTTTTCAAGACTCTTCTAATTGACCGTTCGGAAAAGCCAATCTTTTTTTGCCTCTGATATAACGGAAGTCTCGGATCCTCCACAACAGATAAAACAATATTCAGGAGAGCGTCTTCATCTACAATAACATTTCCTTGGTGTGGTATTTTATGTTTGTTCTCAACTGACCCAAAATTCTTGAACTTTTTTCCAATTTTTGCCACCGTTGCATAATGGAGATTTCTATTTGGATGCCTCTCATTGAATATATTTGAAGTTTCACGACAAGTTGTCGCCGTGTATTAAAACTATTTCAATTCTTTCTTGGAGATTGAGGTGTGCAGCCATTGTAACAACACAGAAATGAAATGTCAAGATATTGTTTACCTACCATTTTACCAATGTTTTTCAAAGCCAACTTTGCGTATTATACCAATTTTCTGTTCACTGTAGAGCTTCGTTTTGATAATAAACGATCATTTACGGTTACTCATTTGGGAGACATGTTTTCACGTTGGTTACAACACAGTTGGATTGCTTTCAATTGATTTTGAACTGCAGATGTCGTTTGTTGTAGCTGATTTCGAAAAATACTTGTTTTTTTCTGAATGGCCACAATAAATGAGGTTTTGTCAGCACCAAGTACGATTAATGCAATTTTCTAGATGACAGTTGGGCGAAACTTAAGTTTATCCGATCGTCTAGATAATACTCAATGATGAGTCTACTCTGATATTACAAATCCTCATAATACATAGGGCGGGTGAGATAAAAAAAGGAGAAAATCAGTGAAAACTTGTTTTCGGAATAGGAGGCTGTGAATTCAAATTTGGAACACTCTCTGAATTTTAAGTCTTTGCTTTGAATAACTTTTTTTGTGTTTTTTGAAAAATATAGGTACTTTACTCTTTGGCCACTTTCAATTTTTTTCACCTCCCTCGTATACGAAAGGATATAATTGAAATGTGGATAGTGCAATTTCAGTTTGGAAGGATGCTGGTACCTTTATGAAGAATAAAATTTTCTGTGAAATTTGAAATAAACTTTTTTTCCATTTGTTGCCATAAATCTGCCGGTCACTGTACTATGTAGAAGCAACATGAAATCTTTCAATACCTATGCTTCTTCACGTGCTTACAACACACGTCATGGTGGTCACCTAAAAATACCAAACCACAAAATTACAAAATTCTCCTCTCTACAATGCATTGAGTTTCTATAACAAACTGCCAACTGCAATTAAAAATTCTGAATGTGACAGAATATTTTTTGACAAAATAAAATGTTTTCAAATAATCAATTACTTTTAATTAATATTGAATTGGCCGTGCTGGTAGATCGTTCGCCTTTGGAGCCAAGGGTCGGGGGTTCAAAGCCTCGCATGGTCATCGGTCTCGTGCTTGGCATCACACGTTAAAAGGTAAGGGCTGCGTCTTCCCTAGCTCACACAAGTCTCTCAAAGACTTCCGAGGGTTGCGAGTAGGGGTGCAATCGGTTGACGGAAATAACAATTTTAACAATTTTTTAACAATGATATGGAGTGTGATCGTACCTGGTCTATTTAGGATCCAATTTGATTGATGTGGTCAGGTATGATTCCACCAACCCATAACGATGGTAGGTTATTATTCCTCAATTGGAATTAACTCAAATAGATCAAAATTTAATTGGTCATTATCATTATTGAGAAAGGATTTATTCAAACTGACCTTGTGCATAACAATACTTTCATAATAATTTAAGTTCCTGTAATCATCAAGTGGTTTTACCAATTTTGAATTTTCAATGGTAAATTTATGGAGTTTCTTATAAATGACCAGCAACTCTAGATTTGTTTCCGCGCAAATATTCAGCATGGGTTAAATGTTCACGGAACCGAACATTCGTAAATCTCTTGGTTTGGCCATAATATACTTCATCACAATTTTGACAGCTAATTTTGTGAATTCCTGATCTATCTGAAGTGGAATTTTGCTTTTTTGGATTACCTAATAACATTTGAAAATTGTTAGTACTGCTAAGTACAAGCTGAAGGTTTGCGTCTCGGAAGATAAAGACCTCTCATTGTGTATCGGTTTAATTTTTTTTTAATTTCTTGTCGTATTCAGGTCAATCCTGTGTAGTTATTTTCTTTTTGAGGACATGTTGGATACGGTATATGGACGATGTATTTTGTAGGTTTGATGCAAAAAACCAGAAAATAGAACACTTCCTGAATAGTTTGAATTAAGTACTTGAACAAATGAAATTAACAGAAGACGGAAGATGGAAGTTGATGGACGATTGCCATTTCTAGACACTTCGGTAATTAGGAATGGAGAACGTGTGGAAATGGACATCTACAGAAATGCAACCAACACAAATATTGCAGATATACTTTTGTTAAATCCGTGGACTTAACAAGAACATCGACCACCATCACCTAGAGGCGCGAAAATCTGATAGTCTGGCCCTAACAGAAACACAAGTACAATCCTTCACCAACAAGTTCCACATGCTCTGTTTCGAGTACGAGCTGCGTTCTCGATTTGGATTCAACGGTGGTGTTTGCCTTTACTCTAAAAGTAACATTCCTTGCCAGTACGGAGAGAGTTTGGGACTTAAATTTTTTGACGTGATGTGGTTCAAGCTGGCTACCAAACATGCCAAATTCTTCTGCTGCCTTCACTTCTCACCTGATGAACCATCCTACAGTGTCTTCGAATTTTTGTAACTCGAATTAGACCTTATTCTACAAAACCATCCTAAAGCTGAAGTAATCCTAATGGGAGATTTCAACTCTACCTGCTTCGAATTTTCCAACAAAACAGATTAGGCAGGTCGTCAAGCTATGGCCTTCGCTATCATGTATAGACTGGAACATGTGGTCGAGCTACCCACATGCATTTCAGATATCAACAATCAGAGTCTGCCAATACACTCGATCTTTTTCTTCCATCCACTCCTGATCCATACAGCATACAAGTGTGTGCTCCACTAGGGAACTCCGACCACAACCTCATCTTCACCCTTTGTTCCTTTTCTGCACCATCCAGCTGCACAACACTGTCCCGTCTCATATGGCACTACAATTCAGCCGACTAAGGAAGTCTTCACATTTTTTTTTTCAGCATTTCAATGGAAAAGAGTATGTTTCTATTTTGGAGATCCAACACGATGCGTTGAGACAATTTCTGGAAATATAATGCTGGGGATGCAAACATTTACTTCAAACACGTCATGAAAAACATCATCTGATAAAGCCTGGTCTAGCCGAAACTGCTGCAGAGCTGTCGCATTGAAGCAGGCAGCATACCATCGATGGTGAGAAAATCAGAGCTTTGAGACCAGATCAGAATATGTTGTAGCTAGAAAAATGTGTAAAAATACAATCTAAGCTTAGAAAGAGGCTAACAATGCCAAGAAACGGTCAAGAATCATCGAGTGCCCTGATGAGTTCTGCTAGTTTTGGTCTTTTGCCAGAGCTGTGGAAAAAAACTTCACATCCAGTACATTTGCCCCTTGCTGCGATCGCCTAGGAAAGAGCAAATATTTTCGCCAACATATTTGCTGCAAATTCTACTCTGGATCCACTGGTGGCCGGTGGCTCAGCGATTTGATGCATGGACCTATGTTCAATGTGTCGGCCGTTGAAGCTTCCGCTAACATTTGACCCGGTTCGAATCCGATGTATGATAGAATTTTTCTCTCAGCGATGTGAGTTGCCTAGATGCCAACCCTGACGTCTAGTGTTTGCTTGAAGTGTGCACCGAGCAGATGGGGCTTGCTGTATGTTTTCCGGGTTTTTTCCGCAGCTGAAAAGTGAATAAACCACCAAAAATCAGTAAGTCGTCCTGAGGCGCCACGGCAAATAATAAAAATATCCGTCCTCTAGCCGCACAGGCTATGCCTTTGAGTACACTCTCCCAGTGTTTATTTGGGAGTATTATTATTTATATAGTGTGTCCTACTTACCATGCTCACCATGTGTATCTTTTTAATGGTAAGAGATACGAGGTCGATTCAATGACACCAAATGTGAAGTTAGTTTATCAAGGCCAACTATAATGTGAATAAATATTTTGATAAAATCTATTCGTTTTTGTTTAATACACAAATAACAGATTTTGATCATTTTCATGTCTCTTGCACGTGAATTTTGACCCACTTCCGGTGACAATGCACTATGGAATTTTTATTGAAATAAAAACTAAAAATGGCGGCTCTTCCAATATGGCGGACGAGATTTGTGATTATGGTCCAATTCCATTCAAAATTGGTATGTGGGGGTTTTTGAGGTCGGATTTGTAAAACAAAAAGGACGAGGCTAGAGTCCCGATCGCTTGAAAAAGTAATAATCCTGAAGAGGTGTGGCTTAATGACACCGTTCGGGACTTCTCGAAAATAATCGTAATCCCGACTGTGGGACCACTGTTACAAGAGGCACCTCCCACCATCACTAAATTGGCAGGAAGACGCTGCATTCATACGGATTTGAAAATTTGTAGTTTATTAGCCATTGTAACTTGACCTGACCAACCTTACTTAGACAGAATGACCATCCAAAATTGATGTTTTTTGCTTTGGCCTAAGTACGGTAACAACCATCTGGTAGGCATCAGCCCTGCTCGTCATCAGCTCTCATATTTTTAAAAGTGTAATAAAAAAAACTGTTAGCTTGAAATTTCAATATATGTTAGTTGTTTCACAGATAAGTAGAAGAAAATTGACAGGCAACTTCGATGAGCACAAGTAACTGACAGGTGAATCGAAAGGTGTGCTGTATATGAGTTAAAATAAACTTTGACCTGTAAAGCTAAAATTTACATATAAGTTTGAGTAAGAGATTTACAAGAAGTGAATAGGTACAATGATAGGCTGTTGTGGTTAGTATAAGTCCTTGACAGGCGAGAGGGAATATTTAAATAATGCACGTTATGAAAACTTCATCGCTACGTATGACACACATGCTACTGAAGTATTCACTATCACTTATGATTCGACAAATTTACCTCCGTGCCAACGGGATTTGCGACAAAAATATTAAGAACTGTATATATTACAACTATCTGGCAGAATAGTTATTGAAAAGAGTCAACAGTCCTTACACCTAAAGATAATGGATAAAGGAAGACATTTCAGGTAACCCATGATTGTTATCTCCACGTAATGTTATTTATTTCGCACCATTGAGTTCACGTTGCGACTCCCTCTCACGTTCCCATAGCATCTTACCTCTCACCTGTGGAGGACTTATGCTAGCCAGAACCGCCTGCCATCGTACCCACTTTTTCTAAATTGCTTACTCAAACCTATATACATTTCAGCTTCACAGAACAAGTTTATTTTAACTCATATACTGCACCCCTATCGATCGATGATATCATCTACTTGTCAATTATTTTCTGTACTTTGGAGTGAACGACTGAATCATATTAAAATTTCAAGCTTGCAGCGGAAAGTTTTTCATTTTATTTTTTATTCACACTTTCAAAAATATAAAGTCGGTGATGTACAGGGCTGATCACTGCCAGGTCGTTAATACCGTAACTAACATGCTTTGACTCATCACAAGAAAAATTCGTAGCTCCACAGAAAGACCATCACTCAGAAGTTTCACGAGCTCTTGAACTGACTACAAGTGGATGCAGATTAATTAATGTAACAGAACACCCCTGTTCATGTCCTTCTTTTTAATATTGGATTTATATCCGCATTGATCTTTTCCAAGTCGATTAACTGCAGGATTTCCTCATCGTCATTTTCTTCTAATAAAGAATTTAGTAGGAGACATATCTTTACTTCAACTACTGGGAACTGGTACTAGCGGCGAAAAACCGTCTCCGTCCGCCGTACGCTACATCCGCATGGAAGAAACCACAACATCGACCGGCTGACGCATCCGTGCACGGCCGTGCACGGCGGCCGCAGTGTGGCCGCCGCAACCTACTGCTACACGTGTTTTTGAATGTACATGTTTCCTTCCAAGCGGTGGCCGCACACGTCAGCCGTGAATGACTGCGATCTTTGCGACGGTACTACTCCAGAAGCAGTGTAGTCGTGAGAGAGTTTTTGAATCCCTCTGGGGTTATTAGGAACCAAGCTCGTTTGTATGACTCAGATTTTACATAATCATTCATCAAGTTGATGACATACTCAAACTGCGCCTTGTTCAATCTGAAATATTCCCTAAATTTGACTTCATACCCAAGTAGATGACTATTAATTGATGTAACAGAACACCCATCTTCACGCCTTTTTTTGAATATTGGATTTATCAGCATTGCTCTTTTTCAAGTCAATTACCTGAAGTATTTCCTCATCGTCATTTTCTTCTAATATCATATAAAGTTGGAGATATCATCTATCTTCCCTACTAGCACTAGCGGCGGAAAACCGGCTCCGTCCGCCGTACACGACATCCGCAGGTCGACCGGCTGACGCATCCGGTCGACGCACTGCGACCGCCGTGCGCGACGGCCGCATGGAAGGAAGGTGTAATCTTATACCTCGGGATTCATGTAGAAGCACATTTGTTGAAAAAAAAAAATTAACAGTAGTTGCGTTATTCATTTTGGAATCAGTTTGCTTCATTTACAAGAACGTGTCATTGTTAGAGATTTCACGCAGTCATTACAACACCTGTTCAAACGTGTTGAAATTACCAATTCCCTCAACAAATTTGATCAAAGATTCGATTTATTATAATGGGGTCAAGATATTCAATCACCTACCCTCAGACATAAGGGAGGCGAATTGTAGCATTATAAACTTTAAAAAATTATTAAAACGTTTTTGGCAGATCGGCCCTATTATAGTTTGCAGGAGTACTATAACGATAAATTTGAATGACAAGGCATCTGCATCTTTGTAAGTTTTTAACTGTAACGTTACTATTGAGTAGGTGTATTTGTGTGTATATGTATAGGTGCACATATGTGTGTTTTATATTTATATTTGTGTATATGTGTGTTTGTATGTATATATTTTACTCGAAGCAGTCCACTTTATCTGTGTTTTGTGACTCTGAGCGAAGTCGCTCATAATACTGTATAGTTTCAACACTTATTGTAGTTGTTTTTATATTATTTACATTTTTCTAGTCTATATTATACTGTATTTACAAGCTTTGTCCACAAGATTTTCTCTTAATGACAGTAAAGGATATTTATTATTATTATTATTATTATTATAACCGTACCATTACAGATAGACAATATGAAAGTAGACATACAAAAAAGCACAAAGACAATTGTTCGTGGAAGATCAGGGTATTTTTTTCGAAAAATGTACCTACATAACTCGAATACTAATCGTCTGCTGAATTGCGAGAAAATCGTGAACATTTTACACCAAAAAAGACATATTCCTTCAAATTTTCATGTAAATTGAAGAGGTCACGTTTCGCCGCAAATCGCAAAACATCGGTTTCAACCCATAAACTGCATCCCCATTTCACCATTTTGAGTGTTTTTCTGTTCTCGTTTGACAAAAAATCCCTCAAAGTTGAATCCTCAACAACATTATCCACCTGGTCCTTATGCCTGTTACGTTTTTTCTTTTTCACAAAAATTATAGGCACCACTCTATATATGGAGTGCAGCCCCTAAACACGCACTGAAACTGCTCACACACTGCTCTAGAAAAGAGTCTGTTGTCACGTCAGTGATGTTGAGCTTACAAGCTCGCCCTCTTCTCTGGAACACTGCAGAAAGTTTGGCGATCTCTCTTTTTTTCACAGATATTTGAACGGAAAAATCATCATTAGTTCCTCTTGTTTAGAACCAGATCATACAAAAAAATACGGTAATTTTTCCATAGATTCTCCACATTATATCCTCTCCATCGAAAATGAAACAGTTCCACAGCTATGTGTGTCAGTAACTGTAGATGAGATTAGAGAAACTCTCCATATCTTGTATCCCTTGGACTTGGACTGAATTCTGGTAAACAGAAATGAAACATCACTCACTGGTCTCTTGGATTCTGAAAAATTATTGTTATTCTTCCAGCGACCTTCACTTGGATTTTGGTGGACGTCAACGCGATGCAATTTTTCAAACGAATTCTCCTCTATTTTCTATGGATATTCTTTATTTTATGAGAGACTTTTCAAAATCTAGTTTCAATAGTTGAGCTGACAAACATTCATTCCTACATTTAAGGGCGTCACAACATATTTGTAATTAATTATACTACATTCTAAGCAATACAGAACTGCTTATTTAATTTCAAAAGTCATAATAATTATAATTATTCGTTAGTCTATCCCTTTCAAACACGCCCTTGTCTGCATCTACGGTGGACATAAGAAGGAGGTTAAAAAGAAGAAGTCGTCTCATCACATCTCCATGGTAACGAGCTAGCCCGTGGTTCCGCAGCCTCCTTCTTTTACTTCCTCTCTTACTACTTTGCATCGATCTTTAAAACTGTATGAGTGTGTATATGTGGAAATCAGTCGTTCACCCCCTCCCCCGCACCGACTCTGTCCCCAGGTTATGAGATAGGTTTAATTCGCCCTTCCAGAAACACGCCAGGATTTTCAGAGGAAATAGATTGGACAAAACCGTCGTTTAATCGATATGGGGTAACGTCTGTAGAAAAACATGTGAGCTGCTATCAATAAATGTTCAGGTAGAGAAAATAAATGAAATAATAATTTTGATGAAGTCAAATCCGGAAAATAGCTTCTGGGAAAAGTTATTCATGATACAAGCTCGTAAAGTAGGTTCTTTTTGCATGATCGTGAAGTTTGTTGAATGAGGCGCAGGCGAGTTTTACAAAATACACGAGTACAGAATGGCTGTTTATGATATGAGTGTTAAAAATAATGTTAAAATTACCTTGAACATGAATATCATACAACTTTATTTGTATAACTGTCCTACACCGAGAAAAATAGTCCAAATGCACTAGTGCACTTGACACTATTTTAATAATGGCAATATATTCTTCACTGCCTATAACTAAAGAAAAAAAAGAACTCTGACACTAAAGTAATCACCACTATCAAATTTTCTATAGTTCAATCAACGAATGCACTAAGTACAAGTAACTTGCTCCTTGTCATAATTAAAGAAGATACATAATTGAAATGTCACAGAGTGTCAGTTACTAGCAGTCTTCGTTATATAATTAACATACTTTGGTCTTTTCATAAATATCAGTGTCATTAGGAAGATCATGGGCATGCGCAAATTTATCACCAACGGACAATAGTATTGACGCTTTCCACGTTTGTCAGTTGTCTCACAAGTATCTTACTGGTTGCAATTCTCAAATTTTGCAATTCTTCCACACTTCACTGTTCGATCAGAGTGTGAATTGTACACTGAAATTATGAAATATAATTTCATTTTAGTGGAAGTGTATGATTGCGCCGTATAGTCTTTGCTGGAATATATGACTTGTCGTTAACAATATGATGGAATTCTCGAAATTACTGGAAGTTTGGGGATTATCACCAATTTTCGATAGTTTCCAAGCTGAGTATACATTATTTTACCAGAATAGTATATTGTGTATCTAGTAGTAAAAGCAATACATTCCCGGACGACAATGTGAATTGTTGGACGAGGCGTTAAGTCTGGGAATGTGCTTTTACTACGAGGTACACATACTAATTTTCTGTAATCGCAATCAGCATTATCAAAAACTAAGGAATTCTACATATTGTTTGCGTGAATTCACTATATAAAATGTAAACAAGCCGGCAAAAATTGTCCCGTATCGTTTTTGATACGGGAAAGTACTTTTTCTGAAATCGTTCAAGAATGCCCACTTTCTCGGAGCAACTACAGGCCTCAAAATACGCTAATCCAGTATTTTGCTAAGCAACGAACTTTCCCGGACCGTTTAATCGAAAACGATACGGGAAAATTTTTGCCGGCTTGTTTACATTTTAGATAGTTATTGAATTCACGCAAACAATATGTAGAATTCCTTAGTTTTTGATAATGCTGATTGCGATTTCAGACAAAATAGTATGTGTACCTTAACGGCATAACGCCTCGGCCAACAATTTACATTGTCGTCCGGGAATGTATTGCTTTTACTACTAGATACACAATATACTATTCCCGTACCGTTTAGGTCCGAAAACGGTCCGAGAAAGTTCGTTGCTTAGGAACGGACTAAAATACTAGATTAGCGTATTTTGAGGCATGAAGTTGCTCCGAAAAAGTGGGCATTCTTGAACGATTTCAGAAAAAAGTTATTATCGACGTATGGGCCTACTATCATATATTCATGTAAAATATTTCTTGCAATATAGTAGTCAATAGTATTGTATATTTTTTATGTGAAATATCTCATTTCAAGTACAAACTGCTGATATAAATACACGTGAAAATTCGAATTTTGTTTTACTTATAATATGTATATTTTATACTGGAAATGAGATATATCATATGGAAAAATATAATACACGAAACAGATCGAATATCTTGAAAACAAGTTTGTTGTGAAAAAAATGCAAAAACACGTCGATTTTTAATCTAAGGGGGGCATCTTCCTATCATAACCTCAACTGCCATACCTCTTCCCCCACCCCTTGGTCACCATCTCTCAAACAATTTGAAAAGGGAAAGTAGTGTGTGACACCATTGAAAAGGTAATTTCATAGGGAATTCAGCCATGTCTATTTTTGCTACCTAACTTTTTATTTTGGCGCCCTCTTGCGGGGAAAAAAACCATTCCGTATATCAAATTATGATGATTCATTTGCAAGCTAACTTGACATAAATTCAGCGACAATGCACAATGGAATTTTTCTATGGGAAAGAACAAATTGCGGCTCCAAAATGGCTGGTACGATTTGCAATTATGGTCCGATTCGATCCAAAATTGATATTTAGTGGTTTTTAGGGTTGGAAAATATGATTTGTTTGTCAATGCAAAAAAACATGATTGAGGCTCCAATATGGCGGACGAAATTTGTAATTATGGTACGATTCGAATCAAAATTATTATGTGGAAATTTGCAGGGTCGGAAATTATGATTTTTCTGTCGATGCAAAAAACAAGATGGCGTGCGAAATTTGTAATTATGGTTCGATTCGACCCGGAACTAAAAACGACTGCTTCAAACCATATGTGTTGTGCAAAAACATGTCGATTTTAAATCCAAGAGGGACATCTTCTAATCATAACCTCAACTGTTATACTTCTCTCCCCACCCCTTGGTTACTCATACAATTTAAATAGGAAAAGTACTAAGTGTGACACAGCATTGAAAAGGTTATTCCATGAGGAATTCAGACAAGTGAGTGTTCGCTACGCAACTTTTCATTCTGGCGCCCTCTTGCGGGAAAAACAACTGTTTTGTATTCCAACTTGGGTATGATATTTGATTTGAAAGCTAATGTGAACTTACAAATTGGAAAATGTTGCATAAATTGCTCAAAAACGTCAGGCAGCGTTTCGAAACTAACTTACACTCTTTTATGTTAGTTCATGTCGATCACTTCGAGCATCTACTGTGAATTATTGCAATTTGGAATGATTTGAATTTATGCACCGTTTTTCAATTTTTAAGTTAATGCAATGTCTAATTTTTTTTATTTTTCAAAACTTTCATTAAACTTGCTCTGTAAGTATGTTTGTATGCATGTGTGGGTCAAATCTTGCAGCTGACTTTTGGCACACTTCTAGTTGTCCGATCAACATGAACTTTGGTAGGTGTTCATAAATGCGATGAAAATACATTACAGGATTTTTGTTGAAAAAATAAAATAAAATGGTAGTTCCAGGATGGCGGATTAGATTTGTTAATATGGTCCGATTCAATTCAAAATTGAAATGTGGGTGTTTTAGGTACAGATTTTCAGCATGACTAAAAAGAATTGAATAAAATTGATAAAAAAGAAAAAAAAAATCTGTGCGTAACAGATTCAAAAGCTTGCCTAGAGTTCAATAAAGGTATTCTTGCGCTGCAGAATTTTGATTCTGCTGCGCACAGATTGACCTAGTCACATAACTGAAAAAAAATTCCTTTTTGCGCATTTGTATAAAAGCTTTTTTATCAATTTAATTAATTCATTTCAGTCGTACAGTAAACTTGCAAAACCCCCATTTGCCAATTTTGAATCGAATCGAGCCTCAATCACAAATTTCGTCCGCCATCTTGGTTCTTTGTATTGACAAAATAATCATAATTTTTGACCCTGAAAATCCCCACATACTAATTTTATTTCGAATCGGAACATAATTACAAATTTCGTCCGCCACCTTGGAGCCACCATCTTGTTTTTTTTTGCATTGACAAACAAATCATAATTTCTGACCCAGAAAACCACCACATATCAATTTTTTATCAAATCGGACCATAATTGCAGATCTTGTCCGCCATTTTGGAGCCGCCATTTTGTTTTAGTGTCCATAGTGTATTGTCACCAAATTTATGTCAAATTAGCTTGCAAATGAAGTATCATAATTTGGAATACGGCACAGTTGTTTTCCCGCAAGAGGGCGCCAAAATTAAAAGTTAGGAGGCGAACATTGACATGGCTGAATTCCTCATGAAATTACCTTTTTAATGATGTGTCACACTTACTACTTTCCCCATTCAAATTGTTTGGATGATAGTAACCAAGAGGTGGGGAGAGGGTATATGACAGTTGAGGTTATGATAGGAAGATGTCCCCCTTGGATTAAAAATTGACCTGTTTTTGCATTTACTTCACAACACATGCGTTTTGAAGATATTTGATCTGTTTCGTTTTCGGTGCCCCACCCTGTATATTGTTGACTTTTATACTATAAGAAATATTGTAAGTGCATAAATGATAGTAAGCCCTAACTTCGTTAAAAACTTTCTTGATAAAAACTTCGAGTAATTTCGAGAATTCCATCATATAGCTCATTCAATATTCACAAGCAATAAATTCGTGTATAGACGCAGTCCATCTATCTATACGACCAACACCAAATGTATACAGTGTGTACATAAAGTAAGGAATAAATTCATTATTTCTGAATATAAAGATATTTCAGAAAAATCCTCGGACAGGTCGATTTTCTTTTCCGATGGGCCAATTTTTGAACCCCACCCAAAATATATAGGGTTATCCGCAATTGAGTAAAAATGACTTTTATGATATTTTTAAATTGGACACCCAGTATATTTTTCCATATTTGGTTAGGGATCGTCATTACGAATCCAGTGATACCAAGTTTGATGGGATTATGTCAAATGGCTGCGGAGACATGGCCAAAAAACTTCCTCGTATGTCTAATGAGTATGACTGCGAGACCCCACACGATTCAGAAGGTTGAAAGTCTCTGTCGCACTCATTGGGTATATGGAGAAGTTTTTTGGCCATATCTCCGCAGCCGTTTGACATAATCCCATCAAACTTGTATCACTGGATTCGTAATGACGATCCCTAACCAAATATGGAAAAATGTACTAGGTGTCCAATTTAAAAATATCACCAAAGTAATTTTTACTCAATTGCGGATAACCCTATATATTTTGGGTGGGGTTCAAAAATTGGCCCATCGGAAAAGAAAATCGACCTGTCCGAGGATTTTTCCAAAATATCTTTACATTCAGAAATAATGAATTTATTCCTTACTTTATGTACACACTGTATACTTCAATAACGACAAATACCTTTTTTCTTATTACAAATTAAATCGACAATAACAACAATTTAAATAAATATCAAAGGCAAATCTTTGTCAGTACTGTGAGTACTTCATTTGATAGCAGGTAGCACTACTTCATATTTGAATTTCAATTTGATAATGGCAAGTGGCAAATAAGGTGAGACCCAGTCCCAAATACAGGTGCTTTTTTTTGATTGCCAATACTAAAGTTTTAATAATGGTTTTCAAAATTTTTTCTTGCTGTATATTTATGATAAAATAGATAAATTTGATAATTCTATAAAATCGCATTTTGTCGTCTCTTGTAAGTCAATTATTTTTTACTTTTCGAGTATTACTGTCGCATTTGATGTGAAGTGACCGTGTTAGTTGACGCCGAATGACTTTAGTAACCAACAAACAATAATATTGTTTATATCAGCTCACGCTTTTTGTTAAAAGTTTCTGGTGGTGTTTATCTCTCCTAATGAAGAATGATAATAGTGATGAATTGTGTATTCCTGGCTATATTGATGAGGCTGCAAAAAGAGCTATGCGTGAATAATCATTAATCACTGACAAAATCGCCATAGCAAAACGATATCGCATATTCTAATTTTCTTCAGTAAACCTGTCTTTTTGCATATTTAGAAGAGAAATCAAAGATATGGAACTCGTCTATTTTGTGTAATAATAAAGTCGAGTACGCTCTTTAAAAATGGTGTTGATATAAGCAAATATTTCATGGTAATATCATTCTCAAAGCGGAAAAATGAGGCTCCACATGAAGAATACTTGATGATTGAATGTTTTGTCGACGTGAAGAGCTGTGCTGATTATCATTGACTGTTTGAATTTTAAATACTAAAACGAAAATAAGTCGTCCTTTTTGCAAAAGTTGAGAATTTATTGACTCTTTCAGCAAGTACGCTGCATTATTAGTCCAAGGAACGAGGAAACGGCCCAAACTTAAAAGTGCAAAAATTAATATCCGAAAAAAAAATGAGCAGATAGAAAATTGAAATTCAGAATGAGTTTCTATTTCATGCAACTCGATCCTGATTACCGAACATAACCTAAAAAATTGGCAAAGTTGCGAAAAGCGGTTTTTTGTTGATAACTAAAAAACTGCAGCTCCGATCGAAGAAAGTAAAATAAATTAAAATAGATCTATCAATTGTATGACCCATAATTTTTCGATATCATTGATACCTTTTGAGTTATATCGGAAAAACCGTGAAAAATCGGGTTGGCTATAACTCTTTAATTGTATTGAAAATTGGAAATTGTGTAGCCTATCGTAAGCCAAAAAAGTCTTTTTTAAAAAAATTGATAAATATTGACTATTTTCCAAAATGTATGAAGTTTTTTCAAAAAGATGCTCTCTCAATATGGCTACTCTTGCTCGGGGAATGATGCTATAGTAACGATTCAGGGCTTATTTTTTTCTGTAAGAGTTGTACTTCCATATTATCGAATAAGTATATTGATTTTTAAAATTTTAAGTGTCAAAAAATTACTTTAAAAATGGCACAATTTTTTACATGTTTTTTCTAAATACATTTCTTGATTTTGTTTTTATAGAAATAAATTTCATAAAAATAGATTTCTAGCATGATTTCACGCATTCAAAAAAAATTGAATTCCTATGAACACTATAGGAGCCGAGATAATTTTTTTATTTCAAAAAAATCTGGAAGGCGCAATAATCATCGTACAGCAGTATTTTCAATAAAAAAATACTAGGATATGTCTAGCTTTTCTGCAGTATTATTAATTGATGAACAAAGTGAGGCGTGCAGGCGCGGAGCGATGCAATTCTAGCGGGTGGTGCAGAGGGGATACAAATTCTGTTGACATTCAAGACACTTTCGTCCTGACAGTGTTATTGAAAAGTCACTATTGATTCAATTTCAAGTACTAGTGTACATTGGAAAATAAAACGTACGTGATCAACAAGTTAGAAGTTTTTTTATTGCCTCTGGTGAGTACTCATTTTATTAAGCACTTTGGCTGCCAGTCGGCGATGGTTCAAACAATGGCGACTGCAGAAATTTTTCTGAAGGCCCGAGAAAGTGCTAGGAATCGCACGTAAAAAGGTAAGACCTCGTTAATCCTTGGCTCGCACAAGTTTCAACTTCTGAGGGATGTCGTTCGTAAGGGGACAACAGCTGGTTAGTGAAAAAAACAATTTTAACACTTTTTTTTAACAACAACGGTTTTTAATTTAAAATTTATTTATTTATTTTTAGATATTTACATATAATGGCACAGACTAATGAAGGAGTATGTATTCTATTTAATATGTGATTCAAGTGGATGTGAAAATTTTGAGATGCTTATCATCGAAATAGATGAAGAATTGCCCAACTTCATGGATAGTCTGCTCAAACACAATATGGAAGAAGGATATGAAGAAATAGAAGAAGAGCTAAATGATTCAGCGGACAATCCTCCAATTGAGAAAAGGAAAAATTAGTGAACCTGTATCAATATAATATATGAATATTTTTTCTGCAATAATTTCATAAATGTTTTGTATATAATTGAGTTATTTTATCATTTTGTGAATATGACATTCTCGTTTTTCTCGACGACCTACCCCAAACTAAGTACAAAGGGATTTTTGTACGTTGACCAGAAGCCGAAATAATCAATATTTTTCAAGCGCAAGCCACTTTGAACGCACTAAATGAGTTTTCAGTGCAATCCCCACTCCTCCACCCGCTGCATGCCACACTTTATTCATCAGTTAATAATACTGCAAATGAACTAGACATATACCAGTATCCATTTATTGAAAATACAGGTATTCAACCTTAATATCCACGAAGGTGACTGCTGTACGATAATTATTGCGTCTTCCAGATTCTTTTGGAATAAAAAAATTATCTCGGCTCCTAGTTATCGTAAGAATTCTATTTTTTTTTAATGTGTGAAATCATGCTAGGAATCCATTTTCATAAAAGTAATTTATATTAAAACAAAATTAGACAATGTAATTAGGAAAAACATTTTAAAAAATTGTGCAATTTTTTTAAAGTCATTTTTGACCCTTAAAATTAAACAAATCAATCTATTTATTCGATAATATGAAAGAACAACTCTCACAAAATCGATAATTTAGCATCATTCCCCGAGCAAGAAAAGCCATATTGAGAGAGCATCTTTTTTGAGAAAACTTCATATATTTTGAAAAACAGTCAATATTTATCAAATTTTCAAAGAAAGAACTTTTTTGGCTTGTCAGAGGCTACACATAACGATAAGTAACAAGTTTGAATAACTTACAGTTCACGAGTTATAGAAAACCCGATTTTTCACGGTTTTCCGGATATAACTCGAAAAGTATCATGATATCGAAAAATTGATAGATTTTTTTAATACCTACAATTTCCTAATTCGGCTTTTTTCGATCGTAGCTGTAGTTTTTTAGTTATCAACGCTTTTCGCAACTTTGCCAATTTTTTAGGTTATGATCGGTAATGACGATCGAGTCACATGAAATAGAAACTAATGCTAATTTCCTATACGCTCATATAATTTTTTGTCGGATATTAATTTTTGCACGCACTTTTCCCTATTGCTTGGACTATATGCCATTCTGTTATTAATCCTCGATGTTTTTTTCTAAAATAGTCAAATTATAAATGCACTTCCAAACCAGTTAGTACTCATAGACACGTTTGCTGAGTTTCTGAATTTTTTTATTTATCACTCATAAAAAGGCTATTGCTGAAACGATTATTCTTACAGCTAGCTAGCTCCAGCATTACAGGAGTATCTACTTCACTTCAAGAATTGACTGCTTATGCTGATGGAATTGGCAACCCAGCTAGTTTGAAAGTATTACCCATACTCACCAGTTCTCACCTAAGACCATAATACTAGAAAAAAGTCAATTTTCGCACCCAATGGTATCTAAGACAATAGGGCAAAAGAGTTTAAACTATCAAGGCCCCAAACTTTTCAATACTCTACCTTCCATTATTCAAGATAAAAAATCTAACATTCTATTTTAAAAGAAAGTGACTGAGTATATAAAATGTATCTCTAGGACGAATATACATGAATTTATTGACTGGAATATAATCCAAATGGTCCTTAAAATCAGTACCGCACAAAAATATCTCTATGTATATTTTTAAATGGTATTGTCCAATGCACAACTTGTCGAAAATCCTAAATTATTTAATATTTTAAACTTTTTTATTCATCTCCATTTACAACTCAAAAATTTTTTTTTAATTTCAAATTTATCCACACAATTCTTTATATTTCACAACTGTGTAGAATTGTTAATATTTTACAAATTTTTATATTTCTGTTTAGTTTGGTAGATGATTTTCATTCTATGAGAGATTCTCTTTGATTCCCGTTTTAATATGTTGTGATTGTTTTGTAATAGTTTTGAATTTAGTCTCAAGAATATAATAATCATCCTCAACAGGCGTGAATTTTGTTGTTTATTTCATTGTATTCGTATTTTATTTGATGTTTCCTTTATACAGAATAAACTTCTTTTCTAATCTGTTTCAATGTTCTTCAAAATCGCAATCATGTAAAAGTTCATAAATTATAATAAAATTTGGAAGTTCTTTTGAAAATTGTACGATTTTACCTCTTTTACTACTATTTGATTGAAAAAAAAAGAATGTTGATAATTAAAAATATTTTTAACACGCTACTTTGTTAACGTAATTTTTTAACAATCTGGTCATCTATTGAAAATGCCACTCCTAGTGACAGTTGAACAGAAAAGCTCTTTACGAAAATGTACCATTCCATTTTTTTTTCTACGACAGTAATTGTACTTACAAATTGTAGCCATTGTGGATTATTTTATCTTATGAAATTTATTATTCTCAACGTATAACATGTGGAGTACCCCAGGGTTCCAGTCTTGGTCCTATTCTATCTTCAATATAATTATATAAGCAATATGTCGACTTTGAAATTAGAAGGAACAATTAAATTATTTGCTGATGACACTATAGTAATATACTCTTCAGATGATTATAGAAAAATTCAAAACTTCATGAATAATGGTATAAAAAAATATTTAAATGGCTACAGCATCATGAATTGACTACCATTTTTATAAATCTTCCCACATGAACATTTTCAAACGAACAATTGACACTTCCACCAGTTCCACTCATTATGAAAAAAAATGTCATAAATTGTTCTGACTCAACAATTTTTTTACGTTTATATCGACGAAAAATTAACACGGAATGAGCATATTGAAAAATTCCAGAAGAAAATATCGCCTCTTATATACATTTTTTACAAAATAAGAAATTATTTACTTGTGAAATTTCTGAAAAACATCTGTTATAGTTTAATTTATTCACTCTTCAATATCCCATTTCTGTATGGGGAACTGCAAATAGTTCCGTTTTGAAAGTATTAAAATCGTTATAAAAAATGTGTAAAAACCAAATAGGCTTTTGAATTTAAATTCTTTTTATGAACTTAAAATATTTTGTTTCATTCATTCTGTCAAATATGAAATAAAAAAAAAAATCTAATATAAGTTTTATTGAAAAGGTCAATATTCATAATTATGCCACTAGAAAAACATATTTCTTGACTATTAATAATGTTAAATCCGAAATTGGAAAGAAGTCTATTTATCGTAATGAAGTAATCATTACCAATTCAATTCCTAATTACTTAAAAGAAAGTTAAATCAATAATGAAATTCAAAATCGAAATAAAATATACACTTCACTTAACTGAATAATAAATTTTCAAATTCAATGAATAATGTGTATACAGTGTCCGGCATAAAATTCGCATCATATGAAAAACTTTTTTATTATTGATTTCTCAAAAAAAAAAATCTTGATGAAAACCTCTGTTTCATCCCAAACCTAAACAAAACAATTCAGTTTTATTTACTATTTGCAGCAAGATTTTGTGACATACCGTCACATATTTCAATTAACGTAATTTTCGGATGGGAGGGAGAAAGGAGGAAACATCCAGAGAGTGATATGATCATATCTAACAATATACCATCCATCTAGTATAGTTTTCCTCATATCGTAAAGGGCGATGAGGAGAAAATTGGAAAAAAGGTGGAAACATTAAATTAATCATAGGTGGCTGTGATTTGAATTTCTGAACCAACATTCTATTCTGAACAATATTTTCCCCATACTTTTTATTCTACCGTGAAAAATAAATTGATGGGATACATTTTTTTTTGAAAACAAGGCATGTTTTTCAATATCGCTCGTATATGGTAGTATAAAATTCAATTTTGGTATTTGCAATTTAGGTTTAGGATGAAGCATCAAGAATATTTTTTTTTGAGAAATCAATAATAAAAAAGTTTTCCACATGCTGCGAACTTTATGCCGGACACTGTATATCTATGTATATATTTTTTATAAACAGTGCGTCTTTTTTTAGTGCCCCCTTTTAACTTTTGAACGGTTTGACTTACAGACATGGATTAAAAACCGATTTGAATGGTATCACCGATACTACTTTTTGGAATGATAAACATTGTGATTACTTGATAGGGGGCGGGGGGAGACATCAATTTAAAATTTATAAGCATGGGGGGTCAAGTGACACATCGTTGAAGAGAGAATTCAATTCTCTGCATAAGGAGAGTAGACCTCCATAGCAGCGTCATAGTCTCCTTTTCTGTTTCTGTATGGGTTTCCATTCTCTTCCTCATGAGAGTCCTACTGTAATAGCGATAATATTCTTGGAAAGTAATCCATGGACTCTGGAACATGCTGGTGATTCCTACACCTCTTCGCATAATTCTCTTCATGAGTTCTCTTTGCCTTCAGAAGCACTACGGCTTTAAACAGTCATGTATTTGTTCTCCTGAAATTGAAAGTTTGTGTATCAAATTAATTGATTTTACTCATTGCTACGTTTTTGTAATTCATTGTATTACTTCGAATTCATCTGAATTTTTCAAGAATTAAATTTTGAACCTTTTTTTCAATCAACAGATTGAAATTGTAAATCTACGTTAAGAATTTCTAGATTTCACTTATTGATATGTTTCTAATTCGTAGTATCCTTTTCAATTCATGTGACTTTTTCGTAGACCCAATTTTAGATTTGTATTTAAAATTGAAACATTGTTCCCTCATTTCAGTCTAACCAATTTTTCAGCCACATTCTACTATATTTTAAATACAATCCTAAAATCATCATTGATGTTGAGGTTTGTCAATACGTACGTACAGTACTCATTATTGTTGTTGTTTCTATCTCGGAAGATCCATCTAATATTTTGTTTTCTGGTATTCGTCATAACGCAAATTTTTCATCAGTGTTCCATGCCTATTTTGCATATTTTTCAAATGATGATCCAAAGATGATAAATCAGTGTTCGACTTGCCTAGTACGAATTAAGATCGAATAAATAATTCTGCTAACAGTGTCGTGTTTCATTCGAAAATAAGTACTATTTTAACAATATTTTGATAAGTTAATTTGAACATCCGTTGTCATATTTATACATTTCTCCTATCTTTACTGTTACAGTTATATATAACCGAAAACACTAATGTGCCTATCGCCAAAGAAAGCTAAACAGCTTCTCGAGTTAGACAAGAAAGACTTGAAGATGGTAACGGGAATCCTCACTGGACACTGCCCTCTGGGGTACCACCTCAAAAAGATGGGTATATCAGAGAGTGATAGTTGCCGCTACTGCGAGAACTTCGCGGAAACTGCAAAACATTTGCTTTGCAAATGTCCAGCGCTTTTCTGCAAGAGGCTTAAGTTCCTGGAAGGGGCCTTTTTAACAGCCTCCGACATCAGGAACTTAGCTCCCAGGAAACTGATAAACTTCACAAGAAGTCTCGGAATCCCGGGCCTCGAATAGACAAAGGGTCACGCACAAAAGAACTTATAGGTCGTAGTGCTTGTGAGGCTGCACAGCCTGTACGACCTCCCTACAATCTACAGTTATATGTTATAATTAGTATTTTGTTTTTATATTTCTATCCCATCAGGTATAAATGGTTGAGTTTAAAAACAGCTCACGCTGTCACTCCACCTTTTCATCATCATGCATGATTATATTGTGCTTTCATTATTATATCCAATATGATTGTCTTAAGTTCCCTGAAACACACGAATCAACATTGATTGTATCTGAGTATGCATATGTTTTCCAAAATGTAATGTACCTATTAACATTGTGTTGAATGTTGAATAGAACCCTTCGTTCAAAATATGTGATAATCAGATCAGATATATCACGACTCGAAAATAACCCATTTTTTATTTCATGCTCAACCTATCGTTTTTTTCAGATATTTCATTTACTTGAGTTTATACTTCCCGTCCTTTGAAACCAAAAATTTTCTTGTAGAACAAGTTAAGTTACTGATGAATACGGTTCATTCTGTAAATGCTTTGATAAGAACGGTTGAAAATAAAAACTAGTCAGAAGTGAGGGGGATATTGACAACCACTATTCAAAACAGAAGGCTTTTGGAACATGAACTGCAAGAAAAAGTCATAATCCAAATATTTCTCGACTCATCCTTCCGCATAATTCTCAACTTTCTCATGTTCAAAATATTTCGAGATTATTATCTCTTTGTGTGCACTGATTCAGCATATGAAGAAGATAAACACTGTTCAGTCTGATTATTATCAGTGAGTCCTGGTAAAAGATTGATCAATTATTCTATTTGTGAGTGCATTCCATTCGTTTCACACTCTTCAAATATAATTCCTTAATTTCGATGATTTCTAGGTTTGTTAATGTTAGGTTTCGATTTTGACATTTTCATATCAAAATGGTCTGTTTTCTTGAGTAGCCGAATTATTACTACATTTGGAAGCAGTTCGAAATCAAACTTGAATGCGCTACCAAGAAAAAACGCGTAAGGTCGTTTGGTCTTCGGATTCTACAGTCCAGGACTGTGCCCTTCAGACATTTCGTCTACTTGAGATTACACTCCGCGGACTGTGGCGTCCTGACCCTTTGGCATTCGGATCCTTCAATCCGGGGTATTATGCTCGGGTTGGTATTTCAAATAAAAATATATTTTTTTTATGTTCTGTTATACGACGGCGTAGATCGGACATGCGATATTTTTTTTCTTAATTTTGTGTTACAACTCGAAATTAAGCTAATTTCGAGTTGTAACTCGAAATTAAGCTAATTTCGAGTTATAACTCGAAATTAACACTAATTTCGAATTACAACTCGAAATTAGC
Source organism: Chrysolina oricalcia (assembly GCA_944452925.2). Classification (NCBI taxonomy): domain Eukaryota; kingdom Metazoa; phylum Arthropoda; class Insecta; order Coleoptera; family Chrysomelidae; genus Chrysolina; species Chrysolina oricalcia. Next base: position 16,181,280 of record OX101816.2, read on the forward strand.
CTAATTTCGAGTTACAACTCGAAATTAACACTTATTTCGAGTTAAAACTCGAAATTAAGCAAAATTTCGAGTTGTAACTCGAAATTTAACAGGAAACTCGGAAAAATCGCTCGGAAATTGTTACTCGGGGGTTGTCGGGGCTGCCGAACTCGATTCTGGCATTAGAATCACCCGGGGGTTCACGAGAGTGGCTCTGTGGGGGTGCGCGGGGGGTGAATTAGGGAGGAGAAATGGCAGAGTACATGAAACTCGCTCCAAACTCGTTACTCGGGGGTTTTCAGAGATGTCGAATTCAATTTTGGCATTGGAATTCCTCGGGGGCGGTTCCCTGGGGGTTGCGGGGTGGTCAATTGGGGGAGAAACGGCAGCGTGCATGAAAATCGATCCAAACTCGTTACTCGGGTGTTTTCGGGGATGCCGAATTCAATTCTGGCTTTGGAAGTCCTTGGGGGTGGGTAAATTGGTGGAGAAATGGCAGTGTACATGAAACTCGCTCCAAACTCGTTACTCGGGGGTTTTCGGGGACGCCAAATCTAATTTTGGCTTTGGAATTCCTCGGGGGCGGTTCCCTGGGGGTTGCGGGGGTGGTCAATTGGGGGAGAAACAGCAGCGTGCATAAAAATCGATCCAAACTCGTTACTCGGGGGGTTTTCGGGGATGCCGAATTCAATTCTGGCATTGGAATTCCTGGGGGGCAGCTCTCTGGGGGTTGCGGGGGTTGTCAATTGGGGGAGAAACGGTAGTGTGCATGAAAATCGATCCAAACTCGCTACTCAGGGGGTTTTCGGGGATGCAAAATTCAATTATGGCATTGGAATTACCCGGGGGTGCACGGGGGTGGCTCTGTGGGGGTGCGCTGGGGTTGAATTAGGGAGAAATGGCAGCGTGCATGAAAATCGATCCAAACTCGCTACTCGGGGGGTTTTCGGGGATGCCGAATTCAATTCTGGCATTGAAATTACCTGCACGCATCTCGGGTCACAGCTAAGGGGACCTAGGGGACCCCAAAGGCCTGCGGGGATGTCCGATGCCAGAATTGAGTTCGACATCCCCGAAAACCCCCGAGTAGCGAGTTTGGAGCGAGTTTCATGCACGCTGCCGTTTCTCCCCCAATTGACCACTCCCGCAACCCCCAGGGAACCGCCCCCGAGGAATTCCAATGCCAAAATTGAATTCGACATCTCCGAAAACCCCCGAGTAACGAGTTTGGAGCGAGTTTCATGTACGCTGCCATTTCTCCCCCAATTCACTCCCCGCGCAACCCCACAGAGCCACCCTCGTGCACCCCCGGGTGATTCTAATGCCAGAATCGAGTTTGGCAGCCCCGACAGCCCCCGAGTAATAATTTGCGAGCGATTTTTCCGAGTTTGCAGTCGTTCCTGTAATGGTGCAAGTAGTGATGCAATTGGAAAATGCATTTTCTGGCCCAGAAAGCATTTTTCAAATAAGCGAGAAACTACACCCTATAGACTCATTTGCTGTGACCTTCCAGAACACAATGCAGAAAACCGCATCTCTATATCTGTGTGACGGCCAAATTTAGTTATTTTTTTCTATCTTCCCTGGACTAATAGTCGATCTTTTACAATTCCTGATCATTCTAGATATTTCATTATCTCGATGTTGATGGCTTTTTTCAAGTTACACTGCACAAGCGCTTACTTTAGCACGGTCTAATATCAACTTCACTTAACTCTCTACTCTTTGTCGCATCGTCTCACTGATTCAATGAATATTAATGTCATTATTCATTGCATCATTCAATAACTACAGTTGGTATTTCCGTTTAGATTTCATGGCAATTTTTCGAATCAACTCTAAATTATATTTTTTAACTTTTTTGAATTTTAACAAAATCATATATAGTTCCTGAGCTGAGAATACAATTGAACATTTCGAACCGATGCATATTTTAATTTTTTAGTAATTCATTCATATTTATTTCATAGGAACATTATTGAAATGAATCAGTTTGGTTTCTAATCCACGACATTATTCATTGAACATGTGTTTAGCATTTTTCCAGTTCACTTATTTTCATTCTTTCACTTCCGTAACACAGGAAGTAATGAATAGTTACATGGTTCATATCCTGCTCAAACATTGCTGTCTTATTACAAATGCTAAACGGTAACCATTTACCATCCTGGTGGCGTTGACTAAATAGCGATTAACACTCATCACTTTCCTTATCTTTATTTATATCCAGTTGGCTATGCCCTACACTCATCAAACGGTGCATTAACTATTCAACAATTATTCGAACTCTGAGTATGCTTAATTGTTACCAGTCAAAGTGGAATTTGGATAATTAATTATTTCAAAATATGGTAATTTCTAGTGTTTACAAATGAGTATGTTTCATACTGGGTGACACGGGGTAGCGGCCACCCCTGTAACTTCTGAATCCGTTAACGAATTTTTCCGAGTTGATCACATTACCATCCAAAACGGCGGATTTCCAGTTTTTCTGGAAATACCATCAACGTGTTTTTTTCAAAAGAAACATCCTGTATATTTTTTTCGGCGTTGGAAAAAATCTTAAAAAAAAAATTCGTCTTCTGGTGTGAGTATTTCTTGATAGGTAACTCGTGTCAACATCATGCATCAACACAATTATGAACTGATAAATGTCAAAACTGGTGTGACGCGAAAAAACAAAACTATTAGACCGTCAGATAACAACAGATTTTGCTGACTCATTTTCCCTCTTCTGGGATTTTAACCACTGGAAATTATGTCACTGTTGAGCCCAAAAAATGTAAATTCAGCGATCGGACGTGTGCTAGGCATATAGAAAATTCATTTTCCTTTTGCAGAAAAAAATTGTTTTTTTTTTAATTTTCTCGTTTATGGCATCTTAACACATGAATAGGTATAACAATCTAATACTGAAAAACCAAAGCCATAAGGTTTGCACGTGCTTAAAGGGTAGAAATAGGGGCACGATCTTGTAAAAAAATAGTTGGTTGCTGAAGCATTTTCTCGCTTATGGCAATCAACAGAATGAAATTTAATATCGTTAGGAACCCGAAAAAAATTTCCCATAAGCCGGTCAGCTGTTGAAGTATATTTTCCGGACGGAAAATTTTGTGAAAATTTTTTTCGTTTTCCGGCAAACTTTCTCGTTTATGGCATTTGAACCATATGATTCTGTCGATGGATAAACATCATTATAAAATTCCCATAAGCTTTGCATGTACCTCAAGAAAAGCCATAAATTTTTTCATTTTCTCGTTGATGGGAATTGGCATGTGAGAAGAAAATAGTATTTCAAGACCAGAAAAAAATGCCATAAGTCGGAAACATGATATCGATGTTTTATACAGTGTGGCCCATTCAAAATGGAAGCACCCTTATAAATCATACTTTTTTCAACCGATTGGAATGCTTTTTTTCATCAGGTAGATAATCAAAAAGTCCACTGGGACACCAAATTTCATGAATAAATCTTCATTTTCAGGGCCAACTATTCTTTTTTTTTCGAGGTAAAAACTGAAAAATTTATTAGCAATTTTTTGAGAAGAAATCAGACTACTCCACTGGAATTGTGACATTTTCAAATGGTTAATTTTGGAATTTTGTTGAAATTCGTCCATAGATAAAAAAGTTATGGGAGAATTAAATTTAAAAAATATACCGTTTAATCAATCCACCATTTCAATTTCTACTCTTATCCAAAATTCAGAATACACCACAGGGAGTTTCAAAATATCACTGATCAGAATTTCAACAAAATCTATTGATGAATAATAATGAAAAATCATTAAATAAAATGATATTTTCATTAAATTCCATCAACATATTTTTCAAATTTTGTTATCCTGTAATTTTCTTATTTATGAATAGATGTTGATGAAATTCTGACCAGTGATATTTTGAGACTTCTTGGTGTATTCCAAATTTTGATAAGAGTTCTGAAATTGAATTGGTGGGTTAATTAACCGACATATTTTTAAAATTTAATTTATTTATTTTTTATAACTTTCATATTGATGGACGAGTTTCAACAAACTTTTAACAAGAACTATTTAAAAATGTCGCGAATCTAGTGAATTGGTGAGATTTCTCCTAAAAAAATTATTTTAGATTTTAAACATTGAAAAATGAGAACAGTTGGCCCAGAAAATGAAGAATTACTCATCAAATTTGGTGTCCTGATGGACTTTTTGAATGTCTACCTATTGAAAAAAAATAATTCCAATCGGTTGAAAAATTAAAGTTTGATATGAGTGCTTCCATTTTAAATGGGTCACAATGCATAAATAAATACAATTATTTGAAAATTTTGCTGCGAGAAATTTAAATAAAGACAAAATTGCTCATTTCTTTCTCCATGGGATTTGGCATATGCATTGCAAACTTCATTCTTAGGCCATAAAAAAAGTTGGAAGTATGATGGTAATATTGGAACCAAATAATTTATTTTTTTAAATAATTTTTTATAGAGTGAAAAACAATTGTTATGGGCATTATTGTGACAAACTGATAGGGGTTGTAAAGATAATTCAAGCAATTCAGCCTCAATCCCTATAAGTTAAAAATCTCAACTGCGTAATTCCCCCACGCCTACTGGCTTGCTGTGTCATAATCGGATGATCATTCGAATTTGAATACGGAACATCAGATTTTTGAAATAATGTGATTATGCCCATTACCTGTTTATTGTGACTATGTGACACGATGTGGCGAACCAAAGTTCACAAAAAAGTAAACACAGCAAGCCAGTGTGCGCAGGAATATAATAAACACTAGTTCGTTTCCCCACCACCTTAGAGGCAGAGCTTCCGGCGCGTTTTTTTCATAGTGGCCTGCCCTTCAGGCCTAGTTCACCTTTTAGAAGAGAAAGTTCCAGAATAATAAATTGCTTCTATGTCTAAATGAAAAATCGAACTCATTTCCAGACTAGAAGCAGTTCTGGACCATAGGTTGAAATCGATTTGCATTATCTTCGGTACAGAAGGAGATCTAATATTTTGTTGGTTCCTGCGTATCCTAGGAACCATATCACACTGGATATGTGACTTACAAGTACCGTTGTAACCTAAGATGGGCTGATCTTCTAGATTATCATTCTCGGTTTCTCTAAAAACTACCCATAACATAGGTTCCTTGGAATTTCTGAAAATATCTGAAACCCCAAAAAATTCTGTTCTTGGATTGTTGAATCTCAAGGGTTTTCAACTGACCCCCTGCTCCATTAAAAAAATTGGGTGAATGACTGTCACCTTGAGGGGGGTGCAGGAGGGGTGATTTTTTTATGTCACAGAGTGTCTTTTTGAAAATATAACTCGACATTTTTCTTAAAAAATAATGACGTAGAAAATTAATGTATCCGTTACTTCAGGACCTCACTGTATAAACATCGTAATCATGTTTCCGACTTATGGCTTTTTTTTTTCTAGTCTTGAAATCAGTTTTTCTTCCTACTGGCCAATTCCCATAAACGAGAAAATGAACAAAATTTCCTGTGTTTTTCTGCAAGTTTTCCAGTTTCATATAGTATGATAAACACGAACTAGACTTATGGCTTTTTATATGACAGACTTTCACAATAATAATTTTCTATTGCACATTATTTCGTTCACGAGAAAGTTTGCCGGAAAAAAAATAAAATTTTCACAAAATTTTCCGTCTGGAAAATATACTTCAACAGCTGACCGGTTTATGGGAATTTTTTTTCGGGTTCCTAACGGTATTAAATTTCATTCTGTTGATTGCCATAAGCGAGAAAATGCATCAGCAACCAACTATTTTTACAAGTTCGCGCCCCTATTTCAACCCTTTAAGCACATGCAAATCTTATGGCTTTGGTTCTTCACTATTAAATTGTTATACTTATTCATGTGTTAAAATGCCATAAACGAGAAAATAAAAAAAACAATTTTTTTCTGCAAAAGGAAAATGAATTTTCTATATGCCTAGCACACGTCCGATCGCTAAATTTTCAATTTTTGGGCTCAACACTGACATAATTTCCAGTGGTTAAAATCCCAGAAGAGAGACAATGAGTCAGCAAAATCTGTCGTTATCTGACGGTCTGTATATAGTTACTTTCAGATATTTTGTAGACGATTTAGAATTGGAGAATTGCTACATCAAAAAAAATACAGCATACTGAATTCGTATGTATTTACATTAGATTAAAGAAACAGGAGATAGAACATGATCATAGACCTTTTCGGAGTGGACATTTCAACAATTAAAATGATCACTTATTTACCTTCGAAATACAAAAAAACACCAGAACAATTGTTCGTGGAAGATAAGGGTATTTCTTTTCGAAAAATGTACATAACTCGAAAACTAGTTGTAATCTGATTTGCAAAAAAATCATGCTCATTCGACACCAGAAAAGACATATGCTCATAAATTCTTATGTGAATTAAATAATTTATAAGCGAGAAAAAAGTTAAATATTGAAAAATTTGATTTTTCGCCATTTTGACGAATAATTTGAGGTTATGTCATAAAGTGTTTGAAACAAAAGTTTTTGATTTTTCCAGTGTCTACAACTTTGCCAAATAAGATTTTCCACTAAGAGGTGACGTTTTGCAGCAAACAGCATTTTCCACCTGGTTCTTGTCTGTTACTTTTTTCTTATTTTAAGCGTTTGAAATTCGTTTTGGCACCATCCTAAAGCTTGTATTTTCATTACCGAACATCCCGTGCCCACCTTATGGGCACGGGATGTTCAATCCTTCTTGTTGAATTTAGAAGAACTTGAAATTATTTGGGAGGCAGAATCTACTGAATTCCTTATGGATCATTTTGAAGTAGGTAAGGAGACAAGTGGTCGTTCATGTAAAACACAACTTTTCTCCAGTAACCAACATCACACAATTTGAGACTGCATCCTCGTGGTACACCTGACAATTCCACAACTTGAGTCTTCTTGAAATGTGATGAAAACTTGACGATGATTTTCTTTGTTGGATTTCTATTCTCACTATTGGGGTTGGGAAATTATTTCGCTCGATGACATTCCTCCATATCGTCATCGATATATATTTTATATACACACACAAACAGCTCTAACTACCTCCGTGGTATTATTTTGTTCACAATATATGTAGTTTTATATTTTTTGTGAACTCATATAGTATTATTAAGTATATTATTATTATTACTTTTTTTACTCACTGCAAACTATTGAAGGAATGTCACTAAACACACATGTAGATATAGTTATTCGAGGTTTAATAACATAAAAACGGTATAAGAAAAGTTAGGTTTTCCAAAAATATATGGTATTTTAATGAAATGTATACCCAGAAATCAGCACACTACTGTTCTTTTGATAAAATCTTATCAACATCAACATGAGACCTGGAAGAGAAAAATGGAAAACCTGAATGTTAGAGACAATTTCCTGTAGCAGATGACAAAGGGGCTTCGAAGGAACCACAAAGTCATACCAACCATTGGGAATGGTAGAAGACAAGCATGTACTGGGAAGTCAGGGAATTTAGGGCAACACCCAAGACCGTCATGGATATCAGAATTTAATAAAAGCTGATGGTCAGCTTTAAGGAAGTACAAGAAACGATCAGGAGGCTTCCCAGGAACAAAGCGCCAGGCATAGACAAGGTAGATGCAACGCTGCTCAGAAACCTCCCAAGGAAGTCTCTCGTCCAGCTTCTCCATATCATCGAACGGATTATTAGATGAGTGCCTAAAGCAGGCGGGGATTATCCCTATCTCAAAGGCAGGAAAACCAGACACGCGAATCGAGAGCTTTCGCCCGATCTCACTGCTTAGTGCGGTGGCCAAGTTGGTGGACAGGATCCTTCTCAAGAGATTCAGATCTTGGAGAGGGGTTCGAAATAATTCCGGCGGAGCAGTTCGGCTTCCGGAGGGGTCACTCAACGACCTCTTAAGTGGCACGGATTGCTCACGAGTTGAGGGAGGGCTTCATTCAGGATCTCAATACAGTTGTGGTCCTGCTGGATATACAAAAGGCCTTCGACACCGTCTGGATTGAGGGTTTTGTCATGAATATGTTAAGGGTAGGCATGCCTGAACACATGGTTCGAATAATGAACTCATACCCAGTCGACAAAACAAACCTTCAGGGTTTAAGTGAACGACATATTATGCTCCACGGTGAAGCCAGCCGAAGCAGGAGTACCGCAGGGGTCGAGCTTGTCTCCACTCTTGTACTCTATACTTACGCATGATCTCCCTATGTCAGTAAACGTGAGCACAGCTGTGTATGCTGACGACACTGCAATATATGCCCAAGCGTTGGACATCAACACAGCCGTATTTGGAGAGAAACTAAATAGTAGTGTATCCAGATAAAACAGAACAAAGAAGAGGAAGCATACCAATGCTCTGGGTAATCGGATAGACGAGTCCGAGTCCGTGCGGTACCTGGGAGTATAGTTGGACAGGGGATTAACACTAGGAAAACATGTCAGCTTGGCAATTCAACGAGCTGCTCAGAATGACATACTGGTTGATAGCGAGGAGTTCCAAGCTGGTTGTGGAAACCAAAGTATTAATCTACAAGCAGGTCATATAGCCATCGATGACAAATACAAGCCCAGTATTCTGCAGTCTCCCAAGCTTCACACCCTGAGGCTGGAAATGATGCAGAATAAAGTAGTCCGTGTGGTCACGAACAGTAACAGATACATTCGGCTCACTGCACTAAGGGAGCTAGCCGATATTCCAACCATCTATGAATTCATCAAACAGCAGCCTGATAAATTCTTCAGACACTTCATCCTTGGAAGATCGCTGACTAGGAATATGACAGCAGTTCGTGCCCAACATAACAGGCCAACAAAGCATGGTGTGCTCATATACTGCGCGCTGGATATTTTCCGGGAGATCCCAGATGACGAGTGATACCAACTCTTGCTACCACCCAGGTCTAAACCCGGTTTTTTCTCTGTTTTTCCGAGCTCGTATGGAAAACTCGATGATGAAATGGTGCTAATAGCCTGATGTCTTATTTATAAGTAAATAGCACCCCCAGCAAAACTTAGAGGAGGAAGGGAATACATACGAGCCGCGAATTGCAACTTCAACATATGAGTGGCCTAGAATCAAAACCGGCAATAATGGGTGGTATGATTAAACACTAGTACGTGATTAACCTCAAATTGGTTCGATTGTTGTTTGTTCTGTGGTACTTTATAATCATGAGTGAGAGTAATGATAGTGTTGAACCAAGTGCCGAGGTTGCTGAAGATGTGGGAGTACACAAGTTTTTGTGTTTTTGATTACTTTTGACACAGTTGTTTGATGTACCCCGACATCTACACCCACTCCTTGTTGAATCCCCAGATCACTTGGCTTGCCGAAATAATTTTCTATGTTGTACCTCCCTGTACGATCTACGTTCACACATTTCCCTCCTTTCCATACCATAATTCATAAAAATAAGTCATAAAACCTTTTCACATGAAGATATGAAGTAAGTCTATAAGTAGCTTCTTAAAAACTACACCAAACACTCCCAAATGGAGGAAATACTTGATAACATTGGTAATTACTGCAGTATTAACTTCTATATATCGAAGTAAATAAAGCAAAGTATAGAGTAATTGCTACTAGTACTTGAGTGGTACTTCAAGAATTATGTGGAGTAAACGCTTTGATTTTTTGAAGTGAAAACTACAACATGGAGCATTAACTTGAAGTACAAGCAAATAGGTACTAGTTAAATAAGGACTGATGGAATTTCCGGAATGTATTCGCAGGTGGGTTCCTCTTCATTTCGAAGTTGTTCTGCCAACTCTCCTTGAGTTTTTCTGATGATTGTTATTGATGATACCTTCATAAAATTTCAGTACGTCTAGTTTTCTCTAGTCATTTCCAAAGTGTTTGATTAGTAGATCGTTAACATCAACTATTTTCAAATTATTGACCTGCTGAAGATCACTATTCATTTTAATAGAAATTATCATTGAAATTGCTATCCTTCTTTTAGTGATTCCTTCAAAAACTTGAAGTTCGTTCTATAATGCACTCTACCCCTTACCAGAGTATTTCCAGAATTATTGCTTTTCTTATTGAGATAAAACCGTTTTGTAATTTGAAATGGGAAATGCCATGTTCCCGGCAGTTTAATAACATTTTTGACACTTTGGAAATATTTTTAGATAAACTTCGGGTGGCGTTACTACTTCTAGCTTCTTGATATCTTTCTCAATGTTATCAAAGACTCTGTCGGCTGGCGAAAATGAACGCAAAACTACCTACCCTATAAAAAAGATGATAATTTACCTAATTTTCTTGTGAATAATACATTTCCAAGTGGTTGGGTCACGCAATATTTTTCGAGCTTTCTTCCTGTCAACAGGGGCAACAAGCACTTCCATTACTAAATTCTAGAAAACCTTAGCAAGGTGCTAACAACAATTATTAGAATAAAGCAATAAACAGCCAACAACGATACTATCTCGTTAAAAATAATAATGAAACGCACATGATCCTATGATGACTTTCGTGACTTCAACGCCGATTCCTGATTGGACGAGATGGACATTACCGCTTATGATTCTATTGCCGGTTTTGTTTCTGAGCATAAGTTTTGAGGCTGATTTTGCATCGGATATTGCCGTTTTTATTATAAACCCAATGGTTATTGTAGGTGAAGAGAAAATTACGGAAATTTTGATATATGCAACTCATTTTACAGAAAAATGGACATTGCCGGTTTTGATCCTAGGCTCCTCATATACAGCCTGCATATCATCGCAGGGCCTGTCCCCAGACAAATGTGTAGCGGTTTTTGCCAAGTCCGCTGCTTTTCCAGAAGGGCAGGTATGAAACCCATCACTTTTTAAAGCAGTCCTACTTCCTCCTATACCATACCCTATGGTTGAATGATAGTTTTACTGATTCTATATGTTGTTATGTGTTATAATATCTACGGCCTACTTGATAAATAAACCATTTTTATATATATAACATCACATTTACGTAACGTTTCAATTTTGAATACATATTTGTAACATCTAGCTACACTTCTGTTCATATTTGACATTTAATATTTGCGGTCATGCTTCTACAATGATGTTGTATTCCCGATCTTTTGGAAGTATGTATCAATTGATAACCTCCATCTCGCACTCGCTTTACTCCATAATTCACTGTTTACAGAAAATAACTCACAATCAGATACGATTGCAAAGGTATGCACGCAAGTGATTGCACGTTTTATTGGGCAGTGGAAAACCAACAACGTTTTAAACACTTGGAGAGATGCTACATCGCGAGCCGCTTAAATACGAAATTACCACATACACATAAATATTCGCATTCTCCCAACGACAGCTTACAGAATACCAGAAAATTTTGATTAAGGATCTATCCTGAGCGCAAAACGAAATCAAAAACACGTTCAGTCTGTAGTATGTCTATGCACAGCCGGTCAAAGAATTAGTCCGTCCGCACCCATCATCTCGCCCGTCTTCGGATTCCATGGTCGATTGTGGTAAAGGTTAGCTATAACTTGCGAGGTTACCTTTCAGCATATCGGGACTTATCTCGCCTTTGTTCACTTGTCAACATAATTTTTGTTGTGAATGCATAAACAAAATATTTATATTGTCCCCTCGATTGGTTTTTTTCACGGATGGTGCAGACCAGACTGGACTTTTTTGTTCCTGGAATTCAGTTTTTGCTCCTCGGATTCGAACGAAATAAAACTTTAGTCGTGATTGAGTTATTGTAACTATAAATATCTTTTTGACAGATAGTGAACTACGAATATCTTGTCATTGTCAGCAATAAAGCGAAATTATACATCGGTTAGGTTTGATAACTTCTATATCAAGCAGCATAACAATATTTTGAATGATAATAATAAATTATGTTTGCCAATGTGGTACGATATGTACATATCGTATGTCAATTATTTATAATACATTTAAAATAAAATTACAAATTAATTTGAATAAAATAGGAATATAAAGGTTATACCTACTTATCAATATGTGTGTATAAAAGTCGTGCATATAAATTGCCTAGTAAAAATATAGACAAACGTCGTATATAAGAATGAGTAAAATTTAGAATAAAAGAAAAAATAAATGAAAACAGTGCTCATCGTAAATCATCATCCAGGAATTCAACACAACTATAGTAACATTTTTTCAGAAGCAATTGTTTTACTTTGTCATGAAACACTTCATCAGAGGTAATTAGCTTGATCTGTTCTGGTAATTTTTTATACAGATTTATCGCATTTTATAACGGGGACTTTTTATATTTTATTTTTCTTCGACTTGGAATACGCAAAAGATAACTATAACGGGTATTGTAGCTGTGCGCCGTTGCATTTGTTTCAAGTTCTTGAATGTTAGATGTAGCAAATCCTATACATTTAAGAATAAATATGATGGAACCCGATAATGCTTTTTTCCTAATGAATACTGGATTACAGCTTTTGAGCTACGAATACTCTGTTGAATTCATTACTGCAACCCCATGCCATGATATTGAGCAATATATGTGAATATGCCATGCAAAATAAATTTCTGTTAGACCAGTTTCATTCATGCAAGATTTCATTTGTCTTAAAGCAAATAATGTTTTATTCAGTTTGTTGCAGACATCTTTTATTTGAAGATTCCATAATAAGGTTTTAGCCAAGTGAGGGTCAGTTTTTCAAGTGCCAGTTGAACTCCAGATTAATTAGCTAATGTTTACATGTCATCCTTTCAACATCATTTAAAGGATGCCATTCACCATCCAACCTATTAGTTAGTTATCTGGAGTTTAACTCGAACTTGAAAAACTGGCCCCAACTTCCTAAAAATGTAACTTCACCTCTAACCTTGAATTCGTGAATAACTTGTAGGTCACCTGGAACATTATTTTTGCTTCAAAATCTGATAAGTTGGTGATCCAATAAATATTTGTGTCGGAGGTTAGTTGGGATTGGGATCAGTAAAAGTTGAAGAAAAAACTATTGTTTTCTTGCCAAGAAAACAATTCCAACTAACCTCCGACACAATTATTTTTGCTATTAGAGAAATTTACTATTACCGTTTTAGTGGAGTTTAATATTAATCGGTTTCGTTGACAGCAAGAACTACATCCGTCCATAATGCATTTTACCCTATCAAGCGGTACAACAATTTTTCTCTCTGTAACTGTGATAGTGGTGTCGTCTGCAAACATAATAAGGTGGCAAGCTCCAAGATATCCAGACATGTTAATTGTATACATCAAAAAAAGCAATGGCCCAAGCACTGATCCCTGTGATCAAGTTGGTCTTTGCACAGTATATTATTATCCTCCAAATAGTTGCTAATCCTGTTTTAGTCAATTTTTTTAGATAATTTAGCAAGTGAGCAGAGCAATGAAATTTGCCCCTAATTTTCATCAGAACGGTCTCCTTTCTTGAATAGAATTATGACTAACGCTCTTTTGAATTCTTCGGGAAAGTGTCCCTGCAATTAAGACTGATTTAATAGATAAATTAGAGGGGTAATTATTATATCCTCAACTTTCTTTATTGTTTCAACTGACAACTCACCCAGTCCAGTGAACTTATCATTTTTCATTATTTTTAGGGTGCTTAGCACTTCCGGTTCATTAATATTATCATTCTGGCAAGGATGAATCATATGGTGATTTCTTGAGACTGTACAAAGAAGTAAAATGTTTAGCCCAAAATTATTTTTCGTTGCGATTTTGGCAGTATTTGAGAAATAGTAAGCAAACAATTCTGCTTTTTCCTTCAGGTCTGTAATTTCGTGATCATTGTCAATCAAACTGCTAATTTTGTTCGATGTTTTACTTTTCCTTCCTAATTCATTATTCATAATTTTCCATGTTGCTTTAGTCTTATTGCCTGGATCGTGTATTTTGTTGCTCCTGCCTTCCTGGACAATATCTTTTATTATCCAGGATTTAGAATGAATTTTAGCAGTGATACATCTTTCTGGACATAAGACATGAAAGCACCAGGAAACAGAATCCAAGAAATACGAAAAGCTGTCATCAATCACCATTTCATATAATTTTGGAAACCAGTTTATAGTATTTAGCCTTGTTCTTCATTCATTTATATTTTCAGAATTTAACTGACGCTCAAATATTTTCTGTTTTTTATTTTCTTCTTTAAAGTTATAGAATAGGATACAAATTATAATTACACTAATTAATTTGTAGACCCGAACCACTTGTTTGATTAAATTGCAGGATATTTTATTGAATTCGTGGTTGAATTCTAATTGAAAGTCGAAATTGAAAAATTTACCTCTTTCACAAAATATCTTCATTCCGTAACTATGTATAATAATAATCTGTTCTTATTCATTTTAACAAAGCAATCTCTATTATTTCGATTCTATGAATCGTATGTAACATTCTCCTTCTTATATAGAAATACGTGAAATATCATGTATCAACTTGATATAGTTAAAAATCGTTCAAATGAGAAGGCCTCCTTCCATCTCGCCTCAATCTAGATAAGATGGTAGATTCTGGCTGCTCTTGGACAGGGGGTTCAAGAAAATCTGTTTGACGTTCCACAATAGGCATGTTTTTAGGTTTTGCAGTATGGGGTGCATCAGGATTACCAATTTGAGTTGTTTCATTATTCATAGGAATAAAATAGTCCAGAATAACCTCATCTGAATCTCTATTTCTAGCTGTATCATTTCCAAACGAGCGTAATTGGTTAATGTGTCTTTTCCAACATCATACATCATTGGTTAATATTTAAAAATGTAATTTCCCTATTCTTTTATCTATCTTTCCGAAAACCCATTTTCGTGCACCAATATAATTTCGACATTCTAACATTTCTCCCATCTGTTACTCTCTGCATTTCAATGAAGAACTAACCTTGGTTGTATAATTACCTACGTAAGTTGGTAACATTAGATCCAACCCGCTTTTGACTTGCCTACCAAATAGAAGTTTAGATGATGACTCATTTGATACAGATATGATCAATGCGGCATTATTCGATATTGTGCAAAGCGAAAACTGTTATGAATTGAACAACTCTAATCGAAAGTTGAAATTGAAAAATGTACCTCTTTTTCAAAATATCTCTATTCCGTAACTATATACACTGTGTCCCACTTTGAGCAGCCACACACTCATATATCGTTGAGCATGAAATAATTCGAAATTTTCTTTGACTCAAGTTGTAGTACTCGGAAATACCTACCTTTATGTTTACGTAACCTTTGTATATCCATTTTCCACGGCTAACTACGACCAAACGAAAAGTGAAAAATTGGGAAAAACATACTAGGCATTTTTTTTATCGCAAAAATAACACCAGATTCTGTTTCAGAACATCTTAAAACCCCCAAATCTCAATGCATGAATCATTTGAATATACAGGGTATCATTCATTCTGATCAGAGTTAGCCTTGGAAAAGTGATATTTGGCTATTTTTTAAATATTTTTGGGAATTCTGTGACAAGAGAAGACATTTTGGAAATTTTCCAAGCATTATTTATAGATTAGAGTTGATAATGCTACCAGCTACAGATGATACCCTGTATATTCAAATGATTCAAGCATTGAGATTTGGGGGTTTTAAGGTGTTCTGAAACAGAATATGGTGTTATTTTTGCGATAAATGCCAGTATGTTTTTCCCAATTTTTCACTTTTCATTTGGTCGTAGTTAACCGAGGAAAATGGATATACAAAGGTTCCGTAAACATAAAGGTAGGTATTTCCGAGTACTAACACTTGAGTCAAAGAAAATTTCGAATTATTTCATGCTCAACGAAATATGAGGGTGTGGCTGCTCAAAGTGGGACACACTGTATAATAATAATCTGTTCCTATTCATTTTTACGAAGCAAACTCTATTATTTTGTTTATATTAATCATAACTAACAAATAGCAATTGCTTATTAAAAATATCAATTGCAGAAATTAAAAAGTTCCGTGATGTTATAAAGAAGAAGAGTAAATGCTCGATAAAAAAGCATAGCTTTATATGAACAAACAATGCATAAAAACTATAGATTGTTGAAACGCACGCACTCAAATGTTAATTCTAGGAGACGGAAATAATAGTCACTGACGTATTCTTAGCTTCAGGGTGCCCAAGCGAGGAAGGGACGAGGGAAGGGAATTCCAGTTGCTCTTATTGGGTTGTTTCTGAACTAGTGACTAACGTCACTGACTGGATAGTTCGTTCTGGTTGGATCATACTAAAAAGTTACTCATCTCAAAATTCATTTGTTGAATATCGAAGCACCCGAATGTCTACGTGAGGTTAGTTCCTTCGGGTTAGAACAGAGTGAACAGACTAAAACATGACTTCTCACAAAATATATTATGTAATTCATCGAATAACTGTTTTTTACATCATGCAAAAGTGAGTTCAATATCAAGTAGTGATATGGTTCGTTTGCATTATTTCATACATTTCAATTTTCCATTGTGCAAATGTGCTTCAAATATACAACGCGTTAAACCTACCCTTTTGAATAGAAAAGGTCGTATGCTTGATGTAGATTGCCATGTATCTTATGAGGATCTACCGTTTGTTATGGAAGATTAATGTAATTCTGCATAAAACACTGAGGCGAAAGTTCCGAAAATCACGCCAGTGATAAATTATTACAAACACGTCAAAAACTATAATTTCTAAAAGGCTAATTTTCCATTGTTCTATGCTTATTTGTACTAAAGTTACTGGACATTCTTGAACAATATTCCAGATGATAAAACAGCTCTGCATGAGTTTTACTCAAAACTGTACTCAATTTTTGACATTAACGTACCATCTTTTGAAACGAAATTGCCTTCTTGGTTCACAATGGATATATACAGTGCGGCTTTTTTAGCCCCCCCCCCGTTAACTTTTGAACGGTTCGACGTACAAACATGAAAAAAAACCATTTGGAGGGTTTCACTAATACTACTTTTTGAAACAAAAAATATGGTGATTGCTCCACAAATGGCGCAAGGGGACACATCAACTCAAAATTTTTAAATGACATGGGGGGGTCGAGTGTCACATCGTTAAAAAGAGAATTCAATTCTCTTTACAACCATTTAAATATTTTTGAATTTAGTTGAGGAATTTTTTCCCAATTTCGATTTTTATGCCATTCGAAATTTTCTAGTTGATGTGCCCCCAGCGCCATCTGTAGTCAAATTGCAATATTTCTTCTCTCAAAAAGTAGTATCGCAATGTTTTTGGTTTCATTATTCCACAACAAACCGTTCAAATTTATCAAGGTATGACTAGTTTTCAGATCCGCATTTATATTTGATATTTCGAATATGAATTGCAAAAAAAAATATTAACGAAATTAAAAAAAAATTAGATGGTTGTAAAGAGAATTGAATTCTCTTTTCAACGATGTGACACTCGACCCCCCGTGCCATTTAAAGATTTTGAATTGATGTGCCCCCCCCGCGACCCCTATTGAGCAATCACCATATTTTTTGTTTCAAAAAGTAGTATCGGGGAAACCCTCCAAACTGTTTTTTATTTATGATTATACGTCGAACCTTTCAAAAGTTAACAGGGGGTACTAAAAAAAGCCGCACTGTATAAATCAAGAAATCAAACAAAAAATTACAATTATTCAATACACTCCGCAAGTATATTAAGAGAAAAATCAAAATTGCATACTGACAGTATCTAACAAAAACGGAAAATTCTATAGAAGGAAACCCTGCAAAATGCTGGACATTTAAAACAAAAAAGTAATATCTCTGTTAAAATATGAAAATGAAGAATGCACTATCTTGCAGCGTGCCTGGATGCTCTAGTGATAGTCCGATTTGAATTCCTAAAACAGATTTTTAAAGTAGAAGTACAGTACCACAAAACGTATATTCTCATATACCGCTAAAATGCTGCGAAATGGGTGAAAAATGCTTGCAAACATGACTGAAATCGGCCGAGCTGGTGGAAGCGTTCGAGTGGTAGGAGATAGCGGGAGATGAGGGGAAGCGTATGATCACGTAATTCGTTCATTAGAAGAATTTCCCTCATCTCCCGTACTCTCCTACCACACGGCAGCTAACGCACCATTGTAACGCAAATTGAGAATATACGTTTAGCAGGACTATACTTTCACTTTCATAATCTGTTTGAGAAATTGAAATCGGGATATCACTAGAGCATCCAGGCACGCTGCAAGATAGTGCAAAAAAAATTGAAATTGTTATTGTGCCAAAACTAACAATCTGTCAATACTTTTTCTGTGCACACCTATAGTAAACAATACTTTCATGAGGAAGGCCAATCCTACTTTTTGGAAAATGTCGGAATAAGGAATTTTTCAAAAAATCGCAAAATTTTCCGTTTTTTTCAGTTTGTCTCCGGTACTATAAGGTTCCGACTGGGTCGTAAAACATCCCATTTTGTTTTTTTCTATTAACTACATTTTTTTTCATAGGAGCAACCAGATTGCGCTATTAATTTTCATTTATAAGCAATACAATATACATAAACACGTTTTTTAGGATTTAATTGTTTATAACAAATCAATAAAAGACAATTGCGAGTCGAAAATATATTAGAATATATCTACGGACTGTCTTTCATGTGATGGCATACTCGGTTTTCTACTATTATTTTTGTTAAAATTTACTAATTTTATGCTTCATTGCTTGGTGTACTTGTGTTTTATTTCATTTGCCGACATGGTTTTGTATATATTTCAGATAAAGTAAATAATTTAACTTCAAGTTTTTAATTTATGTAGCCGATACTTGATGAAAATCTATATTAATATCTATAATAATTGTTTACGTAAAAGTAAGATAGTTAGTCAATGCCTGTGGAAAAGGTATTGGAACCAAACGCGAGTATCATCTAGCCTGATTTTGATGCTGTTCCATTGTTTCAATCAAGTTACGACATGACTTGGAGGCCATATCACTGTAGTTACGACATGACTTGGATGCGAGATCACTGTCGCCATCTACATGTCGCATCCAGTTGAATCCAATATTATTCCCATAAGGTTGGATAACTATCTTCTATATAAACAATGCTATAATGAAACTAAATGAAATGATTTTCACTAAAAAGATTTACAAAATCACGACGATCGTTTCGCTGTACAACAGCTTCATCAAGTGGAGAGAAACCCATACTTTCGATTTTGAAATCCTTCATGTTCATAAATGGAAAAATCTTCAGAAACTTCTTAATGACCAACTACAACTGAATAATTCACCAAGGCTGGATTGAATATAATCAGTAAAATATTGGTACTTATCGGGGGTTTATTTGGACTCAGGTATATTCCTGAACCCTAATCAATTTACAAAGAGTATTTAGGAGAACACAGCAAAAATGTAATTTAGATTATCTCCTCCACTTGAGGAAGCTGTTGTACAACGAAACGATTGCCGTGATTTTGTAAACTTTTTTAGTGAAAATCATTTCATTCAGTTTCATTACAGATATTTATTTTACTTCACTCTTTCATTTCACAAGTGTTGTACATCTTCGCACTTGATTTTACCGTACTGATGAGAGTTGAGCTCGAAACACGTGTCTACGGTTGCACAACAATTTGAGGGTTATACCCAACAACTTTTCTCTTTATATTTTGATAGATAGATAGATAGATATATCTTTATTGGTCACATTACACAATAGTGCTTTGACAAGTCAGTAATAAAATTGAATAATGAAATAAAATAACAGAAGATAAACAAATGTTGAGTTAGATGACCAGTACTCCATGCCGAAGAAGAATAATTTCAAATATAGTACTGTCGTATAAAACTGGGACGACTTTCAATATAAAGAAAAACAAATACTTCCTCAAATGTCCATATTTCCAGACAACGCCAAATAAATGCACGAAAATCAACAAAAATTGAACATGTAAGGTAAAATTCGGACAGGTTTAGAGACGTTTTCATTTGCTTTTTCTGTAACTTATTTCAGTTTCATGAAAACTATATAAATAATTGAAGTATAACTTTCGCAGTTTTTATTTCAGTCATATCTATGAAGAAAACAGCATCAAAAATACGAGTAAATTCTTTAAAAAATAAAATATAGGCCAATGAACTATGAACCTAATTAGGACATGGTCATCTCAGTGAAGTAACAAAAATTGACATCCTCAGGCACCTATAACGGACACTGTCTCTAAAACTGACATCTGATGCATGTACAAAAAACGGACACTGACTCTATATCGAAAAACATTTAACTTAAATGTGAAGCACAAGTAATACTGCAATGAAAGAAAAATATTGTTTGATATTAATAAATTTTTTGTATTTCAGGAACCATAAATTAACCTCTTTTATTATTAATTTCAGACTCATTAATTTTTTCAACTATATCTGCAAACTTGTACCAAATAGCATCCTTCTTAGATGGCCACTTCCAACTATTTCCACTTGTAGTCATGGCACTTACGAATGCTTCTTGGTCATTCATGTCCTCTATTACGCCTGGAAATTTCACTTCAAGGTAATTCACGATAACAAAGTCACCTATACCGAAATTTCTATCTAGGTTCAAAATTATTACTGATGATGCAGGGTTATTTTCATCCAGGGTTACTTGATTTTGTTCTGCACCATTGGCAGTCTTCTGTTTATTCTCTCTCTTTAGTGGTTTTTCTTTCAACTTTTCTATTCGCAATCTTTTTCTATTTTCCTTTTCCTCTTCTAATTTTTCTTTTGCTTTCTTCTAACTGTTATAGTATGCCTTCCACTGCTCCGAACTGGCAACACTAGGTATTTTGAAAACAGTTTTTTCTTTTTTTCCTGTTTTGGTGTCTCTGGCAAAAATAAGATATTTTTAAAAGGTGAAGGTACTGAAAATGGCAACTTACTATCACCAACAATTTTTTTCGGGCTTTGATTATTTTTGTTTTCTACTGAATTAAGTTTCAATTCTTAGTTTGTGTCTCCGCAGTTTATCGTTTTTGTTGATATTTCTTTTCCCATTGGAACGATTATTTTGTGTTCTTCATTTGTTCCTGCACTACCTAGAATTTCCATATCTGACTCTTGCAGTATGCATTTTTCTGTAACTGATTTTACCCCAATTTCTTATTCGTTTTTTTCTGCATTGTCTGAGTTCTCTTCTTCTATAACTGTTTCCATACTTATTTCATTTTCATTTGTTTCTGTACTGTTTAATTTTTCTAGTTGTATACCTTGCAATATGCCATCACCTACAACTGATTCCATCCCATTTTCCGTTTGTATCTGCAATGTTTACCTTTACTATTTCTGCCTTATTCAATATGTTTCATCTACTATCGATTCTACCCTTATTTCTCCTTCTCTTTCATCTGCTGAAAATTCAATGATCTCAATGTTTTCATTTGTGTGTAACAAATAGTCGTCTAACCACTCAGCTTCTAAAACGAGAGCATCCTCGTTGGTTTTCTCTTCATTGTGTATAACAGCTGAAGACTCTCGTGAAGACTTTTCTTCAACATAAAGTTTCATGCCGTCGGAGAAAACCTTCATACCAATGCCTACCTGGCACGCAGGTTTTATCTTTGTTTTTAAATGGGTTTGATATTTTTTTTTACTTAAAAGCACATGTACACTCTCGAGTAATTGTTCCTTGTTTACAGGAAATCCCACTTTAACCACTTCTATTATCCACTTCACGAGAACGTCCTCTTCATCCTTTGATAGGATAGTTTGGGCTCCAGGTTTGCACTCGACAGGACTATTTCCATTAAATTTGGAGTGAAGTGTAGTCTTGGGTATTTTGTATTCCCTACTTACTGCCTTAATAGGCATTCCATTTTTTATTTTTTGGGCTCCAGCTTTGCACTCGACAGGATACTTTCCATTAAATTTGGAGTGAAGTGTAGTCTTGGGTATTTTATATTCCCTACTTATTGCCTTGATACGCATTCCATTTTTTATGGCTTCTAGTGCAGAAGTTAGACCATCCAATGAGTAGTGGCAATTTTTCTTTGTCGACATTCTGTAAAAACGATAATCTCACTACTGTACATAAAACGGACACTACTGGACCTAATTATGACACCATGTGTCAGAATTAGGACAGTATACTTCGATTTACAAAAATTGAAGGGAAAAGTAAAATGAAATTCTATATCGATAGAAAGAGATGTAAAATTCCAATCATTGAATATTCGAACACGTACATAATTCTGACACATGCGTGTCCGAATTAGAGATTGTATATCTAGGTTGACCATAATTCTGACACCCAAATAATTTTAGGATATATTATAAAGAACTCATTTATATTCCGAAATGACGAAGAGACATCATATAACAATGAAAAAATATGTTTTTGTGACTGTAGTCCGATAAAAATCTTACCTGAAAGTAAAACAAAAACATGCATTTCTCATAAAAAAAACTGAGCTGCCCTTCACATCTAATTTCACTGATTCACCATATTCAATTTGTTAGATTGGTAAAAGTGATTTTTGTAACAGTTTTTCCCACTATAACAACAGATGGCTTTACATACACCAAAATAATTGTTTTAACAGTGGAATCCTTAATTTATTGATCAAAATGGATAGTGTCAGAATTTGGTGCATGGTCCGCATTTGGTACATTTACCTTACCCCTTCTACCACCGCCAACGTGTAATTCAACAAAATAACAAATTCGTACAGCTGTTAGTTTCAATGATTTATAAAAGACATATTTGTGTGACCAACTGGTCCAAATGAACTAAAAAATATTGCTTGCAACAAAAGTAGAAAATGTTTATGAATGCGCATATTCAGGCGCGATCTGGTATTTCGTTTCCACTCAGATATATTAGATATTTTTATTGGATTGATTTGAATGCAAAAAACTTATTCTGGTGCTTTTTGTTATACTAAACAACATTTTGGAGAATGGATAAAAATTATGTATTCGTACTTGGCGCCTTCGGCAAAATTTCGAATTTTCAACAAATCAGAAATATTGAGTGGTTTCAAGTTAAAATCCAGATTGATTGACCTTTAGTTAGAATGTAAACCAACAAACACAATTTGCAGAATGTCATCCTACATCTATACCATTAGTTAATTATATGGAGTTTATATGGAGTTTATCTGGAATCTGTAAAACTGGTACTGGTGTTTTTTAATCGGTTTTAAGGTAAGATAAGAAATTTGGTACGTTTTCGTCCTTATAATCATTCGATATTATCTTCGTACCACATTGATTCAATGTTGGTTAGACTTGATACAATTATAATTCAATGGGCATATGTGCAAGTGATAAAATTACTTCATATTTTGTTGAAGACTACAATTTATTTTTATTGTTCAGTTTTCAGGTAGATTGTAATGAATACTATAGGATGTATTGAAGAATTCTTAACCTACTATAGAACTCCACTGGAATATATAATGATTCTTTTGACGCCTTCCATTCTCTGAAACAATTGTTTCACTCGGATGTTTTGACTAGAAGAGAATACATCATTTCCAATTAATTGAACGGAACTTTAAACTACACTTGCTGTTCAAAATTTCTGCTTTTTCTTGGACTTCCAACAATTGAAAAATGTGATAAATGTGCACAACAGAATTCAAGACCTTGTTTTGTCAAATTGCTCTTGTGATGTTGAAAAAGCACATAATTAATGAAGACCGTCATCATTCTTCTTCTGCTATTTGAAGAGTGATGTAAAGAAAATTCAAAAAAAAAGTTTCCCAATCCTCAGTTCACAATTTCAGAAATGGTCACTTTCCAAATCCTTAACAAACTTCCTTGAATGTGACTGGTCTTTTTTGGAACAATACACATACACAAATAATGCTTGCAGTGCTTTTTATGAAATAGTGATCTCCAATGTGGAGCAGGATTTAAAAACAAAGATTAGAACCACTCGGAACTACCCTCCTTGGTATAACGCAGGCCTAATCAGCGATATACGTAGTAAGCATACACTTTAGAAAAGGATCAGAAAATCTGGAGATGAATTCAAAAGATTGATATGAAATATTGAGTCTAATATCGTTAAACTCAATGTTATTTTTGTTGGAGAAAATGTTACTTTCAATCCCTCCGCATCATAGAATTATACGTACTTCAATATAGGCAATAATGCTAGTCCACCAGCTAGCTTCAACTACGAGGATGTATTGATACCTAGTTAGCCTAGACCAGTTCCCTGCATAAACAAAATAGTGCGTTACCATAGCAACGAACAATAACTTATTAGAAGTGTCAGAGTAAAGTTTGACGTCAAAGAAGTAAACCAGAGTTACGCAATAAATTAAAAGAAAAAATGTAAATCGAAAAATTCGAGTATCGAGCCATCATCAAGTACCTGTATTTAAAAGGGTTAAGAGGTAAGCAGATTTACGAAGATATGCCAAATACTCTTGGTGATCAATGTCCTTCATATGCGACCGTGAAAAATTGGACTGCAAGCTTCAACAGAGTTAAATTTTCCATTGAAGATGATGACCGATCAGGAAGGCCAGTTTCTGTGTCAGTCCCTGAAAATATCGATGAAGTTCATGACATGATTTTAACAGACCGTCGAATTGGGCTGAAACGGATATCTGAAGCACTGAATATTTCATATGAACGCGATCATCATATAGTTCACGTCAATTTGGACATGAAAAAAATCGCTGCAAAATGGGTCCACAAATGTTTGAATGTTATCGAAAAGCGTGCAAGGTTAGTAGCATCGCGTTCGATCTGTGCTCGATTTGAAAACGATGTAGACTTCTTAAACCGAATTGTTACTATGGATGAGACTTGGGTACATTTCTACGACCCAGAAACAAAGCAACAATCGATGGAATGGCGACACTCCGGTTCTCCAAGGCCTAAGAAGTTTCGTGTCCAAAAATTTGCTGGAAAAGTCCTTGCTTCAGTTTTTTGGGATTACCATGGAGTAATCATGATTGATTTTTTGGACAAGGGTACAACAATAACTGGAGATATTACTATTCGACATTACTGACCACTCTACGGGAAAAAAATTAAGAGAAAAGACGCGGAAAGCTATCTAAATGTGTTTTGTTTTTGCAGAACAATGCCCCTGCACACAAATCCCATGTTGCCATGCAAAAAATTCTTGATTTAGGGTTTCAATTACTAGAACACCCCCCTTATTCACCAGATTTCGCTCCGTCCGACTATCATCTCTTACCTCAACTGAATAAAACTTTAAAAGGTCGTAACTTTTTTCCAACGAGAAGGTCTGGTTTGCAGAGCAAGAAGAAACATTTGTTTTGAAAGGTCTAGAGACGTTGCAGGTTCGCTGTAATAAATGTTTCCAATTAAGAGGAGAATATGTTGAGTAATAAAATATTTTGGCATCTAAATTTTGTTTTGTTCTATAATAGGCTAAGAATTTTTCAATATATCCTCGTATAACCAACAAACCCTATCTAAGTCGCAAGACATTTCTAAGACTTTTGCCAAAGTTTTTTAGCAGTCGTATTCATCTTCCATAGATATCACTCTTCCTGGCAATAAGTGAAGTTACTGAAGAGCATTGAGAAAATTAAAATCCAAACTAACCATCAGTGGACCTACTTTTTTCTGCTAGATTGCGCAGCTGGCTTCGTAAACTCCCTTCGTACATTGTTCAACTCATGTTTCTGAACTAGTACTTTTCCTGCACTATGGAAATAACCGAAAACCACACAGGTCCACAAGAAGGGACATAAATCAGACATTTGCAACTACCGGAAATAACTTTCCGAAAACTTTCAAAAATTTTCTGTATGATGTTGTTTATTCACATGTAGAAAATCAAATCAGCCCTATAGAAAAAATGCGATTTTCATTTTTTTCGGCATAACTCTGAATCTTGATCTGGTACGCGGGTCAAACTTTGACCTTGTCCTAAAAAAATTCTAAAACTACATACAGGAGACTTGGGGATCACCAAGAATGCTATTTCATGCCCAGCAGACGGTTTCTTTACCCGTCAGTAAATCATATACGCAGCTCTCTAACTATAAAGGACTCTGAAATTTATTTTAGAAAATAGAAATTATCACAGAAAGTAGTTTTAAATATTAATTGATACTATTCATGACCAAAAAGTGATATTGAGATACAGGAGAATACTACGACATAGAAAATTGACATACCTGAATGGAAGTAATCCTGAGATAATCCAGACCGTAGATATATTATGAGAGGCCTAGTTCCAAATTGTAAAATCTCCATTTTCTATTAAAAACGAGTTAGATGGCATTACAAATGTAATTTTAGAGCTGAATTGAAATAAATTATAATTTCGTACCAAAACGGTCAATCGCCAGTCTAGTATTGGTGTAAAAATTAAGCTTATTTTTAGTTTAGTTCCAAACCGAACAAACTCCAATCTCGCCAATTATAGCAAAACGTACAATGTCCAATGAATATTAAGACATTATTCAGAGTGATTTTCAAAATGAGCATTATTCCTTTCGCGCCAAAATCAACTGTTTACATTAATCAATTAAGTAGATTTGAAGATGGATGTTAACGTAATACCTGTGAGTAGTAAGAACAAGGCTCGAAAGATGAAAAAAATTGTGCACAATGGAAAAATAAGCAGAAACAAATTAGGTTAGTTTAATTAGAGATGTGAGCTTTAATTCAAGTTTGTATAGAATGATATGGTCCGCATTTCCTTCCGGTTTACCTAACAAATGGGGTTACAAAACTGCTGCATTCTGGTGCATTTTGCTCACAATAGCTGAAATTAGGAATTTCCCTTGCAAAAAATTTATCAAGATAACTTTATTTCATACTACTGTGAAACTATACCGGTGAAACAGAAAAGACCGAAAAATTCCAGATGAATCGGGACAATATATTTCATGTACATTTTTTTGTTCTTAGTTAACAAAAAAAATTTATCACAGTTTGTGAAAAATCTTTCATGGAAATTTTGGGAACTACAAGAAGGATTTACACTCTGACAAAAAATTATTCCAGAACTTCGCTACCGGCGCTGGAAAATCGTGGTGGTGATACGAAGTCAGAAATATTATATCAATTATAAAACGATATTTCATTTCCAGAGTGAACAATCTCCATTAAAAAATTCAATAAAGTACAATCTCCATAACTTTTTTGTAAATATTTTTGGAAAAAAAACACAATTTTTTTCTAGAACTTCATGAATCATCTATAGAAAATGATAACTTCATAATACTTAATAAAATTTTAAGAAGAATGCACCACCTTCAATTGCGAGGTTTTTTCTATTTTCTTGAAATAAGTTTAAACTGGAGATTGTACACTTTGGAACTAGGCCCCTCTTATAATATGGATTGGCTGTCACGTGACTTCCACATACAGTTCTTCGAGGCCAATATAGAAGTGAGAGATGATGTGGAGGGTAGAATAAGTATTGGCAAAATTTACAATTTTGGACGTGTCTAAATTTCTGAACGTGAGAAATTGTAGGGCGTTGTATTTTATTATGTTTTCATCTACTCAATTACCAGGGTGAAATTATAGGTCAGGATTTCAATTCCGTAGCAAGAGGTCCGAACGTCGTCATTGGGCATTACATCTTCGGGATTTTTATTTTTTCAACGGATCCCTAATACTGTCAATATATTTTGCCAAAACTTCCTATATCCTTTTCACTGCTGCTGCCAAAGAATAAAATATTGAAAATGTGATTTATTGAATAATTCCATATTTGCATGCAGATGTCAAAATCATGGAATTTGGCAACCAAAATACAAAAGAGACGAATGATTTGAGAGCGACCTATTTCACAATTATTTAAGAAGTAAAAACAAAGATTCAATCATAAATAAATCCTGATACCTTTTAATTGAATTATACCCCTATAGTGCTTGGATTATTACAGAAAATTTTTTCTAGTGCACGATTGTTTTGAAAATTATCCCGAGTCGAAGAAAATATAACATCTAAAAAGTTTGAAAATAATTAATTTTTATTTGACAATAAAATATTTATGGGCATAAAGAAGGAAAGGCTAGTTGTACATGAGTGTTTGTTGGAATGAAAAAAATTATGCCATGTCCAAATTTTCTGTAATTTTGTTATGTCGAGCATAGTAATACAAGTGAGTGAAAAGTCGTATTTTGTAAACGAAACTCAAGAGAATATCATAAGTGAAGTTGGAAAGTAAAGGTGCATTTAGTCAACATAAACGTAACTTTAGCACAAGCACTGACATAAACATAACCTTGAAAATAATTTTGTATGAGACCTAATATTACACGAGTTTTAGATTTAGTCATACATTTAAGAACGATAGGTACATTTTATGACATGAAACTTTAGGTACACGTGAATTATGGACAATACTTGTGTCGTAAAAGTAATATTTTTATAAATTTGGGATTTGAAAGCGACATGTTTTTAGCATAAACTTAATATTGTTGTATAAATGGTGTCATTTGATTTAACAGATTCAACTTTCGTTTGTAACATATATTTAAGCACAATTTTAAAATGATGTTTACTAAATGCACCTTTAGTGCCACAACATACAACGAGGAGTAAAAAGAGTGTGTGGAGACAATTTTTACAGTTTTGCTCTGAAAAATCTTATGATAGTAACAATTCGTCTGTTTTGAACTGAGTCGAATTTTACATGTAGAAAAGAGCTCTGGTGATTATGAGGAGGGTGTTGTAAAAGTTGGGTGAAACAGCACAGCAAAAGAATTGAAAGAAATGTTTTTTAATAATTATAATGACATGAATAAAATCGACTAAGTCGAAGTAAGTACTCTTTCTCTCCAAATATTCCAACCAAGAAGAAAATATGAAGCAAACATCTGACAGAACAACTACTTCCCTGGCTTATAGCAAAAGTATAGAAACTTGCGACGAAGATTGTCCGGATGGTCTTCAACGCTTTTTTTATGTCAAAGGGAAAGGGAATGGTCATCAGCTCATATCCAGTATTTTATAAATGAAATCAAAAATGAGGTCAATTTAAGTGGAACGATAAAATATAATACAGTTTGTTCGAAAACAGCTCAAGGGGGTTTAGAAAAATTACTCATATTAAGTGGCTAGTTACAAACAATAACAACCCAGAAATTTCTCCAGTTTGCTTATTCAAAAAGCTATAAGAAATGAGAGATAACAACATAAGAACTGAAATATTATTTTTAACCCCTAATTTAATTTGGAATCAACCTGACTCTGATGGTACAAGAATCAACTGGTAGGAGAGAATACGACATCCACTTTGTTTAATCATCTAATTTTGGGATCGACATAAAAAGATATAAAGTGACAAACCATTCAGCCAGAGCTACAGCTGTATCTAACTTAGCTGAAAAAGAATATGGTGAGCTGCAACTTATTAAAATAACTGGACATAGCAACAGCCAATCAATTGATCCATATCTCCAGTTAGATTCTAAACGTCATCATAATGTGATTTAGTCCATGACAAGAAACGTCCTTAACATCGATTCTTTGAGAAACTTAACATAAATCAGTCGAATTTGAAGAGAACATGTTTTCTGGAGGTTCAAATCATCCAACACATACTTATTTATATTAATTTTGTTTACATCAATAACAAATAGGATGGATGAGTTGATGATTGAATATAATAATATGGTATAATTAATTTAATAATAATAATTTTGTGTTGATTATTATTATACATTATATTTTGCATAATAAAACAGGTGGACCTCATTTTTTCTATAATTCATGGGTATGTTAACATGTATAATTGCAACTACAAATTACCTAAATGAAATCGTGAAAATAACAATATACCACTGATTTTAGTTTAAAAATTCAGTGAAAATGGTTTAAAACAAATTTATTTCACAGTTGTCACCTAATTTATGTATACTAAAATAACAATATACCACTGATTTTAGTTTAAAAATTCAGTGAAAATGGTTCAAAACTAATTTATTTCACAGTTATCACCTAATTTATGTATACTAAAATAGGTGGATCGTTGCTTATTTTCCATAATTCTAGTGTTATAATTGTGAAAATAATAATGTTCCACCGATTTCAGTTCAATAAAATTATTAAAAATTATTTAAAACTACTTAATTTTACAGTTATAAGCTGTGTTCACTAAAGTACGTGAAACGTTTTTTTATATTAATCTGTGAATGCTGTTATTTCTTTTTCCAAATACCTACATGAAACAAATAACCGCTTTGAAAAATTGTAGACAATTATTTTGCTGACAGTTCAACTCATAGTTTTCTCGGATTTGTAATGTTGAGAATATCCGAATTGTTTCTAAATATTATATTTATGTATCTGAGCATAGACAGTTAATACGTGTGCTCTTTGTTACTCACCCCTGAAGGAAGAAGACTTTATGATAGATTTCGAAAAATATTTAATGGATGTAATTAAAGAAGAAATTTGAAAAAAATAGAATTGAAGATTCATTTAAGCATAATGTCAAGTTTATTATATTTTGACCTAAATATTTCCAGTTATTGATTTCGTCCAGGGTACCCTGAAGGACAAAACTTTCCTGAAAGACTTTGGGTTTCCATGGTGAATTGGCTTAAAAATGGTAGTGTGAAATTTCCAACTCTACCTTGTTGCAATGCCCCTGTATAGTAGGGTGGGCCGATTTCAGTGTTTTTCAAAAATTGGAATTTGCATCTATAAAAAAGTTGCAAAACCAAGAAACAATATTTTTTTTCAATTCACGAAAATATATTTTTTCATGTTTTCAACTGCCACAATGACAGCTAATTTTAAAATTTTGAATTTTGTAAATGGCTAATTCTGCAAATGCAAAACTTGTTTGAGATTCAAAAGTGAACATTTTTTGTTAAATAAAGTATTTCATATTTTTATTATTCAAACTGCCACGAGGGTGCCGAAATTTCAAAATTAAAATTGAAATATTTGCAAATGATAAAAACATGTAAGAAAAAATGCTGAACCATTATGGTAGATAGTTTTAATTTATATCTTCATGTTTTAAACTGCCACATCACCGATATCATTCCATTTGACACAGTCCTTCGCTGTAATTATAATAATCAACCAACGCCCTCCACTAACGCCGTACCCCCACTGAAATGTGACAATTTGGTAATACGACAAACACCAGTTGCTTGTTAACTAAGGGAGGTGAGTGAGGTGAGTGTCTACTAGAGATTAGATTAATAAAATGTCGCGTAAAACCCGAATTGATTTGGAATGTCCTATATTTGGAGCTTCCAAATTTATAAGTGACAATGTACTACCAACATATGAAGATATAGATAGGTATTTCAACTGGGTGGAATATCAACTGAAGCCTCTATCAACAAATCCACAGCAAACTGCAACTGAAGCCACTAAAGTTGTAGCGATAAAAATTGCAGAAATTTGGGTTAAGGCTTCAATTCTCACTGTATTTCAATATTCTATCATCAAATGTATAGCAAGTTATCGTCTCAAAATAAGGAATTTATTAAAACCTTATAAACAACGAAATGATGTCACAAGCTATCAAAAGCAGTTGCAGGATTTTAGAACACAATCTAAAGTCCTATTTGATGTGGCTGTCTGTAAATGCCCAGAATTTATTTCGTGTGTCTGCGACAAAGTCTTGAAAGTTCCACAAGTAGAACGATCTTTTTTATTAGATCAAAGAACCGTAAGACATATGGTAATTAGTTCTGTGGATCAAAAATCCACTGGAATGTATCAGAAGCGGGTCGAAAGGAACGATTTGAAAACAAGAAGTGAATCAAAGAAGAAAACTAGCTTACAGGAATGGAAAAATTCATATATAAGGAAGTTAGTGGAAAAATCCCAGCAAGAACCCAGTACTCCTCAACAAGTCTCAATAATTGTGCCTCAAGAAAGTTCACAAATCCGCTAAAGTTCATTACAACTACCCGTGCTGGCGAGAACACTTGATCGTTATGGTATTTCTGATAGAGCTAGGGCTGCAGTAGCTTCAGTCGTTCTTCAGGACATTGGTATTTTAAATAAAGGGGACAATAGCAGTATCATAGATAAGAACAAGGTTCGTCGCGCTAGAAGTGAGAAACGTGAAGATATCATAGATAACACACAAAATTCATTGTTACGTGGCTTGTTTTTTGATGGACGGAAAGATGAAACGCTAAAGATGGAAGACCATCGTCGGCAAAAAAATTCGAGAAGAGTACATTACTCTCATAAGAATGCCAGAGTCGGTATACTTGGGGCATATTTGCCCCGAATCAGGAACTTCGGCAAACATCATGAAATGTACCTTGAAGTTCTTGGTCGAACGTCAAATTACAACAGATGAGCTGAAAGTACCTAATAGGATGCGACGGAACGAACGTCAATGTTGGAAAACTTTCGGGAATAATGCTTCTATTGGAGAAACATTTGAATAGACCGTTGCAGTGGTTTGTCTGCCAGTTGCATGCTAATGAACTGCCACTGCGATTAAATTACAAATGAAAACTTCTTAAAATGCCGATTTGGCAGTTCAAATTCCAAAAATAGAGAAAAAAATATTGAAGAAAATTTGTTTCTTTTTAAGTAATACAACCTCTAAGAATTTGCAGATTTTGAAAATATGAAATTTTCAAAATGAAAACTTAAGTGTCATTGTGGCAGTTGAGAAAATAGAAACATCAAAAAAATAATTATTGACATATATTTCTTTTCGTATTTCACAACATTCTTATAGTTGCAGACACAAGAATTTACAAATTTTCAAATCCCCTATACCAATCGGCCCACCCTACTGTATAGTATTGCTTTGTTTTTGAATGTGTATCCATTAATTGAACATCAAATGAAGGAAAATAATTATTCGGAAAACTCAATGACCATCGAGCTTGAAAAGCAGGCACCCAAGCTACCCCATCAAAACAATTCATGCAAATCAGGGATCTCGACGTGAAACAGGATGTATCAGTGGAATTGGCTTACATTCTTGATTCTCGAGTCCTGCGGTGGAACGTGTCGTAGGTAATGCTTGTATTGGCCTACAGATGGCCGTCCCTATCTAAGAGCTGAGCTTAGGTAAATGATGCCAGGAACGGACTCGCAAACATTGGGAAAAAATGTTGATGCTTTTTTACGTTCTGTACCTGAATTATACTTTTGATTTCCCTATCAGTTTTAGATAGAACTATGAGATGGAATAATTGTGATTTCATATTTAGAAGGAACTTCGGTTTGAAATCAGGAACCAAGAATTTACAAGGAATAAAGTGTGAAATTGAATTAGTTTATTTGATAATTAACGATATATTTTTAGTGGACCGTTTTCGAAAATTCTTTCGTTGCTTTGATATCAGAATACTGCGTCTGTGCCCAACAAAGGGCGATATCACACCAATCAGTAGATCATAAAATGAGAGATTTTTTAACAAAAACACTAGTAGAAAACCGACTATGCCATCACATGAAAGACAGTCCGTAGTTATATTTTGTTATGTTTTCTACTCGAAACTGTCGTTTATAAATTTGTTATGAACATTTAAACACAAACAAGTGTTTCTTATTGTTTTGCTAGTTAAATGAAAACTAACGGAGCAATGTGTTGCTCCTCCGAAAAAAATTGTATAGAATTGAAATACAAACAACATGGAGTGTACGGAGAAAACCGATAAAACTGGAAAATATTTCAATTTTTATAAAAATTCATAACTCCGTCATTTGTTATGAAGTGTTGGCTCTTCTCATGAAAGTATTGAATCATATATGTACTGATCGACAAGCCTAAGGATGCCTCCGAGAATTGGTTGCGCAGTAGACAAAACCCTGGATTGTGGCAGGAGCTCAATCGCTCTGCCTTATATTCAAGCAGTTAACGTCGTGAGTGTACAGTCAGTGGAATAAAATTATTGTGGCGATATTCTGATTGTGTGTTGAATGTGAAATCCTTGTGTTGTGGTTGTGTTGTGTGTAGTTTTGAAATATTATTAGATAGGTTATAGTGTAGTTTGTTGTGTTTGAAAATGCCTTCAAAGAGTAAAGTGAGAAATAAGATTCTGAGTGGACAAAGTAGGGAAATTGTCAGTAATGTCATCAAATTTATGCAGGCAGACGCAACGAGAGTTTGCGTTAGACGCATTAGGAAAATTAATTCAGAAATGAATAAAATTAAAAAAGGTGAAATGGAACAATTCTCAACTCCAAATAAAAAGAGAAACAAAAAATCAAAAGTTATCATGGACAATGCTGATTTGGCAATTTTACGTAAATGTATCAATAAATACCATGTCACGGAAAAACGAGTTCCCACGCTCAAAGAGGTTCATAAAACAATTGTGGAAGATATTGAATATCGGGGTAGCAGGGAATCTTTGAGAAAGGAAATCCATAAACTTGGATTTCGATGGAGGAAAGCAAAAACCAACCGGAAAATATTAATAGAACGACAGCCCATTCGACTACTTAGAATATAATTTTTGACGAAAATGCAGAGCTATAGAAAAGATGGTAGAACTATTGTTTATATGGATGAAACGGACATTCACTCTTCACACACACATGATAAAAGTTGCAATGATGATTCAATGGAAGGGCTGAAGAAACCTGTTAGTAAAGGGCAACGTCTTACCATAATAAATGAGGTGGTGAAAATGGATTTGTGCCTAATGCTTACATAAGATGGAAATCAAATAACAATACTGGTGATTATCATAACGAAATGAACTATGATAATTATAAGAAATGGGTAACAGACAAATTAATATACAATTTGTTGCCAAAGAGCGTTGTGGTAATAGATAATGCACCTTATCACAATAAACAAATTAATAAAATGCCAACTTACGCGACGAGAAAAGCTGAAGTGCAGACATGGTTGAGGCAGAGGAATATTCCCTTCAGTATGGAGATGTTGAAGCCACAGTTATACGCCCTAATAAAGAACTTCAAGCCAAAATATAAGCAATTTGAAATAGATCAGCTTTTCATTGCATCAAATCATGACGTTTTGCGATTACCGCCATATCACCCGGATTTGAATCCAATCGAGTTGGTGTAGTCTGAACTAAAAAATTATGTGGCAGATAGAAATGTTACCTTCAATTTCAACGATGTAATTCAACATTGCGACAATTTTTTCGCCACGTTTTCAGCCGAGCAGTGGAAATCTCGTTGTGAACGAGCAAAGAAATTTGAAGACGAGTTTATCTCCAAAGAGCCAATGATAGATATTGTCATAGATAGCATTATTATTAATTTAAATGAGGACAGCGACACTGAATCTGAATCAGACCAGGAGTCTGAAGATGCCGTTTCGGAAGATGAAGGATATTTGTCTGGAATTGAAGAGCGCTCTGATAGAAACAACAACAAAACAGAAAATATACGAGTCGTGGGTGGAAAATCATATGTTAATTTATAGCTATATTTATGTGAGTATAAATTAATTTTGATGTACTTTTAATATTTGTTGTTTGTATTAGTGTTCGTGCAATATTTATATTTTATATTTTGAACCTTCTTTCGCAGAATGTATTTTTTAATTAATGTTTCTTGAATGATTATTTATTTCCATCAGGTTTTTGCTTTGCAATTTCGTTTTCCTCAAAAACATCGAATGGGGTGTGATTAAGGGCTCAGTTCACGTCTGGCTTGTTTCCACCGGAAGCCCTTAAATTAGAAATATTTTCGAGTGTCCCGTCTGTTTTTCAGCTACTCTTTGAAATTACTGGGAAGTAGGAGTTTCGAAAGATTTGTCATTCCGGCACTGTTCGACTTTGCCAGTGGTCAGAGGTCATGTGATATTGTTAGTCAACTTGTGTAAGTATGTTCCTCGTGTTATGTGGCGATGCATTCTTTTTCTAGTCGTACTTTATTTACACTTATGGCTTCGGGAAAATTATGCAATTTTCATAAACGGTCCAGTGATCACAGACAATTATATTATTCAAACAGTTGATTAGGAATTAATGAAAATTCAGATAAGAACCTACGTTCCTACGTCTTGCAGAAAAACTTTTCTCCCGATTGTTCATTCCGATGATAACCAGTCGTAAACAGTAGTCGATCTTTGTCGCACATCTACTCACGCTTTCTATCGTTTGCGCATCTCAGAGGCATCCTTACGCTTGTCGATCTGTACATTATGTGTGCTCAAAACAGGCACTGTCAAATGATGTCTGATGAAGTTATGGCACAATTGAAATTTGAATTTTTTTTGGCACCTTGCATGTCTGGATGCTCTAGTGAAACATGACTGTAAATGATGAAAGATGAAGATAAAAATTCAAATGGCAACTGTGCCAAAAGTATTGATCCGACAGCTCCTGTTTTATGCACACATGAAATACACACGATTCAATACTTTCATGAAAAGGCACAACCCTATTTTTTGAAAATATGGCGTAGTTACGAATTTTTAAAAAAATCGCAAAATGTTCTGTTTTTTCCTGGTGTTCTCAGTTACTGATTGTCCGATCTTTGTTCGTATTTCAATTCTCTACATTATTTCTCTTGGAGCAACCAGCATGCTCTATTAATTTTGATTTTATGAGCAAAACAATAAAAAGACACGTTTTCTGTATCTAAATGTTTATAACAAAGTAATAAATTGCAGTTGGAAGTCGAAAATATAACAGAATATAAATCCTCTATTGATTGGCCTATATAAAGTTGAAACTGATGAGTCAAGTCCAGGATAGAGGCGGAATCTCACTTCATTCCTATTTCATTTATTCTTTCATTCATAGTAATGATAC
Source organism: Chrysolina oricalcia (assembly GCA_944452925.2). Taxonomy (NCBI): domain Eukaryota; kingdom Metazoa; phylum Arthropoda; class Insecta; order Coleoptera; family Chrysomelidae; genus Chrysolina; species Chrysolina oricalcia. The sequence goes on from OX101816.2 coordinate 16,217,809, forward strand.
ATTCAACAAACTGAGAAGTTCTATTAAGTGAGTATACAGGGTCTTTCATAGTAAATGCGCAGGACTTCCGGATGTGATAGCTCTTTCAAAAATACGAAAAAAGTTTCTATTAACTTACCCTCTAAAATTCAACATTTTCGAGATACAGGGAGTTGAGTTTAAAAAAAAATTATAGTTTTTTGCGAATATCTCTGGAACCGTAAATTGCACAAAAAACAGATTTTGAATGCATTTTCTACTCATAATAAGCTATGTTTTGTGCAGCTTTTTTATTTTTTAAAATTCATAATTGGTGAAGATTTTGAAGTGGTAGTGGGTGTTTTTTTCTCCAACTTCTATGCCACTGGAAAAAGTATGATTTTGAGCCGCTTTCTTGAACCGCCAATGTTTTCTACACAAAAAAGGTACTCTAAGGTTGGCCGTTTTCAAGAAAAATCAACTTTCATGTAGAAAAACATGGTAAATTTTTTTAAATAATTTTTTTTCCTAATTATACAAAATTTATTTAAACGTTAAAACAAGTAACAAAACCAAACGTTGACTTCTTCATTGCAAGATAAAATAAAAAACAATAACAATCATACTCAGTTGAATTGTTGGAAATGTCCGCCGTTAACTTCAATGCACGCAGCAATTTTTCGAGGAAAAAACATTATTTAAACAACATGAAAGTTGGTTTTTCTTGAAAACGGTCAACTTTAGAGCTTATGACCAAGAATACCTTTTTTGTGTATAAGACATTGGCGGTTCATATAGAGGGCTCAAAACTGTACTTTTTCCAGTGGCGTAGAAGTTGGAGAAAAAAACACCCACTACCCCTTCAAAATTTTCACCAATTATGGATTTGAAAAAATAAAAAATCCGCACAAAACATAGCCTATTATGTGTAAAAAATGCCTACGAAATCTGTTTTCTCTGCGATGAACGGTTCCAGAGATATTCGCAAAAAACGATTATTTTTTTTTAAATTTCAACACCCTGTATCTCAAAAGAGAGCATTTTAGAGGGTAAGTTAATAGATACTTTTTTCCATATTTTTGGACGAGCTATCACATCCTGAAGTCCTGCGCATTTAATATGAAACACCCTGTATAACGTAAGAGCTATACTTATCTATATTACACAATATTCATCTAAAAAATTCACAAATTCACTTTCGAACGAGAAGAAATTACAAAAAACAGATATCAATAAAGACAAAATACAAGCAAAAAAGGTCTAACAAAAATAGGACGAATGCTCATTTTAGTTCGGAATCACCTATGTAGAGTATTTTTGAGATGGAGTGCTGATAAACTTATAAATGAATGTCAGATCGGCAATTTCACATTTCTCAGGTAGCACATCATATCGGCTGAATCTTGGTTCCATTTTGGGCCAATATAGGTATATTGTAAATGAAAAATCAATATTGGTCCAATATGGGTGAATATTCAAAAAACAATATGACATTAACAATATTGGTGGAATATTGTTTGAACCTGTTCTTATGAAGATTGTCACACGTAATATTGGTTGAATAATTTCTACCAATATTGATAATACAATATTGTCTACAAATTGTTTTCAACATCTAGAATAAATATCTGTACCTCAGAGGCAAACTATGTTAAGTCAAAAATTTGCATTTCACAGGAGATGTATTTAAAGGTTTTTTTGATCAATTATGTTAAGTTTCTGTCCAACTATTCGAGACAATACTTTCAAATTTTGAAATTGTTAAGGTAGGTGTCTTCCATAGCAGATGTTTACATTTGAAAAAAAATACTCAATTTTTTCTTTAAAGTGACTTAACATGATTTTGCTAAGATAAAAATATTGTTATTCGGACTCAACTACAAGTTACGTTCAGTAAAGGAAAGTAACACTAATGCAAAACAATGTTCAGTTTATTGAACTTTCATTCAAAAGTATTTTCAAGAAATGAAGGAACATTTTCATCACAATTTCGACATATTTGGACTTGAAATAGTTTGCCTCTGAGGTACAGATATTGCAATCCCAATATTCCAGTCATATCGATTCTAGGGTTAAAAAACTATATTGTATTTCCAAATTTGATAGCACATTGGTTGAATATTATTTCAACTATTTCAATAAATTACAGTAACTCTTATTGGGTCGATATTGGTTCAATGATATTTACCAACATCGATAAAATAATATTGTTTTCAAAATGTTTTCAACATCTAGAATAAATATTGCAGTCCCAATATTCCTCTCATATCGATTCTAGAAATAAAAACTATATTGTATATCCAAGTGTGATTGCTCATTGGTTGAAAATCTCATTAACTTATATTGGGTCAACATTGGTTCAATGATATTCACCGATATCGATGAAACAATATTGTCTCCATATTGTTTCCAACATCTAGAATAAGATGAACTTCAAATATTGGCGGAATATTCAATGAACCATTTTGAAATTAAATCATTATCAAACTATCTAACATTTGTTCATAATCGTTGTCAATTTTTTCGGTGATGATTTATTTATTTGAAATAGATTCTCCAATATAGCACTCAGCTACTATAGTTTCACATTCCTCATATTATGTTACCCTTAATTATTGTATGCATAACGTATGAAACGTGTAGACCATTGCAATTAAAGTCAGTATTTGTGATTCGCGCTATAAAACCGCTAGTGCATAAAATTTTGTATGTATCACGTGCGTAAAATGCGTTTAAGGCCTTCGGCGTGTGATGCCTACTTTACGCCCTTGATACATAAATAACAATTTTAATCTAAAAAATTATCAAGTATAATCCTCATCCTCCGAAGATTGAAACCAATGCTACTATATACTTTTATGGGGGCATTGTCCATTCTGTTAAAGCTTTATTTTTACAAAAGAAGGCCATAGTGATTTTAACAGTAACTGATAGGAGTGATTCGTGTCGACCTCTTTTTTGAAAACTGGAAATTATGACTTTTCCATACATTCCATTTATACATTTCATACATTTATAATTGCGTTTTGGAAATCTATAAGAAAGATTCATTATCTAAAAACTCAGACAACCATAATTACCAAAGAAGATCTGGAAATCTTCTTAGATATCAACGATACAGGTTGAATAAATCTAGAGAGAATCCGCTGGACCTAGTCCTTTATAAGAAACTTCCAGATTATTTTAAAGAACTTCCTCAGAATCTTTTCAAGTGTAGAATGAAATATTTCTTTTGAAACTCACTGTTTTTAGTCCACTTCAGAATATCGCAATTTCAATTTTCTTAAACTCTAAATTCCTTGAACAAACTAATCTCACCCCTACGAGAACAAGTGATTTCTGCTCACTGATCTTAGATATGTATATAAATGTAGGTGTATATGTGTATATTTGAGAAGAATCCTTTAAATTCGGTTATGCAGTCAACAAGGGTATGGAAAGTAAGTGTACTCTTTTTTCTATTCAAGCTTTCGAGTCATTTATTGGCTCTTCATCAGGAACTCTACAATGAATTGAAATTGAAACCTTATTTGATTTGAAAGAAATTTGGCACGTGTGTACTTACGAAAGTGAGGTTATAAATCCCTTTCACTCGCCGTACTTTATGAAATATCATGTCACAACGGACAATACTCTTGATACAATATTAAAATTACAAAACTTTTTTAAAATATGAATAAAAATGATCATGGTAGATTAAAATAACTGAGAAACACACTTTAAAATTACACCAGGGCTCTTATGGAGGCCATGTTGAATTAAAGAGGAAATGATGTATATGAATGACAATGACAAATGAATAATGAAGTTGACACTTGGCAAGCAATGACATATTACTAGTGACCTTGTTGCCAACATACATTGAAATGGAAAATAGTAACACCAATTACTAAGGGGTACCAACATGAACATTATTAAAATGAATTTTGGTCTCTCTCATAAGGAGGGCGACTGAGTAAATATGAATAAATTATGCTCAGATTATCAATATCAGTTCTGGAATTCAATGAGTTAGGTTCTTTGAAAATTTGTGTCATTTCGAGAAAGGTTCTCTTTTTTAAATTGGATTCATGTTCTAAGATAGTCACATTATCATAATTTGGGTTATGGTCAAGAGAAATGGTGTGATGAGCTAATGAACAAGTTTTTTTTTTTATTTCTGATATCACTTTTATGGGAGGTGATTCTGTCTTTCAATTTCCTTTTAGTTTGGCCAATATATTTCTTTTCACATTGCGAACAAGGGATGCAATAAACTAAATTTGAGTTGTCTAATATAGGATCTTTGTCTTTTAATTTTGAGAAAATATTATTTAAAACCATTTGGTTTTTATAAGCATAATTTTGATATTCGGTATCTTGCAGAACAATAAATTCAATAAATTGTTCTGCAAGATTCCGAATATCAAAATTTCTTATAAAAACCAAATGGTTTTATATAATATTTTCTCAAAATTAAAAGACAAAGATCCTATAGTAGACAACTCAAATTTAGTTTATTGCATCCCTTGTTCGCAATGTGAAAAGAAATATATTGGCCAAACTAAAAGGAAATTGAAAGACAGAAACACCTCCCATAAAAGTGATATCAGAAATAAAAAAAAAAACTGGTTCTTTAGCTCATCACACCATTTCTCTTGACCATAACCCAAATTATGATAATGTGACTATCTTAGAACATGAATCCAATTTAAAAAAGAGAACCTTTCTCGAAATGACACAAATTTTCAAAGAACCTAACTCAATGAATTCCAGAACTGATATTGATAATCTGAGCATAATTTATTCATATTTACTCAGTCGCCCTCCTTATGAGAGAGACCAAAATTCATTTCAATAATGTTCATGTTGGTACCCCTTAGTAATTGGTGTTACTATTTTCCATTTCACTGTATGTTGGCAACAAGGTCACTAGTAATATGTCATTGCTTGCCAAGTGTCAACTTCATTATTCATTTGTCATTGTCATTCATATACATCATTTTCTCTTTAATTCAACATGGCCTCCATAAGAGCCCTTATGTAATTTTAAAGTGTGTTTCTCAGTTATTTTAATCTACCATGATCATTTTTAATCATATTTTAAAAAAGTTTTGTAATTTTAATATTGTATCAAGAGTGTTGTCCGTTGTGACATGATATTTCATAAAGTACGGCGAGTGAAAGGGATTTATAACCTCACTTTCGTAAGTACACACGTGCCAAATTTCTTTCAAATCAAATAAGGTTTCAGTTTCAATTAATTGTAGAGTTCCTGAAGAAGAGCCAATAAATGACTCGAAAGCTTGAATAGAAAAAAGAGTACACTTATTTTCCATACCCTTGTTGACTGCATAACCGAATTTAAAGGATTCTTCTTTAACTTAGACAGTCGTCTAACCTTCACAACTGTGTATATTTGTATATTACGCTGTATATGTCATGCATGTTTGTATTAGTATCGACTTCTGATTTTATTTTAAGGTGACATTGCTCAATATATTTTAATGTGTTTTTATATACATACATTTTATTTTTGACTTGCTATAATTATACAGAAATGTATGAACTACTACTTACACATTTTCTAAACTTTTCTTCATTGTTAGGAAATTTCAGTTATACTTGTCTTATTCATAATAAAGTTAATTACTGATGAAAGCGAACATAATTAATTTCCTAGAAAAATAAACTTCATACAAGAATTATTCAGGGTTCTGATGATATGTGTATTCAAGTCATTACATATTCTCCACATGAGCAGAATAATTTATTGGAAAAATATTTGCATTTAATTCTTCATATAGTTTCTAAAGCTTACAAGTAAATGAAAAACTTCGAACAACAAAAATATATGAAATGTAACAACACTGAATACTCTTGTTTTCAGAATATTTCAGTATAAGAGAAAAAAAATTCTGAAAGGTTAAACAAGGCATTATTCTGAAAATGGAGGACCTATGGATTAATTGAGAAATTAATGATTTTGTTTAGTGCGCACTGTTGAATGTATCATCCTCGCCCACTTTGAACTGTTCATTTTTGAAAATTTCGAAGTAAACTTCAAAAATTAAAAAAAAAATGTATTTAGATCACCCCGTATTTCGAATACAAAGCTGTTTAGGACATATGTTCATGTGAACTTTACATCCTGGAATCTCTCGAAAAATTACCCCTTGAATTTTGTCCACGTACCCAATCAACACCCTGCATATGTACTCATGGAATACACCATACGAAGAAATTAATATCTTATGGGATTTAAAAAATTCAAGTGAATTTATTATACCTTCACACCTGAGTACTGCCCTGTATGGTAAACGAGCACATCGGTCGAGAGCCTCGTGCTTTGATTTCAGCGGATTTATGTATTGTAAACGATTGCTTTATGCGATATTGGACACCATTTACATGAAAAATGTATCTGGGAAAACGTCCTCATACGAAGCTTTTGTTTTCGATACCAGAAAATATTGCTCCACCGCTGAACGTGACTGCCTCCATGGTAATTGATGACTGCTGCTTTGGTGGTGGGTGTGGAAGAAGGATCCGCGGATGATGCGGGATTAGGATATATTGGATTTCACTTTTTTGTTTATATGCTCATGAATTCAATTTTCACGAAAATAAATTTATTGAAAGTCGATTTGGCAACACAGAAGGAAATAATTTATTAATGATTGTACAGTTAGCACGTAAAGGTTGGAACAAATTCGTTAAACGCTTGATATGGCCATTAGAGAAAATAATCTCAGACACGTCGATTTTATTTTTCAGTCGCACATTTTTTTTGGTCTACTAAGATTTTTAATGACGTCATCGCTGTTCGAGTTATGACGTCATTATAATTTGTCTTCAAATGGCATAACCCTATTGATAATATTTTCAAAAAGATCGCATTTTTCTGTGTATGGATGTTAATTTTTCTTATGTTAGACAACCGTATGTTCGAGAATTAAAAAATATTCCATTCATAATAATATAGTATTAAGTCTGTCATCGTTAACTTTTGACTCAAGGTATCTCCACAAAATAAAATCTAGTAGGGTTAGATCAGGAGATCTAGCTTGCCACTCTAAAAATCCCCGTCTGATGATCTTAGAAGAGTGAAATAGATTTTTGTCGACCAAAATGCATTGGAGGCCTAGCGAGAGATATGCAATTCACGCAACAATGGAATGAGCGATTTTCTGTGAGTGATACTTCTGAATAACATTCTCCCTTATCTCATTCATAGATAAGAATCTCCAATGGAAACTGGACATTTAATAAATATTCAACTATCTGAATGAAAATGCAAATTTTCAATTTCAGATTTTTTCTCTCGTGTTATATAGGGTCTTTCTCAATATATCATATGTAATTCAATGTCCAGCGTGGCTTTAGCCGGGAAGTAGTTGTTTTCTGTTAGATACATATTACAAAAAAGTAACTTCAATTTTATCGTAGGGTTTTTCCATTTCCAGAGGAGTCATGTATTGATTCAATTTTCAATTGAGATTGGTTCTCTTTAAAACATGAATCCCTTTCAAGAGAGGTTATTTTGTACGATGGAAAATAGCGACTAAATTCCAACTCTCAGTCGCAGATAATTCCACAACTGACTTTATGAACATTCTGGTCATATTTTCAATGAAATCAATAATTTTTATTGTTTTCTACAACTACTGAAAATCATTGAAAATATTGAGAAAATCATGATTCAGAGAGACTTGTTGTCGGTTTTTCTCAATTTTAAGCGGTTTAACGATCAATAAACCACCAAGTTACATAGACCCTTTTAGAGTACACATTTCAACAATTATAGACCTTTGAAATACAAAAAAACACCAGAACAATTGATCGTGGAAGATAAGGGTATTTTTTTCAAAAAATGTACCTAACTCGAAAGCAAGTCGTCTACTGAATTGCGAAAAAATCATACTTATTCGACACCAAAAAATACATATGCATACAAATTTTCATGTAAATTAAATGATGTGTATGCGAGAAAAAAATTAAATACTGAAAAATCGGTCAAAAATAATTCAATGCAAAAGTTTTTATTTTCTTACAATATTGCTCCCAAATTTTTTTTCTAAGAGGTCAAATTTTGCTGAAAATTGCAAAAAACCGTTTTCAACCCCTAAACTGCATTCCCATTTCGTGTTTAATTCTTTTTCTTCCTTAAAGTTGGAACCTCAACAACATTTTACACCTGGTCCTTACCTGTTACTTCATTTCGCACAAAAATTATAGGTACCAGTCTATTATGGGAAACTACAGATGGTCAGATCGGAGGCTGGTCTCGGTACCACCACCCTGGTGCAGTAAATGAATGTAATATTCTGTGGGGCCGACGAATTTTTGGATGCATACACGGAAAAAAAATTAATAGTAGCAAGTAAAATTTGCGTACCACAAAGTGAAAATTTGCATACTATATGGGACAAGTACATGCTTTATTAGCCACAAGAAAAATTAGATTCCTGAATTTGATCACTTGCTGTTATTGATGTAATTTCAAGAACGCAATGTAACCTAACGATATTAAACTCTTAACTAGAAGCAAACTTTTATTTTATAAGCCTCAATCTACGTTTCATTTGCAGTAGGTGCTCAGGTTGATAACTACTAGTGACAAGTAAATTTACCGTTGATGAAGAATGATTTACTCTTAAATAACTCACATACTAAAATCTACTAAAGATATATTAGTTGCTACTATACAGTATTCTACTGCAGCAACATTTTCAGATTATTATAGTAATTTTACTTTTACGTAGCCTTATCAAATGACTCATTTTTGGGTAGTTTATTATTGTCTTACCTTCAATAGCTTTGGTATCAGGATACAACGGACTCAATTGAAATATCCATTTGCCCTCAGTTTAGAATTATTAGTAATTCAAAGAAGGATCATTTGTTTTTTATTAAACCTTATTTTCAATACATTTATTTCATTCTTGAATTTAAAATGATATGAAAGGTTCGGTTGCACCAAGGTAGCAATGATTCAGTTTATACTATAAGAAAACGTACTTGCATGGCATATGCAGGCTAGCAAAATACACTGCTCAAGAAAAACTGGAGAAAGAGATTGCAGTTTTAAGACAATATTTTTTCGTGAACTATGAGTTGATGTGAATAGAAGTATAAAACATTTTGACGGTTCTTTCAAACAAATCATCGCCTCTGGCCATACCCTTACTAGATCACCCAGTACAACCTGTTTCATAATTGAAAATTTCGGAACTTTGTTGAATCTGTTTGTATTCATCAGTATGAACAAATCCAAGTTATGCATAACATAATGTAGAATTAGATCGTTCTGAAAATTGAAAATAAAAGATAATGAAGAAATGGAATAAAAATATGTAAATTTTCAATATTTTTATTGAAACAAAACTGTTGTTCAGTCTTTTGGAAAATTCTCCTGATTCTATTACACATAAAATGTAAATACTCTAGTAATGTTAGGTTACATAAATCAAACTAACACTATTCATACAACTCACATCAGTAATAATAGTTTAATAGTCCACATACAACTACCAACTCGAATGCCGGAATTGAAATGAGGCCAGTTCTGCGAAAACGTTGATGATCAGTGCAACGGTTACTACCGATTGATCCCGAACTGGTCGCATATCAACAAGTATGTGAACAGTTTCATTATCGTAGGAACACCTAGCTCTACTGCAAATAAACTGTTGTATTATGCCCTTAACACGAGTCTCTGTTGTTATGATATACTTTTCAGAAACACAAAGTAGATAAATATGAATATACACTTTTCCAGCGCTAGTAAAATGTTGACCTGACATTATACAATGTTATAGCTACAAGTTCATACGTTCAAAATACTCTTTTTTTAAGACAAAACGTTATTTTTTTAATATAGGTATCAATTTTCTTACCACAATCGAAAAAAAGTCAGGAAAACGTTTCACTTGAACTATTTTTTTCCGTGTATCACCGATTGTAATTTCGCTATGTGTTTTGAACATGTTTCTTGGTAAACTAATAGGAAGTAACAGTAATCGTTTCATTATAAATAAGGAGGGGTTTAATCGTATCGCAGTCAGTAGTTCAACATAACATTCGAGACAGTTATCAGAAATAATAATTATAAAATTAATATTGTCGTTATAAATTCTGGGTGTGACTAGTCTATTCAAATGCGATAATAGCAAAAAGAATACGTGTTTTGTTGAATTGCCGAGTGTATTTCAAAAGTGTGTCTAGGGCTAAAAAGAACGAATTCCAATTGGGAGATAGATCTGATTGACAAAGGCAATTTTGGAGTTTCATGTTGGTGAGTTGCCTGCTTTCAGAAACGTCAGGTAATCGTAGAACAAATTCCAATGAAAATGTATTGAAAAAAGTTGTTGAGAATAATTTAATAATGATAACATATGCTTTCATTGACTGCGGATGTAACTATAACTCAACAGTAGTTTATAATTATTTAACATTGGCAGTCAAATGGCAGAGTTAACGCTTACTTGAATATCTGGGTAGTCCGAGTAAGCATTCTCTTTCACTCAACCAATACTGTCACATGTTGTGACAATAAAATACTGAAGACCTATTCAACTAATCCTATAACTGATTATTTGAACTAATTACACATCAAATTTGAATTAAAGAAGGGAAGAAAAAGAAAAATTCGCATGTTAATAACTGATAATATACAAATTTTGAATTAAAATAAGGAAAAATTTGCATTCAGGCTGACTCTATGATAAGATATACAGGGTGTTTCTTAAGTACGTGTAGAAAATTCAGGAGCGTGTTGCTGACATCAAAATAAGAAGAAAAGTTCCTATAAACATATGTCCGCAAGTTATTCGTTTCTGAGATACAGAGTGTCAAATTTGAATTCTTATTTTTATTTTTTGTGAATAATTTCAAATTAATTTTGATATTTGGGTAAAGTTTGGTATCTGGGAATGTATTTAGTTTGTGTAAAAAATATATTCTTGGTAGAGGTCCCTGCGAGAAACTGTTTTCGAGTTATTGAGATTTGAAATAATCGATGCAAGTGATTTGGAATGACAAGATTTTCAAATTTAAAATGAATTCAACTTGAAATGAGTTTTTCCATAATTAACATAAAATTTGATTTTGTCATTGAAAAATCATCCGAGATACCAAACTTCACTCGAATATCACAAATATTTTGGAATTTATTCACAAAAAAACATATATTAGAATTAAACTTTGACACTCTGTATCTTAGAAACGAATAACTTGCGGACATGTGTTTATGGAAACTTTTCTTCTTATTTCAACGTCAGCATCATGCTCTTAAAGTTTCTACACGTACTTAAGAAACACCCTGTATAATAATATATTTATATGTCAAAGTTTATTGAGTCGGTGGAAAGTGTATTTTTGAGTATTCTTTCAAATATGGTAGCTCAGTTCGTTTGTTTTCATTGGGTATCCTATAATAAAGCCTGGTTATCATGTAATTAAAAGATGACTGGTGCAGAGGAGGTGATAAACGTCTGTTCTAAAGGTGATTTTATTGTAAAGATATGCCGGTTTTCTAGTTTGTATATACTGATTTTACAGACTCCCATTGAATGACTTTTGTTGTTTGTATATAAAAGATACGTTAGTGAACTACCAGAAAAAAATCTGTATAAAATGCTCTCTTATGTGTTCTAAAAGTAATACACTAGGGAAACTAATTCAAAACAAACGTGGTTTTGACTTTAAATTATAAATTTTAAATTGCAATACCAATTTATTTTAGTGATATACGCGATATGAACACTTTACTTATACTATAGCTTGATAAGTCAGTCAGTACACGGACAAGAAAAATCATTATTCTCAAGCGATTATTTAATTATGACAAGTAAAAACTAATTTACTATATACTATATACTGCCAGGAGTGCCATGAGGTTACTAAAATGAATCACTTGCCATTATTAAGTTAGTTTTAGCAACTGTAATCAATAGCCACTAGTTGATTGGTTAACCACCCATAATTTAGTTGAGTTTTGCCGTAAATAAATAATTTCTCAAAATTAATCACCAGTTACTTGTCACTGAATTACTATAAATAGGTTTGATATATGGAAAAAGTTGCCATAAAAGCACAGACTAAAACAGTATTACATCTGCTCAAGTAGTGACACTTTGCAATCAACAAGTCCTGTATTTCAATGATATTTTCTCATGTTCATAATCATTCATGTATTTCACATTCCATTTCAAATGTTTCTCCAATTGATAGGAACAACCATCATGCTAAACTTCTGTCCTTTCCTCCCTCCCTATTGTTTGTGCTTTCTCATTTCAGGATATAGGTTGATGTTTTCGTAACATAAACCCTTCAGTAAACACGCCATTTACTCCTAATGGCCCCAAAGAAACTAAAAGAAATATGGAATGATTTATAATTACATATGTTCAATGAATCAAGTAAACTATCGTAATTTTAGTTTGCAATAATTTTTCCATACATAAAGTGCGATGTGTATTTACCAAAGTCACACTGAAATAACTCATCTTACTTTTCATCGCATTAAGATTTCGTATACCGCTACTCATTTTGTTGTTTCCATGGTTTCGGTCCGCTTCATCATCTCCAATAACCTCTTCTGATCATTCGATGTTTTGGTAGGAGAGTGAATTATTGCGAAATAATAATGAAAGGTTTATTTCTCTTGATGTAAAGTGCAAAATAGAGGATGATTTCAATGATACAATAACAAGGAAAACGTCACAAGATGCTATATACAAATGTATTCACTTATAAACAATACAAATTCACAAATTTATATCTAAAACGATATGGTAGGAATAAAAAAGATATATAGAGCGGCAAGAATAACTAAAATAGCTTTTAGTAGAATGGAACTGAATAGTCAAGTCTGATATAAACATAGACTTCGTCGAAGGGTAGCAATTTTTCTTGGATAAGAGCAGTATTCTATTTCGAATTGGAGAATTGTAACATTAGTCGATTCATCGATTCATCTAGCTTACTGATAAACTTTTGTCTGAGAAAGAGGAATCTTTTTTTATGGGATGGTTTGGTTCATGCTGGGTATTAACAAGCTCCTAGATCGAGTAGAATATTGATGATGATTGTATGCAATTTGACATTAGATCTATATTAGAGTCGGGACCAAGATGCATATAACTCCTGGTGCCTTTACTGATTCGCTTTTGTTTCAACTAAAGTTCTTGATCCTGTAATTGCGTCAATAGAGTTTGTTCCATTCGTCAATGGATGACGCTTAAGTCGAATATAGTAGAGTTTCCAACAATCCAAAGTGCCTACTAGATACATTTTTTGAGTTTTTGAACGTTAACATTATTTTGAGGTTATATGTCAATTGGTATTTATCGTGTGATTTTTCTGTTCTTTTAATACTTTTCGCCCAGTTCGGTAGTTTTGCGACGTTTTTAGTTGTTGGGTTATTGTTATTTATTTGTTCTTGTGTTTTTCTGTCATTCGTAAAAGTTAAGGCCTCCGCAGACGCACTTGCATAGCGCATAGCATGGATACATAGCGGAGTCTAGCCAATCAAAATGCCAGTAGCGTCGAAAATTCGCATTTTGATTGGCTGAACTTCGTTATGTCTTTATGCTATGCGCTATGCAAGTGTGTCTGTGATGGCCTTTAGGGAAGTGTATAGCATTTTTTTGTGAGTCTCGACTTCGACATGACAATCATGACATGGTTCAATTTGAGGTTATGTCGATGACGCAGCATGCGTTTGTCAAAACGACATGTCAAGTCATCATGATCGGTAATGATTTGCCTGCCATCTATGTTAAAATTGAGTAAACTCTCTTGACGCAATAAAAATGTCATGAATCAAGCAGGCCGTACATCAACAGTTTTGGATGACAATTTTACAGCTATAAGTAATTCCACCAGGAGTTATATGCATCTTGGTCGGGACACTCTTTGACATGACATCGAAAAAACGCGTTTTAGGTTATGTCTACCTTGTGAAGCCAAATGAGTACAAGGGCGTATCGTCAGGGAGGGAATATGTATAAATATGTTTTGAGGTACACGTAACCCGAGTAACTGTGACGGGATCTTTCAAAATCGAATATTTGTCAACTGGAGCTCCCGAAACGAAATACATAATATATTCATACCGTATAGTGTTCGTTACAGAGTTGTAAGAGCAACTCCAATGATTTATGTCATTTTCCTGAGGATTCATTACAAACATGGAAGGTGAATTGAAATGATATGTCAATCAATCAATCAATCAAAATATACTTTATTGTCGAAAGATGAACATCTTGTTGACAAAGCCATTATAAATAAATAATGTTATGATAATACAAAAAAAAGTCTGGAATAACATAGATGATATTCATGAGCAACAAACATATAACATAAAATTATAAATGAAATATATGTGAATATATAGACATACACATATATACACATAGATACATACATCTTGGATAAAAGAATAGTCACACTGCAAAAACTGTATAGGAGTTATAAATAAAATATGTAAACATAAATAAATAAATAAATACGATAATAAAATGGATGAAACCATAGCGCTCACACTATTTAGTAAATATGGAGAATATTTACAATGTACTTACACAATAGTCAAAAATTTAACATATAATATTATATCTGTCAATGTACTCTTGAACACTATATAAAACACTTGTTCAATAAGAACTTGCTTAACAGCCTGTCTAAACCGATCAAGCGATTAAATATCTTTGATGTTGAATAGGTAGTCTCAGCTTGTCATTTTGGCGGGTGAAGCAAACGAAAACTTCTTAAGATGATTTGTTCCTATGTACTAAACACACAGTTTCCAGGATGGAAGTGTAAGTAATTTTTGCTCCTTGAATAAGGGGTTACAAGACACTCTAGGCTTAACTTTGCACAGATATCGAATAGCGCGCTTTTGAATAACAAATATTGCTTTGAAGTGCTGTTGGTTGCAGGTGCCCCAGAATGGTATGCCATACCTCAGATGCGATTCAATTACAGCGTGATACACAATTTTTGCAGTCAAAATACCCACTTCCTTCGACACCATCCGCAGGGCATAACATCCCGCAGCTAGTTTTTTGCTCAGTATTTTAGTGTGGTTATTTTTTTTTCTTTGGTGTCTCGGCATCAACTGCTATGGTCATTAGCCACGTGTTCTGGATAGGCCTTGTTACTAACTCCATACGCCACCTTAGGAGCAGCACTGTTAATTAGAACGCAACAGCGAATCGTGCAGGACTCACCTTAGTCTAGCCACGAGATTTTAATAATTTAATCGGTTGAATTAAATTAAAAAATCCCAGCCCAACGAGGGTTCGAACTCCGGACCTTTCGACTCAGAGTCGGACGCTTTAACCACTGCGCGTTGTTATCCAAGTTGATTCCAAGAAATTTGCTGGAAATTTTATTCGGTATAACATCATTACCCAAGGAAATGCCTGTTAAATTACAATTAAATGACATGAGATTGGTTTTTGCTATATTGAAGGAGAGCAGATTGGAATTGCACCACTCTCTCACACTGATAATATCTTGTGCTATTTTGTGTCGAAGATTGTTTTCATTGGTGTCATGCCACATGATAGTTGTATCGTCTGCAAAAATTGTGAATATGCCATCAGATTTGATGTAAGCAAGATCATTAAAATATAACAAAAAAAGTATTGGCCCTAATACCGAGCCCTGAGGCACACCGTGCCTGACAAGGCCAATATCTGACAGAGTGTCAGTTCTCACAACTTGGGTGCGTTCACTCAGATATGATTCGATCCAGCTAATACTTTGATTTCTGAACCCATAGTGCTGAAGTTTGCGCAGTAGTATTTCGTGGTTCACACAATCGAAAGCTTTCGACAAGTCACAGAAAACTGCTGCACATACCTTTTTTGAGTTGAGGTCAAGAGTAATATCTATTGAATTAGTAAAACATTTGGGCAGAAGAGTTTCCTCCGATCGAGAAAAACTCGAGTGAATGTATACAAGGTTATTCAGAGTTTAAATAATATTTTTCATAAACAGGTACACTTCAATAAAGATTTTGAGTGGTATGTCGCAAAGAAGTTGAGAACTGAAGCTATTCCTGTTTCAAGAACGATTGAAAAGACTGAATCATTCGGTACTATATAGATCATTTCCAACTTTTCTGTGCACAGAGGAAGATGTATTTTCTATTGTTTTGAAAGAAAACGACTAGTTAAAGTTAAAATTGGTCCAATATGAAGTTTTCATGCAAGAAAAAAATCTTTTAAATTTTTTTCTGGAACAAATGGTAGAACGAGTTCAAATCAGAAATGAAAATTTGCAAACAAAGTTGAATGTTCACGGAAAATTAGGATTCAATTCAGATCAACTCATATCAATTCAGATCAACTAATAAATGAAATTGATGATGTCGGGGCGTGGCGCAGTGGTTAGAGCGTCCGACTTTGACTCGAAAGGTCCGGAGTTCGAGCCCCAGTTGCGGCTGGGATTTTTTTATTTAATTTGACCGATTCAATTATTCAAATCTCGTGGCTGGACTGGGGTGAGTCCTGCACGATTCACTGTTGCGTTCCTATTAACAGTGCTGCTCCTAAGGTGGCGCATGGAGTTAGTTACAAGGCCTATCCAGAACACGTGGCTAATGACTATAGCAGTCGATGCCAGAACACCAAAGAAAAAAAAATGAAATTTATGAAAACAATGAAAGCGACAAGTATAGTTATTGAAGAAAATTTCAAATAAATCAGATTTGTTTTTGCATACAGTGATAATGGTCGTTAGTTTGATATGGCAAATCAGACAAAATGCAGGAGTGCCTTATTTATTTTCCACGAAAGCTCTCTAATTCTAAAATTCTGCGCAATAAAAAAATAACGCCTATTGCGAATATGAAAATTAACTTGGCTAAGGTTGCCAGCAATACATCCATTCACAAATGATTTCTTCACAAAAGCGTGGGATAGGATAAATAAATGATACTATCATCGTCGTTGGAATATCTTTATCATTACTAGTTTGAAAGTGAAAAATTATTGTTTTTAATGTTCTACGATCGAAATCACCTAAAGTCGAACTCTTCAAATCTCATGTACTAATGGCTCTATTGAAAAATCCCCTTGTGCAGATATTATGCTTGCGTGTTTTTATCAATAATATTGTTCTCGCCCTCTTTTACGAAACGCCACTGTTGACAGAGAGGGAAATATATTTTGTACTATAATACTATCGTTCGACCGTTGTCACATCAACGGTATAGATATATTTTCTCTTCTTGTTTGATTGACATTTAAAAAATATTTCATTTTTTTTGGTGTCTTGGCATCGACTGCTATGGTCATTAGCCACGTGTTCTGGATAGGCATTGTTACTAACTCCATGCGCCACCTTTGGAGTAGCACTGTTAATTGGAACGCAACAGTGAATCGTGCAGGACTCACCCCAGTCCAGCCACGAGATTTGAATAATGTAATCGGTCAAATTAAATTAAAAAATCCCAGCCGCAACTGGGGCTCGAACTCCGGACCTTTCGACCCAAAGTCGGACGCTTTAACCACTGCGCCACGCCCCGACATAATATTTGTTTTTACAATTATTTTTAAGATATAACCTACAACGCGTTTTTTCGATGTCCTGTCAAAGAGTGTCCCGACTCTAATATACGATCTAATGTCAAATTGCATACAGGGACTCTAGATTAGACTAGATTAGATTCGGCAACCGTGAGTATTCAGAGTTCTTTGAATGTATTCCTGCATTATTGCCTCCACCCAATTCCAGCAATGATTCTGAAGGCATGCCTTTGTAGAAAGAAAACTTTCTCTGCAGTTGACCTTGTACCCCAGTTCAGTATTTCATACCGTAGATGACAATAGATTTTTCAAAAATACTGAAGTGTTCAGGGACATTGTTGTTTAATGAAAATTTCATCATTTTCGATTTGGTAATGTTCAATGTCCCAAGATATTTTTATCAGCCCAAGTTAGCACCAGCAGGTAAACACTGTGTTTTTTCTGTAAGAGCTATCACATTCTGATCCTTGATGAGGAAATTGGTGTCATCTGCATAAGTAACTACATGAATTGCTGTAACACTATCGAAGTATTGCATCAGATCGTTGGCGTATACGAGAAAAAGTAAGGGATCAAGTATTGAACCTTGAGGAACACCTTGCTCAATGTTTGCTGATTGACTAACAGTTTTTTTATAACTACTATTTGGGTCCTGCCCTCTAAATGTAACTCAATCAGCTTCGAAAAACTCTAAAAAGCATTGAACAACCCACAGATATGCAGTTTTCCATCAAGAGCATTGATAAGGTGTTCATTAGAAAGTTTCGTTTCAGTACTTTTGTTTTGGGTGAATCCGTGTTGATTTGCCAAAAAATGTTCTTAAGTAGAGTGAAAATATTTGTAATTCGATAGATTGGACTGTAATTTAAATCAACATTGGACAACTGGTATTTTGAATAATCAATTGTTAACTGATAAAAAACATATGAATTCTTAGAGGGTAGATTCTCGAATGTCTTCGCCGTGCTCCTAGACTTAGTCCTGGGCCTGGACTAGGGCCTGTGGGAAAATTCAAGTATGGATAATGTTTCTTCAGGAATGCTTAGTAGGTATCCTAGTAAGTATTTTGAACTTGGGTGGACATCTGCCACATGGTACACTTTCGAGCTATGACGTCATCAAAGATGGCGGCCGTTCGATCATAGAACTGCTCATATCTCATCCAATACTTGATCGTCTTGCATGAAACTGTAAACTTTTATACGTTTTCGTCATTCATGAATGTACGTGAAGAGGCATTCTATGCAAATAATAGATATAAATACTTGAAATCAGTGAATTCAAGGTGATAATTGTTCTTCAAGTTTGTTTCAGGTTGCTCAAATGAAATGGACATATGAATATTATAAAATTGAAGAGAATCTCAAGAGACAGTGTCAAAATTTTATTCCAGCCGGAAAAGCATGCATTTATATGAAGGAAAACTGATGGTAGTGAGATAAGTAAAGAAAATGTCAAAGAAAAAGTCAGGGCAGCTGCGAAAGTACGGAATGACATTATTACTGAGCATTTGAACTCATTAAGTGAGGAAGCAGTATTCTACTATCATATGAATAATGCGTGCTACAAACATTATTGTCATAAAAAGTTTCTTCAGGAGGTTGAAAGTGGAAAGAAAATAATAGAAACTGAAGATAAAGGAAGCACTTTCCAAACCTCTGAACCGGAAATCTTGGAGGAAACGTGCACGTTACCACAGTCCTCGAGAACGTGTCACTTGTAATCGATAATGTTTATGTATTATCTGTAACAGGAAATCACATAACCGAATATACAAGAAATATATAATCTATGAGTCTCCAAGAGCTAAGGAGCCACGTTATATTTACAAGATGACGTTTTCACCGACACCTTTGATTTGGAGGACGTGTAAAGCGTTTTTTGTGCCAATCTGCTGTGTCACGTGAACTTTATTTCTGGGTATTTACTGAGGTACAACTGAAAAACTTGAAGCAGGTGACAAGTTCAAGTTTCTGAAAGGGTTGCAGCTTTTTCTCTTATAGCTAACGATATTGAATCTGGATTACATGTTGGTTATGGATAAACCCTCAGTTATATTCGAGACAAGTTTATTACACAAAATGAAACAAAGTACTGAAACTTATGTTATGTGATCATTTTGGAGATAGCATTGTTTTTGCAAAACCTCTTTAGGTTTTGCAAACACCACTAATATTTGTTTCTGTTGCTTGATGTTTACAAACAAATTGGACAAAACTTATGCTCTTTGCTTCCAGCCATCCACGTACTATCTGGATCAGATTATACGAGATAATTCAGCACCAAAAAAGAAGCTCTCAATAATGTATCTGTGGCACACTTGGAACACTTTGGCGTATCATCTGACTGGGAAGGCATTGGACAAAGCCTCAAATCTATAGAAGAATACCTAGTGCTAGTATTACGAAAAGGGTCATCTTGTAAGTCCTTAGACGAACTTAGATTGTGGCTGTATTACCATGCCAACAATATGGACATAGATTTTCCGCCAACAAGCAGAAGTTTTAGGGGTCATTTGTTAAGATCATATTTCTACACATATCTTTAGCGACATTGTATTGATGATGTGCTTGTTGGCTTAGACCCATGTGATTTCGGATTTATACTAATAGAAGATGATTTGGTGCCCGACAGAAACTTACAAAAATATGCCACTGATTTTATTGGTGCTTGCAACTGTTTAACATGCGCCAAATTCTCCTGCATTTGTAGGAAAAATTAAGTTGAATGTTGCTCTTTTTGCAATTGTGGTAGTAAAGGGTCAAATTGTGAAAATTCTTGTTAAATACTCGTTTGAACATATTTCCATTGAAACTTTTTCTATTTACGATATTGTGCACTTCTAGCCATGATAAAGTATGTTTATCATGGCATTTAATGTGTATTTATGTGGAAATGAAAACGACAAGAGAATAAATTTTTTTGTATGTTTATGTATAGTGACAGTTGAACCACATTACTATTCTTCTTACCAAAAGTAATACCAACAAATTGACCCAAATTGCATGCAATTCGGACAAGTTTTGTCTGAGATATGAGCAGTTCAATTATCGAACGGACGCCATCTTTAATGACGTCATAGCTAGAAAACGTACCAGGTGGCGGATGTCCACTCACGTCCAAACCACTTGCTAGTACTCTGAAGAAAAATTCTCCATACTCGAATTATCCCACAGCATCCTAGTCCAGGTCCTGGATTAGACAGCGTTGTTGCTGGTTTTACGGAAAGGCGTAGAGAAAAAGTCGAAACATACTCCCACCTTGAACCATTCACAAATTGTTCAATAAAATCAAATGTCATATACACGGGAAAGTTCAAAAATAAACGGAATACAAAAAAATGTTGCTATTCACTGTCACTTAGTTTTAGTTCTCTGGTTCACGATTCACATTGTTCGGTAGGACAAAGTTTTGCAACGGCTCGTCTTAAGACTCCATTGTGAGTTTTTAAAGATGCAACTCGAACTAAGCCGCCATCTCCTGGGTGTAACTCGATTATCCTATCAAGCAGCCATATCCTTGGTGGTAGGTTATCTGGTTTCATTAACACTAGGGTGCCTTTGGTAATTAATTTAGAATTTTGTTTCCACTTATTTTTCACTTGCAAGTGCGACAAATAGTTCAGCGACCATCGACGCCAAAAATTTTGCTGCAGTTGTTGGAGCAATTGGAATCGGGACAACTTGTTGACGTTGATATCCTGAATGTGTGGATCTGGAACTGTTAGCAATGGCTTTCCAATCAGAAAATGAGCTGGACACAGGGGTTGGAGATAATTTGAGTCAGAGGATAGTGGATACATTGGACGGGAATTTAACGTAGCTTCAACTTGAACTAAAATCGTGTTAAATTCTTCGTATGTTAATTTGGTTCCCCCAATTACTCTAAGAAGATGATGTTTCGCCCCCTTCACGCCCAACTCCCAGAGCCCTCCAAAATGGGGGGAATTCAGAGGTATGAAATGCCAAATAATATTTTCGCTAGCGCAAGACTCTATGATGTGATTATATGGGACAGAGAAATTCATAATACAATATTGAGTTCCTTCGCAGCACCTTTGAAATTGGTGCCATAATCAGAATTATATATGACTGGGCTTGCCACGTCTTGATGTGAAACGTCGCAAGGCACAAATAAACGTTTCGGTGGTTGAATCTGTAACCAGTTCAAGATGAATTGCCTTACTAGAAAAACGAATGAAAAGACACACGTATCCCTTAATTGTTTTACATCTGCGACCTTTTCTGTCCTTGAATGTAAATGGACCTGCGTAGTCAACTCCGGTGATATAAAATGGTGACTTGCAGGTTACCCTTTCTTTTGGTAAGTGTGCCATTGCCGACAGTTTGCTTTTGGTCTAAATTTGAAACATCGTATACAATTAAAGGTAACTTTTTTTGCCATACTCATACCAGATGTGGCCCAATACTTTTAACGAACTGTTGCTAGCAGTAATTGGGGACCGGGATGCAATAATTCTTTATGCATTTGTTCAAATCTGAGTTTTGTTGAAATATGATCCTTTGATGAAAGTATAGGATGCTTTTCTCCCAAATTCAGAGAGGATTTTTTTAATCGTCCTCCTACTCGTAAAAGTCCATCTGAGAGACGTACAAGTTTGTGCTTCGGATTTAGTTCTTTGCTTGACCTCAACAACTCAATCTCATCCAAAAAAGATTCGTTTTGAGAGAATTTGATGAGTTTGTGCATACTGTCATCTAACTCTCTTACTGCTAACGGACCGAAAGAGCGATTTTCATTTGAAGTTCTGCAGTTGAATATAAAGCGCAAACAATAAGCGAAGGTATTTTTTAATTTTCTTAAACTTGAAAAGTTTTGAAATGGAAGAAAATATTTTTTTGTTGTACTCATAAAGACTTGTCTTTTGAATTGTGGAACATGTTCTGATATGATGAAATTGACAAAGAAATATTGGCTAATGATTTTTTTCTGAGGAGAGCCACATTGGACCTCTCCACCATAATTGTTCCAATATCAGATTATTTGGAAAAACTCTCCGGGAAGAAAGATCTGCAGGATTTTATTTTGTATTTATGTAGTGCCATGTTCCAGAATGGGTAAGAGATTGAATCTCGGTAACGCGATTTTGAACAAATGTCAGCAAACCATTTTGGTTGAGTTTGAATCCAGCATAGTACTACTTTTTAATCGGACCACAAATAATATTTAAAATCCATGGTGAGGAAATCCTTAACGTTTTTTAGAAGTCGAGCCAACATGAGTGCACTACATAATTCTAGTTTAGGTGTTGTTAGTTTATTTTGTAGAGGTGTAACCTTTGTTTTTGCACAGAGAAGTGTACATGCACCTTCCCAGTTTGACCTACACTTCGTATGAATATGCAAGCTGCATACACAGCTTGTGAGGAATCACAGAAGCCATGAATTTCAATTTCAACAAAATTGTGACAAATTGCATGTTTCTCAATTTGAATTTCATTGAGGCTTACCAATTCGTTTCTGAACCGTGACCACCCGCTTGCTAAATCTGTTGGTATTGCATCATCCCATCCTATTTTTGAAGATCACAATTTCTGAATAAGAATTTTTGCAATAATTATAGAAGGACTTATACAACCTAAAGGGTCGAATATTTTTGCCACTTCTAACAAAATGCCACGTTTTGTTATCTCTGAAATTGAAGGTTAATTGATATGATATGTTAGAAACTCTGTTTTGCTACACCATCTCTACACCATCTGATACCCAATGTTTTTGATTGTTCGTTGTCACCAAGTATGATGACACTAATGGGTTCATTTTCATCTTGTTTCTCATTCAATATATTTGAACTATTGGACATCCACTTTCTCAGAGGGAACTTGGCTGCATTGAGATTTCTTTGCAAGTAGATATTGCCTCTAGTTCCGAACTGAATCCTGTAATCTACCTATCTATCTAATTTTTTGAAACGCTCCGTACTCAGCCAAGTGTTTGCCCAAAATTCCGTATAATGTTCTATCCGGCTGTTGTCTTTCCGGATATAATTCAAAATATATTTGTGTTGTTTTCGTACTATTCCTATCAAATTTATAATAAAGTTCCAACATATCTCGTTTTTCTTCATTTGAGAATGAGGACATTTCGACTGAAGTATTTGTGCAATTTTATGATGTTTTGAGTTCTGAGAATTAGTGTTTATTAAACAAAATTTTTCGATGGAGTCATGACCATCTCAGATGAAGTTGTTTTTTTTTAATATCTGTGGTTTCAGAAGTGCAAATCATAACAAATTATACATCAATGAAATCAGAATGAGAATCACTATTTTTCTGTATAAAAAAACAATATGGCGCCCATAACAGAAAAAAAAGTTGATGATGAATGCCAGAAGACGAAACGTCGGATAGTAAATCTGAACATGAAAATGTGTAGCTGAAAAGCACCAGAATATGCAACATTGCCCCAATTTAAGCTTCGACGTATCTCCTGTAGTTAAGGAGATCCCAATGGTGGGGGTCGAATTTGAATTGCCCTGTATATGTCTTCCGATATGATTATTTCGTTTACAAATAGACTAGTAATAATATGACAAAGCGGAAGACGATTTTGTTGAGGCGCACAATTTTGGGACTCAAATTCGATCATCGCAAAAATTCGACGTCTCATGTATGTTTGATTTTGTGTTCCTTCACTTTGTTATGGTCTGTACTATGGGGAAATCCGAGTGGAAGTCTTTTTAGTAGTGCCCGGCTTCAGGGTTGACTGACTAAAAACATTGAAGAACTAGCGGGAGCGGTTAAGATGAAAAATCGAAAACTGCTCTTGGGTTCAATCTCAAGCTTTCAAATTTTGCATGGAGCATCTTCAGATGCCAGAAAACATAATTTCCAAACAGAAGACTTTTTGGCCAACTTTTCACCCCTTCTCACCCCTTTGAATTCCCTCTATTTTCTCTGTTTATTCCTGGTAATCTTTTTCGTGGGTGGAAAAGGATGAAATGTTAGCGAAAAAGTCTTCCATTTGGAAAACAGGTTCTCTGGCTCCTGAAGAAACTCCATGTAAAATTTGGAAGCCTATAAGATTAAACCCAAGTGCAGTTTTCGTTTTTTCGGGCCGGGCCCTACTGAAAGAGTCTTCCACTCGGATTTTCCCGAAGTAAAGACTATGACAAAGTGAAGGAACACAAAATGAAGCATATATGAGACGTCAAATTTTTGCGATGATTGGTGATCGATGACCAAATCGTCTTCCGCTTCGTCAGATGATTTCTACTATAAATCGTCGAAAAAATCGATAGACATTTTTCCTTCGTACTGGAGTCGGCTCTGCTCGATTTAAGGGTTGTACTGAACCAAGGTTGGAGACCTTGTTTTTTCGTTATTAGTGGGTTGTGGGTTGACTGGTTTCTTTGCTATCAATAATGACTCCAGGAATGCGGGATTGGTTTCTTTATTACTTGCTGATTTGAACACTAAAAACAATGCAGGAATGAAAATTATTTTCCAGGCAGGACAGACTTGCCACAAATAATGTACACGTGAATAACCTACAAAGTGTATTTCCATGTGATCATCTTACCTAAAAACAATGACCAGGCATCAAGTTTCCACTACAATCAATTTTGACTATGTTGCCGAAAGGCTCACTTATTTTGTGCATTAATCAGAACAAATATTGTGATACCCTTGAAAGCTGTGGTGAAAAGAACATCAACTAAACGAAACGGTATTCAGATTCACGATATTACAAAAAAAGGTTTCTTTGGCTTGTTTTTGTTGCTGTCCTGAGGCACAGTCTGGATTCTATGAATCTCAGACACCTAAGAGTGGACAACACTGTTATGCAACTCGCAATGCATTAACTAGTGCGGTCATTAACATACTTTATTTAAATGTACAAATGAGTCTTCATATGCGCCATCTAACGGATAATCATTGTACCAATAAGAAGTGTGATAAGCTTGTTTTGGCACAGGGTTGAGTTGTAAAACAGCACCAGCTGACACTTCGCGCTTACATATGTCACACCATATAATTATGTATTGTTATTATTTCAAAAATATTAGGCATTTGGACTTTCACCTCACCAAACGGAAGACAAATGTGGGTCATCGCGTCTCAGAACCCACAGCTCTTTAGCTATTACCTTTTAAAGTGTGATGCCATACACATGACCGGTGACCAAGCTTGGAATCGAACCTACAACCCTATAAGGGACGATTTTACAGGAAATGGCGATTCGATTCGCTACGATCTATTAACTGAACCAAGATTATCCAACGGAGGCGATCCATAACATACTGTGGAGGTGAGATCTTACTGGGTTGGATCTCGCTAAATAAATCATCATTTTATCAAAAACATTTGTTAAACCGTGACCATGCACGTGCTCCTTATGCAAAACAATAGCAATATTGTTTTGCATAAAGAGCACGTGCATGGTCACGGTTTAACATAAGTTTTTGACAAAATGATGATTTATTTAGCGAGATTCAATCATACCCCCTAAAAGTTAGGGACCCGCTCGTTATGCGGTTACTGTCATTTTGACAATTGTTTTAATTTAATTATTCTACATTTATATAGAAGCACTTTTTCCACCACATATGATCATTGGTTTGTAACCTTTTTTCGCTGAAGATGAAGAATTACTCCTTCGAAACATGTCATGCTGCTGATGTAAGTCTTCCGACTACATCTCGTAATGTGCTGATGTGTGTCCTCTGACTACACTCACACTATCAATAAAGATTTTATTTGGTGGAGCTCGACTGTAAGTTTTTTACCTACCCAGTAAAAACCAAGATTAGTTGATCTGTCGATAATATCTGGTCCTAAGTTTGAGAGGCGAACGCTCTACCAGCCGACCACCACGGCTGATAGGATCAGATAATTTGAGGTAGGCATTCAGATAGAATAGAACGGAATTTTTATTTCATGTAAACAATTAGACATGTATACATTCGTCCTAGGTATAGTAATATAAATCATATAAGATAAAAGAAAGTAAAATACACTTTAGACGAAGACAAAATGGACATACTAGTGACAAAGATACATACCATATTTTAAGACAGGAAGTATGAACATTTAAAAAAGGAGAGAAAAAGAAGTTGTGGTATACCATTGAAGAAAAATAATTGCCCACTCACATGCACATGTGAGTAGGCACTCATTCTTCAAGTAGTTATAAATAATAAGAGTAACGTAGAATAATTGCTCCTGAAGATGCTAGCCGATGCCAACTTTGTTGGCGAAACGCGATCGAGTGTGATTTTGACGTAGTTTTGGGGTTTTGGTAGTTTTTTTTTTTTAACTCCATTTGTTACATTTACACTCTTGCCATCAGTAGAGTTTTCATTTTCGTGGGAATCAGAATGAAAAATACGCCTCCTCAACCATTACAAATACATTCATTAAAAAAAAAGCATTCAATTTCCATTTCCTTTCTGAGACTCTTATCAAACCCCGTTCTAAACGAGCTGAACTTTCATATTTCAATTAAATTCAAATATTTGAAACCATTATCTCGACAAACGAACTCAAACTCATTAATTGAGGCGCTCCGCTCTCGTATTACCCTACAGATGAGGAATTTTAATTAAAAAGTCAAGATTGTCTTGCCTCTCTACCAATAACATTATTCTTGGAGAAATGTGCTACAGTCGAGGGAGTTCATTGGAAGAGCGAATTGGGGCCAAGCTAGAGAGTTGTTCTAATTACGTAATCAAGAGCCATGATTGGAGTCTTTTCTCTCTAGGGGCGTTGCCAACCCTGCTTTAATTACTGCCCGTTTGATATGGTGTGCGCGGTTAGACTGAAAGTAGTATGTGGGCAAAGCGAATTTTCACGAAAGGAGAAAGAAGAGACATAAAATTACTAATAAATATACGGTGTGACTCTAATGAGTACCGCTTGCCTCTTTCTATAGCTGTAACAAAACGTAATCTTGAAATTCATTAAAAGTTCTCGAAGAGGACAACCATTGAATCTACATCCGGAAGCCATTAAATTCAGCATTTAGTTTACGATACCGAGAAGGGCACCAAAACCTTCGCCCATATGGTTGCTATAAAAATCGTTCCAACACAGTTTCGAGAGTTTTACGAGGGGTATTTATAAATTCGAACCAAATATTTTGTGTCCAATAATCAGTTTTCATTATGAATTCAACGTCATATTTCCCTTAATAGAAATGATTCAAACCATAACCGAGTGTTACAGAAAGATCCATGACATAGAATAAGTAGAAATAAGATCAATTGTTTAGATATAAAGAGTTTTTTTCATAATGCGACAAATTTGCATTATGTTTTTTTTCTCGTAACGTCGGAATATCTGAGTTATAAAATATTTAATGCACAAGCCGATTGTAGAAGAAACTGAAAAAGAAATTCAATTCACTATTTAATTTTCGAACAACCCTTATATTTACTGCCTAAACGATTTCGAAACCCAAGCTAACTTGAAGGACATATATTTTATGCTTGTAAACGGCAGTCCTGTTTTAAATCTTGAGAGTGTTAGATGTTTGTTAGTAACGTGACCTTTTCTGGTGAATGATCTGTTTCAAAATATCAGTTCAATACTTTAGTAAGAATTATATGTTTTGAGTAGTTTAAAAACGTAAATGTCATAAAATTTTATTCAATTCACTGGTTTTTAATTCGGTTTGATTTAATAACTTATAAATTTAAAACTTCTTAGTTATTCCGGCGTTCTTTTTTTCTTTTTTTCTTTCGGCATAATAAATGTTTTTGGCCGATTTCATTGTTTTATTCAGTTAAATTTAATCTTCCACCTGGCCTTCGGCCCAGATAATATTGATTAACAATTTGAGAAGTATTTGAATAGATTGAAATCCAGAAAAGTGTTGAAAATAGTAATAAATAAAGTAACTTAAATAATTAAAACTAGTGTGTTTGCAAAGCTGGTAGCAGCTTCCTGATGGTTGCCGGAGATGAGATTTGATAGGTAAGTAAATGTATGATTTTCCTGATGTGTTCCTATATAAACGCTCCTATAAAATATTGAGAAAGGCACCGCTCGGCCTAACAGTTGATAGTATCAGCTGTGATGAAACTCTATTTCAACGGAATAGCGTTTTATTATAATGGCGTCGAAAGTGTGGGGTATTTTCTTGAAAATATATATTTATTATAATGGTGTCATAATGTGTGAGGTATTTTCTTGAAAATATATATTCATTATATCGGTTTCGAATGCGTGGAGTATTTTCTTGAAATTATATGTATTTATTATGTTGATGTCTTAATCCGTATGGTATTTTCTTGCAACCATATTTTTTTTATATTGGTTTCTCAATGTGTGTATGGTGTTATCTTGAAATTGTAGGTAGATAAGTAGTTGGTTTAGAAAATCCATTTTAATTCATAAAAAAAAATAATAAAACAGAATATGTAGAGTAAAAGTAATGTACTAATAATTTTGAATTTCTGCTACTCTTAGAGGATTTATGTCTTGCTGTATATTCATTTCGTATTTTCATGAAACAAAATTTTCGATTTCCAATCTGAAATAGAAAAATGTGTGTTGTATTCTGTTATTCGAGAATTTTAGTACGAAACGTTTAAGAATTTTCATTTATTTTGAATTTTGTACTGACTAACTAGAAGAGTTTTGATATTTTATTGTTTACAAATTTCCTGACAATATTTTGTCCAGGACCAAACCTAGAGAGCCTTCTGCTGTTTTGAATTCAACAAGTAACTATATAAAAAAAGAAGATATAAGCTGCTTGATAAATTTTTTATTAATTTTGCTTTCATTGTGATTTACTCGAGTCAGAAAAAAAAAATGCACATAAATATCTCGATATGGTTTTTATGATTCCAAGTTTCAGAATTTTATTTTAATTGTCACTACAATCTCAGTCATTATATATTTAGAAAAACTCACGAGCACGGCAAGGAGATAAGGCTATGTTTACAATAATCCATGAGAAACGAAATTTTACTTTACTAATGAACTTACAAAATTAGAAGAAAACAAATTGACAAATTTTGAATTTTTCCTTTAAAATTGTGTATACAGCCTTTCATCCGATTATTTACTTAAACAAATAAAGAGAAGACTCTCCAAATGCAGGAGCTAACGTTGAATACAGAAAAATGTAACTCTTATATCAGTCTGTTTTTTTAAATCTATTAGTCACAACGAATTGGTGTTTTCATATTCAAATATCAGCAAAAATAGCAATCGTTAATGTAAAAAAAAAACAGTAAAATTAAACAGATATTCGAATTTCAAGAAAAAAAATTACCTGAACACAGAAGGAAAATTTCACTTCGGCATCTGTAAACTGACAAAGTAGACAATTGAAATTAAATTAAACAGATGTTAAGACAGGACTCCGGCATAGTCGTAAAAAGGGATAGTTGATAAACCTCAAGTAGAAAAAGAATTTTATGAAAATAGAAAACAGAACTAAGAATGAGTGTAATTGTGAAAAGAAAGAAGTTAATGAGTTTAATCAATTTATCCCAGTCGCCTCAGTGGATATGTTGATTTAGGATTTCTCTGCTCTCTTTACCTACTAGAGTTTTAGCATAAGCGGAAGAATTTTACGAAACAGTCAAACATATGGTCTTGAATGGTTGGGTGATACAATATAATCTCTATGGGTGGTTGAGAGGTTGAAATAATGAAAACTTGGTCCTATCAGCAGCAATAAATATACTGTACCTTAAGTAGGTATATATGAGAAGGTTAGAAATATTATATGACCTTACTTCCCAATTCGAACCTATTGTCCAGCGATATTCTGAGATTATTCATATGTTTCCCGAAATAAAATAAATGCCATTGTTTGTTTTGATTGCTTGACACATGTGTTTGTACCTCTCAATTTATTTTTTTAGTAAAGTGTTATAATTTAATCAATATGACCACAAAAAAAAACTAGCGGCTAGAAATTTCATTTTTTTAATCATTTTTATTTTTTTACTGTTGATTCAGCAGTTGTTGAATATTTGAAATAAAATTAATTGAACTTGAATAAATTACTTCCATAGGCCTCAATTCAGATTTACAGTCAGAGAAGTTTTGAAATTATCGAATATTCTGAGATAGTTTGTTCTTAATCACGTCTACAAAATGAAGTTAGACAATGATTCACAAAATAAAGTAAGACAATGATTCTCATGTATTCCATTAAAAAAAAAAAACTAAAGTTTTAATATAGTGTTGGATGATCTCAGAGGAGTGTTGACAATAAAGTTCCCATCTCAACTCCCACTTTTGTATTAATTTGAAAGCAAGTATTTTGCATTTTGGTATTAAGTTGAAAGTAAGCATTTTATAAAGAATTGAATCAACATTTTATGTAATTAAATTTGATGAGGAACTAGTTCAGTTGAATATAAATTGCTAATTATATATAAACTTCTCTTAGAAGGTTATTTTTTTTATTTGAAAAAAGAAGTTTCATCGACCAAAGTGGGTCATTTAAAGGTTATTGTTGAATAATATGAATGTCCACTAGAGTTTTCACAGCTTGCCGCTTCAACAAAAAATTGAAACAAATTAAAATTGAATAGGATATCGGATATTGTAACACCTCAATTCAACTCTGAACTCGGGGTATAGTAATAAATACAGGTAGTTACGGGAATAGTGCAAAGTCCGGAAATTCTGAGAAAGGGACTGATATGAAATTATTTTATGAACTCCATATCCACTGCAGGTGTGAATGTAATTAGATGTATCGATTAGTTGAAAGTAATGATGTAGATAGACAGTAGGTACTAAAAAAAAAAATTTAATGAAAGTAACATAGGTGATCGAGTAGATGATTATTATTTTTGAGTTATTCGTTTATTTTTCTAAAAGGGATATTTTATGGCGTGAGTATAATTGGAAAGATAGAAAAGTACATAAAAACAATGAAAAATGGTTAATGACATGAAAGGGTCTGAATAACTTTATTTAAATTGAGAATTTAATATTGAAAATAAAATATGCTACTAGTTTTAACAGAAGGAAAATTTAAGAAATATTTCATTACAGATTGTTTCAGTAAGATAGTAATTTTTGCGATAAATGAGTCAACCTCTTTAAACGGTTAGTAAAATTGTACTGAGTATAAGCCGAGGGCGGACCACTTTCGTTTACAGAATCTTTTTTATAGAATTTTGTGTGAATTTTTATTTTATTACAAAACAGTATCTAGGAACTTCTTGAATAGATTAACGCACAAGTCGATAAAAAATAAATAAATCAGTTTTGTGTCATACAAGGTATCTTCGTGCACGAGAACCGTTTTGCGAAGTTTTTCTCGCTGTAAAATTTAGTCCCATAAAATGTCTCTTGAATAATAGTGTTTCTACATACATAAACTTATTTTGCAATAATAATCTAATATTATTTTTCTTTAACATGTGTATTGGTTAGATAAATTAATTGATTGAAAAGCTTTAAAGTGGAATATAAGAAAAATTGTTGAAAAAATTAAACAGATTGACAAATGGTAGCGAGGGATTTTATATAACTGACATCAGAAGTAAACAAATCTAACGCAAAAAAAAAAAAAGCAAGTAGACAAGAAAATTCAATTGTTTTGGGACTGAAAACCATTTCATTGGATCGCATTGATATCTTGAAACATGGATTCCAATAAGCAATTATCAGATTTAGAACCAAACCTACTAGATAGGATGCCAACAAACAATCCATGGAATATGACAGACCTGTCTCTGGTAGACAATTTCGATGGAAGTTTCCCCCTTGATATGTTCTTAAGAAGTATGCAGAACATTGGAAAATGGAACGGGTGGAACGATCAAAGGATGTTGGAAGCAATAGAATTGAAGTTTCGTGGAAAAGTCAGGGAATATTACATGTCGTTAACATCGCGGGAACAACCTAAGACATTAGAAGAAATGTATGAATGGCTCAGAAGTATCTTTAGAAAAACTATTGGAATGGAAAAAGGCAAGAGGAAACTGGGAAAATGTGTTCGGCGTAGAAACGAAACACTCGGGGAGTTTGCTCAGAGACTACGAGTCATTGCAACGAAAATGTTTAGCTGGAAGAATCTGGAAAACCCACAAGTACATTTTTCCAGAGACCTACTACTTGTCGATTCTTTTATGGCAGGATTGGATAAAAAACTATCCGCAGACATCAGGAGGAGCGGAGAATTTTATTACCTGAAAGATTGTTTAATAGCAGCAGAAAAATGTGAGAACATCCTAAATCGGTTGAGAATAGAAGATCAATTTTGTTCAAGAATATCAAGAAAAGAAAATGCACTTCGAATGGATGAGGAAAGGATAGACGGAATATCTTCGAACAAGAAAATTCAAAGAAGAGAGTGGATTCGTGGAGATCGGAAAATGAATGGAAGACGTTCGCAAGAAGAGATTGTCAACAGAACGAAAAATATGGAAATAGTCGCACATTCTGAAATCGAACATAAAAGTTATAGAGGTGAGAAGGATAGAAAGCTTGCAAGATATTTTTCCTACATGGAAAATAGATGTATTCGGTGTGGAACTGAAGGACACCGCGCGAAAGATTGTTTACTAGAGGAAAAGAAAAAGTTTTGTTTCCACTGCGGAAACAAGATTTTGTGTGTTATAAAGAAAGAAAAATGGTGATGTCAAGAGAAATAAACAGATACTATAAAGTGATATAGCTACCCCGTGAAAAAAAAAAAAAAAAAAAGATAACGAGAAAAGGGAATTATGTAATGTACAGGGGTAGCGAAAACATCAAATTGTAAATATAGAGAAAAATAAAAGTAATATGGAAAAAGTGACACACGCGGAAAATGAGAAAGAAAAAGAGAAACCTGACAATGAAAATAGTAAAATAAGACGTCACATGAATGGTGAAGGAATTCCCAGAGACGCACGTGTAAGAAATAGTGAAAAATGTAGCGAGCCTTTATGATCTAGAGAAATAGAAATAGAAGTATAGAATATGAAACTAGGATAAAGCGAGTATAGAAATTTGCGAAAAGTTATCTATCTTGATGAGTTGATATAACGAACGTGAGTGTGACAGATGTAGGAGGGTCGTGTTAGCCGAATGGAGGCGTGATTAACTACGTGATGTTGAATGGAAATGTCACGCCTTGGGAACGTATTCGGAACTTGTCGAATGGAGACATTGAATTCTAGGTTGTCCGAATAGGTGAATAAATGAGCCCATGGACGAATGGAGTCCATCTGGTGAAACACCCCGCGGAAGCATATTGTGTATCCCCAAGTCATACTACGTTAAAGTGAAAGAAAATGGTAAAAAAGCTCGCAAGAACCTACAGAGAAAGAGTTGAAGAAATTGAGTAGACTCGTAGGGACCTGGTATGGTAGTGATGTCGACATTGCTTTTTATACACTGTCAGAGCATGCCACTAGCGTTTTACTAATATCAATTGGGAACTATAACATCTTCCACGATTTGTGATATACTGAGCGATTTTTTTTTTTGAGTATAATAATTATTTTTTTTTTAGGATGAAATTTTTTTTTCATAATGACATAAGTATATGAGCATTTCTAGTGTCGTGGAAGTACACGTATTCAACTATTTGGTGAATGAATTTGGTATGAGTATATTGAAGGAAAGGATAACTTGAGAGAAATGAATTATGCCTAAAAATATGAGAAAATGTTGAATGAAAATAGGTGACAGAACTAACAAATGTGTGAGATGATAGTTGAATACGTCAATCGGGTTTTATTGTCGAGCTTCAAGAATTAATTGGCCATTAATCACTTGGAGATCACATATGACTTAGTTTTCAGTAATTACTTTAGTCGTTTCAAGTATATCACATAGAAAAAGATAGACTGGTAACTTTTAATACTGTCAGAGGTGCGTGTTGAAGTAAAATGAATAGAAATATATCACTTATATATCTATATACTGTGGAAATATGCGAAAAATTAATGAATGTTGAATTCAAAAAGTTGAAAAAGAAATAAACAAACAGTAATCCGATTCGTTGAACCAAATATTTGTCAATTTGTAAGTCTAACGCTAACCAATATTCATGAAAATTTCAGGAAAGAAGTGTAGCACTTGCATCCTCAAAGCAAGAAGCTGGGTGATTGTAAAATGTTTTGATATGATTTGATATAGGTAACAAGTCTGTTTCAGAGTTATATAGTTAGGTCTCAGCTTGCCATTCGCCATCAGTGAACGAGGCGACATTGTCACCATAGGCGTAGTTCTTTTCATAATCTAGGGGCAACTATCATCTCCTGAATTGCATTCGTTGAAAATGCATTTGGTGCAGCAGCAGTCCCATGAAACCATTTCTTTGGGTTGACCATCACCGCAGGAACCACATTCGCGCGTAATCGATATACGTTATACCAACAGGAAAGTGCGGGTAAGTGCGCGGGTTGGTAGTTCGCGGAATATCTATGCGTCGCGGAATTTCATCAGTGCGCGGTACAGGGTGCACCATTAAGACTTGACGAAATCGTAACTTGTTAGAATTAGATATTTGAATGGATCTGAAGTAACAATTTATTTATGAAAAAAAAATTGTAACTTTTTTAGGGGGGGCAATTGTAACAAAACGTAATCTTGAAATTCATTAAAAGTTCTCGAAGAGGACAACCATTGAATCTACATCCGGAAGCCGAGAAGGGCACCAAAACCTTCGCCCATATGGTTGCTATAAAAATCGTTCCAACACAGTTTCGAGAGTTTTACGAGGGGTATTTATAAATTCGAACCAAATATTTTGTGTCCAATAATCAGTTTTCATTATGAATTCAACGTCATATTTCCCTTAATAGAAATGATTCAAACCATAACCGAGTGTTACAGAAAGATCCATGACATAGAATAAGTAGAAATAAGATCAATTGTTTAGATATAAAGAGTTTTTTTCATAATGCGACAAATTTGCATTATGTTTTTTTTCTCGTAACGTCGGAATATCTGAGTTATAAAATATTTAATGCACAAGCCGATTGTAGAAGAAACTGAAAAAGAAATTCAATTCACTATTTAATTTTCGAACAACCCTTATATTTACTGCCTAAACGATTTCGAAACCCAAGCTAACTTGAAGGACATATATTTTATGCTTGTAAACGGCAGTCCTGTTTTAAATCTTGAGAGTGTTAGATGTTTGTTAGTAACGTGACCTTTTCTGGTGAATGATCTGTTTCAAAATATCAGTTCAATACTTTAGTAAGAATTATATGTTTTGAGTAGTTTAAAAACGTAAATGTCATAAAATTTTATTCAATTCACTGGTTTTTAATTCGGTTTGATTTAATAACTTATAAATTTAAAACTTCTTAGTTATTCCGGCGTTCTTTTTTTCTTTTTTTCTTTCGGCATAATAAATGTTTTTGGCCGATTTCATTGTTTTATTCAGTTAAATTTAATCTTCCACCTGGCCTTCGGCCCAGATAATATTGATTAACAATTTGAGAAGTATTTGAATAGATTGAAATCCAGAAAAGTGTTGAAAATAATAATAAATAAAGTAACTTAAATAATTAAAACTAGTGTGTTTGCAAAGCTGGTAGCAGCTTCCTGATGGTTGCCGGAGATGAGATTTGATAGGTAAGTAAATGTATGATTTTCCTGATGTGTTCCTATATAAACGCTCCTATAAAATATTGAGAAAGGCACCGCTCGGCCTAACAATTGATAGTATCAGCTGTGATGAAACTCTATTTCAACGGAATAGCGTTTTATTATATAGCTTTACGTTTGAATGAAAATATATTTTCATACAACAGGCTACTTTTTTGTTTGTAACAGACACAACAAGTTTGGCACTGATAATTCGAAAGGTTTCACAGAATATTATAGTTTTGATTGACAGTTGCCATTTGCAACATTTGTTTTAAAATGATATAGAAGAAGTTGAAAGGATTCCTTGTTCTCGTGAAATTAACTATTGGTGGAAAAAAATTCCAAGTACTCTCCACGATCTGGAAATAGTTTTCAATTCTTGGCTAGATGGGTAGCAACAAATTGCGGATTGGTTTGTCGCAAAGACCTAAAAAGTATTGTACTGGACTCAGTTGTTTACATCCTGGTCGAAGTCGTGGATGGTCACAACCTGTAGTCGTGATATTGAGTGGGGCGTTGTGACATCTCGTAGGTGATGTCTTTTTCATAGACAAAATTGTGTCACTATACATATTCCATTCTATAACAATCGAAGAATGAAGGATGGTGATGGTGACATTCAGCCCTATGCTGTATCACCTCTATGTTTAACTTAATGTTTAACTCAATGCAATTTGCCATTAAGTTGAGATAACGTCTGACCGCTAAACATAGCGGAAATGATACTTCATACGTCTGATTATCTTGTAACTTAAACCCGTATTACTTATAAGTTTCAAAATCCAAACTATCGAAAAATAGTATATTACACACCGAGGTGGGAAGAGATTCATTCCTGTCGTGAGATTAGTTAGTTAACCGAGACGCAAAGCGTCGAGGCTAGCTATGATCTCGAGACAGGAATGAAACTTCCTACCGAGGTTTGTATACTATTTTATTTACAACCATCATATTTCGATCAAAATTAATAAATCTCTGTTTCGTTCTGAACATACCTAAAATATTACATTTAACGACAAATTAGCAAGAACGCGGTTTTCTCAGAATAATCAAGTAGATATATTGTTACCGTGACTACGGGGTATGCAATTGTCACCAATATAAATAAATGTCAGATAAAGTTAAGATGTCTACAAACCCTGGTGTGTCGAGTGATTCGATTTTGTTTTGATTTTTCAGAAGACAAATAAACGAATGAAATAGTGGTCTGCTTCTTTAGTCGGTTCCAGAGATGGCACCCTTATATAGAATTTTAGTCTTGTCAATATTCCAGGGATATGGTGATTGATGACTGTTGTCAATTTTATGGAATTTCAACAAACTTTATATACAATTCAAAAGTGAATGATTGTGACAGAATCTAAATTTCATATTGCAATTTCCTTGTATTGATTACTATTATTAATGTGTTTCTTCATTTTGCTGTATATTTTCTTAGACATTCATCCAATAATAATTTAATTATTCTGATTGACTCGGCATTCACTTGATGAAGATCCATAGTAATTGTACAAACTACACTGAAAACGATTCGATCCTCCACAAACTTTATTTAATCAGACAGTGAACAAGCTAGTGTGCTGGCAAAACATGTCTGATAAAATAAAATTTGTGAATATCTAATCGTTTCCTGTGTAGTTTGTACAATATTAATTTAATCATGTTCCGTTTTTGAAAGTGAAAGTGAGTAAGTAGTTAGTACCACCATATTATGAAGATTATCACATAGTATCTTGTATTATTAGAAAACATTTTAATAAAAATCATTGCACGAATATATCACACACGGAATCCCGCCATTTCCGCTTATATTATATATTAGCACAAGATTGACAGGTTCTAATGGTGAATTTTCATGAAGCCTAATTTCAATATTTCTAAATGAAATGCGTTGTTACTATTGTAGTTAATTGCATTTCAGTAAAAAAACTTACATAAATCGAAAATGAAACAAATAAAACTGATTGGTGATAGTGATTCAGTAAATTCCACTAATTACGTTTCTTTATTCATTTCATTCGTCGGCAATACTTAAAAACTTTTGTTCTTGTAAATTTACCCTATCTAGAAAACCGACCGTGGCGGTACACGCAAATGCGGAATATTTGGGAAACAGACCACAATTCATTTGTTTTCTATTTATCAAGCTGGCGAATTGTCTACCGTTTTATCCCAGTTTTCCAGGTATGAGTTGACACACCAGGATTTTTAGACATCTTAGATAAAGTCAATAAATGTCAGATAAAGTCGGATATTAAATTCGCGAATAATAAATTGTAAAACATGTCTTCCGACGAATAATTTATGGATTGTACCCCATCAGAAGTACGACAGGCTGCTCACGCAGCAGTCCAGGGCTTGGTGCCAGAGAAAAGTAAGCATTATCTAAAATCCATTGAATTATATAGGAAGTGGTACGTAGAAAAGAAGGTTAAAAATATCGGTTCTGAAAGTGTACTCCTGGCATATTTTGGAGAATATACCAGACAAAAGAAGCCGTCTACTTTGTGGGCAATGTACAGTATGATACGAACGATGCTAGAAATTGAAGAAAAAACTGATATTACGAAACATGGGAAACTGCTAGCCTTCATAAAACGACAAAATGTGGACTTTAGGCCCAAGAAATCGAACATATTTTCGAGGAAGAATATAGAGGATTTTTTAAATAAAGCTCCAAATAATCTTCTACCGATAAAGGTAAGTTATTTGTGATTATTTAAATAATTATTAAAAAAACGTGTTTGAGCTAATACAAGTATACTGGTATTATAGTATTATTTTTTCTTATTGTCTTAGGTAGCATTAATAATAGGCGTATTTGGAGCTTGTCGGACGGACGAATTAGTGAAAATGAAAATGTTGGATGTGGCTCTTATTGAAGAAAAAAATTCGGTTGAGATTCCAGATTCTAAAACACATACAAATAGATCATTTCTCATTACTGATCCAGTATGGGTAAAGATCATTCGAGACTACATAAATTTGAGAAAAAAACATAGAAATTGATAGATTTTTTATTCAGCTCAGAGGAGCAATAGCAAGAAATCAACCAATTGGACACAATTCAATAGCTAATTTTCCCCAAAATATTGCTACTCTTGTAGCATGTAAATTTTCGCTACTTCATTTTGTTAATTTTTTATAAAGTTTTAAAGCAATGTAGACTTCACCCTTTGGTGACCTACTTTCAATGAGCCTTAACAAAACATACGTATATGTTCCTAGTTGGTTATCTGAAGTCAGAAACCTTATCAACATACCCATGGTAATTTCCATTCAAAACCACATTTAATGATCAATTCACATTTTACAAGTTGTCACTACGAGGAGAATAATTAAGTTCTGGATGCAACATCAGAATAAATCATTACTTTTCGAATTGTTCTCATTGAAACTGCATAGGTTGTGGTCCTGTCTAGCTTTCCAAGTAGTGCTTGTATTTCTGCTTACTAGAAAAGTGTGATCTGTTTTACGTTTTGCAAGTGTTGATCTAAAAATTATTAAAGGTGAATAAGGAATTTCTTCGAAAGAAAATATATCCTACTCACTTTGACATCCAATGTTGTCTTCGAACTAGTGCTTCGTATGTATGTCTGAGTTCTGGTTATTGAGAAGGTTCATAAGGAGTGTCTTCGAATTATTGTCTTTGTTTTAATCTTTAGGGTTTAAAGTGATTATAAACTAAATGTTTTGATTGTTTTCATGTTTACGTTTATTTTCTATTTGTCAGCTGTCCGATGATATGTCAACTGTCATGTTAAAATATCACTGTAGCCAACTTAGCTTTTGGGGTTTCTGATCAGAGACAAACAAACACACCATTATTTTTATGCTGGTCAGATTGGTCGGTTAAGCATGGAACATGCAAATATCGAAATATCTGAATGTTGGTAACATAACTTCCTGGATGGAAAAAATCTTCAAGGTGGATATCGTTTCCGACTGAGAGAGGGGTCAAATAGTAAAATTGGTGGAAGCTACAGGTGTCTAGCCATACAGGGGTTCCTGGTTTTGTTCGGCTGACGAATCCTGAATTTGTTAAGTGATCCTTTGTGGATATTCCATTCTACTCATCTCACTATCAACTCCAAAGACCTGGCTTTTGATAAATGCCTATCTTGGAACAATTTGGCGTTTGAAAACTTTGTACCACGCCTACATTTTTTAGATGATAAAACCCTTCACGGAAGGTGAGTTTTCCAACTTTTCTTTTCATCGTTTCCATGCTAACGACTGTTTAGAACAGCTATTTACTAAAAAAAAACATTTATAGGGTTGTTGTTGTACTCGGAGGAATTTGAACCAGAGAATTGTCACGTTTCCTTGCCTGGTTGGGTATCTCCCAAGCTTTGGTTGAGCCCCACGTCTTCCTGTTGGATATTTATGGTATTATGGCTCCAGTATAGCTGATTTGCTGAAGTATAGAATGCCTGGTATTGCTTGATGAACTGTTGAATTGCTGTCAAATGTGATGAGGCCTTCTTCATTGATAGTCTTCGTAGACTCCCGTCCTTCATCACTCCAGTCCTGGTTGGCCTAGGATCTAGTCCAAAAATCTTCACGTTGGTGTCACCAGAGGAACAGGTTTCACTTTCTAATTTTTTATATTGTATGAAATCCTACAATTTCAATTTTAATTATTTATTATTATTCAATATTGATATTATCTCCGGTTGAAGTTTATATCTTTCAACGACTATCTGTAAACCACCACATAGTACTATGCGCTGGGAAAAATGATTTCCTAATTAAATCTTACAATTTTAACCTCAGATTCAACAGATACCGAATATTGAATATTATTAGAATCAGTCTTATTTCTGAGAAACTGTTACTCTGACCAGTGAAGATTAATTCATATTAAATGTTTGTGCGTTTATTTATGTTTTATTTATTTATTGATTAACACTTTTCAACTTGACAACATCGTATGGTAAAGTCTCTTATAGTTTTGGGTATTACATCTAATTGTCTTTATTCGGTTGCACAACTTCCCAAATAAGTACTCTTTGACATATTAAAAGTTGCTGTGGCGTCCCCTCTTATTTTTGTGACCATTCTGTTACTGTTCAATGATATAATTCTGTTATAAAGTATAAACGAACCCATAATGCCTACCGACGAAGAGCTGCCGTCTGCATTGCTCCTTTTTATTTAACTTTAAAGAAAAGAGGGTTTTGAATTTAGAGAACTGGAAAGGCTTCACAGGACACGTACTCAGAAGAACCGCCGCTACGTCACTTGCCAACAGTGGTGCAAGTGTACTCCAATAGACGACGAAAGTGGTGACGTCACAAATGTCATTCTTGTCAAAAACTGAATTTAAATCAGCTTGCCCGATATTGTTTCCGTTAAAGTTTTCAACTTCTTTTGCTTGAGAAAACAATATCGAAACTACTAAACACAAACTAAAAAGCAAAGCAGCAAATAATCAACAGAAAATGTCACCTAAAATTCTTTGTTTGGAATCAGTTTTTGACAAGAATGACATTTGTGACGACACACTTTCCTCGTCTATTAAAAAGGCTTGGAGGATGGAAATCTAGTACTGTGGCAGAAGGTTATGTGGATGGCTCAATAGAGAATAAAACGAAAACTGCTTCTATGCTGTCCCAATGTGCCATATCTTCTGTAGCTATTGCAAGTAGTTCACAAACCTCAGTCATTCAACATTAAATTAATTTGTCGCCCAAAGAGACAACCGTTGGAGGGTCCAGCGCTGGTACAGGCCTAAATATTTCAATAAACGCTTACAATAATTTCAATTTAACGATTAATATCAATAAGTAGTTTGTTGTATTTTAGTTCATTGTTGTTTTTTATTGTTTGCCATTAAATAGGTATTATAAAATTTGTTAAAAAAATGTTTTATTTTTTTAAATATAAAAAATATTCATCTAGAATAGATGAAATGAGGGCGGGAAGTGAGGGCGGGAAGTAGAGGTGTGTAATGTGACACTTCCCAACCTTCAATGACGTTAGTTATGACAGCATTACATATATGGTTGTAAATAAAAGTCATTACTTGCGTCTTCAATTGGTTGTGTAGAGTTTGATGTGTCTGGTAGTCTGTCAACGCTGTTGAATATCAATGTTTATGTTTTCCACAAAGTAAACTTCTGACAGCTCTGTCATATTCTGTCATTGTTTTTTTGTTAGATTATTAATGAAATAGTGTTATTCGAACTCATTTGTGTTATATATTGGCATTATAATAGACAGAGACTCATATGGTGCAATTTTGTTGGGTTAGGAAACAATCCATGTGTTCGAACACGAATATCCGATTCCATTCGTAGGTACCATAGTCGTTACAGTGGGTATCAATCTGTTTTCGTCGAACGAAATGAAATTAATACATGTATTTAAACCTTCATATGTGGATATAATGAAATAGACACTTCGCAATACATTTACCACTTCATTAGGTATGGATGATGCATTTAAAAAAAAGGTTGCCAAAAAGTCCAAGAAATGTCCATCAAATTTGGATTTATCTTTAGATTTCCAGCTGATGTCACAGAAAAAGCGGCTTGGTTGACAAAGTTGGGGATGATATGTTCAACTGAATGTGTGAAAGTCGGTAAAAATTCGGTTTACTGGAAAGCTGTTATGGAAAAAAAATTGAACGTCGCGACTGTTGGCCATTTTTGTTTTGCGGAAATGCCCTGTTGCTAAGTTGCCCTCTTCAAATTTCTGGAAATCTGATATGAAAAAAATTATTGGACGTCTCCATTTTGTACCATCAGCGATTCTGATAGTACCATTTTTGTTCTGCGGAATTGCTCCGTTGCCAAGTTGGTAACTTCGGATTACAGGAAATCTGATAAGAAGATGGATCGAAGTGGACCGAAGTGAATCCGACTACAATTTTTCAACAATACGGGGAGTTGTTGGAATTAACATCTGATTTCCAACAGTGAACGTTTGTGTGAGAGAGAACATTTTCAAATACCGACTTTAGACTGTTTATTCAGTAAGTTGAAGCTAAATGTTTCAGTGAATTAGATGCATCTCAGGCGTTTTTACAAATTCCTTTAGATGATGAAAGCTTTAAGTTGTGCACAATAGCTACTTGTTTGGAAATATATCGATATTTTCGTTTGCCATACGGAATATCCTGTACCTCAGAATTATTCCAGAGAATGGTATATGAAATTTTACATGGTATTTGCGGGGTCATTTCTTATTTTAATGATATCTTAGTGTTTGGAAAAACTTTAAATGATCAAAATTTCAATTTGAAAAATGTTTTTAAAAAAATATCTAGAACTTGTGTAAATCACAAATATGACTCGGAAATAAAATCAGTGGTGCAGGTATTACACCTGATGAAAACAAAAATCGAGCTATCAGTGAGAGGAGCTCGCCAAAAATTGAGAAAGATTTACAGCGTTTCTTGAGAATGATCGATTATCTCACTAAATTCATTCCCAACCTTTCTCAAGAAACGAGCTCTTTGCGAAAGCTACTCAGTAATAATGTTGAGTGGGTTTGGACTCAAAACAGCTTTTAATACCGACTCCTGTTCTTTCTTATTTCGATGTATCAAAAGAAACTATTTTGTCAATGGATGCAAGTCCATTCGGCCCAGGTGCTGTTATAGCCCAGTAAAACCATCCAATTGAGTATGCTTCTGTGTCTCTAACACAATCTCAACAGAGGTATAATCATATTGTGAAGGAACTTCTTGCACTAGTATTTGAGTTCGAAAGGTTTCATTATTATCTTTCTGGAAAAAAGTTCATACTACAATCTGATCACAGACCTCTTGCTGTACTGTTGAATAAACTTCTTGATCAACTTTCTCCACGAATTCAGCGAAACACTATTCGTTTACTAAGATACAATTTTGAGCTTATATTTGTTCCTGGAAAACAAATGCAAGTTGCTGATGCTCTCTGTAGAGATCCAAATTCTGATGTCATAAATACAGATTATCTTGATCAGAATTTAATGGTCCACTCAATTATAAGGAATACTCCAGAGAAAGAACAAAGACTATTTCAAGAAGTGCATCCTGATGCAACCCTCGCAAAAGTGAAGTTTTTCGCTTTCAATAGTTGGCCTAGTCATAAAAGTAACATTTCTCTAGAGTTGAAGAAATACTAGAGTATACATTCTGAAATATATGTACATAAAAATCTTTTATTTTTCCGGAAAAGATTATTTGTATCTCAGAGTTTGAAGCATGAATTTTTCAGCGTAGTATCAAGGTGTCGTTTCCTGTAAAAAACTTGCACAGGAATCTATCTATTGGCCCAACATAAACTCAGATATTGAAAACCTTGCACTTAGCTGTCGTATATGTCAATAATATTCTATAACAAACCAGAAGGAGCCACTAACTCCTCATCAAGTTCCAGATTTTCCTTGGGAAGAGATTGAAATTGAATTAAAATCTGTGGGCACTACTAATTTTCTAGTTGTGGTTGACTGTTTCAGTAAATTCGACGTTGGTAATAAATTACACAATAAAACAGCTGAAAGTGTAGTATCTTCCTTTAGAGATATTTCCAGACAATGGCCCACCATTTAACTCACTTTAATGCAGAAAAGTCGCCTCGGATTATGAAATAAAGTTTTCAATATCAAGTCCTTACTATCCACGGTCAAATGGAATAGTATAGAGAGAGCGATTGAAACTGTTAAGGGTTTGCTTATCAAGGCTGTTAGTGAGCGAGAAGATCCATTCCTTTCGATTCTTAATAACAATGTTACACCAAAATCAAACTTGTCAGCACCTTGCGACCTGTCAATGGGCAGAAAATTGAGAATGATGATTCCTACTCACAGAAGTTTCCTGAAACCAAAATATCCCATATCAAATGTAAGAACGAAATCAGTTGACAAACAAAGGA
This sequence comes from Chrysolina oricalcia, assembly GCA_944452925.2. Classification (NCBI taxonomy): domain Eukaryota; kingdom Metazoa; phylum Arthropoda; class Insecta; order Coleoptera; family Chrysomelidae; genus Chrysolina; species Chrysolina oricalcia. Next base: position 16,262,688 of record OX101816.2, read on the forward strand.
AGCAAATTCTCAATCATGGTAAATCTAAGAAACTATCAGAACTAAAGCCGAATCAGAAAGTTCTGATATAAGAAGATGTTCGTTCCTGGAAACATGGACATATCAGGTTTTTTCCCTGTTTCGATAGCACAAATCAGTTTATTTCCCTATATAAGTATCTTCATCTCTGAATATCTAGGGATCTATCAGGATATTTTCCTGCATAATTCCTGCAATAATCAACACAAAACAAATAGAAATGGATAAATGTCACGCATCAGTTTCTTCCCCTGGACCCTCAAATGCATAATATTCATTAAAAATTGCATCTCAATTTATTTCAATGAACTGTAACGACCTGTAATGGTAGATACAAAATAAGAATTTTTGGTATTTCATTATAAAATTTAAATGATTTCGTACTGCTTTGGGTCCGCTCAGGTATACTCAAGAAATGCACTAAAAAGGGAAGAACTGTAATTGTGTATGCCAGTCATGCACATTGTGACTTGCAACACGGTTAGTTCCTCTTTTTGTTTTTCGTACGGTTACTGCTTCGCGATGCTGATGCTGACAGCTGGGTTTTATATCAATTAAATATCGAATCATGTCAGCCAAATCCAGAATGATTTATGATTGTTATTGCGACATTATTGTAGAAAATTTCAGTCTCGTTATTACAAGACCGATCAAATGTTGACAAATTCGTACACATCTTTGGAATGATTGGAACTTACCAAAAAGTGAGAGAAAATAATATGGCCTCGGCGTGTACACTTATAATCCAAAAATGCGGCTTGTTGGCGTTTACCCTCTGGAATTAAAATAGGAAATGTTCACTTCAGCTATATTAGGAGGTCTACAACTATACTGAAATATAGAATAAAACAATATCGTACTGGAGCGACTGTGCCCTCTATTGCATGATGTATGGTATAAATAATAATTTTAAAAAATGTGTGAATAATGACCCTAGAGTCATAAAAACACCATATATAATCAAAAAATCATAATTTGTTCCAATAATTATAAATAAAAATTAGAATAAAATCCATTTATGGCTTCGTATACAGTAAAACTGACAAACACGAAAATGAAGATATTCAAATATAATGGTTTATTACGCAATGAGATGATATGAACAGTTTCTATCCTCATTCTATAGTAATAATAATAATATATTTTATTCAACAATAAGTTATCAAAACCATTACAATGATATCCATAAAAAATTGCAGAGAAGTATAGACAGTAAACATACAAATCAAATAAAGTAAAATAATTTATGATTTAAACATGAATACAGACGAACCACATATATTGGAAGATTATTGTGGGTTTTGTACTATTTCTAGCTGGTTGAAATTGTAAATGAAATGAAAAGTTTTGTGAATAAATATTTTTGGTTTTTCAATTTTCAATTTATAGATTGTAGATTTTTCTAGATTACCCTACTAGATACTTACTTTTCATTTCTGTTTATCCTACTTACTCTTTCTTTCCATGCAGCTGCCTTGCTCAGTTGGTCCTCCAGACATGAAGAAAAAAAAACTCTGTCCTCAAGCAGAGTTCCAGGAATCGGGGTGCAATTATTGTTCGAAATATGTGACTTATTTGTCAATAAATATTACGAATTTCATTGAAGAAAAAAGAAATACTTGAACTTCAAAACAAATAGTGTTTTTATTCATACAAATAATGGAAAAACACTTTCAATTGGAAAGCTTCAAAAGACAACGGAGTCATTTCTCCTCAAAGAGACTAAACTAACAAGGAGGGTTTAATAAGCTCTAGCCAATCAGAAACTTGTAGCATCAACGCGTCATAGTGACGTACTTGGATATGAGTACAGAGTCGAACTCGAACCAAGCAACAAAACTGTCAGCAGTAACTCTCATATACCAAGAGCTAGTCCGTCACTGTCTATAGAGAACGGCGGCCATGACACGTCCAACTACGTCACATTTCGTCTCAAATGTTCTTTCATTTCTTTCTACTAGTGTCCCCATTGTCTTATAGGGATTAAACTCTCCTTGTTAAATTTTAGTCTGCTTGATTTCTCCTACTCTTATACTACCTATCTGCATCTAACTAACTTAAAATTTAAATTTTATTCAAGGGTAATATAACAAGACCTTGATAAATAGTCGACTATTTTTATTGCATCTAAATTTCGACTGTATTTTATAATAATTTAACGAGACATTATTTTGGCATTAATAATCTGATGAGAGCCCGAGAGCGAAGCTCGAGGGCTTTCATCTCTGATTATTAATGCCAAAATAATGTCGAGTAAAATTAATAAATACAAAAGAAATTTAGCAGCAATAAAATAGTCGACAATTAATCAAGGTCGTGTTATATTTGTGAAGATTATTTCTTGAATCTACTTCTTTATATCAGCCATATGAATGAATGAAAATTAAACAATTTGGAATAATTTATTCAAAATATCAAGAACAAAGCACAAAATCTAAACAAAAATAGCACCATCTTTATAATTTATCAATTGAAATTAAAAACACAATTATTGTATGTGACATTTCCACCATGCGTAATTTGTGACATTTGTTCAGCTTTTGAAGAACTTGCAGTATTAACCGTAGAAGGTCCACATTCATTCTCTTATACAGCTTCAACACGGTTGATTTTATTTGACGTTTAATATGTATTTATTTAGAGTACTGTCAGATGCTCAGGCTCCTTGATATGAGTATCATGCTGAATAGTCGGTGACTATTGTGCATCATGTAAATAGTCGCTAATAGAGCGTGTTGATTGGTCCTGTCAAACAGGAAACAAACGTATGATTGGTTGATGACTGATATTTAATAGACGAAAGAAATAATCGCTAACATTTACTCTGAAACGCAGTCCATTTGTGATCTTATCAGCAGATCAGTAGTCACTGCCAATGACATGATGATAGTAGTGGAATATGAAATAATATTCTGCAAGTGCGTAGACATAACGTTGCTTTTTGAGGTAAATAACACTTTCAAAACGAATATCTTTCAGATAGTTAATTTGTTCTTATAACTAATAATTAATGCTAAATAAAAGTTTTTTATGATTATTAATAGTCTTGTGCACTTGTGCACTTGTGCGGGTTTTTAAAAAAATGTTTAGTTCCAACGCGGAATTTCACGAAAACTGTTATGATTGTCTTGGGAGAAACGTTTTTGAACATACACAAAATGATTATTGGCGAAAGTTCTGCTTTACAAGGAAAAATGGTAACTTATTCTGGAAAACTCCATGCTAGCAGCTACCGGCTTCTCGTTTCAGGACGATTTCTTGGAATTCTGGAGTCTGGGTAAGCTGTTCTTTGCTCATTTGATGCCTTGACACTTTGTCTATGTTTTGATAAAGTTTCCTTTTGGGTTGGATTTTGTACTTTTTACAATTTGTAGAATAATTCCACCAGCTTCTCATAAACGAAACAACCCCACCTCTTCCTGTTGTTTTTCCACTCCACTTTTTTTCTTCTTTTCTTATTGTTGCTAGGTACGACGTTTTCACGCGAAATTCATGGCACATTAGGATCACTTTTTATTTTAGTATCACTTTTAATAATTAATTTTTTAAAACTACTTAACCTGTTAACAATTCTGTTTCTATGAAACATACTTAAAATTAAACTATTTTATAATGATGAAGTTTCCACAATTTTTGGGATGAAATATTTTTTTTTTTCATTTGTATTTTGACACTATTCTGACGTATTTTAAATGTCTATTTTGTATCTCTGATGGAAATTTTGTTGATTTTTTGACTTTTTATGTGGTTATTTCTTTTCAACGTTTCATTTCCTAACAATATACAGGGTGTGCGGTAAACCTTGTACAATATTGAAACTGGTGATGGACCAGGTCATGACTGTTCAGAATATCAGAATTTCACCTCAGTAAAAATCTCACTGTTTTCGAGATAATAAGCATTTTCTAAATTTCTGGAAAATCACAACCTCATCTTGGATTTTTGAGTGCCATGTCTACAAATTGGGACCAATTCAAATATCTTTGCTACTGAAGATTACTTCAAGACGTACGAAACAATTTTTTAGAAAACGATACAACTTTTCAAGAAATGATGGTAAAATGCCAGATTTGAGTTTCACCAATTTTTTTAACAAAAGTTTGACATTATTTTTTGAAAAAAATCATAACCAAGTGGAAGTGGAAATTCATTATAAAAGAATGCCCATTTGGTCCAGACTCTACCATGGTATAAAACATACGATAATTATTATTGGAAGGAGTAGAATTTCGATTATATTGGAGTGTGATGTTATTCTGAGTTAAAATCAACTCCATTAGACTCTGTCTGTAATGTCTTTTTCTTTCATCCTATCAAGATGAAATGATTAAATAATTATGAGTAATAACGAATCAACTGCTTAGAAGCATTCAATAAGATGTAAAGAAGTAAATACTAATTCAAGGGTTTTTAAATCAACATACACAATAAACCACAATAACGATTATTCAACATAGCACTGAATAATATTATAAAAATGTTATTTTCCATCCACTCGTACGCAGAAACGACATCTTTTCAAGAAGATCCTTTTCAAAAAGATCCTTTTCAAATGCGTTATAGGTTATAGCCCCCAAATTAGCGATTCTCTGAACGGCATTGTGCAATCAGATATCGTTCTGCAAAGCGCTTCTGCAGCAGTAGCACTACCTCCACATTCACCATAAATGTAGTGCATATGCGCATATTCTCGGGGAGTATAACGAGTGTACGGCATGACAATGAAATAAATACCACTGAATGGAACAAGCGGAATAATTTAAAAAAACTACGACAGAAGTCACAAGTTGTTCAAACAAAATGTGACAGCCCCCTACAGTATTTTTTCAATTCTTTTTACAGAAGATCTGTTCATGCAAAATGAAATACAGCATTTCATTTTTTCATGAAGAAACTATTGCTTCTGCGATCACAACACAGGAGTTAGAAAAGTTTTTAATTTTCGACAAGGATTCACCTCCTAAAAAAATTTGCACTCATTTGGTTACACCCTGTATCTGGATGTTGGACAATTGCGACATTTATCACAAGAATTCGTATTAATCGGTGCCATGTCGGATAATCGATATTTCATTTCGATAATTCAATTACTTAGGCTTAATTACATGAAAAGTTAATTTTATTGACATACTATTTAATGCTACTAGGCAGTTTGTTCTTTATTATTGATAATCATTTCCTCATTTTATCTTGTTAAAATCGAAATAAAATAATTTTTGTGCGTAAGTATAAAAGTTGATGGAAGCCTAGAATAAAACCACGCCTATTTCAATGGAAATCACTCCCTCCAAAAATAATTATAGTTTGGTTTATACCATGGTAGCCCAGGTAGCACATCATATCACCTGAATCTTGGTCCCATATTGGGCCAATATGGATATATTGTAAATGAAAACTCAATATTGGCCCAATATGGGTGAATATTAAAAAAAACATTATTGTATTAATAATATTGGTGGAATATTGGTTGAACTAGTTTTGAATGTAGATTATCACACGAAATATTGGGTCAATATTGGTTGAATAATTTCTACCAATATCGATAATATAATATTGGTTATATATTGTTTTCCACATCTAGAATAAATATTGCAATCCAAATATTCCAGTCATATCGATTATAGGGGAAAAAACTATATTGTACTTCCAAGTTTGTTAGAATATTGGTTGAATATCATTTCCACTTTATTTGACAAATTGTAATAACTCATTTTGAGTCAATATTGGTCGAATGAAATTTACCAATATCGATAAAACAATATTGTCTTCACATCGTTTTTAACATCTAGAATAAATATCGCAATCCAAATATTCCCCTAATATCGATTCTAGGCATTAAAACTATATTGTATCTCCAAGTGTGATTACATATTGGTTGAATATCATTTCGCCAATATTCAACAAATCTTATTAATTAATATTGGGTCGATATTGGTTCAATAATATTTATCGATATCGTTAAAACAATATTGTCTTCATATTGTTTCCCACATCTAGATTGAGATGAAATTTGAATATTAGCCGAATTCACATTTTTTTCTCGCCGATATTGCATTTCAAATATTTCGCCAATATGTTCACAATATTATACCAATATTTTACCAAGATAGGTGTGCTACTTGGGAGAGTCCGGACAAAATGAGCATTCTTTGGAAATGAATGTACACTTCCGTTTGGTTATGTTTCTTTCAGACAATAATGTCAAATTTTAAAAAAAATGATGAAATTCAAATCTGTCATATTACCCTTATTTCTTGAAATTTTCTTTCACTTTCTGAAAAACTGTTCTATAAATCTAAAACCATCACTCATCAGTATCATCAGTAATGTTTAGCAGCAAATATATTTGAATTCGTCTCATTTTGTATACATGGCACTCAAAAATCCAAGGTTATGTAGCGATTTTCCTGAAATTCTTAAAATGACCATTATCTCGAAAACGGTGTTATTTTTACTGAGGTGAAATTCCGATATTCTGAACAGTCATGACCTGGTGTATCACCAGTTTCAATATTGTACAAGGTTTACCGGACACCCTGTATAGATAAATATAAACAAGACACACATTCGTAACAACATCATCTTAAGAAAAGATTTCGTCAAGTGTGTAAAAGTTCTTTTGGGTCAAGAAGTCTTAGAGCCTATTTTTGAAAATGAAAATATTTGGCGCACTTTGCACTTCTTCTGTTAAGTTATTATAGATTCTACGGCCATCGTAATACAAGTTTCTTTGATAAAACCTGGTCAAGTGCTTTGCCGGAAGTAAATTGTTCTTATATCTGGTAGAGTAATTATGCTTCGATCTGTTGATGTGTAAAAGTTCTTTTGGGTCAAGAAGTCTAAGAGCCTATTTTTGAAAATGAAAATATTTGGCGCACTTTGCACTTCTTCTGTTAAGTTATTATAGATTCTTCGGCCATCGTAATACAAGTTTCTTTGATAAAACCTGGTCAAGTGCTTTGCCGGAAGTAAATTGTTCTTATATCTGGTAGAGTAATTATGCTTCGATCTGTTGATGTGTAAAAGTTCTTTTGGGTCAAGAAGTCTTAGAGCCTATTTTTGAAAATGAAAATATTTGGCGCACTTTGCACTTCTTCTGTTAAGTTATTATAGATTTTACGGCCATCGTAATACAAGTTTCTTTGATAAAACCTGGTCAAGTGCTTTGCCGGAAGTAAATTGTTCTTATATCTGGTAGAGTAATATGCTTCGATCTGTTGATGCTAAACAATGAAAGATTCTTATGAACATAGCACGATATATCGTATTTGTAAGAATCAACAACGGTTAAAATTTTACTGTTTTTATAAGACTCCCTGCACGAGTGTCCCCATAGAAAATTACAGAGGATTCTCAATGAGGATTTTTGTATAATTAAAGTTCTTGAACAATCAGTACTAGCTCCCCAATTTATTATACCATATCGAATTTGAGAGTAAAAATTCGCGTAATACAGTATTTATTTACTGCAGTGCTCCTTTAATGACCTCAAGGCATATCAGGCTAATCTCAATATACCGCAGAGAATATGTATGGAGTTTCCCGTTTACCTTTTGATCAAAGATAACTCCCAAGATCTTCATGTCGTTTTGAAATCAGAAATTATGTACTTACGTTATTGTTACATGGAGTTTGATTGTGCCCTCAATGGAATATAATAGATAATGCCTTTCCTTCATTCAAATTATTCAAATTTTTCTCTAACCAAAAATAAACACCTAGTGTATACATCTTCTGCAGTAGTCTTTGTTCTATCGATACTAGTTTCCGTAATTAAAAAATTAGTGTCATCGGCATAACAAACCACATTTACATTTGGAATATCTTTGAGGAAAGTTATGAGGTCGTTAGCAAAAATTATATATAGAAGGGGTCCATGAATATACCTCTGAGGCACCCCTTGACTATTGTTTCCAGTTTGACTGAAACTAGTAGTGATTTGCACCACTTGCTCACGATTTGTTAGGTACATAGAGCGACCTTACATTTAGTACAGGAAACATTTATAGCACATCAATCTGGCATCGTTCCAGATTGATTTTTGGATTTTTTGGTGTTTCTATTTCTCATAGGATTCCGCCACTACTTGTACTGGGTGAATCAAAATGGAAATTCAGCAGTAACTTGTTTAAAAATAAATAATTGCATTCACAGACATACTGTGCTGCTTTTTTTAGTCAAACTTCAAAGTTTGGAACTGCAAAGAGATAGCACGTATTGACAAAAATCAAAAAGATGTATATGGCTGAAAAGAGAATTGAAATACTTTTTCATCGATATGTAATTTGAATCCCACGCCATTTGAAATTTTTAACCCAGATATGAATGAAACTTTTTTTGAAAAGTCTTGTATTTTTACGTCAAAGTCAGTTCAGTGCATGCCACATAAGTGATATTTGATTTAAAGTTCTTCACTTTACATTCAACATGAAAAAATACAATAATATGCAATATAAGTAGGAAACTAACTCAAATGGAAAATAACCCATTATTCTCTGACATGGTATGACTTGAAACAAGCTACATGTAGGGCAACATTGCATTTCTCACATTTCGTAGAAACTTTCTCATGGCACTTTATTGTCTGTTTTTCCTGATCAGATGATTCATACGGTCATATTGTGAATCTGCATTTTCAAGTTGTGAGGATTTAGATCGTTTAGCAAACTTCATTTGGTTACCTTCTAGAGGGGGAAAGTGTTAGCTTCAAGCCAGCCAGGGGCTGTCCTCAGGGGGGGTCCTCTCCCCAATGTTATGGTCACTGCTGGTGGATGATCTGCTGGCCATTCTCTCGCTTTGGGAGGTTGATCTGCAAGCATATGCTGACGATCTGGTCCCAGTAATAAACGATAAATCCAAAGAGACGACCTCCTACGTCCTTCATGATATATTGGATACCATAGAGAGGGAGGAAATGTCCATTAACCCCCACAAAATGGTCATAGTACCATTCACCAGGAAAAGGAAGCTGGAGCATTTAATACCTTCTTCCATCAATGGTGTAACAGTTCCTTTTGCGAGTGAAGCAAAATATCTGGGAATAACCCTGGATAAAATACTTAATTGGAACTCGCACTTGGAAAAGACTATCCGGAAGGCTAGCCTATCATTATGGACATGCCGCAGAATATGTGGCAAAACATGGGGCATGTCACCAAAACACGTATATTGGTTGTACGTGAGCGTCATACGTCCAATGATAACGTATGGCTCTATAGTCTGGTGGAGCAAGGGTCATAGGAAAATGGCCATTGCTAAACTAAACAAACTACGGAGACAAGCGTGCCTGGCGATTACTGGAAGCATTCTCAGCAATGGAAGTCCTCCTTGGATTACTTCCTCTCCACATAGTTCTGGAGAGAGAGGCAAGATGGGCAACATACAGACTTTACCAAGAGGCCATTAGTCTACCGCAGGTATGTGTCATGAGAGGCAGCAGCATGCTGGAGGGCATAATAGCTAACAACATTCTAGGAATGCCCTCAGACATCATGCCTAAAACTATCAACCTTCACACGTCCTACACTGTGGTCTTTCCCGAAAGAGAAGACTGGGTTCGGAATGAAACCAACCTATGTAGGGCAAATGAACGTTGGTTCATCGACGGTTCCAAAACTCAGGAAGGCGTCGGAGCCGGAATATATGGGATGAACCCAGTAGTGAAACGCTCGTACAGTATGGGTAAACTAGCTACGATATTTCATGCAGAGGTATACGCCATTGAAATGTGTACCAGGGAGTTGGAAAATCGACACCACACACGAAAAACAATAAAAATATTTTCAGATAGTCAAGCAGCACCTAAAGCGCTTGAATTCAACTGCTTTAAATCTAGGGAGACTGCAGAGACACCTTGAACTGACTGGCGCAACGCAACAACGTTAGCCCAGTCTGGATACCAGGTCACACAGGCCTAGAAGGAAACGAAATAGCGGACGCCCTTGCGAAAGGGGGGCGGAAACAACGTTCACTGGACCAGAACCGGTAATCGGTTAAGCATATAGCACTTCCCAGAATGTCATAACAGCTTGGGCAGACAATAAAAGACTCGAGTACTGGCGTAGTCTACCAGGCCTAGCCCATTCCAAAGCATTTATTGCTTGTACAAGGAAAAAACAGGACTCTGACAAACTGCTAGAACTCAGTAGAGCGCATCTCAGAGTTATAGTAGGTTTGCTTACTGGCCACTGCAAACTCAAACATCACATGCAGAGTGCCGACTATGCATGGAGGATGATGAAACTGCTAAACACATTCTGTGTACATGCCCTGCAGCGGCCAGAACCAGATTCTCAATATTTGGCGAGACGACAGTAAGGGCAGAAAACCTGGTAAATTGTTCTCCCAATACATTCCTCAATTTCGTCAAGAGATTGAATATACTGGGAGAAATATAACCATAGGGTGATGTAACGTCTGAAATTCTGCAATTTAGTCAGAACGGAATGCGGCGAGCGCGCTACACAAAATGCGCGGCGCTCAGTCGTAGAGTAGGCTGGGTTAGAATTAAATAGATAAATAATAAAGTTTATACTAAAAGAAAATAAATAAATGGGCGCCACCAGTTTTGTGGCCGCAGATTCAACTGGAAATCTCCAATTCTTTTGGAGACCGCCCTGTGCAGTAAATCACATTTATTTGGCGTTATATTAAAGGATCGCTTCCATCACACCTAGCACAAGGAGATTGAAATGAAATAGCCAGCTATATTCTGAACCGCTCCTTTTCTTTATTAAGAATAAAAAAAGAAAATAGTAGTTAAATTATCACTGATGGTGATTATAAACTAATTGTAGGCCACAAAACTACCACTTGAAGTGATAATAACTCTTTGTGTTTACGATATGTTCGCAGTGGTATAACTTCTAATGAAGGGTGTTGGGGGGTGTTGAAATATTTGTATCTATGAGCTATCTACTGAACGTGCGCACATAAAGTTTACACTTTGATTTCGAGAGAGATGGGAAGTTCGTTTATAAAACACTTTCAAGAGGATAGCCCTGTATGAAGGCGTATAAAATATAAAGATAAAAAAAAAATCTCGTGAATTCACAAACAAAAATCATGTATCTTATCTGTAAATATCTGGAGGTTCCGATGTCATATAGCGGCTACTCAAACTTCAATCTCGGGTTCCATAACCAAAATAAATGTACACTCCCAGGGTCTGCTGAAGCAAAACTATACGGCAGTTACTGGATTTTGCCCAAATGACTTCGACTGAGATCGTCCCAACGAGTAATTAGCCCCATACAAAGACCCTAAAATGATTGTTGCCAACAGAGTGCACCAAAGTGAATAATTGCATAAGTATGACATACATCTTCGGTGGAGGGTCTTCGGTAACAATTTACGGTAAACAGAAAATAGCAACGTTACCATGTGGTGGAAAGTGTTGCCTAAAAAATTATTTGCTTTAGAATCGCAAAAATTGAATAGGTATACAAATTACTTACAGCTACGTGTTGATGACGTGAACGAACCTAAATCCCTCAACGATACTAGTTTCCACAAGTCTAACTACACAAGTTACTCACAACAAAGAACTAGTATTACCTAAGTTTCACGAAGAAAAATCCCAATAATGGAAGAACAAAATAATCAGCACTTCGTGAAACGTTCGTCACTTATCTTCAAATAAAAATCTAAATTTTATCGGTGCATATCCAGTTCAGGTCCAAAAAAAACTAATGAACTACCTACGGTCGAGTACACCTTTTTGTGCGGTACTCGATATCTCAACTTCCCAGCCTTTAAATGGAAATCACAGGGTGATTCAACTATTTCGGAGAACCTTGGAAATATGATTGTTGTAACGTAAAACTAGCCGTTACAGTGAGCCACAATAGGCAGCAGTGGAGGGCCTGATACGGGCCCACTCACGTTCAAACCTAACCTAACCTACCTTCTAGAATTGATAAAACAATTCTTCTACGAGAAGTCAAGTGATCAAGTTCACCTCTTTGCATTCTGTGGAGCTGCCATGCATTTTGATCTGCAAGATCAAATATCGATGGCATGTACCATTTCTTGCCACGAAATGCTAATCGATACAGATACTCTGATCTGATCGGTCAACACCCCCATACTTGGATAATAGAGGAAAATGTTGTGAGGTTGAGGTTGTACCTGAATGTTTTTCTGAGTATGTACAAATCTCTATATGTAACGAACATTTCCATTAATTCGTCAATTCCAAAAAAAATTTAATAATTCTCCAGGTGAATTGTTATCCAGAACATTTTGTTGGCATGGAAACTGAACTTCTTCTGGAATCAAATCTTGAGCAATCCACTTGTGAGAATTCTTTTTGACTTCAATCTTCTTTTTGTTTATTCGAACTCTCAACTCTATCAATGGAATGTCTGTGCCATCGCTGTCTGTGCCATCAAGATTATTGTCGGTTACCGTATTTCTCTTGAGAATATTAGTTCGATCAGTACCTTTTGAATCGTCATTAAAAAATGTCAGATTCTACTCGGAGCCGTGATCCTGTAAGATTATTTATATTCACATGAACTTCATCGCCTGAGTTTTCATCCGTAACTTGCTCACAAGCATTCATTTGGGGAAATATTGTTAGTTTTAGTCCTTGGTGGCCGTTATCATCATCATCATTTTGGACCTGATGATTTAGTCACGTTTATGGTTTCAGGTATTGTTCTGTTCGTTACAAATTTTGTGAATTTTTCCAATCTGAATGTTCTAACCTTTTTTTGAAAATATTTTTTTTTACTGGTGTTACACTAAGAAAAGTTGGCGTTATTGTTATTTGGTGGTGTCTTTCGTCCCAGTATCACATTGTGGCACAGATGGGCCTGCATCACGTATATCCTGTGATCAAATTGTGAATTTCTGGTATATCGCTTGGAATTTTCTATCTGTTGGATACTGCAGTGGCAAGTAAGAATCTTCCTCGTGGGACAGGTCCACCTGGTCAAACTTGATGCCTTTCAAATTGTCAGACAAAAAATTATCTATTGTAACGATAGAATCACCCGAATACTCTGCACTGCAATGCTCTGACTTTCGCTTCATCTTCATATAAAAAATAAGATGTAATAACTTGTAGAAAATTCGTATAAACTTCAACTGAGTGACAGCCACAATTCAATTCAAATATTGGTTCAATAATTACAGTTATTGTTTTTGTCCCAATCTCTATTGTTAAATTGTTATTGTTAAAATTGTTATTTCCGTCAACCGATTGCACCCCTACGCGCAACCCTCGGAAGTCTTCGAGAGACTTGTGTGAGCTAGGGAATACGCAGCCCTTACCTTTTAACGTGTGATGCCATGCACGAGACCGGTGAATCGGTGAATCGAACCCACGACCCCACGCTTGCGAGGCGAACGCTTTACCAGCCGACCACCACGGTATGTCTCAGTATGTCTCGGTATGTCTCAGTATAATCGATTTATCAAACGGGATTTTAAACGCAAGCAGTTGTTATTGCTGGGACAAAACAATGAGCCCAGAAACATGTTTTTTGCTGGCTGAAGTGGCAGAAATATTTACCTTGTGAATCTTTCACTAACCCGAAATAAGAAAAGTCAAGAACAAATTTTACTTGAAGGATTTTTCTTGGTATATGTAGCACGTGATTCATATGCCAATGTTCTTTAATTTTTTCTCCTCACTATGTATGTGAGTGTACCCGTTTAATGCGAATCAATCCTATTCACACAAAAACCATCCAAATACACTCCTACCTCCTCTATAAAATCTCGCTGAAGCCGGCTTAGATTTCCGAAAAGTCAAATAAAGCAAATACCGATGAAAGCCAACACCTCTTTTGCATGCAATAATATTAGGAACACGAAGAGTATCAGATATTTATGCGAACTGAAAAGTCTGATCAGGAAGGTGATATCCTTTGAAGTTCCATCGCTAGCGAAGAGCTACGGAGCATATGGGAAGCCCTTCTCTCACGATCTAACTGTTCAAACATCAAAAAACCGTATTCTCTTTTAATATATTCCTGTGTCCACAATGCCAGTTACCCTCCTAATGACTGAACATATTGAGATAGGTCTCCAATTTTCTGGTATTTGAACATTGCCATTTTAATATTCTAACGCACTTCTTGCTTCTTTGAATTGCTGTGGTACAAAACCTGTTTTTGATATAATACTCACTAATCATCCCTGTGCTGTATCACTTCCGTTATGTTTAACGGTCAGACGTTATCCCAACTTAATGGGAATTTGCCATTAAGATGGGATAACGTCTGACCGTTAAACATAATGGAAATGATACAGCATAGGGCTGATTATTGAGATTACGTTATTAATCAGTTTATTCTTGTGTAGCTTCAACATTATTCGGTCTGGGCAAGAAGGAGAAATTTTAATTTGTTTTAGAAACTGTTCCACGTCTTTAGATGTGATGTTTGAATCATATTTTTGATTAAGTTTATTTCTCACTTGACTAGTTAATTTGTTGGATAAGTATCTCTCAAACATATATTCTCTATTGAAATCTATTACACAAATGAGGTGTGTTGCAGGACTTATTTGTTTAACCAATAACCATTCTGAATGATGCTTTTCTCTGTTGGTTATGGTAAAGATATTGAGTCAATTCATATTGATACTTCTCCTTCCTATTCTGACGGTAGATATTTCTGTGTGAATTTTTGTGGATTCCTTGCATTTTTATGACATGTGTTTTGTGAAACTACAATTTCTTTTCGTTTCATTTCATATCTTGTAGCTGGGTGTTTTGTACCTGATAATTCAGTTACTATTTTCAACAGAAACTTCATGAAATCTGAAATAGATTCATCGAAACAAATATGGTTCACAAATTGTTTCGAAAACGTTTAATTCAAGTTTTTCATCTTCAGTTGAAACTCATCATCTACTTTGTTGATTTTTTGAGGAATATTTTATTCAGCTAAATTTATTTCAAAGTTATATTTTTTTCATTATTTCTTCTCTATAGCAAATGGATGTGATTTACGTAAGTATATGAACTGGCACATTTGTAAAGAATTTCCCAAAAAGAAAGACATTTAGAACCGGCATCCGCTGGAGGGGATAATTTATCTTCGTCAACTTAGGATTTGGAAATAGATTTTAATATCGTTTCAGGTACTTTTCTGTTCGTTACTAATTTTGTGAATTTTTCCAATATGAATGTTCAAACTTTGTGTTGAATAAAAATATTTTTACAGATGTTACACTGAGAACAGTTGCCATTGTTGATTTCATATGGGAATTTGTCTTTAATTGTACTAAAAAAATACATACGGAGGGCAAATGGGCGAAGTCCAGTCATGACTAGACTTCAATGGCAAATAAAATTCTACCCCGTAGAACAGGTCCACCTGGTCAAACTTAATGCCTTCCAAACTGTCAGACAAAAAAATCTCTTGTAACGATAGAATCACCCGGATCCTCTGCACGGCAATGCTCTGCCTTTCGCTCCAACTTCAGGTATAATCGAAAAACGTTGATTTGAAAAATGAATTGTGAAAACTTGTATAAACTTCAACTGATTGACAGCAACAATTCAATTCAAGTATCGTTTCAATAATTACAGTTATTGTTTCTGTCCCAATCTGTCTCTAAGTATTACCTATCAATTTAACCAATTATTAATGCTGGGACAAAACTCTGACTTCAGAGACATGTTTTTTCTGGTGGAAGTGGCAGAAATATTTTCCGTAATAAAACTTTCACCAATTCGAAAAAAGAAAAGTAAGCAACAAATTTTACTTGAACGATTTTTCTTGCTGTAGCTACGTGATTCATAAGCCAATATTCTTTCATTGTTTTCACCTTGTTAGGGCCGAAATTTAGGAGAGGAGAACAGTGAATGTGCAAAGATGTTTCACGCCTGTAACATACCCAGTATCTCAGTTGCACGTGGATTCGACAATAAAAATTAATTTTGATAAGATTGAAATATTGGTTTAAATTTTCCGGAGCGCCACAGATTTATATCCAGTGAAAAATCTGAAACCACCCTGATGGAATGGGTCAACCCACTGAACTAATATTACTTACTAAAATAATAAGGAATAGATAATGGTATAAATATAATATACAGGGTGTTCCTTAAAGACATGCTAATATTTAAGGGAGTGATTCTTTTACTCATTTCAGGAAAAAAAACTTTCTATGAATGTATGTCCCAAAACTCTTAACTTTTGAGATACAGGGTTATAAACTTTTGAAAAAAAATCAGTTTTTCAATAATAACTAAGATAATATTGTAAACATCTTTATAAAATTTGGTACATGTCTTCTATGCGTCAAGGTGAATTTTGTGATGTACAAAAATTTAAATTTTCTCTACCAGTGGCGTCCGTATGGGATTTGCATTAAACATTTTTTGAGGAAAAAATACTACGTCACTGCTTTCTCTTGAAATAAAAATTATTGGTAAGATCCTCATTAATTTTTGAGCAAATTTGATCACATGGGTTTTCTTTGTCTGACGCATGGTTTTCGCTTAAAAAAATAAAAATCGTTTTACTTCTGGATTGATTCCTCAAAAATCTGATACGGTGTGGAAATGTTTGTGAATCGACTGAAAGCAAATCGAGAGATCAGATTTGTTCCAAAATGAATGAGAATCCAAAAAATATGTTTTTCTTGTCAGATGCACTCTTCTTGATTAAAAATTTTTATTAAAATTGTGCCATATCGCAGTACCGATTAATAATTTTTGAAAAAATAAATCTAGTTATCCTGGAATTAATGACTTTTTGGAAACGTCGATGAAAATAATAGCTGTTGACTAAAAGTAAATTGTTGGTGTTAAAAACCATCAT
The DNA here is from genome assembly GCA_944452925.2 of Chrysolina oricalcia. NCBI lineage: Eukaryota > Metazoa > Arthropoda > Insecta > Coleoptera > Chrysomelidae > Chrysolina > Chrysolina oricalcia. The sequence goes on from OX101816.2 coordinate 16,279,490, forward strand.
AGCGCGTAATTCATTTGAATGTTAAGCGTGTTATTGAAGTAATTTTGGTTGTCCGCTGTTTTTCTGAATATCAGTAAAATGATGAATAACACGAATGTGGAAATGGCGGCAATGCATTACGTATATGGCCTCGCCGATGGTAATGCCACAGAAGCCAGACGCACTTTTCAAGAAACATATCCTAATCGTGCCTTACCAAGTAGCCGTACCTTTTCAAATATCCATCGTCGACTTAGGGAAACTGGTAGTTTCAAGTAAGGTACTCCAGAAGGTGGACCTCTAAGCGTCAGATCTCTTGAAATTGAGAACGCGGAGATGCAAGAAATCGAAGAACTTCGTGAGACGAGTACGAGGAAGATCGCTAGAACTCTGAATATTTGTCATCAAATTATTTGGCGTACTTTGGTTGATTTTTTGTTATACCCTCACCATATTTTAAGAGTACATCAGGCATTACTCTCCAGAGAATTTCCACAGCGTGTGAACTGTCAGTGGTATCTTCAGAGTATTGCAATAAATTCGCAGTTTGATTCACAAATTTTGTTCACAGACGCAGAAAATTTTTCTCGGAATGCTATTCAAAATTTTCATAACAATCATGTGTGGGCGGAAGAAAACCCCCATGACATAACTGAATCCCATTCTCAACACCAATTTTCGGTTAATGTATAGACAGGAATTCTTGGTGATTATCTAATAGGCCCATTTTATCTACCAGGACGCCTTGATGGTCGGTCTTATTTACATTTTCTTGAAGAAGAACCAAGTGGGTTGCTCTTGCGTTGAGGAATCGAATATGGTACATGCACGATGGAGCCCCTGCTCATTTCTGTGCAATTGTCCGAAACCATTTGAATACAGTTTATCATAATCGTTGGATAGGTCGCGGAAGACTTCAGCAATGGCCAGCAAGATCCCCCGATCTCAACAGTTTAGATTTCATTTTGAGGGGCACCTTAAAACTCTAGTGTATAAATCTCCTGGTAATACTTCAGAAGATTTAAGAGAGCGAATAGTTGCTTCGTGTGAAACTATACGAAATACGCCGGGAATATTTGGACGTGTGCGTAATTCCATGCGTAGACTAGCGGAAGCAAGCCTATTAAGTAAAGGTGGCCATTTTCAATAATTTTTATAATCAGTGTTAGTAGTATCAATAATTAATAAATTTGATCCGTTCATTTAAACTTACTTTTATAAAATAAAATTAAACTCGTTTTTGTACAAGCTGAAATCCATACTTTTTAGATTCTCATTCATTTTGGAACAAATCTTTCAGTCGATGCACAAATATTTCCATACCGCATCAGCTTTTTGAGGAATTAATCCTGAAGTAAAACGATTTTTATTTTTTTAAGCGAAAACCATGCGTCGGACAAAGAAAATCCATATGATCAAATTTTATCAAAAATGAATGAGGATCTCTTTTTACTTTGAGAGGAAACAGTGGCGAAGTATTTTTTTCTCCAAAAATATGCAATGCCAGTACGAACGCCACTTGGTAGAAAAAAATGAAAATTTTTGTACCTACATCACAAAATCCACCTTGGCGCATAGAAGACATGTACCAAATTATATAAAGATGTCTACCATATTATCTCAGTTATTATTAAAAATCTGATTTTTTTCAAAAGTTCATCACCCTGTATCTCAAAAGTTAAAACTTTTAGGACATACATTCATATGAAGTTTTTTCTTTAAATATGTCAACGAATCACCCCCTTACATATTAGCATGTCTTTAAGGAACACCCTGGATAAATATGTAGAGGTTTTGTTTTCAATTATGTGCATTGATTACTTGGACCAGAATAAAAGACATAGTCATGTCCCTTACTTGTAAAATATATTGTATGATGGTACATACTGTATGTGCACAGTTCGGCACACAATACAAAATGAAATGAAATTAATGTAAATATGGCTCCACCTAGATGAATTAAAGTGTACGCTATCAGAATGATCCGTGGTAGCCGTGCCGGTAGAGCGTCCGTCTTTGGAGCGAAGGATCAAGGGTGCAAATCATCGCATGGTCATCGGTCTCGTGCATGGCATCACATGTTGAAAGGTAAGGGCTGCGTCTGCCCTAGCTCACACAAATCTCTCTCGAAGACTTCCAAGGGTTGCGCGTAGGGGTGCATTCGGTTGACGGAAATAATCTTTTTTTTTTAACAATTGAGAGTAGTGTATCGATGTTGGCAAATATTACACTTTCAGTCAGGACTATGCCAGTGACGTCACGGTGGTGACTTTTAAATTATGCACTGAGTTATCAGTGATGTTTGAATATTCCTTAGGAGCAGTCTCAATATTAAGCTAGACTTATCTGACAATGAGTAGGTCCAGTTGTAGTTTCTCAATTCAATGCCTTGGTGAGTTCAAGGGTGCACAGTGGGTACGACACAATCAAACAAATAACAAAATGCAGCTGGGACGAATACCGATATAACAATCAGTGGTACGGAGATCTAAACAAATGAAGAAAAGGGGAACGAAGAGAAAAGGAACTCTGAACAACAGAGGAGCAGTGGAACAACAGTGGAACAGGAACAATAGTGGAATAGGAACACGAAACAGTAGTGGAGCAGGAACAGTAAAAAACCCTTTATGTAGTGGGATGGTTTTGGTAACAGCTTTGATGGTTTGTTCGCTGTCTGTTTCTTTTTTCAGCGGTTTTACCGATGTAGAATGAAACAACAAGACCTTATAACCTCAAAAATCCGGCAGAGCAGAAGGAAACTTTATCCAAAATATACAAATATCGCAAACAATATGAGGAAATCACCACATATGAATTTTCTCATTATCCACCAGAGATGATCAAAATAATTTCAACGAGAAATCTCAAATGTAAGTCAGGCCACTACCGAGATGTCTTTTTCTCCAAAACTAACCGGAAACCAGAAATCGTCACTCAGACATCAAAGTCGAAAACTGTCACTATCATACTATGCGCTTCCTTGCTTGTTCGTGGTATGTTAGATCAGTCCAGGAACTACCCCGAGCTACTCGGAGCTACTTCTTGGGACAATTGGACAGCGACTCAGGTAAACAGAACACCTAGAGATTCAGTGTTGCCAACTGAACCAAGAGTAAAACGCGCCATTCTTGTTCACTATTAGAACCAAACATAACAAGGTCAAGTATTCGAAAGTATTCGAAAATGGTACAAAATAGAGATGGAGAAGAATTGTTACGGTTTTGTGTTCTAAACACAAAGCAACCAAAAGTGTGTTCACAAAATAACGCTGTCATACCGCGGAATGCGTGTAGCATAAATTATTGGAACTTGAAAATTGTTATTATTTACTTTCAACTTAAGGTCAGTTCATGTCTGCTTGAACTAGTAGGGCAAATATAACTAACATTCGAAAAGAGCTGCAAATGACAATGATCAAGTTATCATTTTGAAACAGTGGCGTACAGAGTGGAATTATTATATCAATGACAGAGAATTTCTGACGTTATTATATTAAAACAGAAAGGATTTTCCAGTGCAAAATAAACCCGTAATAACCTTCCTCCTCGGAAACTATGTGTGTGAGTGTACCCGTATAATGCCAATCAATCCTATTCACACAAAAATCATCCAGACACACTCCTATCTCCTCCATAAAATCTCGCTGAATCCGGCTTAGATTTCCGAAGAGTCAAATAAAGCAAATACCGACGAAAGTCAACACCTTTTTTGCATGCAATAATATTAAGAACACGAAGAGTATCAGATATTTATGCGAACTGAAAGGTCTGATCAGGAAGGTGATATCCTTTGAAGTTCCATCGCCAGCGAAGAGCTAAGAGCCACGGAGCATATTGGAAGCCCTTCTCTCGCGATCTAACTGTTCAAACGTCAACAAACCGAATCCTCTTTTAATATATTCCTGTGTCCACAATGCCAGCGGAGACACGATCCGAATATCAGATCAGCGGGGACGACGGTGACCCCCTGCGCTCCCCGGCTGTCCGGATCTCCCTAACGGCCCATCCGCCCGTTTCAGCTATGTGCTAAATTAAACTCTTCAGAATATATTAACATTTCGAACGGGCGGGTTGAGGAATGCCAGGGAAAGACAGAAACGGATCGGCCTTGATGTTGCATTAATAATGAAACACTTAGCAGAGAGTCAGTTGCTCTGCTTGATCAAAGATAACATTTTTCTTTCACGTATCGGCGAATGATTATCTTGTATTCAATAGTTGCTTTTTTGTTATTAAGTATGGATTTTCGTGAGTCTTAATGAAAATAAGAAGACGCGATATGAGAAGGGTTGGGTTAGTCACAATTTGGTGAACTCTACTAGAAGAATAAATTGATTAAACGAGATGATGAGAAGAAACAGTCCATATTATGAATTATATAAAATTTTACAGAAATAAACTCAACTTCTAAAAATATCAGAAATCAATCACCATAACAGCCAAATATATATATTACATAATAATATTCACAAATATCACAGAAATCACAAAAAGATTTCAAATTCAGATTGATAACGTAAACAAAGTAGCAGAAGCCGATAAGAGCGAGAACACTTGTTTCAACATTGGTAAAATTGAAAATATAAAATATAAAAATAGTAAAAATATACACTCAAACACAAAAATATTGCATATTTTATTTTAAGCCTTAATTTCATTTTTATTTCTATTTGTCTGGATCGTTATGTAGTTTTCATTACTAAATGGTGTATGCTGAAGTATTTAACGTATATTGATTGGCAAATAATCCAGATATTGAAACTTTATAACACACGCAATACTAGAACTGTTTATTTACCACATATTAGGAATTTAACTAAAGAAATTGAAACCTGTTTAAAAAAATTGATGTGAACGAAAACGATATTATTGACTCTCCAGAAATCAACCGCAATGGAAAGAAAAATACAAGATATTTCCATACCCTACTACGAGAACGTGAATTTGAAAACTGGAATAAACTCAAATCGAAAGGGAAAGGAATATCATTCTATGAACAATATAACCATGGAAATGATGGATTTACAGGAGAGATGGTGTGTCATTATCAGAGTGGATTAATGCAGTGAAGATGAGCACGGATGTTGCACCGGTTAGAGCAATTCCTGAAAGGAGTATCAATGGACGCCATTGTAGATCACCTGATTGCAATGAGATTGAAACTTTATCACACGTTCTTGGATACTGCAGAAAGAGCTGTTTGCTTCGGAATGCGAGACATCATCGTGTAAGAACACATTGCAGATGGATGGAGAAAAATTAATATGGAAGTTTATGAGGATGTCAGCTGTGTAACTATTGATGTTTCAACCAGAAGAGTTGATATCATTGTAATCGATCAGGGAAAGGAGGAAGGTTATATCCTTGATCCAACTATCCGCTACGCATTGTCTGACATACAACCTGAAGAAGTTGATATGGAATAGAAACAAATTCATAATAGTACAATTCCTTACTTCAAAGACAAATATGGCTTAAGTAAAGTCGAAGTGATAGGATTAATGTGGAGCTCGAGGGACAATTTCACAGTTCTTCATTGATTTTACTAAATATTTTAAGCTGCCCAAATCATTAATGGATACAATCGTCGTTTCAGTGATCAAGGACTCGGTGGCCATCCTGAATAATCATTTATATAGGGGAGAGTTGCCTAAATTGAACTGGTACCTAAATTGAACCTAGGTCCTATTTTTAACAAATCAGTGTATTTCCGCCATCTATAAGTGAATACAAAAAGTTTATTGTACGCCAACACTTAGCCATGAATTTCGGTTCAGTTGGTCAACGACAAGCACGAGAAGAGGTTGTTATGTGTTTAGAGTGTCTTCAATGTAATATTTCAACGGTTTTACTAAGTAAATATCTCTTAAGAGGATACGAGTAAGTAATTTTCGATTACGTTCACATTTAAAGCATTCATTTAGACATAGTTTACGACAATTCAGAATCAAAATATATTGTTTTTTTTTTCAAGAACTGTTTAAAAAAACAAATTTCGCTGTGGTGCTTAAAATGAACCCCTGTTAGTTTCTTATATTGAACTGGTTCAATTTAGGATACTTGTTTCAGAAAAAGAATTAACAATGTCCAAACGTGGGAAGTATGGCCGTTGGACGGAACAGGAGATGTCTATGGCTATTGGAGCTTATAGGGCAGGCGAGGCAGGTTTGAATGAATGTGCTAGAAGATATAATAATAGCAAATCTACACTGCTGAGACACCTCAGGGGCACTAATATACTAGCTAAAGAAAACGTAAAAAAGATGGGGACCAAATGTGTTTTTTCCACGGAAACTGAAAATACACTAGTAAAGCGTATAATTGAGTTTGAAGAAATGCTCCACGGATTTACAATAATCGACATACGACGTTTAGCTTTCCAGTTGGCCGAAAAACACAATTTACCCCATCGGTTCAATCGGGACAAAAAGACTGCAGGTAAAAAATGGTTTTACGCCTTTATGAAGAGACATCCGGAATTATCTGTTCGCCAGCCTGAATCAACATCCCTTGCCAGAGCACGAGGTTTCGAGAAGAGCAAAGTAATGGAGTTTTTCGATTTATTAGAAAAATTTGTCGACAAATACAAAATTACCGCAAACACTATATTTAACGTTGATGAATCCGGTTACACAACGGTCCAGAAAAGGATGCAAAAGGTAGTGTCCAAGAAGGGAAAACGACAAGTTAGAGGCATATCTAGTGGAGAGCGAGGTGTCAACACTACAATGGTCTGTTGCTGTAACGCCGCTGGTCTCTACGTTCCTCCTATGCTCATATTTAAAAGAAAAAGATTCGCACCGGAACTTGCTCGTGGAGCTCCAACTGGGAGCCCTATTGAAATTTCAGATAGTGGCTATATTCACAGCGAACTCTTTGTTAAGTGGCTTAAACATTTCCATAGTGTGGTTCAATCCAATGAAGATAACCCAGTAGTTGTGCTGCTAGATGGACACTCCACACATAGCTCTAGAATTTTGTCGTCAGCATCATATTCACCTTTTGCAACTGCCCAGTCATACAACCCATCGTCTCCAGCCGTTAGACGTTGGATTTTTCAAACCTCTACAGACTTATTTTGTACAAGAGCAAGATTCTTGGCTGCGAGCTCACATTGGTCAGGCAATAACAGTGTACAACATAGCTGAATTGTTAAATAGAGCCTACGGAAAGGCTGCATCGGTTGGTGTGAGCGAGAGTGCTTTTAGAGGAGCTGGAATTTGGCCAGTCAACCGAAATAAATTCGCGGATCATTTATTTGCTGCAGCCACTGCGGTTGAAACACATTTTACCGAGCAAGAAGAAGTAGCTGATGGCTCTGCCGGATCTACTAATCAAGCTATTTCCATCGAAAATTCGACAGTAGCGGACAACTCTTCTAATTCTAGAAGTAGTGTTATCAAAACACCTATTGATACCGACAAAGTACCAGGTGAAATCACACCAGAAAAGTTGAATCAAAGTTTAAATGAATTGGCACCTGTCCCTGGAACAAGCAAAACTATTCAGCGACGGCAAACTAAAACTACTGCGTCCGCAGTTATCCTCACTAGTACACCATACAAAAAAACTCTTGAAGAGAGACAGAAAAAACCCGATGAAGGAAATGAGAGTAAGAACAAAAAGAGAAAAGCTACTGAAAATAGTAAACATAAAAAACAAAAAGAACAACGAAAAGAAAATCCTCAGGAAGGGGAGAGAAAAGTTCCTCCACGAAACAAAAAAAAACAGGTGCGATAAGTCGTTTCTAGACAAAGCAACAGTCAACTTATTCTCTGAAATTCAAAATAAACCTAAACAGAGGCTTGTTAAAGAAACGTCACCGTACCTAAGCGATTCTGATGAAGATAACGATGAAAACGCCGAAGAATTATGTTTGTATTGCTATGAAAAATATTCTAACTCCAAACCAAATGAGGATTGGGCCAGATGTCAGAATTGCTCCAAGTGGGCACATGAACAGTGTGCTGGACTCGAAGGGGACGAAGATTTTAATTGTGAATTTTGCCTGGGTGTTTATACCTAACTAAATCTTTTTTTCAAGAAATTTTTTTCCTGATGTTTATATGATTTTAATCTGTTACGTAGGTATGTCCATTTATTTAACACATTTCTTTTATAACAAGCTATGTTTGAAAAACTGATTCGAAATTGAATCCATGTTTATACCTGAAGTTCAATTTAGGTAGCAGGTAGTTCAATTTACGCACCAGCACAGGGATCGCGAGACTCGACTCGATCAAATTGACTCAACTTGTATTCGTGTCTATGAAGTTGTTCACGAACGTTGATCGAATATGGAATATGCTATCCTAACTAGAGAGTTAGGCACAATCGAGTACTCGATTCCATTTTCGATCGACGTTCGTTAACAACTTCATAGACGCGAAAATGAGTTGAGTCGATTTGATCGAGTCGAGTCTCGTGATCCCTACGCTGGTCTCCTAAAATGAACCATATGTAATATTTTTTCTACAGTTAGGCTATTATTTCAGTGTATCTTTGATACTTAGTACTAATTGTATACAAGATAATAAAGCTGTGTTTATTTTTTTTTTTCAAGCAAATTGTTAATGATGTGAAGTTATTGTGAATTTTCCAAAAGTGGTTCATTATAGGCAACTCTCCCCTAATAATTTTCGTTAGCGTTGGCTTATATCCTAATACTTCATTTGTTTTTTTTTATTATGCATTTATTGTTGATAGGTATCCTGTGTCCCTGTGGCAAACTGCCTCTGGCAGTCAGGACATCAACTGTAAGTTGTTGTAATATATATGGAATGGACTAATTTTGGTAATAATATTCAATCAAAACAAGCAACAATGACAACAAACAACATGTGCACGAGCATTATCATGCATTAGCACAAAATTGTCGTAACCAATGAAGCCGCCATAAGGTAAAACATGTTCTTCAAGGATGTTGCGTTTGTAACAGCCAGCATTCATTCTTAAATTCACCTCTATGAGCTCGGTGCGACTGTCCCAACTAATGCCACCCTACAACATGATGGAACCACCACCAAAACTAACGTTCTCCAGATCTTCTGTATACTCGACAACGTCCATCTGGTTTCCATAACTGTATTCGTGTTTCATCTCTGAAGAGAATTTCTCCCCACTGATGTTCATTCCAGTTAACATGGGCTGTGACAAACTGTAACCGTCTAGATTTGTGACGTGGGAGAAGCCTAGGATCTCTGGCAGGGCATTTTGGATTCAAACCAACTTCTTTGGGTCTTATTATTACTATTTTGACACCTATTTGTCTTGTGCTCAGTAAATCATTTCTGAGATGCGGAGCTGTAATTGTGCGATTTTGCAAAGATTGATTTTTGAAATATTGGTCATCTCTTGTCGTTGTACATCTCCTACGCCCTTGACCAAGCCGCATTTCGTACTCCCGAGTCTCAATGTATCGCTTCACAATACGAGAAGAAGTCGATTGATGGTCAAAGTAGGCAAAATACCGAAAGGCGGACCTTGTGAACAGTGGAAATTGTCTACGTAGATCCTGAGTCTCGATAGTAAGGTACATAGTACATAGTAAGGTACATTAAAAAATGATAAATCATGATATAAAGTATAAAAATATTGAACATATATTATATAAAGTAAAAAAATATAAAAAATAGTGGAGCTGTAAATATAGAATATAAAAAATTATAGGAATATTGGTAAAAATCGATGGAGTGATAATATGTACTTGCGAACGAACAATCTTTAGGTAACAATTCTTTATTGTTTTCCATTATTTTTTCTTTATTGTACACGACTTTATAAAGAGTTGTATACTATAGCGGGGAAATTATGTTTGTCGGTCTGTCGATCCGTCCGTCTGTTGTGGCATTTCAACCGAAGTTGTGCAAATATATAGAAAGTTTTATTTTCTCGTGATGATTTCCTATGACATAGTTGTTGAAGAAACAATTTTCACTCTTTTTCTATTATTTTAGAGATTCTGTACACTGTTGCTATGTATTTTTATTAGTTGATGCTGATTATCAATAAAAGTAGTGTTTCTGTTATTTCATAGAATGGGTGGAACCTTTTTACATGCCCTCTCAAACTGCTAACAAAACGATTTGTCACAAATAGTGCACCAAGTCAATTTAAACAAAAAAACGAATCAGTTATCAATAAACTCACCTAAGAAATCTAAAAATCATTCCATTACTTCACAACAATTACTTACAGCATACAACAATGAAATCGGTATTTTAAATTCGTCGCAGACACAGTGCGCATGCGGAACTGCGGGATCAACAGTAGAATGGTACGGCTAGAAGCTTGTTTTGTGTTTGGGCTAGACGCTTGTAAATCATTAATTATTAATTTCATCTTACGATGATTAAATGATATATAACAGCGACGATGACGTTGAATTTGATGACGATATGGAATTGGATGGTTATGGAACAGACTAATTTTACATTCGATTAATAATAGTATCAGTATTAAAATAGATCAATTAGTATTGATATTCGCAATTCATTAGTAGGTATAATGATCCGATTGGTTTTACATAAATACATCTATGTATTGTATTAGATGCATAAATAAAAATCATTTTCATGTTATTGTATGAAAACAATCAATGTCTTCCGAATTAACTTCTGACAGTTGACCAATTAGTGTATTAAAATATCGTTAATTAGGTTGACAAATCGCCAGAAGTGCACCTTATGAGATAAAATAAGAAATATAAAAATAATATCCATAAGTGGGCCGCCGACGCTCATAGTATAGCGAATATCTTTATAATTCTTCCACTAAGCCTTCTGGCATTTTGCAGGTAATCCAGTTTTGAGTCACAGAATAAGTATGGAAATTGCCAGAAGTGCACTGTTTCACATAATTATTGCAAAAATTTTCACAACATCAGCCCCTTCTGGCGGGTCTTTTCAGTCCTGCACCTTATCACTTGGTTAACGTTAAAAATGCATATTTATCCCTATACCATCGCGTTATTCTTCTGGCAGCCCGTCTCATGCTACGTAGGTAACAACCGTACCTGTAAAGTAGCCACAATAGGCCATTGGCCGCAGTGGAGGGCCTGATACGGGCCCACTCACGTTCAAACCTAATCTGTAAATTCTTACCCGAGTCACCTATACCACTGTTTATATAGGATTTATATTGGATTCAAATGGATGCGACATGTAGATGGCGATAGTGATCTGGCATCCAAGTCATGTCGTAACTTCAGTGATCTGGCCTCCAAGTCATGTCGTAACTTGATTGAAACAATGGGACAGCATTAAAATCATGGTTTTTTGAAGAAATCTGCATTAAAATGACGTCAAATATGCATGTTTGTAACTAATGACACTCGCGTTTGGGTCCAATCTCTTTTCCACAAGCATTGACTAACGTTCTTACTATTCTTACTGCTATTTAAACAATGCCTGTACCCCACGTAGCCAGCTCTTAGACTATTACCTGCTCGATTGTGGTGTGCGGATGTTGTTGTATGGCGGTGGTGTATATGATGGTTTCATTTTTGTGTTCTTCAGGGCTGGATACCAGGTTTTGTTGACTTTCAGGGATTCCTCTTTGCATATTACTTTTGCTTCTCTATTAAGGCAAGAATGGTAGTGTCTCATGGAGGAGAGTACTTCTGTATTTTGGAACTGGATATCACGGTTACTTTCCCCGTAGGCGTGCAATGCAACGGTAGCTTTTCCGTCTGGGCCAGCCTACATTATCTGTGGTGTTGAGAGAGACTGGTTTTTATGCTGTGGAGGGTGGTGCAGATGTATACAGACCCACATGAGCCCGGGATTCGGTATTCACCGGGAGTAGCGAGGTGGTCTCGTGGATCTTTAGCGGAACGAAGCAAAGTGCTATAATGGTTTTGATAATAATTAATTTTGTAATTTGAAATTATGAAATACCATTTATTATGAATTTTGGAATTATTATTATCATTATTTATTTATTTACAGACTCTTGTGCAAAGCTGATACTCTACCTTGGCTTGCTGGAGCATTTCTTTGCCTCTCAGTATGATTCTCTGGGTTCAAGGGTTCTTGGTGACATCAGACAAATTAATATTATAATGAATTCAAACCAAATGAATGAGAAAGACCACAATCAATCAATAAATATAACGATTTAATACATGCAAAAGAATTTATAAATCACTGCTGAAGTTTCGATTTCAATTTTAAATGTGAATGAACAAACCTTCCCATGTCTTCGCGTTTTCGATTAATAATTAATAATAAGTACGGATTGTTTGTGAAAGAGTTTTTGGTAAATAGGAGTTTATTATCACTCCCGTGCACTATTGAACAGTGAATGGATATCGTTCATGAGCTCAGGGGGAAATATATGCATTTGTCAGACCAGAATAAGTTGCAACTTTTTTATAACGCCTTTACCTGCGTGTGTGTTTTTTGTGTTGAATCTCTGCTTGTCCTTCATGCTGTCTCGTTCATGATGATTCTACGAAGCTGCCTCCATTTTGAGAAGTGACTACTGGAAGTTTTCATTCATCCACTGAATGAATTTCTTGGGAAATATCGATGTAATTGTTTTTGAACTAATATCTATCACTATGTGTTTATCTCTGCACCATTATTAACTAATTATTCACACATTTTGGAGGAATCATTTTACATTTTGTTGCTCACATTATAATGTTGCAACATGCCTCCTTTTTAGTTGCTTTCATACTCCCTTCTTGACAAAAAAAATTGAACGTTCATGTTTCCTAGTAATAAGAAGTGGAATGTCTTAAATGATAATGTTTATTAATTTATTGCTAATTAAATACTATATCTAGAAAAATGGTTTTGATATATTTAGAAAGCTTGAACTTTCAGAATTCTTACATTATTGATCAATTCTGGTTAATTTATTTCCTTCTTTGTCCAATTTTCTAACGCATCATTTGATGTCGTGAAATAATTGAATATCCAATTTCATCAATGTTGTCATTTATTTCAGTCAATTTTTAAAATAATTCTTGCTTAAATTTCTCTTTTTGCATAAATATTATTCCTTATGTTTATAATCGACCAACTATGTTTTTATTTGAATCACTATTGCTATTTTCTTACATTTATCGATTGAATTTCCCTGACTTCTGTTTGACAGTTGTTACGTCAAATGCTAATTGTTGTTTTGCTCATAATATACGGGGTACTTAAAAAACTCTTCCTTCTTTGACTTTCAAAATGTCCATATGTTTTCCAAAGTTTCCACTTGATTATAAAAATGCTTTGTTTTTAATTTTTCAACGATTAAAATCATGACAGTACCTATAAGCCTGGTCGGTTTGTAAATGGCTTTGATGTCGTGTTTTGTCAGTACGTTTCCAATACGTTCAGTGACTCTCAATATTAGGTAGAAAAGCTCTGCCGGTATCTCGTTGCAACCTTGGTTTGTTAGCCCTAGCAATTTTTTGCCGGGTGTATCCATTGGCTTCCAAAGCGCGATTGAGATGCCTGATTTCAGATGAACTAGTTCATAGATACGCTATGCTCTGGTGTTTAAAGTTTTTAGAACTCCATGTTTTTGCTCTGGGTGATATTTGAGTCTTTGTGTAGATATCTGTCCGCATGTGTTGGTTTTCGGTAGACTTTGTGGCCCAAAGTCCCATCTGGTTTCGTGATCACCAAGACATTCAGGGAGGGCAGTAGGCCATCTATTTCATATTTTACCGTGAGCTGAATCTTAGGGTGTTAGCTATTAAGATCATAAAGAAATTCTTTTAGTACCAACCTCCCATGTGGCCATCTATATAGCGAAACCATGTAGACGGTGGATGTGGTGCCGAATCCAGTGGTTTTCGTTCAAAGGTACAGATTAGCCACATCTGGGCTGGGAGGGTTGCACATGGCAACGCCGTCAAGTTGCTCAAAATATCTCCCATCCCACTGGAAATATGTGGTAGTGCGGACATGCTGGAACATGTCAGCGAGGTCGCCTGGGAACAGTTGAAGGAAAAAAGTCATAATTTCAGGAATGGGTATGTTCGTAAACAAAGAAGTGACATCGAAGCTGACTAGAAGGTCTGTTGCTACTAAGCGGATATTTCTAATTTTCTCTATGAAGTGAGTAGAATCCCTGGATGTACGTGTCAGTATTGCCAACTTGAAAGTCCACAGAACCTGGTATGCCATGAAGAACACAAAAATAAAACCATTATACAACACCACCGCCTTACAACCACATCCATACACCACAAACAAGCAGGTTACTCAGGGCCGTTGCAGACAAGCATTGTGGATGTATCAGCTGATGAGGGATTTATTTATTTGTTTATTTATTTATTTACGAGCAAGCCCAATTAAAGTAAAAATTACAATAACAAATTATCATTAACATAAAATGGAATGTAAGGCTGAAATGCAAATTACAATTAGGAATAAGTTTAAAGGGGTTAATTTAAAGTTTAAAAGGGTTGATTTAGAATTTAAAAACGAAAAGAAACAATATGCGTCAATAAAACGTATTAAAACATTACAACATTAGAACATTACAGCGTTAAAACATGAAAGCTTAGCATTCCGTAATTGAGTTTTAAAATGATGCAAGGTGTTAAACATCTCGAGATCATTGTTACTATTGGCTAATCGTAAAGTTCTTGGAATACAGCTGTTGAATGTGTGGTTTAAACGATAAAATGGTACGAAAGATGTTTATTGCTGTCGAGTTGAGCGGTTTTGAACATGCAGATTGATTTTTTCTAGGAGTTCAGCGCAACTGCATTTTACGTTAATGATATTGAAAAGTAGTCTCAGGTCTCTCTGTTTCCGTCTAGTTTTTAAAGAGGACATATTCAGGAGCCGCTATAACGATTCATACTCGCAACGAACTCCGAATTTATTTTCTATGTATCTGAAACATTTATGTTGGACCTTTTCGATGTTCCTGATATATCTCATATAATGTGGAGACCAGACAGAAGAACAATACTCTAGATGTGGGCGGACCAGTGAACAATAAAGGACTTTGACAGTAGTTGGGTCAGTGAAGTCATGGGTTAGCCTTTTGATAAACCCTAACATTTTCATTGCTTTATGGATAGCCGCAGGTATGCATGTGTTGATTGAAGCTTAAGGTGGGGTCTAGAATAACTCCAAGGTCTTTGATTTGATTAACAGCATCCAAGACGTGACCATTTAAGTTGTAATCAAAAGTGGTAGTAGGTAGATGGGGTCTATGAAGGCGCATGACATAGCACTTTGTAGAATTCATATCCATGCTATTTAAGGAGCACCAGTTTGATAGATTGTCCATGTCAGATTGGAGCCTATGGGCATCCAAAGAGGTTTTAATGATTAGGAATTTTTTTAAATCGTCTGCAAATAGTAGTGCTTTGGCGTATTAGTTTGGAGTGGTGATGTTTTGCTCTAACTATTTGAGTCCTATTCGTAAGATAGCTATACTGATCCATTGCAGTAATACCCCACCTACACCATTTCTGTCGAGCTTTTGTAGTAAGAGGGTACGGTTTGCCCTGTCAGAAGCTTTAAAGAAGTCAGAGTACACAGAATCAATCTGGCAACCTTTCTCTAAAGCTTCCGACAGAGAGTCGACATTGGTAACTAGATTTGATTCAGGAGATTTCCCAGCACAAAAACCATATTGTTGTTCAGTTATGATGCCTGAGCAGTCATAGGTAAGGTAATCTGTTACAATGTTCTCAAATACCTTGGGGATTGTAATTTTTAACGTCTGACTTACTGCCAGATTTGTATATTGGGGTGACATAAGATTTTTGTTATTTGGATAGATTTATTGAATATATAGAAGCAGAGAGGGCGAGAAAAACGAAGCTGCAATTTCTGAGTGGTATAGGAGGAATAATTTCCGGACCTGGGCCTTTCTTGATGTCGAGATTAGATAATTTCTCGTAAATAGTTGAAATTGAAATGTGGTAAGAGGAGGCGTTAAGTTTTGATTCAATTTCAATACTATTCAAATAAAGATTTATATTTTGAGTAGTGTAAACTGAAGAAAAATGCTTGGCAAACAGATCTGACACTTCACTACCACAGGGAGCGGAAGAGTTCCCAAGGTTCATATTATCAGGTATGGTGTTATTAGATCTTTTAGAACTAACAAAATTACAGAAGGGTTCAACATTACTTCCAACAGGGGTTTCAACTGAATGTATGTAGTTTAAATATCATTCCCTGGATATAATCTTGCATTGTGATATTAACTGACTGAATATTTCATAGTTTTGGGGAGTTTTGTGTTGTTTGTAGATTATATGTGCAACCGTTTTATCGTTATTCAAGGTTCTGAGTGGAAAAGAATACCAATGTAGGAATCTGTTAGCAACAAATTTCTTTAGGGGAACAAATAACTCAATTACCGAATACAAAGCTTCATAAAAAGTGAAAATCATTTCAGAAAGTTATTTTCCTTGAAGAAGCAAATCCCAGTCCATTGCTTCCAAACATTGGCGTATACAATCAAAATTGGCGTGTCGAAAATTGTAATAAGAGTTCTCTTCAGGAGCAGCACTTGAGTTCGACTTATAATGTATAGTAGTTTCAAGAGGAGGATGATGAATATCAGATGGAATCAAAATGTCTACGGCTGACATCACTGTAAGTTCAACTGGGGACAAAACAAGGTCGAGGATAACTCCCCTTTGGTTGACCACTTTTTTTGACTGAAAGAGATTGTAAAACGCACAAATGTTCGATATTATTTCAATACCACCTTCTTCGGATAGTGAGGATCCAGGATGTGCTAAAGCAGTAGAGCAGAAATATTCAGCCGTAGGAAGATTATAATCGCCAAATAAGTAGATTTGTCTTTCTGGATGTTGCTCATTCAATGTTAAAAACTGTTCGTAGTAAAGTTGGTACAGATTGGGATGAGATTTAGGACGAAAATATACTGCTTCAAAAATATGTTTGCAGTTTTTGTGGTCCAAGTAAATAAACAGTGGTTCAATTGATGGGTCAGAGTTAACAGTACTAGAGGAGATTGATTTCTTAACAGCTATTTATACTCCGCCGCCTCTACTAAAGTTGCTGGACTGGTGTGTACGATCTTGTCTATAAATGTTGTAACCGTTAAGAGGCCATGAGCGCAATTATATTTGTGGCGCTTTTAAGGGTAAAAGAGTCAATTGATAACTCGAAAACGGTTCGTCGTATCGATTCCCAACAAGGACAGGATTCTAGAGGACATTCAATTCTAGGTACGTGCTGTAATGGAAATTGAAATTTCAATCCACTTTTTCACAAAAAAAATCTCAAAAATGTCCCAAAAATGCAGTTACTTTGAAGCAAGTTTTTGGGTAGATGAACAAATAATTTCAAAAAAACATTACAGCACGTACATAGATCAACGTTTTAACTTTCCTCTGATACCAAATTTGTTTCGATTGGATGAAGATTGCTTCAAGTTTTAATGGAAGAGAAATACCATTGCAGCTTCCTCGATAATCTGTAAAAAGCATCGTGAGGTGCTGCCGCAGACATACATAGACATACATAGAATCGAACGTCCTCTAGAAGCCTGTCTTTGTTTGAAATCGATACGGTGAACCGTTTTTGAGTTATCGGCTCTTTTACCAAAAAAACCGTCCCTAATATGATCGCGCTCATGGCCTCTTAAGACCTAGTTCGGCGTCGTTGATATCAGCTGTGTTTCTGTAAGAGCAATTATATCGTAAGGGCTATTTGAAACATTGAGACATAATTGACGTAGTTTCGTTCGAAGTCCTCTAACGTTTTGGTAATAAACAGATAGCTTGCCCAAATCTAGTTTTTTGTTATAATTACAGGAATATTGTTGACATATTTTATTGTCGAATTCTGCTCACCAGCTTGCTGACGTCTCGATAACTCGCCTCTGACAGTATCAAGAATTTTCCTCTTATTGGGAGTTTGATCCAGATGTATGAAGATAAAAGACTGCCACTTAACTATGTTTGCTGATGATACCACGATCACAGTTACAAGTTCTAATATCTATAATTTACTTGTTAAGGTTTCCAAATTCATTGATACATTTGCATCTTGGTGTGACCGTAATAGACTCAGAAGACTAAGAAGTCTGTCTCTATGAAATTTTTCAGTATGAAAGATAATATTCCAAATGAAATAGTCTTCAGTGAGGAAATAGTTATGTCGCAATAGGTAAAATTCTTTGGAACTCTGTTAGACGAACGCCTGAATTTTGATCAGCACATCAATAGTGTTTGCAATAAACTCAATTCAGCATTCTTTGCAATAAAACAAATGAAATCCTGTGTAACAAAAGAAAGTTTATTAAGTATTTATTTTGCCATGGCATTTTCACATATATCACTCAACATAATTGCATGGGGGTACAGATTTAAATAGAGTTTTTGTTGGTCATATTCGATATGGACTATCGAGATACTTGCAAACCGGTTTTTATAAGAGAAAAACTGCTATCTGTTCCATGTATTTATATATTTAAATGTGTTAAATTTGCTAGAACCAAGCTTGAGTCCTTTGGAACGATTGCATCAACACATACTTATAGTACAAGATTCGGAGGACAGCTGCGGATGCCAAGTCACAAAACTTCTAAATACACTTACTCCCCTGCTTACAATGCTTTGTCTCTCTACAACAAATTGCCGAATGAGATAATAAATTCTCAAAGTAACAACATTTTTTGTAACAAAGTTAAATGTTTATTGATTGACAGGTGCTACTTTACTCTGCAAGAGTATCAAAATGATACTTTCTGATTATTTATTAAATTTCGTGTAATTATTTCATAATTCTGAATGGAAAACTGTGACGTTGAATTTTTATTCAATTACTGTGACTGGAGTTTTTTATCTCTACGTGTATTTATATTGTTATTTTAAACTTTTTTATATATTTTGTTATGAGGTGAATGGTTGTCGTGATAGAAATGTAAAATATTTGAGGATATCTATGGAACTTATCTTAGCTACCTCAGACCGATAGCCACTATAACATCGTAAATTTCATCATGGGAGAACTTTTCAACTGCAGATTGTTTCGACACTATTTTAACCAACAGGACAAACCATTATCCACACATAAAACCCCTAAAATTTAACAACAGCACATATTAAAACATAACAATGACTGACAGACAACAAAACAAATCCAAAACCGATTTTTAAAATAAAATACCACTAAAGACTTTACTACAAGACTACACTAATTTTAGAACACACTGTATGACAAGTTTTGAAAAGGAGACGTAAAAAAAACACTAACAATGACAGATTGAGATAGGAGGAGATACAAACTAAAGAGAAAGAATCAAAGAATTAAATGAAACAAAAAGCCTTATCAATCATAGAAAAACCAAAATAAAACTTATTAGGAGAAGGGAATAGCTTGTAAGGAAATCATAGATGTTAGAATTTAATAAAATTAAAAGTTATTGAAAAGTATTGAAATCGGGAGTGAAAAAGAATTCGGTTATCAGAACGACAGATAATAACGACGAGAGAAAAGACGGACTAAATTTGGGAAGATAACTTAAAAAATATACAAAACAAGAGGAAAGTAGACGAACATGAAAGGTGAATGCAGGTGAAGCAGAGGAATGCAGGTGAAGCAGAGGATGCAGGTGAAGCAGCATCAATAAGAACCATCAGATGATACAGCAGCAGCAATCAAACAGAAGGTAATCAAAACCCACATAAAAAACTTCCTGTGAATTTTAAACCTTTCAATAAACAATCAGTGCTTTCCCTATATCAAAATCCTCCAAGACTTTTCATTCGAACAATTTTATTAATAACAACACCACAAACTTTCATTTTATGCCCGGAACAATAATCAATTCACTTGAACTCCATAATTAATTGATTTTAGTATTAAAAACCTCATTGTTCGTTAGTAATAAGTTGGGTTTCTCCTAGAGTAGGAATCCCTAATCTTAAGAAGTTTCGAATTTATGATTGATTTTCAGTAATTTAATAATTTTGAACACGATTTGACATATTATAAAAAAAGGTAATGGCTTAAAATAAAAGAATTTGGGACTAGAAATTTGAATACAATTTTATTTGATATTTTCTTTCGTTGACAACAAAAATTTTACATAAAAAAAAACAGCACAAAACTTCACTGGAACCACCCTGCAGAGGAGGAGTAGCTCATTTTCATTGGCGACCCGATCTGAGTTAGAAAAGGATAGAGAAAGAGAAATACAGGTGAGAGGTGAAACTATTTGGGCATATAAAATTAAAAAATTTCCATTGACAACAAAAACATTTTATATTTGCATTTCTGTAGAGACAGCAATTTACTATATCATAACAATTTATATACTTGACCTACCATATTTACCCTATTGTACCAAAGTGGTTAATAAATTATTATTATTATTATTATTATTATTATTATTATTATTATTATTATTATTATTATTGTTATTGTTATTGTTATTGTTATTGTTATTATTATTATTATTATTATTATTATTATTATTATTATTATTATTATTATTATTATTATTATTATTATTATTATTATTATTATTATTATTATTATTATTATTATTATTATTATTATTATTATTATTATTATTATTATTATTATTATTATTATTATTATTATTTTTATTATTATTATTATTATTATTATTATCTTATTTTCACGGCTGATGTTTTGTTTGTTTTTGATAAGAACATGTACGTTTAGGTTATATCGTGAATCTAGTGGTATTATGCGATAATCAATCAATTCATCTACCAGTAAACCCTGTTCTGCATTAAGTCAGAGCATATGTAGTTTCAAAGCAAAAGGACCCCGCAAACTCCAGGTGGATTTTTTTGAATTTTTTATTTATTTCTAATCAAAATAACTTGAACTGCATCATACCAAAAATTCAGAAAAATCCACCGAACTTTTTTCGTTTTGTGTCATTTGGGGGTGGGGGGATAATCATAAAAAACTGCTATTTTCCTTATTTAGGCATATTTAAACATTCGACGATACATTTGAAGGAACTCGAGAAATATTTTTTTTGCGTTCCGTAATAGGAGTTGGGGGAAAAGGGGAGGGGGTAAGAAATTTTTTTATAAAACAGCACAATATTGTGCAACATTAGCAATAATGAAACAAGTGAAAATATTGTTACCGGGCTCAAAAATAAATAGTCTAATCTGTGCAAAGGGTGATTTCAACGCCCCCTAGCTGCAAAACTGCTCATTTTTTTGGGTTGGCGCAATGGTAACATTGGTTAAGAATTACATGGACTACATCATACCAAAAATTCAAAAAAATCCACCGGGACCCAAATTCCATAAGGAGTTTGCGGGGTCCTTTGCTGACGAAGCCGCTGAAAAACCAGCTGTTCAACTATCTTTCTTCTAGGTTTATGAAGAGTTCAGATTGAGGGAAGCTAATGAAGAAACAATTTTCACTCTTCTAATTATCTATTATTTAAGACAATCTGTACTGTTGCTATGGATCTTCATTTGTTGATTCTGATTATCAATAAAAATAGTGATTCATATTATTTCATAAAAGTTTCTACAGCCATTCATACAGTACTTTCAATAACAGTAACTGGTTCATCTATCAATTTATTAGTCATATTTATCGATGAATAGCAATGACAACTAAATCATTTTTCATCTGAACATCTTATATCCATTTAATTATAAAAACAAACGTAAATGGTTTGAGAAATTATTTTTTCAAGATATTTTATTTCTTTGGTGATGACGAATATACCCTTGATTGCTTCTTTTGACGAGCCGCCTGTTTCATATCTTGACAACGCTGTACAAAATAAACCAAATCCCAGTCTCAGTCATCCTGGGTGCGCGCTATATCCAGTAATAACGCCTCCGTTTACACAGTGTATATTTGTACATATATATATATAGAATGTAGAATGACCGCCAGACCGGACATTCGCCTAACGGGGCGCTATATATCAGGGGGATTTAGTTGCGGACACGGGCGGCCCTTTCCTGTCTCTCATGGGCCTTCGCTTTGCTTAATGTTTGATAGGGAAATCGCCTTATCTCTAGCGCTATTCTTCTCCGCTGCGATTCACACTCGTAATCCGCGAGAGCTGGTGATAGAGTCAAATTACGGATTTAATGCCGGAGGTGAAGTGGGGTGGATATTACAGGTAAGGGGAGAGTTGGAAATGGGGTACATCGGGGGATCGCTAAATATTACGATTATTTTGGTTTTCCTTTGAGAATGCGAACATGATGTTGATCAAAATATCTCATTGAATATAAGATAATCCATACGTAAATAAACAAAATCTCAAATAAATTATTCGCTACCCAGGTGGTTTTTTGATGAGCCTATCATTTATTATTATGAACAAGGAATTATATTATTTTTTTAAATAATATAATAATAATATAATAATTTTTTGAAAATAAGTAATTTGAAAATGAAAACCCTCCACAGCCGGTTGGCAGGGGTTTGTCATCTTCATCTACACCTTGAAAATTGTTTTGATTAGAAATGTAAATTTCTGTTTGTTGTAAATAATCTTTTAAATTTCAGTTGCCCAGTACCTAGTTCTACCTTTCCTTTATCTGTAGGTATTTCTTACTCTCTTTATCTAGCTCAGATCGGGTCGCCAATGAACATGAACTACTCTTCCTCTGCAGGATGGTTCCAGTGAAGTCCTGTTCAGTTTTTTGATGTAAAAATATATTCTCAAAGAAAGAATGAAAGAATCAAATGAAGTTGTATTCCAATTTTAATGCCAATTTCATTTTAATCTAATAATTTTTTCAGATGTCAAACTTTGCAAAATTCATATTAGCAAAGAAATACAAATCATGACTTCTTAGAATTAGGTTTACCCTACTCTAGGAAAAACCAAACTTGTTCCTAAAGACCAAAGGTTTATAAATACTAAAATGAATGAAAATATAGTTCAATATAGTTCCGAACAGTTCTGGGACATAAATTGCAGTCTATCGGAAAAATTTATCCATAAAAGTTTCTGTAGGATTATGTTGTAATTTTAGCGAAGCACTAGTATTTTTTTATGGAGGATTCAAAATGTTCACAGGGAGTTTATTTGCAATTTTCGAATACCTTACAGCCGTATGCATAGTCAATCGCCAGCGACTCGCCAGAGTTTCGCCGTTCGCTACTCAAGGATTATAATGCACAGTCGAGCTCCAAAAAAGTTACAATTACGAGATAAGTCACATTTTGGCGAAACGCTGGCGATGTACCACTTTTTTGGAGCTCGACTGTGCATTATAATAGCTCTTGTGGTGCGAGCGGCGAAACTCTGGCTAGTCGCTGGAATTGAGTATGCATACGGTGTTGTGGTTGCCGCTGATGTTTTGTCAGATGCATTTCTGCAATGTAGTCGTCGTTTCAGGCTGTCTAGAGTACGTCGTAATGTCTGATTTTACTCTCTGTCCGTCTGCTTTCTGCTAATTGTGAATAATTTTGTAGATCTAAAATTGGTGCGTCGTGTCTTGTTGAATTTTGTCTGCCCCCTCCTGGTGGCGTCGTTATTCCCGTTGTCAATAACTACCAACTTCCTTGTCACTGGAAATGTTCAAGTCTGCAATGATTTTATTTTGAGCTGTATGAGAAGCTTCTGCTTCCGATTCAGAAACATTCAAATGCGATTCAAATAATATTCAAATAATAGAGAACAATAATCATCAACATACATAAAAGTGAATGGATTTGGCACAACAGATGGCAACTCATCAATAAAAAGAATACAGAGAATTGGCCCCAGAACTTATCCTTTCGGAGCAACTAATCAACTCATCAGTCTATCCAAGATCTTGAACACTCAAAGACGTAAAAATCCATTTCAGGAACATTTCCAATAGAAATCGGATTTTTTATAGAAGCTTCATAGACTTTTAGGTTTGCAACGTAACCTCCGCCCTCTCTATAGTTTAAATGTTCAGTGGTGTTCCAGACAACAGCGCGACAGTTGCCACAACAGCCATATTATTATTACCAAGCAAGGTCCAGAGACTTACCTGTCTTGAGATAACAGGAGCAATGAAGTGTCCACTGCAGCTCTGAAAACACTACTGGGGCTGCCTTCCCTCTACTTGGTGGTCCAGGGAGAGGCGAGGCTTGGTGCATTTAGAATCCAAAAAGAAACGTCAGGTCACATTGTACGAATTGTGATTAAGCATATATCAGACATGAGAAAAGATAACATTCCGAAACGGTACTCTTTCGAAATTTAGATAGAACTGAATGGAGAAAAAGAGACTTGAACATCATTTTGGAGGGAAATATCTGGACACAGACGGGTCCAAGAGTGAAAACGGTGCAGGTACTGAGGTATATTCAAGGTTTTTCAAGCAGAAGTATATGCAATCCTATAGTGAGAGAAGTAAAACAATCAAAGAGCCGTCGAAGATCCGCATACTGTCAGACAGTTGATATGAATTATCATAAGTTTATTTCTGATGTTTGGATGGAAAAAAGCTCTGAAATTATTTTTCATGAGCTGAGACTGAATCCCAAGGAGACTAAACGTTATTTAACAAGGAGAGTTTAATCCCTATAAGACAATGGGGACACTGGTAGAAAGAGATGAAAGAACATTTGTGACGAAATGTGACGTAGTTGGACGTGTCATGGCCGCCGTTCTCTATAGACTGTGAGGGATTAGCTCTTGGTATATGAGAGTTACTGCTGACAGTTTTGTTGCTTGGTTTGAGTTCGACTCTGTACTCATATCCAAGTACGTCACTATGACGCGTTGATGCTACAAGATTCTGATTGGCTAGAGCTTATTAAACCCTCCTTGTTAGTTTAGTCTCTTTGACTGAATCCGACCTTTTGTTGGGTTAGGTCTCTGTACTGAGTATCCTAGCAATGAAAGTATTTGTCATCATCATCAATTATCTATTTTAGCGATCTACAACAAATCGTCAGTTTCGCTACGTATTTTAGCGACTTTCAAACCTGTGCATTTTCTCATTTTGCAGTTTTGCATTTACAGTTTTCCGAAAAAGAAAAAGAATATAATCTCCATTATCGATAGCACAATCTATGAAATAGGAGTTGAATCATCTCAGACATTTTTTTGAATTGCTCAAGTCATGAATACGAACGATAATTCCTAAGTCTAACGGTGCGACAGCAAATTATGTCACAAAACACACAAAGACCCTAGCCATTAGGTCCAGATTATGCCTAAATGGTTGTTGTCATGGCCCTCCATTCAAATTGACCATGATTTATGCTGTCTTCTTGGGCCAAATGTGGATGTAATTAATTTCAATCAACGCTGTAAAAGCCATAATTAATCAAAAGGTGTCTTTTCGATGACCAGTGGCTCACAGTGGTTAAATGTATAGTGTCCGGTATAAAGTTCGCGGCATATACAACACACTTTTTTCATTATTGGTTACTAAGAAAATGTTAATAGTAATAAAACCCTTGTTTCATCTCAAAACCAAAAAACGTTTATCAAAATTTAATTTCTTAGAGATAAATTGAAAAACATGATGAATTTTCGAGGAATTACGATCCTATAACTTCTTTGAATAGGTACCTATGTGAAACTTCTTGCTGCAAATACTGAATAATATGTACTGAATTATCTATGGAAGTGAAAATGGAATGAATTTCAAACTTCGAGTAAAAAATAATTATACTAATGTACCTTGTACTTCATTTTATGTGGAGTGTTTCACTCTCAATACGCTACATTGTTCGATGGTGAAAATGTGAATCATTCAAGAACTAAAATTTGTCATAGATACAATGTATTGAATGATCATTCCATTCTGAACAATATTTAACCTTGACGTTGTCTTCTACTTCGAGAACTTGAAGGAATGAGGAAAATTGAAGGATCATAATTTATTAAAAATGCATCATATATTTCAATATCCCTCATATACGAATGAAGAAATTGATTGTTGATAAATAAAATTTGGTTT
This sequence comes from Chrysolina oricalcia, assembly GCA_944452925.2. Classification (NCBI taxonomy): domain Eukaryota; kingdom Metazoa; phylum Arthropoda; class Insecta; order Coleoptera; family Chrysomelidae; genus Chrysolina; species Chrysolina oricalcia. Next base: position 16,305,338 of record OX101816.2, read on the forward strand.
TTGGATATAGCAGAGGTATTTATAATATATTATACATTGAAAATGAAGTTCTGAGGAATCAATAAGAAAGAAGTTTTCCATATATAACAAACTTTAGCAAAACACAGTATACAGAGTGGCCCATTTGAAAGTGGGACACCCCTTCTAAAATTATTTTCTGATTCAAAAGTTTATTTTTTTTAGTTCAGTCAGTTCAGTTCAGTGAATAAAATCCAAAATTTCAAGACCGGTTTCGAACTGATTGAATTGACAAAAATCCAAAAATGGCTTTGCAATATTTTTAAACAAAATGCATCACTGGATTTGCTATAAATTCAAATGAGTGTTACCGAAATTTCGCTAAAAAACATTTATTCCTAACTGAAGTATAGCGTAAATAAAATTTTAACTGCGTTATCAAAATATTTCGAATAATCGTCCTGTATACCATTTGTGTGAAATAGTGTTAATCACAATCCTTCATTAGATCGCTGTATGAATTGTAAACATTTCTAACAAACAACTAGTCCTAGTATTTTAGATCTTTCTTTCATCTAAATAAGCTTCAGATACAGATCACATAAAAAATTATTAACAGTTTGAAATTGACATTTCTACAGATGACAGATGACAGTCATCAGTGAATTTTATTGCACCCAAAATATATACACTAATACTGGAGTAAGAAAGTAAGTAAGTTTTATTCAGTTAGATCTTAACAATTTGTTTTTTTCTTTTTCGATAAGCGAGGCCACCACATTCTCTCATCGTACATTTTTATGTTGAATACTAACAGGGTAAGAGAAACTATAATCTAAATTCATATTATCTAAATTGGTATTATGAGCAGGGGAAAACAGAAAAATGAAAAGAACTTGGTGATTATAATTATTTGAGAATTGGTTTAAGGACATCCTTATAATGTAATAGTACAAACATTTTGGCGCGTTTTTTAAATTTATTTTTATTTTGTATATTTCTAGTGTCAGAGGGTAGTAGATTGAAAAGATTGGGGCCATAGTAGGTTACAAATTACTGTGTGATTGTGGTTCTATACAAGGGGGTAGGAATTTCCTGCCTTGCCGTTCTTCGGGTATGATGATAATGTATTTCAGGGAGGGGTATATTGTTTTTTTTTGTTTCCAGGTAAGGCATTGATAGCAATATAACTGTTTAAGATCTAAAACTCCTATTTCATTTCCATACCTCCTGTTCTTAATAAATAATATTTTCAGTAGGATATTTTGTGTTACTTCTAAGCAGTGAAGGGAGGTTTTGAAAGCCCCACCCCAGACAACAATGCAGTAACGAATGATGGACTCAGCCAAGGCATCGTACACCATTATTTTATTTTTTTTGTTCAGGATTATTTTTAACTGGTAAAATTTAAATATTAATTTGTGGAATCTTGTTGTAGTATGAATGATGTGTTCATTCCAACGAATGTGTTGGTCAATGAACACACCTAGGTACTTTATATTTTTGATTCTTTTATGGTGGAACAAGCGCAGTTTGAGTCATCTTTACAGACGGCTCCATGAAGTCGAATATTTCCATTTATGGGTTGATATCTTATTGTGGATGAAAAGGTGATGAATTTAGTTTTTTCGATATTGTACATGGAATATACCCCATTTTTCTCTAAAAATACTAATTCCTCACCTGTGCCGTATATTTGAGGCTTGCATAGCACTATAACACATACCTAAGATGTGGCAAGAGGCCAGAGTCATGTAACTTCCAAAAGTAGAAAGAATAGGCGTCAAGACACTCAAGGCATTTCGTCCCATTCAAAAGTATGTTTTTCCCAATCAAAACGTTGGAAAGGCTACTAGATACATGACAGATGAGGTAATACAAACAAGCCCGCTCTGCGAACGCCAATATGCATATCAGCCACCGACATAACCTTTAAACTATAGTGCCAATACCATGTTATTGAAATTGATCCAATTACGAAAATGTCTGGTGGCCATAGGATATGCGCATTGTGTCTGTTATCTGTCAGAATCACATTGGCGAACTTTAGGAAAAATTAATGGGTCTAGTACAAAAGCAAGTGGAATGTTGAAAAATTGATTTTTTATTTAATGACGAGAATATTTCTTCTCCTACATTCACTTTGAAGGAGTAGAAGGAAAGCAGGTACCCAAGCAATCATCAGCAACTGGCATTTTCCTTGGAGTACCACAGGGCTTAGTGTTGGGACCAGTACTATTTATTTTATATATAAATGACTTAAACGTGTCAATATGTACTCACCATATACGGTGATGATACATCAGTGATTGCATCCCAAAAAAAATGATATTTCACTACAAAAACAGCGTAGTAACATTTTCCAAAAGTTGAATGTATGGTTTTTGGCTAACTCTATTTATATTCTGAAAAGACAGACTTCCTCAGATTACGGAATTACCAAATGTCTTGCTCAGAACTGTATATCAAAATTAGTGATAATCAAGCGGCTCAAAATTGTACAAGTGTTCCATTTTGACAGTAGGTTAAGTTGGAAAACTCACTGTGATAAGTTGGTCCAAAATCAAGGGAAGTCTTGAATACAAAACAAACACTCAATAACATTCACTTTGTACACGTGGAATCACGGTTGGGATATGGTGTGTTTTTGGAGTTGGTTCGCACATGCAAATAACGTTTTTCTTGTACAAAAACGAATAATTAGAACTATCTCTGGTATTTCGGGACGGCATAGTAGTAGGGATTTTTTATAAAATTGAGTATCCTAACATTACTTTATATTTTCAATAATAGAGATCAATTTATCAAAAGATCAGAAATTCATGATAAAAACACTATATAGGTTCAAAGATAATTTTCATTTCTTGTCATGCTATTTTGGGAATTGTAACCTTCCACAGTCTGAAAAAGAGAAGTATTTTTAGTCAATTTAAATTTTTTTCTCGTCATATAGGCAAATTTAGTATTCGATACGTTACTGACGAAATAATAAACTGTTTTCAAGACAACAGTCTTCTAAACGCAGTAACTGATCGGGGCAAATTGATTATTGCCCCTCTACACTTGTACATATTTCTTTGAATATTTTTTTTTTCATTTTCAGACTGTGGAAGGTTGAAATTCCCAAAAAGGTATGTCCTCCACAAAAACAAACTTTCATTCAATAATTTTCATATTCCGCAAACTAGACATTCAATCTCATACCGATCTCCTGATAGTGCTGGTTTGATTTTTTTCAACAGGTTACCAAATGAGTTGAAATGTTGTAAAAAAAAGTTGATATTGCTCCCCATTGATAAATATTTTTATTCAGTCATAAAACATAACATCATGAAACATAACACCTTCAGGATGGTTTTTTGTCGAATTCTTACACAAAAGTACAAAACATGCTTCATTTCAACAATATCTATTTACTCGAGGTAACGCCAATGAACAAATAACAATAAGCTCCCCAGATTGTCAAATATCAAATTCTTTGGAGGCTCTTGCGTAGACACGAATTCAGGATGTTCAATTGGATGAGTTTTTCGAGTGGTGGGCATATGAGTACTAGGAGTCTAGTTTTAAGGTTATATGTCGGTGATATCAGCCAGGCAAGTCAATAAACTTGGTACTGGATGGTCTCAACAGGCTACTAACAAACTCCGTGGAAGACAAAGACATATCAGTGACAACATTCGTAGACATCGTAATGCATCCACAGAGTCTATAGCAAACGCCCTAGTAAAAAAGGGGTTCCAGTGGATAAACGTGGACTTGAAAAATAGGGCCATCATATCAGCAATAGGGGATGTCTGTAAGGAGGGGTGCTATCGCCCCTACTTTGGGCCATCTCAAGGGATGAATTGGTGCGAGGCTAGAATCCATTGCTTAGGATATGCCGACGACCTTGCGATCATTGTAGAAGGCAACTTCAGAACTTACACAAACAGCTCTAGATGTGATCGATAGGTGTTGTGAAAAGAAGGAGCTGACAGTAAATCCTCATAAAATCACAATAGTTACATCCACACCACACGTAAGAAAATACTGGAAGGACTCAGACCACATGTACTAAACAAAATTCCTTTTGTCAAAGAAGCTAAATACTTAGGAATAATCTTCAACCAAGTTGATATGGAATCAACATGTACAAAAAGTAGCTCCCGCCAATCTATGCAAGAGATAGTGCGGAAAAAATTAGTGGCAAAAACCAAAACTTACTACATGGGTCTGTACTACATGGCTCTATGTCAGGGTTTTCATACCCATGATAATATAAGGGTCGATGAATTGGTGGCCACAGACCAAGCAGGTAGGAATGGTTTAACGGCTCTGAGGATTACAAAGACAAGCATGTCTGAGTGCCATCGAGGCCATGAGGACCACCCCAACAACCGCACTAGAGGACTTGCTAACCTTGTCACCACTACACATATACATTCAAGGCGATGCCAGGTCAGTCACGAGCAGCTTGCTTAGAGAACAAGCACCCATGAGGAATATGCACGGGAGATACAACAACCTATACGAAGAGTTGGAAAACGACCCTGGTATAAGTATGCCATCAAATGACATTCTTCTGAGATATAACTTCAATCAGGTCGGAAGAAAGAGCAAGCTGGAATCTAATCTAAGCCTAGATGAGAGATCGAATCCTGCCCTTTGATAGTATTCACAGTTGTCCTGTTAAACCATTTTATGTATATTTCATGTTTACTTCAGTATCATTAAAATGAATTATTATTGCTTTCATTATAAAACTTTCAAGACAAATAAAACGGACAGAGATGCATAGATGGAGGGACCTCTCATCAAAGCGAAAATTGTAGTCTACACGGATGACTCAGAAGTTCATGAGTTTTCAGGAAAACCATTGTGCTTTACTCACTCAGCCAAGCGGCAATAAAAGTTACCTCAAAACTTATTTGGGACTACATAAAAGCCCTAAAAGAGCTGGGCAGTGAGAACAAACGGACTCCCTGGGTACCAGCACACACAGTTTATAGAGACTATGAAGAGGCCGATTCACTAGAAAGATGGAACCAGTAAGGCCCTAAATGGTTTTGCGGTATAGTAAAAGCTGTACTGAAAACTAACACCATGGATCCCAACGGAAATTTGACGAATGATGGAACTATTCAATGGGGAATTTCATCAAACATTCGCATCCAACATTCACGGAATATCTACGAACCAACCAGAAGAGGAGCACTACTAGAATATTAGTAGGATTTCACACAGGGCATTGTAGGCTCAACAAACATATGAGTACAATCAGTCTGGCAGAAGAAATACCATATCAGGAAGAATAACAAACAAACTATGCCACTGTGACGGCTTGTCAAAGCTCAGGTTTCTGAAGGTGAGAGACCAAAAACCAATAGTTTCTCGAATTGAGGACCTGGAAGTGTAGGAGAATCGAAGAAGAATCTCGAAGATACTTTATCGACTAATGAACGAACAACTTTTGTTTCTCTCAACTGCTCAATAACTCGACGTCGCTCAGCGGAATTCATAGCACTGGAGGTCAATCTCGTGGAAGAAATAGATGTAGAGATCCGATAACTGGAGGTAGAGAAACTATAGGAGGCGGGGCTCAAAGTATAAGTGGAGGTACAGAAACTGTAGGAGTGAGAGCTCAGGCCATAATAGGCCATATAATGACTGGAATAAAAGAAATCGGATTTTCCTTCTTCTGAGACTACATGAAATGAAAATCTTGATACAGATGACTCAACGCTTCGTGATTATTATCATCAATGATTCAATGATTAATTTTTCAGTCTGATAACGCTACAGACTGATATTCATCATTTACAACAACATGGCAATGAACTGAAACTCACTACAGCGGACATGAAAACTTTTATTGTTATTACTCCATTCATGTGTGAGCTAGGGAAAACGCAGTCTTTACCTTTCAACGTCAACATCGAGCACCAGAACGATGACCATGCGGGGATTTGAACCCTCGATCCTTCGCTCCAAAGGCGAACGCTCTACCAGCACGGCCGTGTTCATCAAGCCAGTCTTCATCAAGCAGTATCGAAAATTCATCGGGAACGAAATGTTTGTGATGCTCAAATGATACCCTTTTGCGGTCATGTATCTTCTGAATTATGTTTTGGCTAAACATTTTCCGGAAGCTGGTAATTGATGGCAATGGTAATGGTAATGGGTGGGGTCGCAAGCGTCAGCGACTAGGCCCCAGTGGGCCCTTTTAGCAATCCCCGGCATCTTCACTCATCCCATGGAGCCACCTGCTGGAACCACTTCGACCTTCTTTCGAAAGTCGAAATGTCCTTCTATTGCAATGAGTGTCCTCCTCCTCAATAGTGGCAGCTCCGAATACGTTATGTCTGAGACTGCCATAAATTCCACATTAGTTCAGGCAGTGGAAGGAGTCCTCCTCCCCACCATATTTCTCGCATAGTGAGACTGCCTCAACTCTGATGAGAGCCAGGTGTCTCCTGAGGCCATAGTGTCCGGTTAGAACGCTTACCAAGAGTCTGAGTTCTGTGCGGCTTAGCTTCAGTATCTTGGCCGTCCTTGCCCTGTTGGGCCCCGATATCATCTGCTTTGACTACCTGCAGCCGTCTATCTCTCCACTCTTTTTCTAGTGTATCAACTTCCCACTCATTCAGTGCCGTTGTTACTTGTCTTCCTGATATGCCGAGTGCGGGTTCGGGCCCAAAGTAGGGTTGCCCAGCTCCTTGCTTGGCTAGCTAGTCCGCTTGCTCGTTGCCTTCAATCCCAGCATGGCCCGGGACCCATATCAGCGTTATTTCCTTCTATCAGTCGCAAGACTATCCAGGGCATCTCTGCACTCCTGAACCACTTTTGATCTGGTTCTGGTTGCATCCAGAGCTCTGATGGCGGCCTGACTGTCCGAGCAGACAATGTCTCTCTGGGACGGACCTCACCTCTTCCATTCTGGTTGACTCCAGGATGACATGCACCTCTGCTTGAAAAACTGTTGTCAGAGAACCTAGCGCATTTCTCTCCGTTTTCCAGTAAACTCCTGTCCCGGATTGTCTTTCCTCCAGTTTGGACCCGTCTGTAAAACAGACCACCCTTTCCTCTTCCCACTCTTTCCTGTCTAGGATTTCTGGCGAGATCATCCTTTTCCGCCTAACTTTATCCTCTGCCTGTATCACTTTGATAGCGGATAGTGGGATTTCTTTTTCCGCTACCACAGCGATTTCGGTGTGCCCTATGTACCCCTCTCTTTGCAGCTCATTTAGTTAAGCATTCTCAGATAGAACGCCATCGCTTCCTTTTTTATACAAGTTGGATGCGACGGCAGACTTAGCAGGGCGTCTATTGCTGCCGAGGGGGTCGTACTCATCACACCCCTACAATAACCGGCGCGATGAGGACGACTCCCTTGGCAGCCCTAGACACCCTGCTAGGTGATTAATGGTAGAGCTGTTCTGAGACTTTGTCAAACTTGCTCACCTGGTACCAACATGTATTTTGACAGATATTCTTCTTCTGGATGATTTGGGAAGAATGGAACTTTCGGGTACAGATACGTAAACTTTTCCCTCAAATCAAATTAAAAGTAGAATAATTTTTACAATATGTCTTTCAACGAAATAGTGAGTAATTTTATTATTGTCGAGAGCTGAAGTCCACATACACCGATCCTAAAATATCTATTGATGAACTGGAGAGTATCGAGTGAAACGACCATGTCTGATCATCCAATAATCACATTCAGATAAGAAACAGACCCTCCTGGGACAATCCTAAGATGGAACCCTATAAAGACAAATTGGGAAAAATATAACACCAATCTGAAAGCAAACTTAGCCCAAGTCCAGAACAAAAGGGCCAGACCAGCTAGAGATGGAAAGTATTCTTGAAGAAGTAAATAGGGCAATACTCGATGCATACGAATCGAGCTGCCCCGAACAGAAGCAAAAATTGTAGTAATCTGGCAAAACTGATATTCAGGACATGAGAGCCCGCTATTGGGGCAAAGGGTAACCTAACCACCTACAATAAAGAACTGAAGAGAAGCGAATTAAAATAGCTTCAGAAAATTTTGTGAAAATATTGACACCACAGTCACCACATCTGCTGCGGCGAGACTACATAGAGTCATAGCAAATAGTAGAGTCGATAACGCCATGACACTGTAGAAGCCGGAAGGTAGCTACACCGAGAGTAAAAAAGAAAGAGCTCAGCCCTTCCTATAGTTCACATTCTAGAACGGCATAGAAGATTTACCAGAGAAGACACAATGGTGGCCAGACACATTTGTAGAAGTAGACTGATAATATGAGCCATGAACACCTGTCAACCCTTCAAGTCAGCAGGAGTTGGTGGAATATTTCCTGCCCTGCTCCAGCGCGAGCAAGAAATCCTACCACACATAGTGAGAATTAGCAAGAGCAATCTAGATATACCAGAAGTTTGGAGAAGGACCTGGTTTGACTTCATTCCTAAAACAGAAAACACCAGATCCGAACGACCTAATTGGTCTGGAGGAAGTGGTGGAGAAGGCAACTGATGAATATATCAGATCAGAAATCCTATAGTAGGTGCCATTGTACCCCAATCGGCATGCACACCAATCTGTCAAATTCACGGAGACAGCATTGGTGCAACTGACAGATGCAATCCAGAATGCTCTGGAGTGTGGAGAAACGGGAGTACATGCCTTTCTTGACATAGAAGGGGCTTTTGACAACACACCACACGAAGCTGTCAAAAGAGCACTGGAAGACAGAGAAGTAGACAACACGACAACTAGATTGATGTCTATCAGAATAGCAGAAACTAAAATAGGACAAGATACTATCTCCATCTGCACAAGCCCACAAAAGAGAGTGTCCTCCCCATGTATGTCGAGCCTAATAGTAAATCGACTTTTCTGCGGTTTGACCGAGATCGAGATGCTGAGGCTGTGCAGATGACATAGTCATAATCGCTAGAGGCAAATTCGAAAGTATTCTCTGTGATAAAGTTCACAGAGGTCTAGACCACACCAAAGAATGGTGTCAACCCCACCAAGTCTACCCTAGGTACCTTTACGTGAAAAAGAAACATTAAACTTGAGGCCATCGAATAAGACGAGTAAGTTATTGGCCAAAGATCGTGCAGTGTATTTCCACGTCTATAGTGAGACCGACCAACACTAACGGAGCTGTGGTCTGGGGCAGCATAACTAAACTATAAACTAGCTAGTACGAGGGCAAATCTTTCGAAAACCCATAGACTAGCCTGTGTATTCATTACAGTTGTAATGGAAACGTGATATATGCAAACTGTTGTCTGTGTCTTATATAAGGTCAATTTTAATGGTGAAAACCTCATATCGATATCTATCATCGTTTCTAGTAACAGCTTATTTTTTGGAAACGTGCATTTTCGAAAAGTTGCTGTAACTTTTTTCCTGTAAAAAATTCTTTGTTACTATACAAACATTTTCAGAGCACTTTTTTACGTAGAATATAATGGTGTAGGTAATTTATTTTTTCAAATCATGTATTAATATTTATTAATGGAAAGATCTTCTTTCAAATCAGACAACCTGTATATTCCTGAGCTTGAGCTAACATTAAAAAAATGTAGCACACTCGATGTTTTGCTAGTCCTCTTTGAAATGCAGAGATTTTCGGTTTTGGACGACGCGGCAGCAGAGTGCAAATGTTTGCTTCGAGGATTGGATAAAACGCTGGCACAAGTGTATTATATCTGAGGGGGACTACTTCGAAGGGAACAAAATAGAAATTGATGAATAAATAAATATTTTTTGAGAAAAATTAAAATTCACCTTATTTTTTGAACAGACAGATTATGTTTATGGGAACTTTTCTTCTTGTTCTGACGTCAGTAACATGCTTCTAAATTTTCTACACGTACTTAAGAAATACCCTGTACCTAGAGGAAGGAGGACTAATATGAGATAGCAGCCTATTATGAGATACCGTATTTTCTCACCTAGTAAGAGTCTCCATCTAGCGACAACCGCTAAAACTAACTCATCGGAACATCAAATGTTAGATCAGCTAGATTTATTTTCAGTTGCTCTTACGACCCGCCACGTGTAGGCATTAGTGCAATACCGAAATTTTATTAGTGTTCAGTTTGACGTGATTTTTTTGTTGAAAAGGTGAGGAAACAATTAAGTTTGTTATATTTGCTTTGTTGTATTGGAGTTGCTTTATTGTTTAAACATATAAAACGCGTGGCAACTCAATTAATTTTTGAGAAAAAAATATGTAAAGAATTTTCACAAGAGATTCCTAATATGAGATACCTTGGTGCTCCTAATATGAGGTATCTCATATTAGGAGAACTTTCTTTTTTAAATAATTTCAACGAAAGCTGTTTGCAGATGCCTAGAGACAAGAAAAACAGGAAGCAGTGGGATAAAAATGCCCTGATAAGGGCTGTTAGAGCGGTAAGGAACAAGGAGATGGGGTACCTGATGGCCTCTAAAACATTCAATGTTCCGAAAGGTAAGCCTAGCTTTTTTAATTATTGTTCAATTTTTTTATCAATTTTTTTTATTTTTCAGGAACCATTGAACGATATGTAAAAGATAACACACGTGCAGAGGACCTCGTAAAAATAGCTTTGGGTAGGAAACAAGCTTTACCTGATGTTTTGGAGAAGCAGTTAGCAGACTACTGCATTGAAATGGAAAAAAATTATTACGGTCTTCGGAGGAGCGTTTCAGTTAGCAATCAGAAATGGCTTGAAGCATCCTTTTAGCACAGGAAAGGAATCTGCAGGAAAAAAATGGCTCAGGGGGTTTTTAAGAAGGTACCCGCAGTTGTCTGTACGTACACCACAGGCAATATCTGTTGCGAGAGTTAAAGGGTTCAACGCCGAAAACGTTGCGCAGTTTTTTGACATATTTGAGAAGAAGATGGAAAAAATTAATTTTTCCCCACATAGATTATTTAATGTCGATGAAACAGGCATTACGGTTGTGCAGCATAAACAAAGCAAAATCATCGGCTTGAAAGAAAAAAAAAAACAGGTTTGTGCCATAACATCACAAGAGAGGGGAAAACCCCTCACCGTTCTGACATCCATGAACGCTTCTGGTACTTTTGTTCAGCCCTTGATAGTGTTTCCTCGTAAAAATATGTCGGAACATCTAATGCATGGCGCACCTCCTGGATCAATATGGGCCTGCCATCCATCTGGATGGATTCAGACAAATATTTTTGCGCAGTGGTTTTCACATTTTGTTAAGTTTACTAAACCAACAAAAGATGATCCGATCGTGTTAGTTTTAGACGGTCACTATTCACACACGAGAAACATAGAAATCATAGACATTGCTAGAGAGAATTATGTTTCAATTGTGTGCTTACCACCACATGCCACTCATAAAATGCAGCCACTTGATGTGGGTTTCATGGCACCACTAAAAACATATTATGCTCAAGAAATAATAGAGAAATTTCTCAAAAACAACCCAGAAAAAGTTCTGACACACACCAACATCTGCTCGCTATTTGGGAAAGCTTATAATCAGGCTGCAACAATGGAGGCATCGATTAATTCATTTAGAAAAACAGGTCTCTTTTCTTGTAACAGACATGTTTTTAGAGAAACTGACTTTTTGGAAGAAGAGCAAAATCTACCTACACAAGAAAGAACTGATATTGAAAATGAAGGTGCAGATATTTCATTAAATGACAACAATATTTCAAATGTGTCATCAGATTTAGTTGTGGATGTTCCTGCAGAGTCCAGAAAAACTATGGCAAATCCATCAATATCATCAGGCTCTGCCCACAACAAGTGCTCTGACAAAAGTGATAAACTTTTGCTAGTTTCTCCAAAAGACGTTTGTCCAGTGCCATCAAATTCTTCAAATCATGGTGAAAACTCTAATAAAAGAAAAGGCAAAGTAAGTTTAATAACATCTACTCCATATAAAAAAAAACTTGGAAGAATCCATTGCAAGAAACTAAAGAAAAAGAAAGATGTGAAACCAAACTCTTTGGGAACAACAGATACAAAATCCAAGACTAAAACCAAAAAGGCTGAAATTACATCGAGCAGCTCAGATTCAGCAGCCCACAACAAGTGCTCTGACAAAAGTGATAAACTTTTGCTAGTTTCTCCAAAAGACGTTTGTCCAGTGCCATCAACCTCTTCAAATCTTGGTGAAAATTCTAATAAAAGAAAAGGCAAAGCAAGTTTAATAACATCTACTCCATTTAAAAAAAACTTGGAAGAATCCATTACCAAGAAACTAAAAACAAAGAAAGATGTGACACCAAACTCTTTCGGAACAACAGAAAAAAATCCAAGACTAAAAGTACCGAAAAGGCTGAAATTACATCGAGCAGCTCAGATTCAGAAACTTCTGTGCATTATGATGACTCGACTGATGAAGAGGATTACAATGATGCAGAGTGTCGTTTTTATCGGGGAAGATTTTCTGAAGACACCCGTGGAGAAAAGTGGGCTAGATGTATCGTTTATTTTCAGTGGTGTCACGAAGATTGCGGCAAAGTTGATGGCACAACATTTGTTTGCCGTGTATGCGAAAAAAAACAAGGAAAAAAAAAACTTTTGTTCGATTAAATTTTAGTGTTGTTACTTTTGATTCTCATTTTGATTACTTCTGAAATAACACAATATATTATATTCTTTCAGTCCTTGTTTTTATTTTTTGGTATTCTATTATGAGACAGTCGTTTATTAGGAACCCTAACTATCTCATATTAGGAGACCAATCTTGAAAATGACAAAAGTGATTTTTTTTTATTTATTACCACTTTACAAAAATGGTTAACATTTTTAATAAATTTGATTTGTTAGGGTGTGAAGTATACACAACGATCTATCCTTTAGAAATAAAGCCACTTCTAAAAGTTAAATTTGTGCAAAATTATCCAAAAAAATAAAAATGTGTCTCATATTAGGTCCCTTTTCTTCTATATTACGTACAAAACCGATATCAACTAATATTTGTAAATGACCCCCGTATAAAATGCTATCATAACTTTTTGAAGCTAATCATATTAAGCAATTAATGTAAGTCTTCCTCAATTAGTTTTGGCTCCAGATTGACTCAAAAAGGATGTTTTGTGTAGCTATTGTTAAAAACATGTAGTATTAAAAACAAACATTTGAAAAAAAATGCTGTTATGTAAAAAAAGTTGATAGTTTCAGAGAAAATCTTTTTGTCCTAAGAAAAGAATCCCAACAGGGTCTTTCCTAATGAACAATGCTCAGTCTCACTAATGGGACCGATGATAAAGATTGGCAAAATATGCTAAATTGTCGCTATTTTTGACCCACTCTGTATAATAGGTGGCTTTTTCTATCTTAACGACCGACTGACTGACAGTGTCATTTGACTTTCTTCAAACCAGTAATGGTATTATTTTGATACTATTGATCTAAAAAGTAATACTTTTGGATAAATGAACTTTACTATGTTTTGGTAAAACAGCAATTTAAATTTTTTACAAGAATTCGTATCACCGAAACTAGACATAGAAACTAATTTAAACTTGCACGTTTAACTACTAGTGACTTGTACTACAATATCCCGAATGATTATCAAAATCTTAGATATTTAAGTTCTCAAAAAAAAAAAGTTTATAATAATAATGTTGCTGTCAGTGAGACTGTTCCGAATTCTACAGGCCGTTTCTTTTATCATGTGGTAACATTGCTATATTCTAAACCGTAACAGATACGAAGACGATTAAGGGATCAATGCTCGGTTAAAAGTCTCAGCTAGCTGGCTCTATGTTAAGCTTAGCTATAAGCTAAAGTTCCAGCTAACAACCACTGCGTTTTTTAATCGAATATTTGACTCTGTGCTAGCAAACTGTCAGTTAGCGATATTGTTGATACTGTTGGCAGTGCTGATTTTTCAGGAATCACTTCTGATTGGCTGTTTACCTTTTTTAAACCCAACATTGTAAAATTTGACGGTATTCTATGCTAAGTTTTCCAGTTGGTTCATCTATATTATTGTTGATTCTTGTATAATAAAATGGATGAAGTAAAAGCTTTGAAGAAGCAAAGAGTGGCAAACTTCAGTCCTTCTGACAGAGCGTTATTGTTGAAAGTTGCTAATAGTTTCAAAGCAATAATTGAATAAAAAAAAACAGATGCTACTACATGGAGAGAAAAATTAGAAACTTGGAAAAAGATTGAAGTGAAATTCAATTCGTGTACCACAGGAGCCGTAAGTATTATATATTTGTGGCCAGCATTTGATAGTATAGTGTGAATTGTTTCTGTTACATTTGTGCAGAAAAGGTACCTCTGGATCTTTAAAATCATTGCTCGCTCACTATTGTGGATACCTTATTCTGAGCTCATAAACATAAGAATTTTATAATAATACTACCCCTACTAGGCAGTGCTTACTTTTTATTGATTTTAGCCAAGAACTGATAAACAGTTGAAAAATAAGTACGAGTCAATAAAAAAAGAATTGAAAAAAGTTACTCGCAGCATATGAGTTATCTCAAAGGTACTGGAGGGGGACCTTATATGCCACCACCTGCTCCACAAACTGAGGAAGAAAAAGAACTGGCAAAAACCATTGCACTTAGTATCCAAGGGTTATCTAACAAAAATGATTCTGATGGTCTTGCTGGTAAGATTTTTTTTAGCAATATCACACCAATGAACTGAATATACATTACTATTAAAGGTACAAGAGGGATCTCATTATCGGAAGACGATAATAATGATGATATATTGATAGAGCATGTCGATGTTGATTGGACCCAACCACATGCAAAATTACTTCAGACGGAAATCCACCCTGCACTGAGAGTAAATACCTCGGTAAATACTGAATGGGATGAAGAATGTAGAGTTGAATCAACAGGTCAAGATTATTTGACCAATGATCACCAGTATCATCAATTGGTAGACGAAGAAATATCTAGTAAGTAGAACATGCTATGAACAAATGTGAAAAAAAAACACTTCATATACTGTTATAAACAATTTAACAGAACAATGTGAAAGTGGTTGATATATGAAAATTTTGAATATTAGAAATGATTTGAGTCAATCAGAAAAGTTTTAACTAAAAAACAACCAACTTTTGTGTAAGAGAAACCGATGAAAAATTAAATTTCAATTTGCTCCTACTTCTGCACTTATTATAATCCATGATTAATTTTTTGTAGGATCAAGTCCAGGAACAAGTGAATTGAATGAAAGAGCTAACATTCTCTCCAATAAAGGAAATGAAAAACCCGAAAAGAAAAACACCTCAGGTAAGTTAAATACTGGTTTTCACTTTATACTAATTATCTTCATATACTTACCCAAAATGATGTTCCAATACCTTTGTTTATTTTGTTATTAGCATCTTGGCAGAGCAGAAGAAGGCCAATTATTCCATCAAAGAAAAGTAATGCATCAGCATCAGCTAAATTTGAAATTGTGGCCCAGAAGAAATGTGAACTGATAGGGATAGAAAAAGAAATTGCAATTGAGAAAAAACAACATAATAAAATAGAACACGAATTGCGAGTGAGGCTGCTAAAACTCCAAGAAGAGGAACAAACAATGAAGAATGACTTACTGAAATATAATCTGAATAAAATTAAAGTTGCAGAACATTCTTCATAAAAATACTGTATTTAATATTTCCTTATTGTACTGAAATTAATATTCTTACATGTTGAGTTCCTATTAGAATAATTTTACTTTTGTTTTGTTTTACAGTTCACTCAATGAATACCTCAAATGTTCTCTTTGTTTTTTGGGTTCAAGAGTGATATTTTCACATGTTGAATTCCTATTACTATAATTGTGTTTCACAGTTCGAGTGAATTTCTGTCTAAAATATTTTATTTTCATTTTGTACGGTTCAAGAGTGATATATTTTGTTGTAATTCACCAATTGTGATTGTGAATAAAATAACTTTGAAAATAACATGCATTTTATTCAGTGTGGGGAACAAGGATCAAACATTTTCATTGAGTAACATTGGAAAATAGTTGAGCAGTAGTTCATCTCTAGCATTATTGACATTTGGAACTTCAAGGGGGTCTACCGGTATGTCTTCTATGAAATTAATGTCTTGCCCCAAATCCATCTCATCTGGAGGCATATCTTCATTTGCACAAATAGCAATGTTATGCAGAACAGCACATGCTACAATAACATTTAGGGTAGTTTCCAATTTCAAACGTAAACCTAATGCTAAAACTGGAAATCTGCGTTTCCATATGCCATACTGACGTTCAACAGGATTTCTTGTGCGTCTGACTGAAATTAATTCAAATTCATACACGAATACATTAAAATTGAAGTAGAGAGAAAATAATTTAAATACCTGATTCATTATAAACTTGTTGCAATTCATTATTTGCTACCAGCAATGGTGTTATAACATGCATTGTATTTGCATACCCACTGTCACCCACCAGTAAACTATTCCCAAATTCATTCGCTTCTAGTCGGTGGCGTATGTTTGAATTGTCAAATATGATTTGGTCATGAGTCGATCCCGGCCAACGTGCTACAATATCTATGATTTTCAAGTCTGCTGAAGAGATAGTCTGTATATTGATGGAAAAATATCCTTTTCACTTTCTAAAAACTTCAGCATGTACTCCACCTAAAGTAGAAAAACTGACAAATTGTACAGGTGACATAGTACGAAAATACCTGGATTTTGAATTTTCACATGAGTGCAGTCTACAGAACCTATTATACGAGAAAGCCTGGCTTTCCTTTAAAACTGTAGATGACTTTCTGTTATTTCTCGTTCATTCGCTGGCATTTTTATATAGGTAGGGGCCAGAGAGGCCAAGGCCCGAGTTACTTTATTTACGATTCTACACGCTGTAGTTTTGCTCACATGTATTATGTCGCCTACCGTCAATAAAAAATTGCCAGTTGCATAAAATCGAAGCGTCAGGAGTAACTGGTTGATGGGAGAAACGGAATGGTTTCTGAAAAGAGAAAGTTAGTGGCCATACCGACATAGAGATTGCAATATCTTACCTATCTGTTATAGTCTCTATTTGTTGTTCAATTTGTCCATTGTTTCCAATCCATTTTCTTGGGAATATTGCATCTAAATGTTCCCTTACTATTTCTGCATTATGGGGAGGGGCACCGTCTTGTTGAAAATATTGTATTCCACGGCGGATGTTCAGTGGCAATTCATCTAAGTAGCCATCAAACTCATTGGATAAAAAATGTAAATACATTCCACCATTCAAATGCTCGTCGTAAAAGAAAGGACCTAGTATGTTTGTTCCCAAAATTCCCAACCAAACATTTATTCCGAACCTTTCCTGGAAATTGGTTTCTCTATGTAAATGTTCATTTGTATTATTCCACCTATAATAGATGTTTCTGTTAAACCAACCATTGTTGGTGAATTTTGATTCGTCCGTCCATATTATTTTATTACAAATATTTCCAACTTCCCTATTTCTACGTCTCAACCACATCGCAAATCGTACTCTCCTTCCGTAATCCCTTTCATTGAGGTGATGAACTTTGCGTATCCTGTAGCATTTGTATTTGTTCTTTTTCAAAATATTTCTGGTAGATTTTACAGAAATCCCTAGTTCGTGGGCAATTTCTCGTAAAGAACAATCTTGATTAGAAATATTTTTGTAACTGACCAATCCTAAATTGAAAAAAAATATTTTCGTCACTTTGTTAATCTTTATGAAGTAATATTTGCTTACCTAAAACATTTATTTGGTTCCGCATACTTCCAGTAACAACACATTTTCTAGTTTTATTTCTATCAAATGCACCACAGTCTCTCAAATTTCTTTCTAATCGTCTAAACATTTGAATGTTTGGAATACGACGATTTGGGTATAGCTCACCATACATTGATTTTTTGCCAAAAGAGGATTTCTATTTGATTTTGCATAAGCAAATAGCATATCAATCCTTTCGTCATTTGAATTCATCTTTGATATGACTGAGTGTATAAACGACTGACGGTTCTTAACACGTATCAACAACTCATTTATTTGTCCTGCCATAGAAAACAAGCAAAGCCTACTTGTTTAAAAATGGTAAATGAAGTGAGATGCTATTTAATTGTACCATATCACACAATAGTCGTATTTTGACCAAAAACGAATATTTTCGTTACTTCCAGGATTGAGAATTATAGAAATATTCAGTATGATAATTGATTCAGAAGAAATCAGCTTTGAAACAAGGATTTCTGTAATACAAAAATGCCCAAGAAGGAAAAATACGAATGTTCGTTGTGTTGGGGTATCTTCTTATCGAAATTATTGGGTGAAGTCTGAAGTATGCCAATAGTTGAATAGGTTTTGAAGAAATCAAAATAATTTACAAAAGAACTAACGACAGGACCGTAATTAAAAATTGTTGTCACTGAGGATGCTAGTTATTTTAAATGAAACGTTATAAAAATATCAGGTGTGATATACCACTGAATTGTGATTTTATCGCTTTATCAATATTTGTACTAAAATAGACAGGTCCGTATTTGAAAAAAAAAATATTGATGGTGGCCGTGTTGACACGAAACGTTTAATCAAAGATTCATTGTTACATTTTTATAGTTCATTTTAAATACTTTTCTTATAAATTTTTTTATATTTTCAGAAATAACAGTTCTATTCGTAAAAAACAAATAACAGCATTGTTGGCGAGACTCCCTGTAAATTTTCTATGACCATTGTACTGTTCTCCATAATAGTTACCTTTTCTCCCATTTAATCGTCTTCGTATCTGTTACGGTTTAGAATATAGCAATGTTACCACATGATAAAAGAAACGGCCTGTATATTATGCTGGATTTATGCAGCACTCATAAGTCATAAGTTTTAAGTCATAAGGAAGAATATTCGTCAATGATTGGTTGGTCCGTTTATTCCAATCAATCACTGACGAATATTCTTCCTTATGACTTAAAACTTATGACTTATGCCAGCTGCATAAATCCACCATTATTCTTCTCAGTAGCGGATCTATGGGGATTCGCCCCCCCCCCCCCAAGAGTGACCAACTAAATAACAACAGCCATAAATTTAAAAAAATACTCTATACCGGGTGTCCCAGATTTTTTCATACAGCCAATACCTCAGTTATGCTGCTTGGAAGAAAAAATGAAAAAAAATGCACTTATATCAAGCAGTCAATTCTTATTTTAACGATATATCACACATGATATTTTGACAGATGTCAAACTGACAGAATAAGTGAGTTTGAACAATGTACAAAATTCCATAACACAGAATTTATTGATAACAAAAAATTATAAAAACTGCTCAAAATGTCTACCATTACCATACTGGGTGTCTCAGATTATTTCATACAGCCAATATCTCAGTTATGCTGCTTAGAAAAAATTGAAAAAAAATGCACTTATATCAAACCCGTATGACTTTGTAGCTGTTGAGTCAAAGTCAACTTTTGTCAAACTACCCCTGAGAAAGTACTCCCAACCTCAACTTTTCAAGTGGCACCCTACACATTTTTTTTGACTTGTGAACTGCAGTCAATTCTTACTTCAATGATGTATTACGCTTGATATTTTGACAGATGTCAAACTGACAGAATAACCGAGTTTGAACAATAATGTACAAAACTCAATAACACAGAATTTATGAATAACCCTTGAACATGTCTACCATCACTATCATTCATGCATGTTTAAAATCATTTCCTCCGTTACTGTGGTGCAGACGTGTACAATCTCCTCTTGTAAGTCGTTCAAGTCTAATGGTATTATCATTGTTTATATAGAAGATAGTTAGTCAACCTTATGGGATTATAATTGGATCAAAATGGATGCGACATGTAGATGGCGATAGTGAGCTCGCATCCAACTCATGTCGTAACTTCAGTGATCTGGCCTCCAAGTCATGTCGTAACTTGATAAAAACAATGGGACAGCATTAAAATCAGGGTTTTTTGAAGGAACCTCCATTAAAATGACGTCAAATATTCATGTTTGTAACAAATCACGCTAGATGACACTCGCGTTTGCGTCCAGCACCAATTACACAGGCATTGACTAACTAACTATCTTACTTCTATATAAACAATGGTATTATCATACACGATTTTCTTCAAATATCCCCACATATCTTTCCATAAAGTCCATATCTCGGTTATGCTCCTTCGGATTTTATTAAGTACACTTGCGTCAAACCCATATGATTTTGAAGGTGTCATGCCAAAGTCAACTTTTGTCAAACTATCCCTGAAAAAACACCCCCAACCTCATTTATTCAAGTGGCACCCTATACATTTTTTTATGACTTGTGTAGTGTAATCGATTCTAACTTCAATAACTATGTATCACACTTGATATTTTGACAGACGTCAAACTCGCAAAATTAGCATATTCGATGTAAACAGCATTTTATATTAAATAATTTCGGTATAAATTTTTGGCTCTTGGTGTACTTTATTCGAATCGAGTAATAAAAACTGTCAATGCTGTTGATCATTTCTTTTGTTATCTTCGTTTTTTGACAGTTGTTCTTGCACGCGTCTTTCAGTCAGTTTGATAATAAATTCAAGAAAAATGCATTTCACATTCACTCCAAATGAGTATGTTGATATGTTATTAATTTTTGGTGAATGCCGGAAAAATTCCCGTGCTGCCGTCGAATTGTACCAACAGTGTTTTCCTGATCGACGACTACCAAATCATATCATCATTTTCTTATGTAGAGAACAAAATGAGAACAGGAGAATTTCCAGGAAAAGGTAAGCATGTTCAACATGCTGCATCAGTGCAAACTAGGAAATGTGTATTAATGTTTTGGAGGCTCACGCTCATATTTCTATTCGAGCACTAGCTGACGAAGTTGGAATAAGTAAGTCGTCTGTGCAGCATAGAATTATAAAAACGCATAGTTATGATCCTTTCAAAATACATATGCACCAGGGGCTACGACCTGATGATTTTGAAAGGAGACAAAATTTTATTGCCACTATGCAAGTTTTGATTGAAAATAATCAAAGTTTATTGGATCAGATCATGTGGAGTGACGAATCAAGATTTCACAATAATGGGACAGTAAACCGACATAATATGCATTATTGGTCACGTGAAAATCCTCATTGGGTGCGAGAAACAAATTTCCAAACTGTGTGGGGCGTGAATGTATGGTGTGCGGTGTTCAATGGACGTTTGATAGGCCCTTATTTTTATCAACACACTCTGACGGGGCGTAAATATCTGGAATTCTTTCAAAATGACCTTCAGAGACTGCTACATGTTATTCCTCAACAAGAAAGACAACTCATGTGGTGGCAACAAGATGGTGCTCCACCACATAATCACCACATTGTAACCGAATATCTCGATCAATATTTTCCAAATAGATGGAAAGGGAACAGAGGTCATATTAGGTGGCCAGCACGTTCGCCAGATCTGACACCGTTAGATTTTTTCTGTGAGGGTATTCGAAGAGAATCGTGTATGAAACTAGACCAATAGACTTGAACGACTTACAAGAGAAGATTGTACACGCCTGCACCACAGTAACGGAGGAAATGATTAGAAAATCTTGTACGAGAGAAATGATAAGGCGATTTGAGGCATGCATGAATAATGATGGTAGACATTTTGAGCAGCTTTTATAATTTTTGCTATCAATAAATTCTGAGTTATGGAATTTTGTACATTATTGTTCAAACTCACTTATTCTGTCAGTTTGACATCTGTCAAAATATAATGTGTGATACATCGTTGAAATTAGAATAGACTGCAGACAAAAAATTTTTAGGGTGTCATTTGAATATTTGAGGTTAGGGGTAGTTTCTCAGGAATAGTTTGACAGAAGTTGACTTTAACACAACAGCTTCAAAGTCATATGGGTGCAATTTTTTTAATTTTTTTTTTCAAGCAGCATAACTGATATATTGGCTGTATGAAAAAATCTGGGACACCCGGTATAGGTACAAAAAGATTTAAAAAAAGATAATTTCGTAAACGTAGAAGGTACTTATTTAATAATACCATAATATTACTTTTCCAAGATGCCAATACTTCAAGGAATGCCACTATGTTTAGCTTCTTGTTAAAATGAAGTGATTTCATCTTCTCCATGGAAGTGACAGCTTATTGCCTATCTCATACTTTAACATTAAGGGATGTTTTTCCAAACCAGCTCACGAACAGTTCAAATTCAGTTGCTAAGAACTAGAAATTTCATTGGCTAATCCCTAGCAACTGAAGCGAGCTTACTTGAACTGTTGGTGAACTTGTTATACACCACTACAAGGAGTGTATACTACGGCCGCTCCGGCAGACTACACTAACTTTTTTATCTTTGGATTTAGACAAAAAGTTCATTTGGAAAAATTTACAAAATTTTAAGACTTTTTGGTAAAATTCTGGTGTCTGTCCGTCTGTCTGTCGCCAGAGCTAAATCGTTATATCTTTAGAACCGTTCGAGACAGAGACTTGAAATTTCGACCCTTTCATCGTCCCCACGGGGGAAAACTTTCATTCCAATTTCAATTCGATCGAAAAATTCGGAAAAATTTTACGACGTTTTTGGTAATTTTTTTTTGAAATTCGTATGTTACTCGTTTCACTCAAGGCCGTTGGATATATCGCATTCAAAATTTGTCAAAACATACCTCT
Organism: Chrysolina oricalcia; assembly: GCA_944452925.2. Classification (NCBI taxonomy): domain Eukaryota; kingdom Metazoa; phylum Arthropoda; class Insecta; order Coleoptera; family Chrysomelidae; genus Chrysolina; species Chrysolina oricalcia. Next base: position 16,327,867 of record OX101816.2, read on the forward strand.
GTTTGACTCGCAGACTTGATCAGATTCTGGGAAAAATCGGAATATGTTAAGTATTTTTCCCGGACGATTTTCGGTAAAAAATTTATTCGCAAAAATCCAAAATGTGGCTAAACCAATGAAATAAACTGAAATTTCAGAATTGCAATCGATAGAACTTTAACGACCGAACGAATCACAAAGGAAACGTTTTTCGGAAAACCAATCGGAAAAAATGGTGAAAATCCCTCACAACTGAAATTGGAAATACACATCTGTGAACAATAGCGAATATTTCCGAAACGGTTGACATTTTTACAATTTGACAAGACTACTTTTTTGATCGCCTTTAAGAATCCTACCTAAAAGTTTGAAAAAATTTTCCGTAACATTAATAGTCCGGGAAATATTTCAAAAAAACGAAAAATTGGGTTACTGACCTTACCGATGGAAAAGTTGGATTTTTTTTATCGCGCTGTATACGTCTATACGATCCTCTTCGATGCCCTTAATTAGGTTTTCTCCAGCTTTTCCAAAGTCATTCTAAAATAGAAAAAACTTGAAAAAAAATTTTTTTGACTTCAAACACCAAAAACTCGAAAACTACGTGATATAGACAAAGTCTTGATGCAGTTTTGCAGTGGCTATGAATGGATCTAAAAAAGTTTAGATGAAATTTTTTTCATAACTTCAAAAGAAAAATAGATATAAATTCGGAAAAATTTACCATTTTTGGTTTTGAAACACCAATAACTCGAAGACAAAACGAGTTATCGAAAAAAAATATATGAACAGTTTTATAGTTCCCGATGAGAACTACAAAAAGTTCTCAGGAAATTTATCTATATCTTGAAAAAAAAAGTATGGATGCGCCATGGACTTCATTTTGAAACATCAAAAACTCGAAAACGAAACGAGATATCGAAAAAAATTATATGAACAGTTTCATTGTACTCAAACAGACTAACAAAAAGTGTCTGAAGAGTTTTTTTATAACTTGAAAAAAAAAATTTTAGATGTGGACTCTGAAAAAATTTTGAACAAAGATAAAAAATTGAAAGATATCAAAAAATCAATCCGGAAACTTCATTGTACTCGACCAGATTAACAATAAGTTTTTATGAAATTTTTTGATATCTTGAATAATAAATTTGAAAAAATCAAAAATTGAAAGATATCAAAAAATTTCGCCGTTTTTGGGTATTCAAACACCAAAAAATCGAAAACGAAACGAGATATCGAAAAAATGTATATGAACAGTTTCATTTAACTCAATCAGACGAACAAAAAGTGTCTGAAGAGTTTTTTCATATCTTGAAAAAAAAATGTGATATACGGACTTGGAAGAATTTTCTGTTTTCTTTTGTGATTTAAATACCGACAATTTGATAACTAAATGAGATATCAAAAGAATGTATATCAACACTTTTATTGTACTCGAAAATATCTATAAAAAAATCCCATGAATTTTTTTCATATCTAGAGAAAAAAAATGACCTGGGGAAATTTTGAACAAAAATTAAAGACTGAGAGATATCAAAAAATGGATTCAAACGATTTTATTGTTCTCGAAGTGGTCAACAAAAAAGTCGAATAAATTTTTTTCATAACTTGAAAAACAAATTGCGATGTGGACTTAGAAGAATTTTTCGTCTTTTCTGAAATTCAATTACGTCGATTGCCGTAACCAGTCGTGTATCCAATTATTGATGACCATCAATAATAGTTTTAAACGGATTCAATGTGATATGAGAGATAACCATCACAAGAATTCCTCTCAAAGTCGTGTATTCTGATTATTTATGACTATCAATTATAGTTTTAAACGAATTCCGCTTGAAGTCAAAAAATTTCAGATGTGGACTTAGAAAAAATTTTGAGCAAAAATGAAAAATTGAAAGATATCAAAAAATGGATTCGGACAATTTTATTGCCCTTAAACTGATCAACAATAACTTAGAATTAATTTTTTTCATATCTTGAAAAAAAAAATTTTAGATACGGACGAAGAATTTTCTGTTTTTTGTGATAAATACCGACAATTCGAAAATGAAACAAGATATCGAAAAAACATAATATGAAACTTTTTCTGAAATTCGATTACGTCGAGTGCCATAACCAGTCGTGTATCCAATTATTGATGACCATCAAAGATAGTTTCAAACGGATTCAATGTGAAATGAGAAATAACCATCACAAGAATTCCGCTCAAAGTCGTATATTCAGATTATTGATGACCATCAATTATAGTTTTGAGTGGGTTCAATGTAAAATAAGAGATAACCATCCCACGAATTCCTCTTGAAGTCGTGTATTCATATTATTGATTCCGCTTGAAGTCGTGTATTCATATTCTTTAACTTCCGAGCTCTAGGCGATGCGAGCTCTCACTTGTTTTATACAACCCGCACTGTATAAATGTTTGCAAAGTGTTGAACAGGATCCATCAACTGCCCTATCCTACGTTAATAATATAAAATCAGTGTTTCAAAATAGGGTAAAAAGTGAAACGGAATCAAGATTACTACAGGGTGTTACTTAAGTACGTGTAGAAAATTCAGGAGCGTGTTGCTGACATCAAAATAAGAAGAAAAGTTCCTATAAGCATATGTTCGCAAGTTATTCGTTTCTGAGATACAGAGTGTCAAAGTTGAATTCTTATTTTTATATTTTATGAATAATTTCAAAATAATTTTGCTATTTGGGTAAAGTTTGGTATCTGCGGATATTTATTATTTAGTTTGTGTAAAAATTTATACCTGGTATAGGTCACTGCGAGCAACTGTTTTCGAGTTATTGAGATTTGAAATAATCGATACAAGTGATTTTGAATGACAAGATTTTAACATTTAAAATAAACTCAATTAGAAATTAGTTTTGTCACAATTAACATAAAATTTGATTTTGTCATTGAAAAATCATCCCAGATACCAAACTTTACTCGAATATCACAAATATTATGGAATTTATTCACAAAAAAAACAATTAAAAGAATTAAACTTTGACACTCTGTATCTTAGAAACGAATAACTTGCGGACGTGTGTTCATGGGAACTTTTTTTCAACGTCAGCAATATGCTCCCAAAGTTTCTACACGTACTTAAGAAACACCCTGTATATATAATCAGGCAAACAACCTTGCCAGCGAAATTGTTGCGACCATTTCTATGCCTCGAATATGTAAACGGAAAACCGAGAAAAGCAATATCGGATCATCAAGTACAGAAGAGTATTACATAATCAACCTATTTATACCATTTATCAAATTGAATCCCGTTTTGATGGCATATGCAATCTTATTGTACTCGAAGGCTTAATTCCAGTTTATCTACACAAAATATGAAGATGCACAAATACTTGAAGCATCTGCAGTATACGAAATAGATATGCCCGGATCGGTTATTGAATTGAGTTCTGAGCATAAAATTTGGAGGAAGAAGTGGCAGGGTCAACAAGCAATGTCAAAAATTTATCTGGATGTTTTGAAAGAATGTCATCATTTATTTTTTCTATATTTAAGAACGATGCTTCATATATTCATTGTAGCCAGGTAGCCGAGTGGTTAAATTAAATTTGTTTCAATCACTTTGGCTGCCAGTCGGCGATGGTTCGAACAATAGCGACTGCAGACATTTTTCTGATGGCCCAAAAAGTGCTAGGAATCGCACGTAAGGAATAAGTGGCAGTTTGGAGAGGCATACCGAAGCATACTTGTAACACTAACGGCTATGACATATCAACAGGCTGGTAGGTTGCAGCTTTGCAACCACCCAGACAGGTGCAAAAAAGAGTTCGTTACAAAATTATCTTATCTTTTCTTGTCATCCTAATGGTACATTGTGTATATTGAAACCTTGTTCATTCGTTCCTTTGAGCTACAATAGAGTATTGTACAATTTTTTCGACGGAATGTGATCAACTACATTATGATGGCCACCGTTATTTTTCATAAACATTCAAAATTCGAGGATGTATTGATATCTAGTTAGCCTAGACCAGTTCCCTGTATAAACAAAATATAGCGTTACCATGGCAACGAACAATAACTTATTAGAAGTGTCAGTGTAAAGTTTGACGTCAAAAAAGTATACCAGAGTTACGCAATAAATTAAAAGAAAAAATATGTCCACCGAAATTGTGAAAATCGAAAAATTGGAGTATCGAGCCATCATCAAGTACTGGTATTTAAAAGGGTTAAGAGGTAAGCAGATTTACGAAGATATGCTTAATACCCTTGGTGATCAATGTCCTTCGTATGCGACAATGAAAAATTGGAATGCAAGCTTCAGAAGAGGTAAATTTTCCATTGAAGATGATGACCGATCGGAAAGGCCAGTTTCTGTGTCAGTCCCCGAAAATATCGATGCAGTTCATGACATGATTTTAACAGACCGTCTTATTGGGCTCAAACGGATATCTGAAGCACTGAATATTTCATACGAACGAGTTCATCATATAGTTCACGTCAATTTGGACATGAGAAAAATTGCTGCAGAATGGATCCCCAAATGTTTGAATGTTGACCAAAAGCGTGCAAGGGTAGTAGCATCTCGTTCGATCTGTGCTCGATTTGAAAACGATGTAGACTTCTTAAACCGAATTGTTACTATGGATGAGACTTGGGGACATTTTTACGATCCAGAAACAAAGCAACAATCGATGGAATGGCGACATTCCGGTTCTCCAAGACCTAAGAAGTTTTGTGTCCAAAAATCTGCTGGAAAAGTTCTTGCTTCAGTTCTTTGGGATTGCCATGGAGTAATCATGATTAATTTTTTGGATAAGGGTAGAACAATAACTGGAGATTACTATTAGACATTACTGACCACTCTACGGATAAAAATTAGAGAGTAAAGACGCGGAAAGCTATCCAAAGGTGTTTTGTTTTTGCTGGACAACGCCCCTGCACACAAATCTCATGTTGCCATGCAAAAAATTGGTAATTTAGGGTTTGAATTACTAGAACACCCCTCGTATTCACCAGATTTGGCTCCGTCCGACTGTCATCTCTTTCCTCAACTGAAAAAAAGTTTAAAATGTCGTAAATTTTCTTCCAACGAGGAGGTAACAAAGGCTGTGGAGGTCTGGTTTGCAGAGCAAGAAGAAATATTTTTTTTGAAAGCTAGGGACGTTGCAGGTTCGCTGTAATAAATGTATCAAATTGAGAGGAGAGTATGTTGAATAATAAAATATTTTGACACTGAAATTTTGTTTGGTTCTATAGTAGGCTGAGAATTTTTCAATATGTCCTCGTATATTAAATTTTTAAGAAAAATGGTTTACAGAAAAATGCAAAACATCCCAGTCTCAATCCCAAGATGCCTGAGTTTACAGGTATTGCAAAAAGTCCTATTGAAGCCTAACCAAGTTCAAGATTTTACCATTGATAAATACAAAAATGTATTGTTGTCATCACTTTCCTCTTCCTCTGGCTGCCAGTCGAAGGTTCAAACCCTAGGACAGCAGAAATTTTTACCTATTATTATGTTTTTAGTTGATCTCTTGTTAGTCTGAAAATGTAACATTTTTCAGTTTTTGATATTGTTAATCAAGCACCCCCCCCCCCCCCCCCATGACAGCATCCTAGATCCGCCACTGATCTACTCGGCATTAAAAAAAATGTGAATGTAAATTGTGATCCAAGGTACCTACAACAGTATCCCATAATGTAATTCTGTGATTAGATGCTAATTGATACAATAACGGATTCACGCCCATGAATTGAATCCAGAAAGTTGAGAAAGCGGGGAAATGCCAGAAAACGGCCGAAATGGTGAATTATGGCTGCTGCCGGAGTCCTCACTTCATATACACACACATACATATTATATGCAATTATAATTCTCTGTGCACGATGCTGACGGAAAAGAGGGAGTAAAGAGGGGAGATGTTATCCGCCATATTGTATCCGCCCCCGCTTTCCTGTGGCCCCGCCCGGTCTCCGTCTCGCTCTCGCGCGCGTCGCGCACGTTAGGGGTGTCCTTTTCCGCTATGTATATCATATAGCATGGTGTGCTCAAATAATTTTAATGGATCGCGAGAAAGAATCAGTTTTGCTCGGCGGTTGCGAAAAGAAATTTCAGGAGAATGGGAAGGAATCGCCGGGCTTTTTCAGGCATTGAATTCGACGCTTTGCTTTTATTTCAATTCCTTCGAGGAATTTTCTCTGTTTTATTGTTTATTTCACGAACAATTCCGTTCCGTTTCGATTGCGGTGTCAGTATTATTTATTGACTGATGTGACGTTGTTAATTATTTGCTCTGCATGAATTCAAAAAGACTTATTACTTGAGTTCATTTGATAACTCACATCCAATTAAATATAATAATTATACCTACCAGGTGATAAAAAAGTAAATACAGAGTGTTTCACAATTAAAGCACAGTACTTGAGTATTACATATTGACATAATTGACAATTTTTTCTATAACGTCCACATTTAGAGTGATCTGTCCACTCAAGGACGTTCCTTCTGTATTCTGTTTAGTGGGGGTGTCAATACACTGCAACCTATTAGAACTATTTTTTTAATTTATTTATTTATTAGAGGAGGAGACCCAAATTTGAGACTCTTTTTTTGTAAATTCGAAATAAAATTCTGCGTCACCAAATTTTTATTAATGATGTCTTGAAAGGCTTGTTTAGTGTATTAACAAAACGGTGATGCAAAAGAAACTGCATTAAAATACCTTTCTGGAGAAATTATTGGATTCAAAAATGTTTTTGTCACTTGTCCCATAAAATGTAAAAGGTTGCCTAATTTGAGACAGGCTGACTTCCCAATTTGAGTCAGATACCCTAACTTGAGATGCTACTCAAAAAAACATTTTTCTTCACAGAAATGATATTTAAAATTAAGATCTTTAATTTCTCCACAGTCTTCATGGGCCCATCTGCGGCAGTGAAAACATTTTGCCCATTGCTCGCCATGCTTGTCCTCGGAAAATCTGCCCGAGCACAATAAGCAAGCATTCAGCGCACTTCCTCCGGATTCGTCTGAAGAGGAATCAGCCAGTGTAATACTTTGATCGCCATCTGAGTCTGAACTGAAGGAAGGCTAGCGTTTTTTTTCTTTTTTGTTGTAATCCTGATGTAGAAGGTTGGTCCTGTTCTGTAAAGCTGAAGCAGATTTCTGTACCATATTCTTGGACAGTTTCTCTTTTGGTCCTAACTTTCCACTGATATTTTTCTTAGGAATTTTTTCCCCTTTTTTGTCTAAACTTTCTTGCAATTCGTCTTTGTAAGGCGTAAGAGAGATAATTGCTGCCTTACCAGTCCTGACCTGCGGCTTGGTTCCTTAGATTTCATATTCAGGCAGAGGACAAATATCCGTGGGAGAAAAAAATTTAGGCTGATTTGCTGAGGGTGGACTCCTGCGTCGATAAGGGGCACTAGTTTATTATGATTTTGGTTCTCCAAAACAGCTTCTTGGTGATTTGGTTCTTCTGCAAGGTCTTCTTCTTGAATAACTGTGGTGTTTTCGATCACTTTATGCGCGCCAAAATCATGATCTCTGAAGATGTTTCTGTTCAAAGGCACTAGTCCAGTTTTTCTAATACCATTGCACGATGTTTCTATAGTGGCAGCTCTATTGTAGGCTTTGCAAATAATACTAGCAATTGCGTATGGGGACACAGTACTGAATTTGTTCTCTTGTAGGTTTTTAAAGGAGAAATGAATGAAACATCCAAAGGCTGAATTTTATTGGTCGAATGAGGCGGAAGACAATATTGTGACATGATTTTCTTTTGCTAACTCTATCAGTTCAATGTTTCTTGTGTGTCCATCTAACACAAGTAGAACTGGATCGGCAGTTGTGGGTTTTGTGAACCGGATGAAATGACTTAACCACCTTGTAGAATATAAGATTGAACCCAACCAGAAATGTGACACTCAGCTACTGCCCCAGCTGGAGCACCAAGCATTAGCTCGGCCTTCATATTTTTGAGGGGAAAAATTAATAATGGTACATAAACTCCTGCAGCATTCATACAGGTTACAACAGTCATTAGTTTGCCTCTTTCTGCGGAGGTCAACGAGGAAACCTGTTTTTTTTCCTTTCAGCGATAAAATCTTACTATGCTTATGTTGAACTATAGTAATACCCGTTTCGTCAACATTGAAGACCCTCTGGGAAGGATCTTGAAGCCTATTATATTCTGACTCATAGAGATTGAAAAACGCCAAAACTTGTTCTGGAGTGAAGGATTTAATACGAGCCGCAGACATGCCTTGGGGTGTTCTCATTGAAAGTTGTGGGTGCCTCTTCAAAAATAACCTCAACCATTTTTTCCCAGAAATGGATGTGGTATCTTATTTCTAAATGCAAGCTGGAATGCCATTCGTTTAATATCGCCTGACCTCAGACCATAAAAGCGTTGTTCCATATCTAATGCATATCGAACTAGTTCCTCTTCTAGATAGTTTGACAAGTTCTTCTGGACTTTTGTTCGATTTCGAATATCTTTCGACAGTGCCTTTAGGTACATCAAAAATTTTTGAGGCCTTTAGATATCCCATCTACCTATTACGCACTGCCTTTACAGCTTTTATCATAGCATGAGGGTCCCATTTCTTATGTTTTTTTGGCATCTGTAATAAAAAATCAAAATAATATTTGTGTGCCTAATTTGAGATAGTCTCAAATACAGGACCCATTCGGTATCTCAAATAAGGAATTTTCCGTTAAAAAATTGACAACTGAATTTTTACGTTAATTATGAAAAATATTGCCAATTTTCAATGTGACATCATTAAGTTACACCCAAACTGACTACTAGGACACACAAAATATTTTATTTCACCTCACTTTGACTGTAAATGCCTCTTAATTCAGCCTATCGAAAAAACTCAAATCACACCAAACACGTGCTTGTACAGATACAAACGAACTGAAGAGACCGACGACCAGTTTAACACTACATGGCAGTTTATTTTATTCAGTCTGCGCTGTTTTTGATAGATGGCGTAGCATGTACTTCATAAAAAGGACCCATCTCAAATTAGGCACCTGTCTCAAATTTGGGTCTCTTCCTCTACGCACACAGACTATTACAGCCTTATTACATGGATGAACTGGGTTAACAATAAAGTGTCATCCAGTTCTGTAATGAGTTGTTTTGTAATAGGTATAGATGTTCAGTCTCATAGGGGCAAGTTCAATATTTGTTGTAGCAGTTTTTTTTGGAAGGCAGATAGAGGTAAGGTCCAATCTAATTCCATAAGTACATTAAAACTGTTTGCTGTTGCTAATTTAAGCATGGATAACAAAGGTGCTCTTTCTGTGGTACAAACTGCAGAGATATTGAATATTGGTGCGGAACATGTACGACGTGAAGGTGATCGACAAGCGTAAGGATGCCTCCGAGAATTGGTTGCGCAGTAGACAAAACCCTGGAGTGGGGCAGGAGCTCAATTGCTCTGCCTTATTGAACAGTAGTCGATCTTTGTCACACATCACGTTTTCTATCGTTTGCGCATCTCAGAGGCATCCTTACGCTTGTCGATTGTACATTAAATGGAAGCAAATTGAGGATTTCGGGGGAATTTGTAATATTGTTTATTATCTTGTATAAAAATAACATTGATGTTAGAGTTGGTCTTTGTTCTAATGATAATATTTTGAATTCTGATCTCAAGCGTGATGTTCTGATGGTTTCATAATTAGGCCATATGCGGCGCTGATTGAAATACATCTCAAGAGTTTGTTTTGGACTATTTTTAATTCATTTAAATATGTTTGATATGCTCCGAACCAAATAATCGTGGCAAATTCTAATTTAGGCCTGACCAGGGAATAATAAAGTAATTTAATATTATGAACATTAGAGAAATTCGATGTTTGTCTGATCACAAATCCCAAGGTGAGATTAGCAGATTTGATTATGTTTTGATATGAGTGGAAAAGTTGAATTGTGAACCATAAGTAACACCGAGATCCTTCATTTCAGTTTTCCTCTCCAGGACCTTCCCCTCCATTTCATATTAAAAAAGAAATGGCTCATTTACACGAGTTATAGAGAGTACGGAACATTTTTTTTAATTGAAATATTTTTATTCCCTAGACTCCACTACATATAATGTTATTTACATCTCTCTGTAAACCTATGCAGTCTCGATTCGTTTGCACGTTTGAAAAGCTTTAAGTCATCGGCAAAAAGTAAGCAATCTGAAAATTCAAGAATTGACGGTAAATCATTGATAAAAGGTAAAAAGAGGAGAGGTCAAAGATTGGACTATTACTGTGTACCCTTCTGATGCCCAGCCTCCATGGTGTCTCAACGACTAGAACAGTTTCTCCAGTCCTATGGCTTTCTAGCAGTTCAGAATATCAGATGAATTTAGCTTAGGTAGATCTCCCTCTTCTATTTGATATTCTCCGAGGTATCTTACAATCGGATTTCGCCGGTTTATGTATTCTGAGCTTATTTGGATAAAGGTTCTTTCATTTCCTTCGCAAAATCTGCATTCTTCTTCCTAGACTACGAGGATGGACAATCTATACAGCATATGTTTCAAGTTTAAAGACGCCACGTTGTTTAGTATTTGTTTGGCAGCCATCAATGGTAAACGTTTTACGTGAATTTGTAAACATGGAAAAAATTGGTCATCGTTATGTGATACAATACTTTTATTTGAGAGGCCTTAGCCCAACCAATATAAAAACTGAACTAGGTTCTACTTTGGTACTTTGGTACTTTGGTGAGACTGCTCCTCCGTTATCAACAGTGAAATACTGGGTAGCAGAGTTTAAAGGATGCCGTACGACCCGAGAAGACGAGCATCGCAGTGGTCGACCAAATGAGGTGACGACTCCAGAAATGTTGAAGAAAATCCACAAAGTGGTACTGGATGATCGTCGACTGAAAGTGCGCGAGATAGCAGACATAGTAGGCATTTTAAAAAGTGCGTTACATCGCATATTAACTGAAAATTTGGACATGAGAAAGCTGTGCGCAAGAAAGGTGCCACGTTTGCTCACAATGGAACAAAAACAGCGTCATGAAGATGTTTCCATCGAGTGTTTGGCAAGGTTTCACAGAAATAAAGCCAAATTTTTGCGCCGTTTCATAACCATGGATGAAACATGGGTCCATCACTTCACACCCGAAACAAAATAACAATCAAAACAATGGACTGAAAATGGAGAACCGGCTCCAAAGAAGTCAAAGACCGTTCCATCTGCAGGCAAGGTCATGGCGTCGGTTTATTGGGATGCGCGTGGGATAATTCTCATTGACTATCTTGCAAAGGGAAAAACTATCAACGGCGACTATTATGCGAACTTATTGCAACGTTTAGGCGAAGAAATCAAGCAAAAAAGGCCGCATTTGGCTAAGAAGAAAGTGTAGTTTCATCAAGACAATGCACCAGCTCACACATCCGTTATTGCAATGACCAAAATTAATGAATTAAAGTTTGAATTGCATATCTCATGCACTCTATTCGCCAGAGTTTGCCCCTCCCTTTATCCAATCTTCTATTCCCATACTTGAAAAAATTACTCGTTTGTCAAAGATTTTCCAACAATGAAGAGGATACGTCGGCAGTTAATGGCTATTTTGAGGAGCTTGACGGTTCTTATTATAAAAAGGGTATTGAACTTATTGAACATCGCTGGAAAAAGTGTGTGGAGCTAATAGGAGATAACGTTGAAAAATAAATATATTTTTCCAAAATTTTTGTGTTTTCTTTGTTGGGCCAGGTACTTCTGGGACCACCCTCGCAATCCAAGTTTCTTAAGGTGTCTTCTCAACTGGCAGTATCCTGTTAGGATTCCCGTTAGTATTCTGAGCTTGTTTTTACTTTTGCTGTTGAAGTCATTTGATCTCTTATTGTTGTGGAAACGGTGTTTGCCAGTACGTCATCTGCTATTTCATCACCCTCCACTCCATAGTGTGTCCCGGAATCCATAAGAGGGTAACATTGTTGTTCTTACCTAGTTCATTTAGTTTCTATTGGCACTCCCACACCATCTTGGAAATGATGGGAATTCAGTGCATCAATAGCTGCTTGGCTATCTGACATGATGATAATCTCTTGTCTGCGGAAATACAATAACCGCTTGAAAAAGCTACTGTGTAGCGAAACATGTCGAGATGTAATATTATTTGTGAAAATCCTACGTGCTTGATTAAATTTCATTAACTTTTCTAACAGTCTGAGAAGTGCCTGACTAGAATAACTTATGGAAAGTGATTAGTATAATCGCCAGCATTTTACGAATAAAAGTATCTAGTGCTCAAAATTTCAGAGCACTTCTCAAGAGTGCTTAGTGCTAAATGCTCGAAGCTCTGACTGTAATAGTACCCTTCCCCTTGTGCTGCTCAGCCGTTAAGGATGTCTCAGCGACTAGAACAGTTCCTCCAGTACTATCGCTTTCAAGAAGTTCAGGATATCGGTAATGTGGATAGAAGTTCCGTTATCTTCTTCGCAAAACCTGCATTTTTCTTCCTCGACTTATCCGAGTTTCTTGAGGTGTCCTCTCAACAGGCAGTGCCCTGTTAGTATTCTGAGCTTGTTTTTACTTTTGCTGGTGCAGTCATTTGATCTCTTCTGGTTGTAGTTTCCCAGTAGTATATTGACCAGCCTCATTTATTTTGATTATATTCAGTATTGGGATCTTTTTTAAAGTACTTCTCTTCCAAGTTCATAAAGTATTGTGCTGGTAATTATTTTGAACAAGGTTTCAGATCCCAAAAATGGTGTTTGCCAGGAGGTACGTCTGCTATTTCATCACCCGCTCGAAGCACGTGTCAGTGCTTGGCGCAGCTCTTACTGCAATGGTACTCTTCACCATAGGAAAAGGAAATTGGATCAATCCCACTTTCTCTCAATGGTGAGGTCATTCCATTTGCAGCGGAAGCTATCATCCTAGGAAAAGAAAACTCACACTTGGACAAGGTTCTCCACAAAGCCAAATTGTCCTTATGGCAATGTCGAAGGATTTATAGAAAATCTTGGGTTATGGGCCCCAAACACATCATCTAGAAATATGTGATGATTATTGGATCAATGATCACATACGGAGTGATTGCTTGGAGGTCGATAATATTACAGTAAACAGCCCATGCAAACCTTTCTAGACGTGATTAGATTTACATCCAAGAATACGAAAATTTCAGGACAAATTGAAACAGTATAAAATATTAACGTTACCATTTATATTACAATGTCTCTTATATAAAAAGAAAATACATGAATATATAAACAGTTCTACACCAAATCGTCAAAACCTCCAAGCCGATTATTTGAGACTATGAAGAACACGTGATGGAATCTCCTTTTGGACAACTAAGCTGTACAACGCCCTCCCTGCGGAAGCCAAGAAACTAGAACTAGAAAATGTTCTCCTCCAATACGCCTTTTATGATGTCAGTGACTTTCTTAATAGAATCCTTTCATTTTGGAACAATACATTAATCCAGAACTCTACCTGAGCCAGAACTTTCAATGTATGATGTATAATACAACTGATCTTGTAAAAGTAAACATTCTCAATTGAAAATTGGAAATGGTAAAACCACGATAAATTGAAGTTACTTTTTGTAATATCTAACAAAAAACAACTAGTTCCCCGGCTAAAGCCACGCTGGACATTGAACTAAATATGATAGATATGGTGAAAATAAAATACCCTATACAGGGCAATTCAAATTCGACCCCCACCATTGGGATCTCCTAAACTACAGGAGATACGTCGAAGCTTAAATTGGGGCAAAGTTGCGTATTCTGGTGCTTAACAAAATATTGTTTTGAAACTTGGAAAATTCCGAGTATTTCCGGAAATATCGGGAAAACACTGAAAATCGGAATTTTCATTTTTATTTTTTTCTATCGTTATTTGACAACATAGCTCAAAATCAAAAGTACATTTCCATTGATGCTTTTTTTCAGCTACACGTTTTCATGTTCAGATTTACTATCCGACGTTTCGTCTTCTAGCATTCATCATCAACTTTTTTTTCTGTTATAGGCGCCATATTGTTTCTTTATACAGAAAAATTGTGATTCTCATTCTGATTTCTTTGATGCATAATTTGTTATGATTTGTACTTCTGAAACCACAGATATTAAAAAAAAAAACAACTTCATCTGAGATGGTCATGACTCCATCAAAAAAATTTGTTTAATAAACACTAGTTGTCAGAACTCATTAAACATCATAAGTTTGCACAAATGAAGAAAAACGAGATATGTTGAAACTTTATTATAAATTTGATAGGAATAGTACGAAAACAGCACACATTTATTTTGAATTATATCCGGAAAGACAACAGCCGGATAGAACATTATTTGGAATTTTGGACAAACACTTGGCTGAGTACGGTGCGTTTCAAAAACCAAGAATGAAATATTAGACGTAACTCATTAGCTGAGGTAAAATAATCATTCATTCCACATTCGAAGAAGTATAATTATTTTTGGTACTTTTTTTAGATAAATGCAGATCCTTCCAAATCAACACATCAAGTCTCGGCAGAAATGGATGTGCCACAGACGAGCGTTTGAAGGGAATTCAAAAAAAGTGGTTTGAAATGTTATAAGATACATATTTCACAAAAATTACATCCAGGTGATCCTGAGAGAAGGATGGAATTTTGTAGCTGGCTCTCGAATAGGGTAGACCCTACAAACTTCTTGAAAAACATTATTTGGACCGACGAAAGTACTTTTTCGAACTGTGGTGTTCTTAATAGAAATAATGAGCACATTTGGAGTGAAAATAATCTACGACACTTCAGAGAAGTTCGGTTTCGTTTGAATGTGTGGGCTGGAATTTATGACGACCGAATACTTGGACCTCATTTCTTCTCTAATACTTTGAACGGGGAAACCTATCTTCGGTTCTTAAGAAACGAATTCGAAGAATATATGGATACGTTTCCCCTTGTTAATTATAACAGCTGCTGGTTTCAGCATGACGGGGCTCCTCCACACAATAAAAGAGCAGTTTGCGAATATTTACACCAAAGATTTCCTAATAGTTGGTTAGGAAATTCTGGACCGGCAAGGTCACCTGACCTTACAGTATTGGATAATTTCTTGTTGGGCACTTTAAAGAACATAATCTATGGAGAGCAAGAATATGACACGGTAGATGAAGTTAGAGACAATATCATCACGCAATTCAGGTCTATCAGAAGAAGGGATATTGTTAAGGCTGTTCTTAATTTGAGACGACGAGCTCGGTGATGTATTCAAGAGGAAGGCCATCATTTCGATCACTTGTTGTAATACTTTTTGTGCATTTTTTACAAGCTCATGATTTCATTCTTGTTTTTTGAAACGCACCGTACTCATCCAAGTGTTTGCCCAAAATTCTGAATAATGTTCTATCCGGCTGTTGTCTTTCCGGATATAATTCAAATAAATTTGTGTTGTTTTTGTATTATTCCTATCAAATTTATAATAAAGTTTCAACATATCTCGTTTTTCTTCATTTGATAATGAGAACATTTCGACTGAAGTATTTGTGCAAACTTATGATGTTAAATGAGTTCTGACAACTAGTGTTTATTAAACAAAATTTTTCGATGGAGTCATGACCATCTCAGATGAAGTTGTTTTTTTTAATATCTGTGGTTTCAGAAGTGCAAATCATAACAAATTATACATCAATGAAATCAGAATGAGAATCACTATTTTTCTGTATAAAAAAACAATATGGCGCCCATAACAAAAAAAGAAGTTGATGATGAATGTCAGAAGACGAAACGTCGGATAGTAAATCTGAACATGAAAACGTTTAGCTAAAAAAAAGTATCAATGAAAATAAACTTTTGGTTTTGAGCTATGTTGTCAAATAACGATAGAAAAAAATAAAAACGAAAATTCCGATTTTCAGTTTTTTCCCGATATATCCGGAAATACTCGGAATTTTCCCAGTTTCAAAATAGTATTTTGTTAAGCACCAGAATACGCAACTTTGCCCCAATTTAAGCTTCGACGTATCTCCTGTAGTTTAGGAGATCGCAATGGTGGGGGTCGAATTTGTATTGCCCTGTATAACTCGAGAGAAAAAAAAACTATCTTAATAAAGATGCAAATTTTCACTTTCAGATTTTTTTTCTCTTCTCGCGAGTTATATAGTGTATTTTCACAATATCTATCAGATGCAGTGCAATGTCCAGCGTGGCTTTAGCCGGGGAAGTAGTTGTTTTTCGTTAGAAAATACAAAAAACTAACTTCAATTCATCGTAGTTTTTTTCATTTCCAATCAACTACCGATCTATTTTTGAACCTATATCTGTAACTGTTTTTATCTACAATTCAAAATGACCCTTGTAAAAGCTTTTGTGTAATAGCACTAATGAATAATTGATTGATTGAATTGAATTGATTGATTGATTAAGGTCCAATGCAACAAGTGTCTCTCAAAAACTTGTTTTTCAGTTTCGTGCCAAGAGATCCACTTCCCGTCAATTGCTTATGATTTATAGGTATAGATCCGATACACTTTTTCTATATATGGAGTGCAGCCACTCAACACACGGAAAGTCTTATATTCTGTCCTAAAAAGAGCCATTGGTCTCGTCGGTGATGCTGCTTTTTCAAGCTCGCTCACTTCTCTGGAAAATCGTGAAAGGGTTGGCGATCTTGCCTCTGTTTCATAGATATTTTTATGGACCATGCTCTTCTCAAATATCATCAACCGTTTCACCGTTAGCTGTCCCATCGAGACTAACCCGTCGAGCTCAGTCTTCGCATGTTGTTAATTTGGAGTGATGCCAAACATTTCTTTCCCAGGGCTTGTTTTCCAACGAACAGGGAAAAAATGTTCCAATGAGCCATATCAAGTGTAAATTCAAATTTAAATTAGTCTCCTGGGTCACTGGATTGGAGGGCAAGGTGCTATCACCAGACCTGTCACCCCTTGATTTCTTTTTATGGTGTCATTTGAAAAGCAGAATTTGCTCCGATCGAAGATTTACGGCAACGAATAAAAAATGAATGTGAATATACGAGAACGTTTTCAGCATAGAATCTTTATTATTACAAGGAAGTTCGAGGTGCGCATTTCGTGCAACTTCTAAGACGAGTAAGTGAATTTAATTCTACACTTAATATGGTTCATCCCGATTGAAAAAACTGTACACTGTTATTCAGAAGTTAACGTGTTTTCAAACGATGTGCCACTCGACCCCTATACTCGATTCAAATTTCAGGGGTTGTTCACCCCACTGCTAGAAGGTTGAAGTGACGGTGCTACCGGTAGGACAACAAAATGTTTTCTCCAAAACTAAAATCGACCTGTTTGAACGTTTTTCCACATGCATCTACGATATTATTACGAAAACCGCCATGTCAAGTATTCGATGAGCCACCCTGTAAAGATCACTTTGTGATAACAAAATCAACTTTTTTTAATAATAAATAACTGACAGTCTAATTCTGGAAAACTAGAACAAACTAATTCCATAAAATCTGATTCTTCTGAATTTTCATCAGCTGGGAAGTTGATCTACGATATTTTTGTTAACCCAATTCATATTTGGGGATCGTATAAATTTGTATCTTTGATATATCGTGTAACATAGCAGAAATATATATTCATTAGTCCTTTTCCTGGACCATGAAAATAGTACGAGAGGTACATTTACAATCTTACGATACATTGAACGTTTTAAGTTATACTCTTCCTATGTTTATTCGCGCTCCAATAAATGGCAACAGTGGCGTTCTATAGATATTTTGGGTAGTTTCTATGATTCCTCAATAAAATCCAACCAAAATCATACTTCCATAGGACGACAACGGTTTGGAATTGATTACCTTGTGGCGTGTTTCTGATATCTCCTTTTTCCACTTCCACTCTCTATACTGATAGTTATGTTCGAATTTTGAGGTATCATTTGGCAAGAGTTCGCACCAGCGAAAGCGAAGAAATTTTTCAATCTCGACAGGCATCCATATGTTTTTATCAAATACAATAAGATGATAGCTGCCTGTCTATCAATCTATTTAGTGGGGGTGTCATTACACTGCGCCCTATAAGGTCTCAACGACCAGAGCAGCTTTTCCAATCCCATGGCTTTTGAAAAGTTCCGGATATTGGTACATTTGATGTTCTCCGTGGTACCTCATCACCGGATTTTATAGGAGAATGTGGATAGAGGTTTCGTCGTCTTTTTCGCAAAATCTGCATTCTTTCCTCTAATAATCGAGTTCCTCAAGGTGCCCCTCAACCGGCAGTGACATTTTCAAATTCCGGTTAGTATTCTGAGGTCATTTTTACTCTTACTGGTGCAGTCACTCAATCTCTTCTGCTTGTAGTTTCCCAGTAGTATCTTGGCCTGCCCCATTCCTTGTGATTCTATCCAGTATTGGGATCTTTCAGGAACCCATAGGAGGGTAGCAGTGTTGTTTTTGTTCAGTTAGTTTCTCTAGGCACCCCCGAACCAACTTGGACCTGATAGCATGGGAGTTCAAAGCATTAAAGCTGATTGACTGTTGGATATGATGATGATCTCGAGTCTGCGAAAATTTCGTTCTATTTTGAACTGGATACATTTTCCGATGGCGTAGATTTCCGCTTGGAAAATACTCGGGGAATTGCCTAGACTTTCGAAATATTTGGTTTCAGTTCCTTCTGTTGTTCTGGATCCTTCTGTGTACCATTTGATGGCACTTGTCTTAAGTATTTCAGTACCCTCTTCTTGCATATTATTGAGTATTTCTTGGTATTTATAGCTGATCTCCTAGTCCTACTCTCATTAGAAAGTTCATGATGTGTCATGAGTACTAGTTGGGCGAATCCGCTCCTTCTTAGAACAATGAGAGCACTACGACTCTGTAGTCAGAGTAGTGAATGAAATACTTCAGACGAAGCCTGAGCGTTTCCGAAGAGGGAGAGAGAGAGGAACCAAAAAAACAAAGAATCTTCTTCTCTTCGTAACATACCAGATATTCAACAGAAAATAAAGACTTCGCTAGCTAATAGCTCGACAGGCATTACATTACAAGTTCCCCAATAATACTATGGGGACAAAATTGCAAGTTCCTGCTTCATCAATTAGCAGAGCTTGAGAAATCAAAATTCAGTTCATGGTGCATTTGGCTTGGGCACATGCAACTCCAATGGTGTCTGACCCACCTTGGCATCGATGAGAGGCAACAAACTCAAACCGGTGTACAGTTAGTCACCTAGCTTCATTGCAGCATTAACTCCTCTTCTAGATTACAGGAAGGACTTGAAATGGTCTTTCTCTTGAGGTACATTGTACAAAAGATGAAGTTCAATGTCCGTCATCGTAATCGTCAAGAAAATAGTTTCCTTTCATGTATGTACCTCATATTCCACTTTATGGGAATAGCTGGAAAGAAGGGGATATGTATATTATTCAAATTATGCATTCCATCGTCCAAATCCTTCACTATAATTTATTCATAAAAAAAAGCAGACTTGAAATTCACTTTCCAGCAGTCTTGTGGCGCGCGTGATTTCGCGCTTTTTCTCCCTCCAAAACGGTCCATGAGCGGTTTCCATACGTTTTTAATTTCCACGCTTGGTTGACTGAAGGCACCATTGACTTCTATGTAGGTGGTTTCCATAAATTTCCGTTTGAACCAATGTTCCTCTCTATGAAGAACACTAGCTTCGTCCCAGAGAATTCGGTGGTGTTTTGTCCAGGCGTGGTCAGCAATTCCCAATTTTGATGTATCCCCTCGTTGAGTCCACTTTTTGTGTTCGGCTATTCTTACTGATAATGGCCTCTTGGTCTCTCCGATATGGGAATCTCCACATTCACATGGGACTTTGTAAATACAGTTTTTGCTGGATTCAGTTGTGTTCTCTGGTTTCGTCTTGGTGAGGAAGCTTCGTAAGGTACTGCCGGATTGAAAGCAACTCTTGATGTTGTATTTATTTCCGATCCTTCTGATCTTCTCGGAGATACCCCTGATATAGGGAAGAATGAGAACGGGGTTCTGTGGTCTTTCTTCGGTTGTCTTGGTCTTTTCGAGTTGTTTCCGAACTTCTCCTATGAGCTTCTCGGAGTATCCGTTTCGGCGTAGGTCCTTTTTTATTTGGTTAATTTCCGCCTCCAATGACTCCTGGTTGTTGCAAATAGACAATGCTCTCTCCACCAACGTTCTTACGATTCCCCTCTTTGTGGAGTTTGGGTGATTAGAGCCGTAGTTGAGGTACTGCCCTGTGTGTGTCTTCTTCCTATAAACAGAGGTGAGGATTCCAGTGTCTGTTCTTTCAGCTTTCACATCGAGAAACGATAGGGTACTGTTAGTTTCCTTTTCCATTGTGAATTTGATTGAATCCCTCATGTTATTCATTCAGGCGAAGAATTCCCCAAGGTGTTCATCTCCATGGTTCCAAATGATAATGGTGTCGTCTACGTATCTTAACCATAGTTTTGATTTGTATTTTGCCTCTCTGATAGCCAATTCCTCGAACCACTCCATGTATATGTTGGCGATTACTGGAGAGAGAGAAGATCCCATCGGCAGTCCATCAATTTGGGAGAAGAAACGGCTCTTTTCTTGAAAGTATGAGTTGTGTAGGCAGCACTGCAGTAGTTCCAATATCGCTTGTACGGGGAGGTCAGTCCTTTCATGAAGCTGGATGTCTTCTACCAGTTTCCTCTTGATGATGTTAAGGGATTCTTCTATGGGGACATTGGTGTAAAGGCTCTCCACGTCAAACCTGATGAAACGATCTTCAGGCCCTAGTTCAACATCTTTGATAATGTCCACGAAGTATTTAGAATTCTTGACGAACGAACTGCTAGTACCCTGTAAGGGTTGTAGTATCGGTAGGAGGTATTTCGCCAGGTCATAGGTCGGTGAGTTACGGGAGCTGGTGATTGGTCTTAATGGCATGTCGGGTTTGTGAATTTTCGGAAGACCGTAGAGATGAGGCGGTTTACTGTAATGTGGCGTCAAATGTGTCCGTTCTTTGTCTGGAATAAGGGTTTTGTACGTTGACAGAGTACTGTAGATTTTCCTTTCTATCGATAGTGTTGATGTTTTTTCGAGGGATTGGCTCCTTCTCCAAAACCTCTTTCACTTTCCATCTAAATTCTTTTGCCTGGACAGGGTTCATTCTGTTTCTTGTTGACTCTACCGAGCTCACGATGTCCAGGATAGGTATCGTTTTTGGTGCAACTGCGAAGTTCAATCTTTTTTCTAGCAAAGTCTCCTATACTTGAGTCAGGGGTTTTGATGAGATGTTGATTATGGTACTTTTAATTTCTTCGTCGTTGGTCCGTGGTGGCCGTGTTTCTCTTGCCAGTCGGTTCCATTTCTTCTGATGTCTCTTCTTCTGCAAATGGACTCCACCATTAAAATTATCCCTGCAGACAAAGGAAATGTGACAGTCATCATGGACACCCAGACTTATGATGACAAGTTAGAAGCAGTACTGGAAACAGGAAACTACAAACTCCTACAGAAGGATCCAACATCTTCGATAGAAAGGAAAATCTACAGTACTCTGTCAAAGTACAAAACCTTTATTCCAGACAAAGAACGGACACATTTGACGCCACATTACAGTAAACCGCCTCATCTCTACGGTCTTCCGAAAATTCACAAACCCGACATGCCATTAAGACCAATCACCAGCTCCCGTAACTCACCGACCTATAACCTGGCGAAATACCTCCTACCGATACTACAACCCTTACAGTGTACTAGCAGTTCGTTCGTCAAGAATTCTAAACACTTCGTGGACATTATCAAAGATGTTGAACTAGGGCCTGAAGATCGTTTCATCAGCTTTGACGTGGAGAGCCTTTACACCAATGTCCCCATAGAAGAATCCCTTAACATCATCAAGAGAAAATTGGAAGAAGACATCCAGCTTCATGAAAGGACTGACCTCCCCGTACAAGCGATATTGGAACTACTGCAGTGCTGTCTACACAACTCATACTTTCAAGAAAAGAGCCGTTTCTTCTCCCAAATTGATGGACTGCCGATGGGATCTTCTCTCTCTCCAGTAATCGCCAACATATACATGGAGTGGTTCGAGGAATTGGCTATCAGAGAGGCAAAATACAAACCAAAACTATGGTTAAGATACGTAGACGACACCATTATCATTTGGAACCATGGAGATGAACACCTTGGGGAATTCTTCGCCAGAATGAATAACATGAGGGATTCAATCAAATTCACAATGGAAAAGGAAACTAACAGTACCCTATCGTTTTCGATGTGAAAGCTGAAAGAACAGACACTGGAATCCTCACCTCTGTTTACAGGAAGAAGACACACACAGGGCAGTACCTCAACTACGGCTCTAATCACCCAAACTCCACAAAGAGGAAAATCGTAAGAACGTTGGTGGAGAGAGCATTGTCTATTTGCAACAACTAGGAGTCATTGGAGGCGGAAATTAACCAAATAAAAAAGGACCTACGCCGAAACGGATACTCCGAGAAGCTCATAGGAGAAGTTCGGAAACAACTCGAAAAGGCCAAGACAACCGAAAAAAGACCACAAAACCCCGTTCTCATTCTTCCCAATATCAGGGGTATCTCCGAGAAGATCAGAAGGATCGGAAATAAATACAACATCAAGAGTTGCTTTCAATCCGGCAGTACCTTACGAAGCTTCCTCACCAAGACGAAACCAGAGGACACAACAGAATCCAGCAAAAACTGTATTTACAAAGTCCCATGTGAATGTGGAGATTCCTATATCGGAGAGACCAAGAGTCCATTATCAGTAAGAATAGCCGAACACAAAAAGTGGACTCAACGAGGGGAAACATCAAAATCGGGAATTGCTGACCACGCCTGGACAAAACACCACCGAATTCTCTGGGACGAAGCTAGTGTTCTTCATAGAGAGGAACATTGGTTCAAACGGAAATTTATGGAAACCACCTACATAGAAGCCAATGGTGCCTTCAGTCAACCAAGCGTGGAAATTAAAAACGTATGGAAACCGCTCATGGACCGTTTTGGAGGGAGAAAAAGCGCGAAACCACGCGCGCCACAAGACCGCACGTAATTACACTTAATTATAGACCTATAAGGTCGAGTAGCATCTGATTTTGTCACTATTCACCAGAAGACGATTGCGGATTCAAGCAATTTAAACGTTGTGAAAAAATTTGAAAGAGATAGAAATCTTTCAACCATTAAGATGATGGACGTCCGAAATATAAGTAACGAACTATTTATTGTTTTCATTAGCTCAAGTTGCAATGATATAAATTAGAAATTGCCATTCGATACATTCGATTTAAGATATTTTTGTAATTTCAAATACTCTAATGAATTTGATAGGTTATTCCTATATTAAATTGAAGCTCTAGATGGTTGGTTGGTTGGTTAAAGGCCGACGAGCGAGATACTGGATTTACCTTTGAGGTTTCCTTTAATACTGAGACCAGCTGGGGTCTATTGTTTGCTTCTGTGGTCAGTGGTTCCTAGTTAAATAGGCCTGTGTTTTTCACCAGGTTTAGTAGTCTATTTACTAGGTGTTTCAGATCCATGCGTATTTCTAGGTTGATCTGTCCGAATATTCTGTTGCGCTTGTTGAGCAGCGCGTCGCATTCGAAGATGATGTGAGAGGCTGTTTCCTCCTCGTCACCACAGAGTCTACCGTCCACGGTTTCTCTATTTATTCCCGTGGTGTATAGGTGTTTCCTAATGCCGCAGTGTCCGATTAGTAAGCCGGTGATCGTGCGTATCCTAGATCTGTTGAGGTTGAGTGTGTCAGCCATCAGTGTTTGGCTCAGGAGCCTCACCATTACTGTGCTGTGTGAATGCCATTCGATTTGGTCCCAATATGTTTGGTGTTTTGATTCCTTCCACTCATCGACTAGGTTTCCGCATCGGGTTTTGCTACTTCCAGAAGCTGGATCTGGATCTGTGGATGGTGATTCAGATGCTTTCTTTGCAAGTTGGTCTGATTTTTCATTGCCTTCAATTCCCCTATGTCGGGGCACCCACACAAGTGTAACTGTGTTACGTTTTGACAGTTCATTGAGGCTCTGAAGACATTCCCAGACTTGCTTTGACTTTATCTGTATTGATTTCAGACCTTTTATAGCTGTCAGATAGAATGTAGATGTGTTTTCCCTCATACCCACAGACTAGATTCATCTGTATGCATGTCCTTATGGCATGTGTTTCTGCTTGAGGTGTTGTTGCCAAGTGGGACTATTACGTTCCTCTTTGGCCTCACCCCGTATATTCCTGCTCCTGTTCCTTCATCTGTTTTTGAACCATCTGTGTACCAGATAATATTTCCAGATGATAGTGATTCTGCTCCCGAGTCCCACTCATTCCACTTGAGCTGCGTTTTGAATGGTTTTTCGTACGAGTATTGTGGTAGCATGTAATCTAATATCATTTCCAGTTCGGTAATGTTGACTTCATGGATGATTTTGGTGTGCCCAGTTTGTGGTTTGTTTATCCAATTACCTGTTTGTTTAAGTCTGAATGCACTCATCCTCGCTTTCCCATTAACTGTGATATCTAAGGGTTTAGGATAATTTCCATAGCAGCGGTTAGAGTGCTATTCATACCACTCGTGATACAGACAGGCGAGCCACTGTATTTTACCAAGGTTGGTTTTAATTTGTCTCTGTTTCATCTTGGGTCACCAGAAAAGTGATCCTAGTGTATTGACTGTTGAGATTTTGTTCAGATTTTTCTGAAGACAAAATATTTATTGTAATATTAGTATTAATTGAGTCCAAAGCTTTTGAGAGATGAAAGAACAGGGCACCTACAAACTTTTTCATATCCAATGAAGTATGGATATAGTTGATCTCCCTTGCAGAAAGCTATTTTAATGTTCTGTTATGACCTTGTACTTCGAAAGGAAGAAAATCATTTTCTCATAAATACATTTTTCAATTATTTTACACATTACACTTTATACCCTTATTGGGCGAAAATTGTATTTATCCTAATTGAACTCTTTGACACATGAATCAATCATTGCCAGATATTTTTTTTCGTTGTTTAAACTGTGCCAGACGCTAATTTTGAATATTTTTTTTTTCAATATATTTTAATATGACTGAAATTTTTCTATTAAGTTTTTTAAGTATCTACAAACCCGAAATTGATCTGCCAAACAATAATTTGGTTGTTAAACCTCTAGCTAAACCGATTAAAATTTGAAAAGTGATGTGGTATTATTTTGAGAACAAAATGTAACGAATCATCACCAACTTCAGTTTTCAATATGATTCCACATACCCCATAGAACATGATCCACTGTGAGGCTTATGCTTATGCTGTAAGTAGGGTGTTTTTCTCTGACTGGTTGTATTCTTGCAATGTTCCAGTTGGAAGGAAATACCCCCAAATTATGAGACCTGGTTCCTGAGGAATAGTTCTCTGATTCGTGTTCATAACTTTTGTTTACTAGTGTTAATGTCACTTTTTGTATGATATCAGTAGGTAGGTTTTTCAAATACTGCAATACTGCAGTAGATAGCTGCCATATACGTGAGACAATTTTTGGCCGTTCTAGATATTCAATGAGTTAGATTTTGATAGCTTTTTGTATGACCTTCGAGATAAGAGATGTTATTTTAGGTATTCAGACTGAAGATACGACATTCTGACTTTGTTTGAAATAGTTCTGTGATTCGTGTTCATAACTTTTGTTTACTAGTGTTAATGACACTTTCTGCATGATATCAGTAGGTTTTTCAAATATTGTTTGAAAGTGAATATTTTTGGCGGGAGAGAGTTCGTAATGTTTCTCCATAAGCAACTACCAAACTGGAAGTATTATATAACATCAGGAATATCAGAATCATACCAAATTGAAATACAAGCACCGGCAAAATTACCGGAACGCACAAATTATTGATGGAGTTTTTTATTTCAAGTCCGATTCAATTTCTCGTTTTCATATAGCATTTTTACGAGGGCGTAGAAGGGCCACATCTTTTAACATTAATATTTTTTACTAATTTCAGACTCTGAACACGGAATTTAATAAAATTCCGAGTTGAAAGCAGGAATTTCATGAAATTTCCAGTTTAAAGTCAGAATTCAATGAAATTCTGAATTTGATATCGGAATTTCATAACACAGGTTGAGATTACCATATATTAAATTCTGACTCCAAACTCGGAAATAGGTATATTAAATTCTGACTTTAAACTAGAAATTTTATTTAATTCTTACTTAAACTCGGAATTTTATTGAATTCTGAGTTCAAAGTCAGAAATTAGTACAAATATTTCAAAAAACGTATGCCTTTGTACGTTTGTAAATATGTGGTAAAATAAGAAATTCACATTTTAAGAATTTTTAGAAAATTAGGCAAAATCAGATTACCTACCTAATATAGATTTACACAAAGTATGTTTCCTTACTCCAAATTTAAAACAATCTTTGGAGTGACCGAACCGTAACACCCTGTAATTTCTGATTTTATTATCAAGCTAAGACTATTCTTTTCGTGTTTTCACTTTATTTGTTACTATTTTCTCATTTTTGTAAAAAATACCAGAGTTTTATTACGTTATGTTACTTGCAACGGATCAAGAGTTATTGAGAATCCATCGTCAATTCATTCATTCTCTTGAGGAAGCTACTGTGTTAACGTAACATACCCTGATATTTAATCAAAGTTCTTTGTGATGATCGAATTGGTTTGTATGTAGTTTGTGCAGCTGAAAATAATACATTGTCTAACCACAATTTACTACTACCCGACTTTTCTAGTTCTGCTTTACAATATTTTGAAAAATCTCTTCCATCATGTTATTCCACGTCCTTTGCGTGCCGCCTATGCGGGATCTCTGCAGAGGAGATATTACAATTCCTTTGTCTATATCATCATATATGCAAGGCTTGTCCAGGAATCCTTCTCTCTCTTCTAAACTAGCAATTAAGTTTGCT
Organism: Chrysolina oricalcia; assembly: GCA_944452925.2. NCBI lineage: Eukaryota > Metazoa > Arthropoda > Insecta > Coleoptera > Chrysomelidae > Chrysolina > Chrysolina oricalcia. The sequence continues at coordinate 16,354,687 of OX101816.2, forward strand.
GTCTTTTGCTCTCCCGAGGGAATCATATTCCTACGCCGCTTGCTTGTTTCTCCCTCACGAGGCCCTGCCTGAGACACGTTTACTTCTTTTTCATTCCCACTCAAGAATTATATATATAAAGTATTCGTTTCTTTCCATTCGACTAAAAATTGGTTGGGATCTCTCTTTGGGTTGGTCTCTATAGTAAAGACCAGATACGGTACATTTTCTGTATTTTTTCAGTCCCAGGTGAAACATTATAGAAAACCAAATATTGCCAATGGCTCTTGATAATTTGAAGTGAAAATACCGAAGGATCTCTGAAACAACTGGAAAACTGATTGCATCAAGGACATTAAATCATAGCAACAAATTCCTAGGGACCATTGTAGATGAAAATCTCAACTGGTCAGAATGCGTAAACACGATTTGCTCAAATAGGCCAATCAACGCCGATAATTTTTTTTTTTTTAATATAGAATACAGTGTGCACATTACTTCTGAGAAAAATTATCACCTCCGGGGGGGTGGAACCCCCCCAAAAGACGCTTTGAAATTAATTTTTGAGGTAATTTCAAAATATCTCAAAAAATTTACTTCAAATCAAAAAAATAACTTGATATTCAGAAAGAGTACAAATTTTTACAAATAAACTGTCTACCAAAATTTTGAGAATTCGCACGGTATTCTTGAAAAAAAAATTTTAAGTTATATGCTTTCGCAGGTGTTGCGCCGGCTCCCGCCAACGTGCATTTTTTCAACCAGCGCGTGAAGTAAAGTTCTATAACTCCTCACATAAATGTTCAATTCGGATAAATCTTACTTCGTTTTGAAGATAAAGATCGCAGCTTTGTATTCTGATATTATTTATATTTATACGCTCAGTTGCCAGCTGCAAAATTGCAATTGAAAATTTTATAATATTAAAGTTCCTGACTTGACGTGAAATAATGCTTGTGATTACTGAAATAATGTATTCTCACTTGTAGCAAGTAAAATGAACAGTTGAAGAATACTTCATTGTAAAATTGCATACGTTTGACCGGTCCAAATAATGTTGGTTTTAAATACGAGTGTTTTCAATTCTTCGCATATTTTAGGTTACAAAATCTTGAGGGGGTTTACAAATTCAAATGCTAATAACTCAGAGATTAAAGCACGTATCAACATGAATGAAAAGCCAGTTTGCAGAAAAAACCCTGCTCTTATTGAAAATATTCATACAAATTTGGTTACTTGTAAAAAATTTAAATGCAATCCTGTCAATCTTTTAAGTACTTAAAATAGAGGTTACTCGGCATTTGATCGCATTTTTGTTCTATGGAAAGAAAAATTAAATCAGTCCATGATATAATATGGGGATTCGAGACCGAGGAAGACAGTGCACCAAAGGAAACTGTCCCGAAGTGTACCTGCTTTAAACTCATTGAGATTCTAAAACCTGAAAAATATTGGCTTGGGACCTTGTAAATAGTATACAGCAGCGCGGTATTGTCGGTGCTCAGTGAGCAGCAGTCAACGTTGCTCTATGTAAACGTCAGATAATATAAAAGTTCCTGTGCAGAAAACACTAGATACTGGGATAACATCGATAGTCGGAGACGAGGAAACATCTCTTAGTGCTTTGTCACTGTTATTAATTGAAAATGGTGAGTTTATTTTTGAAATATTTGTTTCATGTTCAACTCAGCTCTGTTTCAAAATATCCGGATTGTGAAGATGAAGACGAGGAGACTGAACATGAAGTAGATGATGAGTTGTATGAGCAAATAAATATATTTTCCTATACATTTCTTGATGGTGATTACTTGTGGATTCATTTCTCCATACCCTTTTTCGATATCATTCAAAAACACTCTCATATTTCGTTACCTCCGGTCCGCGTTTGATTTATACAATAAGTTGATCTTCTCTCGAATTTGCGAATAATTTTCATAACAATACTTCTAAATCTCAATAACGACACTTCTCAACGATTATTTACCCACACTTATATCTAAGAGTAGTAGTTTGAGAGTTTTTTCAAATATTCTCCCTTCCCTCTTACCCCAATGTCTCCGCGATGCGGGGGATATGCCCCGATTTCGGGAGCGGGAAAATCGTTTGTAATAAGTTATACCTATTATTTTTACAAATTTTCGCTCAGTTTCATTACTCAGGACTGACAATTTTACATATTCATAGAAAATACCCCAAAAAAACACCATTTCGGGAAGGGTTTGATGCCCCGGGAGGGGGTTTGATTGTTGAAAATAATTCGCCCCCATTATTAATTTTCACTCATACTTATTGCCCAGAGCTGAAATGTCAAGAAAATAACTTCCAGTTTTTTTATGATTTTGGGGGGATTGCACCCCCCAGGGGGTGATAACTTTATTGCTAATTATTCAACCCTCCGTGACGACCGAATTGCAAAAAAGAAATCGGCGGAGCAATTTAACTTGAACTTTTATAAGAAAAATTGCTCTGTTTATTAGCCTAAAAGTAAAATGAGCAGTATTTTGCACTGTAAAATTTGAAGAGTTGTCTGAATGTTGAAGGGATGATGACTGCCTGTTAAAATCTAGTAGATTCCACAACGAATAATGTAATAGTGGATAATCGTAGACACTTGTTAACTTTCTCAGTGTAATTAACAACACGTTGAAGATTTACTGTGAAGCGAGATATTTATAGAAAAGGAACAGATTCTGATGAATCTCATAAAATTCACAAAACAAACATGAAATACTACTTTTTGAAGGATTTATTTTTAACAGAGTCAATTAAAAATTGATTATTCATCATAAAACCATTTCATTTATAGGAATAATAATTGATAGTAAAGATTGAACAATTTTTTTTCTTTGGTGTCTTGGCATCGACTGATATGGTCATTAGCCACGTGTTCTGGATAGGCCTTGTTACTAACTCTATACGCCACCTTAGGAGCAGCACTGTTAATTGGAACGCAACAGTGAATCGTGCAGTACTCACCCCAGTCCAGCCACGAGATTTGAATAATTTAATCGGTCAAATTAAATAAAAAAATCCCAGTCGCAACTGGGGCTCGAACTCCGGACCTTTCGACCCAAAGTCGGACGCTCTAACCACTGCGCGACGCCCCGACATATTTGAACAATTACTTCCAACATAAATTACCGAAGATGTTCCATGATGCTACTGATCAGAAAAGTTAGATATTCCTTGAAGAGTTGATTCCACAATTTTATCAGATATTTTAATTTGTTTGGATGAAACAGAAAAATTCAACACGTTTTTGGAAATCTCAATTTTGTTATTCAAACTATCTTCTATACATGCTTCTGCTATGGAGGCAGATTTCCAGCCACCGTGACATTTTATGGATGTAATACAGAGCTTCTTTTAAAAAGCTACATCTGGTACCGAAATAAACGGGAATATCGATAACAGCCACGTAGAAAAATGCATGAAAACAATACACACACTCGGGAAAAAACGATGAAAGTCCATCAGTAATTTGAAAAAATGATGAGAGTCCGCCTATCAATCCTTAGAAACACAACGGACTCGGTGACTGCTTAGTTCTAATTCAGTAGTTGTTGTTGCATCCACGTGGTATTTTGAGGTTAGATTCACATCGTGTGAATATTATTTATTAAATTAGTGTCGTCAGTAATTTTGTTTGTGCTATGGAAGAAAAAACAAAAAAACTTAAACGACATGGGAGAATGGTGGAGGTCATGAAACTGGACCTGATTGTCAGTGCAAACGCCACAAGTGTTTCTCGATGATTAGTTATAGTGACAAAAAAGAAATTCTTAAAATGTTTAATAACTTTGAAACCTTCGACGAACAGAACTCCTACCTAGCTGGTCTTATAACCGTCGTGTCTGTTCAAAGGCGAAGACCTAGACTTGCTGAAGCCCCAGTACCTAAGTTCAACGACGCTTCATATACCTACAGAGTAAGATACAGAGAATCAGACAATGAGAATATGATGGACATTCAGGTCTGTTACAAAGCATTTATATCCTTACATGGAATAACTCCTCGCAGAATTCAGAACGGGAATTACACAGTTTTTCGATTTTTGCACCATGTCATACACTATGAGAGAAGGTTAGAAGAGATTCAGATAACGTTCCCCATACGTGGCCACTCATACATGGAGTGTGACAAAGAATTTGGTTTGGTTAACCAGAAATCAAAAACAGAAACTCCGTCCGACTGGATTGATGTATTCGATCATCTAGGGTAAAACCTGCCCCGTTTGACGTGGAAGACACAAACCAAGACTATTTTCGTTCTTGGGGGACACACCTAGAGCCGCTCTACAAAAATAAAAAATGTCCTTTTCCTTCCAGGCCTATAAGGGAAATGAGTAGTATATTATCGCGTTTCATACAATGGTTCATGGGAATCAGCTGATATTGTTGGACAGCCTTTCACATCCAATCAAAGTGGCGAATTTAAGCTACCGGAAAAGCTGTATAAAGGTACGTTCTTTTTATAGTTGATCCAAGTTTGTATATATATTTTTATTTCCCTAGACTTATTGCCGTTGTCTAAAGAAAAATATGGAGATATCAAAATATTGTAGCGAGCAGTCACAGAAGTTCCTCTTGAATTTACCCTGATCATGATGTCTCAATGTTTTGATCCTGAAATGAAACGATTTTTATTTTTTTAAGCGAAAACCATGCGTCGGACAAAGTAAACTCAAAAAATCAAATTTGTTCAAAAATGAATGAGGATCTCAAAAATTTTTTTTTTCAGAAGAAAACAGTGGCGTAGTATTTTTTTCTCCAAAAATATTCAATGCAAAACCCGTACGGACGCCACTGGTTTTGACAAAATTAAAATGTTTTTGCATTACAAAATGCACCTTGATGCATAGAAGACATGTACCAAATGTTATAAAAACGTCTACAATATTATCTCAGTTATTATTAAAAACTGATTTTTTTTTCAAAACTTTATCACCCTGTATCTCAAGTTAGGACTTTTAGGTCATACGTTTAAAAAAAGTTTTTTCCTTTAAATAAGTCAAAGAATCACCCCCTCAAATATTAGCATGTCTTTAAGGAACACCCTGTATACACCAATACTAAACAATTTTTAAACGATATTTTTCACAGCAATCATTATCTCACCCCCTGTAGAAAGTCCGGTTGCATCGAAATTACGGTCACATCTGTAAACAATATAGTCGTTGGAAAATAATTCTGAACTATTCACCTTCTCTGATAGCCACGTCTCACTTATACAAATAATGTCAAATTCATTCAAAAGAACAGCGTTGAAAAAGGTTATCACTATCAGTAATACCATTCAAACGGTATTTGTTCTATGTTTGTACGTCGAACCTTATGAAAAGCCGCACTGTATTTGTAAATGTCCTCATCAGGATCTCTGATAGACACCGGAACTATATGCTCATATACGTATGTTATTATTCTCTACACCTGATACGTATTTAATTTTTTCAGCATATTTAGGGAAAAAATTGTACCATCACTAATAAATGATTTTATCCACAATAACCTTATAATTGAAGTTTTATCCACACTTATGAACCGTATAAAGTACCACTTTATCCACTAGTGGAATAATGAAATTACTTTATTCCACTAGTGGAATACTGGAAAATACAATCTTGAATATCAATCACATTTTACTTATTTTCACCAACTTCACAAATTTTTACAAATGGAGTCGTTAAACAATCGAAAATACATGGCAACCATTCAACACCTCCCGATATTTTTGTATGTTATTTCAATGATTTTTGAGGAGGTGACAGCCGCTGTCAGAGCAAAACGTCAAATCATTTTGTGATGAAAAATTTCGGCGATTCTGATTCTAAATTAATGTGATTGTGAATAAAACGTTGTATTGCATGCGTGTTTTAGATATATTTTATTTGCTTAAGAAATTTAAACGCTCTAGCTTCGCTCTTGCGCAAATAAAATGATATCTAAAACACTTATACAATAAATAACTATTATTCTACACTGTTTCACGCAGTTACTCATCTTAATTAATATACCATTAACTATAAAACCACACATTCTTTTATTTTTTCTCATATCATGTTTGTACTGCACTGAAGATGACTTTATAAAATTTGATACGGTCGCAACGGATCAATTATGGTTTCAGAAAGTTTAGTCTTATTCCTGTGCCGTCATCACTTTTCAATATCTAAGACAACAACTACAATTTGTTGTTGAGGATGAGACACCTGGCAACCGTTATAAAAATAACGCTTTCAGGTATTGTAGCTACAAGGCGCATCAGGATTAAAGAGGGCGGACGGGGCTTTGGGGCTGTAAATATAATTTCAAGCCAGGACCTTCTGAACACTAATAAAACCCCGTCGTTCGTTATATCACGGGAGCAGACGATAAGAAACAAAGGACGTAAAAAGCCGATTCCGAAGTTTGCTTGGGTTGTAAACAAAGCGTGATCACATACCTATTCAATCGGACGATTCGAAGTATGGGATATATGAAATTTCAGCAAGTGAATACCTGCAGGATGAGAAAGGTTTGTTATGGACATACAGAGAGTGGTTCGGCATAAATACAGCGTGCCTCACGGTCGATGGTAGGTTAGACGTTTATGGTAAACGCAAAGCAGGATTTCCCTGAAAATTTCACATCATACATTTTGTTACCTGATCTATCGATCTAAAATATTTTCAATTTGCGGCGTTGCCACGTCTATAAAAAAAACTAGCAACTTTATTTTTTGAAATAGAACGTATATTAACTCATTTTTTGAATCGCTCTTTCATTATAATACTTTTTTGTTAATAATGTCCTATACCTATCTCTATCTGTTTTCGAAATAAAAAATAATTTGTGTTAAATATGGTCCAAAACATAGCCCTAATCGAACTTTAGTACATCAGTACTCTCAATTCATGAAAAGTTGATATTTTGATTATAGGTTGGACAAATTCGAAGTATTTACTTCACACCAAGAAATCGACTCCATATCATACAGGGCATGCTAAAATTACTGTTATTTCCATAATGCATAAAAGTGGTCAAAAGTTCATTTTTTCAAATGAAACCCCCTGTATATTACTCGATAAATTGAAAGATGATGAAAAATGCTTCAAGATGATATATCATGTCCCTATACCTAAATCATCAACTTTTCTTAATAAAGCCGTTTTTGTGGAAAAATAGTTATTTATGATACCTACAAGTGATGGAAGTGGCATTTTATTTTGTGAGTGGGGAATATTGCGAAACGAACGTCAGCGAGTGGAGCAAATCCATGTACACATGTACACATTTTTGTGTACAACAGTTACAGCTAGTAATAAAAAAAAACAAAAAAATTAATGAGGTCCATGGGATTCGAACACACGATCTTTGGATTAAAAGGCAGATGCTTCAACTACATACACCAGCGCACATGTTTATTTAAATGTTATTATTGGTTATTCATAAAGGACTTTCTACAGTTGAATTGAATAGTAGGTACTTCGTCAGTTACTTCACAGGGAATAAATATTACCAATTGCACAACCTGCCAAATACATGTGTGAACTTTTCTAAATAATTCTTTCTAAGTAAATGTTCTGATTGTTTCTATTAAAGAGATTTTTAATGACAGTTCGGACAGTTGTATAAAATATTTAAAGAATTTGATTTTAGGTGGCCGTGGAAGTATCAAGCTTATGACAGCTTGGTGGTAAGTAATTAACTAATGGTTATTGACGGTGTTTTAAAAAATCGCCAAAAATGAATGCTATTGACTATTCAAACGAAGTTTTTATGAAATTATTTATTATACACGGGCAGTGTGATCAAATCATTGCCAGAACTTGCAGAAAATTCAACCAAATGTATCCTGAATTAACACCAATGAGCGAGAGGAAGTTTGTAAGATTACAAAATTATTTCCTTAACTATGGCTCAAAGTTAAAAGCGCCTTCAACATTACCAAAACCTATTACTTTAAATGAGGAAAATACTGTTAACGTCTTGGCATATTTTTATGCATATCCAGAAGCTTCCGTTCGCAGTGCAGAAAAAGATTTGGGTGTATCACATGCTTCAGTACAACGAATTTTGGAAAATCACGAAATGCATCCGTATAAATTTACCAAAGTTCAAGCTCTCAAAGTAGAAGACTTTGAACGCAGAGTGCATTTTTGCGAATCCCTTCTAATACATATACAGGAAGATCGGGAATTTTTGTCAAAAATAATTTGGAGCGACGAATCAAAATTTACGAGGGATGGCATTTTTAATAGAAGGAATAAACATTTTTGGGCTGATCATAATCCTCATGTGACAAAAGAAATGGGTCTTCTAGAAAAATTTTCCCTGAATGTGCTTTGTATTTTGAAGAAAAATAAAATTAGCTTTTTTATTTATGAAGACACACTGAATGCAGAGAGATATCTTCATATTTTAAGGACGACTGTTACCGATTTCCTTGAAAACTTGCCTTTAGAGGAATATAGGAATTCGTGGTTTCAACTGGACGGAGTGCCAGCTCATTGCACTCAGGAAGTTTCCAGGAAACTTCACCAAATGTTTGACGATCGTTGGATCTCACGCCACTTGACTTTTTTTTATGGGGTGTTTCAAAAGAAAGGGTGTACAGTACTCCAGTGCCTACCAAAGAAGAACTGCGACGGCGAATAGTGCGGTGTATTGAAGTTCTAGATCCCCATGAAATTGAAAAAGCAACGACAAGTCGCGTACAAAAGAATATTTTAAAATGTTTAGAATGTAATGGACAACATTTCCAGCATTTATTGTAAAAATGTGATATTTTGTTTACAATTTTGTTATTTTTAATCCTCCTAATTCTGTTTTATTCTGTACTTTCACATGTTATATTCCAGAAAATCGTACTTTTTACCTAGAAATGCCTGGTTTTTGGACAGTTGTTCCATGGAAACTTTCAGCCATAGCTAAGAAAATTATTTTGTAATCTTACAAACTTCCTCTCGTTCATTGGTGTTAATTCAGGATACATTTGGTTGAAATTTCTGCAAGTTCTGGTAATGATTTGATCACACTGTCCGTGTATAATAAATAATTTCATAAGAACTTTGTTTGAATAATCGATATTTGCATTAACTTTGGAAGATAATTTGAAAACCGTCGATAACTATTCGTAAATTACTTATAAAAGTTACCAAACTGTTATAAGCTTGACAAATCCACTGTTACCTAAAACCAAATTCTTAAAAAGCAATTTTATTAAGAAAAGTTGATGATTTAGGTATAGGGACATGATATATCATCTTAAAGCATTTTTCATCATCTTTCAATTTATCGAGTAATATACGGGGGTTTCATTTGAAAAAATGAACTTTTGACCACTTTTATGCATTATGGAAATAACAGTAATTTTAGCACGCCCTGTATGATATGGAGTCGATTTCTTGGTGTTGAGTAAATACTTCGAATTTGTCCAACCTATAATCAAAATATCAACTTTTCATGAATTGAGAGTACTGATGTACTAAAGTTCAATTAGGGCTATGTTTTGGACCATATTTACCACAAATTATTTTTTATTTCGAAAACAGATAGAGATAGGTATAGGACATTATTAACAAAAAAGTGTTTTAATGAAAGAGCGATTCAAAAAATTAGTTAACATACGGGGTGTTCTATTTAAAAAAATAAAGTTGCTAGTTTTTTTTTATAGACGTGGCAACGCCGCAAAGCTGAAAATATTTTAGATCGATAGATCAGGTAACAAAATGTAAGATGTGAAATTTTCAGGGAAATCCTGCTTTGCGTTTACCATAAACGTCTAACCTACCATCGACCGTGAGACACGCTGTATATCCAGGTGAAAAGACAAATGTCAACGAAAAATGTAGCTTGTGACAGGACGCCCATATTGGATATTCGTATTTTTGCCATGACCAGTTTTTGAGATACAGAGGGTAATATATTAAGAAGGCCTCTTTTTCACATGGTTTCCCCAATAGACCCAATCCATGGTACACAGGACATTAAAACAAACAGCAATCAACAGAAAATTGATAAACAACATCAACAGTAGGTTCACGTAAACAAATAGCATTATTCGCGTCATAGCCATCTATGTAATTGTTAATAAAATGTAGCGCGAGAACAGAGAACATTGGACGTGGTGTGGTGTGGACGTGGTGGTGTAGTTATGTACCAGAGTTTTTTTCTATATTTTCCAACATTGTTCTGAATTTTACAAGGTTTGTAATAACTAAAAATATTGATTATGGTCCAGCAATAATTGAACAGATGTAATATTATCGACTGGTAAGTAGGTAACTCTACCTACTGTTGTTCTTGTTTATTATTAGTGAACCATGAAGTGAGTCTAGTAAGTTTGTTGAAAAAAGTGTAATTCTGAAGAAAACATCAGTTAACAAAGTGCAGTATATTATAAAAAATGTTATTCCAAAATTCCCTGGCAAGTATTAAATAATCTCTTCTACTTCAAAGTACCCTCTTTTATTCACTTAATTAGGTTTTTTCCGTAATTTTATGAAAGCCATACCAAATTTCATCTTTCTCTTTTGGCCACTTTAATTTCCTCAGACCGATGGTAGTCATTGTGCTGATGAAAGGTTCACTGTCTGCAAGATTTCTAGGATAATATTTATCTTTAAATAACAAAATCATTGACATTGAAATTAAATATCTATTCTTTCACATTCTCTGCTAGAGGAGGCTATTTTACTCTCAGTCTATTTTTTTTTCGGTTTAGGAGTGTTCTTCTGTCATCCTTCTTTTAAATAATACTCTTTCCATGAATCAGAAGTTGTTACTGTTGGTACTTTTCCTTTCTTCTGTTTCATTGAGTTTTTAGATGTAGTTGCTTCTGTCCAAAATAAGGCCTTTCTGAATGGCGAAGGGATTAGTATATGTTCCTGGTAAATTTATTTTTGTTGTATAATCTGGAGACTTATGTTCAGTTTCTTATGCGTTTTGTATGGTTTCTTGATTGCCTTCTTTTTCCTCTAGTTTAACTTAGATATTACCCAATATAATATTATTAACTTCAAATGTTTTTGTTTTACCTTCAGGAATGAGTCTTGTTTATCTGTTTTTCTGCGGATCTATTTTTTTCCTCAATGATGTTTTCGTGTATGTACTTCTCCGATGTGCTTTCAACTATATCTTTTTTGGTCACGTTATCTTCCTGTTTTCAAATAAGTAATTTTTCCCGCTGCCGACACTGTAAATAGTCCATACATGCTTAGCAACAAAACAGGTAAATGGCCTATATCATTCGTTTACTAATTCATCTTGACAACGGAACTTAATAGTGTCATTTACATGCCTAGGGTAATAATGACTTTGACTTTGACAAGTCATATCTTCAGCTTCATTTTTATCGATTTTCAGGTTATGAGACTCTTTGAATATTAATTGTAAGAAAATAATGACAGTTAATCGAAAATTTGACATTTTATTAATGTATAACTGGAACAAACAGCTCAATATTGATTCAATTTTTTTGTCGAAATTGAAAACTAAACTACACTGTGAAAATGTTGAATTTTGAATAACAAAGCCTGCATGTTCTAATACTTCAATCTTTTCGTTCTCAAATGACGCTATGACTTTGAATGTCACCTATGGTTTTATTTGTAGTCTGTTTATTGGGTAACCTAGTTCCGAACGATAACATAGTCACACGCCCAAGCAACTCAAAATGAAATAGCGGAACGAGTAATCATGAAGGAAGGGTGAGAAAAAAACTTCAATCCATGCAAATTTTGAAAAATGCCAATAAGCAGCGGGAAAAACGTAATAAGTAACACGGAATGTATCGACTGTTAACATCCTCGGCAACCGACAAGCCTCGGCTTTGCCTCGGCTCGTACTCGCTCACCTCGAATGTTAACACGTCTTTACATTCCTTGTTACTTAAATAACTATTTCATTGTGTTTCTCCATCTGTAGCCACTTAACATATTTCACGGTAGGTGCCATCAATTCGGCCAATTAATGTATACGTAGTTCTTGGCAAGGTGGATTTTTTTTAGCACAGTTGCTCGTGGCATGCCATGTTCAATGGCTTCTGGAGCACTGCGTAAATACTCTCAAGAATATTTGCAATATTTTTTTTGGAGACATCCTGAAACAAATAAGTAACCTTACTTCATTTTAGGTTTTCAAGAGCAACAATTCAGCATTATTATCTGAATTAAATAAAGACGACTGTAAATCAGACTCCCGTGGTGCATGAATTCGACACCCCTGTCGGAATTATGTCACGTTGTTATAAATATACTGCAAAGAATACTGGCTCAAAATTTCGTACATTGAAAAGAGATAAAACAACATTTATAGTTAACATAATGTGGTACCTAATTCCGAAAGCAACTGGCTGATTTAGGAGAATGCATCATGTTTCTGGAAACAGAATTCCCACACTTGTTTTAATTATTGAAGTAAGTTCACTTTCGATAAAAATATACCACCCTATGATAATACAGTAAAATAAAGATTATTTCAAAACTGGTGAATCAGATCTTACCTTAGGTCAAATTGCGCAGGACAGCACCATACACTGGATTTCTGGCAACATCGAATGTGTATGACAGAATGAGCATAATTTTAAGGGAGTAGTCGATATATCAGGAAAGTACTTTGATTGTTGCCAATTGAGCTTCAAAGATGTCATTGGATGTTACAAAAGTTGTTATTATGATCACTATTTCTTATTTTAATGCAAAATATGGAAATGTGTCGAATTTGTAGGAAATGTCGGATTTAGGAAGGCTTACTTTATATAGTGTTAGCAAAGAGATATTAAAGCAACTCTGATGGTATTACGCAGCCAATCAAATCTTTAGGACAACAGTCTTGGAGAAAAATCCTTGAAGTTTTGCGTTGCAGCGGATGTGGAATGAATAGCACAAACTTAAATAACTCTTTTGAAGAGCTCGTGTTTTCCGTTTCCCCATTGGAAATCCAGTCTGTGCAGAACCTACTCAATCGAACACCTAGCAGGGTGATAGTCAAGTGCAGTACGAAATCTGCGACTACAAAACTGACAGACATAAAATAACGGGTATTGTTGAAACACCTGCAAACCTTACCCTGAATCTGATTCTCTTCAATTATTACTTACTTATATCTTACTCCAAGATAGCACAGGACGTTTTAGGGACGTCCAGTTTATGTCCATTTTTGGTCCGAATGTCCCAAGCTATTATAATAGGACGTCTTTAAGACGTCCAGAAACGGACATCTTCTGGACGTCCGAGGATGTACGTTTCTGGTACGTCCATTAGAGGTTCGACATTAGTTATTTTTCTAGAAGTTGGATAATATTTGTGTATTATTTAAGATTGATGTTTACCGATCTGTTTGAATGAACGAAGTTTATAAAATAAAAAATATGTGAATTTAAAATATAATAATTTTTCTGTAAATTAAATTATTTATAATATATGTCTTATTTTCATGTTGACATGTTGTTGCCCCTTGACCAATCACATCACAGTACCTACATTAGGAGTTTCGACTGTCCCGAGTGACTCCGACAGTCCGACTTTTCTGATTCAGATTTCAGATAAGCAGCATTTAGCGTCCGTCGTTTGTTGGTTCGTAATTTGCACGTTCGGTTTTGTGATATTTTACTGCGCCTGTTGTAGGCATTCGAAGATCGATATACATCATATCGTAGTAACTAAACAGTTGGTTGTTTATGATAAAATCTATATAGTTGAACATCCATCCTCTCAAGAAAAGAGAGGCCTTGGATCTTTCGGCAAGTGTGTAAAGTTAATTGTGCAAAATAGTGTAGATGATGAATGTGTTTTTTTGTAGATATCAAGCAGTCACGTTATTTTTTAGGTAAGTAGATATCGAAATTGAGAATAGATAATATACCTACTGTAGAGAAGTGAAGTGGAACATAACCTCCAAAAACATTATGAAATGTCGCCGCCAAATTATAAAGCAGCAGAAAAATAGATTCAATTGTGGCTTGAGAGACAGAGAAGGATATTTTTTTATTTTTGTGACATTTTTATTTACTTTATTATGACATTGTTTAGAAACCTGTTATTTTTCAGATTAATATAGAACGTTTTTATCTTTATTTCCAATTTATTTTCCCTGTCACTATTTTTTTAGAGCTTTTATCGATTAGTGATGTGTTCATTATGAGTATCAAGTCACAAAAAGTTATGAATATATTTGATATGATACTGCCGGTAGAAAAGTGTGGAAGTAATATACTTATAGTCTTATTTGATGGTGATAAACACATAATATATAGTTAACACATAATATCTGGGAGAATTCAAACATACATGGAAAATCCGTTTTTGAACCTACTTTACTTACGTACGGTAAAGGTCCCTGAATGGTCCTTTTCAGACCCAAAATGGATCTGGTTCTGTAACATCGTATGTCCATATGATGTCCATGGGATGTCCGCCGTACGGAAAATGGACGTCCTAAAGACATCTGTAATGTCCGAAGCGAACGTCATGAAGACGTCCAAGGGACGTACTTGTGCTATCTGGGCTTATATCTCACAGATGTATTGAACTGTTCCAACGTGTCAATCTGGAGGAACAGCCCTATCCAACAGACAACTGTCATCGTTTACTGTGGTTTTGGACTTGATTCTTGCCAGTAAGTACTACATTTTGGCCAAGGACAGAACGGACTGGTACAAGGACCAGGCAGCAGCCTTATGGAAAAATTGTCAAATGGTTAATTTTTATGAGTTTTTGGTATGTTGTTGAATATGACCTCCTGAACAAGAGTATCCTTGGTCCCAACTCAATCCTATGACTAGTTTTCGAGATTCAGGGTGTCGAAGTTGGAAAATGGCAATTTTTGAAAGTTACATTGCTTGTAGGAAAACATCTTGAATGAATGTGTTTTGCGCGACAAATATTGCTTACCCATAAGGAAATAAATTTAGACTGGTTTTTGATAAAATATATTGTTATATACGGGGTGAATCAAACTTTATTCATAATGAAATTCTCATTCGACCATATAAAATGAAGATGTGGTCAAACCAGGTAACACACTGAAATGCCTATCGTTTGAATATGTCAAAATTGACAATTTCAGATTTTATGCTGGGTGACAAAACTTGAAAAAAGGCGTTTATTTCATAATTCACCATGTAATTTAAAATTTCGTCCGTTAAATTTTCCAATTACCTGTATTTATTCCAATTACCTGTATTTATTCCTAGTTTATTCCTAGTTTGAGTGAATCATTATAATGTCAAACAGTACTGGCTTTGCTTTGACCAGTTTTTGAAATACACACGGTAATTTAAGAGGAGCGACTGGCTATACATCCGTTATAACAAAAGTTGTCAAGAATGTTTTATACAATGAAAATGTCATACAGAGTAACGGTAAGAGACACGTTGGCGTTTATTTATTGTTATTTCGTCACAGTACAATGAAAGACATCGTTTTTAATATTAAAAAAAGTTGATAAATTTATTGATATTAATACATTTTATTCGCGGCTAGTTCAACAATTGCTAATTTGTTTTGTATTCACATCCTACATACAGATTCGTCGTGTTTTCCTGTTAAAAGTTGGTTAAGAGACGTATTTCTTGGTTATGTGGATTGTCGAAGTCGCCATGTACCTCTTGAAATAAATGACACGAATGTACTACTATCTCCCTTGAATTGTCTGATTTATGGACATTTATCTCATCTACACTATCAAATACTAATTCAATGGAGCGCACGCTACGATTACAATCCATGAAGAAATTATCCATTATTGTTTCCTCGATATTATAAAGTGTGTGTGTGGCCTGGATATTCAGATCAAATCCAGGAACGAAATAAATTCGTCCACCTAAAAGCGCGCGGCAAAGTCTGGCTGGAAGAAAAGCTGCTTGTATAGGAGCTTCAATTGGTATTCACCACCCAATCTCCCCAAATTCGATTCCCACACACACGAAAATGAGATGCAGAGAAAATCATCAAAGGCACAAAAGCTTAATAGCGCCTGTCGCAACATTCGTGGAGCGGCAATTTGAAAATTTCCCAACCTTCGTTCGTACGTTTTAAAATCGAACAAAGGTGCTGTCTGTCAGCGTGCCAAAATTAATTATCTCGAGTATTCAATCTACTTACGGTCATATGGTCCAAACTTTATTCCATTTTCATACCCTCATCTTTAAATCGAACGATTTTTTTACGATGTGCCCTTATTCGAAGAGATACAGGGCGAAAAGAAGAGCAGATGTTGTCAAATTATTGTCAAATACATCAAGTAATTATTTATTGTGACAAGTATAAAACCCCTCAAGATTTTGAAAACTATTGGCGGAAATGTCATCACTGCAATGAGACCATCCGAAAGTGGCAAAATCAATTCTCAATCAATTCGAATTCATAAAAACCAACAGGATAGTAAGAAAAATCATACAAAAGTTCATTTCTTCAAATACAATTAGCAAAAGTGCACTCGTTTGCGGTATAGAAGAGACAATTGTGTACCATGTGGGTACCATGTGATTCTGGCTGAGGTAATCCTGTAGCTACATAGGGATGAGCCAATGAATGGGATCTTCTTTGAAGACTTAGACCTTGTTCTTGACCTCTGACATCCTCAGATCAAGTCTGATTTTTTTGGAATGAATCGGATATCGCCCATAAAAGCAGGAAAACAGACGAAATAACAGACAGACGGATAACTGTTCAATCTCCGCAATCATTACCAAAACCATTCTGTTAAACCGGTGGTTCTGGAATGAATATAAAAGTATGTTACGGGTTTATTTTGTCCTAGATAACCCTTTCCACTCTGTTCGCCACTTTATCGTTGTCATGTACAGTTCTTTTCGTATTTTAGGACTCACCTTTGCCGTACTAGTTCGAGCGGACATGAACTGGCCTTAACCTAAAAGTAAATAATGACATCCCGCATTCCGCGGTATGACAGCGTTATATTGTGAACATACTTTGGGTTAGTCTACTGTTTTGTGTTTAGAACACAAAACATTCCTACTCTATCTCTATTCTGTGCCATTGAGGTACTTTACTTTCGAATACTTGACCTTGTTTGTGTTTGGTTCGTCTTAGTTCAGTTGGCAACACTGAATCTCTAGGTGTTGTGTTTACCTGAGTCGTTGTTCAATTATCCCAAGGAGTAGCTCCGAGTAGCTCGAGGTAGTTTTTAGACTGATCTCACAGACCACGAATGAACAAGGAACCGCTTTGTCTGATAGTGACAGTTTTTTACTTTGACATCTGAGTATTTTTGAGTGATGTTTTCCGGTTCGAAATTCGATAAGAGGCAACTAATCAATTTGAAGATTTCCAATAAAAGTTTGATCATCTCTGGTGGATCTTTGAAAATTCATATCTGTAGATTTCCTCATATTGTTTGCGATATTTGACGCTGTATATTTTCGAGATTATCTCTTTTCGGTGTCCACTGGAACGAGAAACTAGCTATCAGACAGCAAACAGACCATCAAAGCTCTAATCAGAACCCCACTTAATAGAGGTTAGTATTTGTATTTGGGCTCTACTTATGGCCCCATACAAGTGTAATCAGAAGTCAGACTGGTATTGTTCATTCTAGCACTCTGACTGCCATTCTAGACATGTTTAACTGACAGCCTAATCTCGTATTGCGCCGATGCATTTTCATTGGTTTGAACGCGCCAGGCCACGTGATGTTTTTAGAGACGGGGTCGTCCAGATAACCAGTATATTGCTATTTAGTCATTGTAAAGCCGTACTGGTGTACAGAATAGCATAAAAGAGTGTCAGCTAAAATCGACCGACGCGGCCTGATAAGGTGTTTTGTCTTTTCCCATAGAAGAAAAAAATTACAAAACGTTGCCTATGTTATTAATTCACCAACAAAACTTCCAGGAATTTGAATTTGAGACAAGAGATTATTCCTGCAGAGCTTCAGCAGGAGGCTGATGACAATTTATCTGATGAATTTTCGGATGACGGTGGCGTGTAGTATTCTGATAAACGTATTGCGATGGATGCCCAGAGAAGCCCATTATGTGCATTGAATGTCATGTAAAAACCCATTCCAACAATGGTTTCTTTTATATTGGATTATAACTTGTTTCAGTTTTAATCATAATTTGTTCTTGTATTTCATACAATATGTTTCATAGTAAGCGCCACCACAAAATTCACATAAATACATTCAAGCGCCGCAAATTTAGATCTTATGGAGATTCGGATGCATCGTCGGTGGTTTTTACATGACACGACCTACACGACCTGAAAGGAAACCTACGCTGTCGGTTAAAATCACTGCCAAACACGATTTTCCATAAGTTGCCGTCGGTCACATATGACTCAGTAGCCTGTAGTAGAGAAAATATAACAGGGTCCTGGCAGCCAGAGTGCTAGGGTGCTCCGTTACGTTCTTGTTTCCGCAACCTTTTATTGGCGTTCTGCTACTGTTCCGTTTTACCACTACTGTGATTGTTCCACTGTTCCTGCTCAAGTGTGGTTATTCCAATTTTCATGACTATTTCTTTTATTCTGGTCCAAGTTATCTAAGCGTAAGGGAAGACAAAACCTCATATATTATTTTTATACCATTATAGGTATCTATTGTTTAATATTTTAGTAATATTATTGCAGTGGGTTGTCCCATTCCATCAGGGTGGATTCGGATTTTTCAATGGCGATAAATCCGTGGCGCTTCGGAAAATTAAACCCCATATTTCAATCTTATCGATTTCAATCTTTATTGTCGAATCCACGTCCAAAACTGAGCTACTGGGTATGTTAGTGGCGTGAAACATCATTGCACATTCACTGCTCTCCTTCCCTAAATTTCACCTCTAACCACTACACCGTAAGAATAGAATAGAATACTCATTTGAATATATTTAGCACATAGGCACATTCGTATTAAGTCATTTCTGGGTGAATTAAACCTCTACAAAAGTGAAACTTAACATAAGGCTATCGCGTGTATATATACACACTTCGAAACCAGTTTGTAAACTAGAGGAATAAGAAGAGTGGTAGGTATGTTTTCAAACCTACATTGAAGGATGTCGAAGGTGTCCCAAAAACTCCGTAAATAAGGATTGGGATCTGGGATCATAATGGCATCTCTCCACTTGTTTTAGTATGTACCGTCTTCCTAAATTTTGTTATATACTGATAACAGTTACACTTTGGACTGATTACTAAGGTTTTGTATAATCTCGTAGCAGATTTGGTCTGGCCCGGAGAAAGATTTATTTGTTGTTTTAAAAGCTATAGAAAAGGGTGTAGAATAATGATTCGTTTTCATCCCAATCAGTAATTATTTTACGGTCTTTCTACTGTTCTTGGAAGCCATCATTGTAGATTCCACTACTGCTTATTTTTGGTAATGACCAGCAAATAATTCAGTGACTTCAGTTTTATTTGTTATGCTGGTGCTACTGAAATTGACTATTGGATGCTGAAATGTGTGCCGTCTTCCATTAAATGCCTCCTCCTTTTTCCATACCTCAGACTGTGTGAGTTTATTATTTATTGTTGCAGTATATTCTACCATCAGGGACGACTTTTTACGTTCTAGTATGACCTGGCAGGAACGGGCTTTGAGGCTTATGAAATTCAACCTATTTTCCTAAGTGGGGTCTCTTTTGAATTTTCCAAGAGCTTTCTTTCTATTTCGTACTACTACTAATGTATACGTGTTCTACCAAGATACCAGAGGTTGTTTTTGAATTGATGGAATTATTTATCTCGGCAATTGTTTTGCTCAAAACATATTTCAATTGTTATTTCAATATATTTGTTTCATAAATAAATAAATACCAATACCGCTTACAAAATTTATCGCACAAAACTTTGATAATATTGGATTTGGCTGTGTTTTAATCTGTTCAAAACTGGGTGCATAGTCTGTAACATCTAGAAAGTTATCATCCACATCAGCATAGATCATTCAGTATTTCATATCACAATGTAATATTTGAACACTATTTTTGTAATTTTTAAAATCCAAGACTTTGTTTCAATTACTTTTCTACCTGATGATGGAATGAGTCTGCACTGATGAAAGTGTGACCTGTCTGAAGATATTTAAATTTCAATTGATTGTACAATTAGAATTAGAACCAAAAAACCAATTGAGAGCCCAGTTTTCATTCGGGGCTGCAATTATCCGTCCATATTCAAATTTCTTTAGCATCTCTGTGCATAATTTAAATATTTAAAGTTCAACATGAACAATTTTGTTTCGTTTAGTTTGTTTTTGTTTTCTTTTCAGGTGATTTACAAAATGTATAATCGAGATGTACTACTACAGACTATTATTATTATTATTATTATGTTTTTATAAAATTATGAAAAATTATTGCCAGATATTTTTATTGTTGTTTGAACTGTGCCAGACGCTAATTTTGAAAAAAAATATTTGTTGTTATATTTTAGTATATTTGACTGAAATTCTTATATCATGATTTTTAAGTAACAAACCCAACATTAATTTGCCAAACAATAACTCGGTTGTTGAACCTTCAGCCAGACCGATTTGAAAGTAAAAAGTGATATGGTGTTACTTTGCTTGGTCTAGAAATGGTTGCCAAATTTTCAGAGAAAAGACCAAAAACCACTGAATTCATTTGTGGATTAATACGAGATTAAACATGATTAATCTAGAGTACGAAAATGAACAAAAACTCTGATAGTTACATAAAAATTAAAGTTAGATTATCACAAAAAACGGGAGCATCTTGATAATCATCATCATCACTGCTCTCATTTTCATAGTCATTGTCATCATCGTCTTTTGAAGTGTTGTCGTTTTTTAAGTTATTATCTGTAATAGAATCAGAAATATAATAATATTCAGGCAAAGAAATTAATTAGTATTTTATTTTGAAATTCTACATTGGATAATAATGTAGGCAACTGATGACATAGTACTTTGAGAATCTGTGCATTCGCACCAACTTCAGGTTTCAACATGATTCCACAAACTCCATAGAACAAACGCGTGACTGTCTTTACTCTTCTAACGTGCCCAATCATTTTTCGCAACCGAATTATTGTTTTGCAAATTAATTTTGGGTTTGTAGATACTTAAAAAACATCATTAAAAACTTCAGTAGTACTAAAATATTTTGAAAAAATAAATTTAAAATAAGCGTCTGGCACAGTTTAAACAACGATGAAAATATCTGGAAATATTGATTCATGCGTCAAAAAATTCAATTCAATTAATAAAAAAAAAGAATGCTTCTTGAATTTATTTGTAAAATCGATAGGTTATCTTTACAGGTACGATGCGCACTGATGAACGAAACATCTACCGCCAGCCAGATAGCCAGTATGACGTCCAGGAGAGTGAGAGACATAGCATATCTAAAAACTGGCCGACCTGAAATGCTCTCTCGAAAACGTTGCTAGCTTTTAGACTATAACACTTGAGGCGATATGTAGAAAAAATTTCACACACATCTTATGTTAAATTTCGCCGATATTCGACTCCATTAGAACACGAAAATAAAAACTTTGCTCTTTAGAAATCAGGTGTTCGCCGGTTTCAGACAAACTTAACACATTGCTGATAACAGTTTTAACTGATAATAGAGGGCAGTACATGTAAATGTCGCATTGTAACCGAACGTACAGAGGCATTTCAAGACCTGAAATAATAATTTAGATGAAACCAAACTTGAAGCATCCTCTCAGGTCATAAACTATCGGGGACCGACCATTTGTCATTCTGGCAAATATACTCAGGAAACTATATTTGTTATGACAAATTTTCTGAAATATAAACTAGGGGTCATATTATTTTAATGGTCAGTTTGTAAGATTATTTCCAAAGAGGACATTTCAGAGTAACAGATAACAAACAGAACCTTTGAATTTTAATAGTCTACACATATTTATTTCATTGTAAGAGTGAGCCCCAGATTTTTATGTCTTGATAGGCATCCCAAAAGTTCTCAGAGGGGTTGAAGCAGATCAACATGGAAATTGAACATAATCTCGAAAATTAGTTTAGTCTTCCGTTTGACCCGTTAAAGTTAACATGTTGTCGCGAAGTTTATTTCTTTAGTTTGCTTAAATTATTGTAAATTGTCATAATTCAACTCTGTTCGACTCAAAATTCAAGCAGGATAATATCGTTGATTTTCATTAATTGAGTATGCAGGGAGACCCAGGGTTGAACCGGTTTTTAAATTGTTTCTCAAAAATGAAGGAAGATACTTGAAGAAAAAATTACTGATTTTTACTGGCTTAATCCAGAAAATAATGAACATGCAAAAAATCAGTGGAGTACAATGATTCGTCCTAATATTAATTGGATTACCCCTTGGAACGCCACTGGAATTAATAATATTGCCATAAGTACATTAGAAGAAACCCCTTATGACCGCATACAGTGTGACAATTTAAAAACTTACAATGGGCTATATCTCACGAACGAAAGATGATATCAAAAAATGCTCAAAACTGTTTCTAGGATAGGAAGATGGAACTAAAATGACATAAAAAAGAACTCGCCCCCATCAACCCCCTAGGCCCCACCTACCCCAACTGAAAAAGTTTAAATGGCAGACCCCTACTTGTGATACATCATTGAAAAGCCTACAAAAAATTCTATCCAACGGTATGAATAATAATGGTACAGGGTGAATGAATAATTACAAAACCTTGCCTTAAAAGGAAAATTTAATGAAATTTTTGTTGAACTACAAATTTGTTAAAAATGTCAATGAAGTAAATGTTCAAAGTGGGTTCCGTTGTTTTGTAAACAATAGTACAGCCTATTTTCAAATTCTGCACGAACTTTGACAAATGTTGTTCTAGTAATAGCGCGACATGCTTGAGTAATTTTTTCCCGCAAGTCCCCAAGTGACGCAGGTTGAGTTTTATACACAACTGACTTGAGGTAACCCCATAAAAAAAATCAGGTGGCGTTAAGTCTGGTGACCTCGGTGGCCACTCAATAGAACCTCACCTTCCAATCCATTTGTTCGGATAATTAGTATCCAACCAGTGCCTAACTGCAGCGGCATAGTGAGGAGGTGCTCCATCTTGTTGGTAGTGCAGCAAATCTTCTTCTAGAGCTAGATTGCCTTGGTCATCCCTTTGATTCTCTAATTCATGCACAATCAAAGGTTGGATGGTGTTTTCCAGCAAATCCAGGTAAATGTCACCACTTTAATTGCCTGGTATAATCAAGGGGCCAATTAAAGAATCCCCTAATATCCCTGCCAGACATTTAGTTTTTCAGGATATTGAGTGTGACCTTCTCTAAATCGATGCGGGTTCGTATCACTCCAGTACCGACAGTTTTGTTTGTTCACATTGCCATTCAGCATAAAAGTACATTCATCACTGAAACAAATATTTTTCAATAGTTTAGGTTCAACGCGAATTCTTTCAGTCATTAGTTCACAAAACTCAATTCGTCGGTCTGGGTCATCATCGCCTAGTTCTTCAAGAATTTGCGTTTTGTACGGGTGAAACTCATGTAATTTCAACACCTTCCTGACCGACTCACGTGATAGTCCTGTCATTGCAGATACCTGACGTGTTGATGCAGTAGGCTCTATTGCAAATTGCCCAGGGACCTCAACTTGGCTTGCTTCATTCAGTAATCTTGGGGCATCCCTTTTTTTATTTTGCACTGATCCCGTTACTCTAAATTTTTCAACTAAATCGCGGATGTACACGTGACTTACATGTTTGTCCGGATGCCTCTCATTAAATATTTGAGCTGTTCGTAAATAACACTGGTTCTGGTAGCCAAATGATTCCTAGTTCCTAGAAAATTAGAGCCCAATGTTCTCAATTACTTTTAGGTTTTTAACGACTCCGCTCGGTCGAATTAGTCAAAAATTTTTTACAGCTTATATTAATTCGGATTTTTCCTTCATTTAGTTTGAGGTAAAAGTGAAATTTCCCAGTATACAACAGTCTCCCCTATACAAATTCACTATGGAAGTGAACATTTCCTGAATTATCCAATTCAAGTCACCCTAATTTTAGGGATATTTATCCCATCTACTCCAAGTTATTCATTGAACTAATTTCGAATCAGATTTGATATTTCTTGAAACGTGGATTGAATATAAGTTTCTTAGTCTTTTCCTGAACCTCTGTCCAAATCAATTTATCAGTGACGTTTTTAGTTGTCGCCAATCGCCTTCTTTCGGCACCTGTCACGAGGCAGCGCGCGTGCTGCTGTGCTGCAAGTGGATGGCATCATATTTCACGAGGAGAAATATTAATACCTTCCCATTTCCAAACTCGTCATATCCATTCTTATTATGTTTCAGCCGGACTGGCGAAGTTATCAAGAAAGGATTTTTATATTCTATAAAATGATTCAATTTTGCAGAAACCCTAAACGAATTTTCAATATTCCTCTAATTAAAAAAACACATATAGAATGTTTTTTCAAAAAACGCCAGCAAATGTGTTTTGTATAAATTTCAACACTTTGAATATTCAACAGAGATGTCTGGTCGGAGAAACAACCCATCAGTAAACGTTTTTTTAATTGTTATTAGTATATGTGGAACATAAAATTAACGTTAAGTAAATTATGGTCAACATCATAATACGTATCCATTATATCTATTTTCTGAGGCGATAAGTCCCAACTTTCAGCGTGGTATCAACGTCATATTTCATTGATCGCATTTTTATTATAAAAATAACATATTATGCAAAATGTCCAAAGAACGTATCATAATGAATGTCAAGTATCTAACTGATTCAAAACTTATGTTTCCAATACGAGTCTTTTATGAGACGATGCTTCGTAACTTTGGGTCACTGAATCCTATAGAAGGCGGCCTTCTTACGATTCGGCCAAAGGGTTGAGTCTAATAGTTCCAATCTCTTTGAATAGTTCCAATGTTCCAAAAAACCCACAACAGCGCCAATTAGGAAGTAAGGTTTATAAGAGAGAGAGAACCGATAATTTTGGAACAAAAAGTTGGGTTATGTTTCTTTTGAAAGTCGGGATGTCAAATAAGTGAATTATGTATATCATGTTCAATTTCAATGGATACATATCAATTCTAATATTTTTATGGATTGAAATTGTCAGGTGTACAATTGACTCGAGTTACAAAAAAGCGTCGACTTCCAGGCACGGCCCCTATATTCTGTGGCCCGGCCACCTGTCATTATGGAATATGGAGATACAGTCGTCGAACATCTCAGCTGCAGATACAAGAGTTTCTTCTAGAAGGGCTGGACCTGATGTTGTTTCCAGACTGATGTGTAAAAGTTGCCAATGATTGATTAAAGATATCCACAGAGTTACAAACCCTTTATAAAAACATAAACTTTTCCATTATTTGGGTTCATTATTCAAAATTAGAAATTTCTGTTCTCCCAAATACCGGGTGACAACGAGATCACTTTCGGGCTGCCAGTTTTTTATTATTCCACCCTGTAAAACGAAACTTGGCAGAGCTAATATTCGAACTGAATGTCATTTTACTGATGTAATGACAAATTTCTACAACTTCCGGTTTCCCTGGAAATGAACTTAACTTTCGAAATTTAAATGGGACACCCTGTATATTATTTGTTTTTAGGATTATTTAAATCATTCTTCATCCGAATTCATAATTCCTAAAATTCCTCTACGTCGACTCTCTATTTTCATAAAAATCTATTAAGATAATCTCTGTTCGTTATCCTAGAGAAAGGCTGAAAAGTTGTATGATTTAATTTTTTTGTACTAATTCAAAAAACTTAAATGTAATCATATCACTTTCATAACACTATTAGATGCATTATTTCAAAACGACTCCAAAAATGTATAACACATACTATCTTTTATCCCAACTGACTTTTATTTAATCTCTGGAAGAAGTCCATTTCATTATTAAATAAAATTTTACCGAATCTCGCATAGTTATTAAAGTAATAGTTGCCGTTGCCATGAAAAACAATTGAATTGTTATACAACGACCTCTTAGGAAGTTGTATTATTATACCTATGAGGTTACATGTATTGACTGTGTTTGACAGTTAAATTAGAACGAGATTTGTGATTTCATGACCAAACTGCAAATGGGTGAGATTTGAAGTGAATGATTGTTAGGTATAAAGTAACAGAGTAGTGAATAATGTTTTCGAATAGCGAAAAAGTTGATATCCTTATTATTTATGGGAGTGTGGAAAAATGCGGCCGAAGCTGAACGAGTTTACAGCCTTTCTCTGGGCTAACAAACAAATATATTTTTTTTAGATTTTTCTGTAAATAGAGAGTCTAAGTAGAGAAACTTTTGGATGGCCATGGCACTCTAGATTGAAAATTAAAATTTAATTCAAAAATATAATTTATGTGAAAACTAATTAAAAAATTTATGAATTCGGATGTAGAATGATTTAAAGAATCCTAAAAACAAACAATATACAGGATGTCCAATTTAAATTTCGAAAGTTAAGATCATTTCCAGAGAAAGTTGTAGAAGTTTTTCGTTACACCAGTCAATTGACATTTAGTCCGAATGATAACTCTGCCAAGTTTCGTTACACTAGATGAAAAAATGAAAAAATGGCATCCCGAAAGTGATATCGTTGTCACCCGGCATACCATTTTTGATCAACACAAATTTTCAAAATTGGGTATTCACTTGAGGTACTGCTAATAACTCAAAAACTAAGGATAGGTTCCGTATATTGGCCTGGTTAACCGGAAAATACCGAACTCATCCACATTTCGGAGTTTTGACGTTTACGGTACGCTAAATTGTTAACCGGAATAACTTTTCACATTTACGGAACGTATCCCAAATAACATCGATTATCGAATTTGAATCTTACAGAAATCAAGCTTTTGCAAAAAACTTAAGGCACAAATTAATATCAGACATATATTACAAAACATTAAAAAAATATTGACATGATTGAAATACTGCAATTTACATCTTTCATCTTTGTTCATTCTTATTTGTATGATATTGAAAGTTTCTTTATATACTTATGTACCTAATTAATTAATTTTTTTGTATTCCTATGATGAATTAGGAAGATTCCTGAGATAGTGAATTATCACATGGCATAGTTGAAACAAGAAAATATAGCCATTCACTTTGATGAAACAGCTGCTCTAAAAAAAGATTACCAATATACTAACACCATCTCTTATATTATGGTCTACAATTTTCTCGATGGTCCTATATAGGATCGAAACATGTACTACTTCTACTTTTGGACGGCTATCTGATTGATAGCGGTCAGTCACCGTTTCACCATCCTATTGAACTAGATGGGAAATTAAATTGTGGAGACAACTTTGCGTTTTACTGATTTGTATATATACTGATTTGGCAATATATGTATATATATACTAAAAATCCTACAAAAGAGAATTATAATTATACACCAAGCAATAGAGCATAAAATAAGTTTTTAACAAAAATATTAGTAGAAAACAGACTACGCCATCACATGGAAGACAGTCCGTATTTATATTCTGTTATGATTTTGACTAGCAACTGTCATTTATCAATTTGTTATAAACATTTAAACAACAAAAAACGTGGGTTATAAATTGTTTTGCTTATAAAATGAAAACTAATAAAGCAATCTGGTTGCTCCCGGTAGGATCACTAGTAACGAAGAAAAACTGGAAAAACCGCCATTTTTCATGAAATAGTATTGGCCTTTCTCATGAACTTATTGAATCATGTGTACTTTGTGTGTGCACAAAACATGCGCTATAGGATAGTTAGTTTTGGCACAATTGCAATTACATTTTTTTGCACCATCTTGCAGCGTGCCTGGATGCTCTAGTGGTAGCCCGATTTCAATTTCTCAAACAGATTATGAAAGTAGAGTGAACGACCTCCTAAATACTCCTCTGGTTAAACGACCATGTCGTGAGTTAGGAGCTCTCGATCTAGATTCATTGCTTGAGGATGATGGTCATTCCCTTCTTGGACTTCTGGATCTTGGTCTCTCCCAGCAGCTCCCCTGTAGGTGTCTAGTTTTCCCGCAGTTATATAGCAGCGCCTCTTTCCATTTTCTGAAGAAGGCACTTGATAGCTCAATGTTGATACAGAGTCCAATATTTAATTCAAAAGCATCTCGGTTGTAGAAGAATCTTTGCTGAATTTTACTTCACATAACTTATGTATTTCTTGATAGATCTTTTGCAGCCTCAAACTTCAATGATGCTATTACGCTACGCTAATGGTTTGAAGTCGTCCTGGTCGAATGGCTTGCTGCATATCAGTCAGAGCTGTCCCAAAGCACTGTGCTTAGTGCTCGTGAAAGTGCTTAAAGCATTTCAGTGCTCGTAAGCACTGTGCTCCATAGCACTTTTTGGATCAGTGCTTAGTGCTTAGTCCTTTGAGTATTTTACGAAAAGGCTTAGTGCTTAGTAATCCCGATTACTAAGCACTAAGCCTAATCTCAGCTATGGATCTATGAATGTTGTTGAAAATATAAAACGCGGTTAGCACTACTGATTGCGGTCTTATATTATGCATATTCTAGGTTCGAGGGCACAGTCTTGACATAAATTTAGTTAAAAGTGTTTATACCGTTCGGAGTGAATTCAGTGCTTCACCACACTAGATTATTTAGTGCCACACACAATAAATAATAAATCCACCAAAAATGTAACAACATTCTTTTTCATTTCAACCAAAATATTTATTAGAGCTAATCAATATAAAAAAATAATTAAAGAAACTTAAAAATCCGACTGCGATTTAAGCTAAAATGCAAAAAGCAAGTAATATAATAATATTTTCATGAAGACAAAGTGGAAGTAGCCGAGACCCGTCCTATTTCTATAGATTTTTTGAGCAAATAGGTCCCGGCTGCTTCCAGTTTTTATTGGATTTGAAAAGATATTACTTCTTATTTTTATGTTTATTTTGAACCACAGTCGGGTTTTTTAGTTTATTTATTTACTTTCTTTATTTTCAGCTTTTCAGCACACAATTAAAATGTTGTATCAAGACGGCAAATTTGGCTCAAAAAATATCCGCTATTTTAACTTTTCATAATTTTAATATAATAAGTGTCACTTGCGGTATCAAGACCAATTTAACGGCCGAAAATTCATCAAAATCGGTTCAG
Organism: Chrysolina oricalcia; assembly: GCA_944452925.2. Classification (NCBI taxonomy): domain Eukaryota; kingdom Metazoa; phylum Arthropoda; class Insecta; order Coleoptera; family Chrysomelidae; genus Chrysolina; species Chrysolina oricalcia. The sequence continues at coordinate 16,383,683 of OX101816.2, forward strand.
CCGTTAAGTAGTTACAAAGAAAAAGCGACTTCGTTTTACAATATTTTGAATTTATATTCGGTTTTTTACCTTAAACAAAGTCTACCGAATAAATATATAAGTTGCCTCACTCAGCTGAACGTGACGATCAGCCTACCCCCTGCCTCTCGCCCCGATTGGGAGGCCAGTGGTCCACAAAAGACTCTCAAGTTATAGTCCGTCAGATAATGACAGATTTTGCTGACTCATTTTCTCTTTTCTGGGATTTAAATCACTGAAAATTGTGTCAGTGTTGAGCACAAAATAATAAAATTTAAAACATCTAACGCTTATGAATATGAACATTTCATTTTCTCGATGTGACTAGTTCTGCCCGTCTAGCGTCTACCGGTGGTTATCAAAATCTCATTCCTATTTTATTATTATGGCAACACGCTATGACATAGATGAAATATACTATACAATGGTGCTTTCTGTCCGAAAAACTGCCGAAGTAAGAAATCAGTGAGAATGTTGGTAAGATAGGAACTATTTCGCGCCGCTCTATATTTCAATTTGGCTATTCGCCGCCCATTTCTCCCAAATGACATTGTCTGGATATTCCCTATCAGTTGAAAGTTGCACTGTTTTTATGGGTCTTTCTATTGAAATAAAACAATAGTAAGTATTGACTCATTTCCTTCAACTGCCGAACAAAAAAATCTCAATTTTCGATATCAAATCAATGTCAATATATTCAATAAGTACTTCAATCCTTTCTGAGTTCACCTACCAAATTTGAGTTTTCCAAGTGAAACCGTTTCCAAATGCAATATGAACTCTAAATGCACGTAATTGAACACCTGCACCTTAACGGCCACGCCCTTTTGAAAAGTGCTTAGTGCTTAGTGTTCGCTAACTTGAATTACTTTTTGAAAGTGCTTAGTAGTAATCGCGAGCACTTCATGAAAAAAAGTGCTTAGTGCTCGAGACTCCCGAGCACTTTTCAAGAGTGCTTAGTGCTTAGTACTCGAAGCACTTTTTGTCAGTACTCGGCACAGCTCCATTATCAGTTTCTGTCAAGCTCTCAATGAAAGTCTGCACCCCAGTTTGTTCTATGAACTCCACCGGTGCTTGTGGGTATAGGCCAAATTAATGAGTCTCTATATTAGCTACGTACTCCTGCAAGGTTTCGTTTGGTTTTTGGTATCGACTCTTTAGTTGGCTCCAAAACACTTGTCCAAGTTAGTCGTATCCATATCTGATCTCCAAAGCCTCAACTATTTTGAAATAGTCCCCCTGCGTACTCTGACGGATGTTCTGCAGGATGTCCAACACTCGGCTTTGTAAACAAAGGACTATAGTGACGTGACCATTTCTTCCTAGGACCAGCTGTTTGCATTTGCTACTGCTCCAAATTGACGTCGATCATTGTCCACGAAGATTGCCCATCAACTGTTAGAGGCTTCAAAATTTCCACTTATGTAGACCTTGGAGATGTCAGTGGAAATTGCCTTTCGTTGGTGAGGGAGATTTCTTCAGAGGTTGCCTGCTTGTGTGGAAGGTTTATTGTTTCCAGCCTCTCCTTGACCCTATCCTCTTCTTTAAATTTCTTGTTCACCTCTCCTGCCAAACGTTTATGTATCTTGTCCACCTCTCGTGCACCCATTTATCCTTCTTGAACAATTCATTTTCGACTTCTTGGACCCTATTGCCTACTCCCTGGACTCTGCCTTTGACTGCTTGGGCTTCATTTTTCACCTCCTGGACCACTCCTTTGACTTCCTGTACTATTTCTGTGATTTCATTCTGGAAACTCTGTTGGCTTTGATAAATTCCTCTTGTTCATGTTTTCTTTTGGCTTCTTGTACATCTTGTTCTTGTTTTCTTCTGACTTCCGGTTCGTTTTTATTTTGTTTTCTGCGCATTCAAAATTGTTGGAAGGGCTCTTCTAGTTCCTGTTTTCGTTTAACTTCTTGTTCTTTTAAAAATTGAAGTATGTCTACTGATGTCATCTCGTCCTGAATTGTTCTAGAAACATTCTATGAATTTGGTAGAAACATAAAGAAACACTATTTTTTGTAATAGATCATAAGTCGAATATTTTCATTGTAACCATCGGAGACGATTCATCACATACAGTGGAAGTGAGATAAAACTGGGAGGGTGAACAAACTTTCAGTCTAACTCCACCAAAAATTATCTTTATTGAAGATACTTTGCAGTCCGAAGACTAACAACAGGCAGATACCATGCAGTCGGAAGACTTACATCAATAGATAGAACATCCTTCTTCTTCAGCAAAATAGGGGTTGATTACAAGTCGATCTAAAGAAAAGTAAAAAGGGTTACAATAGAGTTGAGAATTACATAAAATTATGTGACCTAACATATGGTGGAAAAATGACATTAAAACGGAAAAACTTTTAAAAAACTTATGGTTCTAATTACGACCTTATGGTCCGCATCTAGTGCGGGGCCCACCTATGTTAGGGACCATGGTTAGTCCACTCAAACAACATATCAATAATAATTCGTTTTGAAATTTAAATTATGTTCCAACCTTGATTGTAAGGCTTGCTATATTGGTCAAACTGGCCGCAAGTTTAGAACTCGAATAGCGGAACACGTCAGAATTATAGACTTCAACTCCGAAAAAGAAGAAATTAATTCTAATTCAGTTTTTTTCAACCATATCATAAATGAGAAACATAATTTTGATCCCAACTCGGACTTAAACATTTTACACGTTTGTGATAAAGGCAAAAAACTCAATCTACTAGAGACTCTTGAAATAAATAAAGCAATCAAAAATTCAGATTTTAAATGCATAAATGAACAGACCCAATTTGACAGTTTAAAACTTTTCAATTCCTTGCTATTTTGATATCATTTCTCTACACCACATAACATAATATTTCAATGAAACACTTACATTCTTTGGAAATTCTTTCTATTTTAATTCTCAATAATTTTTTGCAAGTGAAATCACAATTTGCTTTCACTATTCTACAGAGCTGTCAATCGACAATATTTTAAGAAGGATTTTCTTGTTCCATGATAGCATGGGACATTCCATTCTGTTTTCTGCCACCTCGTACCACGTCGTTCCAGATGACAGATGTCAATTTCATAACCTAGTTGTCAGATGTAAACACACTTGCCGCATGGTTTAATTTAAATTTCAAAACGAATTGTTAATTTACTGATATGTTGTTTGAGTGGACTAACCATGGTCCCTAACATAGGTGGGCCCCGCACTAGATGCAGACCATAAGGTCGTAATTAGGACCATAAGTTTCTTAAAAGTTCTACCGTTTTAATGTTATTATTCCACCATATGGTAGGTCACATAATTTAATATAATTCTCAACTCTATTGTAACCCTTTCTACTTTCCTTTTGATCGACTTGTATTCAACCTCTATTTTGCTGAAGATGGAGGATTAATCCTTCGAAACATGTCCTATCTATTGATGTAAGTCTCCAGACTGCATGGTATCTGCCTGTTGTTAGTCTTCGGACTACACAGTATCTTCAATAAAGATTATTTTTGGTGGAGTTTGACTGAAAGTTTGTTCACCCTCCCAATTTTCATTGTATTCTATGATTGTCTCAAATTTTTCTAAATGAACCGAGTAATTGTGAGATTCAGTAGCAGTAGTAGTTCACTAGTTGACATTTAATAATTATTGAAAGCATTGAAGTGTCAATGTCGTCCAGTGTTGTCAAGTTGAGTTAAGGTTATAAAAGCAGTTGTATAGTAGCATATCACTTATTCAGACCCCAACGCAACAATTTACAGAGATGTTACTATTCCTGATCAACTCTGGCCACTATTCGAACGCACAATTGTTTCCTCGAGCATCAAATTTTCCAAAATGGGGTTACTGAAAAATCTTCCACATTCACATCTATATTTCACAACTTCACGGTTCCAACGGTTCCGTCTCCTTTGAGACAACACACATCATTATTTCGTCTGTGTCAGTTCGTAGTTAAGTGGCGTCCATAACGGCTATATTTGCTTTTTTCCCGACTGAATTTGATGTATGATGTAAAACTATATACGGACCTTAAAACTCTCCGCCAACAGAACTGTCAAATTAATCAAAATTCTTCCGATGCTTTTTACCCGACGAAGTTATTAGATATGTCCCGGGTTTATCTGAACTTTTCTTTCAGAGCAAACTTTTATACTTTATTTAATCCCCATTCAGTGTTTTCTGGGAAATAATGATGAAAACGGAATTTGGGAGAAAATTCCGTTTTCGATTTTATTTGAGAACAACACTGAAATTGGTGGATCGTTTTTATAAGAAACTATATTCTAATAAGATTCATATTAAGTATATAATTTGTAGAAACGGGTGAAGTTCTTGCTGGCAAGATCAGAAAAAACTAAAATTACGAAATGAAAAGAACACCGATTTTAAATTCATTCCTTTTATAACCAATTAACCAGATGAACTAAAAAACACAATTTCTGACCTAAAAATTAAAAATGAATAGGCAGTATATTGCGACGATTTAAAAGCAGAAAAAATGAAACTAATATCAGTTTACATTCTAGATAACCAGTGAACTCGAAAAATCAATTTTTACGCAAACTATCGTCCTATTTCTCTGGTTGCTTATCTCTCAAAAATATTTAAAAAGATTATCAAAAAAAAGGCTCGCTCCTTTCCTTGATGAAGGACCACACACCAAATACATTGGAAGATGGCTTTCAGCCAATTTTGATAATTTGGATAATGGGATATTGTAGTACAAGTCACTACAAGTTACACATCCAATTTTGAATTAGTTTCTTTAATCAGTTTCGGAGATATGAATTTTGGAGAATAATAAAAATTGCTGTTTTACCAAAAAGTAAGGTTCACTTATCTAAAATTATTTCTTGGGGTTCTTGTTTAAAACTCTTCGTGAGCAGGAAAATAACAAAATCAGTACCCCTGACCATTCTGGATCAAATGATTCCGTACAGTCTATTTCATCTTGTGTTTGTAGATCTTTCGCTGGAAAAATCCTCACTAGTTTACGTAGTAGTATATATTCAAGAGGTAAAAACATACGTTACTTTCTGGAACTCACAGCTAGCATTTCCCGATATTACTGATAACCAGTCCGTGCAAAGCTCACTGTTTTATCATCTGAAAATAGAACTTTCAACAGGTGATGACCAACTGCATTGCCAAATATGCCCCAAACTAACTGACAGTTATAAGACAACAAGAATAGATGAGGCACCAGTCAATTTAATACTAACACTGATGCTTTTCCAACACGACACAACCTCTGGCGAAAGCGACAAACTCTTACGAAGATTCGACATAGACGAACACCTCAATCTAGCAGAACACAATGATTGTAATCTTATGCAGTTATTGTTCATTGTGGTTCTGGCGTTGAATCTGGTCATTATTACGCGTTGGCCAAAGACAAAACGAACTGGTTTGAACTGGTTGAGTTAGATGATAGTTGTGAATTGGTAAAAATCAACCGTCAAAAGGACATTACAAAAAATTTAGTATTTGCTGAATCAACCAGCCTAAACATCACTAACCAAATTCAAACAAAATCAAATTTTATGGTGCCACAGGAGCCAGTAATAAGAGATGGTCCTTCGCCAGTACTCAAAAACTATTTTTTACAATAGAAACAGACAAATCACTTTCAGTGATGCTTTTGAACATTCAATCAGTGCGTAACAAAAGTGACGAACTTTACATTTACTTGGAAAGTCATGATTTTCCGGATTTATTATTACTGACAGAGCACTGGCTGACAGAAGACGAACCTTTGTTCATACCACATTATGTAATTTTGATCAAATTTTGTAGAAAATTTTCTATTCATGGTGGAACTATGATCTCAGCCAAGGAAGCAATTCTCGATAAATTTTGCTTCAAGGCAATTGATAAATTCAATCACTTAATTGTTGAAAAAGAGTACGAGTTTTCAATTGCTCATTGCAAAAAGAATGAGTTATATATCTTATGTGTGTATCGTCCACCAAAAAGTAATGAAAATATGTTTCTTGAGAGGCTAGATAGTATTCTTTCTCAGTTCTCTCCAAACTTGAATATTATGTTGACAGGTGACTTCAACATTGACTTTGACAGTAAAAATCCAAGAGCTTGTCTAATCCAGAACTTAATTCAATCATTCAACCTCACTATGCATGTGGAATCAGCGACACGGTTCTCGAAATACTCCTCATCCATCTTAGATTATATATGTACCAATATTTCCTGTCTATCTTGCGTGGTCACTAATAGTGGTCTGTCTGATCATGAAGCTGTCATTTGTAAAATACAAACCAATTACAGAAAGCCAAAATCTTATGAAAATTTCCGACGCATATTTAGTAGAAAGAATTTTGAAACATTTGAACAGATGGGTTTAGCTATATGCTGGGAAGAAACTCTAAAGAATAAAGACCCTCTGACCGATTTTCACACTCAACTCTGTAATATATTCAATACTGCATTCCCTTTGATCAAATCAAAAACTTAAGTCAGAAAACAGTGGATAACAAAGGGTATAAGAGTTTCATGTAAAAACTTGCGTTCCCTTCATTACATAAGAAAATATTCGCTAAAAAATTGAACCTTTATATTGTACTTAAATAATTATAGGAAAATTTATAGAAATGTTATAAAAGCCGCAAAACAACAATATTTTGGGAAAAGAATAACTAAGTCCAACAATATGTGTAAAGAAAGTTGGGCAATTATTAGTGATCTTAGAGGAAAAAATAGTAAACCACCCTTAAATACCATTCTATCGGCTGATGAAATCAATAATTATTACTGCACTATTGCCGAAACGCTTTCTAGGGATATTAAAATACAAGAAGATCCAGTCGCCTATTTAAAGGGTATATCTGTGAAAGATTCCTGTTTTCTATCACCTACTAGCCCAGAGGAAGTGAATGAAATGATAAAGGATATAAAAAATAAACATTCTTCTGGATGGGATGAGATCTCTGCTAATGTTTTACTACACCTAACACATAATGCAATGTTTACTTTAGCTGAGGCAATCAATAGATCATTTTTGAATGGAACATTCCCGAAATGTCTTAAGATAGCGGTAGTAAATCCTTTGCCCAAAGGAGGGGACTGTGATATAATATCTAATCTAAGGCCTATTTCACTATTGCCAACTTTGGCCAAGTTAGTTGAAAAATTAATTAAATAAAGGATGTCTTCATTTCTGCTCTATAATCATTCGCTAAGCTCTCACCAATTTGGTTTTCAAACAGGGAAAAGCACAAATGATGCCATGTTTGCTTTACTGGAGAATTTATATCTCAAAATCAATGACAACAATCTTTTGCGACCTTACAAAAGCTTTTGACTGTGTTGATCGTAAGATACTCCTTCAAAAATTAGAAATTTATGGTTTTAGAGATGTAGCATTTAGATGGTTTCAATCATACCTAACGGAACGCACACAAATGGTCTCGCTTAACAGAGAAAGTTCGAAATCTCAACTAGTGAGTTGTGGGGTACCACAAGGATCAGTGTTTGGACCCCTTTTGTTCTTGGTGTATATCAATGATCTGGCAAGCATCAATATCAGAGGTAAATTCACTATGTTCGCAGATGATACTACACTACTGTGGCACGGCACAAACAGTGATGAACTGAATAAACACATAGCTACAGACATATCCTTGGTGAAAAACTGGTGTGATGCCAATAAGTTATCATTTAATGTCTCCTTCAGATGCACTCTGAACGAGATAGTCTTAGGAAACTCGATAATAAGTACTGAACCATCAGCCAAGTTTTTGGGACTCCATGTGGATAACAGTCTGTCTTTCAATACTCATATCAGTACTTTATGTAAAAAATTGTCATCAGGGTGCTTTGCAGTAAGGGTCATATCATCAGAATTAAATACATCTGTAGCAAGAGCAGCATATTTTGCTCTGATTGACTCACTATTGAGATGTGGAATTTGTTTTTGGGGGAATAGTTCTCAATTTCTATTGAACTCGGTGTTCGTATTACAAAAGAGATACCTTTGTTGGGCAAAACCTAGAGATTCATGCAAACCCTAATGTATTGCTAAAAAGATATTGACATTGACATGTATCTTTATTCTGGAAAGTGTATGTTTAATCCATAAAAAATATTACAATCTTTTCCAACTCACAAGACGAGAAGTGGTATCTTCACGGTGTCCCTACCAATTCCCAGAAGCTCCTTGATAAAGGGGTCAATAATATATAATGCTAAAAAAATGTTCAACCACCTGCCTTCACATATTAGATCCTTGGTGGCACATAATAGATATAGGAACGCTGTCAAGGAGTTACTGCTAAATAGAGCATATTATAATTTGAAAGAATTCTATGATGATGTATTTTAGGTAATTGTGTTTTGATATCGATTTGTATTGTTTATTTCGCTTTAGATGTGTATCTGTTTATATGTGACGTTGTATATGTTATATACAAATTTTTATTAGGTGATTAGGACAATTTAATTGATCTTGACATAATTGTGACTTTTCATATACATGTCTCTTTGTGTGTTTATATATGTCTATATGTGTATATATATATATATATATATATATATATATACAGGGTGGGTCACGGTCGATGGTACCTTAGACGTTTACGGAGAACGGGACATAGGATCATTCTGAAAATTTGGTTTCTCAAGTAGTTGCTCTTGGTCTATCGATCTAAAATATTTTCAGCAATGCAGCTTTGCCGCTGATACCAGAAAGTAGCAGCATCTTTGTTATTTCAAATGGGTCACCCTGTATATTACTGCATTTTTTAACTTGTCATTCCTTTCTGATTATTTCTGCCTCATACTCCCCTATACCTATCTCTAACGGTTTTTGAGATATTGGTTATTTTACATATTCTTCATCCAAAACATAGCTCGAATTGAATGTTTATTTCTGCGGTATTTGGATTCTTAGGAAGTTGCAATTTTGTGTTTAGTTCATCAAGATCATGTATATTGATTCTGTATAGAGAAGTTTGTTCTTCGTTATACAGGGTCGTTCAAAATTCATGATCTTACTGCTACATAGGAAAAGGGTTAAAAGTGCGTTTTTTTAAATGGAACATCCTGTATATTATGAAATATCCTGAAAGATGACTAAATTCCCTTCGAATTGATATATCATGTTCCTATACCTAAATAGCCAGAATTCCGAGATAATAGCAATTTTCACTTGTAACCTCCCAAGTGCTTGAATTATTGCGGGAAATTTTTCGAGTACATGAATTTTTTTTGAAAATTCATCTACGAGATAAATTAATTCAAGCACGAGGGGGATTCGGTAAGAAAATTTCACACCGAGAAATGAAAATCATCCAACAATTCATAAGAAATAACTAACGTTGGTTTCACCTGAACTATTTATAACCACTGAAATATTGATATGTAAAATACTTAACAAAATTTTCATCAATAAATGTGTTTAAATTTGGAACAAAAAAAAAATAAAAAAAAAGTTGTTACGTTCTTATCGTGGATTGAACCATCGACCTAGCGACTCATAGGACGCAGAGAACGTGCAGAAAATTCAATGAACGTACCCTGATTTACAACCAATGAACAAAAGGAAGTTTGTACGATTACAACATAATTTCATTAATTATGGATCAAAATTGAAAACGAAACGACATTTACCGAAGCCTATAACTTCAGATGAAGACAACATAATAAATGTTTTCTAAAACAAGGTACGTTTCATTGAATTTTCTGCACGTTCTTGCTACAATTTCCTCACATTTTCCATGAAGAATAAACAATTTCATCAGAACTTCGTTTGAATCGTTATTTGCCTTCATTTCAATTATTTTTGAGTCACATTCGTTAAGAAACACAACGGTATTATTAATAATGCACTAATGGTCAAATTTTCATAATGTCATGTACCATCATGACATTTAATAGCCACCTTAGATGAATATGAGAAAAATAAATCGATTTTTTTTTGAAAATTTCACACCTCACTTTTGTAGCCAATCAAAAAATTCGTTCTTGTTTAGATACCATGGCAACCATAAAAATTTCCGGAAATTTTTATCCTCCTGGGTACCCTGGGCGAAATTAATAAGTGGAAATTTTTCTGTCAAACATTTGACATCTGACAAGTTGATATTTTGCTGTAATGTACAAATGGAGGTATGGTTTTCATATAAAAGGATATAATTATGTATTTACTAGATATTTGGAATGAGTCTGAAAATATTTTCTCCACGATTATTGCAGAAATTGTCAATTCTGAAATCATATTTCAAAAGGAGTTCAATACACCATTTGTCACAAGTTTTTATCAGAAGTCCCGTAGCTCAGCGGTTGTGTTGCGGCCTATGAGTCGCTAGGTCGATGGTTCATTCCACGATAAGAACGTAACAAGTTTTTCAATTTTTTTTGTTCCAAATTTAAACGCATTTATTGATGAAAATTTTGTTAAGAATTTTACATATCAATATTTCAGTGGTTATAAATAGTTCAGGTGAAACCATCGTTAGTTATTTCTTATGAATTGTTGGATGATTTTCATTTCTCGGTGTGAAATTTTCTTCCCGAATCCCCCTCGTGCTTGAATTAATTTATCTCGTAGATGAATTTTCAAAAAAAATTCATGTACTCGAAAAATTTCCGGCATTAATTCAAGCACTTGGGAGATTACAAGTGAAAATTGCTATTATCTCGGAATTCTGGCTATTTAGGTATAGGAACATGATATATCAATTCGAAGGGAACTTAGTCATCTTTCAGGATATTTCATAATATACAGGTTGTTCCATTTAAAAAAATGCACTCTCAACCCTTTTCGAATCTGGCAGTAAGATCATGAATTTTGAACGACCCTGTATAATAGGTGGCCTTTATGTTTTCCGATCACGAAACTTAATTTTTAAAAAATGTAATTGAAAAATATAAAAATACAAAGAGATGTTTCTAAAGTCTGTCTATCCTGACTGAAAATGAAAGTCCATGAACAGATGCACCGTCTCGGAGGGTTCCTGGAAATCTGCATGGGCAGCAATGCTTGGTTCAGCGATTCCCACGGGAAGGCATACATAACTTGGCTTCTTCTACCATAACGACCGACTGACTGGCATGCCATTTGACTTTATTCAAACCAGCAAAGCTATTATTTTGTTACTAATTATCTGTAATACTATAGGATAAGAGAACCTTACTATGTTTTGGTAAAACAGCAATTTTCATGATTTTCATAAATTCATATCTACGAAACTGGACATAGAAACTAATTTAAACTCGCATGTGGAACTTTTAGTGACTTGTACAACAAAATCTCAAAAAAATTATCAAAATTGGCTGAAACCTGAATGCTGAAAGTTACCAAGGCCTTAAATGACAAGAAAACCTCTCTGTGTCTGTCAATAGACCTTCGAAAGCCTTCGACAATGTCAGTCATCATCTTCTCCTCCAGTATTTGGAAGACACTGGAAAATGGGGCAACGTACTGAAATTATTTTGAAAGTTACTCAACAGGAAAGAACCAAGCAGTAAGAATTGATGATATAATGCGCAGTAATGAGGTGATCGAATGTGGAGTACCTCATGGATCCGTGCTAGGACCAACACTATTCAAAATATTATTATGTATTGACCAACGAAATATTACCGTTAGACTCCCTTATTTACATTTCGAGCTGCGGTCAAGACAGTCACATTCTAAAGACAATTTTTACTGTTGCTTGTTAAGCGGCAATTATTTGCTTATATACATCGTATACAAGGTGATTCAAAAGTACATTGACAAACTTCAGGAGGTGATTCCTCACAATATTCTAATATGAATTGCCCAAATAAATATATGTCCGGAAACGCTTCGTTGGGTGTTGAAGTTTTATTTTTATTTTGGTTTTTTTCAAATAACTCTTGAAATACTACACTTAATTAAACGAAACTTGGTAATAAGAGGTTTTTGAGGTGTCGAATTCGAACCTGATGTTATTATTGCTCGTACTCGTAGGGGGCGCCACCAACACGTCTTTTTCTTTTTTGAACATTCATAACTTTTTTGAGTGTTTCTTTTCAGTAAAAAAATCGATTCCTCTATCATATCTACGTAAAAAAGCTACCCCCGTTTTCTAGATATTAGGACTTGAAAATTTCAAGTGGATTATTTGATAATCTATGCATGTAATAATTATTACCTTTATTTTGCATTTGCATTTGCATTAATTTGACGTTTAAGTAAGCAGTTTTGGTTTTTTTGTAGGGGGCGCCACCTATTCTATTACTTTTTACTCGCTTGAAGAGGTTATTACTGTTGGGTACGTTCCTTCATGACATCCTTAAGCGAAATAGTAATTTAATAATAATAATTCAATAGTAATAATTAATAGTAATAAAATTTGCAAGAAATGTCAACATTTTATTTCAGGAAATTTTGAATATGTAGAATAAACTCAAATAAACGAAACTAAATTGTATTGTATTCTAATAAATTGTTGAAAGTGTCCACCTTCAGCGAATATACAGGCAGTCAGTCGTCTAATCATTGAATCTCGTACCCGCTCAAAAATTATTGGTGTGTTCCTTATTGTTTCACATGCGTCTACTATTCGGTTTCTAAGATCTTCCTCGTTCGCTACTGGAGTTTTATAAACTAGTGACTTCAAATGTCCCCAAAAATAAAAATCTATCAGGTTTAGATCTGGGGACCTTGGTGCCCACGACTGGTTAGGTTCTTCTACACCCCTACCGATCCATCGATTTGGATAGACTGTGTTAAGGAATTCCCTGGCTACAACGCTAAAATGGGCCGGAGCCCCATCATACATTCTGAAGTAGTCCCGGCAATTCATTTTCTAAAAAGTGTCTGTAAGTTGCGCCATTCAGTCGGAGCGGAAGAAAGAAAGGACCTATCAAGTAATTATCAATTATTGCCGCCCATACATTTACAGAAAATTGATACTGATAATGCCTTTCACTAACTGCATGCGGATTTTCGAGAGCCCAATCATGGTTGTTATGAAAGTTTGTGATAGCATTTCGGGAGAAGTTTGACTCGTCCGTGAAGAGTACATATCTTAAAAATTGAGGATTACCAGCCAATTTTCTCAAAAACCACTGACACATAGTAATGCGTTGGGGAAAGTCTCGTGGCAAAAGAGCTTGTACCATTTGAATATGGTATGGATAAAACTGTTGATCGTGGATAATCCTCCAAACTGTGGACTGAGTAGAATTGACAGCTTCAGCAATTATTCTTGTACTTGCTTCTGGATTCTCCTCGAGAGCATTCAAAACAGCTTCTTCCAATTCTGGGGTTCGGACTGCTCGTGGTCTTCCAATAATATCAGCTGCCCTCTTAAAGTTACCTGTTTCTGCCAAACGACGGTGGAGACTAGCAAATGTTGGAGCTGAAGGCAGTACTCGATTAGGAAATCGCTCCTGGTAAATACGTCTTGCTTCGCGCGCATTGCCATTCGCAAGGCCATAAACGAAATGCATATCGGCTAAATGAGCATTATTGTTTAAATAATCCATTTTTTCAAAATTAGTATTTTCTACTTCTACTTACGGAAACTTCAACAAAACGTTTAACTGGTACAAAATATGTAATTACCAAAACTACTTACTTAAATGTCAAATTCTTTTCCAAAGCATTCTTGTGAAAAATGCAAAATATTGGTAATAACTTCAACATGCCTCGATTATCAAATAATTGACTTGAAATTTTCAAGTCCAAATATTTAGAAAACGGTTGCTTACAGCGACTTGTAACAAGGGTAGCTTTTTTACGTAGATATGATAGAGGAATCGATTTTTTACTGAAAAATGTGCTAGAAGTACGCTCACAAAAGTTATGAATCTTCAAAATAGAAAAAAGACGTGTAGGTGGCGCCCCCTACGAGTAAGAGAAATAATAACATCAGGTTCGAATTCGACACCTCAAAAACCTCTTATTACCAAGTTTCGTTTAATTAAGTTCAGTATTTCAAGAGTTATTTTAAAAAAACCAAAATAAAAATAAAACTCCAACACACTGTATCTTGGAAACGAAGCGTTTCCGGACATATATTTATTTGGGCAATTCATATTAGAATATTGTGAGGAATCACCTCCTGAAGTTTGTCAAAGTACTTTTGAATCACCCTGTATAAGCCGATAATCCAGCAGAAACTCAGCTTTGCCGACTTTTGGGTTGACTGGCAACAATTTTCCGCTAAACAAGCGGTAGTTAAAATTGTGCTTAGAATGTGACCGCACATCAAAATGTAAATATGTCATTGGTATTAAGAGTAAACACTACCTTGATAAAACGGGAATCCGTTTTGAGCCCGCAGTTTTTGTTTGAGAATTAATTAATTCATTTTGCATTACTCAATGTTTTTGTATAAATTCCGGAACTTCAGTGATTTTTGATAATGATAATTCTCAAGAAAAAAAATTCAAATGTCATGATGAATTAAAAAAATTGAGAGATTCCGGAATTCTTATGGGACCACCAAGCCCATACAAAAAATATCTCTTTCATGAAATCAATGGTTTTTGCAAGAAACGGACTCTACGATCGGGAAACTTATATCTGATTGGCGCTGTAATCGAGAACGGACAGATGCTGTGTTGCCAATGTTCATCGAGTTCATTATCTTCACCCCCATTCTTGATAAGTATGCCAACAAACCTTAGTTGGAAGGGATGAGGAAGATATTCGACTTTTCGGTGATGGTGGCTCTTAACATACTTCATTAACTGGGCAACGGGAACATAGTTGGATTCGCAGATAACACAGCTATATTTTATAAAGCAGATAACTGGAATTTCCTGAAAATTGAAGTTAAAACGGAGTTCACTTATAAAATGTTGGCTGGATAAGAAGTTGCTAACGTCTAATACTGATAAAACGAATTACCTACCGTTCTGTTGTAATGCAGCTGGAGAACCCCCCTTTCTCTGAAATGATAATAAAAAATCATATTTCCATATTATTCCTGAAAAGAATGTAAAAGACCTAGGTGTAATTCTTGACACTCATTTGAAATGGGATCTCCATATATCAAATATGCCGTCAACAAATTGAAGACCATTTCATACAAATCTAGAAAACTTAAAGAACTCCTACCACTGAAATATCTCTTAAATTTATATTACTCACTTGTGGAAAGTCATATATGCTATGGAATTGCGGTGTGGGGAAGAGCTTTGAATGCTCATATTCAAAGGCGTTTTCCTAAATTAATATTTTCTAAAAACAGCCAATATCCACCTGAGCGTTTATACACCAAAACTCCTATACTGGAAATAAGACAGTTGTATTTTTTATGGTCTAGCACTAAATATCACACCACCACCACATACGCCAAAGAGATCAGTACACTACACCCCTAATGGTCAGGACCATTACTCAAAGATCATACAATCTTTGCGCACTTTCGCTTTGAAAAAGATGTGAACACATATCCACCAAAGTCAACGACTTAAACTCTTACGTATATATGAATAAAAAAAAATCATAGTTGCCTTTGCTATATTGTCTCAAACTTTTGAAATGCACATATTGAATGGTTCCATTTACGTATTTTTTGTATTACGTCCACTCTCAAGAATTGCTACATCGATTTTCAATGTTTTTATTTTTAATTCTCATTCAATATTAATAACACATGTATTTTTAATTAAAATATTATTACTTATGTATCTTTAACGAAACACGAATATCTGCGTACTTATCATTGTTAAATAACTTTTTCTACGATAGTGCGTAAACTAAGCTATTACGCACTAGTGACAGTGCTTAAAGTAATACTTTTTTACACAAGCGCGTGAATAAACCTGTGCGTAAAATCATCAACTGTGCGTAAAGTAATTTTTTACGAACTGTTCACGGATATTTACGGATTTTTTTCGATTTCTATTTAGCGAGTTTTCCTAATTTTTTTGTCAGGAAAGGAGTGCCCGATCGATGTTTATTTCATCATTACCATGTATGAAACTGTTGAAACATTTTCCGAATTCCTTCGCGTTCTCTATCTAGCTTATGAGGGGAAACAGGAGGTGGGGAATTTTTTAAAACCATAATATTCGTCGGTCGGATTTTTTTTTTTCGTTGTTATTTTTGACTTCCAAATCCGTCAATAAAACTTCCGAAATTCTACCCGTTCTCTATATAGCTTTTGGGGGCACAGAGGAAAACAATTTCTTTCTTTAAAACAAAATATTCGACGGTTAAATATTTTTCACTATTTTTACGGATTATCCGATTTCAATTTCGCGAGTTATCCAAATTTTTTTCGAGACAACGAGCCCCCCTACCAAATTTTTTGTTTCTCTGTAATTTTTGATGTCACTAAAAATTTACCTGATGGTAGCTCATAAGTAACTACGGATAAATATACAGATTGTTATTTAAGTACGTGGCCAAACTTAAAGGGGTGATTCTTTGAGTGATTCTGAAACGAAAAGTTCATATAAAAATAGGTCCGGCAATGCTTCGTTTTCAAGATACAGGGTGTCAAAATTTTTAAAAGAAATCGATTTGTCGTAAATATCTTAATAATCCGATTTTATTGAAATTTAGCAGTGTTATTGAAGGTCGTAAAGGGCGAATTTAACCCTAACTATATCAAAATTATCTTGTCCAGTGGCGTCCCGGAAGACACTGTAACAAATATTTTTGACAGAAAACATGTGCGCCACTGATTTTTTTGCAATTTTTATATCTAGAATTTTTTTCGTATCTTGCTTTGTTTTTGAGAAAAAACATACTTCATTGCACATCCCTGTGACAACACAATAAAACATTTCAACTACTAAACCATCAAAAACTGGGGTCTTACTAATATTTTTTCATATCAATACTCTATTCTAGTCTTAGAATTTTCTATCAAAATTGATGCAATGAAAAAAAAAATATGTATGTATGAATTGCAGCACTTGCCTTCGGTTCGTGCTGCAAAATGGGC
Source organism: Chrysolina oricalcia (assembly GCA_944452925.2). NCBI lineage: Eukaryota > Metazoa > Arthropoda > Insecta > Coleoptera > Chrysomelidae > Chrysolina > Chrysolina oricalcia. The sequence continues at coordinate 16,400,579 of OX101816.2, forward strand.
TCATTGTTGTCCATGGACATGCAATGAAGACATTTTTATTTATGATTAAACAATTAATATTACATGGAAGTCATCTTTTAATTTTTTTCGCTCATATTACATGTTTTCGGTGAAACAAATAATGTTGTTATGTATTACTGCAGTGTTTTGAAACTAAAGTAAGAGGGTCATGGAACGAACAACAAATGTTCAAACAAATTTAACTTCATAACTGTCACAAATTGAAACGGTACATACGTAATTATTTGAAGTGTTTTCAAGAGTTTTGAGATATAAAATTTGTTACTGATATCTGAAAATGGTTCGGTTTACAAATTCGGAAATGGCCGATATGCATTTTGTCTATGGAATGGCCCAAGGCAATTCCAGAGCGGCTAGACGCATTTATCAAGAAAGATATCCTCATCGAAATGTTCCAAATAGGCAAACATTTTTGAGAATACATGAAAGGCTGTGCGAATCAGGCACCTTTCAAAGGTCGGCTGCTCTTATTGGAAGACCTGCAACGGTAAGAACAGTGGCGCTGGAGGAAGAAGTTTTACATGAAGTTGAGCATTGCCCCGATACAAGCACACGCAAAATTGCACAACAATTAAACATTTCTCACTTTACTGTATGGAAGATTTTGAAAGAGTACCAACTGTATCCTTACCACGTACAGGGTGTTCAAGCATTATTTCCTGCGGATTTTCCCAAGCGAGTTGTTTATACTACGTGGCTTTTGCAACAACAGGTTGCATCTCCGACATTTTTATCCAGTATAATATTTACCGATGAAGCGTGTTTTTCCCACAATTCAATTATGAACTTTCATAACAACCATATCTGGGCTGGGACTCTGTAACTTATTTTGCATATAGCGATAGCGAAGCGAAACAAACGCTATCTCTTTCCGTTATGTCGGAAAGTGATAGCGTGTGCTTCGTTTAGCTTCGTTTCACTTCGCTTCGCCATGCGAAATGAGTCCTAGCCCTGGGCAGAAGAAAATCCCCATGCGGTTATAGAAAATAATTATCAACAGCAGTTTTCCGTGAATGTCTGGGTTGGTATTGTTGGCGATTATCTCATTGGACCTCATTTTTTACGCCCGAGATTAAATGGTCAAGAGTATCGTCATTTTTTGGAATTTGTATTACCTGTACTACTAGAAAATGTCCCACTGGCAGTAAGAGGAGCAATGTGGTTCATGCACGATGGGGCTCCACCTCACTTCAACATAGTAGTACGTCAATTTCTGGATGAAACTTATGGAGAAAACTGGATCGGTAGCGCAGGTCCACAGTCATGGCCGCCCAGGTCACCGGATTTAAATCCCTTGGATTTTTTCCTTTGGGGACATTTAAAGTCCCTCGTTTATAATACTCCAGTCAACACTGAAGAAGAATTAATCCAACGAATACGGGATTCATGTGATCAGATAAGACATACGCCGGAAATATTTCAACGTGTTCGGGAATCGATGTTAAGACGAGTTAATGCTTGCATTGAAGTTGAAGGAGGACATTTTGAGCAACTATTGTAAGTTTTGTGTTAGTTATTATTGAATGTATTCTTACAGAAACAAATTGCCTAGGTACCATTTTTGTTTCAGTGTGGTTTTAATAAAGGGTGTTTCTTGTTTGATGTTGCTTTGGTATTTCCGGCGTTTCCACTATGCACGCACTGGCCAAATGAAACAAACAATTTTTAAGCATAACAGATTCACCGGTAATCATTAAAAACCCTATAAAAACAATTTTTTATTGTGTTGTGCCAGGGACGTGCAATGAAGTGATTTTTATATTTTTTCTCAAAAACAAAGCAAGATACGAAAAAAATTCGTGATATAAAAAAGTTGTAATTTCAGTTGCTCAATGTGAAACAAATACAAAAATTGCAAAAAAATCAGTGGCGCACATGTTTTCTGTCAAAAATATTGGATACAGTGCCTTCCGGGACGCCACTGGACATGATAATTTTGATATAGTTAGGGTTAAATTCGCCCTTTATGACCTTCAATAACACTGCCAAATTTCAATAAAATCGGTTGAAGGGTTATTAAGATATTTACCACAAAAACGATTTCTTTTAAAAAATTTGACACCCTGTATCTTGAAAACGAAGCATTACCGGACCTATGTTTATATGAACTTTTCGTCTTAGAATCACTCAAAGAATCACCCCTTCAAGTTTGGCCACGTACTTAAATAACACCCTGTATAATTTGGTATGGAGAGAGTCAAATTGTACTGCAGAAAATTGAGAAAATTCAAAACAAATTTCTCAGATACATGTACTTTAAGAAATTTCATAGAAGAGCTGACTATAATACAGTAAGAATAACATACTTGAGAAATGAGTTCAAAGTGTTATCGTTAGGAAATAGACAGATCATGTCCATGCTGCTCTTTTTATCCAAAATCATCAACTATAAAATTAAGTCTCGAGAAATACTAGCCATGATCAGGTTCAATATCCCTCCTCGTAGAACCCGCACATCTGCTATGTTCAATATCCCTATACTATCTACCACAATAATTGTAACTATGTTTCGACTAGCCAATAATTTCAATGTACTCATCGACCTAGATTTGACCCTCTCAATAAATAATTTCAGGCGTATTGCACTACAACATATTCTAGACATATGTGTATGATAGATTCTGCGAATCGTTCAATTTTTACATTGATATGTAACTACAATAACTATACAGGGTGTCCGGTAAACCTTGTACAATATTGAAGCTGGTGATATACCAGGTTATGACTGTTCAGAATATCGGAATTTCACCTCAGTAAAAATATCACCGTTTTCGAGATAACGGGCATTTTAAGAATTTCTGGAAAATCGCTACCCAACCTTGGATTTTTGAGTGCCATGTATACAAATTCAGACAAATTCAAATATCTTTGCTGCTGAAGATTACTGATGAGTGATGCTTTTAGACCTACAGAACAGTTTTTCAGAAAGTGAAAAAAAAATTCAAGAAATGTGGGTAAAATGTCAGATTTGAGTTTTATCAATTTTTTTTAAAAGTTTGACACAATTGTCTGAAAGTAACACAACCAATTGGAAGTGGACATGCATTTCAAAGGAATGCTCATTTGGTCCAGACTCTACCATGGTATAAAACAAACTATGATTATTTTTGGAGGAAGTAATTTCCATTTAATTAGACGTGGTTTCATTCTAGGCTTCCATCAACTTTTATACTTACGCCCAAATATTATTTTTTTTTCGATTTTATCAAGATAAAATGTGGAAATGATTATTAATAACAAAGAATATACTGCTCGGTAGCATTAAATAGTATGCCAATAAAATTCACTAATTCATGTAATTAAGCCTTGTAAAATTATCGAAATGAAATGTCGATTATCCGACATGGCACCGATTAATACGAATTCTTGTGATAAATGTCGCAATTGTTCAACATCCAGATTCGCAATTGTCCAACATCCAGATTCCAACGAAGTTTCAGAGACCGACAGATAAACAGGGTGTAACCAAATAAGTGCAAAATTGTTTAGGAGGTGAATACTTGTCGAAAATTAAAAACTTTTCTAACTCCTGTGTTGTGTCCGTAGGAGCAATAGTTTCCTAATGAAAAGATAAAATACAGCATTGTGCATGACCGGATCTTCTGTAATTAGAATTGAAAAAATCTAGTAGGTGGCTGTCACATTTTGTTTGATCAACTTGTGACTTCTGTCATAGTTTTTTGGAATTATTCTGCTTGTTTCATTCAGTGGTATTTATTTATTTGTCATTCCGTACACACGGTATAGTCCCCGAGAATATGCGCATATGCACTACATTTATGGTGAATGTGGAGGTAGTGCTACTGCTGCAGCAGCGCTTTATGCAGAACGATATCCGATTGCACAATGCCGCTCAGAGAATCGCTGATTTGGGGGCTATCTATAACGCATTTAAAAAGGTTCTTCTTGAAAAGATGTAGTCTCTGCGTACGAGTGGATGGAACATAACATCATTGTAATATTATTCAGTGCGATGTTGAATAATCGTTATTGTGGTTTATAGTGTATGTTGATCCAAAAAAAAAACGTTGAATTGGTATTTACTACTCTACATCTCATTGAATGTTTCAAAGCAGTTGATTCGTTATTACTCATAATTATTTAATCATTTTATCTTGATTGGATAAAAATAAAATGCATCACTGACAAAGTCTAATGGAGTTGATTTTAGCTCAGAATAACATCACACTCTAATATAATCGGAATTCTACTCCTTCCAAAAATAATTATCGTATGTTTTATACCATGGTAGAGTCTGGTCAAAATGGGCATTCTTTTGTAATGAAAGTCCACTTCCACATAGTTATGTTCTTTTCAAACAAAAATGTCAAACTATTGTTAAAAAAATTGGTGAAACTCAAATCTGTCATTTTACTCATTTCTTGAAAAATTGTATCGTTTTCTGAGAAACTGTTCTGTACATCTAGAAGCATCACTCATCAGTAATCTTCAGCAGCAAAGATATTTGAATTTGTCTCAATTTGTATACATGGCACTCAAAAATCCAAGGTTAGGTAGCGATTTTCCAGAAATTCAAAAAATGCTCATTATCTCGAAAACGGTGAGATTTTTACTAAGGTGAAATTCCGATATTCTGAACAGTCATGACCTGGTCTATCACCAGTTTCAATATTGTACAAGGTTTACCGTGTGTGATTTACAGTGCTTGATAATATGTAATGTAATATTATTTATCCATGTAATGAGAACTCCGAGGTCTGTTTGGATATAAAATAAATAAATAAATACATAAATAAATAAATATGTCAGCTGGCTGAATCTCGGTGGAAAGACCATCAGCTGATACTTTGAAAGTTTTAACGCAGGAGTTAGGCTGGAGCATCTATCGCCTTTTTAAATGCTTCAGCTGACGAGGTTTTCCACGACTTACCGCCAGCTGATTTTTTTATTAATTACCACATCAGTATATTAACAATTAGCGTACACGTTTTCATCTGGGAGAAAATGACATATCCTAAATTATGATTTTTTCTAGGGCAGTGCTTAAACTAAGCTTTTACGCACTGCTGACAGTGACTTTTTCGCACAAGTGCGTAAAAAATCACCTATGCGTAAAGTCATCAACTGTGCGTAAAGTGATTTTTTACACACTGTTCATACATTTATGCATTTTTGAAAAATACATTATTTTGCGTCAAATATAACTCGGAAGTCTTTATTTGATAATACGACGACAAATAATTTCATTAAACATTGAAGAAAATACTCTGTATGAAACACTTTCGTATAGGGCTTTTTTTAACTCGCGTGTTTGTTGAACTCGGCTGCGCCTCATTCAACAAACTTCACGCACATACAAAAAAGTCCTAATTTACGAACTTGTATCATAAATACCTATTTTTATTACCAATCTCAACTAAACAAAGTTACTGAAACCTTGTTTGTCTTCAATAATGACTTTATTCACGATTAGTACACTGCCGACCTCCTCTGAAATTTTGAAAGGATTATGGAATCACAAATTTTTAACTTTATGACTATCGCAGCCTTTCCAGATACCGGGTGTTTCACAGTGGATGGAACATTAGAAGTATCTGGAGAACAGAAAGACAGATCATTTTGAAAATTTGTGGGCGTGGATAATCAAACTTGCTATATCCGTCTAAAATATTTTCATCAATACAGTGTTGCCGCTTGTATCAGAAAGTAGTAGCTACTTTGTTACTTCAAATGGAACACCTCGTATACTATATCATTTTTGGAATCCTTATAATATCCCTCACAACTTTCTCACATAATTCTCTATACCTATCTATGACGATTTCCGAGATAAAAATTATTTTGTCCAATTTTTGTGCAAAACCTGACCATTGAAAAATGTCAATTTTTTCCCAATGCAAATTTACAAAATATTGCAATTTGGGTTATAGCTGCATAAGACCATTAAGAATTCTGTCGATGAACTGGATCTTACTTTCAGCATACAGGGAGGCTCAGAAGTGAGTTCCTTCCGGGGACTCATGAAAATGACTGAAACTCCGTTTTTTTAAACGAAACACCTTGTATATTATTAATTATTTGAAAAGCTGTAACTTTTTGAGTATACTTTCTCTATACCTATCTCATACAGTTTGTTCGTTATGATCACTTATGTTATAAATTCGTCTTCAATAAAATAAATATTGGATAGTGCTTTAGAAAGTAGGCTATGAACTTTCTGACAGAGAACTAATATGTTATTCCTTCATTGTCATCCTGTATTCAAGTTGCATGGGTGTGAAAGTACTATGGCAGAGAATAATTACTCAAATGTGGTTTTGATGGATTTATTCATCATTTATGGTCAATGTAACAAGAATGTCAGCAGAACATACAGGGAGTTTAATGAAAAGTATGCTGATTTACCTCGAATGAATTCGAGAAAATTTATTAGATTGAGTAGAAATTTTAAAATGTGTGTATCGTCATGAAAAGCTAAAAGTATCAAAGTCTAACATGTGTATTAATAAATCTAGAAAGATTTAGCGGTTCTGAATCATTTCAATAAATGTTCCAAATGTTTACAATTCGTTTCCAAACACTTTCTTATGCGAACATCAACGGCATCTATTGTGACTCTTTGAATTTCATTTGGATCTAATTCCTGAAACTCTAGGGTCACTCGATGTTCTAATTCTTCCTTTGTGTTGACCAGTGTTCTGTAGACTCTTTGCTTGATAGTGCCGCACAAATAAAAGTCTATGGGAGTAAGATCAGGGCATCTAGGGGGCCAGTTCCATGGACCCAAACGTCTAATACATCGATCGTCAAATATACGGTCCAATTCCAACCCGACTTCTGAAGTGCAATGAGCAGGAGCTCCATCACGATGATAAAACATGATCGATATTGTTCTAGTGTCAGTTCTTCAATGAAATCCCCAACCGTTGTCCTCAAGATATTCAAATATTTTCTAGAATCAAGGTTCTCTTCATTAATCAAAAAGCGCAGTTGATTGTCCATAATTAAATAGAAAACGTTGAAACAAAATTTTTCTTGAAATCCCATTTCTCTTGTGACATACGGATTTTCGGTTGCCCAGTAATGAAGATTCCTCCTGTTGAAAATACTTTCCCTCGAAAATTTTGATTCATCAGTCCATATTATCTTCTTGAGAAAATCTTCGTCTACTTGTGTACGCACCATCAACATTTCACATAGTTCGATCCTTTGCTGAGTGTCTTGGGGCTTGAGAGCTTGAACTTATGAAATTTGTAGTCATGCATTCCGTGTTCCTTCAGAATCCTATGAACTGATGAAAGTTTCACACCTAAATCGTGAACCGCACTACGAATGGAAGCTTGAGGATTTCCGTGGAAGTATGCCAAAACATTTATTGCGTTGTCCTCATTACATGTCACAAGTCTAGGCAAGTTTCTTGTTACTTTCAAAGAAGATCCAAACATTTCAAAATTTCTCTTCAATCTAATGAATTTTCTCAAATTCAGTCGAGGTAAATCAGCTTACTTTTCATTAACACGTTCAACGCCAGAGTATCTTTTTCGATAAACTTAGTTAAAACATTGTGTATCTTAAAAGATACACCAACAAAAATTTTGTTTTGGCCGTGTGTATCGCTAAAACACACTTTACGTACATTTTAGATGGGGAATTATAAGCTCTGGCCTCCTAGAATTTCCTCTGAAATTGAGGTTTAGTATGGATGAAGGTTTTGTTTGTCAATTGCGTAAATCCTCAGATTATTAAAATCAAATTCTTGAAAATCACGAAAACTTTCCACCGAGGCTTGGCGCTGAACATGTTAAACTCTCTGCATGTTCTACTGATACTCTTGTTACATTGGCCATAAATGATGAATAAATCCATCAAAACCATATTCGAGTAATTATTTTCTGCCACAGTACTTTCACACCCATGCAACTTGAATACAGAATGACAATGAAGGAATAACATGTTAGTTCTCTGTCAGAATGAAGTTCATAGCCTACCGTCTAAATCACGATCAGATATTTATTTTATTGAAGACGAATTCATAACATAAGTGATCATAACAAACTGTACGAGAAAGGTATAGGGAAAGTATACTCAATTAAATGGAAAAATGTTACAGCTTTTCAAATAAGTAATAATATACAAGGTGTTTCATTAAAATAACGGAGTTTCAGAAATTTTCATGAGTCCCCGGAAGGAACTCACTTCTGAGCCTCCCTGTATGCTGAAACTGAGATCCAGTTCATCTACAGAATACTTAATGGTCTTATGCAGCTATAACCCAAATTGCAATATTTTGTAAATTTGCATTGGGAAAAAATTTACATTTTTCAATGGTCAGGTTTTGCACAAAAATTGGGCAAAATAATTTTTATCTCGGAAATCGTCATAGATAGGTATAGAGTATTATGTGAAAAAGTTGTGAGGAATCTTATAAGGTTTCCAAAAATGATATAATATACGAGGTGTTCCATTTTAAATAACAAAGTAGCTACAACTTTCTGATACAAGCGACAACACTGTATTGATGAAAGTATTTTAGACGGATAGAGCAAGTTTGATTATCCACTCCCACAAATTTTCGAAATGACCTGTCTTTCGGTTCTCCAGATACTTCTAATGTTCCATCCACTGTGAAACACCCGGTATATTGGACGACATCTCTAGTGAGTATATTAGTTCCACTTGACTACTCAAAGGCATTTGATTTAATAGACCTTGATAAACTTTTATCAATATTGCATTATTTCGGATTCTGCAAAGTCAGCACCCCCTCTAATGGCTTCGTATTTGCCGAAAAAAATAGTAATAATGGAAATAATGAACCAGGCTATCGCAACTGTCACAATGATTCCTTCCTGTATAAACTCAAGCTCCTATTGCTGTGTATACAGGGCGTTTCCTAACTGCGGTTTCTAACTGCAGGGGGTGATTTGTTAGGTCATTTCAAGAAGAAAAAATCCCATAAACATATATCCGGATTTACTTCGTTTCTGAGATACAGGGCGTTCAAATAAAAAGAACGGTAATTATAAAATAACATTACTATCCTAAAACCGATTTGGTTGAAATTTGGTAAAGTTTTTGGAACCGATTGAAATTATTAGGGACAGTGACGTCTCAAATATCCAAATTGACCATAAATAATTATTTAGGGCAGGGATTAGCGCAGTGGTTAACCGCCGGCCTGGTAACCGAGAGGTTCCAGGTTCGGTTCCCAGCCGGGGCGGGTTTTTTTCATTTTCAGTTGTGAAAATCTGAACGATTGAAGCTCGTGTCAGCTAGGAATAATCCTCCACGATTCACTGTTGCGTTAAAAATCAACAGTGCTGCTCCGAAGATGGCGTATGGAGTAAGTAACAAGGCCTATCCAGAACACATGGCTAATGGTCAAAGCAGTCAATACCAAAACACAAAAAAAAAATTGATCATTACAACCAAAATTATTTATTATAACGGCAACGAATGCTGTGTGTTTCACTATCCATAGAAAACTACCAAGAGACCGCATATTCGTCGTATCCAAATAGCCAGCTGCAAAAACGTTTTCGAGATCGCTGTTTTCACGATATTTCATTTGTACGAAACAGTATACAGGAGGTTCTACAGAAGAAACTAGAACAAAGTTTATGAAGTTAACAAATAAAACGGATCGAGAGGTCCTATAGAGTGGCCAGCTGGATCTCCAGATTTAACCCCACTCGATTTTTTCCTGGAGGGTCACTTGAATCTCTGAACCTGAATTTCTGCAAGATCGACGACATAGAATTATTGAAGTGTGCCGTCGAATAATGTGAGAAATGCTACAACACGTATGGTCTCATTTTGAACAGAACTTGTATCATTGTATGACAACCGATGGTAGATAGTTTGAACATTTGATTAATTGACAATGATAATATTCTTAGGTGCATTATCAGACCTTGTTTTTATTGATTGAATGAACAAAGAGTGATTTCCCAACTTCCACATTGAATGTCTCGAAAACGACTAGAAAGAATCCAATTCTTTTTTGTTGCATAATAATCAGGAAACTAATACCTTCCAAATGAGGTATCACTTACTGGACGTTACCATCTAAAATTTTAGGGGTAACTGTGACTATGTATTTCGGATGAGTTTCATCTAGAACGATGTCCCTCTCGAAAATGTAGTCAATGTGTCTCAGCGTTGAGTGTTTGAAAAATAGATTCAATGATTATTTGGAGAGAAATGATATTTAATTTGAAGGCCAATTTGGTTTCAGAAAACATATGTCATCTGAAAATTCAATATTCCAATTGGTCAACAGTATATGGAAAAACTTCAATGACAAAAAAAGCTTGACGGTTTTCTTAGATTTGGCTAAAGCCTTTGATACTGTCAATCATCAAATTGTCCTGAAACGTCTAGAAACTTTAGGAGTTAGAGGAATTACTCTAAATCTATTCAAAAACTATGTATCTGAAAGATTTCAAAAGTTTAAAATAAACAGTTCCACTTAGATCCACTACCTGCATTCATGGATATCCGTACTACTACTAGGTCCAATTTTATTTTTGATATTTATCAACAATTTTTATAAACTTTTCAAGATCAATAGCAAAATAATATTTTTCGCGGGCTACACAGCTATTTCATTTGGAGGCAATGATGAAGTCTATCAGAAAGACGAAACAGAGCTCATGTGCGTTAGTCTGAATGTGGAGAAAACTAAATTTATTTCATTCACCACAACATCAACCTATGAACAACACACTCACTATTCATAAATATATCTGACGAACTCCAACGCAGTGTTCATGTCCAAGAAATAAAAAAAATTACAACTTGAAGTGTTTGGGTGTAAATGTACCTGCTATAGGAAGAACATAGTGAGAACACAGTGAAAAGACTCAATAAGCTAGTTTATAAACTCTATCAACTCAGAAATCTCTATAATAAAAAGTCCTACTTATGATTTACAACTCACTTGCTGAATCTGTATTGAGGTACTGTATCATTACATGGTGTGGTCTTAGTAAAACATCATTACAAGTTCTAGAGATTATGCAAAATAATATAATGAAAATTATCTTTAAGAAAAATTGAAGATACTCAACTGAAGTCTTCAAAGAAACTGGATTATTTGATGTGAGAAAACAACATACCTATCATTGCCTAACATACAGGGTGTTCATTTCAGGACTTCCCACCTCAATTTTCTCGAAATGTGTGTATTGTTTTAAAAAATCCTGAGACACATCAACAAATGTATCGAAGGGGACAAACAAGTTTTCATCAGAAAATGGACGTGCCCCCTTTCATACCCTGCAAGGGGGAGCTATCAACATTAAAATCTTAAATGCGAAGGGGCATCGAGTAATACCTCATTTTAAAGGTCTTTTAATCTCTACACGTCGGTGTTTCTTTTTTTAAAATTGATCTATCCATTGTCGAAATATTTAGGAAAATCTATTTGCTCCTCCGTAAAATTGAAATAAAAACTGTAACTGTTTATTCTCATTCCTTTTACTTCAAACCTAAATTACATTATTTTATACTACTGTTACTTTAATAATTGCTCAAAATGTTGTCCACTATTTCCCAAACAATGGTATAACCGCTGTTCAAATGAGTTGCGCACATTTTCAAACAGTTCTGTTCGAAGTGCTCGACATTCTGCAGAAATCCTTTGTTGAAGCTCTTGTACATTTTTGCGGCGGGGGTGTGTAAACAACTGATTTTAGATGTCCCCATAAAAATAAATCACATGGTGGTAGATCCGGGGACCTGGGTGGCCACTCTATAGGTCCTCTTCGCCCTATCCATTTACCGGGAAAAACGTTGTCTAACCACTACTTTTTTCTTGTGAGAGATTTAAATTATTGGATATTTGGATAGCTAATACATTTCGGATTGCTATTGAATGATTTTCTCATAATGTCATGTGCATATTTGAATGAAGTGTCAATTATTATTTTTTAAGAGCTGCGCTTGTAGAAGAAGTAATGTGTGTTTTTCGAGCACAAAGTGTCATTGTCGCTCTCCAAAGATTACCGCTCTCTTCATCGAGCGACAATCAATCACTTTGCGCTCTTAATACACAAATAGCTAATCTTATCACTCAAGATAATTAGGGACTACCTATCATACAACTTATAAAATTGACAATAACAATATACACAGAAAAAAATGCTGGTTTGTAATTAAGTATAACAATAGTCTTGAAAAAATATTCTCCAACTAAATTTTATTATTTTCGAATTGAAAGGATTTGTTTTGAAAGAAGAAAAAGCTACTTTCTTTTTGAAAAGAGAGATATTCTTGATTGACAAGATTACGATCCATTTCATTGGATGTGTTGCATTCTCAATCCAACAAGATTATTTGTCTAAAAATAAGAAAGGATATACAGTTTATTAGAGTTTTGATTTGTATTCTTTTGAGAAAATGCAAAACTAACATCCAAATGAGTTAGAGTTAACCGTATGCTCAATTTAAACATTGAATCAAAATAAAAGTATTTTAAGAACTAGAATATTTATTCTCAATTGAAGAAACATATTCTTGTTCGAATATTTTCCATAATTTTATTAGGTATAGCTATATTTTGGTTGAAACCAATGAAAACTTATATCAATACTAAGCCCAGCCAATACTAGGCCCAGCTTCACCTAAGAATAGTCTGTTCTGACTTGAATATGGGGGCGAGACCTTCGGCGACGCCAACGTCTACTTCAACAGGCACCAAATCACGATTAATCATGCCTTTATGTTTCAGATACCAAGAAGAACCGACCAAGTAGTAATTTCAATTTCAGTTAACTCAGCACACAGCACTCGGCCCTCAGCCGAGAGTTTTTTCAGGCCTTCAGCCAGTTTCAGGGGGGCATCATGCACAGTAAAGTAAAGTCATTGTTTAAAAGTCAACTCATGTCAGATATAAGGGAGCTTCAAGCCGATTTTATTCTGCTGATCGCCAGTCATCAGGATGAGGAACCGCTTTGACGAGCGGGGGTGGTGGATAGGGGGGGGTGAGCTTTCGAGTACGTACGAGTGCTGGGGAGTTCATCCTTCCGGGCCTCAACCTTGGGGGGTGCATGGTGGACTTGAATTATGTTATACTTGAAAGTAGACGTAGTGGGATTGATCGTTGCGTCTCGTGTCGATCGAGATATAATATTTGGGAGACATGTTTCCACGTTGGTTACAACACAGTTGGATTGCTTTCAATTGATTTTGAACTGCAGATGTCGCTTGTTGTAGCTTGTTTTTTTCTGAATGGCCACAATAAATGAGGTTTTGTCAGCACCAAGTACGATTAATGCAATTTTCTAGATGACAGTTGGGCGAAACTTAAGTTTATCCGGTCGTCTAGATAATATTCAATGATGAGTCTACTCTGATATTACAAATCCTCATAATACATAGGGCGGGTGAGATAAAAAAAGGAGAAAATCAGCGAAAACTTGTTTTCGGAATAGGAGGCTGTGAATTCAAATTTGGAATACTCTCTAAATTTTAGGTCTCTGCTTTGAATAACTTTTTTGTGTTTTTTGAAAAATAAAGGCACTTTACTCTTGGGCCACTTTCAATTTTTTTCACCTCTCTCGTATACGAAAGGATATAATTGAAATGTGGATAGTGAAATTTGAGTTTGGGAGGATGTTGGTACCTTTATGGAGAATAAAATTTTCTGTGAAATTTGAAATAAACTTTTTTTCCATTTGTTGCCATAAATCTGCCGGTCACTGTATGTGCGTCAGTAAACTTTTGTTTGTTATTCGTAACACTCTCTAAATTTTAAGTTTTTGCTTTGAATAACTTTTTTGTGTTTTTTGAAAAATAAAGGCACTTTACTCTTGGGCCACTTTCAATTTTTTTCACCTCCCTCGTATACGAAAGGATATAATTGAAATGTGGATAGTGAAATTTGAGTTTGGGAGGATGCTGGTACCTTTATGAAGAATAAAATTTTCTGTGAAATTTGAAATAAACTTTTTTTCCATTTGTTGCCATAAATCTGCCGGTCACTGTATGTGCGTCAGTAAACTTTTGTTTGTTATTCGTATTGAAAATATTATTATTACTATTTCATTATTACTCCATTGCCATGATAATAACTAAATCAATCAGCTATGAGAGCATTTTTGAGATATCTTATGAGGTTCAATCTCATGCCTATAAAAATTAATTGAAATCAGGACGAATCAGGGCGACAAAGTATCAATTATGGTATTAACTTTAAAGTGGCCCATAAAAAACAACCCTCCCTTGCGGTAATGAATATTCATTAATAAACAAGCGGTAATGAGAATACCCCTGTATAATTGTTCGCAGAATCTGGACTCCGAAAAAAAACTTATTTGGGTGTGATATTTAAGGAAGAGGGAAGCTTTTTATGACCTCTAGGAGGTCCTGTGGGATAAATGAAACGCTGTAGGGATACTTGGAATTGCAGGGCCATTCTTGCTTAGTTTTTTGCGCGAGGGTCCAGATAATATGTACATCACCTTCTCTGTCCACGTATAATAAGGGGAAGAGGGATATAACCACACAGCAAAAAAAACCATTAAATATATAAGTAATGGTTTTCCGGATTATCGTTATGAGCAGATATCACATTTCTAGTTTAATGAGATATTGCCGATGGAATTGGTCTATATTTTATGGAAACTGTGAGGTTTTTTCTGTATTAGTTAGTTGGAATATAAATCATTCAGACAGATCTCATTATTTATTTTTGTTGGATATCTTTGTTGGGTTGGAATTCTATTGAATACATTTGGATGGGATATGTGGATGGATATGTGAATTAATCGAATGATGACCCTTTTTTATGAACCTCACATACACTGATAGAAAATTCTCAGTTATAATTATGATATGTTTGTTTTTGTCAAACGACCTCGCACCGTTTCACTGGGAATTTGGTTTTCGGTAAATTTGCTCGAACTTTTTATATATTGTAAAACTCGTGATGCTGATTAAATGTATTCATTGTGCCAAAGCTCTACATTCAACGGTTTAGATTATACTGGGTGATGAGGTGAACTTTGCCAAAATTTCAAATAACCATTGTAAACACATTTTTTTCGAATATATGAACCAGATCAACTATGCATCGATTATTCATATAGCTGATTCAAATCCACTATAGAGTATAATAATTCCAACAATATACAGGGTGAGTCCAAAGCTAGCAAGTTTTTTAGTTAATTCTTGAAAATTGAGAGGTGGAATTTCATTCATTTCCAAATATTTCGAAGGATACAAATATCAAATCCAAACGATGATGTTAGCATCTTCTGAATCAGACTAACCTATTATAAAATGCGGCTTTTTTTAGTCCCTCCCACCTGTTAACTTTTGAACGGTTCGACGAAAAAATATGAAACAAGAACTATTTTGAATGGTATCACCGATACTACTTTTTGAGATTGAAGACATTGCTACAGCCTGATAGGAGACGCGGAAGGCTCATCATTTTCAAAATTTCAAATGGCATGGGGGGTCAAATTACACATCGTTGGAAAGATAATCCAATTCTCTTTTTAACCGTGTACAATTTTTCAATTTTTGCTTTCATATAATTTCACAATTTCGATTTATTTACCTTTCGAAATTTTCAAGTTGATGTGGCCCCATTGCCATCTGTCGATTAATTGCAATGTATCTTCTCTCAAGAAGTACCCAAGAAACACACCTATATTGGTAAAATATTGGTACAATATTGTGAACATATTGGCCAAATATTTGAAATTCAATATTGGCCAGAAATAAATGTGAACATTTGGAAATATTGGTCTAATATTACTTGAATAATATCGGCGAAATATTCTTGAGCAATATTGGTCTCAAAATATTCGGCGATGTCAGTACAATATCGCTGGTATAATATTCTGAAAATATTGGCAAGCTATATTGCTAAGACTTAAAATGTGAACTTTTTCAATATTGGTCGAATATTATTTGGATATTTCAAAAATATTCTTGAAGCAATAATGGCCTCAAAACATTTTCGATATTGGTACAATATCATTTGGATATATAGGTGGAAGTGAATATACCTTGGTGAATGATTGAATGTATTTTAGTAGACGTTCTATATGTAGTGCCATCTAGCGGATTTTTATCCAGGTTTGGTCATGATATAATTTCAATGTGTTTTATTGAAAACAATATACAAAAAACCCAGAAAATACCTAACAGAAGAACTTTTCAAAATTTCCAAAATGTTTGATATACGGCAACTTTTTTTCCTAAAGGTTACCATTTATCAACACTCTAGAAAATGAGAACTATTAACACTAGAACACCACCACAACACCAGATATAGAAATACAAATAATTATATCGTCATCAAACCCGAAAAATATATAATGCAGAGAGCTTACCTATATATCTTGGGCCGAAATTTATCAATTCCCTTCCACAAAAACTGAAGCAAATAACACAAAAGATCCCATTCAAAAGAGAACTAAAAAACTATATAAAATCAACTCCAAGACATGATATCCACCGACTAGTAGAAAATATTTCATAAAAACTCCGTATTCATATGTCCATCCACTCATACGTTTAACAATTTCTATATATATATATATATATATATATATATATATATATATATATATATATATATATATACCGGGTGACCACGAGGTGAGGTACGCCCCCCAATTTTTGGTATTGTATTTCTGGTTCCTTTCGGAATTCTTCAAATCTTTTCATTCGAGTAATCTGATAATTCATCATCTTTCAACATAACAATGTGAAAAGAGTATGTTGCTATTTGAGAAATGGCAGTTGTGAGCCTTTCTTTATGGGTACTAATCCGTTTTGAGGAAATGTTTGATAATTGATGGGAAATATGGTTGCTGCAATTACATGGGAAGCTCAATTTTCAGCTGTATCTTACCTCGAACCTTCCTCTCGTAAATGCTGACGCCGTTCGTCAGTTGTGATGATTTGAGTTTGATGTTCATGGCCAACTTTGTTCGATTGAACAATCAACTGTATCTCCGCCATTTTTCAACCGATTTTCAATTTTGGAGAACAGTGTTATCACAAATTGCGTGTTCTTCCTGATAATGAAAAAAATTGTACAGGGTGTCATTTAAAAAAAAAAGTTTGGGGTCACTTCCGGTTAAACCGGAAGTGGTGAATTTTCGGTTATGGAGTCAAAATATGCGTATTTGAGTAATATACCGACGTGCCAAATTTGAAACCTGTATCTTCAAAACTATAGAAAAATTGGGGGGCGTACCTCACCCCGTGGTCACCCGGTATATATATATATAGGAGAGAGGTAGTCTTTGCTGACTAGTTAAGATCAAGCTAGGGAACTTGTTGGGTGAGCAGCATGCAGGAAGTATACTCTTATAACACTTTATTCCAATATTTCGACAAGTATTATTGTCATCATCAGGGAAAGGTGTAGATGAGATTGGTTGCAATAGATGATATAAAAAGACGTGTACAGTAATTGAACATATTAAAAAACAAGTTGTGAGATAATCTTAAAGGTAATCATCACACATTATTACCAACTCAGTTGTGTATAAAATCTAATTCTATTGAAATTTATTAAAATTGATATCATACCGATGTCACACCTGATAATGACAATAATACTTGTCGAAATATTGGAATAAAGTGTTATAAGAGTATACTTCCTGCATGCTGCTCACCCAACAAGTTCCCTAGCTTGATATATATATATATATATATATATATATATATATATATATATATATATATATATGTATATATATACATATTTACATAATATGATTGTATGTACATGTTTTTATTTAAATATCTTGTGAATAATTTACTTTAGACATTCTATATTTACTTTTATATTTTTTGTATACTTATACTATGTTACCCTCATAACTTAATATCTATTGCACCTCCCCATCTTACCCACTAATATTCTAGAGAAACCTTTTATTAATAATTATATAAATACAAATACATATATTTGTTTTTAACACACTAGTTAGTTAGGTATATATTTATATAATAAGATTGTCCATATTAATACTCTATATCACTTGTATATAGTGTGTTAATTATAATTATCATCATCATTAGTAACTTTGCATGTACTGCACTTCCCAAACACAACTTATTCCCTACCCCACTCCACTTCTGCATTGTATTATAATTATGTCAAAAATGTAAAAGAAGAGGCGAATAAAAAAAATTATTATTATTATTGGATATTTGGCCAATATTCAGAATTCATCTCAATCCAGATGTAGGAAACAATATGGAGACAATATTATTTTAACAATATCTGTAAATATTATTGAACCAATATTGACCCGATTTAAGTTAATAAGGTTTGTTGAATATTGGCGAAATAATATTCAACCAATGTGTATATAAGAGGAATATTGGGATTGCAATATTTATTCTAGATGTTGAAAACGTTGTGAAGTCAATGTTGTTTTATCGATATTGGTAGATATCATTAATTCAATATTGACCCAATATGAGTTATTACAATTTGTTGAATATTGTTAAAATGATATTCGACCAATGTGCTATCAAACTTGGAAATACGATATAGTTCTTATCCCTAGAATCGATATGACTGGAATATTGGTATTTCAATATTTATTTTGGATGTGAAAAGTAATATGTAGACAATATTGTATTATCGATATTGGTAGAAATTATTCAACCAATATTGACCCAATATTACATGTGACAATCTACATTCAGAACAGGTTCAACCAATATTCCACCACTATTATTAATAAATTATTGTTTTTTCAATATTCACTCATACCAATATTATTTTTTCATTTACAATATATCTATATTGGCCCAATGTGAAACCAAGATTCAGCCGATATGATGTGCTACCTGGGAGTATCGGTAATACTAAGTATTCAAAATATTTTTGTCTCATTGCTCTACATCAAACCGTTCAATTTTATCGAGATAATGGATCATACAAATCCGCACTTATACTTGATATTTCGAGTAAATATGGTGAAAAAAATATCAACCAAATCTGAAACAATTTAGATGGTTGAAAAGAGAATTTAATTCTGTTTTCACATCCTAAGCTATACATATAGGCGTAAGAGACTGACTCAATCTCTCTGGCCATTCTTGACTTACGCCCTCTGGGCTTAGGACGGCAGCAGAGACTATGTAGAAGAGATTGGTAGGAACTAAAAAACAGTCCTGCATGCATGCATACTTCAAGAACTAAACTGTGAACAACAGACGGAAAATGATGATGAGTCAGAGCACCTGATCAATTTATCCCTCTCTATGTGCAGCATCCTCTAGGTTTTTCATACTTCTTATTATCTTCAATCAGTGGAACCCAAACAAATATTTTCTGTTTTTTTGTTGGACTTTTTGAAATTATTCACAGTAATCGACTTATTACTTAGCAGTGCATATGTGGTTAAACAATGATGAAACACCCTGTATACGCGACTCATATGGTTTAAATCCTGCTATGAAACATATGCCTCTTTCATATATAAAGTGTCACCAAAAAGTTTGTACCAAATGGGAAGAAAGTATATTGTTAGAGTGTGGGAAAAACATTTCTTAGGATAAGTTTATGCGTGTCCGATAACTGAAAAATCGGTTTTGACACATGTCACGTGACCTTTAGCACGGAGACAAATTGGAAAAAAAATCCATGAAGAGGCCAAAAGTAGGGTGAGATGGCAAGATATCGGAACAAGTAAATTGAAATTGTTGCTTGGAATTAATATTACATTTATATACAGAGTTTCAAGCAATAAATCGGAAAACACAAAAATTGCATTTTTTAATACTTTCCGATCTCTTTACAAAAATCAAAGTTTTTTTTTTTCTGAATGGGTGGACTATAGTGGAACATTTGTATTTTGATGAAAATGACAAAACTCTCTAATTTTCTTCGCACCACATGGCACTAAAATGAAAAAAAAAAAATGGTTTTTGCCAGAACCCCCGCTGTTGCATTGGTTCGTATCTAATAGTTATATCAGAATTCGATGATTATTATGATGATATAGTAATCTAGAAAAATCATGTTTCCTAATTATAATCAAGTTTTAATGATAATGCTGCATGAGCGTTTTACTTTGCACGTAAACTTTAAGTCTATTTAATTTGACGCACTATTTTCAAGATTATGTGCGAAGTGAATCGCTAATGCACGATTTTTTCGAAACTTGATCATAATCAGAGAATCAGAATGTTTCTAGATTGATATATCACCACAAT
Organism: Chrysolina oricalcia; assembly: GCA_944452925.2. NCBI lineage: Eukaryota > Metazoa > Arthropoda > Insecta > Coleoptera > Chrysomelidae > Chrysolina > Chrysolina oricalcia. The sequence continues at coordinate 16,420,766 of OX101816.2, forward strand.
AGTCTTAGAATTTTGAGATAACTTAGATACGAACCAATGTAACAGCGAGGGTTCTTGCAGAAACCATTCTCTTAAATTTAGTGCCATCTGGGTAGAAGAAAATGAGGAAGTTTTATCACTATCATCAAAATACAAATGTTCCACTAAAGTCAAGTCATTCAGAAAAAAATTGATTTTTTTAGAGAGATCGGAAAATATTATAAAAATCGCAATTTCAAATTTTTTTGATTTATATTTCTCTTCATGTTATTTTTTTTCCAATTTGTCGCCATACTAGTGGTCACGTGACATGTGTCAAAATCAATTTTATGTTCTCGAACATGCACAAACATTTCCCTAATTTTTTTTTCCAATACTCTAATGATAAACTTTCTTCCCCTATGGTACATACTTTTGGTGGTCACTGTATATTGTAATTCAATAATTCCACTTCATTTGTTGCAATATTCTACCTCTATCACTCAAGTTATTGTATTACTTGTAGTAAATGTAGATTTACACAAATTTTTTAAAATGTTCCACAGTAAATTGTTCAAAATATATCAGAAGATTCAAGTCGACAAATTTACTATAGAAATGCATGAATAAAATTAATCTCAAGCTTAACTACTTCAAAGAAATCATCAGCAAAGGTCACTATTTTTGATACTTCCGTTTATTTTGTGTATCTGCAGAGTAAACTGTCATCATAATTATAAACGATCGAGTTTATCACCGAATTATCCGGAATTATATGTATTTCGATTTATCAACAAGATAAATAGATAGAGAAATAGATCGTCTTGTATATAGTATGTCAGTCTGATTCAGAGAAAACCTTGATAGCTTTGGACTCACCTTGTATATCGTGGGTATGTGCAGGAATTATAATACTTTAATAGTCTCTCTGAACATTACAGGATTTTCCTCTTTTTGGGAACCAAAACATTTAAAAAAACACTTTCAGAAAAACACCAATCGCTCTCAAGTATCACATCAAATCGGCTGAATCTTGGTTTCATATTGGGCCAATAGAGATATATTGTAAATGAAAATAAAAGTATTGGTCCAAAACAATATTATATTAATAATATCGGTGGAATATTGGTTGAACCTGTTCTGAGTGTAGATTTTCACATGTAATATTAGGTCAATATTGGTTGAATAATTGCTACCAATATCGATAATTCAATATTGTCTACATGTTGTTTTCAACATGAATAATAAATATTGTCAGTCAATCAGTCAGTCATATCGATTCTAGGGATGAAAAACTATATTGTATTTGATAGCACATTGGTTGAATATCATTTCAACCGAGGGGGTAACAACTATGCAGAATTTTGTACACCATAATTAAATATCATTTACTGATGAAGTACTGAAAGACTCAATGATGTACTGAAAAGTACTGAAAGACTGAGTGAGGTACTTATAAAGTACTGAAAGACTGAATGGGGTACTGATAAAGTACTAAAAGACTGAATGAGGTACTGATAAACTGAAACTTATACAGAAATACTGAAATTAGTACTGAATGACTCAAAGTGAATACGGAAAGACTGAAATTGGTTCTGCAGTACTGGAATCATATATAATCTGAATACTTTTCAACATCAAAATATATACTGGGTTCTTGAAAATATCATTACATACTGACTGTAGGTATTACGAAAAATGGTGAAATTGGTTAGTGGAAGGTTAAAAAAGGTAAACTTTGAAAAACAATACCTATTTATTGTGTAAACATATTTGTGATGTAACAATAACAAATAAGAAACAAGAATTTCTGCACCTTTCTCCTCGACATCCAAAATTCTTCCAATATACCATTTTTCGTTGTGTGTAACACCATAGTAATTATCACATACTAATTCGTTATTAGAGTTATCACCCCGATCTGGAACAGGAGGTGAAAGTAATTCGAAAGGATTTTGGAGTCGTTTTTTCGACGTTTCTTGTCAGTTATAGTCTCGGGTGTATCAGGAACCTCTGATTCTGTGATTTTTGGACCTCGCACCCGAACCAATCGATCCGTACTCAGCCTGGAGTTTTTCTTATCCAACATCCAACACTATGTACTTTTTTCCTTTGGTACTAATTTCCACAAAGAAGTCGGTCTTTTTCCCTTCTTCTGAATAATCAATTAAATTCAAATCTAAATTTATAAATAAATTAAATTGTGTTAAGTATTTTCTTTATTATCATTAATCTTATTTTTTTGTGTAATGTATTTCTTGTTTGTTTGTAAAAATTTGACATGGTCCAATAGGATTTTATATTGGAGGACTGCCTTGCCAAATCATTAGAAACTTTTATTTCTCCATTGCATATGAAGCAGGTAATATGGCTGATTGCACTTTGATTACTGCACAACTTGCTGATACTTTTTCAATCTATTTATTTTCTATTAAAGTCAATATTTTCTTTCAGTTTAACAAATGTTATTACTATTTCTAAATATTTCTTGGTCTTTCTCAATATTTATTTCATTTTCTTCTGTGTTTTGCTCAGTCTCATGATCATGCTGAGATTTTTCTTTATTAGACGTAGGTTTCGACGTAGGTTCAGGTATATATGACCAATGACTTTCTATTTTTAGGCAAGGAATCTTTCTTGTTATTTCCAGTTGTAAATTTATTTTTGGTTTCCTCATTTTCTTCAGAATTCTTCAATGAGTCACCCAAATTGAATAAAGTCTTCCTAAAACCACTAGGAACGATAAAGTCCTTATGGTTCTTGTAGAATATGCCATGATATTCTTTCAATTCGTTTTCATCTTCCATGTTCTTCCCTAGCTAAAGTTTCTAGCTGGAAGATTTCTTGTTCAGTTATGTTAGCTAAAGATTTTTTATTATTGTATCCGTTAATTTTTAAATGATTCATTAAATATTCTGGAAGATACAACCCATTTGTTTTTAGAAACACCCATATTCCTAAAATGTTAATAATAGTCACGCATAATTTCAGATTTCATCATATTCATTTCATTTGTCATTTCCAAGGTTATTTCAATAGTAGAATTGAAAAATCTACGAAACAACTGAGATAAAATATATCATGAAGAGGCCAAAAGTGGGGTAAGATGGCAAAATATCAAAAAAGTTGCATGCAATTTAATTTTATACTAACATGGGTACAGAGTTTCAAGCAATAAATCAAAAAATTTGAAAATTGCAATTTTTTTAAATATTTTTCGACCCTCTTACAAAAATCAAAGTTTTTTCTTATGAATGGCTTGACCGTAGCGATAAAATTAATATTTTGATGATAATGAAAAAACTTTCTCATTTGCTCTGCACCAGATGGCACTAAATTTTAAAAAATGGTTTTTGCCACAACCCTCCCTGTTACATTGGTTCGTATCTAACAGATATATAAGAATTCCAAGACTATTGTGATGATATGGTAAACTAAAAACATTCTGGTTCCCTGATTTTAATCAAATTTCGATGATAATCTTGCATGAGCGTTTCATTTCGCACATAAACTTGAAAATAGTGCGTCAATTGAAGAGGTTTAAAGTTTTTGTACAAAGTGAAACGCTCATCTCGTATATCATTAAAACTTGATTTTAATCAGAAAACATGATGTTTCTAGATTGCCATATCATCAATAGTCTTGGAAATTGGATATAACTCTTAGATACGTACCAATGTAACAGGGAGGGTTCTTGGCAAAAACCATTTTTTTCAATCTGGTGCGGAGAAAATGAGAATTTTTTGTCATTATGATCGAAATACGACAGTCAAGCCATTTTGTTTGTTTGTGTAGAGATCAGAAAATATTCCAAAAAATTGCAATTTTCAATTTTTTCAATTTTTTTTTTCTTTGATGTTTTGGGATCGACTGCTATGGTCATTAGCCATGTGTTCTTTATAGGCCTTGTTACTAACTCCATACGCCACCTTAGGAGCAGCCCTGTTAATTGGAACGCAACAGTGAATCGTGCAGGACTCAACCCAGTTGAGCCACGAGATTTAAATAATTTAATAAGTCAAATTAAATCAAAAATCCCAGCCGCAACTGGGGCTCGAACTCCAGACCTTTCGACTCAGAGTCGGACGCTCTAACCACTGCGCCACGCCCCGACATCTTTTTCGATTTATTACTTGAAACTCTGTATGTCAGTATAACATCAAATTCCGAGCAACTTTCTCAAATAACTTTCTTTAACATCTTGCCATCTTACCCCACTTTTGGCTTCTTCATGGCATTTTTTTCCAATTTGCCGCCATATTAGTGATCACGTGACATCGATTTTTTGGGTTATCATAAATGCACAAACTTTTCCCCAGAAATGTTTTCCCAATACTCTAATAATAACCTTTTTTTCCATATGATTCATACTTTTTGGCGGTCACTGTTCATATTTTTTTTATTTTAATTTAATTTTAAATTTTTTTGTCCCACAGCTAAATTTATAGGAACCGCTATCTTGAATTTTTGAATATTGAAAATATAATCACAATATCCTACTCACATGCCAATGTTCACTAAAATCGGGCCATAATCTCAAAACTCTTCCAACATTTTGGAGCCGTCAAAGAAATATTCATAATTTTCGACTAGATTTTGACTCGAATCTTGACAATGGAAAAAATGGGAGTATTTTTTATCATTTCATTCAGCGAAGAATTCTGCGAATTTGCCTCGATTAACCAGAGGATCAACACTTATCGTTTTCGAAATCCTTACATGTGGTTCGAATCGAAATAAAATAGCTTGGTATAAAATTGATGTCCAACAGAATGTTTTTTGTTTATGATGATATTGGACAGCTCTATCAAGAACATTTTTCCGATATGTCCGTTTGAATGAAACCATTACTGAAAACACTAATACCTCCTAGCAAAAATTTCAAACATTACTCGGCTTCCTCCCAAGTAGTGCTGCACGATTCGTCAATGATTTATTATTCAATAACAAATATCTAAATGCAAAATTCACATGAAGTAGCTTCCGATGTGGCTTCTTATTAAAATAACCTCGGAAATAACTAAAAAAACTCGATATTCATATTTTTAACTAACTTTGATCAATACATATTATTTCACTTTATTCAACGAGTAATGGAAATAAATAAAAACGACACCGATTCAACTTATTCATCATTTAAATCAGTTGATCTTGACATTTTTCCGATTTTTCACACTCAAAATCGAACCAAACTCGTAGCAGACACTTGCCAATTGCCAATACTGTCGTTATTTGTAATCTTCGGGTGAAAAGGGTCGAAAGACTCTAAAAACGATTTTATCGAGCGTAACCTCGAGCGAACAATTCACGGCTAATTAAATACTGAAATGACTGGATAAGGTACTGAGAAGTACTGAATCAAACACTGAAATAATGGATGGGGTACTGAATGTACTGAAAAAAGTTAATTGGATACTGAAAGGGGTACTGAAAATATTTTCGTGAGACTGAGGTACTCAATCAAGTACTGAAGAGATACTTGTATTGATAATGGGTGTACTGATATATACTGAAAATTCTGAGATGTACACCTACTGAAAGAAGCTGTTACCCCCTCGATTTCAACTATATTCAACAGATTATAATAACTCTTATTGGGTCAATATTGGTTCAATAATATTAACCAATATCGATAAAATAATATTGTCTCCATATTTTTTTCAACATCTAGAATAAATGTTGTAATCCCAATATTCCTCTCATATCGATTCTTGAAATAAAAACTTTATTGTATTTCCAAGTGTGATTGCACATTGCTTGAATATTATTTCGCCAATATTCAACAAATCTTATTAGCTTATATTGGATCAATAATGGTTCAATAATGTTTACCGACATCAATAAAACAATATTGTCAACATATTGTTTCCAGCATCTAGAATAAGATGAATTTTAAATATTGGCTGAATATTAAAATTATATTATGATCAAACCTAGATGAAAATCCGCTTGGTGGCTCTACATATACGTCCGACACCTACGAAAACATATTGAATAGTTCACATAACTAGTTTTCAAGACAGCTTACTCAGTGGTTATGGCGACCAAAAAACAAACTCTGGTGTCACCTTGATCAACTAAAAGATTTAATAATTCACCAAGGTATATTCACTTCCACCAATATATCCAAATGATATTGTGCTAATATCTATTAATATTTTGAGGCCATTATTGCTTCAAGAATATTTCACCAATACTATTTAAAATAATTTTTGAAATGTCTAAACAATAATTGACCAATAACGCAAAATGATCACATTTTACTTCTCGACAATATAACGTTTGAATGTTTTGCCAACATTTTCAGAATATTGTACTAGCGATATTGTACCAATATCGCCGAATATTTTGATACCAATATTGCTTCTAGAATATTTTGCCAATATTATTCAAGTACAGATCGACAAGCGTAAGGATGCCTCTGAGATGCGCAAACGATAGAAAGCGTGAGTAGATGTGCCACAAAGATCGACTACTGTTTAATAAGGCAGAGCGATTGAGCTCCTGTCCCACTCCAGGGTTTTGTCTACTGCGCAACCAATTCTTGGAGGCATCCTTACGCTTGTCGATTAGTAATAATGGAGCAATATCGCCGAATGTTCACATTCTTTTTCTCGCCAATATTAAATTTCAAATATTTTGCCAATGTGTTCACAATATTCTACCAATATAGGTGCGTGCTACTTGGGTTACCTCTTTTCCTTTGGTTATCACGGTGTTTTGCAATCATTCACGTGGGAACCAGAACATAAAAAAATTATGCACTATGAAAATCATTTCTTTCAAAAATGCTCCATTTAGAAAGAATATCAAATAGCTCCAACACATTCCATAGGTTAGTGGAATAAAACGTGAAAATTTTATTGACCTTTATAAACATAATCCAAAACAACACTCCGTCGTGTTTGCACTTTTTTATGTTACTAGTCGTACAGATTGAACAATTTTGTTTTTGTTTATGTTTACAAGGGATTTTCTTCAAATATCGGTCATTGATTAAAATTTCGAACTCTACCTGTACTAAAAATAGTTGTAATCACAAGAGTCTTAATTAGAAAAGTGGATTCAAAATTCAACAAGTCAACAAGAATTCCAATTTTATACCATAACAGCCGTGAAAATAAAACGAAATACTCACCTTGTAAGTGTTCGAATATTCGATTGGGAATTCCTTCAGTTTAAATTCGGAGCATACTCGGCACATTCTAATCACTTTCTAGACTAGAATGGTAATTAGTCATACTTCAGTAGTCACATTTCATTATCAAACTTCACCAGCTTCATCCGACATCAATAGAAAGAGCTGGAATGAATTTAACAGGATTTAATAGAATTAAAACCACCAGTTTGGCAAAATCTGATTAAAATGTTTTAATTACTTTGGGAGAACTATTTCTTTGAGAAAATCGCCATTCGATTAACAATGGTTCAGTGATCGAAATATTTTCTCGATTGATACAAAGGGCTTTGTTCAATTAAATGTATAAAATGCTAATTCCGGCAAACTTTGACAAAGTGAGACTTGAGAGTAATTTTCACTTGCAATACTACTAGAGCTTCAAATATTACTGGAAATTTTTTCATGCTGACGAATATTTTGAAAATTCTCCAGAGTCGAAGACGAGGAAGAATTTTCTGAAAAGTATTCGTGTGCTAGAATAATATATTCTGTAACAAGGTTAGAATGAAAATTCGATGCGAGTGGAAAGTTCCGAGCGCGAGCCGAAGGCGAGTGTCAGGAACCACGAGCATCACAAATTTTCGTTCTAACCGAGTAGCAGACTATACTTTCTCCACGATCAAAGATAGGAAACGTGACAGCAATAATTTTGACACTTTTTCAAAATTTGCCACTACGATGACAATCAACTGCGTCAAGGCTAATGTTATTATTGCTAACCAGTGTGAGAATATTATTCTATCACAAGAGAGAGAATGTGAATACATTTAAATTGCATGGGGGCAGAGGTGTTGCAGAATATTTCTTCAATCTCAAGAGAGAGAATTCCAGCATTCTGTGATCAAATTTGATTTCAGAATTGGCAAATTATGTGATGATCGTGGGGAAAAAATTTCTAGTTTTTAGCTCGAGTGGTACTCGGTAAGCAAAGGACCCCGCACTTTTTAAAGGTAAAATGGTTCTGGGTGAAATTGTCTAAATTTTTAGTATATTGTAGTATTTGATGTACTAATTGAACATGCAGAATCGCAAAGTTCGTTGATGGATAGATTTCGAAATATCAGTAATTTTCATTTAATTATTTTCTCAGGATTTGAAAGTGCCAACTGCAGTTTTTTCGTCCTTATCATCAACGTACCTTCATATTACTAAATATCACTCAGATAATAATAATAATAATAACGTTTATTCAGGATTGTACATAAAAATTACACTTTTTTCATTACTGATAAATATAAATACATAAAAGCCCGAACAAACATTGAGAAACCACAAAAGCCGGAGCTGCGCGTGGTGCATTCAATGCTGTAAAAAGCTTGAAAGTGATGGAAAGATAATATATAGCTAAACAAATATATATATATATATATACATATATATATATATACATATATATATATACATATATATATATATACATATATATACACACATATATATATATATATAAGTAGATGTAAAAATAATAATTTAGTTAAAGATTATGAATAATATACATATGCATATGGATAATGAGTTGAAGTGGGCACATTAATGTTGATAAGTAGGTATGCAAATAGTATACTAATACATTTTTTCTTACATACTACTCGCCTGGAGAAAGGAAAAAAAAGGAAAGGAACTCATGACGAGAAGATAATAATTTCATGCAAGTAATTCATTGATAGTGCCTAGTTTCATTCCAAGAATAAATCCCTTAAATTTTTTCCTTAGTAAACTTTTAGAATGAATTGTAAGAATATAATTTTTCTGTTCTTTAGGGAGAAACTTGAACGATTTCAATGCTAAATATGTGTAACATCTTTGTCCAATTTTTTTTGTTAGAAGAGGTGTTTTTACAAAATTTTCAGTTTTGGTCCTTGTTGAGTATGGATGATCGATACTATTCAATAAATATTTATGTTCGTGTGAGTAAGCTAGGAAATTCAAGAACTGCATTTGTCTCACAGATAATACTTCCGACTCGGTATAAAGAGCTTCGGTTGGGTATGTAGGTTTTTTCTTAAAGATAATTTTGAGGAAGCGTTTTTGTATATTTTCCAACTTTCGTATATGGATGTTTACCGCTCCACCCCATGCTAGGATTCCATATTGAATCCTAGATTCCACGAGTGCCGCGTATATTATTTTACTGTGGTGTGTGTCCAATATTTTGTTGAGATACTTGAATTTGTATAATATAGTTCTTAGGGTTTTTGTTACATTATTGATATGAATATCCCATCTCAAGTGGCTATCTATTGTTATACCTAAATATTTAATTTCATTTGTTACTTTTATGGATGAATTGTAAATATCGATTTTTAAGGTTTTGTACTGCGGTAAATTATTTTTATATGAGGTGAACGGGACAAAGTACGTCTTTTCTGTATTAATCGTAAGTAGTTTATGATTGAACCATGTCATAATTTGAGTCAGATCGTCTTCAGCTTTTATTTTTAAATCTTCCCAGTTTTCATCTTCGTAAAAAATAGCTGTGTCATCTGCATAACTGATGTCTCCAGAGCTGTTCATACTTAGCAGGTTATTAATGTATGCAGTGAATAATATCGGTCCCAAAACAGTTCCCTGTGGGACTCCATACTCAACTTCCTTCTCTATGCTTAGTTCTGTCTTTATTTGAACATATTGTTTTCGGTTCAGCAGGTAGCTCTTAATTAGTTCAAGTGGGATACCACGGATTCCCATGCTTTCCATGACCGACAATAATTGGGAATGGCTTACTGTATCAAACGCCTTAGATAAGTCGAGAAACACACACATAGAAGGTTTGCAATTGTCTACGGCATTATATATTTTGGAAGTTAGATGTAATATGGCATCCTGCGTGGATCTTCCTTTCCTGAAGCCAAATTGACGATCAGACAGAAGTTTATATTTTTCTAAGAAAAATTCTAGTCGAGATTTGATAATTTTTTCAAAAATTTTTGCAAATGCAGTGTGTGATTAAGGAAATAGGTCTGTAATTTTGCGGTTCTTGCTTACTGCCCTTTTTGTGAATGGGTTTGATAACAGCTATTTTAAATTCAGATGGACACTTTCCAACCTTCATTATTTCATTCATCAAGTGTGTCAATGGTGTTTTTATTTCATGCATTATATTTTTAAGTGTTTCAGCTTTGATTGAGTCAATTCCGGGTGATTTATTGTTTTTTAATTGGTTTATTATATCTATTATTTCCTGACATGACACAGGACGGAAGAACATTGAGGATTGGTTAACCACATTTCTTGGAGGAGTTTCTTTGGGTTTTATAATTTTTTTAGCCAGACTTTTACCAACCTTGGAATAATATTCATTGAAGATGTTTGCAATTTCTTTTACATCCGTTACTAATTCTCCAGACTCATTCAAAATTTCATTTATTTCGCTATTCTTTTTATTTTTCTCCAGTGATTTAAGGGTGTCCCAGAGCTGTTTCGATGATTTAGAATTTTTCTTGATTTTATTTTTATAAAATTCTGTTTTCGTGTTTTGTATTATAACACTTAGTCTGTTTCGATAATGCTTGAATTCATTCTCGTATAATTCTGGGTTTATTCTGTATTTCTTATAAAGTTCATTTTTTTTATTTATTGATTTTATTAAACCTGGTGTAGCCCATTGCTGCCTTTGTTTTTCTATATGTTTTTGTTTTACTGTTCTGGTGTTATTCTCGATTGTGGAGCTAAGAAAATCAACAAAAAATGTGGTTGCTATTTCTACATCTCTAATTTGATAAAGGTTTGACCAGTCGTAATTCTGTAATTCATATTTTAACTTGGGATAGTCTATATATTTTTTAAATGATGTCGGGTTAATATCACGTCGGATGTGTATAGGCATGCTTAGTATTTGACAAAAGTGGTCCGTTATAGCGGTCTTGAGGATTATTGGTAAAGAATCTTCGACAGTGTTTTTATTTTTTGTATTAAGGCAAATATGATCTATACAAGATCCAGACACACCTTGTTCCCGGGTATTTTTGGTTATCAGTGGTATAAAATTATATTCACCCAAGGTATCCAGATACTCATTAACAACATCATCATCATCATCTAAATTTATATTGATATAAAGGTCCCCTATTAAAATATGACAATATTTCGAATGATTTTTTGTTTGTTCTAAGTAAGATCTTAAATGTACTACAAAATTTTCCTCTACCCCTTGCGGTGCACGATATATCGCGGTAATATACAGTGCGGTCCAAAGGTATGGAATAAATTCATTTTTAGCGTTATTATGTATTTTATGAAAAAATCCTGAAACAGGTCAATTTTTATTGGCAATTTGACAATTTACAGTATGAAAATATTACCCCCTTCTTGCACCCCCTCTGAATTATGAGCACCCCTCAAAAATTTTAAATGAGAAGGGGGGTCGTGTGGCATCTTGTTCGAAAGGGATTTTCATTATCTGTTCAGCAATACTAAGTTTTTCATATTTGGTGCAACCATAACGAAGAAAATTTTTTATTAAAATTTAAAAATATTGACACTGTAAATTATGTATCCGTTGAAACAACCTGAAACAGGTCGATTTCTATTCTCAATTTGACAATTTATAGTATGAAAATATCACCCCCTTCTTGCACCCCTTCTGAATTATGAGTACCCCCTCAAAAAATTTGAATGAGAAAGGGGGTTGTGTTGCACCTTTTTCAAAAGGGATTTTCATTCTCTGTTCAGCAATACTGAGAAAATGTATTCTGAATATGTAAAATGTTGATAGACTGAAGGAAATAATGTAACATAATGTTTAGGAAGTATATTTCAATTTGTTTTACAGTTAAATTAAATGTTCAAAATGACCACCATTCACTTCTTGACAATAAGCAAGGCGATCTTGGAATTCTCGTAGAACATTTTGTAGGACCTCAGGGGTTATGTTGTTAATTTCTTCCGATATCCTAGTTTTTAAATCTGCAATATTGTCTGGTCTATTGAAATATACTTTTGATTTTAAATAACCCCATAAAAAGTAATCGAGAGGAGTCAAATCGGAGGATCTAGGCGGCCATTCAATCGTTCCACGTCTGCCAATCCACCTATTGGGAAAAACTTCTGTCAAATAATATCGAACAATACGTGTGTAATGCGGTGGAGCTCCGTCTTGTTGATACCAAATTGATCTATCTATTCCATTTGGATCATTAACATCGGGAAAAAGTCTTTTTAATGTAGGCACTAAAAAGTTCATCAAAAAACCTAGATAAACCTCACCATTAATTGTGCCTTCAAAAAAATAGGGGCCAATAATTTTGTTTTTAATGATACCAGCCCAAACGTTCACTTTTTTGGGATATTGTGTGTGAGCCTCACACATCCAATGAGGATTTTCTCTGCTCCAATATCTACAGTTTTGTCTATTAACCGTTCCATTTAAATAAAAAGTAGCTTCATCAGAAAACACAATTTTGTTTATGAACTGCAAATCTGCTTCGATTCTATCCATCATCAGTTCACAGAATTGTTGCCTTCTATCAGGGTCATCCTCATTTAACTCCTGAACCAACTGAACTTTATAAGGATGGTATTTTTCTTTATGTAAAGCTCTCAATATCGATGATTTACTTACATCATTGTCGGCGGCAAGTTGTCTACTTGTCATATGCGGATTTTCCTCAATCGCTAACAGTACATCTAACTTTTTCTCCTCATCCAATGCAGCATTTCGACCTGGTTTTTGACGAGTTTTTACATGTCCAGTTTCACGGTATTTTGTTTCTATTTTGCTAACTGTAGATTGTGATACGTGTTGACCAGGGTATTTATTATTGAACATTTCACAAACTTCCGTTTGAGTTCGTGTTTTATTACCGCATCCAAGCATAATTAAAATGTCTATTCTTTGAGTTTCGGATAAATGAGCCATAGATGAATCGAATACACACAAAAATATTTTTCAATACACCGACGTCTGCCAGCAACTCACAAATATCAAAATAACAGTAGTTTACTAGATTGACATTATATTATTTATGGGATTGTGAATAATTTTTTGGTGTCTTCAACGACTTTTTCCTGACTTTTTTAGCAAGACAGAAAAGAAAGTATAAATTGTCAAATTGAGAATAGCAATCGACCTGTTTCAGGTTTTTTCAATGGATACATAATTTACAGTGTCAATATTTTTAAATTTTAATAAAAAAATTTCTCAGTTATGGTTGCACCAAATATGAAAAACTTAGTATTGCTGAACAGATAATGAAAATCCCTTTCGAACAAGATGCCACACGACCCCCCTTCTCATTTAAAATTTTTGAGGGGGTGCTCATAATTCAGAGGGGGTGCAAGAAGGGAGTAATATTTTCATACTGTAAATTGTCAAATTGCCAATAAAAATTGACCTGTTTCAGGATTTTTTCATAAAATACATAATAACGCTAAAAATGAATTTATTCCATACCTTTGGACCGCACTGTATATTTGTTTATTATCTTTCATTATTTTAATTTCTATGGATGTGCATTCACCGATTTTTACTATGTTATGTGTGTAATTGAAATGTGTGTAGATTATATCATTATGTACAGAGTGAATAATAAAAACAGTTTAGTAATTTTTAAAAATTCGATGTAATAATGAAATATTGATAAAATTATTATGGCATGCAATATACTATTCTTATTCCATCATCAATGACAATTCATACATTTCCTACAGGGTGATTTGAAAAATTGGTGGAATATATGGCCGGTTCTTTCGTACATATCCTGTATATTCAAGTGAATTATCATCCTCCAAAGATAGCTGATACCGTATAAAAATTATTTTGTTGGAATATATAGGGTGATCATGAAAATTTTCGATGATAAAAATAACAAAATATCAACGTTTCAGAAATCACCCTGTAATTCACGATTAACTCGGTAAAATTCATTTATCATTTAATATATTCATCATTCTCTCCTCAACACTGTCCCAAAAATTCAGTTTCCTACTATGACTAGTTTCATAGTTATTAATTGAGAAACGTATTACCATTTGCATGACGAGTTGAAGGAACTTGTTCACGCGTACATTCTACTTCAGGCCAAGATTTTTCACAAATAGTGAAACGTGAGATGCAAACTATATGGGAAAAGTGGAAATGATTGATAGAATGTTTTCATTTCTAACAGGAGAATTTGAATCTGGGCAGCGACGATTTTTTTTCCAATGCGTGTTCCACTCGGATAGAAGTTTCCATGATTTTTATATTTGCTGGGTCCAATAGAAACATAAAGACATCTATTGTATTTCATCAATATAGGTAGTTCAATACGTTAAAGTAATAATAATTATCACTGATGGAACTAATTGATTTTTCTTTTTCATTCACTCTCCGTCTACGACATAATCAAAATGTACCCTATAGCCGATAGGGTTTTCTTGCTGTATGAGGACCGTAGCGCTGCTACGGGGGAGGTGGATTCGGTTAGGGCTATTCCTTGTCACCTTCAGTGATAAGTGATTTCCCGTACCGGGGCCTCATACACGATTGGGCGAGTCAAACTATCCAAGCATTAGGAATTTAATCTGGCTAATGCCTGAGTTGTAAATTGTAGCGTATATTCAGTCAGTTCCTAAATGGTAGATGGAATTGGATGGACCGTCATTGGTCATCACCCTGTGTATAATGTTACATATATTTTGATCTCCACTTTCTCACGTTTCACTATTTGTGGAAAATCTTGGCCACTAGTAGAATGTACGCGTGAACAAGTTCCTTCAGCTCGTCATGCAAATGGTAGTAAGTTTCTCAATTAATAACTATGAAACCAGTCATGGTATTGGTATTGGTATTGGTAGGTATGGATGGTGACTGATGCGCTGCGACCTAGTTAGATCTATTGTGCCCCATCTTCTTCTGCTATCTCGAGGTGTTCTCGTTTACAGCAGCCCCTCAAGCTTCAATTCCTTCAGGAATTTTAGGATTTTGAGGGGGTCCATTTGTGGTATTTCTTCCACAGTCAGCTGGTGTGATCCCAGTATATTTAATCTTTTGTGGTGTACGGCATAACACTCCATCAATATGTGGTGAGGTGTTTCTGGATGTTCCCCACAGAATCTGCAGGTGTTGTCCTCCTCCAAGCCTAGCTTCCTTAGGTGTTCTTTGAGTCTGCAATGCCCCGTTAGAAATCCTGTGATTGTCTTTAGACTAATTTTGCTGAGGTTAATCAGTGTTTTCGATCTTACTCGGTTGAAATTGCAAAGGAGATCTTTGGCCTGCCTTAGCCCTGGAAGTCTTTGCCAGTATGTTGCTCTCATTTCTTCTTCAGTTTTATTGAGTTCTTCTTGGAAGTGAGATTTTCCAAGTCCGCAGAATGGTTCTGGCCCGATCAGTGGCGTTGATGCCCCTTTTAGTGCCAGGGTGTCTGCTTGTTCATTGCCCTCTACTCCGACGTGCCCAGGCACCCAGAGGAGGATCACCTTGTTGTTCCTGCCTAGATCATTAAGTTTTTCTAGGCATTCCCAGACCATCTTCGAGTTGATGTTATATGAGCTCAACGCTTTGATGGCTGCTTGACTATCGGAGAGGATTGCAATTTCCTTGTTCCGGTAGTTCCTGTCGAGGTTGAAATGAATGCATCTTGCTATGGCGTGAATTTCCGCTTGAAAAATGCTTGGGAAATGTCCCATGGGTTCGGAGTACTTGGTACGAGGTCCAAATACTCCTGCTCCAGTTCCGTCGGGAGTTTAAGACCCGTCCGTGTACCATGTAATGGTATTCTTACCCAGTGCTCGAATGGATTCTGTGCTCCATTGTTTCTTGGTATTTAGTTCCGTTCGAAAAAATTTCTCGAAACTAAATTTCCTGGTAATTTCGTCGGTTGGGAGATCGGCAAGGTGTGCACTTCCGGTGGGGGTTGAGCCCCTTACACTGTGTGCTGTCCCTTTGAGTCCGACTTTGGCCAACCTCAGGTCTGCTCCCCAAGCAGTTCTCCTCACCATGAGATGGAGAGGAGTGAGGTCCAGAATGACCTCTATTGCTGCTGTTGGAGTTGACCTCATTGCTCCTGTTATGCAAAGACATGCTAGTCTTTGTACTTTCTCCAGGATTTTCTTTGTTGTGGCGAGTTCGGTTCTACCGTGCCACACTACTGCTCCGTAGGTGATCATAGGTCTCACTATCATGGTGTACATCCATCGCAGTAGTGATGGGTTACAGCCCCATGTTTTTCCTGCAATGTTCCTGCACACCATCAGTGATGATTTTGCCTTGTTAGCGATCTTTTCTACGAGTCTGTTCCAGAGAAGTTTTGAGTATAGGGTTAGTCCTAGATACTTCACCTCTTGCTGCCATCCTAAATCTGATCCGTCGAGGCGAACAGTCCTTAGGTGCTGAATCTTTGTTCTTCTAGTAAATGTTACCATTGTGGTTTTTGATGAGTTAATTCTCAATCCCACAGAGAGGCACCATCTTCTTGTAGTCTCTAGCTCCCTTTCTATTAGATCACAGAGGGTTCCTTCGAATTTGCCTTTGGCCATAATGACTATGTCGTCAGCATATCCAAGGCAAGTGACTCCGTTTCCGGTAAGTGTTCCGAGTAGTCCGTCTACTACGAGACTCCACATCACAGGTGATAGTACCCCTCCTTGTGGGCATCCCCTGCTTGTGCTGATCCGAAAGCTGGTATCGCCCACTTTCGTTTCAGCAGTTCTTGTAGCCAGCATTTGGCACATCCATCTGGATGTGGTTCTGTCTACTCCCTTGTTCGTTAGGGCCCTATTTATTGCTTCGTGAGAGGTGTTGTCGAATGCCCCCTCTATGTCTAAGAAAGCGCATATGGCCATTTCTTTATACTCGAGAGATCTCTGGATGCTTTCGGTAAGCACGTACAGAGCGGTTTCCGTTGATCTGCCCGCCCTGTATGCATGCTGCCCGGGGTGCAATGTCACCCTCTCCAGTATCTCGGTTCTGATGTAGTTATCTACCGTCTTCTCCACTGTCTTCAGTAAGAAGGATGAGAGACAGATTGGTCTGAATGACTTCGGGAGGGTTGGGTCCTTCTTTCCTACTTTGGGAATGAAGGTTACCCGTGCTCTCCTCCAGTCGCTCGGTATGTACCCGAGCGCCAGACTGAATCTGGCTGCTTTGATAATGAATGGCATTAGTTCCGTTTGCCCTTTTTGTAAAAGGGCCGGAAATATACCATCAATTCCGGGTGACTTGAATGGTTGGAAGGAGTCAATTGCCCATTTCACTCTTTGGGGAGTGCATATGGTTTTTGCTACCTCCCAGTCTTCTCGTCTGGCTCTACCTGGTTCTTCCAGTGATCTTCCGGGTTCAAATGGTAAGCTACCTGGAAAGTGCGTCTCCAGTAAGAGGAGAGCTCGTTGCTCTTCATCCTCTGTGTAGCTGCCATCTGTTCTTCTGAGGGACATTGGTCCTTGCTCTCTGCCCCTCGCCATAGTTTTGTGCAGTCTGGCTGCTGCGGGGCCTGATGTGATTGTCTCACAAAAGCTCCTGAAGCTGTTCCTCTTGGCTTTCCTTATTTCTTTATTACATTTTGTCAGCCTTTCGGTGTATCCCTGCCAATCTCCGTCCCGCTTTGCTTTGTTAAATAGCCAGCGGACTTCGGATCTCAGATTTGATAGGTGTTCATTCCACCAAATGGTACCACTGTGTGATTTATTTCCTTTCATGGGGCAGCTGGATTCGTATGCATCCATAATTGCCCCGTTAACCGCTCCTAGAGTCTGCTCAAATTCGACATGACTGTTGCCGAAACCAGTCATGGTAGGAAACTGAATTTTTGAGACAGTGTTGAAGAGAGAATGATGAATATACTAAATACTAATAAAGGAATTTCAACGAGTTATTCGTGAATTACAGGGTAATTTCTGAAACGTTGACATTTTGTAATATATTCTAATGAAATCATGTTAATATGGTATCAGCTATCTTCGGAGGATGGTATTTCACTTGAAAATACAGGATATGTACAAATGAACCGGCCATATATTTCACCAATTTTTCAAATCACCCTGTAGGAAATGGAAGAATTATGATCAATGATCGAATAAGAATAGTATATTGCATGCCAAAATAATTTTATCAATATTTCATTATTACATCGAATTTTCAGACATTACTAAAATGTTTTTATTTTTCACTCTGTACATTATGATATAATCTGCGTCATCTGAATGGTATTTCAGAAATATGAAGGTACTTGGATGATGAGAACGAAGAAGTATGCAGTTGGCACTTTCAAATCCCAATAAAATAATTAAATAAAAATTACTGATTTTCAATTTCAATTTCAATTTCAAAATCAACGAACTTTGCGATTCTTCACGTTCAATCAGTAAAATACTAAGATAATTAAGTTTTTTGATGATTTTGAAATTTAAAAAGTAGGCTTTTTATCTTATTCCAAAAGGATGATAAATGTCATTTCATGTGCTAGGTGTTGAAAGTAAAAGGTATATGTTTCACACATCTGATACACAGGACTATTATCTGAAATATGAATAAAGATTATTATTCTACATAATGTACAAAATACAATATAAAAACAATAAAACACAAATGAAACTTAAATATAATAAAAGTAAGTATGATCTGAAAGCAGCGATTTAGTGCTTTCCTGCTCATAGAAGAGAACATAGGCATCTCCGCTCACCAGGGATCTAGATGAAATTGGGGTCACATGCGAATCATTAAAAATATTCGTGCCACGTGCTCGCATACGGATGTCTACAGTAGGCTGTGTAGTGTCCGCTACACTGTAAAATCAGATTATGTAAAAATACATGATTTAATTTGGGATACGTGATGCCATGATCAGTCAAGTAAATTTACCTTTCGAAATGTAAAAAATTGTAGCTTTACATGCTGACCTGTATTTTTTTACATATACTACAGAGCATTTTTAATAGAAAATTACATGATGTTTGCATGATGTATCAAGCAAAATTACAGGAAAAATGTAACCCTTTCGTAAATTTTAGTAATCATCATGTATTATTTACTTTTTGTAATAGGTACTTTTACAGACACTTTACACATGATTACATACTTTCATTGTATGTTCACCAAATATGACTTGTAAATATGCCATTCGAGTATAGTAATTTTCAATATATTTGTATGCATGTTTCATGATATCTCTCCTATTGTCGCTTTCAAAACGATATAAATTTGTCACATTTATAATATGCTTTCTCTATTACAGTTTTCAGTGATAACTTTTTATGATTTCGAATTAAATGACTCTTGAATGAGTAATATGTGTGAAAAATACCACCGCATTCTGTATACAAACAAATGAAATAGCGGCAAGTCTTTCGATGAAAATATTGATGACTATTATATTTTATTATTGTCTCGAAAGCACACGAACAAAAAGAGCACTTGAACATCGTAACTATAGGTAGGTACTCACCCTAATATTTCACTTTTTAATCAGATCAATTCATAATTGAAAATGCAAACAAATGCGGAGTTCACGACAGCCTCAAGAATACAAATGCCGCATGCATGCAATCGCTGTCCTCTGATGTGCATGTACGCGAAGTGGAACAAGATGGCGCTTGAATTTACTTGTGCAGCAATGTAAATTCACATGTTTCCTGTGAAACTATGGAAACAATTGTAAATTTTATGTAAAGATGAGTAATTTTACTGTAAAGGCATGTAAACTTCATCAATTTTAAGGGAAATTACATTAATAGCGGAAAAATTGAGTATATTTGCTATTAACGAACTGTAATGTAATAATACCAAACCTGTATTGTATAGTTGGCAACGATAAACAAGTATTTATAATGTGATTTTACATCCTATTTTTACAGTGTATAGGTAGTCCCACTATTATTAGATAATGCATATAGACTATATCGACAAGGAGTTATGTTTTCTTACGGAATCTTTCTGTTGAAGAAAACCTTTTCAAATGGATAACTAAAATTTTTGGGAATTTATGAATTGATAGGGATTTCGTGCACATTGTGAAAGTATTAGTTGGCCTGCTCTTTGTGGTATTGATAGGGAAAGATCCCAAAATGGATCCAAAAAGACTGAACACTGCCCACAATAATTACAGTTCAATGTTAATTTAAACTGGCCAACGAAGTACAAATTTGGAATTGTCCGTCCTTAAAGAACACTGTTGCTATTTTGTGTCGCATAATACTGTTGACACGTTAAATTTAGGTACCTCGAAAATGCCAGATGGAAATATCGTAATGTTAATAAAAGTATTAGAAAAGTCACTAAAACCATTTATTAATAGAAAAATAAAATACTGACATAACATAATGGTAACGGTAGATATATAGAAATCAAATATCTTCTTCTTCTTCAAACTCAATTTCATTGTCTACCTCACTATCGCTACTCTCGTTTATCAGTTTTTCAAGTTCTGCTTCTCTCAACTCGTTTCTGCAAATTTTCGAACTATACAGTGCGACGCTAAATTATGGAACAAATTCATTATTTCTGAATATAAAGATATTTCGGAAAAATCCTCGGACAGGTCGATTTTCTTTTCCGATGGGCCATTTTTTGAACCCCACCCAAAATATATAGGGTTATCCACAACTGAGTAAAAATGACTTTGGTGATATTTTTAAATTGGACACCCAGTATATTTTTCCATATTTGGTTAGGGATCGTCATTACGAATCCAGTGATACCAAGTTTGATGGGATTATGTGAAACGGCTGCGGAGATATGGACAAAAAACTTTCTCGTATGTCTAATGAGTATGACTGCGAGATTCCACACGATTCAGAAGGTTAAGTCTCTGTCGCACTCATTGGGTATATGGAGAAGTTTTTTGGCCATATCTCCGCAGCCGTTTGACATAATCCCATCAAACGTGTTATCACTGGATTTGTAATGACGATCCCTAATCAAATATGGGCAAATATACTGGGTGTCCCATTTAAAAATATCACCAAAGTCGCTTTTCCTCAAATGCGGATAACCCTATACCTGCATTTTGGGTGAGGTTCAAAAATTGGCCCATCGGAAAAGAAAATCGACCTGTCCGAGGATTTTTCCGATATATCTTTATATTCAGAAATAATGAATTTGTTCCATAATTTAGCGTCGCACTGTATAATACCTGCACAATGCTGTTGACACGCTTAGTTGACGTTCAAATACTTGTCTGTACTACTGTTGACACGTAAATCTGACGTGTTGAACTTCACAATAAAATGCCTTATGACCATGCGAACGCGCGACGACCACCTAAGTCATACTAGAGAAATGCTAGAGATGATAAGTGTCGTACTTGGTAAATTGTTTGATTAGTTTATTTGATCAGCATGCTCCTATAATAACTCCTAAAATTACAAAAAAGAAAGCTCCTTGGCTGACATTTGTCTTGAAACAAATGATGAAAGAACGAAATAAAGCTCTAAATAAATATAAACGCACAAAATCAGTGGCCCATTTTCAATTGTATAAGGATCTCAGAAATTATACAAACCAAGCAATAAAAAGGGAAAAAAGTGCTTACTTTTTGTCAGTTTCATAATTTAGATTAAAAAAAAAACTGTGGCAAACACTGAGAACAAATAATAAAAAAAAAATTAAAATAGCGAAATTCCTGAAAGTTTAAAGAAGCCAAGTGAAATTAATAATTTTTTGATAAACTCTATTCCAAATGTTGCTCCACCCGAATACTTTATGAATTTTTACAAAACCAACAATATTATTCCTTCCACATTTAAATTCAAAGTAGTCGATGAATTTTTTGTATATGGCAGTATTTGTAAAATTAACTCCAAAACGCAAGGGGCTGTGATGGACTGAATGTTAAACTTATTAAACTTTGTTGTCCTCTCATTGTGCCATATATTGCACACATAATAAATTGTTGCCTCTCAAGCGGTGTTGTCCCTACTGTTTGGAAAAGGGACATAGTCCAAGTTCTGCCTAAAAAACAAAATCCTTCAGAGTACAAGGATCTTAGAGGTATAAGTATTCTACCAATACTTTCCAAGATTCTAGAAAGATTAATTGAAGAACAGATAAGACAGCATTCAGCAGATCACTCACTATTGCCTGTTGTTCAATCTGGCTTTCGTAAAGGCTACATAGTTGTACCACAGCTTTACTTAATATAGTCGACAACATCATTGCTTCAATGGATAAAGGTCAGTGTGCAATTTTGGTATTGCTAGATTTCAGCAGAGCATTTGACACTATTAACTTTAAATTACTGCTCAATATTTTGCACTATATAGGTTTTTCAAAAACGGCTGTTGATATTATTCAAAATTATCTAGACAATCGTTAACAGTGTGTGAAAATTGAATCAAATCAGTCTGAATATATGTCGTCTAACTCTGGGGTACCTCAAGGTTCAATCTTGGGTCCCTTACTGTTTTCTATATATACCATCAATTTAATAAAATCAATGTAAGATTCATGCGGATGATTTATCACACCTTTCCTCCGCAGTTATCAGATAATGCCTGTGAAATTATTAATAGGGAATTGGCTACGTTTATTAAAGTAGCTTCTGACCATTGTTTATTAATATAATAAATATAATGTGATAATATTTGGTTCTATGTACAATCGGACTAGATTTCAGTTTTCTATTAATATAGAAATTAATAGCGAACCGATCACTGTAGTTAAAGATGCTAAAAATCTGGGCATTCTCATAGACCGGGACTTAAGATTCGAAAAACATGTCAATTGATTCATCGTGCATATAGTTCACTGAAATTGATTTACGGTAACAGGCATTTATTTCCTCAAAACATAAAAAAAACTGTGTGAAGCATTAGTTTTATCGCATTTTAATTTCGGTGACTCTGTCTATGGTCCGAATTCAACAACTGTATATAAAAGTAAAATTCAAAAAGTGCAAAATTCCTGATTAGGACTTATTTACGGTGTGAGAAGAAATCAGAGAATATCACATAAATTAATCGAGATTGGATGGTTGAATATGGAAAATAGAAGAGTTTATCATGCAGTCACTTTATTTCACAAAATTGTTTTATCTAAAATTCCTCCATATTTATACAACAAAATATCTTTCAGGACAGATATACATAACTTGAATCTACGATTTAAAGGATCATTATCCCCACCTAAATTCAAAACTGAAATGTTCAGGCGATCTTTTACATACCAAATTTATCACTTGTATAACTCCGTTCCTGAAAGTTAAAAAAACCACAGCATTGCTTTCTTCAGGTCTGAATATAAAAACAAGTTATTCAACACACAAATCTAGTTACTCCTACCCCGTTGCCCATACTACAAATATAACTATTATCATCCCTTCTCTCTCATTATCTGTTTGTCAATTAGAAGGTTTCACTCTGAAATTATTATTCACACTGTATTAGGGTTAAGTGGAAGAACATTTTCGTAGGGAAGCCATTATCGTTTCTCTGCAGAAAATGAACTTCGCCCTTTGTTTTCAGAAATGTTTATTTAGTTACTGAAGGTACATCTATGTATATAATTTGAAAATAATAAAGACCTTTATAATTATTATTATTATTATTATCAAAGCAGCAAATAATAATGATTCTTCCTGATTCAAATAAACAATATATGATTTTTGGGCATTGAAATTGCTTTCTTGGAAATAAAACCAACAATTTTCCAATATTTCTCAATCGTTTAATATTCCTTCGGTGATGTTATTCCATAAAATCACACCAATGTTGGGAGAATGATGATTGCTTTCACACAATCGATACCGAAAGCAAAATATTGAAGTCAGTTTTTCCGATGGCTCAGAGACCCTCCCATCGTTACAATTTTAATTAAAAATCTTTGCCATCTCGACGTCTGCGAGAATAAAATATTTTCAGCTGCTTTAATTAGATACTTCATTTCAGAAACGAGGGTCCACAAAAGCCTGCCATTTTATGACTTCTGCGAAAGTACTTATCGTCCAATTCAAAATGGTAGGTGGAAGTTCAATGGAAAAATATTAATTGAATCGATTCATTCGATTGAATTTTCGAGGCACAAAGTAATCGAGTGCACGAAAACAAGCATTTAAGAAATATTTCTGAAATACAAAACGCTCCAGATATTCATTGAATTCCGTGGGAGGGTGGTGTTTGGATAGTACAGGGTGAATCACTACAAATTACTCACCACTTTTCATCGTTATTATTGCCCATAGAAAATAAATTCAAATGTGAAAGTTGAGGTTGTGACTGAATTGTGATGAAAAGCTGTCAAAAATACAGTAGCGTTCAGATTTTATGAGAAAAAAATTAAGGTTTGCCGCTCAATTTACTGACTTCCTACCTGGAAAATAGGAGAAATGCAAGTAGTACAAATCGTGGATGATATAAAATCTGAAAAGCATATCGCTGATGGTGTACCTCACGGATCCATTTTAAGGCCTTTTTTATATCTAGTTTTTGCTAATGATTTATTAGTGTAGGTGAATCATGGAAATTTCTCATCTCGTTGTGAATGTGATGCTGATGACACCAATATATTATTTATTGAAGATGACTTGGAAACCTTGAGAAACGTAGCTGAAATAATAATATTAATGATAATGAACGTCTTTATAGTCGGGGATTGGCGCAGTGGCAAGACCGCCCGACTATAAACCAAAGGTCCGGAATTCAAGCCCTAGTTGAAGCTGGGATTTTTATTTTGATAGATTAAATTATTAAAATTTCGTGGCTCGACTGGGGTGAGTCCTGCACGATTCACTGTTGCGTTCCAATTAACAGTGCTGCTCCTGAGGTGGCGTATGGAGTTAGTAACAAGGCCTACCCAGAACACATGGCTAATCACCATAGTAGTCGATGCCAAAACACCAAAGAAAAAAAATAAACGTCTGTATTGCTTCAAATCGGTAATAACAATTTTTATTACAATTCATCATTAAATTTTTTTCTATTTGGAAAAATTTTTGTTAATGTAACCCACAAAACTTTTTCTTTCACTCAACCTCAGAATCATATGTGATGTAAGGAACTCAAATGAACAATATATTTCAAAAAAGAGAACATATAAAGAAATACATTAAAGTGATCCAACTTTTCTATGAATATGAGAAAAAAGAAATGAATCAGTTGATGGTAGATCGTTATCACAAACGGAAAACAGATGAACTAGTACCATTAACAAATTGAAATTTTGATAGTATTACTGATGATTCCAAAGAAGGTCATATTAGAATTGGGTTTTAAAACGTGAGGTAGGGGAGACCGGGTACAAAAGTAACGGCGGGTCGAAAGTAACAAACGCTCTGCAGGTTCACCCGATCATGGCAACGCTGCTCCGCTAGTGTCCGAAGATAGCCGACAATGCCACCCTTACATGCAGTTAGCCGTCGCGCGAGCACCACGGTGTAACGTTGTTTTAGAAGATGTCACATGATTTTACGAACCAAAAGTAAGTTTTCTGACATATATTCATTTAGTGTTTACGTAGTATTAAAATAATGATATCAATGTAACTATTTGCAAAGTAATTCTTGGTGAGATTGTTTACACAGTTTTTAATTGGGTTTTATGTAGCACGTTCTATTTTTAGGTTAGCATTCATAAATTGATAAAAACGTGGTTGGGTACAAAAGTAACATGACACTATGGGAACAAAAGTAACATCTTACTTTTGTCCCCGTAATATAACGAGTATGATTCACTAACATATTTTTTTAATGATAATGTATCAATACGTTTCTTTATCTCAACAGAATGCCCCGACAGCGAGTAGGGAAGACGGCGCGAGGCACCACTGACATAGGAGTATACAGAAAAGCAGCTGACGAACATTTTGAATATAGTGAAAAAATTAGAGCCCTGGCAAAAAAATACAGTGTTTGCCATGTGACATTGTCCAGGTATATAAAAAAATTGAAGGCAGGAAACACCAGTACAATAGTTGGCTACCGTTGCATCAACCGAGTGTTTACTATTGATGAAGAAGAACAACTACAGGACTATTTAATTGAGTGCTCTGGAGTTCATTTCAGACTGGCCCCATCTGAAATACGTAAGCTGGCGTATGAGTTAGCGATTAAAAATGGTAAAAAATTACCAGAAAAATGGCATGACACTCACATGGCGGGTAAGGAATGGCTGACTGGTTTTTTTAAAACGACACCCGACCCTATCTTTGAGATGTCCTCAAGCAACTAGCCTATCTCGAGCTTCGAGCTTTAATGAGCATAATGTCAACAAATTTTTTGATAATACAGTTGATGTTATGGACAGGTATAAATTTGAGCCGAGAGATATCAGGAATATAGATGAGACAGGAGTGACCACAGTCCAAAAACCTTGCAGAATTGTAGCCCAGAGAGGTATTAAACAAGTAGGTGCAGTAACCTCAGCGGAACGAGGAAAATTAGTAACTGTTGCTGTTGCGATTAATGCTCAAGGAGGACACACACCTCCGTTTTTTGTATTTCCATTGAAGCGATATCAAGATCATATGATACGTGAAGGTCCTGTTGGATCTGCTGGAGCTGGGAATGCCAGTGGCTGGATGCAAGATGCAGAATTTTTGCTAGCCAACAATTGATCAAAAATGCTTGCTATTGCTCGACAATCACGAATCCCATATATCTATCGGAGCTCTAGATTTTTGTAAGAGAAATGGAATAGTGTTGGTGTCATTTCCTCCCCACTGCACACACAAGCTTCAGCCTCTGGATAGAGCAGTGTTTGGACCATTCAAGAAAATGATTAACACAGCTACAGACAACTGGATGCGAAATCATCCTGGTCAAACCATGAATATCCACTACAATCCTGGGATTGTAAGAGAAGCATTTCCTCTTGCTGTCACTGATGAAAATGCTATTGCTGGGTTTACCTGCACTGGTATAAGTCCATTTAATAGGAACATATTTACTGCAGCTGACTTTGCACCATCATCTGTAACAGACACCGTCCCCTGCAAGTTAACGAAGAAATGCAACCTAATGATCTGTTAACCAAATCTTATGAAGCAAATTCTTCTATTGACGATCTTCCAGCATCAATTAACCAGGCCAATGATTTGTCGAATAGTGCTGCCAATAATAATCTTAGGTCTAACTCGCCAGTACCAGGACCAAGCGGGCTACAAGCCAGTTCTTCTCAGACAAATCTTTTCTCACCCAAAGATATTAAACCTTTACCACGAGCAGGTCCGAGGACTACAACAAATAAAGGATGCAAGAAACGTAAGACTGCGATATTGACTGACACGCCCGAAAAAAATGCTATAGAAGAAGAATACAATCAAAGAAATAAAGTCAAGAAAAAAGTTTTACAACCCGATACTGAAAAAGGCAAGCGGAAATTGACACCTACAAAAGGAAGTAAAAACGGAAAGAAGATAAAGAAGGCAAGTAGAGAAAAGGAAAACTGCGAAAATAACAGTTCATCTGACGAAGAAGATTGCTTTTGTCTCATTTGTTTGGAGCCTTTTAGTAAAAACTGGTCACATGCTGCATGCATCAATGATGATACAGACTATGTACGCCATAATTGCGAGTCTGGACAGTAAACTGAATCTCGTAAAGTATGATCTCATTATTACTAAGATTTAAAATAGTTTCTTAAGTCAATTGTTTTGGATATTATTCATAAAAGAAGTACTATTTGAAAGTCAAGAGTATAAATGTTTAGTTGTGTTACGAATACATATTTTAATAATAAATAATTCGTTGTTTTGATGTTAATTTTTATAATTATTCATACACTTTTACTATCATGTTACTTTCGACCCACACTATGTTACTTTCGCCCTGACCTCGTGGTCGAAAGTAACAATTGAGGATTTTTTTTATATCTCTGTAAATTCATGAAAAACAGTAATTAATGAGGTAATTTTCCATGCAAATTTGTAGGGCATAAACGAAATTTGAATATGGATATACTCATTCAACAAAAAATACGATAACTAGCCAGAAACCAGTGTTAAAGTATTAAGTGTTACTTTTGTACCCGGTCTCCCTACATTAATTTTTCATAGTACGTGGAATTTCGTAGTAGACTTTTGAAAGGACATCGCACAAAACCCTATGAAAATGGCTTTCAGCAAATTTCGATAATTTCTTCATATTTTATTCGTTTCGTGGTCCTAAACGATATTGAGAAGTTATGAGAGGATCGTATGATTGGAACAGCAGCTAGAGGGCGGCAAGAATAATTCAAAATGCATTTTTATGTTATTATGATTGCGATACCGTTTTATGCAAAAATCTTATCAAGTCAAGGATCAGTAATATTCAAAAGTAGAGTGAACACAAAAACCTAATAGTTTAACTGAATATAAGAAGTAGAGAGGAAGAAATAATAAGGAAAGTTTGGATTCAAAATACTTTTTTTTAGAGGTTATAAGGGGCTGTAGTCATTTCTTCATCGGTAAAACCACTGGAACGAGAAACTAGCTATCAGACAGCAGACAGACCATCAAAGCTGTAACCAGGGCTCTACTTATGGCACCATACAAGTGTAATCAGAAGTCAGACTGGTATTGTTTAATCTAGGGTGCTCCGCTGCTGTTACTGCTCCGGTACGGTTTTATTGTTACTGTTCCGCTACTGTTCCTGCTCAACTGTGGTTGTTCCACTGTACATTTGTTGTTCAGTATTCTTTCGCTGTTCGTCTCCTATTATTGGTATTCTTCGTTGATGGTATTCGTCCTAGCTGTACAACACATACTTCGATTGATTGTGTCGCACCCACTTTGCACACCGGTATTCACACATGCACTAGATTCATGAACTACAACTGATGGTGAACTGGCATTAATGAGAAGATCTACGCACAATATCAGATAAGTTTAGCTCAAGACTTTGCCCCTAAGGCATAGGTATTCATAATTGTTAGCTATCATCGTGACTTCACAGGGTTAGTTACTATTAATGTAATAACTAGGAATGTCCTATATGTGCAGATAAAAGGATATTTCATTTCCGAACAGACTCTACCAGTGTTGTGTTTTCATTTGCCGATGAATAAATGAAGAACAAACAGTGAACTTGTAACATTTTGTCTAGGACTGAATTGCAGACACCTTATACCGTAACATTGTCGAACTCTTCCAAATGAAGAATAAAATATTCAATTCAATTTCATCCGCACCTCTGCTAGATAAAGTGATAGCTGCTTCTCAGCTTTTTTTAATCAACAGAACAACATAATCAATTTTTGAATACTCAAATTACTACGTTCGTTTTCCATAATTTTCGTTTACTTGACGAAATGCTGGGAACGCAAAAGAGAAAATACTTTCCATTTTCACGTTCTCGAGTATGAAAGACGTCTGTAGAAAGGGTGCCCCTTCTCGACAGTTTACTAAAACAACACCCCATCCAAACGTGTGTCTAGATTTGACTCACATGCCGTAGCAATAATCGAGAGAAATGGCTTGAATTTTGTATGAAAGACGAAAAAAGGTTTTTAGCAATCGACCCCCCACCACGGTAATGTATGGGTGCGACAAAGACAATGAAGCAGGAGAGAAAGTTCACATACTTACGAGGGGAGATTGAATAACAATCATGTTCAGAATCCTCCTACCACATAACATAAAAATGGTAAATATTTCCTTGTTTCACTGGCATCGTTCTATTGCAATGCCTGAAACGAATTTTGACAAGGAGAAATTAACTTTCAAATTGAGTACGAACTGTGTTATGTAATAGAAATGCTGAATATTCATGTTTGATATATAATTTATTGGTGTTTTAAACACTGTACCTACCGGATTTGCACAAGTCATGGAAAAATACACATCCAATGAACCACATGTAAGAACATACATGCACATATCAAATAAATAAGGAAGTCATAAAATTAAAAGCTAGTATCTCCATCCACATTGTAATTTTGTTTTATAATACATATCGGTATCAAAATAGGTTAATGGATATTTTAATTGAAAAGTTGCAAATCATAAAATATTCAGTGTCCGCCATCACGTGACCTCAAGTTTGGCAGGAAATCAAAAAAAAGTTGTATGTGGTGCCGAAAAATGGTAGAAATTCAAAAGCTACCGAAAAATTGTAGGGAAAAATAGATTTGGAATCCAACGAGGACCCCATGTACCAATTTTGAAGCAGACTGAAAAATACCATTTTATTCCTCTACCCTCACCAAGAAACAGCATACATTATTGTTTTATCAGGAAACAACTTCAATAACCTACATTATTAAGTTTTGGTGAAAACTAATCAATTACTTTTGGAATAGACATTCCGCGGAAGATTATCTATATAAAAACGATTTAGTCTTGGCACTAGGTGTAGTCTTGCCCTGTTCATTGACGCACATGAGCGTCTAAACAAGCCGAGGCCAAGGCAGAAGCCTGGTTCAGCTCAATCATCCTCAAATTAAATAAAGGTAAAACTTTCAATATGACTTTTTCCTCAAATAATCATGTTGCAGACGGCCATGAGGTTAAACTCCTTGAGTTTACGATCGACGATCGGTTGAAATGGGGTAAACAATTATGAAGTAGTTTGTCATCTCAGCTATACCTTTTACATATTCTCTGACGATCAACAAGCTTACCAGAGAGAGAGAGAGAGAGGGAGTATATGTTTATTATATATAAGAAAAACTCTTGTTGACAAACACATGAATCAAAATTTACAGTATATAGATGATCATATATAATGTTACTGTCAAAAATTGATGAACAATTCACATGATAAAAATAATAATAAAAACATAAATATTGAGCGTTAATTGACTACTTTTGCAATACATAAATTTAAAAATATGAACAAATGTAACAATAACAGTAACCTAAAGTGTGTCATCGTGAAATTCTTTCAAGCTATAGTAGGCCTAATCACTTAATAGATTTTTAGTTTTGTTTCTAAAACCTGGAGATTCCTTTCTTTAAAATCGCATGTTATTTTGTTATACATCACTCCATTGTAAATTAGAGAATCTTTCACTAGATTGTATGTGGGAGGGGAAGCTTGAAGCTTCAAGTGAATTTCGTTCTGGCGAGTATTACAGGGAGAGTTGTTGATTTCATACTCCAATCTATTTTTATGAATTATAGAAACATTCTTCAATACAAAATTTGAGACAAGAGTTAGGATTTTATGATCTTTAAATAAAGGTTTACATCATTCTCTAAATTTTGCTTCGAAAAGGTATCAAATTGCCCGTTTCTGAAGTACAAATACTGACTGGAATATTTGATTGTTACATACCTACCAGAAAGATATGCCATATTGTAAATGGGAGTCTATGAGTGCGTAATAAACCGATTTGACACCGTTCTTAAAACATAACAATCAGAAGCCAGTTTTTTATTTAATTAAGTTATGTGCTCTTCGAATTTTAAATTACTGTCCAAAAGTAATCCTAAAATTTTTGCTGAATTCTTGTTTTCTATCGGTTGACTTAATAATAATAATAATAATAATAATAATAATAATAATAATAATAATAATAATAATAATAATAATAATAATAATAATAATAATAATAATAATAATAATAATAATAATAATAATAATAATAATAATAATAATAATAATAATAATAATAATAATAATAATAATAATAATAATAATAATAATAATAATAATAATAATAATAATAATAATAATAATAATAATAATAATAATAATAATAATAATAATAATAATAATAATAATAATAATAATAATAATAATAATAATAATAATAATAATAATAATAATAATAATAATAATAATAATAATAAAAGGCAGGGAGGTCAGCCAACACCTGAGGCCCTGGTGAGTTGCGACACCACCTACCCGAGCAAAGGATGCAAAATCGGACCGGCAGCTCATGCGCATCCGGGAGGGAAAAGGCATCTTTCCCTCCGGTGTCGGCCGTGGGTTTACTGGGTTAACCCCCCAGTAAACCCTAACACTCGGTTCCAAATAATTGGGAAAGAGGCCCCCACAACCGACCCCCTCGGATTAGGGGTCAAAGGCAAGGTGGTGGGGCCAACAACGATGATTTGCCAAATGACGACAACCGCAATGACAACGGACGCTTTGAGTGGACGGATAGATTAAGGGATGGACTTCTGTATTGCTATGAGAGCAGTGAGCCCGCCCGGAGAGGATACATGGCAAGGATGCATGCTCTTTGGTGTGAGAGACACCCAGAGCATGCCGCCGTTTCCGCCCAAAATCTCAGGGATTATGTATCCTATCTCCGGGCTCGAGGCTATGTTAGAGCTCCTCCTCAGCCGGTTAACGAAGTGGCAGATATGCCACGTGTCGGTCTGGCTGCAGAGGAGGCTCGCATCATACCACCAATGGAGGACATCAGAACCCGCAGGGCGCTTCACAATATGAAGCCCTTGAAGCCGCAAGAACTGGCACGGGTGGATGCGGAGATTGGCGATGTTCTTCCAGAAGAGGCCAACATCTGGCAGATCAATTCTGTCGTGTACGACGCCGCTCGTGCAATATCCCAGACGGAGAGGAGGGACACCACTGCTCTTGTTGGGAGGCATGAGCGACGCGTTCACAAGATGGAAGCTAAGATCAAGTCGGCGAGACAACACGCGTCTCGTATCCAGTGTGTGGTGGACTACATGTCGGCCAATAGGCCTTTCACGCCGGCAGTGCGGCGAATTGCTGCAAGGCTAAGACGAGCTCACCACACATTGAATCAAGGCGTGCTGTTTACCATAAAACAGCACTGTCTTGATAGGATACGAATGCTAGTGGCTGCAAAGAAGTCACTAGTGAGGCGGGCGAGAAGTATCGCGGAAAACATAAAGTTCCGCGACAAACCTTCCCGCTTATTCCAAGAGCCTCCACGTGTTGTCGATAACCCGCCGGCTGCTGATCGGGTAGAAACCTTCTGGAAGAACATCTATGAGTTTCCGCAACCACTCAATGTAGACACTCCAGCCCTAGCGCAGTTCGAAGCTTACTGCAGGACGCTTCGGCAGCCTGAGCACAACGATCTGCGCAATCCGATAACCACGGAAGAAGTTCGAGGGGCCCTCAAAGGCTCAAAGAACTTTGCTGCTCCAGGCCCTGATGGGTTGAATAATTATTGGTGGAAAAAGTTTCCAACAACCCACTGCCATCTGGCAAGAGTTTTTAACTCATGGCTAGATGGGGAGCAGCAGATTCCGGAGTGGTTTGTCGAGGGGCGAACCGTGCTCATCCCCAAGAACGGAGATTTGTCTGATCCAAAGAATTACAGGCCGATAACATGCTTGAATGCGTGCTATAAGTTGTTTACGCGCATCTTATACACGCGCATTCTCTCCGCAGTTGATCCGGTGTATGAACGGATATATGAGCAAAGAGGGTCAAAGAAAGGAGTCGCCGGCTGCAAGGAGAACCTGCTCATCGATAGATGTATCACGCAGGACTCCGTGCAGTATAAGCGTAACCTTTCGATGGCCTGGATTGATTACCGCAAGGCATTTGATACAACATCGCATGAGTTAATCATGCATTTGCTCAGATGTCTTGAGGTACCCAATCAAATAGTGGGATGCATTGGACAACTGATGCCACTCTGGAGGACTCGCTTCACCATAAGATCTGGTAGAGACATAGTCCAAACAGAGCAGGTCATCATTAGAAGAGGCGTGTTTCAGGGAGACTCCCTCAGCCCTCTTCTCTTCTGCATCTCACTATTGCCATTGTCCGTTGTACTCAGGAATACCCGTGGGTACAACTGCGGCACCCCCAGCAACCGGAAGCATAAAGTCACCCATCTGTTTTACATGGATGACCTCAAATTATATGCCTCTGGAGAAAGGGACCTACATCAGTCCCTTAGGGTGGTGGAAGAGTACACGCATGCTATCGGAATGGAATTTGGGATCGACAAATGTGCCACGGTTCATCTCAAAAGAGGACGATGCGAGGAATACGGAGAGGATGTCCAGCTCGTAGACGGAAGCATCCTACATCATCTGGATGCCGGAGAGACGTATACTTACCTAGGGGTGGAGCAACGCCACTCCCAAGAGGTATTCACAGTTAAGAACTCTCTCCGCGGCAAGTATCAGCATAAACTCAGACAGATCTGGTCAGCAGCAACCCGTGCGGCCGATGAACTCGGTCTCGTATTCGACACTGAACGGGCTAACCCAAACTCTGTCACCGAGTTGAGACCCGTTCAGCAAAAAGCTCACATCAAAGCTGCGGAGACAGAGGTCCTGCTACAGCTACATATGGATAAGCCAATGCATGGTGTCTTCTTTCACAACATCGAAGACCTTGGCTTATCCAAAAGCTTGACCTTTGCCTTCCTCAGGTCGAGTGAGCTAAAGTCGGAGACCGAGGGATTCATAATGGCCTGCCAGGATGGTGTCTTCAACACCCTCGTCTACCGTAGTCGCGTGATGGGTATAGACGTCCCTGACACCCGATGCAGGGCATGTCGTGGGGCACCTGAGACCGTAATGCATTTGCTATCAGCATGCCCATCTTATGCGGTCTCAGCCTATATCCGGTGTTGCCTTATGTTCCGGGGGATATTGAGTCCGTGGTGGAGAATGAGAGGTGCCGGATCTATTAGAACTACTCATTCCCCACCCTCAGGCAAATACAAGCCAATAAGCCTGATTTTGTCCTCCTCGACCACCAAAGTAGAACGATATTCGTCATGGAGTTTTCCGCTCCAGGCGAAATGAATATCGTTCGAAAAGAGGAGGAAAAACGGACTAAATATCGAGATCTTCTCTTTGAACTCCGCAGGTTATATCCGGACCATTCTGTCAAAATGGTGGTTCTGATCATAGGAGTCCTTGGTGGAATGATGGACACACTGCTCTCCAACTTGAAGATAATACCTGCTTGCCGTAATATGGCAGAAATCTTAGCAGCGCGAATGCAGAAGGCCGTCATCCTTGGTTCGCTCCGTCTACTCAGGGCACATGATTCTCGGACCCAATAGTCACTCACCCTACGGACGTAGGGAGTGGTTATTGGGGTTAACGACACCAGCGCGCCCTCCGGATGTATCGGAGCACCGGAGACAGGACCTGACTGGTACACTCTTAAAGGAAAAAAAAATAATAATAATAATAATAATAATAATAATAATAATAATAATAATAATAATAATAATAATAATAATAATAATAATAATAATAATAATAATAATAATAATAATAATAATAATAATAATAATAATAATAATAATAATAATAATAATAATAATAATAATAATAATAATAATAATAATAATAATAATAATAATAATAATAATAATAATAATAATAATAATAATAATAATAATAATAATAATAATAATAGATAGATAAGTACATGGTGATTATATACATATATAAGAAATAATTGAATTATGTACTAATGAATATGTATGTATATATGCCAGTACATGATATGTAAATAAATACATGAACTCGACTATCATTGCAAAAGGCAGAGTTCGCACTTCTACAACTGTAAAGTCAAGAAGCTGCGCTCTTACACTCAACCTATAACGAAATATTTTATGTTACGCCGAATTAATATAATGAAAATGAAAAAACATAATATAAAAAAGAAAGATATATAAAAAACAACAAAAAAAACAATTTCCTCAAGAACTATTATAGATAGATGATGAGAATAAATAACAAATGATTATAATATCAATCGATCGATGAAAATATAGAAATATAGAAAATCAGTACAAAGAATAAGCCATATCGTAAATTCAAATGCTAACAATTTTCAGTCAAGAGTTTTGTTTTCATTGTTTTTTTAAAATCACTTATGGATAAATATTTCATATTGGCAGGAATCGAGTTATAAATTTTTGCTACATGGAACGAAAAAGAGGATCTGAAAACTGCAGTTTTATGTTTAGGAAGAAATAAGCTATCTTTCCTGCGTATGTTAATATTATGCACATCCGAACGAAAACTTAATTTATCAAAGAGATAAGGAGGTTTTTTGGCAGTTATTATTCTATGGTAAAAAACGCAATAATGAAGTAATCTCTTTTTTTTCCATCCTTAACCAACGTACATCTGAAAAAGTCTTTGAAATGTGCGCACCCTTCCGCAACCCACAAATCAGCCTAATGCAAGAATTCTGAATTAACTGAATCCGCCGGCAGTCAGACTTTAATAGGGCAGGTCCAAAAACGCAGTCACCATAATTGAGCTTTGAGAGGACCAACGATTCGCAGAGATTAATTTTACTTTGTTTACTAAGAATTTGTCTGTGACTATAGATGAGTTTCAAGCTACAGAACGCATTTTTGATTACAGATGAAACGTGCTTGGTGAATTTCATGTTAGTGTCTAGAAAAACTCCTAGATTCTTCTCGCATCCGCTGAGAGGCAAATCCACGTTCTCAACTTGAAGAGCAGTTTGATTGTGTACCCTGTTCCGTGTTATTTTCCTGCCGAAAAGCATAGCTTTGGATTTTGAGGGATTGATGCTCAGGCAATACTTCTGTGACATTGTCGATAGTGTTTGCAGATCATTATTTAATATAAAACATGCATTATGTACATCACTTTCTTCGAATGACATATACAACTGGGTGTCGTCGGCATAAAAATGGGAATTTGCATGTTGCAGATATTTGTAAAACTGCGAGGTATATAAAGTGAACAACAGTGGTCCCAAAATGGAGCCCTGAGGCACCCCTGAAGTGACACGAAGTGGCTGAGACATATCGTGATTTGGAATGAGAACTGATTGGGTTCTATCAAGTAAATAGCTTTCAGTGAGACTTATTACATACGGTGACATTCCTATGTAATGAAGAAGAGCTAAGAGTAGGGTATGGTTAATCCTATCGAAAGCTTTCGAATAGTCGAGCAACACTAATAAGCATAACTTATTTTCATCAATGGTGCGATATATATCATCTGTGACTTTGACCAAAGCAGTAGTACAGCTATGTCCATGACGAAAACCTGACTGGTTTTGTGGTATAATATTGGAAACTGATAAGTGATTTCTTAATTGCTGGTTGATAATTTTTTCAAAGCCATTCGACAATGCGCATAGTATGCTGATAGGCCTCATATCTTTGAGATCCGTTGGGTTCGGAATTTTAGGAAGTGGGAGTACGTACGATTGTTTCCATATTGTTGGAAAAACACAATTTTCTATACAGTGATTGTAAATATGTGTGATATACGGAATTATCGCAGGACAACAGTGCAATAACATTTTTATGCTAATTTGATCGACTCCCACAGCATGAGATTTAATGGCCAGTAAATTTTCATATACTTTCAGTTCATCCACAACTGAGAATTCGAATTGATTCACACCCTCTAGAGTATTTTGAGAAAATAATTTGACAAGATCAGCATCAGGTGTTTGATTGGAACTTTGAGAATTAACGAAATAATCATTTATCAACGATGGGTTTTGTAAATTTGCTGGAATGGAATTCGATTGCTTATTAAGAATTCCTAAACTTTTCAGTTCTTTCCACATATTATTATTATTATTATTATTATTTTTTTCCCGTTGGGAATGTACCAGTCAGGCCCTGTCTCCGGTGCTCCGATACATCCGGAGGGCGCGCTGGTGTCGTTAACCCCAATAACCACTCCCTACGTCCGTAGGGTGAGTGACTATTGGGTCCGAGAATCATGTGCCCTGAGTAGACGGAGTGAACCAAGGATAACGGCCTTCTGCATTATTATTATTATTATTATTATTATTATTATTATTATTATTATTATTATTATTATTATTATTATTATTATTATTATTATTATTATTATTATTATTATTATTATTATTTTTTTTTTTTTTCCTTTAAGAGTGTACCAGTCAGGTCCTGTCTCCGGTGCTCCGACCCATCCGGAGGACGCGCTGGTGTCGTTTACCTCAATAACTACTCCCTACGTCCGTAGGGTGAGTGATTATTGGGTCCGAGAGTCATGTGTTCTGAGCAGACGAAGGGAACCAAGGATGACGGCCTTCTGCATTCGAGCGGCTAAGATTTGTGCCATATTACGGCAGGCCGGTATCAACTTCAAATTAGAGAGCAGTGTGTCCATCATTCCACCAAGGACTCCTATAATCAGAACCACCATTTTGACAGAATGGTCCGGATACAACCTGCGGAGTTCAAAGAGAAGATCTCGATATTTAGTCCGTTTTTCCTCCTCTTTCCGAACGATATTCATCTCGCCTGGAGCGGAAAACTCCACGACGAATATCGTTTTACTTTGACGGTCGAGGAGGACAACATCAGGCTTATTGGCTTGTATTTGCCTGAGGGTGGGGAATGAGTAGTTCCAATAGATTCGGCACCTCTCATTCTCCACCACGGACTCAATATAATATTATTATTATTATTATTATTATTATTATTATTATTATTATTATTATTATTATTATTATTATTATTATTATTATTATTATTATTATTATTATTATTATTATTATTATTATTATTATTATTATTATTATTATTATTATTATTATTATTATTATTATTATTATTATTATTATTATTATTATTATTATTATTATTATTATTATTATTATTATTATTATTATTATTATTATTATTATTATTATTATTATTATTATTATTATTATTATTATTATTATTATTATTATTATTATTATTAATTCTGAATTGCAAGTATGCCTTTTTTTCTCTCTTTATAGCATAATTCACATCATTACGGAGTACGCATATAAAATTTGAACCAACTAACAATTGTAATCAAAACATAATAATACATTATTTATCCTGATTGAATTTAGTATTGTTTATCTGGAATTGGAAAAAATGTACAAATTTTCAATATTCTACGTGACCACCTTCGTGGTCCATACGAAGAATTTTTTTGAAAAATATTTCGCAGCTAATACTTTTCAACATAGTTCTGGTGATCTGTGCTGCAAAATTCCTGATACAAATTTCTAAATGTTCTACATTTCGAAATGGGTATTGTTTATGAACATTGCTTCTCAGGTAACCATATAAAAAGAAATCACACGGTGTTAGATCTAGAGACCTAGCATGCCAAGGATTACCTTAATATCGACCTATCCTGTGCTCACTAAACTCGCTGTTCAACCACTCCCGCACTTCATCCGTAAAATGAATTGAAGCCCCATCTTGTTGAAAGAATAAACGAATCCGCTCTTGTAATGGTAGATTTGTCGATATCGCGGTACGTAAAAATCTCAAATATACCATTCGCCATTTAAACCTTGTCTAAAAAAATGGATATGCAATTAGATCATTCAAAATACCACACCACTCATTCACTTCGAAACTATATTGGTCCTTGGTTTCAATAATAAAATGAAGTTTATGATCTTCAGTTTTGAGAACTGACGACACCATTTATAGGAACAGGACGTATTCGATTAGATATTATGTTCTAGTAAAATTGTTTCATCCAGGATAGCCCTGGTCCTTTTCAAACTGTTACTGTTAATAATGTCCTAAATTATAAATATTTTCTATCGTCCTCTGGACGCATGATGTTTTTATGGTGATTTTGCTCTTGTACACCTGACGAGTAGCATTGATGATGACTATTATAGTCGAAAGCGCTATGCTATAATTTTAATAAATATATTTCTGCACGAAATACAAAATTTCTTTCTCCAATCATATTGGTACGTCATACAGCTTGACAATTTCACTTTTATATTTGTTTTCAAACGAACCACTTTCCTTAAATTTCTGCAATAACTTTGCCACCGTTGTAAAATGCAAATTTTTGTCAGATGCTTTCCATTGAAAATTTCTCCTACGTGTGCTATGATAATTTTCACCATATATACTATATCTATTTTTTCTTCTATACTCAGTTTTGGAGCCATTTCTATTGATAAATTGAAAGCGCACAAAAACTGAAAAAGAACGAGAACAACAGAACAACAGAATTGTCGACAAGTTATTGTGACATTTGTTATTGTTACAACAAATGTAGATCTTTTTTCAAAGCCGCCTTAGCTGTATTAGTTGGTTTGAATTTTGTTAACGGGTTGAGAATATTGAATAAGCACTTAGAACTTTACACTGTTTTCAGAGAAAATTTATTTTTCTAATTTCTTCAATTTAATTTTATATGATACAAGTCAAATGCTTTACTCAGATCGCATAATGTTATCATTCGTATTTCCAGTGATGAAGATAGGTATTACTTGTGCTTCTTTCAGCACAGTAATATATCTTTCAGTTCTTGTCACGAATAAAGTATAAAAAACATTATCTTGAACCAAAAATTCAATACCAAATTCAATTCATAGAAAACAGTTCGCCTATATTCAATTCCTAATTTGAAGAAACGTTTTCACAAATATTTTAAAGGAATTTAAAATTCATTTGAACACCTTTAGCAGTCTTACATCCAGTATCTCCAACATTACTATAATAAAGGGAACTTTCCTGTTAATTTTCTTTGGGATTTCATGTGACTTTTATGATTTTGTATTTTCCTTAATACTCATTGCTTATATTTGTTAATTCATTTATTGACAACGTCACTCAACAGCCAAGATCTTTTACAAAATGAGTAGAAAAAAATGTTAAAGTGGCTTTCTCCACATTATACAAGAAAAGAAAAAAGATGAAAACCCTATAGGAAGAAATGAAACGCCAGCAGTGATTCCTTCTTTCTTGACAAGCGCTCATTGTGAACAATACAGATTTATTTATTTGTATTAGTGGTTTTATTAATCACGCCCCTTTGGGTATTGCTCTGGTTGAGAGTCTGAAGTTGAGATGGCGCTCGTGGTTTAGTGAAAGCTACACGAGCTCGGTCTTAGCTTTTGTTTTTACAAGGATTGTTAATTGAACCACTTGTTGCAGACATTAGTTATTGTCTGCAGAGATCTACCCAATACTGATAAGGGGCAACACCCCGAAATCGATCTAAAGGTGGTCCAAATGTTTCAATTAACATTTCCATGCAACTAGCAATTGAAGAAATGACCTTGTAGGAACTCTGCACGGAAATTCATTGGATGTAATTCAACGTTCGTCGTGGTATTAGCCAGGAAAGTAGTTGTTACAAATTGCAGCACAATGCAGGGCCGGAGGGAGCCAGCATTGGGCCTGAGGCGGAGTATGCAGCTGGGCCCCTACCTCCTTTTCTTTTCATTATGTTTCAAGAGGACTTTGGGCCCTTCTCGGGCCCTAGGACATTTGCCCCCTTGCCCTCTCCCTCTCTGCTGGCCTAGTAAGCACTGAAAATGACGCAAGTCGAAAGCGCTTTGCAATAATCAAATTTTATACAAAATATTCGCTTCATTCATTACAAAAAGTGTATTCAGCACCCCACATTTCAGAAAAGACCTTGTTGTACTCCACTCTGCCTATCGATTTTCCAGTATTGTGATTTTTGCTTTGAAATAATAAATTTTAAACTGAGCACTTTCACCAACTCATCATACTGTTCTGCCATTTTGATAACTTCTTCTATCTAAATTGCTCTGCAGTAGCTTGTGTTCAGCATTTTTAGCGTTTATAACTGCTTGGAATTTCACATTTTTGAATGGGTCGAACACAATCTTATTAGTTCCTTACGAGCTTCGAATAAGAAAGATCAAAATCATGTGTGAATACCAGAGAAAAAAATTTGAAATCACTGCAACAAACCAAATAATTTATAATAATTATCCATTTAATAACTGTTCATTCAATAAAAAAAAGACGTATATTGTCCAAACAGGGTCAAGCCCCAATTACAGGACAGCGATACATATAATTTATGATTGTGAGTTGAAGCTAGAACTAAAACTATATGTAGTATATGTGTAGTCAGTTTCAAATAATTATTCACAATAAATACTTATATAAGATAACATTTAGAGAGTAGTCTTGGTAGAATTTGCTTTATCTTTGTATTGTAAGGGTTTATAGGTTGATTATATACATCGGTTTTTTCACTAAAGTTGTTAAATTTGTTTCAGATTGCATATAAAGGTGATTTGGCAAATATGTTAGTTGTAGTAGTGTTGGAAGGTAGAAACAGTTTGCATTTCTGCTGTGTATACAAGGTATTAATTCAATTGTATCAATAAAGATAATTATTGTTGTTGTTCATTCATTTATTTGGTCGTTAATTTATCTTGCCAAAGAACACTCGATCTTATCTTTTAAGAGCCACCATCACTGAAAAGTAGAATTTTTTCCTCATCCCTTCCAGCTAAGGTTTGTTGGCATACTTATCGAGAAGAATGAATGAACTCGATGAACATTGGCAACACAGCACTTATCCATTGTCGATTACAGCGCCAATCAGGTATAAATTTCCCGATGTTAGAATCCGTTTCTTGCAAAAGCCATTGATTTCATGAAAG
Source organism: Chrysolina oricalcia (assembly GCA_944452925.2). Lineage (NCBI taxonomy): Eukaryota > Metazoa > Arthropoda > Insecta > Coleoptera > Chrysomelidae > Chrysolina > Chrysolina oricalcia. The sequence goes on from OX101816.2 coordinate 16,463,069, forward strand.
AGATAATTTTTGTATGGGCTCGGTGGTCCCATACGAATTCCGGAACCTCCCAATTTTATTTATTCATCATGTCATTTCAAAGTTTTTTTCCTAAAAATTATCATAACCAAAAATCATTGAAGTTCCGGAATTTACACAAAAATATTGAGTAATGCAAAAAAAAATTAAAAATTCTCAAACAAAAACTGTTGGCTTAGTAATTTGGTTCGAGAATCTGTCAGTTTTTCTTGTAAAATTACTGATTTGCAAAATTACTTCGTTACAAGAAGAAATTCATACGACAAAAAAGCTCTTGTGTTTTCACTGTAGACTAAAAGGTGCGATGAGAGTACGCGGAAATAAGTCTATGATGATCATAACAGTCGATTCCTTTCCTCTATTTCTACCGAGAATTTGAATTCAATTTAATTCCTTCTCCACTTACGACACTCTTGTTTACAGATGTATTTCAAACTTTATACTCACAATGCCTTCACTGAGCATTAAGGAACTCACATTTAGGAAAGATAAATTAATAGTTTTTGGCATAATTTCAACAAAATGGGGGTGCTGGATGCCTGTGGTGTCATTCAGTGAGAACAAATAGTATTTTCCCCTTTACCTCCCAAAGTGAACTAACTAGGAGTGAAAATACTATTTGTTCTCATCAGAAACTAAAAATTACCAAATCGATAAATTATGCAGGGAACTATCAAATTCAGCATCAGATTCCTCCAACTTAAAAAAGTATTGGAATTACCCCCGTAAACGCATGTGGGCGAAAGAGAGAAAGCTGAAAACGGGTATTTCCCAGCATTTCTCATAATCATCTCGGGTGAACAGGGGCTAGTTAGCCGAGGGGTTAAAACCCCCGAGATGCTGTCCTTTTTTAGTAATATGAAAGAACGCGCTGTGTTTTGGTCTCCAGATAATGTAATGAGGGATTTGAGTTATTGCCTTATTAAATGGTTATATGTTTTCTCTTTTCTATGTATTTCGTGCATCACTTTCTATAGTTATATAACTAATATTTTCTTTCTTTAAGCCATATCGTGTTTGGATAGAATCGGAAAATGAGAGAGTTTGAGAGGTTCCTAATTTGAAATGAAGTAATTTTTTCCACTCGACGTTTAGATTGATATTACATGTGACCGAATAATGCCGATTGCAGTTACCAATTTGGCCAATAAGAGAGTATAAGGCTCGCCATTACGGAAAATTTGGTTATTAAGAATAAGGCAACTTTGATTAGTAGAAACGTTTTAATTGGTTTCCTTTAATTCCGTAATGAATAATGAAATAAGCAAAGAATTTATTCACTGAGATCTGATGACTTTTCTTCAATTTCTTGATAGAAATAACATGACCTAAGAAGGTCAAGAATGAACACTGCATTAAATAAATAATACTCTATGGGCTAGTTACATAAAAGCCAATCGAATATTTGATGAATCGTTAAATAATTAACATGGCGTTATATGAGAAACTGGGTTTCATAAAAACACTGATCATTGCTTGATTTCACGTTATCTTGGCATTGAACGTTGAATTTGCGTTGCATGATAGCTAATCTAACGGCACATCAACTCAAATTTATAATCATTCGTTAACTCAATCAGAGCTACTCCACTGATTGAAGAATCAATCAGGAACTGACAGATGAGAATTCCACCAAATAATTCCAATATTTCTGAGTTTTTGTAAAAATTTGAAAATTGTCGACATGTTTATTTCTTGATGTTTAGTTTATATGTGTGGAAGGTAATTAAGCTTTTGACACTATTTAGGTAGGTGAATGTATAAAGGGCAATTCAAATTCGACCCCCCCCCCCCTGTAGTTGGGATCTCCCAAACTACAGGAGATACGTCGAAGCTTAAATTGGGGAAAAGTTGCGAATTCTGGTGCTTAACAAAATACCATTTTGAAACTTGGAAAATTCCGAGTATTTCCGGAAATATCGGGAAAAAACTGAAAATCGGAATTTTCGATTTTACTTTTTTCTATCGTTATTTGACAACATAGATCGAAACCAAAAGTACATTTTCATTGATACTTTTTTTCAGCTACACGTTTTCATGTTCAGATTTACTATCCGACGTTTCGTCTTCTGGCATTCATCATCAACTTTTTTTTCTGTTATGGGCGCCATATTGTTTTTTTATACTGAAAAATAGTGATTCTCATTCTGATTTCATTGATGTATAATTTGTTATGATTTGCACTTCTTAAACCACAGATATTTAAAAAAACAACTTCTTCTGAGATGGTCATGACTCCATCGAAAAATTTAGTTTAATAAACACTAGTTGTCAGAACTCATTAAACATCATCAGTTTGCACAAATACTTCAGTCGAAATGTCCTCATTCTCAAATGAAGAAAAACGAGATATGTTGAAACTTTATTATAAATTTGATAGGAATAGTACGAAAACAGCACAAATTTATTTTGAATTATATCCGGAAAGACATCAGCCGGATAGAACATTATTCGGAATTTTTGACAAACACTTGGCTGACTGAGTACGGTGCGTTTCAAAAACCAAGTATGAAATATGGAAGCAGAATGGAACAAAGTATTAGACGTAACTTATTAGCCGAGGTAAAATAATTGTTCATTCCATATTCGAAGAAGTATAATTATTTTTGGTACTTTTTTAGATAAATGCAGATCCTTCCAAATCTCTCCAAATCTCTCCAAATTTTCGGCAGAAATGGATGTGTCACAGACGAGCGTTTGGAGGAAATTCAAAAAAGTGGTTTGAAATGTTATAAGATACATATTTCACAAAAATTACAAACAGGTGATCCTTGAAAAACATTATTTGGACCGACGAAAGTACTTTTTTGAACTGTGGTGTTTTAAATAGAAATAATGAGCACATTTGGAGTGAAAATAATCCACGACACTTCAGAGAACTCAGACCACAAGTTCGGTTTCGTTTGAATGTGTGGGCTGCAATTTATGACGACCGAATACTTCATTTCTTCTCTAATACTTTGAACGGGGAAACCTATCTTCGGTTCTAAAGAAACGAATTCGAAGAATATATGGATACGTTTCCCCTTGTTAATTATAACAGCTGCTGGTTTCAGCATGACGGGGCTCCACCACACAATAAAAGAGCAGTTTGCGAATATTTACATCAAAGATTTCCTAATAGGTGGTTAGGAAATTCTGGACCAGTGAGGTGGCCCGCAAGGTCACCTGACCTTACAGTTTTGGATACTTTCTTGTGGGGCACTTTAAAGAACAGAATCTATGGAGAGCAAGAATATGACACAGTAGATGAACTTAGAGACAATATCATCACGCAATTGAGGTCTATCAGAAGAAGGGATATTGTTAGGGCTGTTCCTAATTTGAGACGACGAGCTCGGTTATGTATTCAAGAGGAAAGCCATCATTTCGAATAATTGTTGTAATACTTTTTGTGCATTTTTTACAAGCTCATGATTTCATTCTTGTTTTTTGAAAAGCACCGTACTCAGCCAAGTGTTTGCCCAAAATTCCGAATAATGTTCTATCCGGCTGTTGTCTTTCCGGATATGATTCAAAATAAATCTGTGATGTTTTCGTACTATTCCTATCAAATTTATAATAAAGTTTCAACATATCTCGTTTTTCTTCATTTGAGACATTTCAACTAAAGTATTTGTGCAAACTTATGGTGTTTAATGAGTTCTGACAACCAGTGTTTATTAAACAAAATATTTCGATGGAGTCATGACCATCTTAGATGAAGTTGTTTTTTTTAATATCTGTGGTTTCAGAAGTGCAAATCATAACAAATTATACATCAATGAAATCAGAATGAGAATCACTATTTTTCTTTATAAAAAACAATGTTTCGCCCATAACAGAAAAAAAAGTTGATGATGAATGCCAGAAGACAAAACGTCGGATAGTAAATCTGAACATGAAAACGTGTAGCTAAAAAAAAGTATCAATGTAAATGTACTTTTGGTTTTGAGCTACGTTGTCAAATAAAGATAGAAAAAAATAAAAACAAAAATTGCGATTTTCAGTTTTTTCCCGATATTTCCGGAAATACTCGGGATTTTCCAAGTTTCAAAACAGTATTTTGTTAAGCACCAGAATACGCAACTTTGCCCCAATTTAAGCTTCGACGTATCTCCTGTAGTTTAGGAGATCCCAATGGTGTGGATCGAATTTGAATTGCCCTGTATATTACAGAAAATGTGTAATTTTCAAAGGTGCTATCTGGTCTGCAATGACCGCTAGAACCAGTGCTGCTGCTACATCTGATTCAGAGGCCACTCGTACTCCTCCAGTTCTTTTTATTTCTCTTCAATGATCTTTCAATTTATTTATTTTGGATTTTAGTTCAATACATTGAAACATATAAGTTGAACAGTAGGAAAACACTACACAAACAATATGAAATTTTGCCCACTTCATCACTAGCTGCCTCTCTTTTATAGGACTTCACGAGATCAAGAGACTAGTCTTGGTTTTGTCCTGGTCTTGATACAAGACCAAGACTAAACCAAGACCAGGATTCAGACTTAAGAAATATTCCAAGACTTGACTTTCGAGAAGAAGACTCTCTCCCAAGAGTGTTGGTCCTCGTCTCGAAAAAAAATAATGAATTTGTATCTACTCAATATTAAGAAAAATCTGATGAAAAATGTTATGGCATTTTATTTCAATTATTTATTTTTCATATGGTAGGTTTTTAATTTTTGTTCACTCAAAATTGAAAATACATTTTTCAAATTCAGTATTACAGTTTTACAGTTTACAACAAATAGGTGAATGTTGTAAGATCGGAGTGGTCCATGCCTCCTACTATTGAATATAGAAAAAAATTAATACAAAAATTATTTGGTTTGAATTTGAAATTTTTGGAAATATTTTTGATACTGCGTTGTTATCACTTCAATTATTAAAGACTGAGAAATACGAAATACCTATTATATGCAAATAAACTGTTGAACAATTGAACTGAATAATTCAAATTTCAAGACGCATTTTGATCCAAAACCAAGACTACGAAGACCAGTTCCAAGACTGAGCCAGTCTCGTCTTGGTCTTGAAATATCAAGACCAACACGAGACCAAGACCAAGACTGATTAGTCTTGGTCTTGGTCTCGCCCTACTCTTTTAGCATCCTCTAGGTCCTCTTCTATGGAGCTGTCATTGGAAATTATATCCGGTTTTCGTTTTTCTCCTGTAACAATATTACGTAATTTGATTTGATATACAAGTAAAATAAATGAAGTTTTCTAGATTTTTCGTATTTTTTCCAGTTTTGAGATTCCGGAAATGAATAAATAATTATTGCAAGGAACCGATACTTATCAAGACAAATTTAGGTCATAATCTAACGAGTTATCACTTACGTTTGCATCTACGCCTCATTCCTTTGTTACCTTTTTCAAATTAATCCATAAAATAAACAATTGCTTCCACTCTTATATTTCTCTTTTCCTCTTGATTGACATTCTGTCCGATCTTTTGCATTCCATAATGTTTTCGTATGTGTAAAGAATGTCGAAAGGAGAATAGTTACCTACCTGTAATTATGACTCGAAATAATTTTACTGATTATTTCACTTATGCTAAAATAGCGTGTAATGATTGGTTGAAATTTTTATGTTGATACATGAAAACATCATGTTTTCTATTTTGTAGTTAGGCTCTTGATTGGCTACTGGATATGTATATGATGTGTTTTCGATTTTGTAGTTCGATTCCTGATTGGTTATTATCAAAACACAAACTTACCACTAGCAAGCTGCTATAATGACACAACACTTTGACTTTGACCAAAACTAAATAAGCACTCACTATTAAATTCATATCAACTTCACAATTTTCGACAGATTTTGCATACTCGTTGATTAATCAAATCACTAAATCAAAATGTTATCAAAACATAAAATCGAGCGAGAAACAGTAGACTAGACATGCAAATGCAATGACGAAACTACGAATGACGCGCTCTGTCAAGTAAATGTTTTGTTAGTTGCATAATTTCAGAACTAAATGCGGGATTAATGTTCCTAGTTAAATTGAATAGTAAATAAATAAAAATTTTTTCGATTTTATTCATGAAATAATCTTAACAAGTACAACTCGTGTTATCGGCAATTATCGTTAATTCCTTCTCGGTTTCGAATCAAATTATGTTGCTTTAGGCAACCACACTCACGCAAGCGCTCGTGTGGTTGCCAAACAACATAATTTGATTCTCAAATTCAAAGGAATTACTATTTCGATAATCACCGATACACTTGTGGTATTACCTACGAAAACTTTACTTACTTTTTTACGGCCATGAATTATAATAGTTATATCTACTTCTGTTGGCTCTCCTTTTTCATTCTTAGGACTAGAAGCCATGTCTTACTATTATTTTACATGACTTTATAAGGAGTGTTCAGCTGAACTTACAAGCCATCCCCAAATTTTTTATCTTACGAGTTCAAAGCATAGCTGCTGAAGAGAAAATGATCCGTGTTTTTTGTGTCTGTCTTTACGTCTATGGCATTTCAAAATGCTTTCATTTCAGGACCTTTGTAGATATTACTTTGAAATTTGAACTACGTCAATAACTCGAGGACAGTTAGTATTTGTCAGTTTTTTATCGGAAAATCTAAAAAAATTTTATGGGGTTTTTCAGCTTTTCTCAACTTTACTTGATGTCCAGCAAGTCATTTGATCCATTTCATATTTTTCGAAGATATACTCCAATATGTCCTGGAGAGCTGTATTGTTTTTGAGAAAAATCAGAAAATGCTAACAGGCCTTTCCGGCAGATTGAAAAAGTCAAAATGAGGCTAAACCTGAAAACTGAAATTTTCAAATTGCAATTGAGATAGCTTTGACAAACGAACGAATCCCAACAGAACCATTTTTTGATATCTGATCAGAAAAGAGTGAAAATCCCGTAAATCTGAAAATAAAAATTTTTATTTTCGAAAATACGAAATATCTCACGAATGGTTGGTACCATCATACTTCACCAAGATTCAGAAAATCTACAAAAAATGTAGATAAGTATAATAATTTTGGAAAAAATCAATAGTCCAGGAAATACTTCAAAATAACGAAACAATTGAGATATTGGCCGAACTGAATACAAAATTGAAAATTTTTAGATCGCTCCGAAAGCGTTTACACAAGCTTCACCGACTTGTCGGGCCATTTTTCTCCAACTCGGCTAAGAAGTGGAAAAAATCAAAAAGTTGAGAAAAAACTACAATATGTATTTTGTCTCTAATACCTCCAAAAACTCGAAAACAAAACGAGATATCACATAAATGTATACGATTATACTCATTGCGCACCCAATGGTACATCCTCAAGCGGTCCTCACAATGGCAAAATTTTTGAAATTTTGCACAAAATTCTGAAGATGTTGGTTTTGTGCAAAAATATGGAGAGTATGAGTACAAATATTGTGAAAAAAGGAGTATTCAATATTTTTTGGGGCGTTCGAAGGTTTTCTGAAAGTTTAGAAAATTTTGGCAGACCTGTCAATATTTTGTAGTATGAGAGCGCAGTTTGAGTGGGCTAACAAATATTACGCAATATTTCATGTCTGTCGCTGCGTGAACATGAGTGAACCAGCTGCGAAGAAATTGAAAACAGGGAGGAGGGAAAAGGAAAAATCATTTCGGCTCCAATATTGAAGTAAACAACATACACATTAGTTATTGTTTATAAGTAGCACCTAGTTCTAAGAATAAAAACAATGTTTCAAACGTTTTTGTTGTATCCCCTACTTCAGGAAATTTTGATAAAGTATAAGTTCCAAGCTCAGTACGCGAAGTAGTTTACGATGACCCTGGATCAGTCCCTTCTTCAAATGATTCCTGGCCCACACTCTTTTCTTCTTATCATTCAAAGAATCCTTCAACACTACACACAATACAACTACTCTACTTTCAACATCCGGGTTTGCCCTGAGCAAAGAAACGTATGCGGATATGGCTGAGAGCCTGAGAACAACGCGATGCGCCGTGTTTCCATCTAGGAATGTTTAATATACACTGAAATTTTGAATAGTTTAGTGTAGTGTGAGGGGACCACGACCATTTAATATTTTGCACAAAAATATGCTCAACATTTGTGCTCAAAATTGTATGCGAAATTTTTGCCAGTGTGAGGGCCGCTTATGTATCTCCGTTCTTGAGTTATCCCCAAAAAAGTGACTCATCACTTTTTTCTTTATCGGTGAAACATCGTTTTCGAACACCGGTGGAATGCGTAAGTAAAAAATGGTAAAAGGGTTCATTCAATACCCGTCGTGGTCTGACAGGTATATTTGCCATAATAAGCCTACGTAGTAGGTGTACAGGGTGTTTCTTAAGTACCTGTTGAAAATTTAGAAGCGTGTTGCTGACATCAAAATAAAAATAAAAGTTCCCGTAAACATATGTCCACCAGTTATTCGTTTCTGAGATACAGAGTGTCAAAGTTGAATTCTTATTTTTATTTTTTGTGAATAATTTCAAAATAATTTTGATATTTGGGTAAAGTTTGGTATCTGGGAATATCTATTATTCAAGTTGTGTAAAAAATATATTCTTGGTAGAGGTCACTGTTTTCGAGTTATTGAGATTTGAAATAATCGATGCAAGTAATTCTGAATGACAATATTTTTAAATTGAAAATAAATTCAACTAGAAATTAGATTTTTCACAATTAACTTGAAATTTGATTTTGTCAGTGAAAAATCATCCCAGATACCAAATCTTACTTGAATGTCAGAGGTGACTAGGCAACGGAGTGTGTAATGATTTGGACGGGAAACAGACGGCTTCAGTGCTGTCTGTGTTGACCTACCCTTGCACTGATGAGAGGCAACAACCACGAAACTAGTCTGCAGGTGGTCACCCTGTCCAAATCAAAACCTAATTCGGCTGTATAGTCACAGAGGGCACTTGCAATTGCGACCTCTGATGCTTTGAGGAACGTTGCACAAGTATCTGTTAGATTTAATTCAATGATAATAATATTTATCCACCGTTTTTGATACACTAGGTACATATGGTAAGTCAATATTGAGAAAGTTTAAATAAAATAAAACAAAAATTAAAACTAGCACAGTTTCACATAGATATATATATATATATATATATATATATATACAAATACACATGAACTCACAAACATAAAATGTATGGGAGCATTTTACAAAAATGTGCAAAATTGACCCTAAGTAAAATTGGGAACGCTTTGGTTGAAGTTATTTGTGAGATTGTCAGTTAGGAAATCTTGGTAACTATATTAGCATTTCTCTACAAGAAAGTTTTTAATACAGTCATGGAATATCTTATCAGTTCTGATGCATGTGGTAACATGCAGTCAAAAGAAGCACGTAATGGCATTATAATGAGGAGATTTTTTATAATTTGATGATGTGGGATTCTCAAAAGATCACCATTTCTTATATTGTGACTACGTTCTGAAGCGGTTTTCTCATATAATTTGGGGTTTTGCCTGACAAACATAATGTATTTGAGGATGAAGATGGATGAGGCTGTCAATATTTTTTTATCTATGAAAACGGGCCGGCAGCTATCTCGGAAGTTGAAGATTATCATTATGACCATAGAAATATATATTATTTACTTATTCTAAAATGCTAATCTCAAATGTCAAAAATGTTGTAAAAAGTTCAGATTAGTTCGCAATGCGCAAGTGTGTCATTAGTGTTTTTTGTAACATGCCCGGTTTTAGTAAAATATTATGGTACTGGTGAAGATTAACAAAGTTGTTAATTATGAATCTCGGAGAATAAGGTATTGGAAAACTCAATGTACTTATACCTGCTATTTAGCCGATTTGAATACATCTTTTCACATATTTATGATCCCAAATATTCAGCAAAGGCCGTCAGAAAGTAGAGTACTGTTATTATTATTATTTATCGCTCTGAAGCGACTCATTGATTTTTGGTATCGCAATCACTTTTTAGCTGTAAATAAACTTAACAAAGAACTACGGAACCACCCTAAGTAGTCGGTGCAAATTTCAAGCAGGCTCTAGATTGGAGAATAAATTGAAAGTACAAGAAACTATGAAAATTGATTTCAGCTAATATTATGAATAATTTCAACTCAAATTTGTATTTATTAAATTGGATGCGTCCATATTAAATAGAAGCTCAAGGTTTTCTTTTTATATAACGATTCATGTCAAGATATGTAACTGCATTTAATTTTAATTAAAACAATTTGAAGAGATGAACATGCTATTTCTACGATTATTTCTGGTTGTGTTACCTTAGTGCAATTTCAAAGTGAGACCAGAAGCAATTTTCTTTTCATCAAAGCAAAGCAATTTCATATTGACATTAATTTTCTGAGGACTCTCTATTAAGTTTAAGGTCGATTCATGCACCCGTACCTAAGAACTAAACCCAAACCTAAAATTAAGAACTGAGAGTTCATGAATAGGGAAACAACGCGAACGTTCATGGAACTGTAACTAGTACTAAGAACTAAGAGTTCATAACTCCTATTAGTTCTTAGTCTTAAGTTTAGTTCTTAGGAAGGCGTGCATAAATCAATCATTAGTACTTTTTGTAGGAATCAAGAACTAATTCAAGAAGAGTTAGAACTTAATATAAGCGGTGTGGCTATGCTTGAAATTTATTTGCAAAAAGTATCACTCGCCATGCTTACGCAGACAGTGGTTTGGTACGGCATTAGGTTTCAAATGATTATATTGCCTTTTTTACAAAAATCTTTATTATGAAAATGTCTGCCATAAATTACAATTTTCTCACTCAAATGTTCTGCATTTGGGTCTCTTCCTAAAGACATTAATCAGATTCTATTTTGTTTTGCTATTTTGGGCAAAGCATAGGTACATAAAAATGTCATTACCTACCTAAAATAATTTATTTCAGGCATTTTTCCTTTACTTTCACACTACAACACTAAAAAGTTCATTTTTATCTGTAAGAAGCAGTTTTATTAGAAAATATCTTAATGGTACAAGATTAATTCAAATTCACGGATAATGAAAGAACAAATACTACGCAAAACGAAAAGACACAAACTGAAATTCTAAAAACCGTCTCTGATCTCTGTCAAGAGGGACAGATCTTAGTGATAAGTCTTCCTGTTGATGAGAAAGCACTATTGCACGGTCATTATAATTACAATAAGATAGGGTACATTATTGTATTAAATAAGTTTCTTTTACTCCTAAAATTTGAAGGAATCTATTTCTAAAAGGTTATTTCTGTTTAAAAAGATCCTGAATTCGCTGATAAATTTCTCTCTTTCAAATGACATTGGTTTTATTGCCTCATGACACAAAACTCTGAATTGGAACACCAAATGATTGTCAAACTTGGCAACGACCTACCCAAACTACACTGATGACGAGCATGCGCACAATCGTAATCGGGTCACATGCGCAGCATGCTTTTCCCCGAGAAAATTGGCGGGATTAGCATTCTAGAGTAGGTATATAATATCATTGTTTATATAGAAGTAAGATAGTCAATGCCTGTGTAATTGGTGTTGGACGCAAACGCGAGTGTCATCTAGCGTGATTAGTTACAAACATAAATATTTGACGTCATTTTAAAGCAGGTTCCTTCAAAAAACCCTGATTTCAATGCTGTCCCATTGTTTCAATCAAGTTACGAAATGACTTGGAGGCCAGATCACTGAAGTTACGACATGACTTAGATGCGAACTCACTATCGCCATCTACATGTCGCATTCATTTTGATCCAATTATAATTCCATAAGGTTGACTATCTTCAATATAAACAATGATAATATACATTTCCATGATTATGACGCGTTTCTGCGCTAAGAAAACTCTGAAAAAATCCCTGGCCCTGCCCCAGGCCATAACATTTAAACTTACATGGGAATAGACCATAGCATAATATATGTTGAATAAGCCAGGTTCATCCAAACTGGATTACAACCGCTTTATGGCATAGTATGCTTTATTCTAGTTTGCACTAATATGGTCCACTTGCTTTTCCCATTTCAAATTGTCGTCTAGATAGGTAGGTACCTAAAAATTTATATTCTTTAGAAGTTTGAATATCATATTGTGTACATAGACCATCTGGAATATTTCGCCTGAAGTGAAAATTTACGCTTACCGATTCAGAGGTATTTAAGATAAGCTTATTTCTTTGGCACCAGGTGCTGAACTGATCAATAATGTGTTCTGATTTGCTGATGAGTTGCTCAGCGCTTTCTCCCGATATGGTTATCGTAGTATCATCAGCAAACATTGTAACATAGCCTTCCATTATATGTTGAGGAAGGTCGTTGACATGGAGGAGAAACAGTAACGGCCCTATAATAGAACCCTGTGGCACACCGAGTTTCACACTTTTTGACTCATATGACAATCCATTGCAAATTACAACCATATCTCTATTTGTCATATAGGATTTTATCCATTTTTTTAAAATCATATTTCGTGGAAAACCAAACGAGAAATTCAGAGTTTTCTGACAGGTACTTGCCATAATAAGCCTACGTAGTAGGTGTATATGGGAGTAAAGGGTTCATCATCGGTCGGCAACGACTGTTGGTTACTGAACGATCTCCCAGAAGAACTGTTTTCCAGGTAAAAACATCGGTCATGACTATTGTTATAACATTGGAATTTTATAGAAATCATGTGAACAATTCAGTTCTTTCCACTGTATTAATACAACATTCATTTGAATATTTGATTTCCATCTTCAATTTTCTGATATCATCCAGAGCCAGATGGTGAGATCTCCTGATTATTGAATTTTCAGAAAAACAAATGAAACAGTTTGTTCAAAAGATTTGGAGTTTGCGCTTTATTCAATACGAGTTTGTAGAAACTGCATCCGCAGACTTCGTAAGCTTAATTTCGTCTTATTGCAGTAATTTTCTTGAAAAATCCAATTATGAGCGGAAAATGCAAAGTTTTTCGTTTTCTTATTAGTTCGAGTTCTGCCATTAAATAAATTAAATTACGAATATATTCTACTCGAGTAAAGCAAGTTAGATTCTTTCCGAGACTTAATTAGCTTGTTTGAGTCTTGAGCTCGAGAACAGAAATCGACTTTTAAAGTATGATGATGAGCTTTTCTTATTGACGGGCCATTCCCTTATCCTCGTAGCTTCTATTACGCGGTAAAAGCACGAGCGGAGAGTTCTAGATTTAAGAGAGCGGAGTACTTGGATATTCAAAAAGAATTATGTGTAGGATAATAATGAACATTATAAATGTATCTCATCAATAAATTAATTCTATTTCGAAATTTTGCTATGGGAATATGTTCTTTCATATGACACGACGATATGAGGCTTTTTGTAGAAATAAACCTGAACTGAAATAGGCTTTATTCGACTTTTTACAACTTGATATTGACAAAACTCAATTGAACAAAATCTCAACGAAGGCCAGATTAATATATTACATTCATCCCCCCTCAGTTTTTCAAGAAGTCCTCCAAATACTTCTGGGAATTCCTAATTCGAACTGGTCGTCCAACAGCAATACCATCTATTCTTTCTGGCATCTCCACTTGACTAACATCTATTCTTTCTGGCATCTCTACTTGACTAATTTCAGCTGTCTCCTGTGGATTTTCGCTTATCCATCAAAACTAGATCGTTATTGCCATTCGAGATTGTATTTCAGTTTTCTTGATATAGATTTGGAGTTGATTCACTGAACAAGGTCATATCTCCTCGAGGAGCTAAATGACGGGTTGAAACAGTGATTTCTATACCATTCAAAAAACGTACATGTGCATAATCAGGGTTTGCTTCGATTAGTTGAACTTCTTCCACCAAAGGTTCATACTTATTGGTTCTTACATGTTTTCTGAGAAATGCCGGACCAGGAACGGAAAGCCGTGTTGGAACTGTAGTACCATTAGCAGATCTTCGAGGATAACTGAACATCCTCTCGTGTGGAGTGCAATTGGTTGCTGTACATAACAAAGATCTTATTACATGAAGAGCTTCTTGTATCACTGTTTCCCACTGATCGATTCTGAGTCTTTGTGATTTCAACGAAAGATGAACTGTTCTCCATATAATACCATTATAACGCTAGCATTGGCCGATTCCTTGGGAATTGTGAGCTGTTGTATAACTTGAAGCTATACCAAGTGATTCTAGAAATCCCTTTAGTTCCTTAGATATGAAACAAGTTCCTCGGTCAGAATGTACAGGGTGTCCCAAATACGAGCCTCATCATTGGGATCTCGGAAACCAGATACGAGGTCGGTTAAATAGAGGCAAAGTTGCGCAATTTGGTGCTCATTGAAACACCGCTTTCAGATTTGAAAAATTCCGAAAACTTCCGAAGATTTTTGGAAAAAACCGATTATTCGCGATTTCATTTTTATTTTTTTGTGACTCTATTTGAATAGATATAACAAAACAAATTTCACATTCTCATTGCTACTTTTTCTGTTCTACAAGATGGTGTTATCAGATTTTCAAACAGACGTTTCGTATTTGAGCTGCCACCATCAACTTTGTTTTTTTAAATACGGCCCTGGATTTTTTATTATGGATTTTAAAATCTTCTAATGTCCCAAAACAAATGATGTATCGCACTTATTCGAAAAGTTTATATTAATAGAATTTTCCATAAGAACTCATGTGTTAGAGAGAGACAGAGAATAGATTTTTGGTAAGATCTTAGTAGGACATCGTTAAAATAATTTTTTCGAAAAAGAACGATACATCATTGTTTTAAGGACCTCAGAAGCTCCTAAAAATTGATGTCAAACAATGTGTGATGTTCAACAATAGGCATGATGTTTTAGTTATTCCAAAAAAACTCAAACACAAACTATAGAATTGAATACCCAATGAAAGTTAAAGCAAATATTCAAATTGTAATCCACCTGCTTGAATGCATTTTCGTGTCAGTCTGTGAAGTTTATGGATGGCACGCTGAATGGTACGTCCTTGCAGGGATAGCCCTGATCTCCCTTATTAGGTCTTGTCGTAATACTTCAGGATTTTGTGGCGTGTTTCGATAAAGACGGTTTTTGAAAAATCCCCAAAGAAAGTAGTCTAGAGGGTTTAGGTCGGGGCTTCTAGCTGGCCAACGTACGGGACCTTGGTTTCCAATCCATTTATTAGGGAATAATTCATTTAATACATTTTTAACACTTCTCCCATTATGAGGTGGTGCACCGTCTTGTTGCCACCATAGTTGACGTAATACGCCCAAAGGTTCTTCCATTAAGGAATCCAATATATTGGTCCTTATTAATTCTGCATATCTATCGGAATTCAATTTTTCTTGAATAAAAAAGAGCCTATAATTTTATTGTGCCACATACCGACCCATTCGTTAAATGATTGTCGTCCCTGAGGTCTTACTTCTTGATTCTGCCTTGGGTTTTCTATTGACCAATAGTGTTCGTTATGACTGTTAAATAGTCCATCTGTTGAAAAACTGCATTCATCTGTTCATATAGTTATATTTTGGAAGTCATCATTTTCATTAATTTTATTTTGCAACCAGTTACAAAATTCTAATCGTCTCTCAGCATCGCCAGGTCTTAGTGTTTGACTAATATGGATTTTGTAAGGTTTATATTCACGCTTATTTAAAGTTCTCCAAACTCTCATTCGCGGTAATCCTACTTCTTCTGAGAAAACTCTAACTGAAGCTCGAGGATTATTATTGGCCTTAAAAAATAATTTAAAATTATTCATTTTACTATCTATTTTGTAACAGTTTTCAAACTTACAGTGTTCAAGATAATTTGTTCCTTTTCTGGATCGATTCGTGTTCCATATTCAACCCTTGGCTTAAAAAAACTTCCTTACTGAACTAAATTATTATCAATATTATCAAAATAACTATAATGCGGCTGCCGTCTTTCTGGATATTCCAACAAATAGCGCTCACAAGCCGTTTTTGAATTTCGATTCGAAATATAATAAATCCTTATCATGTTTCGTTTTTCTTCGTTAGAAAAAGTCATTTTCGTTTAATAAGCGTTAACGATTAGTGAACGAACAGTGAACTGTCAAAATATTGGATAATTTAAACATCAACAAATGAACTAAGATAGCCAAAATGCACGATGCACAGCCACTTTGATGAAATGCAATTATTTTTGTAAATATAGCCTAGGGCCTAGAGTTTGAGGGATGACACTTCAATTATATTATTTATTAACCACCCTCTTTTATGTTAGTTTTTGAGTTTTATGCAGTGCGTTATTGCAAAAAAAAGTTTGTTTTAACTCTATTAAAAATCTAATTTTTGTCTCTCTCTAACTCATGAGTTCTTATGAAATACGAAACGTCTGTTTGAAAATCTGATAACACCATCTTGTAGAACTGAAAAAGTAGCAATGAGAATGTGAAATTAGTTTTGTTATATCTATTCAAATAGAGTCACAAAAAAATAAAAATGAAATCGCAAATACTCGGTTTTTCGAAATTTCGGATTTTTTTCAAATATGAAAGCGGCGTTATAATGAGCACCAAATTGCGCAACTTTGCCTCCATTTAACCTACCTCGTATCTCTTCTGGTTTCCGAGATCCCAATGATGAGGCTCGAATTTGGGACACCCTGTACATAAGATGGCGTACCAAAAATAAAGAAAAGTTGACGAAGACATTTTATAACTGTCGTGAGGTCATATCTGGATAAGCAAAAGCAAAAGGAAATCGTGAATATTCATCCACAATAGTTAATACATACTTATTGTTTGTTGAAGAATGTAGAGGCCCTTTGAAATCTACATTCAACCTTTCGAATGGAGTTCCTTGATTTCTATGGAATCGAGGCTTTACTTCTGCACAAATAGGACATGATGCTGTTAGTTTTCGAATGACTTCCATAGAGAATGGTAAATTTTTACAGCGAATCCAATGGTTCATTCGAGTAACTCCAGGGTGACACTGAGAATTGTGTAGAAGAGTCTTCCTGTTCTCTTCATTCAACAATGATGCTGAAGTTATTCTCGAGAAGGTGTCTGCTATTGTATTTTCGATTCCAGGTCTATATATAATATCATATCTTAAACAAGATAGTTCTAAGCGCCACCGCATGATTTTCTCGTATTTGATTTTACTGGAAAACTTGTGATCAAACATGAAAGAGACCGATTTTTGATCAGTGATTAACTGAAAATGTTGGCCAATAAGAAAATGTCTCCATTTCCGCAGGGCTTCCACAATAGCGTATGCTTCTTTTTCAACGGATGAATGTCTCTGAAATTGTAGCCAGGATTGTTGATGATGTCTGTTTGGTTGAATATTTAGTTGATTTTGCTGAATTGCCTCGAGATTTACAGACTTTTCCATGGCAGTTGCAATTTCTAGCTGGACACATATCACGAGGATGATAATCAAATCCGCAAAAGAAACACTTGGCAGAAATTGCGGAAGTAGTTGGTTGATCGGAACATTCTTGAATTTGTTCAGAGCGACTGTCTGTATTTATATTAGCTGCTGCATTAAAGGATCCATATGAGAATACATAAGCCTCTGAATGATGATGAGCCATTTCAAGAGCTCTGGCTTTATCCAAGGCATCTTGTGAGGTTAGTGTATCATTATCAAGAAGTCGTTGTCTGATGTGAGGAGAGCTGAGACCACTGATGAACGAATCTCTTATGTAATCATTTTTGTTTTCGTCTGCAGATACAGATTTAAAATTTCACTCTTTGCTCATTTCCTTTAGAACTTGTAAATATTGGTCAATAGACTCACTGACTTGTTGACGCCTTGTTGCAAGGGAGTATCGAGCAAAAATTTCATTGCGTGGTTTGACATAGATCTTTTTTAAGATTCCGAGTGCTTCATCATAGGTTGAACAGTCACTGATAAATCCATAGATAGTGGGACTGACAGAGTTAATTAGGATATTCAGTTGATTTTTGCTTTCTGTAGCATTGATAGATTAAATAAAATTCTCGAATGACCGAATCCAATGTGTCCACTATTGAGCGGCAGTACTAGAGCTTTTGGTTCAACTTGTAACCTTTTCGGTATGAGTAGTTTATCTATCTTATGTAGATTAAAAAAAAAGTCGAATAAATTGTAGAAATAAACCTGAACTGAAATAGGCTTTATTTGACTTTTAACAACTTGACATTGACAAAATTCAATTGAGCAAATTCTCAACGAAGATCAGATTAATTTATTACACAGAAAAAAATAAGCACTACAACGTTTTGATTGATGAAATCGATCATTTATTCTTATTATCTAACTCTGTACTATAAATATAACTCCATGCACTATCTGATCTTAGAGGAATAATTTCATAAGGTTTAATAACAATAAAAATACAAATGAATGAACCTGGATTTATTAGACATAGAGTGTATTCTCGATTCAGAAGGAGAGAAATATATCAAGTATTTATTCAATACACTATGCATAAAAACCAGCCTGATGAGAATAATGAAGAAGATGTATTGTTAATATCAATTATAAATCAGGGGCAAGAACACCAGTAACACGTGCTCACATTTGTGCATATTGTGGTATTTGGGAGTTGCCGCCATAATCAAAATGTGAATCGACTTCTGTGTTACAGCATATTAAAGATGCCGCAAATTGTACAGTGCAAGATCTAATACTCCAGCAGCTGTAAGTGAGTATTACTTTGATAATGAGTGCTTAACTTTTTTTTTCTCTTCCACCACCCTGGAAATATCGGTTTCAACTTTGTTAGTTATGAATTAGATATAGTTTTAATAAGATAGTAGAGTTATATTTATATTATAGAGTTAGATTATTCAAAAAGTAAATGACCGATTTCAACAATCAAAACGTTGTAGTTCTTATTTTTTCTCATTACTATCTTTCTTAAAAAGCTACAAGATGAGTCCCACATAAAGTTTATAGGTTAGGCTGGTCATCTTGGATCTTAAGATGACTACTACTTTTTTTATGTACACAAAGAAAGCTACATTCATCTATCAAACGATCTATCAACCACTGACATAAATCAAGAAATAAGAAAGTTATAACAAAATCAATTCATTCAGCTTTTTGCGGGTCACTTGGTAAATACAGTTTTACCAAATACGCTCCTGTAGGACAAAATATGTTTCACAGAGGGCTTGTGCTTAAAGATAAATGCTGAGATTTTGCAATATTTCTTAATTAATCAAATTCTGATAGAAAATAAAAAATTATGGACTTGCTTATTTAGCACCTATACTAAATACGGCCCTGAGAGCTGAATCATTGGTCTTAGAGGATTGGGCCCATAGAACATTTGATCCGAAACTCAATACCAATAACATGTGTAAATTTCAGGCTAATCCCACTGTGGGTCAATTTCCTATGCTATTGTGCGGGGTCCATTCAGATTTTTCGGAAGATTGGAAGTAGGTGAATATTGAATTTACAAATTTACGTATTTCACTATTATTATTATCAAATTGTCATTATGAATTTCTGGTATTATCTTCCGTCTCAATATGCGTGCCCAATTTCAGATTTTTCGGACGATTAGAAGTAGGTGAAAATTGAATTTACAACTTCACATTATCGTCATTATCACATTCTCATCATGAAATTCTTGTATCGATATGTGTGCCAAATTTATTTTTCGCACGATTGGAAGTAGCTGGAAATTAAATTTACAAATTCACATTATTACTGTTATTATTATTATCACATTCTCATTACGAAATTTTTGTATTTTTATCGGTCCTTGATATGTATGGCAAATTTCAGATTTTTAGATTCAGATTGGAAGTAGGCGCAAATTGAATTTCCAAATTCACATCACTATCGTTATTATCATCAATTTCTCATTATACAATTTTGGTATTGTCATTGGTCCTTGACATTTATGCCAAAGGACCACGCACACATCTTATGGGAAAAAGTCTTTCGGTGAAAATATGGCTCGATATGTTGTAGCTGGAGCCATTCTGAGTAGAAGTCTCCATTGGCCCAACTCGATCGTTTGACTAGATTCGGCGCTAGAGGGCGCCAAATCATGAATTTTGTATTTTTGGAGAAATTCACCTGAGTAAAAAAATATCAATATCTCATTTATACTCAATATTTTGTGCGACTCAGCATTCCTAAAATTCGCGAGAAATATTTTTCCATGATACAGAATAAAAATACGCACCTGTTTTCTACAGGGTTGTCAACAATAACTCCATTCTTCAGTGAATGAATTCAATCAGAATAGTTTGTTGATCGACCAACATATAATGAATCTATGAATACAGAGTGTTTGGAATAAGGAATGGTCCATATTATATCTACATATAATTACTCCGAATCACTAATTTTATCATGTTTGAGTGAATTCAGATAAATGAAAAACATTCACGTATTATTTGTAATCGATAGTCAACTGTTGTTCAACTGAGCGTCACTAAGATCGTGAATGATTCTTCTATAAAACAAAAAAAATTCTACAGGATGGTTTCCAACTTAATCAATTTTTATGTGAAAGAATTTGCCCTGAGACTACGAGTTTATTGAGTTAATTATTATTTATGATCGATCAGAATGGAAGTTGATCTCTCAAAACAAAATGAAAATACATACAGCCGTATGCATAGTCAATCGCCAGCGACTCGCCAGAGTTTCGCCGTTCGCCACACAAGGATTATAATGCACAGTCGAGCTCCAAAAAAGTGACAACTACGCGATAAGTCACATTTTGGCGAAACGCTGGCGATGTACCACTTTTTTGGAGCTCGACTGAGCATTATAGTTCTTGTGTAGCGAGCGGCGAAACTCTGGCGAGTCGCTGGAATTGACCATGCATACGACTGATAGTGTTTCATACAAGGAAGGCTCAATTCAATTTGAATACGTAATTACTCTTCTCGAGGATTCAATCATGACTTCATCCTCAACATCTGATGTCATCTACTATTATTAACCTAACTACGTCGTAATACTCAATAGAGTGCGACAAATAATTAATTTTGTGTTTTTGTAGTATTGAGCAATAAAAAACCTAGCGGAATGAATATTGTTCATAATTTTGGCATGACACAAATATTTTTGTCTAAATTCTATTCTATTCATAAAGTATTTATGATGGTAGTTATGATGGTCTGTTTTTCCAAAAATTTTCTTTCTTTCAGCAATAACTTGACAATTTTTGAAAAAAGGAAATAATTCCGTGTGTTAAACGTTTTGCTCAGTTCAGTGGTGAGAATATTTACAAAGTGAACTATTTAAAAAATTGATGCTTTTTGATGCTCCGCTTAGAGGAAATACTCTGTATATTTCGAAATTTATAACAAGCAACAAATTGAAGCGTATAACTTTGAAAAATGTTTTCATACTCCTCATGATAGGCGAGATACTGTACTTCCTCACACTAATGGGACACCCTGTATATAATACGGACCCTTCCTTATTACAAACACTGTATTTATAGCTTCATTATATTTCGGTCGATCAACAAACCATTCTGATTGATCCTCAAAGATAAACTCAATCAACTTATAACCTCGTAGGCGAATTCATTCACTGAAGAGTTGAGTATGTTATTGACTATACCCTGTAGAAAAACATAGGCGTTTTTTTCTGTATCGTGAAAAAGTTATTCTCACGAATTTTGCCCAGTCACACACAATATTGAATATAAATGAGATATTGATATTTTTTTAATCAGCTGAATTTCTCCAAAAATCACAAAATTATTCATTTGGCGCCATCTTACGCTGAATCTGGTAATACAATCAAGTTGGGCCACTGGAGACTTTTACTCAAGATGGCTCCAGCTACAACATATAAAAAATTCAGCCATTTTCACCGAAAGACTTTTTCCCATAAGATGTGTGCGTGGTCCTTTCAGATTTTTCGGGAGATCGGTAGTAGGTGATATTTGAATTCACAAATTCACATCATTATTGTCACATTCTCATAATGATTCTTGTATTTTCATCGGTCCTTGATATATGAGCCAAATTTCAAATATTTCAGAGGATTGGAAGTAGGTGAAAATTGAATTCACAAATTCACATCATTATTATTATCATTACATTCTCGTTATAAAATTCTTGAATTGTCATCGGTCTTTGACATGTGTGCCAAATTTCAGAAGTTTCGGACGATTGGAAGTAGGTGAAAATTGATTTTACAAATTAACATCATCATTATCATTACTGCATTCTCATTCTGAAATTCTTCTATTGTCATTGGTCCTTGATATGTGTGCCAAATTTCAGGTTTTTCGAAAGATTGGAAGTGAGTGACAATTAACTTGCAAAATTTCATTACATTGATTGTTTTTCAGTCTGTTGGTTAGTTTATAAAAAAAGTAAAAAATTATGTTCTTCCGTTGTTCAGAGGTCTAACAAATAAAATCCACCACACCAATTTTTTAGTTCAATCAACAATCTGCAAACCTTTGAAAAATATTTTAAATTTTATTTCATTGTTTGTCTTTCTGTATTAATAATAATGCGCAACTTCTACTCAGCCTCTATTCAACCGACCTTTGATTTCTTGAAATTTTCAGATCTACTCTTTTTCAAATAAAATTTCCCCAGTATCTCTAAAACTAAACTCATTCGTTATTTGACCTGGTGTCCTGACTATACAAACGCCAAGCCGTCAGCACCTACGCCTATGTTAACGAAAAGCCAAAAGTAAAAGGTGGGGACGGAGGCTTGAATGTTTTTAACAGCGAACGTTTAAAGGCAAGTCGGGAAGTAGGGATTAATTTAGATTGATCAGAGACGGGTCTGGACACAAGGAATTGATTAGGCAATCTGTTTTATCGTGTCCAGTCAAGTGGCCTATATCCGGTATCCATGTTGCCAATAGTTCGGTTTCAACTCGCACGTTCCCGAGTTCCGAATTTATTTGGTTTCGGCTGATTTCACAAGCTTCAGACAACTTTGTATAGATATTTAAATGGATGGTTCTTATGATGGGGTTGGTAAATTATCGAAATGTAGGTTCATGATGGTTCAACAACAAATTCACCAGATATTATTTTCATATTTCTTAACGAATCTCAGTAATTTTCTTGAGTGCAGTTTCAAATTTCTTCATATTCCTTCCATAATAAACTGATTTTAAAACTTAAAAGTTGTCAATCCTCTAAAAAAGGTAGAAAATCTGTTCGACTACTATCTAAATTTTTCTTTAAAAATGTGGTTATTGTTCTGGCTTTAACAAAAATTCAGGCCATTTTGCTAAAATTCAAATTAGAGTCTGAAGTTATGTCGACGTATAAGAATGAATTAGTCAAATATATCTTTAATCTCCTTCGAAAGTATTTTTGCTATGACTTCTTCGTTGGGGGTCACATCTTGAAGAGTCTTAAGTTATCCATCTCCCATATTGGGAGCTAATAGATGTCTCTAGAAAGTTGCTAGCAAATAACTGTTCGGCATTTAAACTCTATATGAAAATATTGATGGACGAATTCAGGTCATGAGCTTTTTAGAGATGAAACAATTCACCTATACACCATAATCGAAAACCGTTATTGAATAGAATACAATTTATACCCTAGTCAAATGGTAGTTTGAGGTGGAAAGTTCTGGTGTAATTGTTTTTAATGGTTTATGTTATGGTTTTGAGTGTGCTGAACACGAATCTTAAGTTGTCCACCAAAAATTCTACCGGCAAATATCAGAAATCATCAAAAAAACACTAAAAATTATGTTTTTTATTGTTTTTCAGCTTTCAACTTGGAGAGAGTTGTTTACACAAAAAGTTGCCCAGTAGTAAAATTAGGAGGGGAAAATTATCTACAATTTATGTCTCTTTATACTTTTTTGTATGTCATATGGTTTCCATGCAAAAGGGTGTTGTAGTGAAATCAGTGATTTTTGGAAAAAAAGGGAAAAAAATCAACTATTATAATTTTTGTTTCAGGTAGATGAACATTATGTACAGGCTAATAAAAGACACGAATTTCTTCTGAATTTATCAGTATTTATGCACCAATACGAATATTACGACCCCTCTTAGACACAGATTCCATGGTTTCTCGACGCCTGAAACAAATAATCATTGACTTAATTCAATGAATTCAACAATATATTAATTTGATATAAAAGCATTACCTATTAAGAATTTCTTTGCAATTATTATGCATTTATGTCTCTAATCGGGGCCTCTTATGTATGGGTTCCATACCTCCTTCAGGGCCTCCTTCCAGTTCCTGTACATCTGAAACAAACAAGAAAATGGATTGCAAATAAGTACTTAACTTTTAGAGATATGAGAACAGTACTGATCAAAATCACAAATCAATTGTGGGAGAAAAAATTAAGGTGCGAAAGAATTATTCATGCATAGTTACCTTCAAGTAGATCAGGGAACTCCGAATCATCCTCTGCTTCTTCTTCTATTACAGCTATTTTCACAGTTCAGGCACATACTGGAACAGATAAGGCCTGCTTTTTTGCATCCACAGTTGGTCTGACAGGTCTTCTTGCACTTACAGGATATAACTTTCAAAACTGCTTCTGGTGCTGGTGGCTGTAGCGTTGGTACTGGCTGCAGACCCCCTTTGGTTTTTTTCCAACCACATTGCTCGGGATCTTTTTCATTTCCAAGCCACTGTTGCACTTGAAAGTATACCCTCAAAGAATGTTATAGTGCTGCAGCTTCTGTAGGAGGTAAGGATGCCAAATGGGCTGTTGTTATGTATGCAGACCTAAGGTAGCATTAATATCTCAATTTGTTCAAGGACGTGTCTTCCTTTTCAGTCATCTTATACACTGCAGTAAAAAAAGGTAAGGCCAGCATCAATAATAGCGTCAGCATGTGCCGAAGGATCTTTAAAAATTTGAATGGTCCTGATTAGAGCAGGGTTTTTATGAAGGGTTTGGAGAAACTTCATTTTTCCAACTTTGAATGAGGCTGAAGTTGTGTCACATCCTCCCATGGCATGTAAAAACAGTATGTTGTCACTTATGGATTGCTCTGGTGTGCAGTCAGGTGAAAAAATGAGTTGTGAAACTGCTCCTTTACTTGGCTTTACAAAGTATACATTCAAATGTACACCCCGACAACGACCAATCATGATCACCAGCAAATCTATTATTTTTTTACTGGCATCACGTAATGTTTCTATTCCTTTTTCCTTGACCACTTTCACTGTACCCTCACTCAAATCTTTTTCACATATAAAACACTTAACACTGGACATTGTGACCGAGTATCTTAACGAAAACAACAAATTAGAATAACTTGACGACCGACGTAACACAAAGATGCACTGCGATGAATAGTGCTTTTTCGCATGAAGTTTAATTTTGAAAAACCAAATGGGTATTATTATCATTTTTTATACATTAATGCAAAAAGCAACTTTATTGAACTATATTTATTGGAAAAAGAAGTTCTTTATTGCACTCATCTGTCAACGTGATGTCATCATGACAAACATAAACCTTCAAACCCACTACATATTTATCAGATAATTTTTGAGATTGGCAATACGTTTTAAACAGTTACGTATTTTATATTATTTTATATTGATGTCAGTCAAAAATTAATTCTGACAATTATGTTATCAGTTTCAATGCAAATCTATAATAATAATTAATTATATAAGTTGCGCTTTTCATTTTCCTACACCTAGTACCGCACCTTGATGAATCATTTTTTGCTTTTTGCATGAACATAGAAAAAATGTTGTATGCAACTCATGCAAAAATAGTTCATTGCGCTCAACATGTGACAATGTTGTCCAACTCGGCCTAACGGCCTCGTCGGACAATTTTACGTCGAGTGCAATAAACAGTTACTTTTTCACTTGTTGCATAAATAACTATTTTGCTGTGAAGAACAAAAATATGTGAGGCGACATGAATTGTAGGTATTTAATTTCGTCTCTATTTATTATAAGATTACTTTCTGCGTAAATGTAGCTTGCTTTGAAAGTTGTTTGCTGCAAATCACTAAAAAACTCTTTTTTTTGTGTTTTTATATTGATTTTTCATATTTGCGGGCTGAATTTTTGGTGGACAAGTTTAGATTCGTGTTTAGCACCTCAAAAACCATACAATAAACCACTAACAATAATTACACCACAACTTTCCTCTTCAAGCCCTTTTCGTGCACCATTTTATTGAACTAGTAGGACACTTTCTATTAAGCGAAACACATTTTCTAGGTGACCATACAAAAAAATAAAAAAATAGTAATGAAAATTCATTTCAGAATATGTATGATGTGGACAATGCGCACCGAGTGACTGTCATTGTGTTGACTGTGTCATAGTGCATTTGCTATAGGTACTCGCAGGAAAAAAATTAATAGGATTGGACCGAGTACACCTTTCTGGCGTACAGGAAAACGAGCACACTTTTCAGGGTTACTCCTAGGTTCATTGTTACATTACTTGAAAAGTGTTTGAAGTGACTATTTAGCATAACAATATTTTGAGTTCTGCCAGTAAAATACGATTTGAACCATTGATATGTCACCAATACCAATTTTCTCCATTCTGCTCGAAAGTAATTCATGATTCACGCAGTCGAAGGTCTATGACAAAAAAGTGCGTAAACATTATTTTCATTGATGAACCTCGCATCATCGAAAATTGTATTATACAGTCCACTACCTGTTAATCTTTGAACAGATTGGATGTTTTTTTAATTACTTTTTTTGGTCAAATGATAGTTCATAAACTACTTTTTGACAACAACCAAAACTGTTTTTTTTAACGGCATGGGGAATCAAGTGACACCTCATTCGACACGTCTTTCAATCATCTATACGACAGCGAAATTTCAAAGAAAAATATTTATCCAATACAAAATCAAGGTACAAAACGTTAGACTGCTATGAGAATCCTTTCGATTCATAACGAGTTCTAGTAAAATCATTAAATCTTTTAAGGTACCCTTGTACAGAAGTTCCCTGTATCTGAATTTGACTTATTATTATCATTAGCAGATAGATAACAAAGCAAATTGAATAACAATAAAATCAACACAAGTTATCAGTAATTCAGGTGGCTGGAAATAACAGAAAAAATAGATTTCCAATAAGACGGAGCACCTCCTCCATATTTCAGGCCTGTAACTGACTTCTTGAATAAAAATTCTCCAGAAAAATGGATCCCTGAATAGAAGGGGTCCTATTGAATGGCCAGCTCGCTCGCCTGATTTGACCACTTTAGAATTTTTCTCATATTTCAAGTCTACAGAATTGCCTCAGGAGCTATCATTGAATTAGAGGAACGAATAAGAGACTTACTTATGCAGGAATATTTCGCTAGAAATATTTGTGCCAGAAAGTTAATGGCGATCATTTCAAACACACAGTGCGAGTTTTTTTTCAATTTTTCACATGCCTATGTGAAATAAACATTGTTCTGCATTCGGGATGATTTTCTTAATTTTGCTGAGTCAATAAAACGAGGTATCTCCTGCCTTGTCATTTGAATGTTATTCAAAGACGGCACTCATCTGCCATTTTGACGGAAAATAAACTTTCATTCAATGATGCCCAAAAAGATTTGATGATTTTACTACAGCTCATTACCATCAAATTCGAAAGGACTCATAGCAGAGCTCTATTATGTACCGCCATTTTGTTTTGGATAGATGTTTTTGTTTATTACTTTGAGGTGAAGAAAATTGAAAGGCGTTTCGAATGAGGTATCACTGGTATTACTGAGTGAATTGTCCCAAGCTTTGGTCAAAGCAAGTGTGATGTGACTTGCCTAAATATCAATCCTGGTTAGGAGTGCTGGCTTGGATTACAACTACTATCCAGAGTATGAAAGAGTTTAGAGCTGTAAGTTTTTCTTGATTGTATAGGAATCGTCACAATATAAACCTATAATCTAACTCAATCTCACAGTCAGGGCCAGTTTCACAGGTTCTAGTTAAGGTTCAGATTAATCAACTGACGGTTATAGAATGTGAACCTTCAAACACCACTTAAAGAATGTCATTCACAGTCTAAGCTATTAGTTAGTTATCTGGAGTTTAACTGGAATCGGTGAAACTGTCCCTCAGGGCCAGTAATTTGAGTTTGGATGGTTAATGACATTCATTAAATGACGTTTGAAGAATCACATTCTAACCATTAGTAAATTAACATGGAGTTTAACTGGAACTTAAAAAACTGGCCCTCAATCTCACAGTCATGACATCAGTATCATAAAATCAAAAACAGTTTCAAATGCAACCAAAATGTGGTCTCACGAGAAATCATCTACAGAATTATAAGAGTCCAACAAAAGATATTAATTTAAATTTTGTTTCTAAAAGTTTGGTTGAGGACAAGACGACTCTTGTGTTGTCCAACCTTACCTTGCACTGACAATAAACCTGTAATCTTGTTCAAATGAGGTTTTTGATTTTTTTCGGACTATAAGTAACCTTCATTTCTCCGCTTTAAGAATGCTATATTACCTTGAAATATTTGCTTTCATCGACGACATTTTTAACGAGCACACTCGACATTATCATTGAAAACTTACTCCACAAAGTTGACGTGTTCTGTGTGTTTGATTTCTTTCCTAGATATGCTGAAAACTCATAGAAAAAAGTCCTGATTTCTCGCTATCTATAAAAAGAAAGATTTAGCAACCCTATTTTCTAAAAATTAGAATAAAAACGAGCAATGCGCAGACGGCAGCTCTTCGTCGATAGGCCTATGGGTTCATTTATACTTCATGAAAGAATTGGTATATCATTGAACAATAACAGAATGGACACAAAAATAAGAGGGGACGCCACAGCAACTTTTAATATGTCTGTCAAAGAGTACTTACTTGGAAAATTGAACAACCGAATAATGACAATTTAGATGTTATACCCAAAACTATTAGAGATTTTACCATACGATGTTGTCAAGTTGAAGAGAGTTAATCAATGAAGAAATAAAACATAAATAATCTCACAAACATTCAATATGAATCAATCTTCACTGGTCAGAGTAACATTTTTCATAAATAATCTAATAATATTCGATATCTGTTGCGTATGAGGTTAAATTCTTTAAATGTAAGATTTTTTTAGGAAATCAATTTTCCCAGCGCATAGTACTATGTGGTGGTTTACAGATAGTAGTTGAAAGATATGAACTTCAACCAGAGAATATCAATATTGAATAAGAATTAATAATTGAAATTGAAATGGTAGGATTTTATCCTATAAAAAAAATTGTAAGTGAAACCTGTTCCTCTGGTGACACCACCGTGAAGATTTTGGACTCGATCCTAGGCCAACCAAGACTGGAGTGATGATGGAAGGGAGTCTACAAAGACTTTCAACGAAAAAGGCTTCACCGTATCTGACAGCAATCAGCCATTCATCAAGCGAAACCAATTAGTCCACATTTCGGGAAAATGAGCTATACTGGAGCCATAATACCATAAAAAATATCCTCAACAGGAAGACGTGGGGCTTAACCAAAGCAAAGGGAGATATCCAACCAGACAAGAACCGTGACAATTCCTTGGGTTAAATTCCTTCGGGTACAACAACCCTATAAATGTTTTTTACTAAATAACTGTTGTAACCAGTCGCTAGCATGAAAACGATGAAAAGAAAAGTTGAAAAACTCACCTTCCGTAAAGGGTTTTATCTTGTAGAAAAAAGGTGTTGACGTGGTACGAAGTTTTCAAACGCCAAATTGTCGGAACTGCCCAAGAAAGGCATCTATCAAAAGCCAGCACTTTGGAGTTGATGGTGACGTGGGTAGAACGGAATATCCACAAAGGATCACTTTACAAATTCGGGATTCGTAAGCCGAACAAATCCAGGAACCTCTGTATGGCTAGGCACCTGTAGTTTTCACGAATTCTACCATCAAACTCTCGTCTCTCAGTCGGAAACGAAATCCACCTTTAAGATTTTTTCAATTCGGAAGTTAGGGTATAGTACAGGCTAAATAGGATAAGACCAAAAAAAAAAATTGGGCCCTTTTGATTTTCTAGATTCTGGGAAGTTTTGGGGTACCGAATAAGTCGGAAATTACTTTATCACTGACTTTTTCGCCAAAAAACTGTGTATTCGCGTTTTGACTTTTGTCTACTTGTGCTTCATGCACCAATAAAACGGGTGGTGCTCTAGGGGCAAGAGGAATGTCAATCGGTGCTTGAAGCCCCACTAAATGGAACGCATGGTCATACGTTCTGGGGAGCTCTGAGGCATTAATGTGATTGTAAACCAAATGTTTGGTTGTTTTCGTTTACTTTTATTTGTCAGCTGTCCGATGATATTTCATCTGTCAGCTGTCAACTGTTTCATTTTTCGAGCTATCAGTGTTGTAGCCAAATTGGCTTTTGGGGTGTCTGATCAGAGATAACCGAACACATCATTGTTTTTAAGCTGGTTTGATCGGATATACCTACATGGAACATGCAAATATTGAGAAATATTGAGATGTTGAGCTAAAACCTCAAATTAAATTGGGCCCTTTTGATTTTTTAGATTCTAGGAGGTTTTGGGGTACCGAATAAGTCTAGCAACTCTTCATAAAAGTACGGGCACGGATTTTCGAAATTTTGGGACTTGAAACTCAAAAATATTTTGAATCGTGAATAACTCGAATACCATGACAAAAAATGTAAAGCACAAAATTTTCTACAAAAAAGGTCTTAAGTCATTTTCTCGTTGGAGCCACTATTTCTGAGTAATTCCCGCCAGTGCGAATTCAAGCAAATTTATATCCCAAGCGCAAATTAAAATTGCTCTAACTCGTTGAAAACTACTCCGTTTTCAAAGAATTAAAATGCATAATGATGGGTAAGTTCTCTATTTTGTACTCCGGTAAGGTAGCATAATTTTCGACTTAGGAAATTTTCGAAAATCTTGCGAGATGAAGAGGTATATTGGCCACACAAGCACTTGAAGTTTCAATGAATATATTCCATCACTCGCAATATAAACAAGCAAATCCAACGAGAGATTCGTCGTTCGTATTATTATCAATATTTTCATGTATATAACATACATGAGTTACTTTTTGGTTTCAAATGAACTAACTTTCAAAAACGCGATCATGAACACGATCTTCGTTCTCCATTGATTATTATTTCGATATTCACAGACTTTTGAATAGTTTCTCTTATCCAAAGATGAGGGTATTCATTTTGAAGCGTAGAATCTCAGCTTCAAGTTCATATAAAAACATTCTTAGTATGATGTATCCTCATTATGAAGATTTTGAAAATGCATAGAAAGGTCAAAATGTCCCATTTTTTCGTAAATATTTCCTTAATTATCCAAAAGTAAGTTTCTTCGAAAAATTCATGTTGTATTTGTGAAAACACGTTACAAAGAATCGATTGCGGGTCGTTACATTGTATTCAATTACTTGGTTTAAGAATACGAAATCTATTTCCCGCGAAGAATTCGGCAACCACAGCCGTTATCACCGATAACAACGCACGTGTGCAGACCACAGAACTCATAATTATATCATAAGATATAATTATGAGTTATGTGGTGCAGACGACGTGTTTTATGTAGTAAACATTTGTCAAGTGCGTACTGCTTTCTGTAGTCTCCTCGGTGTTTTTCACATAAAAAAATTGGATTGTTCACTGGGGCCAGTACAAAAATTGTGGATCATAAATCTATTTGAATCAAAATATTTTCCTAGGTTAGGACAAAAGAGCTCTAAATTTTTTGTGCCGGCATTTTGTGTTGAAATCCTCATAGTTTTCGAGTTATCCGCAATTCAAAGTGTTTTTGAGTACATGAACCCATTCTACGATGAAAATTTTGAGGTTAGGAAAAATTTTTAGAGACCAATTTGTAGAGAATTTTGTGCTCTACATTTTGTGCTCGGGTCTTTTTTTCGAATTCCTCGTAGTTTTCGAGTTATTCGCGATTCAAACTATTATTTAGTATTTAAACCCGTTTTAAGGTGAACATTTCTACGTTAGGAAAAATATCTAGGATACTTTTTTGTAGAGAATTTTGTGCTTTACATTTTTTGTTCTGACCATTTTTTTCAAATTCCCCATAGTTTTCGAGTTATTCGCGATTCAAAATATTTTTGAGTTTCAAGTCCCAAAATTTCGAAAATCCGTGCCCGTACTTTTATGAAGAGTTGCTAGACTTATTCGGTACCCCAAAACCTCCTAGAATCTAAAATTTAATTTGAGGTTTTAGCTCAACATCTCCTAATATACCTATACTAGTACTCAATATTTGCATGTTCCATGTATATCCGATCAAACCAGCTTAAAAACAATGATGTGTTCGGTTGTCTCTGGTCAGACACCCCAAAAGCTAATTTGGCTACAACACTGATAGCTCGAAAAATGAAACAGTTGACAGCTGACAGATGAAATATCATCGGACAGCTGACAAATAAAAATAAACGAAAACAACCAAACATTTTGTTTACAATCACATTAATCCCACAGATACAAGCTGCTTTCCATTTAACGAAAGGAGCTCCTCAGAGCTACCCAGAGCGTATGACCATGCGTTCCATTTAGTGCGGCTTCAAGCACCGATTAACATTCCTCTTGCCCCTCGAGCACCACCCGTTTTATTGGTGCATGAAGCACAAGTAGACAAAAGTCAAAACGCGAATACACAGTATTTTGGCGAAAAAGTCAGTGATAAAGTAATTTCCGATCTCAGGGGCTTGAAGCTCTGGGGCTTAACACTCCTAAATGGAAAACGCCTACAATAATTGAACCTGATGATGATGAACCATCTAAACATCCAGAACTCAGACACACATATGAAGCACTCACGAAAATTCGGTTGAAGACAACATTGGATGCCAAAGTGAGTGGGTATATTTTCTTTTGAAGTAATTTTCATTTACCTTTAATCATTTTTAGATCAACACTTGCAAAGCGTAAAACAGATCACACTTTTCTAGTAAGCAGAAATACAAGCCGCTACTCTTAAAAACGAACAGGACCACAACGTATATGTGTGTGTGTTTCAGTGAGAACAATTCTAAAATAGAAAAGTTATGAATTATTCTGATGGTGCATCCAGAACTTAGGTAATTATTCTCCTTGTAGTGAAAACTTGTAAGATGTGAATTGATAATTAAATGTTGTTTTTGAATTGAAATTAGCATGGGAATGTTGATAAGGTTTCTATGAATGACGTTATACAACCAACTATAAACATATATGTATGTTGCATTGAAAGTAGGACACCACAGGGTAAAGTCTACATTGTTCTAATGTAAACTTTCTTAAAATTACCAAACTAAAGTATAAAATTTACATGCTGCAATGTATAAATATCTGAATTCCTCAGGTTAGGGAATAATCGCGCATGTCTTGACATGTAGGTATCGGCGGCAACATTGTCCGATTAAGCGTCACTTTCAACATCGGGACCAAGTTTTTCCCCACGTGTCTGCATTGATTATTGGAAAACTGGAGATTAATTACGGTAAAACATTTCGTTCAAGTGGAAGCTGTTTTTTCTTTTCTCGTGGCCTGTTATTCTTGGGGAAATGGGAAATTTGGAACAGCAGAGACGGTATAAGGGTAGATTAGGACCTTGAAGTTGTTTTGCTGATTCCGAGATCGATGATTATTATTTGTTTGAGTGGTGAGTGCATTTCTTTGGCTCATTTTCTTTTCTCGGGTAGCAGATCCTTAATAGAGATGAATAAACTGAAGTTTTCGGTTCAATGAACGAAGAAAATGTTGAGTAAAACAATCAAGGATTAAAAAATATTTTGACGAAACTACTACACACAGAACATTTGAAGGATACTCCCGGTATATAATAATAATGATATAACGTTATTGAAAACAAAACACTTGATACGTAACTAAAAATGAGAAAAAATTATGAAATTGAAGTTAGGGAACGATAAGTGCTGCTGCCCTTGTGTCGTCTAAAATAAATGAAATGGATGTAATGTTATGTTTGTGAATAATACAGAAGATAAATAAAATGTAGTGTGGCTAAAATACTATTTAAGTAAGAAACAATATGGATGAATGTAATATTACATTAATTAAATACTACTACTTTTTTAAACAATTTTTTTTGTACCTACGGAGAGCAAATCTTGTAATTTTCAAAGAACATCGTGAGAGCCGAGGAAAACTAGGAATTGGTGTTCTTCTGGATATTCTGCAGGCTGTATGCCTCAGAGAACACCTCCCGAGGAAGTGAGTTCTAAGCTTTATGCCGTTCGTTGGAAGAACGAGTCTTGGAATGGAGATTTTCAGCATGTCTCCAAAGTAACGATAAACGGTGAAACGATTGATAATATTTTAGAAGAGCATCGCCCATGAAAATGTCTAGAAACCAGACACATCGCCAATATTTCTGCATTGTTCCAGAGAAGTGAGCGAGCTTGTGAGCGCGGCATCACCGATGAGACAGATGGTTCTTTATTGGACCGTTTCAGTGTTTGTTTAGGGGTTACACTCCATGTATGGGAACAGTATTCCAGGAGAAGTCGGATCTGTGAAAAATAAATCATGATCAAAAAACGGTTAGTTGAATACCTCTTGACAGGAAACAGAGAGCAATGCGGCCACGTTTACACCGTCGCTTGGAAGCTGACGAATGACTTTATGTTAACCAAATTCCTTTCGTCATCCTGGTGTAAACAGTACACTTTGTCAGGTAAGCAGCTTGGTGTGGTACCGATAATTATTGCATACCAGACCAAAATAGTTACATGACCAAGATGGTGTAAACACTTCGGCCTATCTGACTTTCCAGCAAAATGCAAAATATGTGAAATTTGATTTGAATCCTTGTTGAACTAAGTATAATTTTTGACAATCTAGCATTTTTCTATCAATTATCATGTCTCAATGTTTTAATAGTGCAGTAAAATTAAATTTTCTATCAACATAACCTAAAATAATAAAGTCTATACTGTACTCCCGAATATCTACATCAGTTTTTAATGTTCGGAAAATGGGTTTTAGTACTTGAAGTACTTGAAGGTAATTTGTTAATATGAATACCAAACTTACCAAATAAGAACCAAACTGTTTACAGATTGAACATGGTGTAAACAGGCAGTAACGAATTCCTTTGATCTGAATTTGGTATAGTCAACTTGGACAAATGCACAATTTTGAGAAATTATAAAATCAGAGTCAACAAATGTTTATCAAATAATATGAATTTTCATCTTCTTATTATTGTTGAATGTAAAACTTCTACCTATCACGTCACAAAATTATTTTGAAATGTGCAAGAGAGGTATTCGTAAGTTTCATTTTAGAGTTTATGTAGAGTATGTAGTCTGAATCGAAATAGCAGGCTTTGACGAAAGTCGAATTCAACAAAAAACAAGTTGTAGTTCTCCCAGATGTCACTCAGTACACATTACGACTTCTGATTGTTGAATGCCGGCTTTCCTCTTGTTGTAAAATGGGTAGTAGTTTTTCACCAGAGGAGAAGTTTGATAAGGTGAAGTGTTTTATTTAATGCCACAGTAATGCCGTGGAAGCTGAGCGTTTGTATCTGAATAGTTATCCAGAGAGATAACAACAGAGTAGAACATTTTTTGGACGACTGATTACAAACCTTAAGAAATATGGGTCGTTTATAAAACCAGTAGTAGCCAGAAATAAACGCTGTAATGAAGAAAACAAAGAAAATGTAATGTTGTCTGTAAATGAAAATCCAGAAATATCCAGAAAAATCGACTGCTCATTTCATTTTGAGGAAACAAATTTAGAATTTGCCAAGGTCTCAGACCAGGCGATGAGGATAAGCGAAGAACTTTCTGCGAATGGTATACGAGGAAATGCCAAAATGATGAAAACTTTCCCCATAAAATTATTTGATCGGGCGAGAGTATAGTAACCAATAATGTTATTTTCAACCGGCGAAATACTAATTATTGGTCAAGAGAGAACCCCAGGGTTCACCGAATGGGTAAACATCAGCACCGTTTGGCTTTGAAATGTGGACTGGAATTTGTGGCACACGATTGATTGGCCCTTATTTTTACCACGACTCACTTACCAA
The DNA here is from genome assembly GCA_944452925.2 of Chrysolina oricalcia. Classification (NCBI taxonomy): domain Eukaryota; kingdom Metazoa; phylum Arthropoda; class Insecta; order Coleoptera; family Chrysomelidae; genus Chrysolina; species Chrysolina oricalcia. The sequence goes on from OX101816.2 coordinate 16,498,907, forward strand.
GGAGCGCTATGGCACATTACTTCAACGCGATTTGGAAAAAGCCCTAGATAACTTGCCACTTGCCAATATAAGTAACTGTTGGTTCCAACAAGATGGTGCGCCAGCGCATAATGCGAAAATGGTAGAGGAACACTTATCGAGTAGATTTCCGGACAAATGGATAGGTACACATTCAGCAGTTTCCTGGCCACCACGTTCTCCGGACATCATTCCGCTAGACTTCTTCCTCTGGGGGTACATTAAGAATAACGTTGACCTGCATATGTTCGAAAATGAACTAAGAAGACTAGTTCTTCAAGCTTTCGAAGGCAGTACACCTGATATGTTAAATAAGGTTTTAAATTCAACAGTTAAAAGATATTATCTATGTTTGGAGAATAATGGACATCTGTTTGGAAAGTATTTATAATTCCTGATAATAGCAGTTTTTTTTATTTAATTAATTGTATTATAAGTGTGTGACTTATTGTTATTTAATGTTTTTCTTTTGTTTTAGTATTAACTGAAACAAGTCAACTCAAACTTTTGATTTCCTTGATCTTCTACGAAACACAATTTCAGTATTTTCTTCAATTAAGGCCCGCACTCGAACATTTTTTTAAAAGTTCGTGATGATGACTGAGAAAGATCTGAAACGTTATTAAATTATCATATGTGATACATTATTGAATTCAGATATAAAAATACTTCAAAACAAGGTTGGTTCCCTTCAAAATAGGGCCGTATTTAAAAAAATAAAGTTGATGATGGTTTTTCGATAACGAAATGTTGGAAAGTAAATCTGATATCATTATAAGAAAACTTATAAAAATTTTCTGTAGTAAGTATTTTTTATTTCCTTCCAACTATGACGATAACAACAGAAAAAAATAAAGTAAGAAATCAAATAATTCAGTTTTTCCAAAATAACTTAAAAATCAATTTTTTTTTAAATTTCATACTTCCATATAGATGGCCCCTCTGTTACGCAACTTTTTCTTATTTAACCAAAACTGTATCTATTACCGTTTCGGATATCCCCATAGTGGACAACCTTATCTTGGACTCACTGTAGATACTCCTGTGAGATTGGCCTTTGTAGAGAAAAAACAAGCCTGGGATTTATTCGCATTCAGTTATACCAAGTTGTTGGATTCCCACTATAGATATTTGGCTAGGTCCATATTCAAATTGTTCGCGTTCCTTCCCCGCTCCTTTTTAGTTATACGGGCAGATATCGAAATATTGGAAGAGAATGCAGCTCCCAACAAATCATTGATGTGAATGAAAAACAGTGTTGGTGCTAAAATGATTCACTGCGAAACATCAGCATTTATAGATCATATGAAACTCTATCAACCACCACGTGTAGAGCTATGTCCGAGAGAAAGCTAGATATAAAATAATGTCCATTTAACCAATTTTGAAATAATCTCATACTAGTACATTTCTGGATAAATTAAAAAAGGCACCACAGAAGAAACTTCAAAAGAGTTACTTGTGCGTAGTGTAGCCAACCTACTCAAAATGGAACTCTGAGTAGGTAAAATTAATCGAATTCATTCTTGGTAATGGACAGTATGACATATAACAAGTCAGGTATAAAATGAACTCAACTAATGCAGAAGCAATAGAATAAAAAATAAACCAATAACATTATTTATTCATGGTTGAATAACAAGAAAAAAGGTTGAGAATGAGTGGCAAATTATCAGGCAAGTGAAGTTTCAGTTATATTGGTTGATGGTTTCATGAGAAATATGTCATCATTTCATAATTTTAAACAATTACAGTTTGTCAACCAGTTTTCAATCTGTTTTTGAACTTCATCATATTTTTTATGTTTTTATATTATCTGGTTCTAAATCCCAAATGTTCGCGCCCTGATAGCTGCAGTGCCTTTGACCGACTAGTTTCTTGGTACTTAGGCAGTATGTTCTTTGTTCCTAGTGCTATATGGGTGTTGAAGTGTTTTCAGTGATATTCTGCCTGAATGAATTTTGGAAAAGGTTTTCAAGTTGAAGAACTGTTTAATATGAATATTTCTATCCTATATCAAAAATTCCATATGAAGCCCGGTAGTTATCGGAAATGTCTCTATAGGTCCGTATATAGTAAAGATTATTAAAATGTTCATTTGTCATCTTGACAAGTCGTTGAAATGTCACGTTTAGGAAATAATTCTTTAAGTTTCTTTTGAATCCGGAAATATTCTACCGATTTATACTCGAGCATCAAAGTAATCTGATGATTTTCCATTCCAGCATGTTGTCAGTAAAAACTGCATTCGGTCATTTTCATATTTTGTTAATAGTAATCTTTCGCCAAAATATGAAAATAAACTTATGCACTTTTTATGCAACATGCCCTCATGGAAAATTATCGGTAGTTTTGATGCACTCCGGCTTCTTTAAACAATTTTCTACACAAATAAGTCATTTTTTTACCATGTATGATTTTCAAGATATGTTTTTGTATTCCGTTCAGACTGTTCAAGTGTTTATCGTTCACACCGCTCCATACTATAATTCCGCAATTTTATTGTGATTATACTAATCCATAGTAATTTGTTTTTAGCTGTGGGATTCAAAAAATTCTTTTAAAATTTTGAAACGATTTATTTAAAATCAACTTCGGTTTCCATTTTGAGTTTTTGAGATCGTATATATTTTACAGCGCATGCCAATGTTCTCCAATTTTTTTAACAGCCTTTTGTGACAAACAGTGTCAAATGCATTGGAAAGGTCGACAAAGATACAAATAATTGCTGGCTGAATTGTCCAGTGTTTCATGAATTAATGATGTAAGTCTGTATAATGTATCCTCTGCATGTTGATAATTCCTCTCTGAAGCCATATTGATTTTCTGATAGGAGACTATGTTCCTACATAAATTGTGTGTGTGTTACAATCATTATTTTTAAATTCGAAATCAGTGAAATAAGTCTGTAATTGTTAATTTTTGGTCACCGATCTTGAAGCGTGGTTTGACGATAAAGTTTTTGAAAATCTTTGGAAATTTTCCTTTCACAAAAAAATTCTTGATGAAATGAGCGACAGGACCTGCTATGACATTTGCTATTTTCTTCAATATCTCCGCGTTTATATTATCATCTCCTGGACTTGGATTTGATTTTAGTTCTTCTTTATTATTCCTATAACTCCACGATCAGTTGTTGGATAAATTAACCTACTTCATTTCTATACATATATCTTTTCCTCAACGTTATTGGATGTTTTTATTTTATCTGCAAAATTTTTTTTCGATTTCACTATAGTGTTTGTTGAATGCATTTGCTATATCTTATTTATTGTTAGTTTCAAAATATTGCGATGAATTACAATCTGAATTTTGTTCGATTAAAATGCCAGAATCGAAGTTCTAGTGACCTTCAAAAATATTTCAATGATATTGAACATGTCCTGACAGATCTGTCACGTAGCAGATTTAAAATTATACTGGTTGGAGATTTCAATTTGAACTTCAAGATTCAATCAGTGCATTTGACACAATTTTTGGACTTGTGTATTTCATTTGGCATGATTCCAACAATCTGGGATTATACTAGAGTAACTGAACATTCGGCTACCTGTATTGATAATATTATCACAAATATCGAGGAGAATGATAGACAAGTTGGAGTTTACGAACCATGCATAGCTGATCATAAGGGACAGTACATATCACTCAAAAAAAAAGTGAGCAATAATATCACTCTCGTAAATAGAAGAATCGTCACTGATGATGGTTTGCGGAAATTCAAAACATCTATTGACAACATCAATTGGTCAATTTTTTTGATATTGATCATGATGTTAATAATAAGGCTAAATGGTTAATCGATAAATACAAAAATATAGTTGAAGATTGTTTTCCCTTGAAAACGTATCGTTCTAATATCCGTCCACCAGTAAAGTGGTTTAGTCAAGAACTAATAAACAAAAGGAATACTTTGTCAACCCTGAAAGTAATATGTGAAGTTGATAATGATCCTATGAAGTGGCAACTCTATAAAAATCTGAAAAAGATTATAACAAATCAGTTGTGATAAGTAAAAAAACAGCATATGATTCATTTCTACTGAACTCTAAAAACATGAATAAAGCAAGTTGGGAAGTAGTGAATTTCGAAAGGAATAAAAAGTCTGTTCCAAAAATTAGTAACTCAATAACAGCAGAAGATTTCAATAACTTTTTCAGTACAGTGGCTGATAAAATAATTTAAAACATTCCACTTATTTCTAGTAGTAGTTCTGACTACTTAAAATCAGTACCTCCTGTACATTGTAATTTTTTCCTGTACAAGACGACCATTTCTGAGGTTCGCCAAGTAATACAGAAGCTGAAAAAATCATCCTCGACAGATTGCTATGGCTTGAATGATACTTTCCTGAAAGAATCGTTAGACAGTTTAGTGGAACCACTAACGATCTTGATAAATGATTGCTTCTCTCAGGGTATATTTCCTCGTGCCTTTGAAATTGCAAAAGTTGTACCCATACATAAAAAAGATGATGTTGGTGAGGTTGATAATTATCGGCCAATATCTATAATTGTAATTTTTGCTAAAGTAATTGAGATACTATTGAAAGTCAGATTATTGGATTATTTCGAAAAGTTCAAACTTTTTCACCAAGCCCAATTTGGCTTTCGAAGTAATAAATCTACAACAAAAGCACTCCTTGAAATCTTGGAGAGCATTGTCAGGGATTTGGAAGGCCACGAAGATTCATTATTGACCATGTGTGACCTCTCAAATGCCTTCGACTGTGTTTCCCATGAGCTATTGTTAAAAAAACTTGAATTTTATGGCATAAGAGGCACGCCACTGAAATTATTCAATTCTTATTTGGACGATAGAAAACAATATGTCTACTTATCGAATAATTCTGAAACTGAGATGGAAAATATTATGCATGGTGTTCCCCAAGGATCTGTTCTGGGGCCACTGCTTTTCTTATATATACATAAATGACCTATGCTTCCATATGATGACAAAGTGTGAGGTTGTCCTCTTTGCGGATGATACGTCTTTCATTATTTCCAATAAAGACATTTCACTTCTTCTTGAACATGCAGAATCAATAATGTCCGAAGCAGAAAATTGGTTTTCTGCTAATAATCTTCAATTGAATAGGGAAAAATTCCCAAAATCTAGTTATTTCCAGTAATAACCAAATTACTGTAGGTAATCACTGTAAATTGCTCGGGGTTGTTATAAATGATTGTTTGAATTGGACACACCACATAGACAGACTTAGTACTAGGCTGTCCAGCATATTGTTTTTACTTAGGCAACTTAGTCGATGCCTGAACCCGAATATGTTAAAAAAACATATATTTCGGTCTTTTCCACTCTCTGATCAGCTATGGTACGGTTTTATGGGGTAACTCAGTTAACTCCGTAAGAATATTCAAACAACAGAAACGAGCAATAAGAATATTGAGTGGAGTTGGATATAATGAACATTGTCAACCACTCTTCAAAAAGTTAGGAATACTACCCCTTCCTTGTATCTATATCCTACATAATTTAACCGAAATTCATTCCAAGAGAATGAGTATCCCAAAAATATCAAGCCAACATCAGCACAGCACACGTTCCGCTACTGCTGACGGTTTACTTGTGCCACGTTACAGATTGGTAAAATCTGAAAAAAACTCTTTGAATTTCAAAATTTATAATAAATTACCTAGCCATATCAAATCTATGAATGGGAAATGTTTCAAAATGAATGTGAAAAAAATACTTCTCAATCATTGTTTCTATTCTGTTGATGAATATACTCAAACATCTATTTTTTGACCCCACCGTGTCAACGACTTTCCTTGATTTTATCTTGTTTGAATCTAGTTAGTATACATATTGTGTTTGTACCACATGTTTTTAAGTATGTCTGATCTGTATGTTATATACATTTAATTATATTTAAATATGTATATATTTGTTATGTTCCACTGACTTGCTATAAACCGTATTCTGTATATGTCACATAGCCAATAAAACTATCTATCTATTGGTTATGATTTTAATATTTTCAACTTTTTTTTCTTAATTTCTGTTTTATTTATGGTTTTATTGCAAGCCTCTTCGATTCGATCATTCACATATCAAAAAGACAACTAGGAGAGGGGCAAGCTATAAGATGGAAGCATGGCAAAGAGTCCCTGGTGCCAAATGCGATCACAAGCTTTGCAGATATGAAATGCCACGGCAAGTTTTTCATCATATTTTTCAATATATATGCGATATAAGTAAGCGCATGTCACCAATTGATCTCCGATGGCGGAAACCATATTGTCGATCGATCATTCACAATTCCTGATCGTTCTAGGTATTCCATTATCTCGATGTCGATGGTTTTTTCCATGATCTTCGAGATAACAGATAGCAGTGCGACTCGTCTATAGTTACTAGGTAGTTTTTTGTCCATTTTTTAGGGGGATTGGTTGTACTCTTGCAATTTTCCAGTTGAACGGAAATATCACCAAATTATAGAGGATGTTGAATAACTTGCAAAGAACTGGTGTTAGCTCAGAGGCAAATTTATTGAGGACGATCGGAGGAATTCCATCAGATCCACTAGTTTCGTTTAGTGGTTCGAACGAGAGCCCGAGAGCAACGATACGAGATTTTCATAGAGTCTTGTCTCGTCTCGCCCATGAAATAATAACTCTCGTATCAAGTCTCGTCTCACAGCCTCTATTCTCGTCTCGTCTCGCTTTTCGTACAAGACTCTCGTAAAACTATCGAAATCCTGTCATGCATAAGCTCATGAACACACTGTAAACATGTACAATGTTCAGGGACTGATCTGTAAAAGTTAAAATATTCGAAAAACTTGTAGCTCTAACATAAACATATGGAATACCTGCGATACATTTGAGAACGACTCCATATAATATTCGAAGACCATGGCCAACTAAAGGTGTGTCCAAGACACACCAGAGTCAAAACCACAACAGATAGACATATATTATGTAAACGAAATAATATCGATTAGGCAGTGTCGTTACGATGTCGAATAGCTGATTAAAAACCGACGAGTGATGGGGGCGGTTCGGAGCGGACGCGCCGACGTGTGACGTCACGCACCCCCACCCCTCGTCGGCGCCGGGGTTCATAGGCACAAGATGGTTACTGCGCCACCGTCACAAGCGACGAAGACGCGTCTAATGAGGGACAAGACTGCTTATGCGAAGATCGCCGCTTCCCCTCTTTCCGCCGCCCCGCGAAGTCCACAGGATCCGGACTAAATATTATTAAAACTCACCGTCACCCGACTACGGTCTGGAATAAATTATGCGGGAGAAGGAGTGTGTGTATTCCTCCGCTCGGGGATGTTATTCGAAGATATATGGGGAGTGACTGTCCTCAGATTAATATGGAAAAGGGAAAATGGTCGCCTCTGGATGCGAGCGACTGTCCTCGCGTCTGGAAAGGCAAATGACATTAGCGCTATCGAGGTATGAAATGTCGATAGTAATAGAAAATGTGAGCACGTCCATGATGGAAACATGAAGCGATTATGTTCACATGGCCGCACTAATGTCTTGATCACACATGCTAACTATGATGAAGGTGTTCTCCAAACTCAATAAAAATATACTGAGGTAGAGTTATGGGTAAAAAAAATTTGAAGGAAGACAAAAACTGTATGCACTTTATTTAATAAGTCAATAGTTTGTCAAAAAAAAATTATTTAAATGCAACCAAGACACTTTTGAATACCGAAAAGACAGTAAGATGATAGGGCTAATCCCAATTGGTCTAAGCATATTGAATATCTACGGTATATGCTCTGAAAGTTATCTCAAGACAATGCAGTCAGGCCCCCGACATCATTCTATGCGCTCTGTTGCTAGAATTCATGATGGGCCTCCCTTACTACCAAAGAATAAAAACTTTCGCATTTTTTGTATATTGTTTAACTTGTATTAACTTGTCCCATATTATTATTTTTCAAACTCATTTTAAAGTCAGTTGTTCAGTTTGTCAACGTAAATTAATTTTGAATGGTGGCAAATGAAATAATTTGAATAAATTTATTCATAAATATGTCCGTTTGCTTGATTTAAAAAATCACTCAAGTAGAATAATAACTGCCGTAGTCAATTAATTACATTGTTCTGCAGTATAGTAATGACTAATGCATATAAATACTTTTGCAATATTATACCTGTCCTGATGCGTTCAGAACACACCGTATGTTTGTTATCATTGAGAAACAACACTACATTAAAGAAGACCTTAAGGTAAAAAATTAGTTAAAGAAATACCTGTATGTTTATAAATAAATCAACAATTTCAATGAAGGAATATCAAATTATTATATTATTATATACTACTAAAAACAACTCAAACACAAACCTAAACAAAAAACTCGTGTACACTGGCCACGTTTATACCATCTCTTGGTAAGCTGACTTTATTTTAACCAAAAACTGTTTGTCATCACAGAGTATACAGTAACACTTGGTCAGGTAACCAGGTTGGTTTGATACCAGGAAATTGTTGCGTACCAAACCAAAATATTTAGAGGGCCTGGTTTGGATTGAATCCTTGCTAAGTCCTTCGTTCGACTTCCATTTTTCTAGCAATACAACCGCCAAAAACATTGTTTTGATTTAGGAATGAATATTGGCATTGTTTATAGTCAATGGAGGAAGGAAAATATTGGCATTGACGTTTTTTATATAAAATATCCGTTAGTAGAGTTGCAAACCTTTTCAAAGTAGAGTCATTGTTTATATAGAAGCATTGTTTATATAGAAGATAGTTAGTCAACCTTATGGGATTATAATATAATTGGATCAAAATGGATGCGACATGTAGATGGCGATAGTGAGCTCGCATCCAAGTCATGTCGTAACTTCAGTGATCTGACCTCCAAGTCATGTCGTAACTTGATTAAAACAATGGAAAAGCATTAAAATCAGGGTTATTTGAAGAAACCTGCATTAAAATGACGTCAAATATTCATGTTTGTAACTAATCACGCTAGATGACACTCGCGTTTGCGTCCAACACCAATTACACAGGCATTGACTAACTATGTTCTATTTAAACAATGGTAGAGTGGTATTCTGTGGAAATGATTACCAAACATAAACTGTTTCCTGATTGAACATGGTGTGAATGGGCAATAACTCATTCCTTAGGTCTGAATTTGGTATGGTCAACTTGATCAGAATACAAAATTGTCGCACGGTATAAACGTGTCGCCATTGATTAAAAGTTATGTTATATTGTTTACGAAAGTTAAAATTTTTCTGGCTTTGATCATTGAGAATCTTTCAATTACATGCCTGATGCAAAACGGTGTCTCATTGCCAACATTCCAAGTGAATTGAGACGTTCTTGTTTTGGGTCATTGATAAACGTTGCCATGTTTTTGCCTGTGAGGGTTTGTTGATTCACTTACGGGACACGAGGAAATAATTGGTGTTGTGGAACAAAAACAGGCGCGAGGTGAGGAAAAACTAAAATTAGCAACATTACGACATTGACCTCAAGCCGATTAGCCTGGTAGGGGAGGAGGGCGGGCAGTGTTCTGCACTGTCAACATGGTGTCAAGTCAGATGGTCGAGGTTTAGTTATTATTTTTTCTTTCGCATATAGACACACGGACCCCGTTGCCACAGCAACGGTAGCACCGGGCCATGTAGGAGCCCTGAATGCAGTAGATCTATATTACGTCAACTATATTTTGCAACAATTCATAGTCATATAAGATATTCCATAGTAGAAAGGGGTAAAAAAGGCTATACGTACATTGGCTAATCTAAGCCAAGTATAATGATAGTTATGGGAAACATTTTGAAGAGATTAGCATCTTGACACTCACATCAGTATATATCTTAGAGATAGCCTGCTTTGTTTTCAAGAATAAATCTATTTTTGACATGACTCGTCAAAACCATCAATATGCTACTAGACTAAAAATGTATAACCAACAAACAAATATGTTACCAGACTATACCAGAAGAGCTTTTTCTATAATGGAAGTGAAATTTTTAATAATCTGCCCTCATGTATGAAGGACATACAGACATTCCAAAAGTTCAAAAACGAACTAAAGTCATTATTATTAGAGAAGACTCTATATTCTCTGAGCGAATTTTAGTCTATGTGAACTATGTGCATGTAAAATTTCATATACTTATAATAGTTATTTATTGTATGAGTGTTTTAGATATCATTTTATTTGCGCAAGAATGTTTAAACGCGAGAGCGAAGCTCGAGCGTTTAAATTTCTTGAGCAAATAAAATGTATCTAAAACACGCATGCAATACAACGTTTTATTCACAATCACATTCATTTAGAATCAGAATCGCGGAAATTTTTCATCACAAAATGATTTGACGTTTTACTCTGACAGCGGCTGTCACCTCCTCTAAAATCATTGAAATAACATACAAAAATATCGGGAGGTGCTGAATGGTTGCTATGTATTTTCGATTGTTTATCGACTCCATTTGTAGAAATTTGTGAAGTTGGTGAAAATAAGTAAAATGTGATTTATATTCAAGATTGTATTTTTCATTATTCCACTAGTGGAATAAAGTAATTTCATTATTCCAATAGTGGATAAAGTGGTACTTTATACGGTTCATAAGTGTGGATAAACCTTCAATTATAAGGTGATTGTGGATAAAAATAGATTTATAAAACTTTTTTCTTCTTCTATGTTCTGTTGTAATCAGGAACTATTTCTGTAAACAATGTGATATTTTTATCAACAGTTTCAGTGAAATAAAGAATCTATTATTGTTATTTGCAAATATGCTGTAGGTTATTTCATAGAATTTTTTTCAAATGACTTCTCATCTTGAAACAATTTTTGCAAAGAAAAACAACGTACTTCAAGGTGTGGAGCAGTGGTAAGAGCGTCCGACTCAGAGCCAAAGGTCCAGATTTTCTTGACTTAATTTAACCGATTGAATCATTAAAATCTCGTGGCTCATCTGAGATGAGTCCTGCATGATTCACTGTTGCGTTCCAATCAACAGAGCCGCTCCTAAGGTGGCGCATGGAGTTAGTAACACGGCTTACCCAGAAGACATGGCCATAATGACCATAGCAATCGATGCCAAAATACCAGAGAAAAAAACAAATTAGACAGAGAAAAAAGGATGCTTGAATTCAGTATTCCGTTTTATTTGAAATATAGAAACTTGGATTACAACTGAATATTATTAAAACTCACCGTCACACGGTCTGGAATATATTATGTGGGAGAAGGAGTGTGTGTATTCCTCCGCTCGGGGATGTTATTCGAAGATATATGGGGAGTGACTGTCCTCGGATTAATATGGAAAAGGGAAAATGGTCGCCTCTGGATGCGAGCGACTGTCCTCGCGTCTGGAAAGGCAAATGACATTAGCACTATCGAGGTACGAAATGTCGATAGTAATGGAAAATATGAGAACGTCCATGCATGATGGAATCATAAAGCAATTATGTTCACATGGCCGCATTTGGAAATGAGCTGAAGGTTATTTCCAAGATTATTTTTTTAACGATCCTGTCAGCCAAATCAGGGTAGTTACACAGAATAAAAAAAGGAATGTTTGAATCCAGTATTTTGGTTAATTTCAGATATAATCACTTGGTTTGAGTAATATTTAATTGTTTTGAAATAAATTGGTTCATTTCTCCCACAAATTTTACCTTTTTTCATGAAAATTAATCAAATCAATGCAATTAGTTCATGAAGTCAAACGTCAAAAATTTTAATTGCCTAGTTAATTTTGAACAATTTTTGGTTATTTATTTTAATAGATTTATTTGTAATGTGAATTACCTATTTGCTGCCTAGTCCCTCTTGAGCAAAACTTTTCATTGAGGGTGTATGCATGACCAGAAGTTTCAACCAATGACATATTACGCCTAGAATCCGTTATTAAAATTTCGAGCTTCGGTCACATTCCAAAAACAATTTTTATTGCCGCTTGTTTCGCGGAAAATAGTTGCCAGTATATCCAAAAGTTGGCAAAGCTGAGTTTCTGCTGAATTATCTGCTTATACAGGGTGACCCAGGGTTAAACCGCCAAATGTTTAGGATCGGTTTTTGAGGCAAAAATAAGACGTTTGTTTCCTATAATCATGTGTCCTAACTTGCTTTGTTTTCGAGATATAGGGTTTCAAAGTTCCTCAGCCTGCACGATTTCCTGACTTAACCCCTATGGATTTCTGTATAGGGTACAACGACGGAGGTATTTTCCTAGAAAGGATTGTTAAAGCAGCTCTAGAGATCTTACCAGCAAGATGCCGTGCAGCTGCAGAATCCATCGTTCGTAGGTGCGAACTTTGCATTGGAAAAAATGGTGGTCATTTTTGTGAATTTTTGTTTTTCTGTTTACTAATAAAAAACAATGAATACATTCAAATGTGTCCTAATATTAATTTCTCCGGAAATTTTTGTTACAAAGAATCGATTTTTAAATTGTTTCTCAAAAATGAAGGAAGATACTGAAATAAACAAAAAAAATGTATTTTTCGTGCAATCGCACGCGAAGTCAGTATTTCGCGTTCTCAGCACAGTCCGCGAAATTTAATTTCGCGGCCGTTACCCATAGCAGCGGCCGTTACCCATAGCAACGGCCGCGAAACCAAACGTCACTTTCAAAAATGTTTTCAAACATCGTCTTAACATTCTGTTTGTCACACCAATCTTTAAACTCGCCGTAACATTTTTCGTACTGCCGATGCCGTTTAGATTTTTCGGGTATTAAAACGGAAAGCGCCGAATTTACAACGCTTTTGAGTTCAGTAGGAGTGGAAGGTACTGAAATATCGCTATCAGTATCAGACATTTTGCGTTTTGACAAGAACTGTCAAAATATTTTGTATATATTGAAACATATCATTTCCATAGCACACGGTGATATTGTTAAATAAATTGAACTGCTGTTGATTTTAGAGCAATAATATATTTATTTACAACTATCTATTTTAATAATTTTAACGATTGCACGAAAAATAGTGTGTATGCCATGGCCGCGAAACTTTTTAACGACCTCAAGATTATCTTGCCTCGGCCGCAAGCGGCCTCGGCGATAACTGTTCTTTCGGTACGGTTAAAAAGGTATTTCGCGGCCTTAGCATACAAATAACTATTTAATGGCTTAATTCAGAAAAAAAACTGAACATGCAAAAAAACAATGACGGACAATGATTCGTCTTAATATTAATTAGATTACCTCTTGGGACGCCACTGGGACGCTATAAGTACATTAAAAGATACCCCTCAATACCACATAGAAGCATGACAGGTTTTACTGAAATCAGCTAGAAGGTTTTTAAATAATTGATGAAAAACTATTTTTTGTAAAAATGTTGAACACTCTTTACTTCGAAAACAAAGCAAGTTAGGACATATTGTTATAGGAAGAAAAAGTTTCCTTTTTACCCAAACAAATGATCCTGAACGTTTGGCGGTTTAACCCTGGGTCACCCTGTTTACAATGTATATAAGCAGATAATTGCCGCGAAACAAGCCGCAGTGAAAATTGTTCTCAGAATGTACGAAATGTATATGACGGAGTCTAACGGTAATATGTCATTGGTTTTAACTATGGAAATGAGGAACCCAGGAATCGTCGAAATACTGATCTGAAAACACCACGAGATGGAAGCAGTGCTTTCAGAAAGTATTGTTGTCAGTGGTTTACAAAGAGAAAATTATGGCATTTGATTGATTTATATAATATGAAGGAAATTGTCAGTAATAATATCGAAACACGGATTTGAAAATACCTGCAGCGTTTTCAGAGAGTATTGTTTTCATTGGTTTAGATTGAGAAATTTTCACTTCCCAGGTAGCACAGGTTAGTGAAGTGACGTCATAATGACGTCTTATCAAAGTCCCTGTTGGGCTGTGACGTCCTCGACCAAAATGAGACCTCAAAATGACGTCTTATTTCATGACGTCAAATTGACGTATTTCGTGGAGGTCATAATGACGTCCCTGCGAAGTCAACTATTTGTTATTCAAAAATTGTCGACATGAAGAGTCCGTTACTGAGAACTATTCCAGAATACGTGATTACAGAAATCTGGACTTCTCCTGTCAGCAATACGCCAAAAATGACTTGGGGTTGTATGAAGCGTTCTGTTACATTGCGTCTGCTTCACGACTGAAATTTGGATAAATGGTTGTTATATTGTAAAAATTTTGTATGGCTACTCTGTTTACGTAAGATTAGTCAGGTTAGGTTGGCTATTAATTGACGCATTTTCAACTCAGTTTGCATTTTCAACTCTGTCTTGTCATTTAAACTTCCCGCTATTATAGTGACCAATCGCTGAGTTGCTGTAGTCGGAACGTAGCATAGATTGTTTATTATAATTTCTATGAAACGTAGACGCGTGTTGAAAACACTCGGGCCGAAAGCCGTGGTAGCGGACAGCGTTGCAAATGATATCTCTTTGTTCCCACGAACATTTTAGTTTTGTTTTGTCACTAGATGGTAGTCAATTATATTTTGTTTAATGCTGTCAATTAAATTATCATTACAAAGAGGTTGTCACAATGGGTCAAGTCTGAAAAAGTCATTGATAATCTTAAAATAATTTGGTGGAATAAAATAATGGTTTCTTTGACCTGGCAACTCTGTCGCGGCAGCGTGGGTTGTCGGTCGGACTCGGCTGGATTCGGTCGTCAGCGGTACGGTACGGGTTGCTGCTTTTGGATAAAGTTCAACCTCGTCGAATGACATTGCCTTTAGCATAAAGCTAAAATATTTTTTCTGGTTTGCTGCTGTGTGGGTTTGTTTGGTGGTTTGGTGCTAACATAGGTATTTGTGTTTTTTGTTGTTACTCTCGAATCAATCATCAAATAATGTCCTACGTACTGGTAGAGTTCTCCGAGAAGGACAAAAGGTGGCTAAAGCTAAGAAAACAGAAACTGTTCTGGCCGCCATTGAAAAACCAAAGGAATTTCTATGAATACATTATCAAGGATGTAGAGGCTGAAGAAGATTGGAAGTTCCATTCAATCAGTCGATGTTTGCATGGAACAGGTCAGTATTCATGAACAAAAGAACACCGAAAAACTGCGAAGTAGGAGCACCCAGGATTGCTGTAGTAATGAATTCTTTGTGATATTATGAAACCTAAATTCCTACAAGAGAATACAAACTGGTGATTATTCTTTAACAAAAATTTTCAAACTATTTTCTAAGATCTATCATATTTCATGCACTGTTGACTGATATTGAATGTAAGTTTACTACAACATACTGTGATATGTTTTATATTTGAAATTTATTAAATATAATATTGTAATTCAGTTTATTTTATTTTTCTTCCCTAAAACTATCGATTTCCACATGAAAACTAGATACTGTGGAAGACATAATTTATTGGTCATTTGACTGACGTCTATTAATGGTCTTATAGGTCTTCAAAATGACGTCATTTATAGTCTTCTATTCAGATGTCAGAATGACGTCCTGCTGATGACGTCCTATGGCTGTGACATTTTGACGTCTTTTTAGAGTCTCTGAGACGTCACTTTCTGACGTCAGTTGGTCAATCATTTGACCAAATTAGGGCGTCATTTTGACGTCACCGTGCTACCTAGGTTCTACACCTCCTTAGATAATATTTTGAATGTATTTGAACAAGAATATAAACCAAACTATTATATTACCATGGTTGGGATTCAAACATTGATTCGTCTGCTGATTCAGTTGACATGACTTTCGTTATTGAGTGACTAACTAGAGTAACATATTCCTCTCAGCTACCATAATCGATCAAATGTCTACCAATGAAATAGATTCAGTAATACTTGACTAACAGAGAGATGACGGTGTCAGTAAATGGATTCAATTCGCAGGCCTTCAAAGCAATTTCCACCTTGGTCCATTATTTTTCATTGTCTATATAAATACCATAAAGAACTGTTTCAAACATTTTCGAATACATGCTGACGACTTGAAAATATTCTCTTTAAGAAAGACCTTGACGACTGCTTGAAAATTCAAAGTGATCTTAACAGACTTGCCGAATACTTCGAAACAAGTAGTATCTTTTTGAATCCAACATAATGTTTTGCAATAAAATATTACAAAATATAATACTTACAAAATCAATTATTCCAACCTAACAAACATCATTGGAATTAAAGACCTGGGTATCATGCTTGACACAAAATTTACTTTCAACAATCATACTGATGAACCGATGAATGATGGTTGGGTTTATAAAAAGAAACGGAAAATATGACAGTATTCTAAAACTAATCTCTCTTGTATATTATGCATTCATCAATAACCAACTTTCTTTTGCGTCAGCTATTTGGAACCCTCAATATGTCGTATACTCAAAAAGAATAGAGAGTGTTCATAATGAATTATTGAGATACCTAGTCTTCCAAAACAACATCCTTGTGCAGGACCACAATAACCAGCAGATACGAGAACATTTCAAAATTATGCCACTAAAAGACGAACATTATCAGGGGTAATACCACGAGTGCTCGCAATACTATCGATAGTAATTCTGTCAGAAATCAACGACATCAAATTGCTTGGTAACACCACGAGTCCTTTAGGACGAGTAGTGTTACCTCAAAGTAATTTGATCGAGATGAAGATTTCTGACAGAATTATCGATAGTATTGTGAGCACGAGTAGTATTCATTGAGATAATTTCACGAACCAACATTGGCTTGAATTCTTCAATAGTTATAGATAATGCCTGATAGATATGAAGTCTGTCAGACTGACATTCATATTAGTAGCAAGATGATATTAAGTTCTCCGTTGTTGGTTGGATACGTGGTTGCCATGACAAAGTGGTATTACCGGCTCAAAAGGAAAGAACTGCGTATTATTGAGGCATACGTCCCTTATTGGTCCTAATATTGCAGGAAAGGAGGGATTCATAAGGCGAGTAAAATAATCGTAGGTAATACCACAAGTGTATCGGTGATTATCGTAGGTAATACCACAACTGTATCGGTGATTATCGAAATAGTAATTCCTTTGAATTTGAGAATCAAATTATGTTGTTTGGCAACCACACGAGCGCTTGCGTGAGTGTGGTTGCCTAAAGCAACATAATTTGATTCGAAACCGAGAAGGAATTAACGATAATTGCCGATAACACGAGTTGTACTTGTTAAGATTATTTCATGAATAAAATCGAAACCATTTTTATTTATTTACTATTCAATTTAACTAGGAACATTAATCCCGCATTTAGTTCTGAAATTATGCAACTAACAAAACATTTACTTGACAGAGCGCGTCATTCGTAGTTTCGTCATTGCATTTGCATGTCTAGTCTACTGTTTCTCGCTTGATGTTATGTTTTGATAACATTTTGATTTAGTGATTTGATTAATCAACGAGTATACAAAATCTCTCGAAAATTGTGAAGTTGATATGAATTTAATAGTGAGTGCTTATTTAGTTTTGGTCAAAATCAGGAATCGAACTACAAAATCGAAAACACATCATATACATATCCAGTAGCCAATCAAGAGCCGAACTACAAAATCGAAAACATGATGTTTCGCGTCATTCGTAGTTTCGTCATTGCATGTCTAGTCTACTGCTGAGGTTATGTTTTGATAACATTTTGATTAAGTGATTTGAATATAATCAACGAGTATGCAAAATTTGTCGAAAATTAAGTTGATATGAATTAATAGTGAGTGCTTATTTAGTTTTGGTTAAAGTTTGGTGTTGTGTCATTATAGCAGCTTGCTAGTGGTAAGTTTGTGTTTTGATAATAACCAATCAGGAATCGAACTACAAAATCGAAAACACATCATATACATATCCAGTAGCCAATCAAGAGCCGAACTACAAATTCGAAAACATGATGTGTTCATTTATCAACACAAAAATTTCAACCAATCATAACACACTATTTTAGCATAAGTGAAATAATCGATAGTATTGTGTTCCATTGTCGTGAATTCTTCAATAATTATAGATAATGCCTGATAGACATGAAGTCTGTCAGACTGACTTTTACATTAGTAGCAAGATGATATTAAGTTCTCCGTTGTTGTTTGGATACGTGGTTGCCATGACAAAGTGGTATTAACTACGAATATGGATAATAAAGACAGCCTATGTGATGCCAAAAAAAAATGAGCATCGACTTCGAATTGGACGCTGCTAAATTAATGCGCTTGCGCCAGATTTCTATTCAAAGACACGATTTTGTTTTTTCATCTCTTTCTAACGTGCATGGTTCGGCAGCAACAATTATCGAAGATATGAGAAGCATATCTTATGTGGTGCTAAATCGGCAAATTCCAACATAACCTCATAATTTGGATAAGTTCACAGAGAGCAAGTGTAGATTGTGCTAATTATAAGAGGACAGCACTAAATGGGTTTTATTCCTGAGAAAATTACCATTTTATAAATTTCTAGATTCATTCCTGAAAGACTTTAAGATCTCCGCGTTTTACTTCGAGTTCGTGTTCAGGAGGCGAAAAATACATCACTACCAGCAAACTATTTTTCTCGGCGTTTATGAGGCAGGTGTGGAACGAGATTTTCCTTTTCAAACAATTGTCCTTCACATACCCAATCCATATTTCTTCAAGTTTAACGAGTTGATATCCGCTTTTGGCAGAAAATTGATTGATGATACTCTGGTAGCAGGTAACAAACAGACATTTTATTATTAGGGTTACAAATGGATCAATGTATCGTTTTTTTAGTGACTCGAAGTTTAATTGACCGTCTTGCATAATACTCATTCTTCATTTATCCACATTACATAAAAATGTTAGCCCATTTTCAATGTGGGACGGTTGAAAATGTCAAAAGAAGCATAACCTTAAAAATGTATGACATTTCTCGTGATTCAGAATTCGGTATGCGCGATAGTTTCCCAGCGGCCGTTTGAGAAAAGGTAAGATAGATATTTTTGGCTTCAATTTCATTACATTGCGTCTTATGGCGTGTTATCAATATTTGTAGTTAATAGATGTATTACCGGCTCGAAAGCTAGGAACTGCGTATTATCGAGGCAAACGTCCCTTATTGGTCCTAATATTGCAGGAAAGGAGGGTTTCATACGGCGAGTGAAATTATCAGATATATCCATTCTCTTCAAAATTGTTACAGACGAAATTGACTGCCCACACTTCGGTACTCGCAAAACTAAATATCAATGTTTCCGGTAGAGATAAACTTCGATACTATGCTGCATTCAATATTCCCTATAGTAGGACCAATCTGGGAAAAAACTCCCCACTAGTTCGTATGCAAAAAGTATTCAAAACACATTGTCATGATCCCATTCCATCTCTCGACATTTTCTTGATGTCGTTGTCTCGTACTGTACTGTTTGAGAATCCTGAACAAATAAAAATGAGGAGTGCTTTTTTATGAGAAGAAACTTCATTGAGAAGACGATTAATTGTTTTAAAAAACACTGAGGTAAAAACTTCCACTTTAATTTAAAAATGTACTTTCCTCCACGAAAATGTCACAATATGAAGGGAAGCAATAAAAAATGGGTTACAGATGATGTTAAAACTTCGAATATCAAATTAAAAGATTTACATAACCTTCCATCAGAATACTCTGAATTACGTAATACATATAATGCAACTAAAAAAATACAAGATAGGTTGAAAAACCATTCCACAAAGTGTACTATCAAAATAAGCGAATTCAACAAACGTTAACAAAACGCTCGGGCTGTTATTCCGGACTTGACTAAGAAAAAGTGTCAACGTACATTATATTTAAATTAATGGAGATGGAGTGATTCATGAAAATGCCCCTGAAGTTACAAATTTGATCAATAACTAATTCATAAAAGCCCCAAACGAAATCCCTAACAAAATTGGTCGAAGTAAAACAAAAAAAATTGAAAATTCAAGAATTCAACTCAATTGCTTTTTCCTTATTCACAAATGATCTGAATGCAATTGCAGATAATGCTTCTGATCCCTCAGAAATATACGGAAATACCATTCCTTCTGCTAGCATTGACCTTGGTCTATCTACTTCCACAAAAATTAATGAAAATTCAGCTTCAATCCCTATCGAAATATCTGTTGCTGCAATGGCCTGAAAATTAAAATATCAAGAGCTCTGATTATTCCAATGAAAATTTCACAACGCCATTTTTAAGCCAATCAGAATCTGGTTACCATGGAATCCCAAAATCTTTCAAGAAATGTTTATCCTCCAGTGTACCCTGGACGAAATTAATAAGAGGACATTTTTATGTAAAAATAAGATACGTGTAAATGACAATGAGAGTTTTTGTTGACTTTTTGTGAAAATCAAAATTTTATTTCTTTATTATTAATTAGGAACAACTATTGAATAAATATTTTTCAAAATCTATGAAAAAAACTCCTTCCTTCAGCGATGAGTAAGAAAGGACAATCGTATTAACTGAATGTATATGCTTAAGTAAATAAATATGATATTTTGAAACAATTTGCTTACTTAACTTTACAAATCCAAGAAGACTTGGTAGATACATTGAGTAAATTCTTCTGTAACGTACTAAAGCTATTTGTTTCATGTATGTATTTGGAAATGGCAATTAGAGCATTTAAAAATTAATTACAAAAAAACGTTCCACCTACTTCAGTGAACATAACTTAGGTTATGTGTGTAAAATAAACTTGTTTTGAATAATTTTTATTAATTTTATTAAATTAAAATAGGTGGAACATTATTATTTTCAAAGTGTTAGTAGGATACTTTGCCTACAATTACACTTGAATTGTAAAAAAAAATAAGATCTACCTGTTTCATTGTGTAAAACTTATAATAATAACTTAATTATCTTTTACTTATGCTGTGCAGCCACACCCTCATATTTCATTGAGAATTAAATAATTTGAATAATTTTTTTCTCATTTTATAGTACTCAGGAATACCTACCTTTATATACGAGGATGTATTTGATAACTAGTTAGCCTCGACCAGTTCCCTACATAAACAAAATATTGCGTTACCATAGCAACGAACGATAACTTATTAGAAGTGTCAGTGTAAAGTTTGACGTAAAAAAGTAAACCAGTTACGCAATAAATTAAAAGAAAAAATATGTCCACCGAAATTGTAAAAATCGAAAAATTGGAGTATCGAGCCATCATCAAGTACCTGTATTTAAAAGGGTTAAGAGGTAAGCAGATTTACGAAGATATGCTTAATACTCTTGGTGATCAAAGTCCTTCGTATGCGACCGTGAAAAATTGGACTGCAAGCTTCAAAAGAGGTAAATTTTCCATTGAAGATGATGGCCGATCGGGAAGGCCAGTTTCTGTGTCAGTCCCCGAAAATATCGATGCAGTTCATGACATGATTTTGACAGACCGTCGAATTGGGCTAAAACGGATATCTGAAGAACTGAATATTTTATACGAACGCGTTCATCATATAGTTCACGTCAATTTGGACATGAGAAAAAGTGCTGCAAAATGGATCCCCAAATGTTTTAATGTTGACCAAAAGCGTGTACGGGTAGTAGCATCGCGTTCGATCTGTGCTAGATTTGAAAACGATGTAGACTTCTTAAACCGAATTGTTACTATGGATGAGACTTGGGCACATTTCTACGATCCAGAAACAAAGCAACAATCGATGGAATGGCGACACTCCGGTTCTCCAAGTCCTAAGAAGTTTCTTGTCCAAAAATCTGCTGGAAAAGTTCTTGATTCAGTTTTTTGAGATTGCCATGGAGTAATCATGATTGATTTTTTGTATAAGGGTAGAACAATAACTGGAGATTACTATTCGACATTACTGACCACTCTACGAGAAAAAATTAAAGAGAAAAGACGCGGAAAGCTATCCAAAGATGTTTTGTTTTTGCAGGACAACGCCCCTGCACACAAATCTCATGTTGCCATGCAAAAAATTCGTGATTTAGGGTTTGAATTACTAGAACACCCCCCTTTTCCACCAGATTTGGCTCCGTCCTACTATCATCTCTTTCCTCAACTGAAAAAAAGTTTAAAAGGTCGTAAATTTTCTTCCAACGAGGAGGTAACAAAGGCTGTGGAGGTCTAGTTTGCAGAGCAAGAAGAAATATTTTTTTTGAAAGGTCTAGAGACGTTGCAGGTTCGCTGTAATAAATGTATCCAATTAAGAGGAGAATATGTTGAGTAATAAAATATTTTGACATTGAAATTTTGTTTGGTTCTATAGTAGGCTAAGAATTTTTCAATATATCCTCGTATGTTGATGAAACATTTGTATATTCATTTTCCACGGAATGACTGAGACCAATTGAAAAGTGAAAAAGTGGGGAACACAATAGGAATTTTTTTTTACAAAATTGACATAAAATTTTATTTCAGAATACTCCTAAACCCCTAGATCCCAATGCTTGAATCAATTGATTGTACAGGGTGTCATTTGTAGCTGGCAATGTGATTATCTCTTTTTCATCAGTAATATTTGCTTAATTTTCAATATTTCTTCACTTTTTACAAAATTCACAAAAATATTCCATTAATACTGCGAAAACTTACCAAATGTTACTTTTCCATGGCAAACTGTGACCACTGGAAAATTGAAAAAATATGTTAAGGATCTTTTACTGAAAAATCAATCTCAACTCCTGGTTTTGGAATGTCTCAGAACCCCAGAACTCAATGCTGAATTATTGAAATATACAGCGTGTCATATGAAGCTTTGCCATGGAAAAGTAGTATTTGGTAATTTTTTGCATTATTAATTAAGGACGTTACTTCTCAAGGACTCAATTGAATTTTGATGATTTCCAGAATCTAACTGAAAATATGATTTTCTTGATTGGGTGCTGCTGAATGCAGTTATTTTAATCGATTGCTGCTCATCATTTACTCTTTTAGCTAAGTTATAAACAGCTGAAACTCTGGCTGAATGATGTGTCACTTCATTAATTTTTATGTCGATACCATTATCAGATGCTGCCGACTTAAACCAAGTGGATATCTTATTATTTCCTACTGAGTCCCACTGAGTCAGGTTGATTTCAAGTTTCAGTTTTTATATTGTTACCCTTTTTTGTAATATATTACTTAGGATAGAATGGAATAGAATACTTGATAAAAGATGATGACAGTTTCTCTTTCCTCCAGGCGAGATGCGAGATACAAAATAATCGATTAGGGATAAGTTTTTAAACATTCGTGCACTCGAAAAAACGTTCGGTAATAATCCAAGCACAAGTAAAAAAAATATGTCAATAGATAATAGCTCCATTTCAACGTAGATCAAGATGATGGATGAAACAGAAGGAGAAGTGGGCTTCAGCGAAGTGTTAAATAACACTAGAATTGAAAATAGTAGAGTAAGAGAGCACAAGGAAAAAATCTCTGAATCATAGAGCACATCATGTAACAAAAGCACTTCTCGAAAACGTTGAATCATACTCTACTCCAAGAAATTCAATAGCAACCTCTGGTAAAAAAAGGGAAAACCTAGAAAACAATAAAAAATCAAGCAACACAGATGACTCCTGGTTTTGTTTCCTATGTAGTGACAGAGGAAATGGTTAAGGCTTTCGCGGCCGAAGTTTTCAGTGTCACAATTTTCACCCGGGTTTGAAGGCCGTCGTTTTTTAGAATTTATTCCTAACGTTTCTGACTGACTGACAGTCATCTGAGATTATTCATTATGTATAATCCTCTGAAGAAGCTAGCCACTCGCGCTAGCGAAACGTTAGGAAGAAATTCCAAAAAACGACGGCCTTCAAACCCGAGTGAAAATTGTGACACTGATGTCAGAGGACTTTGTTGCAGCTGTGGAAGATATGTCCACGAAGATGTGTAGGAATGACTGCTGAGGACGAAATTCCTAATTTCCAATTTCCAGAATTTTCTCATTTTATGAAAAACCAATTGTATTTATTATTTTAGTTGTTCTCCATTACAAAGGATTTCAAAAATACGGTCCTCATTTTGTATTCGACATGGGCCTTACTATGTTCCTAACCCATTGCTCATTGCCCATGCCCATTGAGGATCAGTTTTTATCCTATTCGAAATTACTTTTAATGCTCCTTTATCTAATCATCGACTACATCATTGCAGTCTATAGATATTCAAGTATACGAATAGGAAAAATGTTGGGTATAGCAGCAAGCAAAACGACTCTTTTAATACTATATTTCTGATATTTCAACAGTGAATACTGTTACCTCCAGGGAAGCTACAAGTAACAAGCAAAATTGTACGATTAAATGGAATGAAAGCTAATTGAAAAGAATCACTTACTGTGTTCGTGAGAATGACTGATCTAGATGTGATAATTGATATAAGTAACAACATGTTATGTGAGATACATATGAAAATGAGGAACAATACACATAAAAACGTCAAAATGTAGAAAATACCACGTCATTGTTATTAAATTATTTTTAAAATTATTGGAATTCTACTCCACACGTGGAGAGATTCAAGTAAAATGTGAGAAAGTTTGGTTAGGAATCAGACAGTTGACAAATTGACATTCGAAGTCAGACACTTTCGAAGTATGACACAAAAACACGATTTGGCCGCTGCTTATGGGTGAAAATAGCCAATTGTTTCAACTCAAACAAGTTCATTAAGGGAGAATTATTGAAGTTATGATTTGCATTTTTGTCGATGAGGAGTAAATAAGAATAAATTTCACTTAAATGGTTGAGGTCAGTTCTTTTATTTAAGTAGGAATCTGATTGAGAAATAAAAGCCATTTCCATAAATGGTCTTTCACTTTCCTTAGTCAGTACTTTAGTGTTACTATAATTCATGTTATGACCAGTGTTATTAACATGTTCGCTTAATGCACATCTTTCAGGATGGCATCTACAATCACTTTTATGTGATGTGATTCTATCTTTTAATGTCCTCGAAGTTTGACCTATGTAAGTTTTATCGCAATTTTAGCAAGGAATGCAATACACTAACTGTGATTGTGAAGTTGAAGATGTTTTAACTTTGACTTTCGTAAAAATAGAATTAATAGTTAATATTGTTTTATTTCCAATTTTTATGTTATTAAATTCTGTGAGCATCCGAGTCAGTTTGGGTGCTCAGAGAATTCGATAACATAAAAGTTGCAAATGAAACAATATCAGTTATTGATTCCATTTCTACTAAAGTTAAAGATAAAACATCTTTAACTTCACAATCACAGTTAGTGTATTGCATTCCTTGCTCAAATTGCGATAAAATTCACATACGTCAAACTTCGAGGACATCAAAATATAGAATCACATCGCATAAAAGTAATTGCAGATGCCATCCTGATAGATGTGCATTAAGTGAATATGTTAATAATACTGGTCATAACATGAATTATAGTAACACTAAAGTATTGACTAAGGAAAGTAATGCCACTTAAAGACTATTTATAGAAGTGGCTTTCATTTCTCAATCAGACTCTTGCTTAAATATAATAACGACCTTAACCATTTGAGTGAAATTTAATCTTATTTACTCCCTATCGAGAAAAATGCAAATCATAACTTCAATAATAATTCTCCCTTAATGAACTTGTCTTCTCATTTGAGTTGAAACAATTGGCTATTTTCCCCCATGAGCAGCTGCCAAATCGTGTTTTCGTGTCATACTTCGAAAGTGTCTGACTTCGAATGTCAATTTGTCAACTTTCTGATTCCTAACCAAACTTTCTCACATTTTACTTGAATCTCTCCACGTGTGGAGTAGAACTCCAATTATTTTAAAAATAATTTTATAGCAATGACGTAGTATTTTCTACATTTTTGACGTTTTTAATGTGTATTGTTCCTCATTTTCACATATTGGACCTTTCCACGACATATGAGAAAACACTGTAATTAGAAAGTGTCGACGCTAATATCACTAGGGAATTTTTATTTATTTTTTCTGACCGCTAGTTTCTCTATAATCAGATGAAAAGTGGTTTAGTGACGTCACGTTCATCAAAACTAGACTTGGCAACGTTGTAAAATTGTGCACCGTGGAATCTCAAATTCTCATTTGAATATAATGTGTCGTATGACAGTTGTCATTTGATACCAGATGGTTTCGTTCGTCTGTTTCAAGGAGCATCAATAACAATCGTTTGTATCTGTTCTGTATCTGTGTCAAATATGTATGCTGTAAACGAATAGGCCCTACTCGATTTCTTTTTTGAGGTTAATTCGGTTTTCAAAGTTTTTAAATGTTTTTGTTGTTTGTGCTCTAAATTTTTTTCCTAATTCCTGTATCTGTATCCCTGCAATAATTGTGAACATGTCGAAAAGGTGCTTCGTACCTAGGTGCTTCGTACCTGGTTGTCTGAACACCAGTGAATATTCTAATAAACAATTTTTTTATGCTCCTAAATACCTATGAAGCGCATTGTAAAATGTGGTTCGAAGCAATGAATAAACCTTGTGTAAAAAGCGGAAATATAATTATGTTTTTGTGAAGAACATTTCCAACTGAATAGTACTGTATTCAAGCAGCGTTCAAGGAACGATTTTAAATTTTAGTCATTGCAAAAAATAAATTCATATTTGTTAAATAGAAAGAGTCAATCATCTCATAATCTACCCTCGGTAAATTATCCGAACTTCCCTTCACGAAGCCTTTCCATATTTGGATGATGTTATGCATTAATGGGTAGTATTCATAAAAGATAGCAAATGCTGATACTATAGGTTTGTCTCCCTCATAACTCACCAAAATGAATACGTCAAAGTTTATGCATACGAACCAATGGGTCAAGCCACACTCAGCTAGTTTCGTAAAAAATATCAAAATAGTTTAGCAGATCACGGAATGATGGAATGTGGCATGATACTATCGTCAGTGGATGGAGCCCCCTTACAATTGCGGGTTGAATCATGTTTGCTAATTGTAGAATAACACTTTGGCGATTCCAATGATTGTGATAGCTTGACGCATTGTTGCATAACACCATCCATTTAATACACAAATAAATTCACACCAGATCATACACCTCGCTACAGTATTAATGAATGCATCAGTCAAATGTCGAATGTAAAAAAAGCATAACTTTAACCTCAAATCTCGAGATCACTTTTGTGGCATGAGAACTGTCATAATGATTTGCGGTGTTGTCAATGCTCGTTCTTCATCGAAAGAATGGTCCGTTCAGAAAATTTGAAAGTTACAAATACAATAAAAAGTAGCTAATATGTGGACTTTTTTTCTATGAGTTGATCAAGTGACGAAGTTTCAATTATTTCTCAATGGCTTATACCAAGCTAGAATCTATATTTTTGAGGAGAACGGTATAGAATGTTTCGGAACATGGATTATGGTGGGGGTTGTTTCCGATGAACGTGACGTCAGCGGTACACTTTCAAATGAGATATTCTTTCAAAATGAAAAAAAACATAATAGAACTCTTTGTTAAATGGACGTTTCAGACTAGAATTTTGCAATTTATTTTTCATAAATGTAAAGGTCCATTATTACATCTATAGCAATCATTCTCATCAACACAGCAAGAGCTTCCTTTCATTTAGCTTTCATTCCATTCAATCGTACAATTTTGCTTGTTAATTGTAGCTTCCCTGAAGATGACAGTATTCACTGTTGAAATATCGGAATTATTGTGTTAAAAGAGCACACGTTTTGCTTGCTGCTTTACCCAAAATTGTTCTGGTTCGTATCCTAACTAGTCAGCAAAGACTACCCTTCTACCATATTCAAGTATATCATCGAGGAAAATTCATCGCAAAAATCCATAATGTTGCGTTTTTAAAAGGGGCCTCATTTAGTATACTTTCCCTAGTAACTTTTCTTGCAAATTTTATTAGCTGATTATATGTTTAATTTTTGCTATTCTCAACTTGGAATTACAAGTAGTTGTTCATGTTGCCTATGTGCGACATACTCTGTTCTGACGACGAGTAATCATCACAAATCGAAATACAGAAGGTTATTCGTTATAGAAAACCCAAACCATTATGAGACCTTCACCGCTGTCCACTTTGATCCGAAAAAATAAAATAAACCTAACTCATATTTCATCATATTAAAGTCATATAATTTTTCTTCTTCAGACATAGCTGAAATGAGGCAGTATGTGTTTCCCATTTTCTTTCGCCCGAGCTTGTATTACCAGGGCTTAATTCCTGTAAAAAACAAAGCCTTCGCAGATACATTTTCTACCCTAACATTATACTGTTTTATATAGGAGGCTATCCCCGCTAAGAAAACGCTCTCGTGGATGTAATATATTAGTCATGTCATGTGCATTATTTATATTATTACTATATGCGTACCGGAGGAAATTGGTATGGCCAGAAATTATGAATGACTTTCTCTAAAAATTATTAATCGTAATCATAGAGTGGTGCAATAACTTGAGAAAAAATATTTTATTGTTTTATATTAAGAGAAGAAGGAATTGCAATTACTCGACAGATGGCGCCGGGAGCACAACAAATTGAAAATTTCGAAAGGTATCGAAATTATGAGAATCTTTCTAAAAAAAATCGAAAATTTTTAGGCAGGTATTTGATAAGAGAATCAAATTATCTTTCCAACGATGTGCCACTTTACCACTATGCCGTTTGAAATTTTTAAATTGATGTGACCTCCGCGCCCTCTTTCGGGCAATCACATTGTTCTTCAGTTTAAAAAGAAGTAGTGGTGATACCATTCAAAAAGGTTTTTGCTTAATGTTTTTACGTAAAACTGTTCAATTGGGATTTCAAATTAAGATTGTAGCTCTACCAGCGGCGGACGACATTGATTTATAACCTTACTTTTTCTTCCATATAGATTTCATTGTTTACTTTGTTTATTTCGTGTATTGAGTATTTGAAGCGTGGCTTAGGCCCTTTAAACATTGTTAAAACTGTGATTTTGATGATTTTTACCTTTTATTAATGCACTGAGGAAAATCGTGCTATTAAAGTTTTTGCTAAGATATTTCTTGCTATTATAACAAGAAATACTATTACTATGACAAAGTGTCGAATAGTACCAGCACATTGAAATCCTACGGCAGCGAAAACGATTTTGCTGGAGGTGATTTTTCTGCCACAGAAAAGTATAGTGCTGTCGCTTTTAGGCAATCGGTCTGGGACAGAAAGTTTTTTTATTAGAACATTTTAATCTTATAACTGAATAATCACTAGCGAGTTATATGCCTGTGGCTGTAAGGTTTCTGCTTACTATAAGTGGAAAATCGCATAGATTTTCATCCACTTACTGTAATACAGTTGTCAACCAGCCACTAAAATATTACTGGATGAACCCGCTTACCATTATTCTATGCCTTGCTATGATTATTCGATGTTTTGCTGATATTTCAACGGAAATTACCCCTTCCACGAACACAACAAATATTTTTAGGTCGTTTAGTGCGAATGAAAACGAAGAAACAGAATCATTCTCTGGCTGGTGGTCGTTTGGACAAGACAAAGATTAGGTTATTGTTCTTGGCTTCGTGTTTGTGCACCTGTATGCTTTTGTTTCCGGCTAATTCATATTTCATAGTCTATGAGTACTGATTGGGAATAACGCCGCTGTGTGGTAAACAAGTTTAGTTTTGTGTGTAAGGCCTCTTTATGCAGGTGTGGTTGTGTAGTTTGCAGTCTCACGGCAAAACATTGAGCGTTTCCGTGTGGTGCCTTGTAGGTACCTTTTTATGCAAGTTGCAACGGTTCGAGAAGCTTTAGTGCAGTATGCTATCAGAGCAGAGAAACAAGTATTTTGTATTATTTATTAAAATTTCGCAAGAAGCGTTTCGTGCCGTTCGACTGCAAACCATACAACCACAAGTGCATAAATGAGGTCTCAGAGAGTAGGTACCTTTCTACCTAATGGCTAACAAGATTATTTTACAAGAATGGGAGCTAGCGGAATTAAAATGTTTGCTCTTTATGAATTCTATACAAGTGGTTGAAATTGATGAACCTATTTTTGGGACATCCTGGAGCAAAAAATATTGCAACCATTGCTAGCAGGTAGCAAACTTGCAAATCTACAATTGAAACTATTACTTATAGTCTAGGTAGATGCACTCGTTAGCAGTAGCTGGAACAGTACCCCATTAGTTCTAGGTGGATGCATTCACTAGCGGTAGCAAAGTCAGATACCTACGACTGAGACAACCTTGTAGTCATAAGTAGGTGCAATCGCTAGCGGTACCAAAGTCAGATACCTACGACTGCAACAATGCATCATAGTCATAACTAGGTGCACTCACTTGCGGTAGCAAAGTTCGAGAAAATAAGTTATTCGACAAAATCTAGTAATCGCAAGCGAGTTGTAATCAGCAAAGTCGACTTTATAACCACAGGTGAGAACTCAATTGTCCCCTATGCTATTAGAGTTTCTTGCTGGGGTTATTCGATTTCTAGCTGGGGTTAGTAAAATTTTTTCTCAGTGTGTTCATTTAAATAAATGATTATTGGTGTAAGGATTAGTGTTAAGGTGTTAATAGTTACCTTGTTAGAAAAAAGCCAGTGATAAAATACTTCAATGGTCTTCTTATAAACAAAGACAAATGGCCCAATTAAAATTAAGTTTATTGGAGTTTCTGAGGTATGTTGAAGTGACCGAAAGTTCTCTGTGTGTAGTAGAAGGTGAAGAAGTCCTCAATGCAGACCATATAATATTATATGGAAAAAATAAATGGAACTCTTCAGTGACAAAAGTGTGTGCCCTTTGTCTCCAGACAAGCGCTCTGCAATCCGAGCCTCGTCAAGTGAGTGGAGAACTCAGAATTATAGACGGTTATATTAAAATTATGCAAATGTAAATAAGTCAATAAAAACAACCTAACCTAACCTAACCTACCTTTGTTAATATAATCTTCTTGCTTACAATAGAGCGAACACACTTTCATAAATTTGCTTATTGGTTTGGCAATCCGAACCTTTAATATCCAGGCTTCTCTTCTTGAGATTAATTCTCGTCCCATCTCCGTTTCAAAATAAACCTTTGGGTCATTTTCCTCGGGATATCTTTGAAAAATTAATTTCTTTTGGCCTAGGAATTGTAATGTGGCACAGAACAATAACCATTGTAAGACGCCATTATAAGACCGGAACGGTCGCTTTACTTGTAAAAAGGCAATTTCTCATCAATAAATTAAGATGAAATAAAAACGGTTTAAAGAAAGGCTCTATATTCTTAAAAAATCAATGGTAAACAAACGATACGAAAGTGTGGTTAGAAAACAATGTCGCAGAAACTAGTTACATTAAAGGCACCTGAGTGCGTATCGCTTAGCATGAAATGCCAATAGGTAAAATAAGATCTTTATTTTCTGATTCACAACATTGTATAGGAATAGTCAAGATATCTCTTAAATCTAGGTAAATAAAAACATGAGTGATGCAAAATTCAGAATTTCAAATTTGAGATTTGAAAACAAAAATCGGGAACAGAATGTTCGAAATTAAAAGTACCAGCCTCAATACAAATTGGCCTACGGTTCTACCACATAAATTCTTCGATTCTATATCGAAACATTTTTCTAGTAAATATTCTCGCAATTGTTTTTTGAATATTTTCATACATTTACTTTCTTTTACATTATTTGGCAATTTATTGAATACCCTGGGCGCCATAGAGGAAGAAGAGCTGAATTTATTAAAAGGTACATGAAGATAATTTTTGGTTCGGGTATCAAATCAATGTCTGTCTTTATTGGTGTTGAAGTGTACCTCTATTCTCAAATGAGTATTCAGAAATTTCAGAAATGAATAATGAAGGCAGTGTTGAATTTTGATGGTATTTTAAAACACCCCTGTAGAAATATTGACTTCGTGTGAGGATATACGGATAAAACCCATAGACATTTACCATATCGCAATCTTCAGTCAGCTTGTGCATAAAACAGTGTAAGTAGCTGATTTAGTTCCAATACCTTCCTTTCTGGTGATTCTTAATTGATATTATAATGATGAGTTCATAGATGAATCAATTTGAAAACCTAGAAACGTTATACTGTTATTATTACTGAATACAAAAGGCGTTGAAGCGTCATCTGAGCCGAATGTGATTTCATGACACAATTTTTGACGGTTGTGAAACCTTATCGATTGTTTTAAAGAGAAACATTCTCAATTGAAAATTGAAACAATACATGACTCCTCTGGAAATGGAAAAACCCAACGATAAAATTGAAGTTACTTTTTTGTAATATCTAACAGAAAACAACTACTTCCCCGGCAAAAGCCACGCTGGACATTGAACTACATCTGATAGATATTGAGAAAGACCATATATAACTTGAAGAAAAAAATCTGAAAGTGAAAATTAGCATTTTCATTCAGATAGTTGATTATTTATTAAATGTCCAGTTTCCATTGGAGATTCTTATCTATGAATGAGATAAGGGAGAATGTTATTCAGAAGTATCACTCACAGAAAGTCGCTCATTTCATTGACGCGTGGATTGCATCACTTTCGCTAGGCCTCCAATACATTTTGGTCGACAAAAATCTATTTCACTCTTCTAAGATCATCAGGGAGGTCGGAAGAATCGGAAAACATACTCTTCAGAAGCAATTTCACACTGTAATGAGGAATTGTTGGACTATTTCTTGTGCGGTGAAACTTTGAAAATATTTTTCTGACATAAAACCTGTCATTTCATTGAAAATATGAACAGGATGTTCATAAAGTCAGTTGTGGAATGATCTGCGACTGAAAGTTGGAATTTAGTCGCTGTTTTCCATCGTACAAGATAACCTCTCTTGGAAGGGATTCATGTTTTAAGAATGTTTCTCTTTAAAACATGAATCCCTTCCAAGAGAGGTTATCTTGTACGATGGAAAACAGCGACTAAATTCCAACTTTCAGTCGCAGATGATTCCACAACTGACTTTATGAACATCCTGTTCATATTTTCAATGAAATCAACTTATCGATTGTGTTTTTCCAACATTTAGAAACAGCTGATTTGCAGAATACCATTTGTGCAAGTTGTAGAAGAATATGTTGAATTTATCTGTCAAGGCTTGATCGGTTTTATCTGAATTGATCACGATTGTCATCTGCGTATAGTTAATCTTACCGGAACCCATAAAGTACTCAAATCGTTGATGAAAAGTATTAACAATACCGGACCCTAAACTGAGCTCTGCGGCACACCATCAAGATCAATGTACTTCATTTCGGATTTTTTATTGTTCACAGCCACTTATTGTTTTGTATGCCTCCGTTATCCAATCCAGTGGTAATTCGCTGATATAATATTTTTATCCACCTTTTCGAGTAATATTAATAGAATTATTGACGCAATCGATTGCCCTGCTAAGATCACAAAAGATTTCTACAGGGCACTCGCCTACCTCAATGAATTCGATTATTCTATTATAGTATGAATGAACTTCTGTTGTGGTTGGTCTCTTGCTTAGAAATTTGCAACAAAATGAAAGAAGTCTGTTCAAGAACGCGTATTCAAAAGCCTCCGAAAAACTTTATGGTACTGTTACTGGTCTATAGTTTTCTACTGAATGTTTGTGTTTCTTTTTGATACTTGTGAAATTCTTCCAATTTCTGAAATATTCCGAAAAGAGCTAGTGGAGAATGATGAGTTCACCATATGTAGATGGGTAGAGTGGATAGGATGTGGAGTGTTTTTCTTAAGAGAAACATGCACGCAGAAAAATCCGACAGACTGATTAACCACACTTCGGCAGTCTGAAAATCGTGGTACTTGACAACCCGATCGTAGAACAAATCGCTGCTCCCACTAGTAAGCTGTACTTTCACAAAAGTGAACGTGAACAATCAAATGTGGTTGAATATTTTCGGTATTAGTGGATAGATGATACTGAAATTAACGTTACTTTTTACTATAACAGTTTACCCTATTGAGATTTTTCAGAGTTCTCCAGTATTCTGGATTAAACTATCTTTTCCGGTAAAAATTGTTCTAAGATGCGTCATAGTACATCATACTCTCCTGGCAAAAATGTAGTCGAATTTATTATTCAGTTCACTTTAATGAAACGAAAGAAACACAATTTTGTCTTATTTCCACTAGTTTTTTTATATTTACGACCGGTTTCGGGCTTTATCACATTATCAAGTATAAAAAGTAACTTATACAATTGTACTCTTAAACCTAGTTAGGTAGAAATTTTGACGTAAGGTTCCGTGAACACGTCTATTTCGACAAAAAATCCACAAAGTACGAACATCTGCAAGAATCCAAACACAAGATGAATAAAGATAATCTCAAAATCCTACACACATGTAATAAAGGAAAGAAAATGAATCTGTTGAAAGCCATGGAAATCAATAAATCAATTAAAAACCCGAAATATAGAACCCTCAACGAACAACTCGATGTAGGTCTCCACTTTTGAATTTGTGATTTTGACAACCCAGGTAATTTCCATAACCTCCAGTATTGAATTTATATCGTTTCACCCATGTTCATTTGATTTCATTTATTTTCATTTAATTACCTCTCCATCCAGTTTACCTGCAAACTCCCTATAAAACTAGGTTTAAGAGTACAATTGTATTAGTTAGTTTTTATACTTGATAATGGGATAAAGCCCGAAACCGGTCGTAACTATAAAAAACTAGTGGAAATAAGACAAAATTGTGTTTCTTTCGTTTCATTAAAGTGATCATGAATTTCCACAAAATAAACAAGTCATCTATTACACAAATATTATTCAGTTACCAGTATTATCAACTAATGTTGATAACGGTTGTTACCGCCCATATAATAAAAGAATCACTAACGATTTTGTGTTTATAAGGGATAACAGTAATAATAACCACATTCTCAGTGAATCTGAACACGAAAGTAAGAACAGAATCGTAAACATGAAGTTATATTTGTTAAAATAATCGTTCAACGTTCAGTTGAGTTGCCGGGCGACGACGGTTCGTACATATATGAAGATTCATTAAAGTTTAATTTCATTCATTCTAGGAGCTAACATCTGAGTCGAGAAGTCTGAGTATATTATTATCGTGAGTGAGCAGTGAAATTTATTGCTACTCTTGAAGGTGAGTTTCAAGTCAACAGAATTTCTAAATGTGGATTCTATAATTCTATACGGTTTTGACATTTCAGAGAACGCATTCAAATACAATTTGTTTTAGCCGCTTCTCTCTATTACGTTCAATGGACCGAAGTCAATAATTGAACATCATGGGCTCATACATACGCTGAACAAGATTTCAGCGTGTGCCTGCATAGATGAGTGTTGAACAAAATTTAGATGATGCATCATTACTATACGTGAATTAAATCTGAATATACTTCCATGAGTTAATGGCGGAAGAGAGGGGGTCGATATTTTACCACTAAATCATCTAAAAATAGTATCTCTGAAGAATGAACAACCTGATTAGGAAAAACAAATCAACAGAATTACGAAGACAGTTGGAATTCATTCGCTTCCTTTACTTGAAGGTATGTAACTAGTTTACTTTTCTCATCATTGAGACGAATAATATTCCTTGAATGATAGAACTAAACAATTCAGTGAAACGACTTTTTCACATCACCAGGAGTCGTGGTATATTATATGATGACGTTGTTTTTACTGTTTCTGTAGTGGTATTCATTCCGCGTCTTTATCAAATTACCACGTGTCGTGCTATATGATGAGATTGTTGTTTGTACTGTTCCTGTCGAGGTATTCTATTTTGCACTGATTTTGTGAAGGAAAGAAATAACTAAAATCAGAGAAAATTATCAGGTATTATATTGGTAGAAGATTAAGCATACTTTCTGTCCGACTATACCAGAAAATGATAAATAATGTAGTTCATTCACAGGAAGAAACGCTAAGTACAAACAACAATTTTCATATTGAAAAAAAAAACAGACACTAATCAGGAATAATTCACAAATTTTAATAAATCAGGCAAACACAGAATCACATAGATTTATCAATTCAACTCAGTCATTATGTATTTCATAAAGATAATATTCAATTAATGATGATGATAGAATTTTTTATATTTATCGAAAGTAATGAAAGCAACATCAAGTCACCTGATGTATTTTTTTATTCGTCATATTTATAAGATCAGAGTGACTGTATTCATTTCAAATGAAAATGCCACGTATACCTTTTTGACTTTACATTAAATTCAGAATATTATTATTTGCTATCTCAAAAACTGTAACCCTGTATAAGAACAGATATCAAAGAGATATTCATGTAGCTGCTGATATGAAGCATAAATGACAATGAATTTTTCAGAAAAACAAGAGGCGAATTCGAACTAAAGACAAATGGAGTCGTGAAAGCATTCCTTCAATAAAGAAAAATTGTTTCAATCCATCATAAAAAGTCAACAATTCTAAAAATTACAAGAGAGGAACGTTATACGATCGTTAAACTCATTACAGTAATAAGAGAAAAAATATGATGAACTCATAATGATGGACTCATGAAAAATTCAAATAGTATCAGGTGGGTAAGTACACCTTTCAATAACAAATTATTTGATTTTCAATCATTATTGAAAATTTCAATGAAAACTTTCCTTCCAGACTGTACCTGATCTGAAACAGCACGTGGAGTGTTTCTTTAAGACATGACCATTTATTTATTTTCTGATCCTTATACGTTTATGGACAACGAATTGGATATTCATTTAGTCTAATATCCTTCTAGAATAGTTCACTACTGAACTATCTCCAAGCGAACAGGAAGATATAGCGTGGTTGACCCTCCCAGAGAAAAGCACAATCAAGATATAATTGAAAGCTTTCCTGCGTTTGGACATCAGTTAAAAATATAGTTTGGTAGGAAGCTATGCCAATCCATTTTTGGTCAAAGTCTGAACCTTTTTTTTAGTTTGAATAACACCTCCAGAAGATGTTAGAAGCAAGATGTAACAACATGTAAGAGTTTCTACCTGGACAGACTTTTGGAAAGAAATGAGTTGTTAGATATTTTGATGTCTACCAATATGAAACAAATCAAGTCTATATAGCGTCTCCCAGATTTCAGGGAATTAGCCAGTAATGAAGAATTGCTACGCTTTACTGTCTATATTCACAGAGAAAATAAGGAATACTTATATCTACAGGCTATCAGAGCTAGGGCCTTATTCTTTTTGTTAAGGTAAATATAAGTGAAGTTCTTATATTTTACGGTAAAATTAGAATAATAGAAAATATCCATACTTACTATGTGAGTATATAAAAAAAATTTGAAATGTTTTTTTCAAAAAAACTCCCATCGTTTAAATTTTTTCCTAATTTTTTGACCATATCATCATCCAGATATATTCGATTAAATTCCTATATGTTAGATTTTTATTTTCAGACTGTTTCAGGTATACAGCCCAATTTGCTCTCTAAATGAAACAAATATGAAACGTTGAAAGTTCTTTAAATTATGATTCCATTTATATTATTGTTATTATTATTTTCCTACCTATATGAGACAAGTTCGAGTACATTTTTCACAAAAACTTGTGTTCTGTATATTCTGATTGTTGTTGAATAAATGATAAATATTAGCTGTTGGTATTTTTTTACGTTGTTTAACCCCATGATATTATAACCCAGTTTAGTATACAATACCATATCAAAATGTACCATTTGCTATTTTCCATATCAGTTTTAGTCTCGTATGTAGCTTATACTGATTGAGAAAGAAGAGTTACATGATGTCTCGATATTTTCAATGAAGAAAGCCGAACCAAGTCCATTACAATCGATTTGGTTGACGATGTTTTTTGGTTCTTCTATGAAATTATTGTTGAATAAGTTTGCTACAGTATTTGGTTCATTGACAAAATTATTTCCCACTTCCATTTCTATTTCGTTTCTAACAATTTTTGTTCTGTTTGATAATTCAGCAACTATTTGCCAAGTCGATTTTGTTGTGTAGTCCGATTTAATAACAAGGGGTGACTTTAAAAAGCCGCAATGTTTAGTCCAATTTACAGGTTGATCCTTTGACCAGTTTTCAAGTTACACGGTGTCCAAATGCGATTTTTGCTGATCCTAATCAGCAGAAATCGCATTTGATTTTTGTGCTCTCATTCGAGATAAATTTCTGAGTAATAAACTCATCACATCAAGTAGTAGCTCATGAACTCTTCCATTCGAATAAAAAATAATATCTCACAAAAGGCATTACATTATAGCATGGGAAGATATTGTTAATAGAAATAGATAAATATCAATAATACAATCATTTTTGTTTTCTCTCAATCCGATAAAACTGGAGAACAAACTGATAGAATTGACTGATTTTTTGAAAAAGTATGGGACTTCATCAACAAAATTCAAATTTTTGCCAGTGAAACAGATTATATTTTTCCTTATACAGGATACCAATTTGAATGCGTCCAGGGTCGGTTTCACCCCAGCAATATTCCTCAAGTTCCCCATTATCGACTCTGCCAATATCATATAATAATAATAATAATAAGTTTATTTCATAATATGAATATATAACGTGCAAATAAACTATAAAACAATCCCACGAAGTGAACTTGTGGTTTGGTTCGTTTTGAAATAATTAAAATTCATTATAAATAATATAAATATTTTTTATGGTGCTTGTTAGTTAGCATTGAAACACTTATTTAAATATTCAGTATTTCATGAAACATTATCCTTGGACTCTTCAATATCTAAATTTTCAGATTCTTTTTGTATGACAAAATCGATGCAATGGATTTTATTTTGTCAGGTACTATGTCATAAACATATGGTGCAATAATTTTTTTGGCCAATTGTTCTATTAATTCTGATTTAAGTTGTTATTTCGTTTTTAAATCTAGTATTATAAATGTACATTATTTTATTTTTATTTTTGAAAAGGTAGATCAATATATTATAACAGTATAATTATCTAATGTCCATTTTTTTTTCTTTCTCTGAATAAAAGATCCGATGAATATCTTATATCTTTATTATAACTAATTTTAAGAAACCATTTCTGAAGAATTTCTAAAGGCCTTAAATTATTTTCATTCACCCCCCCCCCCCATCCAAGAATGCCATAGCCTAGTTGTATTTGTGTAGGTGAATAATAAAGCATTTCCAATTGAGAAATGTTTAGGAATTGTTTAAGAAACTTGAATTTTGATAACAGACTTCTCAATTTTCTCGTTGTGTAATTTATTTGTAAATTCTATTTGAGATTCCTGTCAATTATTATACCTAGATATTTGATATTATTTGTTTGTTGAATCTCATTCAAATTATCAATTTTGATTGGTCCTAAATTCGAATTTGAACATGTTTAAGAAGTAAAAGAGATATATTTCATTTTTTCAAAATTTATCGTTAAAAAATTAGCATCAAACCATTTTTTTATTGATTGAAATTCTTCTTCAACAGGTAATTTGGGTGGTTTCCAATTTTCTGCCTGTTAGGTTATAAAAGTATCATCAGCATAATTTTGAATATTTCCGATAGTCTTCAAATCAAAAAGTTTATTCAGATGTATTGAATAAAAGTGGCCTTAAAACTGTTCCTTACGGAACTCCATATTCAAATACTTTCGAATCGCTAATATGATTGTTGATCTTTACATGTTGTATTCTATTGTCAAGATAATTTTTTAATAATTTTAGAATTTTTCCACGAGTTACCTGAAAGGGATTCTCCTAATTTAATATTAATTGAGCTCGAAAGACGAGTTTTGATTTTTAAAGTGAATTAGACAAATTTTTCTTTTTGTCAAATTTGAAGTGTTTATTATTATTTTTGTTCTCATAGACAACATCCTGAAATACAATATTTGTTTTAAATAACAATACATGGTGTTTCTAAAATAATAACTATAAAACTTAAATAATCAACATTCTCCCCCCAAGTAATTGGTCGGATAGAAGATTGAAGATCAATTACTTCTCAATATCTAGGACACATAGTTTGGAAACATTCATAACTTTTTTACTCATTATATTAATCTTTTCCACACAGTGTCTATCACAATGGGTTAGGGAAAGGAACCACGTGGTCGAATTTCATTGCGTCTAGGGCCAGTCTCAGTACAGTCATATTCCTCAACTTTCTCATTATGGACTCTCATTTCGACTTTATGATATTTCTCCACACCCTATTCTGATTACCGTGCTGAAATATGATGATGGCAGAGTCCATTGAAAGGAAGTCGAAGAATATTGCTGGAGTGAAATCGGCGCTGGACATCTAGAAAAATTATTTCGACCTTGTGGTTTTTTCCTCAAACTTTTCTGATTACCATACTGGAATATGATAATGGCAGAGTCCATAATAAGGAAGTTGAGGAATATTTTGCTGGAGTAAAACCAGCCCTGGACGAGCGGAAAAAATGTATCGACAATGTAATTGTTTTTTTTTCATCGTATTCTGATTACCGTGCTGGAATATAATAATGACAGAGTCCATTGTACGGAAGTCGATGAATATTGCTGGAGTAAAACCAGCCCTGGGCGCGTGGACAAATTATTTCGTCCTTGTGGATGTTTTCTCAACCTTTTCTGGTTGCCGTACTGATATATGATATTGTGGAAGTGGAGGAATATTGCTGGAGTAAAATCGGCCCTGGACGCCTGGAAAAATTATTTTGACCATATCATTAATGACAATAATGGCAGAATCCATAATAAGGAAGTCAAGAAATATTTCTGGCGTGAAACCGGCCCTGAACACCCGGAAAAATTATTTCTACCATGCGATATCTTTCCTCAGCCTATTCTGATTGCCGTAATGAAATATGATAACGGAAGAGTCCACAATAAGGTAGTTGAAAATTATTGCTGTAGTGAAACCGGCCCTGGACGACCGGAAAAATGATTTCGACCATGTCGTTATTTTCCTCGCCCTATTCTGATTACCATTCTGAAATATTATGATAATGGCAGAGTCCATAATAAGGAAGTCGGTGAATATTGCTGGAGTGAAACCGGCCCTGGACTCAAGAAAAATTATTTTGGGCCATGTGAAAATGGCAGAGTCCATAATGAGGGTGCTGTAAATTGGTCCATTTCGGTCCAGGAAAATTACTACCAGCGCTATAATACCGGAATAAGACTATTATGGAAATGAATTATTTGTGTGAACATTATATTCTGTAGAGGAGTATCTCGCTGCTCAATGATGTAGTAGTACTACAGTTTATATTTGTTGTCTGCGATTCTGAAATGGGTATTAGTTTTGTGAATAAGATGAAGTGAATGACAGTAACTAGCCTGATAAGTTTTATGTTTTCATAAGTTTTTATATATTGATAGGTAAACTTCAGTGACGAATGAATATTGTCTTTCCAATTATATATCTATGTTCTGATTTCCACTAATCGGCTGAAAAAAATTGCAAATATTGCTGAACTTTGTCGCTAAAGTAACTAGGCTTAACCTTTTACATTTTAAATATGTAAAACATGCCCACCATACTGGGTAAACTTAGTCACAATTCGGTAGGAGGGGTCTGAAGGAGGTTGCTGCATATAAGAAATCAGATGCAGGGGCCATAATACTTGGTAATTTGAAATTTATGTAATAGTATAAACCAGCTTTTTGCGATTCTTAGCCAATTTGGGAAATTTTGCAATTTTTTGAAGCCCTGTATCTCTGTATGCATGAGGTCAAAAAATACGCATAACTACTGCGAATGATAGAAAATGAATCATTCTATACAAAACTGAAGTGATTGGTGTAAGCATAGGAAAAAAAGTTTTTGCGGAGAAACTGAGAAAATTGCCAAAAAGTCGCGGTTTTTCGCCCCCTCCTCCACAAAGGTCCACACGGACATTTTGTTGTATAAATGCCGTGGAGCACTTCTGTAACATACCTATTCTGCCGTGTTAAGCATGAAGGTCGCATCTGACAATTTCATAATTTTGAGATGAACTTATTTCAAGATTTATTCCAATGCCATTCTCATTTCTAATAGGAAATTGATCATTCTCAGGGTGGGTTTATACAGGGTGTCCTTTACACCTTGTACAATATTGAAACTGGTGATAGACCAGATCATGACTGTTCAGAATATCGGAATTTTACCTTAGTAAAAATCTCACGTTTTCGAGATAATGAGCATTTTTTTAATTTCTGGAAAATCACTACCTCACCTTGGATTTTTTAATGCCATGTATACAAATTCGTACGAATTTAAATATTTTTGCTGCTGAAGATTACTGATGAGTGATACTTTCAGATGTACTAAACAGTTTTTCAGAAAACAATACAATTTTTCAAGAAATTAGGGTAAAATGACAGATGTGAGTTACACCAATTTTTTTAACTACAGTTTGACATTATTGTTTTAAAAAGTATAACCAAGTGGAACTGGATATTCATTACGAAAGAATGACCATTTTGTCCAGGCTTTACTATGGTATAAAACATACGATCATTATTTTTGGAAGGAGTAGAATTTCGATAATATTAGAGTGTGATGTTATTCTGAGCTAAAATCAACTCCATTAAACTTTGTGAGTAATGTCTTTTATTTTTATCCTATCAAGATGAAATGATTAAATAATTATGAGTAATAACGAATCAACTGCTTAGAAGCATTCAATGAGATGTCATGAAGTAAATACTAATTCTACGTTTTTTTTTAATCAACATACACTATAAACCACAATAACGATTATTCAACATCGCACTGAATAATATTACAAAAATGTTATTTTCCATCCACTCGTACGCAGAGACGACATATTTTCAAGAAGAACCTTTTTAGGTTGTAGCCCCCAAATCAGCGATTTTATGAGCGGCATTGTGCAATCGGATATAGTTCTGCATAAAGCGCTGCTGCAGCAGTAGCACTACCTCCATATTCACCATAAATGTTGGGCATATGCGCATATTCTTGGGGAGTATAACGTATGTACGGCATGACAAAGAAATAAATACCACTAAATTAAAGAAGCGGATTAATTTGAAAAATATCTACGATAGAGGTCACAAGTTGTTCAAACAAAAGTATTTAATTTTCGACAAGGATTCATCTCTTAAAAAAGTTTGCACTTATTTGGTTGCACCCTGTATATCTGTCGGTCTCTGAAACTTGGTTGGAATCTGGAAGTTGGACAATTGCGACATTTATCACAAGAATTCGTATTAATCGGTGCCATATCTGATAATCGACATTTCATTTCGATAATTTTATTAGGCCTAATTACATGAAAAGTTAATTTTATTGACATTCTATTCAATGCCACCAAGAAGTCTATTCTTTATTATTAATAATCATTTCCACATTTTATCTTGATAAAATCTAAATAAAATAATTTTTGGGCGTAAGTATAAAAGTTGATCAAATAAATGAATATTTTGGAACCTTTGGTGTAAATACAATTCAAGAAAAAAATAAAATACCAAAACACCAAAACTACATCACAATCTTAAAATCTTAAAAGCTTACTTTTAGCTCCTAAAAATGCTAACTTTGTTGCGCGTCGAATGTGATTGTGGCGCAGTTTTGGTGTTGGGTAGTTTCCTTTTTTTTCTTGAATAAAAGTTGATAGAAGTCTAGATGAAAACCACGCCTGATTCAATGGAAACCACTTCTTTCAAAAATAACTATAGTTTGTTTTATACCATGGTACAGTCTGGACAAAATGAGCATTCTTTTGAAATGAATGTCCACTTCCAATTGGTTATGTTGCTTTCAGATAATAATGTCAAACCTTTTTTTTTAAATTGATGAAACTCAAATCTGTCATTTTAACTTAATTTCTTGAAAAATGTTTTCACTTTCTGAAAAACTGTTCTGTATGTCTAGAAGCATCACTCATCAGTTATCTTCAGCAGTAAAGATATTTGGATTTGTACCAATTTATATACATGGCACGCAAAAATCCAAGGTTAGGTAGCGATTTTCCAGAAATTCTTAAAATGCCCATTATCTCGAAAACGGTGATATTTTTACTGAGGTGAAATTCCGATATTCTGAACAGTCATGACCTGGTCTATCACCAGTTTCAATATTGTACAAGGTTTACTGGACACCCTGTATATTGTCAGATCCTGTTATATCAATATTTAATAAATCAGGATACGCACATGCGCTGGAAGAGACGACAAATGGCAATAACTTAGTTTTGATGAAAATGTCAGTTACGACCTTCTTGCTTAGCACGGCAGTATTGGTGTCTCCACTCAATGAATTTAGTAAAAACTTTTTTCTTTTTCTCTAAAACAGTAGTAAAAAATTTAGTACATTTCATTCTTACTGAGAATGCAGTATGGAATC
Source organism: Chrysolina oricalcia (assembly GCA_944452925.2). Lineage (NCBI taxonomy): Eukaryota > Metazoa > Arthropoda > Insecta > Coleoptera > Chrysomelidae > Chrysolina > Chrysolina oricalcia. Next base: position 16,542,971 of record OX101816.2, read on the forward strand.
GTTATGGAAATATAGTCGAGTATCGTGATATTTCAATACTTTCGAAAACATGTGTAGCCCCTCACCTACGCACATGCCATATTCTTCTTCGTACAAAAACGAAGTCGAAATTGCCATCTTAATGACATTGACTTTTTTGCAAGATTTTTTCTCACTAATGCAAAGCATAATTTATCTTTTCTGTATTTGTTTTCCTTGACGTTCTTGTATGTGGAGGATTATCATCAATGTCTGTTATATGCCATATAAATATTACTTAGCCCAGTGCGGCGTACCGAAATGTAATTTCGGTTACTATATGTGATGCTGCAGGATTACGTATAGATCGTTCGAGAAAAACATGGAGTAAATAATTTCTGCATAATGTGGAAAAATGTTTTACTTAATATTGAACGAAGGAAGGTCCCGGAATGTAGTATGATGTGAAGCGAGATGTATATTTTATGAGTTTTGCATAGAAAGAGCTTCCTTTTTTCAAAATGAGCATCTCATCTTTCCCAGATGAAGTCAGTTGAAAAACTATAACAACAAATCTTAAAGTCGGGCCATAGAATACCAGAATTATTATTGTAATAACGATGAATGAGAAAAACTTTTATCAGTAAGTAAAACCAATTAAATATAAAATCAACTTTTCATCAGAATTTCGATTGATTATCTGTGTATTTTGTGGAAATTCGTGATGAAATACAGGATGAAGAATATAACTTCTGTCTAATTTCCACTGAGATTTTATTCATTACGACCGGTTTCGTCTTTTATACCATTATCAAGTAACCACTGCAGATTACATTAAGTTCTTGAATATACAGTGTCCGCCATAACGTTGGCTACACAGATAAAAAAGATTTCTTCAATCAAAAATATACATACTCTTGAATAGAATAATCTTCTGAAAAGAATAATTATTTCTAATTGATGAATATAATCCCATATCAAACTGATTGAGATGTTTGCTTCTTTACATGAATTCTCTTGAAATGGATTTACTTGCACTGAAAACATTCTACTCTTCATCCTAGAAAATACATTAACACATTGTGAAACATAATCCTCTTGACACAAGAATATAATTCCTTGGTAGATATCACTACCCGTGCCACGTGATACATTCAACCAATGAGCAATCAAAGCAGCTGGCGTCACCGCGACCTGTGAATACGACTTCCATTTCGACCATTTCATCCAGTTTGACAATTTGGGTTGGAGGTTATGAGACTATGCGTACCGATATAAATGTTAGTTTTGTGCCTAGTGGAAACTGTTTCTATACAATAAAGGAGTGGTTCGATGGAAGACTTTTGATTTTTGACACTCAACACAGAGAAAACCAACTTCCTATCCTTCAGCTGTAATTCGGCTGGTAATTGCCCTTTTTTATATCTCGACCTAGAAACTCAGGAAAACACGCTCAGAATTAAATCTGAAAAAAATATTGAATATCTTGGTGTATATCTGGATTCGCATATGAAATGGAACGTTCATATAAACTACGTCATAAAAAAACTGCAATCCATCTTATACAAATTTAAATATTTAAGTAATTACCTTCCACTGAAAACAATGAAGATATTATATAACTCCTTAGTGGAAAGTCATTTAAGATATGGAATCCTGACATGGGGAAGTGCTCTCCGAGTACACCTCAAACCATTGGAAATACTGCAAAAAAGATTTCTGAAAGTGATAATGATGAAAAACCGAAGGTTCTCTTCGGAACTACTATACAAACAATCTGAAGTCATGGATGTCAGGCAGTTATTCTATTTCTGCACGAATATGAAATTCCACCTATCTGGTGATATAGCAGGACCCACTCATGAGTATAATACCCTCCGAAAACCCATTACGGTAGTAACACGTGTGAAAAAATCAATATCGCAAAGATCTCACTCCTATATCACAAAATCATTATACAATAGTGTCCCGAACACTATAAGATATGAAAGAAATAAAGCTAATTTCAAAAAAAAATTAAAAGATTACATCTTAAGTAACGACAGAAAATTAATAATTGATCTGATAGAATCGAAACCATAAACAACATACTGCAATAATATAGCTGATCCGTTCTTCATCATTTGACTTGTTTCTTATTTTTACTCTGTTCTAGTTTTTATATTTTATTGTTTCAATTTTAATGTAATATGTCTTATGGTTTTAATATTTTATAATGTGATTAACATTTTAATACGCATTTTATATATGTGAGAATGTGCATTTACATGTATATATATATATATATATATATATATATATATATATATATATATTCTATTCTGCTAATTAATTTTAATATTACTTATTTTATATTGTGATAACATTTTCATTTTCATGTGTATTTTATATCTTTGAGCATGTTCATATACATGAAATTATTTTTATATTTTTATATTTATATTCCGCTAATATCGAAACAAGTGATTATTTCTTAATTCATTATATGTAATGCATTCATTTATTGTATATTTATTTCAATGAATAAAGTTCATAATAATAATAAAAATGCAATATCGAAAATTGAATTATGCTCATCAAATATATTTTGGTCTTCTACAATTTTGTGTCTAAAAGCGAGTGGCATTGTTTATGTATTCAATCAAACTGCAATATGCGTCACTACTAACTAGTTTTATTTACGACTAATATATAACATAAGTATTATACTTGTGGTTTTTGAAGTATTAATCCCTTAGGGAATAATGGCGAGGGATTAATAGTCTTTATTCCCTCTTGTACTCCTATCACAAAATTTCTCGAATTAAATAATACCATGGAAACAATATAACCAAACTCAAAAGTGTCAGTGTCAAACGCGTAGTGTTTGTGTATTTGTATTAAAATGAATGAAAATCAAGAATCTTTCACTTGTACACCACCAGAAATTGTACAATTAGCTGCAGCAACAACATCTACCTTAATACCAGAAACATCGAAATCCATTTATAACTCTTATTCCGAAAATGTTCTGCTGGCCTATTTCGCTGAATTGGGTGCAAAATACAAGCCATCTTCATTATGCTCATTCTATTCAATGATTAAATCTGTGTTGAAGATAAACCATGACGTTGATCTGGAAAAATATAGGAAACTACGAGCGTTTTTTAAAAGAAAACCTGAAGGATTTCAAGCAAAGAAATCTTCGACTCTGACCCCGGAAGAAATTAGGAAATTTATTGACAGAGCTCCTGATGAAATTTTTCTTTTGCATAAGGTAAATGTTCATATTTAATCTGATCTATTCAAAAACTCATGTTCTTATTTGATTCAGGTTATATTAGTTATTGGAATTATGGGCGCATGCCGCTCAAACGAGCTTTATGAAATGAAGATAGAAGACGTGAAGGATTTCCAAACAGAGTTATTGATAACAATACCCAAGACTAAAACTAAAATTGTACGAAAATTCATCATAAACAGTACGTTTTACAATATTGTAAAGAAGTACATCAATCTCCGTCCGTCACATGTAGAAACCAATTCATTCTTTCTAAATTATCAAAAATTGAAATGTACAATACAATGTATAGGAAAAAACAAATTTGCAGACATTGGTAGACAAATTGCCAAATATTTAAACTTGCCAAATCCTCAAAGTTATACCGGCCATTGTTATCGCAGATCATCTGCCACTCTGTACATTGATGGAGGAGGCGATATAACTGGATTGAAGCGTCATGGGGGCTGGAAATCTACCCAAGTAGCTGAAGGATACATTGATCAGTCTTTGAGAAATAAAACAACTACAGCAGATACTATTGCCAAACAGATAAATAGTAATGAAGCAACTTCTTTTACAGCAACCGAAATTCCAAATATTCGTGTTGAAAACTCTTTCAAAGTTAATCATAATTCACTACCAATTCAGTTTATTAATTGTACTATCACTAATTTAAATGTTATTGACAAATAAAGTTCTTCATTAAAAATCTAAAATAAATAAATTTGTCGTAAATAAAGTAGAGTATACTACTCGCAATAATGGCTATTATTCTCTCGGAATGTTACTCCCTCGCCGCTAACGCGGCTCGGTTCGTAGAAATTCCTCGAGAATAATAGCTATCATTATTGACTCGTGGTATAATCTACTATTATTGAGAATACAGTTATTAAACTCAGAACTATTCTGATATAGAACCATTATCTATACCTAAATTGTTCGTAGTTGAGAATCTATGCTTTGTTTAATCTATTTATGTTGCCAAAATTAAAACGGCTTCCATCCTATATTTTATAACCTGGTGCACAGTGCAGATTGGAACTCAACTTCCAAGTTGATAGATGAATAGTATTCATTATTGAAGTTGCAATATTCTTGTCTCAATGTACTCCCATGATTAAAAAAAAAAAGTGCCCATTATTGAAGCTAAACTATTCTTGCCTCAACCAACTTATGAAGAAAGTGTTCACTTATTTCAAAAAATTTTCTTGTAAGTGGCCAAGAGGAATCCGTCAAAAAATCAAACTAATAGTAGGTTTGACCTATTCAAGAATACAATCTCTTTGAATCAACGCAATTATGCATTGATGCAAAAATTCCTTTATATCAGTGTACATATGGAAAAAAATGTGTCATTAGCCTCGTTTTATTGACCACCAGAGTTTATATCTACTAGTAGAAAAAGTAGAGTATCATAAAAACGTAATTTCATAAGGTTTCCAGTAGAAGTCAAATGATTCTTAAATTCCCTAAATCTCTGTAAAAAGTTTGAAACTTATATGTTTCATTATTATAAATGATACAGTCATTGTGAATAATTTGTTTGAAACTTCCACAGCCCAAACAGACAATAGAAGAAGGCGCGAGCGGTATTATATCTTATTCGAAGATTATTTAGGCGGGAATATTTCAAGTGGAATAATAAAAATTGTTGAAAAAGTCCATATCTCGAAGTGGAGTGGATAGTTTTTATGTAAGAATAAATCTCGAAGTCATCTCCACAAGTTTATTAAATTTAAAATTTAAAAAATAATTGGTTTCACAAACAGGCGAAACATGTTTCGGGTTCAGAAAAACCCATCTTCAGTCGAAGAGAATCTATAATAAATTGAATAATTGTTAAAATTTGAAGTGAAATATAAATAATGGAAGTTTAACAAAATGGTGTATGGTATTACTTACATTTAGTTATACAAGTTGGAGATACATTAAAAAATTGAAAAATTGTTCGTAAACCAAACTACATTGGCTACGCTAGTGAGCACGCCCTTAAGGAGGGAATTTCCACTCATTTAGGCTCAAAGACTGAGAAATTATAAAAATGATCATGACAAAACCAACCATCTTACTTGTTTTGTTTTACAGACGCTTCAGAAAAAAATTTGATTGGTTGGGTAAAAGTTTGACGTGAAAGATTGAAGATCTAGCGCCATCTATCGGCTAAACAATTATTCTCGTTAAAACAGTAAGCAGATAACTGTTTTACAATTAGACACATGTGACAGTGACCTCTATGGGACGAAAGCTTAAAGATTACAAGAAATAATGAGTGATATCTGTTAAGAAGGAACACCAATGTCAGTTAAACAAATCTGAAAAATTATTGTAACAATCTAGAATGTTAGTGAATTGAAAAAAAGGATACAATCAAAGTAAATTTGTTCATTTAAAGATATAAAAGAGTTATTATTTATTAAGGAATTGATTTCGAAAATTTCTAAAATATTCATTAAGCAGCCTTTCTTCACATGGTGGAGGACCTTTAAATTATCGTCAATATTAAAAAAATGTTGAGAATTATTAATATGGTTAGCGAAAGAACTCCTCGAATTAATTTCTTCAAAGGGGGAGTTTTGGAATTTATCAGTATAATAAAGTTATCATATATGTGAATTCCTTAATTAATTTTGACGCAGAAAACTTTTTCAGAATGTAAAAATTATTTTGAAGAAGTGATTCCAAAACCCAACACCTTCCACTTTCTAAGCAGATTTGAGGGAACGAACTAGCTCATTTACCGCAATTATCAAAAAAAATTGCACATTCGAAGATTCGAAACAAGTAGGAACTAAAAAATATTTTTTTGCTATATCTCTGGTCAACTTTTCTCTATTCATCATACATAAATCGATTAGTCACTGATGTTTTTGAACTTTCGTCGATTTCTAAAAGGAAGATTCATCATTCATCATTAAATGAATTTCAAATCAATGTGAACCCACCTCTCATCTTCTTTTCTGGTATCTGTTTGTATAGAATATGTTTGAAAGGGAGCTTCTACAAAGGTTCTGAATGAATTGTTAATCAATATGAACCCACCTTCTATATTCTACAAAACTCGTTGTACAACCTATTCGTTAATTCCATCTATAACTTCAATTACGTCCATAACACTCATATTTATTTCAACTAGAAGCTCCTTACTATCAAAATCATTTTAATGTGAGTAAATGAAGTTTTTTGAACTTCAAAATACAACCAAACTGAAACTAACAATTATGGTCCATAGTTTAATGCAGTGTCAAAAGTGTCAATTTCTGCTATGATTTAGGGAGTTTAATGTTTCAACCAATTATCTACTTTTGCTACCATCAAATTCGATCGTAGCAAAAGTAGAGGTATCAAAAAAACAGCTGAGTCAAATTCTACTTCTACGATGTTCTACGCGTACAATAAAACGCTCCTATGGTATTTCCGAAATACTCTAATGGAGATTTGATTCTGCACGTTTGACAACTAAAAAAATCCATTACTACTTGTATCACGTGACCTTAGAATTGGCGGGAATTTGGAAAAAAACGACTTTGGTACTGAAAATTGACAATATTTCAAAAAATTGTATCGAGAAAATATGTCTGGAGGACTCCATATACCAATTTTCAAGAAGACCCGAAAAAAATATAAAATACTCTTCTCTACCCTTACTTAGAAACATTATACATTCTTGTTTTATCTAGAAACAGCTTTAATAACCACATATATTTAGGTCAAAACTAATCAAATATTTGTGGAATACAAATTGTGCGGGAGATTATTATGACAATTTCCCTCATATTATATAAACCAACCAAATGCCATAATTTTTTGAATTCAAACCAATGAGAAAAGGACTTTTTGAAAACACTGTCTCCAGCCCGTGGTATTTTCAAATCAGTGTTTCGCTTCTTCCTTATTTATACGTTTCCAAAGTTACAACAATTTCTGTGAATAGAGAAACGTCAGTTTGACGGTTCAACTCTTCAACTGACATTAATGACACATGATGAACCGTTCCTGCAATACTCATTAAGTCCATAATAATTTAATGTACTCGTGAAATTGTCTGATCGAATATCCCTTCAAAATGCAGAATTTTCAAAATACTTTCACCTTGCCAGTCGCTCAATCAGTGTTGCTGTACAAAACACCACTCGAGCAAGCTCTCGTGGTGTTTCTAAGCAACACAGTTTTCGTGACAGCAAGGTGAAAGTATTTTTTGAAAATTCAGCATTTTGTCGTGATATTACTACTGAAAACACGATTTAGTTTTGTAACTAGATGTAAGTAGTCTTGCCCTATACAGGGTGGGGCACCGAAAACGAAACAGATCGAATATCTTCAAAACGCATGTGTTGTGAATAAAATGCAAAAACAGGTCGATTTTTAATCCAAGGGGGACATCTTCCTATCATAACCTCAACTATCCTACCTCTCCCCCCATCCCTTGGGCACTATCACCCAAACAATTTGAATAGGGAAAGTAGTAAGTTAAATTTGTTAATTGATTTGCAATTTTGGTCCGATTCCATTGATATGTGGTGGTTTTCAAGATCGGAAATTATGATTTGTTCGTCAATGCAAAAAAACAAGATGGTGGCTCCAAGATGGCAGACGAAATTTGTAATTCTGGTCCGATTCGAATCAAAATTTATATGTGGGGATTTTCAGGGTGAAAAATTATGATATTTTTGTCAATGCAAAAATACAATATGGCGGACGAAATTGGTAATTGTGGTTCGATTCGATTCAAAATTGGCATATGAAGGTTTTACAAGTTTTCAGTATGACTACAGTGAATTAATTGAATTGATGAAAAAAAGATTTTATACAACTTAGAAAATAATATTTTATTTAGATGTGTGACGTAGGTTATTCTGTGCGTAACAGAATCAGAATTTTACCGCACCTAAAAATCCCTGAAAATCTTCACATACTAATTTTGATTCAAATCGGAGCAGAATTACAAATTTCGTCCGCCATCTTGGAGCCACAATCTTGTTTTTTTGCATTGACGAACAAACCATAATTTCCGATCTTAAAAACCACCACAATTTTGAATTGAATCGGACCAAAATTGCAAATCATGTCCGCCATTTTGGAGCCGCCATTCTGTTTTTTCTCTTAGAAAATTTCCATAATGCACTGTCACCGAATTTATGTCAAAATAGCTTGCAAATGCAGTGTTACAATTTGGAATACGGAACAGTTATTTTTCCCGGAAGAAAGCGCCAAAATAAAAAGTTAGGTGGCAAAAATTGACATGGCTGAATTCCTTATGAAATTACCTTTTCAATGATGTGTCACACTTACTACTTTCCCTATTCAAATTGTTTGGGTGATAGTGCCCAAGGGGTGGGGGGAGAGGTATGACAGTTGAGGTTATGATAGGAAGATGTCTCCCTTGGATTAAAAATCGACCTGTTTTTGCATTTTATTGACAACACATGCGTTTTGAAGAAATTCGATCTGTTTCGTTTTCGGTGCCCCACCCTGTATATTGATGCACATGATCTTATTCAATATTCTCAACCCAAACCAACTAATAATTGTAATTGAAATTTATTAATACATTATTTATCCTCACTAAATTTAATATTGGTTTCAGAATAAAATAACGAACGAAGTTAACAATGAAGAAGCCATCGTCGATAATGAAAGTAATGAAAATAAGCAGTTTCAAAACAAGGAAATGTAATAGCGGAATTCTGTTGCGTTACATAATATACCGGGTGTCTGCGGAAAGTAGCTCGCCCCTATAACTATTTTGTTTTTGTAGATAATGGAATGAAATTTGAAGAATTTGTATGAGACATAAGACTGCTTCTTTTGACAAGTGATGTAGCTTCATTCAAACTTCCGGTTACACCAGAAGTGACATAAACTTTGGATTTTCAAATAAGACACCTGGTATATTTTCACTTCTTTTTTTCTCCTTATGATTAACTGAATACAACCATGTTCAACTTGTCAGTTTTTGTAACCGAATTTTATTTTTATTTTGAAATTTAATTTTTATTCTAGAGTGCTATGGATATCTTCAAATCACTAATGTCATTTCGAAAATTTTGAGAATGAAACAATTTCACTACTTTCCGATCAAAATGTACCTGCTATGCAAGTATTCATATTGAAATTTCAATTAATATTTTTTTCTAAATGGCAACATGTTGGCTCCTCGGATTAGGAAAAAAGGGCATTTGATAACGAATAATTATATACTGGATATTATTAGATCTCAAACAAACTTCCGTTCAAACACATTCAAAGATTACATTACAAATTTCGCAAAATGAGGGATCTTTAGAAGTTAAAATAAGATCTAAATGCACCGAGCAACCTTTAACCAACACAACTGATGAAACAAAATCAATAATGCAAAAGCTAATAGCATATCTTCTTGCCATAAATATCATCATTGACATGTTCTTCAAATAAATACACAATATATACCTAATTTACTTTTGCAGAAAGAAGTAAAATATGTCGACCTTTTGTTCTCTCTATTTTGTTCTCAGTTGCTTTATCAAAGGATACTCGATGCATTTAAATCTTATTTTAATACCAAAGGATGCTTTATTCTATGAAACATTCAATATAAAAGTGTGCTGTAACAAATTAATCGTGGTAAAATGGTCTTTTTTTCCCAACCCGACAAGTCACCATGTTGCCATTTGCTCACATATGTGGGACAATGTGGACGAGCTATTTCCATAAAAGATATGCCGAGCACGAAAGGTCCTTCTGGAAAAAAGTGATTCTACATTTTCAAACTCCTTGAAATGCAAGCACAAATTCCCGAATCTAAACGATACGGAAATTTTGCACTATGCCAACAAAGGTTGGATACTGAATGATTTAGTATCCTTGAACATCCTTAAACATAAACATTGCGGATGTAATTCACTTAATGAAGAGGTAGACTTAGTATTTTCGCCCGTTTTTAATGTAGCCTTTCAAACATTGTCAATCATGAACATATTTTCAGTTACAAGAATATACGAAATTACTTAGAAATAAGGATGGATTGAGCGAGGGGCAATATATGAAAATATAAGTAGGAAAGTTATTGGGTATAACCCTCAAAATATTGTGCAACCGTAGACACGTGTTTCGAGCTTAAGCTCTCATCAGTGTTGTACATCTTCGCACTTGATTTTACCGTACTGATGAGAGCTTAAGCTCGAAACACGTGTCTACGGTTGCACAACATTTTGAGGGTTATACCCAATAACTTTTCTACTTAATTACTTAGTTGTAGATATTTTTATTTTTAATACGAGTTAAATTGTTGGGCGACGCTCATTTTGGTCCGAAAATTGGAAATGCCAGTTAAGATGAATTTTAATGATAATGGTCAAAATGGTCAAAATGTTCATTTTGACCAACAACGATAAACTTATTGAAAGATAATTCACGCCTAGGAAAAATGGTGCCAAACCTACCTAAATTATCATAATTTCCACGCACTTAAATGTCTACGTAATGTTAGCTCGTTCTGGCTAGATCGTACTAGAAAATTACTCCTAATAAAATGTATTTTCACAAGGAAAAATGGTGCAAAACCTACCTACGTTATCAATTTTCTCGCGCTTAAATATCTACATAAGCTTAGTCCCATCTCGGCCTCGAGATGGGTAAATTTAAAATGGGTACATTTTGTGTTTGGGGCCGAATTGGGCTATTTTCATGCACGATACCTGCCTCCTCGGGCCGAAATGGGCGACGCCCAAATTTTCATTATTAATGAATGAGATAAGCCAGGTATAAAAGGCAATTGGTATATTCAATTATCAGTTTGAAATAAAGTCTGATAATTTTCGTATAGGACGAAACTGCAGTAATGCAAGTGTTACAAATATAAAGTATAAAAACATAGGAATTTTCAATTCTCATTTTTTCCTATTTTCAGATTTTTTTTTTATATCAAAGTAATTTATAAACTCGTCCATTACTCTTTGAATTCAAATCACGGAGATGGCTCTTTTGCTACTGTATCTAAAGGAAAACGAAAGGGATCCGCCATTGGTCTCTTTCTATTTGATGTTCACTTCGCAAGTGTAACTGTTATTGAATATGAACGACGCACTTAGGGGTGCTGAGGAAAACAATGCCTCTCTCTGTGTCGTTAAGGTTCACAGTAGAATTAAAACTTCCGAATAAGTGCTATACGGGAATAACCACGACAAAATGACACGATGACCATGAATATCCGACTGAAATACAAAACAGTACAAGGAAAATATTCTCATTTGAAATTCCAGTTAAAATGCATATAAGTAATTACAATAATTGTGAGTGTGGAACGAGTTGATTATATTGAGTACCAATGTTTGTTTTTTGACGAAAACTTGAATTGAAAAAAACATATTCAGAAAACTACATCGAAACTGAAAACTCATACCTTCATTCTATAATATGCCGTTTCTTCCCTTGTCATACACTTCATATCCAGAGTATACTACGGCCTTCCAGGGCCACCCCAACTTTTTCATCTAACGTTTTAGACCACGTTTCTTTGGACGAAGTGAAAAATAAAAAAAAAAAAAATTCTGCCTGTGCATCTGTGTCATTTGAAAACGCTCATTTCGGAACCCTCAGTGGTATCGCTTGGAAATTTCAACCATTTCATTAAATCGAGGACAAAATTGCTGTTTTTTTGCAAACATTTCACGGGGTTTTTCTGTTTTTTGTACTTCCTATCTCCGTCGATACAGGTATTGATTTGATCCCTTTCATATTTCTCGAAGACCTACTTCCTGTCCTACAATACGATGTATGGTTTTTGAGGAAGATCAGAAAATGCTAAAAAAAAATTCTGACGATTTTCCGAAACATGTCGAATTTAAAAAAATTCAAATACGCCGAACCGTTCATTTATATTGAATTTAGAAAAATGTATTGGGTAGAGCTACAATAGACGAACAGATCCTACTGAAGCTATTATTCACGAAAATTTTCGGGAAATTGAAATTTGCATTTTGGAGAATATCTCGAAAACGTTTGCTAATATTCCAATTTACCGAAAAATTTCCTAACATTTTTTCCGTTAAAATAATAGTACAAGCAATATTTTTTTAAAAATGGAAAATAGAGATATGGACCGTACTAATGATAAAATTGAAATTCTTTAAATCGCTTCGAGCACGTCTTTCTAAGACCCACAAAACACCAAATCGTTTTGCTCCGACTCTATTGACAAGTGGAAAAAAAATTGAAAATTTGTACTATTTCTATAAAATCTCCAAAAACTCGAAAACGAAACGAGATATCCCAAAAATGTACACCTACACTATTATTGTACTTGAAAAGGTATGCAAAAATGTGCTCCCCGCTTTTTCCATATCTTAATCAATAAACTCGGAAAAATTAAATGAACTTTAAAACATGAGCATTTCGTGAATGGACTTGAAAAATCTTGAAAAATAAACGGAATATTGAATTCTCGTTTATAAAACCACCACAAAGAAGACGATGACAGATTTTCAAACTTCACGACATCTCTTTTTTGATTTCCAATTGGAAACCTACTGCAAATTACGTTTTTTTCCCGAAATATCAATAGTCCTGAAAATATTCCAAAAAGAAAATGAAAAATACTAGACTTGAAAAAACTTTACCATTTTTTTTTCTAAAAACACAAATTACTCGTAAAGGAAAAGAGATATCAAAAAGATATCAAAGAAACAGTTTTATTGCCCAGATCTACAAAAATTTACAATGATATTTCTTTTCATCTTCAAGAATAAAGTATTCTTGTGGGAAAATTTAGTTCATTTAATTTCAGATTTTTAGTTTAAGTTAGGTTCGGTTAGGATAGATTTGGTGATAATTTTATGATTGCGAATGATTTTTCTTTAAATTCATATCTCCGAAGTCAAGCTGTAAAAATAGGTGTTTTAGGACTATATAGAATCAATAGAGGATGTCGGGAACGGTTATTTTGGAGACATTTAGAATATGGAGAAAAATTTCATATCGTTCTGCAAGTGGCGTATCATGAAACTATAAATCAAAGATTGTACTTCATCTATGTATCAGTTTACCTATTCATGTGCGATTTCTCGTTACTAACCCAACTTCCTAAGTGTCTCCATACTCGAGTCGTCCCCAAAAAAGTAAAAAAAAGACTAATTACTATTTTCCTAATCGGTGAAACATGCTTTTTCTGAAATCGTTCAAGAATGCCCACTTTCTCGGAGCAACTTCAGGCCTCAAAATACTAGTATTTTAGTCCGTTGCTAAGCAACGAACTTTCCCGGACCATTTTCGGACCTAAACGGTACGGGAAAGTACTTTTTCTGAAATCGTTCAAGAATTCCCACATTCTCGGAGCAACTTCAGGCCTCAAAATGCGCTAATCTAGTATTTTAGTCCGTTGCTATGCAACGAACTTTCCCGGACCGCTTGTTTTCGGACCTAAACGGTACGGGAAAGTACTTTGCCGTATCGAAAACGATACGGGAATATTTTTGCCGGCTTGTTTACAGTTTAGACAGTTATTGAATTCACGCAAACAATATGTAGAATTCCTTAGTTTTTGATAATGCTGATTGCGATTTCAGAAAAAATAGTATGTGTACCTCGTAGTAAAAGCACATTCCCAGACTTGTTAACAATTTACATTGTCGTCCGGGAATGTATTGCAAAGATATTTTCAAGATATTAATCGATATTGTTTTGTTTTATTTTCGTTAACCAGCTGTCGTCCCCTTATGAACGGCAGCCCTCAAAAGTCGAAACTTGTGCGAGCCAAGGATTAAAGAGGTCTTACCTTTTTACGTGCGATTCCTAGCACTTTCTCGGGCCATCAGAAAAATTTCTGCAGTCGCCGTGGTTTGAACCATCGTCGACCGGCATCCAAAGTGATTAAACCATGTCGCTTTAACCACTCGGCTACCTGGCCCGTGCCCGTACAATTAAAATATAGCTCATTTATATTCACAAACTGAATATGACCAATAATTTCTTTCACACTGATACTATTCTATTCCATTGTAATGAAAGTAGCCTTAACGATTTGAACTAATTTACTTTTACGTATAAAATGTAACTACTAATTCATATCACAATTTATATCAAATCAGACTATATATGTTGAACTCTAACTGCTTCTGACCTCTTTGCTCACGGTTCTCTATTTATATCGATGTAGATTCCATTCAGAATTATTCGCAAGCGGTCAGTTCCGGCTCCAGTTCGTTATACTATTTTGTTCTATTCACTTTGGTCTTATGTGTCTATAATAGATTGTTGAAAGTTCAGAATGTGATCGTTCAAACGTCATTTAAAGAATGTCGTTTACCATCTAAACTATTAGTTAGTTATCTGGAGTTTAACTGGAACATGAAAAATCTGACCCTCTTCTTCTCAGTGTTATAAAGACTGTCTACAGAGACTGGCTTTGAGAATGAAATACTTTGTCATAAATTCTGTAGATGGCGTCCAAATGACAACTTTTATTTAGTTATTTCATTCTCTCTGCCATAAATTGAATTTCTAGGAATATCTTTTCACCAACAATCGTACCACGACCTTTGCCTCCGCAATAAGAGTTAGCACTCCGCATTGTTTGTACAAGGTTCAGGTGAAAAACCTATTAAAAAAGGAATATATTATAATAATATAATAATGAAAAGAGAAAATACTCCAGAATTGCTAAAAAAATAGTATTTAATAAATTAAAGGTTTGGTAACCCAAGTTCAGGGCTTGGCGAGATCTTGAAAAATGATGATAGTATCAGGTAGTATAAGAAAATTTGGTTCTTTGTACTATTATGTTCGTTATTAAAAATGGTCATACCAACTTACATATTTTTGAATTGGTTAAATGCATTAAAACCTCACATGCTCTTCCTGACCTATAGGTTGATTAAAACAACACAACTCTTCTCCTTCGATTATTGATATTATATTTCAATCTCCTCAAGTTCCTTAGTTCTTATATTCAGTAACAGCAACTCAGTAACGCTTCTGAATCCACCACCTGGTTCTGGATACCTGATTTAGTTTTTAATTCAGCCAGTAATCATAGCTAGCTACATTTGTTGAGTATTCTACTATTCTGGCAATCGGCCACCAATATACATCGCTCATTCAATGGCGAGAAGTAAAAACTCACACGAATGTTTTCTTGGATCAATGCTCTATACCAGGTGTTGGACGTAATTCTTGCAAATGCTTTCGCAGTTACTGGAAGAATTAGGGAACAATGTCACTTGCTTGAGGTGCTCTTGCTGTGATAAATTCTCCTGGAATTCGGATAGTCTGTCTTCTTTCCAGGCGAATCGAATACCAAGTAGGGTTGTAGGGAGAGTTATTGTCCACTGTTGATTGTTGTGGCATCTGATTGCTGCCTTCAGCTGACGGTGGAATCTCTCAATCATCCCATTTGCTGCTGGATGGTATGCTGTGGTTCGCAGATGAGTCGTACCTGTCAAACGGGTCAAGTGCTTGAACAGGTGTGACTTGAATTGGCGGCGTTGATCAGTGGTAACTCTGAATTGTGTGCCGAATCGACAAATCCAGTAGATGATGTTGCCAGCGCGCACTCCGAATGTATCAGAGCATCGGAGACAGGCCCCGACTGGAGAATTTTAATTCAAACCAAATAATAAAGGTTCAACTGATCAATATCCAATAAATATACATTATATTCAAATATAATATATATAGCCACATAAATGAAAAATAAGTAAATGACAGAAAGAAAAACGAAAAATACATCGACCTCGCTGAATTGGTCTACATTCACCGCACTACACTACAAGAGTGCAGGAAAGCGATTTTCAATGCAGCCATCAACAAAATTATAATAATATTAAAAATAAAACACTAATAAATTTCATTTCTAAAGGTAGGAAAAAATGTCTATCTAAGTTTTATTTATAGCAACTGCTGTGGATTGAATTCATTTCATATATTAAAATCAGTTTGAAGACAATTATGCAGAAGCATGTTTGATTTTTCTTCTAGCAGAATTAACAGGCATATTCCTAATATCAGGAGGTAATAAATTCAAAACCTTGCAAACGCTATAGGCAAATGATCGTAGGAACACAGACGTGTTATGTAATGCATCTTTCCGTCTCACATTCAGATTATGCACATATGTTCTAAATCTCAATTCGCGGTACAGATAAGTTGATAACTTGGTTTTGAAAATTTTCCAGAAAAGATAGGATCAATTTAAAAATATTCTTTTCTCAGTTGTAAGCCATTCTAGCTGATTTATTCTGAAAGAAACGATGTCATATTTCCATAGATAGACTCATACAAGAATTTTGTACTTGTTGAAGACGTTTGATGTCATATTTTGAGATGCAAGGGCCATAAACCACATCACAGTAATTTATGTGTGAGAAAACCAGGGACTCATATAAAGCGGTTTTTGTTTTCTACTCTAAGATAGTACTATAACTATAAATCAACTTTATACTAGAATAACATTTTCGAATTATTTTTTATTCATATGTTGCTCGAATCTCAAATCTGTATCATTCTATAAATCCAAATTTTTGGTCATATCTGTTGTAGATAAAGTTTTGCCGTCGATATTAATGTTTATTGATGGTTCTATAATTTCTCTAATTTTTTTACAACCAAAGGGAGTTTGCAGAATGAAAAATAAATTTGTGTTTCATCTGCTTAGAAGTGCCTTTTGCAGTATTCTAAGTAATATTTGAAGAAAAACATATACATCGAAGAAAAGAAGGCCCAAGTGTAGAACCCTGAAGCACAATACAAGAGATGTCCAACGCTATGGAACAAAATAATTATCTTCATACCTAACAATTTGGTTTCCCTTGTGGAGGTAACTAGCTATGGGATCTGCGGCATCACGATGAAATCGTAGGTAGTTGTAGCATTGCCAACAGCAGTAGATGATTGATTCTATCGAAAGCTTTCAAGTAATCTTTGAGGATTAGGGTTGACAATTTGTCATCGGCTGCTGTCAGAACAAACTTAACATAATGGACCGTTGGCCCATGACACTAGAAGTGTCGATTATCTACGAAAGTATGCCCTTCAGGGGATATGAAAATTGAGTTGGATTATCGGGAAAAAAGTGGTTTGTTGGATCGGTACCCGGTAGCCCCCCTCCCTGTTCAATCAGCTTCCGGTTGAAAGCAATGTTGAAAATGTTATTATAGAAGCAGCTGTACAAATGTAATGGAATAGTCAGGTCTAGCTGAATTAACCGGGCTCTTGCCGATTCGCATGCGTCTAGGTCGGTCCCCAACGGACCGGAAGTTACGCTTACCGCCATTTCACTAAGATTATTTACGAAGATATGCCCTTTGGTCAAACCCTTCATTTTGCCCCAATTAATGTTATAACATTTGCATACAACTTGGGTGGGCGAATTTAGCCGTATTCCAAGGAAAGGTGACGTCAGGAAGGGGGGCGACCGGGTACAGATCCAACAAACCACTTTTTTCCCTATAATCCAACTCAATCTTCATGTCCCTTGTAATAGTCCGGTGGCAGGGAGGGTTTTCGTGGCCGATGAAGTGCGACGGGATCACCCAAGTTATTCTTATGTATTTTGACACGCTGAATCCGAATTTCGAGGGTGATAAGCCGTGAAAGCATCCGGAAAATTGTTATTGACGATTTTCCGAGGAAAATCGAAAAATCCATTTTTTCCAAAAACGAATGATGCTATATAATGTTCTCTACAAAAAAGGTCTCAACAATTTTTTCTCCAAAATGCACCGTTTTCCAGTAAAACTTGCTCAAAATTCGACAAAATGCGATTTTCTCAATTTTCAGTGCTCTCTCAATCAGTCACATAATGATATTTTCAAGATCACCTTGTCTCAAATTATTCATATATGTCTCGAATATGAATAACAAAAAGGATATTCCTGAAAAAATCATTCGTGTGGATTTCCTGGCACTGAATTTCCCGATACGTTTACCTTGCATAAAAGTGGCATTTTTTTATTCGCGAAGCTCACGTCGTGGACGAACTTCTTAGAGTGTCAATTAAAAAGAGTTCAGCACATATTTTGTCATGATCACAAAGCATCTCAGTACCGGAAAAACGGAAAATTTTGCTTAAAATTACGACAATTTTCCGAGAAAAATCGAAAAATCGATTTTTTTCCTGAAACAAATGATACTATAACATTTTCCATAAAATTCTCCACTAAAAAAGTCCCAACAAAATTTTCTCTAAAATGCACCATTTTTTAATAAAACGTGCTCGAAATTCGAAAAAATGCTATTTTCTCAATTTTTAGTGCTATCTCATTCAGTCACAAAATGATATTTTCAGGATCACCTTTTCCCAAATTATTCATATATGTCTCGACTATGATTAACAAAGGAAGCATTCCTGAAAACATCATTTGTGTGGATTTCCCGACACTGAATTTCCCGATACTTTTAAAAATTTAACAAAAAACGAAAATTTGAAAAGAGAAGAAAACAGTTTGGTATTATCATCATGCTAACTGCTCACTTGTAGAAGATTTACCTCCAACAAGTGCATCTATTAAATTACATATTCTCAGAGCTTTTTACATAGTTTACAATCACACTCATTGTTTGGATGAGGATATTTTTCTTTTGAATCCATTGGATTTTGGGTTTATTGAAGAAGACTCTATGCTTAAACCGCGAAGGGTTGAAATTTTGATCCCCCAAGTACAGAATTGGTACCGAATTGTACTTGCAAAAGTTGTACCCGGAATACATGCGTTTGTAAGGCAGCAAAAATTTCATGCTGCTCATTTTGTTTTTGTCACCGCGGTAATACATGCCAAAATAAAATTTGAATAAAACTACATTTTTTCATCAGACCTTGGAAAATTCTTGGGCAGAAATTGTGTCTGACAAAAAGTAAGTACGAATAATTTTTTTTTTTCAACGAAAAAGTGAATTTTTCGGAAAATTGTTGCACTTTTAAGCAAAATTTTCCGTTTTCCGCTACTGAGATGCTTTGTGATCATGACAAAATATGTGCTGAACTCTTTTTAATTGACTGAGAAATTCGTCCACGACGTGAGCTTCGCGAATAAAAAAATGCCTCTTTTATGCAAGGTAAACGTATCGGGAAATTCAGTGCCAGGAAATCCACACGAATGATTTTTTCAGAAATATCTTCTTTGTTATTCATAGTCGAGACATATGTAAATAATTTGGGACAAGGTGATCCTGACATTATCATTTTGTGATTGAATGAGAGAGCACTAAAAATTGAAAAAATAGCATTTTTTCGAATTTCGAGCACGTTTTATTCAAAAACGGTGCATTTTAGAGAAAAAATTGTATTAACTTTTTTAGTGGAGAATTTTATGAAAAATGTTATAGCATCATTTGTTTTAGATTTTTTCGATTTTCCACGGAAAATTATCGTAATTTTAAGCAAAATTTTCCGTTTTTCTGCTACTGAGATGCTTTGTGATCATGACAAAATATGTGCTGAACTCTTTTTAATTGACACTCTAAGAAATTCGTCCACGACGTGAGCTTCGCGAATAAAAAAATGCCTCTTTTATGCAAGGTAAACGTATCGGGAAATTCAGTGCCAGGAAATCCACACGAATGATTTTTTCAGGAATATCTTTTTTGTTATTCATAGTCGATACATATATGAATAATTTGGGACCATGTGATCTTGAAAATAGCATTATGTGACTGAATGAGAGAGCACTGAAAATTGGGAAAATCTCATTTTGTCGAACTTTGAGCACGTTTTACTGAAAAACGGTGCATTTTGGAGAAAAACTTGAGGAAACCTTTTTTGTAGAGAATTTTATGGAAAACATTATAGCAACATTCGATTTTGGAAAAAATGGATTTTTCGATTTTCCTCGGAAAATCGTCTATAACCATTTTCTGGATGCTTTCTCGGCTTATCACCCTCGAAATTCGGATTCAGCGGGTCCAAATACATAACAATAACTTGGGTGATCCCGTCGCACTTCATCGGCCACGAAAACCCTCCCTGCCACCGGACTATAAGGCCTTCATAGATAACCGACCCCCCTAGTGTCATGGGTCAACGGTCTATAATAAAAATGTAAAGACTTACGTTGTACTTTCACTGTCACTACCAAGACAATAAATTTTAAATTTTAATTAATAATAAAGGATATTTTTATTTTTATATTTATATTAAATAACAAAGTATTGGAAAAATCATATATACAACTTGAATAAAAAGCATTTTCTTTGCACCTGCAAGGTTCATAACAATCCTACGACTCGTTATGAAAACTTCGCGTGTGCAACGCGTGTGCAAAAGTCGCTTTCTATTCTTGTATAAATAACTACTATTATTGAACCTGTGTTTAATAACTCAAATATGCAGCCAGGACTAAAATTAACTCTCCTGACTGTCAGATATAATTATATACATACACTCAGTAAAAACAAATGCCACCCATCTGTTCATCTCCATGACGACGATTTCCCATTCATTAGAATATCCCTAATTGTAAACCAAAATCTGCATAATGCATTTTTTTAGGACGCCGCCACGCAGATTTAAAAATAGAGCATAAAGAGTGTGTAATACATGCTAAATAGTATTTTACCCCATGTCAAGGTGTACCTTCTCCGAAATTAAGTCGCTCACCCCTATTACTTTTTTTTGTTTAACCGAATACTAGCCTCGTTTTTGGCCTACGGATCGCATTCGCTGTATCTTAATTTCAACCCTCTTCTGAAACCTCCCCAATTAGCATAATTAATCCAGCGTGGCGTAAAAAAAAAACTATGAGTAAAACCACCCTCTTACCACAGCGCGTGCAAAAAAAGTTTGGATTTAATATTTGTAACGCTACGCATGGAGCACCCTTTATAACCGGTTATCGCCCAATCTTAATTAACCCAAATAGTGCAAAAAAACCATTGTGCTAGCCTTCATTTTTATTTGTTTGTTTTATTTTGTTTTAATCACTTGGTGTTACATAGGGTTGAGCGGTAGTTTTTTATGTGTTTTATTCAATACTACGTGCAGATATAAATACAGTGTGGAAACCTACAATGGAATGAAATTGGTATGTCCATAACAGAAATAGGTATATTCAAAAAAATCCTCGGACTGATCGATTTTTATTTTTGAAAATCTATTTTTGTATAGTCTGTGAAATTATTGTATTTGAAATATAATATAAAGAATATAAAACTGTTAAAAATTTGTCGTCGAATTGGACGACAGCATGGGTATCAACCACATCTCGTCAAGATATATTATGTCTCTATTCTCATTTCGATATTCTTCTAGTTTTCTTAAGTAGTCTTGTCGATAGACAACAATTTGTGCTGACTTCATTATAATTATACGTTCTTTTAATTCTTTGTATTTGACACCGCAATCAAGTAAAAAATTTCGCAAAGTATCTATCGATTTATAAACATAATCTGGATATGTTGGTACCTTATTTCCGTGATGAAACCATAGAAATACTTATTATATACTTACTCTAGAATGCTAATCCCGCCAAATTTCACGGCGAAAAGCATGCCATGTATGCGACCCGTTTACGATGTGCGCATGCGCGTCATCAGTGTAGTTTGGGTAGATCGTTGACAGGTTTGAAAATAATTTGGTGTTATGAGTTTTGTGTTATGAGGCAATAAAACACATGACATTTGAAAGAGAAATTTGACAGCGCGTTCAGGACTTTTTAAAACCGAAAAGAACCTTAGAGATAGATTACTCCGAATTTTAAGCGCGAAAGAAACTTATTTAAAACAATAATGTACCCTACGCTAGTGTAATTATAATGACCGTGCAACAGTGCTTTTTCATCAACAGGAAGACTTGTCACTAAGATCTGTCACTCTTGTAAGAGACAGAGACGGTTTTTAGAATTTTTTCTCTTGTTGTTTTGTGTGGTGTTTGTTGTCGTTGGTTATTCTTTCATCATTCGTGAATTTGCATTAATCTTGTTCCTTTAAAGACAATTTCTAATAAAGCCGTTTCTTCCTAAAAATAAACAATGAACTGTTTAGTGTTGTGTAAAGGAAAAATACCTGAAAATCATTTTTGATAGATAATGAAATTTTTTATGTACCTATATGCTTTGCTCAAAATAGCTTAACATACGTCGGCCTTAATTCATTTTATCTATTAATTTTTTCACTACATGTGTGGATAAGATGATCTCGTTGTTTTCGGAAATAAATAATAATAAGATAAACGCACCAGTTATTGACAGTGCTCCAGTAATTGATATTTGTTGATATTTTTTTTCAAAAATAAAGCCATTGAAGTGAAGTGAAGCAATTTCCATAGATAATCTGTAAGATTGGAACACCTGGCAACCTTGTAGCTATTGGGCGGGAAATTGGGTGCTTTCATAGTTTGTTTATACGTGTTGAAAGTTCAACGTATCTGATTTTCAAAATAATTTCAAGTACAGTGTTAAGGTAAGTCTATTCAATTTTTTTTTCTTTCATTTTCTGTGTGCATGTTTATCAAATTTCAGTATTCGGTAGACTGTAAAGTTGATTTTGTGTATAATATTCAATAAATCACCTAACCCCCTTTTTCTAGAATGTCAATGACTGGATCAAGGGATGCATATGTGTACCAGTCATTGACATTGGGTATCAATAGCTGGTACATTGGTAAATATTGAAAAGTGAATGCCAAAAAGCTCAAGAAGACATACATAAGCGCTCCTAGAAATATGGGCCCGAACAAATTTCTGGTTCTAGTCTTTGACAGGGGGTGTCAATTATTGGAACATAGAGTGTCAATTACTGGGACATCAATTGTTACAGATGGCGCCAAGGAAGAAGTATAGTCAGAATCAGATGAATGCAGTTCTAGAAGCGGTAGCAAGAGGAGTACCATAAGAAAAGAAATAGAGAAAAAGAAAAAGGTGGAAGAAAAAGAAAAGAAAGCGGAAGAAAGAAACCGAAAAAAGAAAGAAAAGCTTGCAAAGATCCTAAATTTATTTATGTCGGTGACAGAATTAAATATGTATTTTCATATGAAATTGGCATATTTGAAGCCTAGCTCTTTCAAAATGTGTTTCGATTTTTATTGTGATTGTTTTTCTTGGTAAGAAGTTCATTTCCAATTACTGATTTGAATAAATGTTCTTTTTTGCGTGTCAATCATTGGTGTGTCAATAACTGGTACATAGAAAATATCTGGGTGTCAATAACTGATGCATCAAACATATACGAGGATTTATTGATATCTAGTTAGCCTAGACCAGTTCCCTGCATAATCAAAATATTGCGTTACCATAGCAACGAACAATAACTTATTAGAAGTGTCAGTGTAAAGTTTGACGTCAAAAAAGTAAACCAGAGTTACGCAATAAATTAAAAGGAAAAATATGTCCACCGAAATTGTGAAAATCGAAAAATTGGAGTATCAAGCCATCATCAAGTACCTGTATTTAAAAGGGTTAAGAGGTAAGCAGATTTACGAAGATATGCTTAATACCCTTGGTGATCAATGTCCTTCGTATGCGACCGTGAAAAAATTGAACTACAAGCTTCAAAAGAGGTAAATTTTCCATTGAAGATGATGATCGATCGAAAAGGCCAGTTTCTGTATCAGTCCCCGAAAATATCGATGCAGTTCATGACATGATTTTAACAGACCGTCGAATTGGGCTGAAACGGATGTCTGAAGCACTGAATATTTCATACGAACGCGTACTTCATATAGTTCACGTCAATTTGGACATGAGAAAAATTGCTGCAAAATGGATCCCAATATGTTTGTATGTTGACCAAAAGCGTGCTAGGGTATAGTAGCATCGCTATCGATCTCTGCTCGATTTGAAAACGATGTAGACTTCTTAAACCGATTTACGATCCAGAAACAAAGCAACAATCGATGGAATGGCGACACTCCGGTTCTCCAAGACCTAAGGTTTCGTGTCCAAAAATCTGCTGGAAAAATTCTTGCTACAGTTTTTTGGGATTGCCATGGAGTAATCATGATTGATTTTTTTGATAAAGGTAGAACAATAACTGGAGATTACTATTCGACATTACTGACCACTCTAAGGAAAAAATTTAAAGAGAAAAGACGCGGAAAGCTATCCAAAGGTGTTTTGTTTTTGCAGGACAAAGCCCCTGCACACAACTCTCATGTTGCTATGCCAAAAATTCGTGATTCAGGGTTTGATTACCAGAACTCCCCCCTTATTAACCAGATTTGGTTCCGTCCGACTATCCTCTCTTTCCTCAACTGAAAAAAGTTTAAAAGGTCGTAAATTTTCTTCCAACGAGGAGGTAATAAACGCTGTGGAGGTCTGGTTTGCAGAGCAAGAAGAAACATTTTTTTTTTTTAAAGGTCTAGAGACGTTGCAGGTTCGCTGTAATAAATGTATCCAATAAAGAGGAGAATATGTTGAGTAATAAAATATTTTGAAATTGAAGTTTTGTTTTGTTCAATAGTAGGCTAAGAATTTTTCAATATATCCTCGTATTTTGTTTCAATTTTTACAAATAAAAAATATGTTTTTTTCAATTAATCTATTTTGGTCAAAGTCAAAGTACAAACTACAGGAAAATATATATAAACTAAATCTGAGATCCTAATTGTGACCCATAGAATTGTTTTAGAGCAATTTATTTCCTAAAAATGTCAATAACTGGTGCGTTCACCTTGATAATAATAGGATAATTAGGTATTTACTCTTCCATCTAACAGGATGGTGCCAAAACGAATTTTAAATGCTTAAAATAAGAATTAAAGTAACATGCAAGGACCAGGTAGAATATGTTGTTGAGGTTCCAACTTTGAAGAAAAATGGTGATATGGGGATGCAGTTTAGGAGTTGAAATCGGTTTTTGCTATTTCCAGCGAAACATGAAATTTTAGCAGAAACTATTCTCTGAAAAAGTTGTAGATAATAAAAAAATCGAAAACTTTTGTTTGGATCACTTTTCGACATAGATAGATAGATAGATAGATAATTTACTGGTTCTTAAAGATCATACATGCATGATATAGAACAAGTAAAAATGATCCTATAGAAAAATAGCGTGACATAATAAATGACAAAACTAAGCATGAAAAATATACATTTGAGAATCACAGTAAATATTGATAATAAATAAAATAAAAATACGCAGCACCTAGTCACATATTATACCTAAGACAGATATATTGAAAACTTAAAATTATGTTAAAATTGTAAAAATATATAAAAGGTCGTATGAAGTTTTTGTCCTCAAAATACTCTTTCAGTGAGTAGTATGCCTTTTGTGTCAAAACTAACTTTATCTGTCTCATAAAATCCAGTCGGTGAATACTCTTTGAAAGAATTAGGTAAGTGATTGAATACTCTTATAGCCATATACTTTGGACAGTATTCGGTGCTCTTTAATTTATGCACAGGCACCTCCAAAATATTAGAGTTCCTTGTTTCATACTGTCCTGCACCCAAGGTTTTGAAGGAGTTTCTCATTTTTAGCATATTGTAGTACATGAAAGATATACAAGGAGAAGACGGTTAATATTTTCAGTTCTTTGAAAATGTTCCTGCAACTCATCCTTCTTCCACCTTTAACAATATTTCTTACTGCTCTTTTTTGAAGCTTTAATAATCTATTGGTTTCATGAGATGCACCCAAGGTTATAATACCATATGATATTATTGCTTGAAAGCGAGCGTAGTATAATGTGAGCAAGATATATCGATCAACCGTTTTACTTAGTTCGTATAGTAAGTAGCATTGTGGACTTAGTTTTTTGCAGGTTTCATTAATGTGGTTGTACCATGAACAGTTCTCCGTTATTTGTATGCCAAGGAATTTTGTCGAATTGACTTGATTTATAGAGTTGTAATTTTTTGGTTTTATTAGCATACCTCGATCAAAATGTTTATTTGTATGGCTAAATCTAGTGAAGTAAGTTTTCTTTGTGTTAAGCACCAATCTATTTGCCATGAACCAATCATGGGCATTATTTATCTCAGTATTTGCTGCTGCCACTGATTTTGACAAGTCATTTTCAGAGATCGAAATTGATGTATCATCCGCATACATTATATAATGTTGGCTTCTAAAATCATTCACGTATATTATGTACAACAGAGGTCCTAACACAGAACCCTGAGGCACACTAACGGGGCTTGCTAATCTTTTTGACATGGAGTCATCTACCTGTACATATTATACTCTATTCTTAAGATAACAGTTGAACAACTTATGAGATATTCCTCTAAAACCAAAAGTTTCTAACTTACCGAGCAATACACTGTGATTGACAGGGTCGAAAGCTTTGCTTAGATCAAGAAAGATACCTAATACTTTATTGCCTTTATCAAATTCTTCGCAAATGGCGTTCAGAAGTCTGATCATTGCACTGATTGTAGATTTGCCTTTTTGAAATCCATGTTGGTCAACGTTAAGTAGGTTGAAGTGAGCACTTCATTCGCAACATATTTTTCATAAATTTTCGAAAAAGGGCTGAGTATTGCTACTGGTCTGAAATTTTCGACTTCAGTGGTACTTCCTGATTTATGGATAGGTGTTATCTTGGCAACTTTGAGTGCTGTTGGGAATATACCTTCCTCGATAGAGCAGTTTATCAAATAAGTTATTGTCTTTGCGATTATTGAGGAACACTTTTTCAACAAATTTGTAGATAATTTATCATGTCCTTGAGAGTTTGTATTTTTCAGATTGAGAATAATGTTTATGATTTCCGGTTCTGTAGCAGGTTTGAAGAAGAATGTATGTTTATTTGAAGTAATCATAGTTGTATTTTTTATACTTTCGTCATCCTTGGTGTTTTGCAGTATACTTGGTATATTGCAGAAATAATCAACAAAGTAGTTTGAAATTAATTCTGGATCATTCGTCACATAACCTCTAATTAACCGTCTAATGGAGAAATCCTGATTTTTCAGTGTTTAATTTTTTTCTCGCTCATAAAATTATTTAATTTACAAGAAAATTCGTAAAAATATTTCTTATTTGGTGTCGAATGAGCTTAATTTTTTTGGCAATTCAGGAGACGACTAGTTTTCGAGTTATGTATATTTTCAAAATATACCCTTCCTTCCCTTCCACAAAAAATTGTCTCTATGTTTTTTGTATTTCAAAGGTCAATAAGTGATTATTTTAATTTTCGAAATATATACTTTCAAATGGTCCATGTAACTTCGTGGTTTTTTGATCGCTAAACCACTTAAAATTGAGAAAAACAGACAAAAAGTCATAATTTTCTCAATATTTTCAATGATTTTCAATAGTTGTAAAAACTAATGAAATCGGTATTGATGAATTAATTTTATACTGTAATTATGTATTCAAATATTTCATTATAAATAATTTAATTCAAACTAATTTTTTTTATAAAAATAATGAAGAAAGTCGAAAATCATTGAAAATGTTGAGAAAATCATGATTCAGATGGATTTTTTTTCTAAATTTTAAGCGGTTTAACGATTAATAAACCATCAAGTTACATGAATCATCCAAAAGTAGACATTTCCACAATTAAAATGATCACTTATAGACCCTTGAATTACAAAAAACCACCATGACAATTGTTCGTGGAAGATATTGGTATTTTTTCCGAAAAATGTACATAACTTGAAAACCAGTTGTCTTCTGAATTGCGAAAAAATCAAGCCAATTCGACACCAAAACATACATATTCTTAAAAAATTTCATGTAAATGAAGTCATTCATACGCGAGAAAAAATTTAAATACTGAAAAATCGGTTTTTCGCCATTTCAACAATTAATTTGAGGTTATGGCGAAAAGTGTTGAAACAAAAGTATTCGATTTTTCCATTATCTACAACTTTTCCATTTAACATTTTCCGCTGAGAGTTCACGTTTCGCCGCAAATCACAAAAAAATCGTTTTAAACCCCTAAACTACATTCCCATTTTGAGTGTTTTCGTGTTCAAATACTTTTTTTCCTCAAAGTTGGAATCTCAACATCTTTTTCCAGCTGGTCTTTGCCTGTTACTGTTTTCTTCTTCACAAAAATTATAGGCACCAGTCTATGAAGCATTTAAAGCATAGAACAATTTTTCATTAAAGCAAACATGTACCTACCGGAGAAAAGATACATCATTCATTCTCCAAGAAAATTAAATTATTACAAATATCAAATACCTCTCGAAAGGTTCAGGAAACTTTGTTAGTCCCGGAAAAAATATCATCAAAATGTAGATCAAAATTATCAGAAAATTCTAAACAATAGTTACCTACTTTGGGCGTAGCTAAGACTATAATTTCAAAAAAATTTAGACAACTTTACCAAATACCGCTATTCATTCTCAAATCTGAGAGCACTTTATATTCCTAAAAATTAATCATGTGTGATGCAGAACATTTTCTCGATGCATTTCATGTTTTAGATGATGCACCTTTTATCGGGAATGCGATGTTTTGTTTAAATTTAACTGTAATTTTCCAACAATTTGAAGTTCACTGTATCATCAATATCAATAGCAATATTAATATGCATTGGTTGAATGAAAACTGCTTATTTAAATAATAAACACAATTCATTAATTCAATGTCCACCAATGATTGAATCAACGAATGTGATTCATTGCTTTCAAAAAAACTCCTTTATTAGACCGACCAACATTCATGAGTTCAGTGATCACCATCCATTGAATTGATGTACAATATACCTCGTCGCAATGAACGAGTTTTTTTATATCAATAATACAGCATTTATTCCAAGAAAGAACAATAATAATCGATATGATGCAAAGGAATCATCGATCGAATGAATACTTTTCATTCGTTTGACGAATGGGATTCGTTGAGGTAACGAACCCTTTTAATTTACTTGATCATACAATTAGCGAAAGTATTCATGAATATTATGAACATCCGTATTCATAGTATCGATAACCAATTGTACATTGACATAACAATTGCGTTCATTGGACCAATATTGATGAAACTGTTCATTGAGTCACTGTACTTTTTCATTGTATTTGGGTAACGATTTTTTTCTGTCTATATTTATTGGGAAGTGGTCAGTCAATAAGTCATCTTTATCTACATAAAAATTATTCCTCTCACCTCATTAAAGAAAAAACACGTTTGGAAATTAACACCATACCGTTGATTTTTTCAGCCTCTTGAAGGTACTTTTTTGCTTCTCACGTTCATTGAGTTGTTGCATGATACGGGAATAACAATAATGATTCAAACACACGTAAAATATCTGATAAATATTGCAAAGTAACAGTCTCTATCCCGCAAAACTATCAATAAATAATTCACACAAAACTCGTATTCCACACAACTCTCTGAATTCGACACAGGCTTACATGGTTAAGGTAAAAAACATACTACCTAACCTAGGACAAGTTATAAAAAGGGACCGGTGTTCGCTATCAAAAATCGAAAATATTATATCGATTGATTCCCCTCGTGAAAGCGATCGAAAAACGGCACACAATAAAAAATGCTCGCCCTTCATTTTTTTGCACCCTTACGGTTCACCCCTGCGTTTTTTTACCCCAGGCCAAATGAGAAATTGGGTTTTGTTCTCGAGATATAAAATTTTGTACGGAGACTTAAAAAAGCGTGTTACACATTAAAACTAACGACTTTTCTTTGTGCTATAATGTTGTCATATTTCTTAAATTCAAATGAGAAAACGTTGATGGTGCTTTTTTCAATGAAAACTTCTTTCATTAAAAGTTTTTATTTATTTACGGAATTGTTGTGTTGGTAGCATCATCAGAGATAAAGGTCTTGATGGCAGTTCGAAATGAATGAGTATAACAACTTTTTGATGAAACCGGCAGATACAGGGTGGTTCCAGTTTTCGCATCATAAGCGTACCTACTGACTATCGAAAACTTCATCAACAAATATGTACATATAATCAATTCCATCAGCTTACTTTGAAATAAAATAAGATCGAATAACTTGATTATAATTTATATATATATATAATTTCTAGAGCTTTGAAATAGTAAGCAATTGATATTTTGACTTCAATTATTATTCCAACAAAACAAAATACTGAAAATTACAAAAAATATAGGAATGAACAAAATTCTCTGATTGAAATAGTTGAATGTGATTATTTACAAATAACCCAATTACTATTGTTTAAAATAAGTGAACGACGGGATTTATAATAAAATTATAATGCTCAGACATAGTATGGTTGATTTGAAGAATATTCATTATTCAACGTAATAAAAAGTGTACAAAATCTAATGAAACTGTATTAAGACATTAATTTTAATATTGTTATTAGTGGCTCCATGATATTATTCTTTATTAGCTCCATGATGTATTAGGGAATTTTCTATAAGCATATTGCTGTTGACTGATTAATTGCAATACAGCTGATAAGTGGTTATACTGCTTTGGCATTTTTCTGCTCTTTACTTTGTATAGATAGATAGATAAATAATTTAATCCATAAAAAATGAGCACATGAAAATGGCTATTGGACAAGTCGAAGGCTAAAACTAATTAAAGTTACATAACATACAATACACTGATCAGGTACCTATACTTATAGATAACAATACAAATACAATATAAATACACAAGAATAGTACAATTTTTTTTTTCAGTCAATTCGAAATATTCATAAAACTCCGTTATTGTGTAAGGACTTATATGTAGAAGTAACTTACATGACATTTTTTTAAAACAATGAACTGTGTTAGTATTTTTTATGGGATCCGGAAGTACATTATACAATCTCAGACATAATATTTTGTATGATTTCATACAAAGTGTGAGGGGAGTACTAGGGATATGAAAATCATTTCTTGTTCTCGTATTATATCCGTGGAGGATTTGATTTCTTGTAAAAGAATTTCTATTTTTGTGAACATAAACTAGAGTTCCAGAATGAAAAGTCCAACTAGAGGCAATAATTCGAGTTTCTTGAAAAGGCTACGGCATGAGAATGTTGACGATACTCCTGCGATTGCTTTCATTATCCGGTTTTGGGAAATAAATACGTCTTGTACGTTGATCTTATTGTAAAAATTAATTAGAATGTAAACATTATTGAACATAATTAATATAAATATAAATCTTGTAAGAAATTAGTATAGATGGAAAATGATTGTACCTAATATGTTTAATAAAAAACGATTGAAATGAGAATGACGGTTATTTTGTATTACCTGTATTTGAATAACGTAGGTACGTACTTTTTTAACGCCATGCAGAATGACGCATCATTGACGTATGTATTGGAAAAAGTATTTATTTCTTCAAAAACGTACCATATCAGTGAATCTAAGCAATTCACTGTAATATATTTTAAGGGTATTTAAGTCGAAAATTGTAATTTTTTGTCATTTTGTCATTTAAACGTATTTTTTATGGAAGTTGTAATATCTAATTCAATTTCAAGTAATCTTCTTCTATGAAACATTTATCGATAATAGTGAACTTTAATTCTATGTATGTACTGAGAAAGTCATGATATTCACCGGCTCAACGCACTTAAGGAATTACAAAATTATTAAAATTCCAGCAATACTTATTATCATATCTGGAATAGGGATTGAAAAATTTGTGATAAGAACGAATGATTATAGTTGAAAGTGAGGTTGATTCAGTTATCAAATGCAACACTTTATCTCAATAGTTCTCAAAGTGACCGGGAAATATCTCACACTCTTATTGATCAGAAAGTTTTTAACTATACCTGCAAAATGGGACACAACTATTTTTATTTTGACTCAGTCCGTTATTTTTATTGTCACGCATAGCCGGCGATCTGAGGATTATTGTAGGTTTTATCCAGGTAGTTTCCTTCTTTCAACGGTATTATACAATACCTGTAAAATGAAGGAATTGATATTTTCATTTATTGAAACATGTGTTTATTCAATCAATAATATTCGATTCTGAATTACAAAGACTAATAATAATACTCTTTATTTTCGAACACATTGATGAGTGAACCGAAATGCGGAGTCTATAAGGGACTTCTGTTATTATTTGCCAAACCGCTCCCAGGCATCTTACTTATTTTTTTATGGCACATTTGCTATATCAGCTGTTTGGAATTTCAGCAAAACCCACCGCATCTTTCAATTTTTTTGTGCTTGTATATTCATGTTTAATCAATCCATTGTTTGACTAATTATCTAAAATAAGTTGTGAAATGTTCTTTTTCATGTATAATTTTCTAATTCCATTTATACTTGGCCAGTGGCAATACTTTAGAAATCATTGAATATGGTTTTCTTCAATTACTTTTGAAATGTTTGTATACGCAAAATTTATTGAAAGCAAATTTTCTGTTTTTTTTTTCAATGTATTACTATTTATCTATTGAAAGTACCTAGTTACTTTTCTGTGCAAAGTTTTCGTTATATTCAAATACGTTTTTTCAGTTTGTGGAGGGTAATCGCAAGAACCAGTGAAGCCCCATGTTTCACCCGCTCCAATGAAAGTAAAATATTGAAACTATTTTCATGCTCATAACGCCTTGGAGTTTGATTCATCCTTCGGCTACGAAGGTTTTTAAAGAGTTCTATGCATGATGGTTCATACAGCTTGACAATTTTAAAGGAAGCAATTTTTTTTTGTGTTTTGGCATCGACTGCTATGGTCATGTTACTAACTCCATGGGCCACCTTAGGAGCAGCACTGTTAATTGGAACGCAACAGTGAATCGTGCAGGACTCACCCCAGTCCAGCCACGAGATTTTAATAATTTAATCGGTTAAATTAAATTAAAAAATCTCAGCCGCAACCAGGGAACTCCGGACCTTTCAACTCAGAGTCGGACGCTCTAACCACTGCGCCACGCCCCGACATTAGGAAGCAATTATATCGAACTTTAAAACAACAAAAATATTTGATAAAGCAAAAGCCCATTTTGATTACTTCAAGGGTGACGTTTTTGATGTAACCTTCAAAAGGGTGAAAGCATTTCCTAAGCTCACAGAACAACCTTGAAGGAAAAACTGGGTGGTGTTATCCTTCGCTGAAAAAGCCATTACATTTTTTACTTCATGACTCTAAAAATAAAAAACAAAACAAATAGTAATTCTTTTTAAGTTAAACCCAATTCAATAATTTTTATATTGGAATGTGGTTATCTTACTATTGGTAATCGAAAATTTCTAATAAACGCTGTTGAAATCTTCGTTGGGCTTTACTTGAATTTTGTGGCTTATCACATTTTTTTCCGTTATGACCAAGAAGAAACATGCGAAGGCGCTGAAGGGACATGGTAGATTTTTACTCTCATCATTATTATTATTTATCTCATTACATTGAGATAACTAACTAATTAAAGTGAGAAAAAAGAGATTTCTTTGGGAGATCGTTTAGTAACGATCAGTCGTTGCCGACCGAAGATGAACCCTCAACTCCCATATACACCTACTAAGTAGGCTTATTATGGCAAGTACCTGTCAGAAAACAACTACTCCCCTGGCTAAGACCACGACAGGTATTGAATTAAATCTAACAGATACTTGTGAAACGTTCCTCAAAGTATCAGAGGACGCAATTGCAAGTGCCCTCTGTGACCAACCAGCAGAATTATGTTTTGATTTGTACAGGGTGACCACTTTCATCAGTGCAAGGGTAGGTCAACACAGACAGCTCTGAAACCATCTGTTGTTTTCTGACAGGTACTTGCCATAATAATCTTACTTAGTAGGTGTAAAATGAGGGTAAATGGTTTATCGTCGGTCGGCACCGACTGTTCGTTAATTAAAATGAGTTAAATCATCTCATTATTATGAGATACCGTAATTCATTATATGCTACGTTTTCAGCAAGTGCTGATTTTCCTATTCAGTAAGAATGTTTATAATATGCAGGAAAAACCATATAGGTTATTTTAGGTTTGGTATGTTATCATTTTATTTTAGAGTTTCAATGCGTGACTGATACTTCAAGTATATAGAGTCTAGACTCCATAATTAAGTGAATACCCAACAGGATTCTTAGTCCCTACTTCTAATGTTAATTATTTCTCTCTAGGAGTTACAGATATATTCATTCTTAGTTGCTCTCAAAAATATTTGCATGTGTTCGATGTGTCTGTTTTCAGTCCCCATATCGGTTCTTAAAGTTCTTGGGCATCTACCAAGGGTTTCGTCAGATTCCAGATAGTATCCAGCAATTATTCGAGAATTATTATTACCTTAAACAGCTCTCAACCAAACGATGCGCCTGGAAAATCCATCTATACACCCGTTGATTGCAAAACCATACTGCTTCAACTTGTCATATATGAATCAACATGCCTTTATTCGAATATACCCTTCGTCTCAGCCTATATTTCGACCTCAGTTCGACTTTCTCAGGATATTTTTCCTTCAGGATTCTTCTCACCGTACTCTGTTTAACCACAAAACTATCCTGCAAAAATATCAGGTGCATCCATCTTTATCCCATCATGCTACATGATCCCCGATTTGGACTCCAATAGATTCGGATATGACTGCCAAAGCTTGAATAGACTAGCAGTATTTATTTTTACGAACAAAATAGTTTACTCAGATATAAAAAATATTTTGTTATAATGAGAAAAGATACAGGACGGGCACCGAAAACGAAACAAATCGAATATCTTCAAAGCGCATGTGTTGTGAATGAAATGCAAAAACACGTCGATTTTTAATACAAGGAGGACATCTTTCTATCATAACCTCAACTGTCATACCTCTCCCCCCACCGCTTGGGCACTATCACCCAAAAAATTTGAATAGGAAAAGTAGTAAGTGTGACACATCACTAAAGAGGTAATTTCATAAGGAATTCAGCCATGTCAATTTTTGCCACATAACTTTTTATTTTGGTGCCATCTTGCGGGAAAAACAACTGTTCCCAATTCCAAATTATGATACTGCATTTGCAAGCTATTTTGACATAAATTCGGTGACAATGCATTATAGAAATTTTCTAAGAGAAAAAAGAAAATGACGGCTCCAAAATGGCGGACATGATTTGCAATTATGGTCTGATTCGATTCAAAATTGATATGTGGTGGTTTTCTAGGTGGAAAATTATGATTTGTTTGTCAATGCAAAAAACATGATGGTGGCTCCAAGATGGCGGACGTAATTTGTAATTCTGGTCCGATTCGAATCAAAATCAGTATGTGTGGAGTTTTAGGGTAGAAAATTATGATATTTTTGTCAATGCAAAAAACCAAGATGGTGGACGAAATTGGTAATTGTGGTCGATTCGATTTAAAATTGGAATATGTGGTTTTTACAAGTTTTCAGTATGAATAAACTGAATTAATTGAATTGATAACAAAAGCTTTTATACAAATGCGCTAAAAAGGAAATGATATAATTTTTTAGATGTGTGACGTAGGTTATTCTATGCGTAACAGAATCAAAATTGTACCTCGCAAAAATACCTATTTTGTACTCGTGGCAAGATTTCGAATCTGTTACGCACAAAATAACCTACGTCACACATCTAAAAAAAATATTTCCTTTTTAGCGCATTTGTATAAAAGATTTTTTTCTATTAATTTAAATCATCCGTTTTAGTCATACTGAAATCTTGTAAAACCCCCATATGCCAATTTTGAATCGAGTTGAACCACAGTTACAAATTTCGTCCACCATCTTGGTTTTTTGCATTGACATGAATATCATAATTTCTTACCCTGAAAATCCCCACGTACTAATTTTGATTCGAATCGGACCAGAATTACAAACTTCATCCGCCATCTTGGAGACACCATCTTGTTTTTTTGCGTTGACAAACAAATCATAATTTTCGACCTTGAAAACCACCACATATCAATTTGAATCGAATCAGACCATAATTGCAAATCATGTCCGCCATTTTGGAGCGGCCATTTTGGTTTTTCTCTTAGAAAAATTCCATAATGCATTTTACTAAAACATTTTAGTTTAATGAACACATTAGCAGAATTAGCATTGAGTGCTACAGTTCACTCTGCTTCATCTTGAGATCAAGCCTTGATTTTAAATATCAAACATCCATGATACTATTCAACTCCTATGTTAGACCTAAGTTGGAATATTGCTGCATCATTTGGAACCCCGAGACCATAACATATTCTGAGATGCTTGAAAAGATTCAAAAAAAAATTCTAAGAAAATATGGAATATACCCAATGCGTATATCATATGAAAACCAAAGAAGAGATTTTGAAATAATGACTTTGAGGCAAAGACGTGAAAGGATCCAGATTCTTTTTGTCTTTGATATTTTGCACAATTTGATCAACGTACCTGATATACTAATGAACATTCACTTTGATGTACCTGACATAAGACTGAGAATCAGAAATAATACCTTCAAAATTCATAATGTAAGCGCCCCTATTAACAACTGCTTAGTCAGTGTTAACAGTCTATTGAGAAACTGTGAAATTGATTTCCATAATATCTCGAAGACCTCACTACTCTCCCATTTGTGATCCATCCAGGATAGACTAAGTGCTCTATGATGTTCGTATATTAGTTTTAATATTTTGATTTGTTTATATATGGCTGTGATTGTAGGATAAATGTCATACATTGCTCTGTTGGTATACCTATTATTCTTTTCAATAATTTGACATTGTCTACAGATGTTTGTGTCTAGGATAAATGCCATGCTTGTTTCTGTATATTTGTAATTTTTTAACTGATACATAGTATTAGACGTAGTTTTTGCACAATCGCAAACAATTTAAGGGCACATCTTGCATGATGCCCCGATTCAAGGGAAATCATCTATTCAATTTCTGTGAACGGAATCTGGAAGTGGAGATCAATATCTACAATTTGTATATTTTGGATTTTCACCTAAGACATTTTATGAAACAAATTAATCTCAAATTTAATGTTTACCAGCCCTATAGAACAACTTAACATTAAACAATTTCGCAGAGTTGGCTTTGGAGACAAATGAAATGGGAGAAAATTTACCCAATCGACAAGTCGTTGAAAATTTTAGTATACGACACTCAAAAAAATATATACAGCAGTCGACTGTTTGATAGTAAAATTTTGATAAAATTCAAAAGTACTGGTAAAGTTTTAACTAATTTCAAAAAACCACATAATTCTCCGAAAATCATTGACGAAGTGAAAATAATGTTTGTTTAGATATTTCCAGTATTTTTCAAATTAGCAGAAAAATGAATGTAAGGTAGAGCACTGTATTAATTATTCTCAGAAAAAATTGATTGTGGGCCATACAAGCCGTTATTTATCAATACCTTGTTATGGGTTTTCAGCGTGGTAGAATGTGACGTAGATTTCCATTTATAATATTGTGGACCAATGAAGCTACGTTTACTTCAAACGGAACTATCATCTCACAAAATAACAGGTGGTGGTCATACAGCAATGTGAAGTTGAGTTTGGCTCAGAAAATTCTTACTCACAATATGTGTTTTGTAATTAAATAAGTTTATAATTTTTTTTTGTTTGACTTTACACTCTAGAATTCTTGATTGAGTGAATTTTGACATACGTTTTTTGGAAGTATGTTGAAACATATTTGATTTTCATCATAGATTACCCATTTCATTTGTCTCTATAGCCTACTTCACAAAATTGATGAATGTTCCATGGTGGATCTATTAGGAATTAAATTTGATATTTGTACCGTAGAGACTTGTAAACTTTGGTTGGATACGTTGGATCGACCAATCTCAATAATTCCAGTTATAGGCAAGATTTTTGAAATTATCATTAAAACAAGATTAGCATCGTATTTTGACAGTAACAATTACATAAACGATCAACAATTTGGATTCCGAAAAAACCGCTCCACAATTCAAGCTGTTCGTAAACTGGTGACTGACATAGTCGAGGACTTTGAATAAAGTGGTAAACAAACTGCAGTGACGCTATGTGACCTCAGCAAAGCCTTCGACTGTGTTCCACATCGATGGTTACTTGATAAGCTGGAACTCTATGGTGTAAGAGGGTCAGCCTATTCATTCTTCGACTCATATATATCGGGAAGAACTCAATACGTATTACACAATAACAATACGTCGATGTGTAAATCTCTATCTTCCGGAGTGCCACAAGGATCAGTTCTTGGGCCACTTCTGTTCATAATATTCATTAACGATATATTTTATCACATTAAACCAACCCAGTGTGTCTTGTTCGCAGACGACATAACTTTTTACAATTCCGCTTCGAATACAACAGAGCTCAATCAGATGAATGTTGAAGCATCTAACAGAATCAGTGAGTGTCTCACCCCCAACAACCTCGTTCAAAATGAGACCAAAACGCAATCTATAATATTTTCTTTCAACACGCTCCTTTCAACAGACGTCCCAGTTAAACTGTTGGGCATCACCCTAGATAGCAAACTTAAATGGGCTGAACACATTGACATTCTATGTAGGAAGTTGTCAACCCAAATCTTCATTCTTAGGCAATTGCGGAACACTGTTAACGCAAACGTACTAAGAATGACATACTTTTCACTTTTTCACTCTCATCTGAGTTATGGCATAATTTTATGGGGTAACTCTAGCCACGCAAATCGAGCCTTCATACAGCAAAAGAAAGCAGTCAGGGTAATCGCCAAAACTGCCTGTAGTCCGTTATTTAGGGAATTGAAAATATTGACACTTCCTGCATTATATGTTTATTATTTTTTGATTGAGATACATAACCACATCCATTGCTATAACAGACACAAAGATTTACACAGCTATTCTACCAGAAATAACGATCAGCTCATCAATCCTAGATTTCGTCTGAGTACATCATTAAAAAACACAATTAATTTGAATATATACAATAATGTACCCGAATCAATAAAAAAGCTCAGCTCATATAAATTTAAACTAGCTGTCAAACAGCTCCTACTGAAACACAGCTTTTAGTCGGTGGATGAATTTTTGTCAAGTGATTTAACCGAATAAAATAAGTATTAATATAAATACCATCACCATGATATATTTATGGAAAACATCCATTTTATTTTAATTTTTACATCATAATTTATTGTGTAACTTTTTATATATACAACACGTTGCTTGTATTTGTTATGTTCCTATAAATTTATAATTAGATATTTTTACCCACGGACATGTTCCAAACTTGCTGACTTGTGTAATGAAAGAAATATTCAAAAACACCAATAAAATTCTATTCTATTCTATTCTAAAGAAGTTTTATGAAGTTTTGAATTATGACTTTGGTATCATTGTGATAGCGAAAAAAATCCACTTAAATGAATTCCTACCTTGAATGCTTGACGATACGTCAAATTTGCATCAAATAAAACAGAATTTTGTCATTTTTCATATTTTTTTAAGCACAACTTGAATTTAAGCATTACTTATTAATAAAAGTGTTCCTATATACGATGCCAACTCTTTAAATGACTCTGTATAACTTTCAAGCATTCGACAAGAATATAATGTCTGATGATGTTCCCAATATGAACTTATTCAATGTTATTTTACATTCAGGCTAAATCATACTATCTTTGATTCTAAAAAATGTTGTGTAGTTTGATTGTATAAAGTTAATGAAATTTCAATATGTTCCTTTCTTCAGTTAATAATTGGTTTAATTACATAAAATTTACATTTACATTACAATTAATGTTCCTGATAAACTTCAGGTGCTGTATCATAGCCCAGAAGGAGTATAAATAGTTGACTGTAATATTGTGATTAAACTTAACATCTTGACTACATTAAAACATGCTGTACAACAAATTCACTAATAATTCAATAGAACTAAATTATTGTGCACTTACTTTTTTCCAAGATTTCCTTCAAACAATAACATTCCGGATCCCTTCGAGAATAAAAAATAAATTTCAGCAACTAACAACGAATTCCTGTGAAGTCTCGAGAATGCAAATCTAGTATTTTTTTACCCTAACGAAGCCACCCTCGCTTTTTTTCACCCTCAAGTCAATTTATATCCGACCAAACGTACAGTAAACACATCTCCGTTATGAAATCATGGAAGGCATATACAGCCCTGAGAAGAGCGACTACAGTCTTCCCTAACTTGGAAAAAAATCTATAATGGTGTATATGTGTATATAAGATATGCTAGTTAGAAGGAACGAAAAGAAGTTTTGATTGCTTCATTCGGATGCAAAATATCATTTCTCCCGCTGAATTTTATGTATTTTTAAATACGGCGAGCTTTAAGAGGGCTTTTCGTGCTTTCGTAATTAGGT
Source organism: Chrysolina oricalcia (assembly GCA_944452925.2). Taxonomy (NCBI): domain Eukaryota; kingdom Metazoa; phylum Arthropoda; class Insecta; order Coleoptera; family Chrysomelidae; genus Chrysolina; species Chrysolina oricalcia. The sequence continues at coordinate 16,583,250 of OX101816.2, forward strand.
TTGATGTATACATAATTCAGTAGCTTTTTAATGAGAAAAATTGTTAAAAATGTACTTCATGCACGAAAGCTAATTCAGGGACACACGAATTCACTGAACTGCTCACGAAATGTGGAGGTTGGAGAGAGTGATGTATCTACATTTTGAATTGATAATCATTCGATGAATAAAAAATACGTTCTTTGAAAAATGTTCATGCAAATACATTGATTAATTCAACTGAATCGCGATTACATTCCGTATTGAAAATTTTTCATTTTAGAACTGGAAAAAACCTAATGTTTGAGGTGAGATCAATGTTGAAAAGAAGTTGTTGGGGTTCGGTCCCTTATAGAAAAACCAGTATTTCTCAGTTAGTCAACGTTCCGGCAATATATTCCACTGTCCTCAGGGCTCTATGAAAATATTTTTTATAAAAGTAGAAAATTAAAAAGTGTAAACGTTTTTAGTTAAAATTATAATTTTTGAATATTTTTTATTTTCATTCTGTTTTTGGTTTTCCTTCGTCATAAGTACAACACAGCATGAAAACAACATAGGTAAAATGAGACATTGAATGATATTACGAGAGTAAGAATCGTAAAGAGAAAACTTACTCAATTTCATTCAGTGTCTCGTTATATCGATGTTGTTTCTATTCTGTGTTGCACTTTTGATGAAGAAAAACCTAAATCACTCATGTAAGTCTAAGAAAATGAAATTAAAATTATCACAAAATATTTCTTTCTCAGACTGGTTTCGGAATTTGGGATGATATAAAAAAACATTCAACAATTAATAGTGTTGACTACAAACGTTTACTCGTCTTTAGTTTTTACTTTTATAAACAATTTTTTTGTGCAATTTTACTTTTGTAATTGTCCATAATTTCATATTTTAGTGCCCTGATGATGGCGAAACATATTGCCTAAACGTTGGCTATCTGAGAAATACTGGTTTTTCTATAAGAGATCAATCCCCATCAACTTCTTTTCGGCATGACCATAGAAGGTCGAAACATCATCATATATGTTGAGATCAATGATTGTTCTAGTTTTGAATAACTTGTGTGATAAAGGCTGTAACTTTGTGTGAGCTTGATGATATTTATGATAGTGACGTTTTATCTTTCAATCCTAATTTTAATTTCATTCATATAATATTATTTTCCTCTCATTGACTGTGACGCAATTGTGTGACATTTTATTCTATTGTTTCTTGTGATATTTGTAATGTTGACATGTTCTACACCTGAAAAGGTATTTTCTTTAAAAGAACTACTAAAGCTATCTCCTTATATTTTGGACATCAGTTAGGTGAGGAAACAATCTTACTGGATTTGCTTGGGTGCAACATTACCTCCAAAATTTTTTAACAGCTGCTGGCATTCAAATACGTTTTGATTCATAGGTACGTTTTTGTGTATAACAACAAAATTATGTCGGGGCGTGGCGCAGTGGTTAGAGCGTCCGACTTTGGGTCGAAAGGTCCGGAGTTCGAGCCCCAGTTGCGGCTGGGATTTTTTAATTTAATTTGACCGATTAAATTATTCAAATCTCGTGGCTGGACTGGGGTGAGTCCTGCACGATTCACTGTTGCGTTCCAATTAACAGTGCTGCTCCTAAGGTGTATGGAGTTAGTAACAAGGCCTATCCAGAACACGTGGCTAATGACCATAGCAGTCGATGCCAAGACACCAAAGAAAAAAAAACAACAAAATTGTCAGACGATTCGGACAGTTATAAGTCCCTCCCAGACAAGCCTAAAGTTGTTAGAAAGATAGTATTTCATAACATACTGAAATTTTGAGGAAATATTCCCTAGATGGTTGCAAATTCACCCCAGATCAGTCTACAGGATCTCTTGACTCTAATCGAATAATTTTATCGAAAATCTGTCCGCTTCAGTATATGTTTCTTTGGTACTTTACTAATAATTGTAGAATCATATTATGAAAAATATTACACTATTAATAAATTATCTAGTAACTTTGAAGTAAGGGTCTTTTTTATTAAAAAGTTAATTGAGTTTTATTTCAATGAATTAAGTTATTATTTTAACAATTTTTGCATAAGAAAACAAATCAACGTAGAAAATTACAAATTATGAACAAAACTAATTTTCAGTTCAAAATTATCAAATGTAACTTTATATTAAAATTCCAAAGTTTGACATGAGAGAAAAAATTACAGAAATGGGAGATTATGATTTTTGAATGTAAATGAAGATGAAAAAGAATTTGTTCAAGAGAAAAGTCGAAGAAATGAAATATGAAACTGAAATATGAAACTAAAATATAAGAATTGAAAGCTTCAATAAGTAAGACTATCTATCCAGGTAGCCGAGTGGTTAAAGCGACATTGTTTCAATCACTTTGGCTGCCATTCGGCGATGGTTCAAACCATGGCGACTGCAGACATTTTTCTGATGGCCCAAGAAAGTGCAAATTTTTATATTGGAAGTGTCTAAAATAGTTATCCATTGGAATATAAGGATATTGTGATGAGTGAAAAATAAAAATAAGGTTATTCAGGGTTAATTTTAAAAGAAGAAGAGGTAGCCAAGAAATTTTTGGAAGTGGTACGTTGAAAAAACTAAGGAAGACTATGAATGAAGTTGAAACGTAAAGAAACAAGATTAAAAGGCATGTTATACCAGAATATAACTAATCAATACCATTGCAATTCCAGAAACCTACCTAGGATTGGAACTGTTAGAGACTAAAATAATCCCAAAGATAAGGTAACTTTTTCAAAAACTATACTACAGAAACCAGGTATTTACAAACTTTCATACTGTTTTGAACTAGCTAGACCACAGCAAAAACTTTGTTAGTGCATAATTTTTCCATATAAACCCTCCAAGACTGTTTATTTGTGTCATGAACAAAGTTACTTTCATTTCACATCATGAAAAATCGATAATTTTGAACAAAACTTTACCTGTGTAGCATTCTGCAACTTTAAAATTGGGTGTTTTTGACAGACATTAATTTATAGGGTTTAGGCGTTAATCTTTCATTTCTATGCTATTTTAGTTCACCAAAAAATAATGTTTTCAATTTTTCTTTTATAACTGTGAGTTATTTATCTTTCAGCCCAAGGATCTAGATTCCTTATTTGGTAAAGTTATTGATTATAGTGTTTAATTTTCTTGACTAAAATTATTTCAATTTATCACTAAAAATAGAGTTAACTATTTTTTGCGTGTCTATTTATTTTTTATTGAATGTTACAATATTTATTTACATTTAATAAAAAATTGAAAAGGTCTGGCAACCCTCCTGTAGAGAGAGCTCTCGTCATATTTATTGGCGTACCGAGTGAACAAGGAACTGAAAGGTAAAAGGAATAAGAACAAACAACAAGGAAAGGTATAAGTATCAAAGCCAGGCAAATTTATCGAACAAAAATTAAAATTTCTATGCAACATGTTAGCATGTTTTCACTTACATTGTCACATCATATATCTATTAGAGCTATGAAAACAAATCTTTTTGGAATATATGGGGTAGGTCAAAAATGAGTGACATATAGTAATAATAGTATAATAATAATGTTTATTCATTAAAAATACATACATATATTAACAAATAAAAATATTGTAAATGTGAATATACAAAGGATCACTGAAAGTTGCTAGTTGCAACTTGTGCGTGATGACAAATACAAAGTTTAATTTCTTTTATATAATTTTGTTATATTTCGTGTTTTAATAAATTCAAGTTTTCCAAGGAAACGCACGAGTAATGTCTGTAGAAATTATTAGCTCGTGGGTTTCTGGGCAGATATTTATTTATTTATACATTATCAGCTACGGTACACCTAATACGAGGTATAGATAAAAGACGATTACATGGAATTTAAAATTGTATACAATAAAAAAATAGATAGGAAAGAGCAAAAGTATTTGTATCTATACATAAACATTTGGTGAAGATAATATTATATGATTTCAAATGATAAGATTTTCAGATATAATATAATATTTTTCAGGTCAATCATTTGGTGAGTATAAACCCTGATATTGTTTAATAGCTATTTCTTTATTTTATATCTGAACATCTATATGGAGTTGATTTTCTTTATTTCAATTGGGACCATGTTATAAACTCGAGGTCCTAGAAAGGAAAAACATCTGTGGGTGAGTGATTTTTTCACTACTGGTATCTGAAATGAGTTGTTTTTATATCTTGTAGGATATGCGTGAACAATCGGATTTTTTTTTCTTGCAGTATTTTTGATGGATAATTATAGTATTACAGAATATTTGTCTAATATCTTGCACATTTGCTGTTTTGTAAAGAGAGTCTGTGGGAAAGTCAATTTCTTTTTTATACATTATTTTCAAAATCCATTTCTGTACTATTTCCAGTTGTTTGATGCAGCTATTATAAGCGCCTCCCCAGGCAATGATCCCATATCTCAAAAGAGATTCTACGAAGGTGTAGTACATTATCTGAAGCTGTTTGATACTCATTATCTGCCTACAGTTCTTGAATTTAGAGAGGCAACTTCTTACTTTCTGTACCAGTGTAGTGATATGTTTATCCCACTTCAGATAACTATCTATTATGATTCCCAGATATTTCATTTTGTTAATAGGTTCGATTTCCATGTGATCATTTATCCGGAGTGGAGAAAAGTCTTCGTTAATATCCTGTATGTGAAATGGTACATACTTGAATTTACAGTGAGTAATTTTGTGAACCATTCAAAAATCCTTTTTAGATCTTTATTTGCGTTTTCGTTAACAGTGTAAAGTTATCTCCTGTGTACAAAATTGCTATGTCAGCAAATGTTACTATCTGTCCTGAGAAGTTTTGCCGGAATAAGTTGGAGAGATATAAATTGAACAGTATAGGTCCCAAAACCGTTCCTTGGGGAACTCCATACTTTACAAGTCTTTTTTGGCTGTTTACCCCGTCTATTGTTACACACTGCTTCCTGTCAGATAAATAACTCCGTAACATCGCCAACGCTTTTCCCCTGAATTCTATTTTTTCTAAAGTTTGAAGAAGCTTAGGGTGGCTAACAGTATCGAATGCCTTCTTTAGATCTACGAATACGCATATTGCAGCTTTACTTTCATCTAAAGCTTTGTATATTTTTGAGGTTAGACATGCAATGGCGTCCTGTGTAGATTTAGACTGTCTGAAACCATACTGCCTGTCACTGAGGATTTGATATTTGTTCAGATATTTGACCATTCTTGTCTTGATGATCGTTTCAACGATTTTTGCAATGCATGAAAGTAATGAAATCGGTCTATAATTTGCACATTCTAATCTGTCTCCGCCTTTATGAAGAGGTTTGATTGACGCTTCCTTCAATATTTGGAGAAATACTCCTTGATTTAGTATTTTATTTATGATAACACATAGGGGTTTTGTTACATGTTCTGCCATTTTTTTCATTATTTTAGGTAAGATATTATCTAATCCAGGAGCTTTATGGGGTTTTAAATTTTTGAGAATTTCACTCACTTCTTTTTCACTAGCATCTTCCATGTAAAATGAATTTTGGAGTTCATGTTTCTGGAAGTTTTCATTATTATTTGTTATTATATCACCTGCTAATTTTTGTACGATATCAGTAAAATAATCAACTAGAGTGATTGCAATTTCCTGTTTATCTATCATAATCTCCGTTCTCTTTTTTCAATTCAGTAATTCTCTTTTCACTCTTTTTATTTGTTGATCATGCTTCATTTATGGTTTTCCATAGATCTTTCGTATTGACTTTGCTTTTTTCAACAATTTTTTTGTAATTATCTCGTTTTTCTTTTTTTATTAATGTGTTTAGAGTGTTTCGGTATTTTTTGAAGTCATTCAGTAATGTTACGTTTTTTTTTGTTATTTTGCCATTTTTTGTAGAGTGTGTCCCGCCTTTTCATAGATTGTATTATTCCCTTAGTTATCCACATTTTCTTTTTTATGATTTTTGTTTTTATCAATTTCGTGTTTTTTTCAACGTATTCTGTGATTGTGTCTATAAATATAGTTGTTGCTTCGTTGACATCCTGGCACTCATACAAGTTCTCCCATCCCTCTATCGCAATTTCTTCCTTCAATTTGCGGTAGTTAACAATTTTTTTGGTGACTACGTCTATTTGTTCGATATCTGTTTTTTCTGTAAATCTGTATATAATAGAAAAATGGTCAGTTATATGGGATTCTAGGATATAGGATTCAGGCTCATTATCGATATTTTTTGCAAACAAGTGATCTATGCATGAGCTGGTGTCTACAGTTACTCTGGTTTCACTATTTATGCACGACACGAATCCCTCCTCGTTCATGATGTTTTGGTATGTGTGGCTATCTTCGTTGTCCTTCAAGATGTCTATGTTGATATCACCCACCCAAATATGTCTTTTCATTTTTATTTGCATTTATTTTCAGCTCTCTGTTGAAATTATCAACATTGGTAGATGAAGATCTGTATACTCCTGTAACAATGAGACCTAAATTGCACAATTCCTTATACATACAGGTTTTTCTCCTTATTCCTTCCAGGTGGTGATATGTGAGTTGTATTTGACACTTCACTGTTATATTTTTCGATTTGTTTCTCACTTTTATTCTGTTTATTTTCGGGAGCTCTGTTTCAGCAATGTTGCTACTATAGGTTCACACACACACACATATGATATGATGATATGATTCAAAGCTGTATTTTTTATGAGAAACACCTTCATAGATTTGACACGATATTAATTTAATTTTCTGACAGAATTCTCGTTGACAGTTGTGTTATACCTAAATTAGTTCATCACTTTCAATCATATTCAGGCAGTAGTTTATTAAAGAAACTATACAATTTTTACTTTTATTCAAAAGATAAAACAACGAAATAAGAAATACTAATATAGTAAGTTCAAAGTAGGCGCTTTAAATGTTTATTAGATAAACCATACAATTTTTACTTTTTCCCAAAAGATAAAACAACGAAATAAGAAATAATAATATAGTTAGTTCAAATTAGGTACTTTAAATGACAATCCTTTTGAATACATATACACTCAAAGAAATAGTATGGGTTAATTCAAAGAAAAAAAATGTTCCATCAACTATATCGTTAATTTCGTTGAATGAAACAACTTTAATGATATTTTCAATGAAAAGGTGATCGTCATAACAACTGGTTAAACATTGTTGCGGAACAAAATCAATATAAACCTAAATAATGGGTGCAATATAATCAATTATTTTGTCATCCAACTGTTAATTTGTGAAATTTTGTCGAGTCAAACTAATAATAGTATTTCTTCAGTTTTCAACTATTATTAGTTTATAATTCTAACATTATGATAGTTTGCTGTACTATTATAATTGGTAGACGAACAAATATAATCGTAAAATTAACCAACACTTCTGTTATTAGATGAATTATACTAGTATCATGGTTTGTTGTACTATTGTAATTGGTAGTCAAACAAATATAATTGTATAATTGTACTACTATTCTGTTCATAAATAAAACCTGACAGAATTTTAGTTTGCTGCACTATCATAATTGGCGAACAAACAAACGTAATTGTATAATCAACCTGCCCTTCAGTTTGTAAAAAACCTGAATATAGTTTTAGTCTATCCACTTCGAAGAATTGATAAAAACATTCTGCGCATTTGTGTGTGGCTGGACGCGTAGAGTCTATGGTTTGTTCAGGTTTGTGCATGTCCGTCTGGGTAATCTCACACCATTTCCATTTGAGTTTGAGCATTTCATTCAGTTTAGTGCATGCTGTTGAGTAAAGATGGATTTCAATAATTGTGAATACACAGAGTTAGTAAATTATGAGATCATTAATCCTAATTATGTTTCGGAAGAAGTGGGAACTGTTTTAAGCGATGAAGAGTTGGCTTTGAAAAAGTTGCTGAATAGTTAGGGATTTGGACACTTATTTGCTCTACCGAAATGTAAGTTATGATTTATTATATTTAAACAGAGCAATATTAATTTTATAATAAGATATACCTACCTAATGTATTCACCAAGGATTACTTTGTGTATTATCAGAAATTCTACTTATTCTTCCGACATTCTGTTTGTATACTGTTAATTTAATGAATAATTAGATAACCTTGAAATTGCTATACCAGCCAACTGATCTGTAATAACTGTTTTTGTTGAAATAAATTTGATTTGATTTGATTTGAATTTGATTTGATTTGATTTGATTTGAATTTGATTTGATAAGTATGTACAAAATATTGAGGTTCATAATAGGTATGTGTGACATATTGAGTAAGATTGTCCAACTGTATTTTGCTCAATTTTCAATACAATTAGTAGGTACTTTTTATGTTACTACCAATTTTGTAGCAGACATCATGCATAATTTTTTTGAAGGTATTTGTAATTACGATGTTAGTTAAGTTTTGAATCATTCAATAAGCAGCGAAACCTTGGACCAACTGAAATTGGTAATTCTTGTCCACCAATAAAAATGAAACATTTGCTATCATTGAAGTTGCACATGTCTGCCGCTGAAATGTGGACATTCTGTCACACCCTACCACTTCTTGTTGGGGACTTAGTTCCAACAAATAATGAACACTGGAAACTCATTTGCTCATTGATACAATTGATGGATATTCTGTTGAGAGTCGAATTTGATGAAAATAGTTTGAAAGAACTGTCAAATGAAATTGAGCAACACCATACTCAATATAAAACTCTGAAACCAAAATTTAATTTTCTCACTCACTACCCAACAATCATTAGGAAAATAGGACCATTGAGATACATTTGGTGTTTCCGATTTGAAGCGAAACATAGAGAACTCAAAATGTACACTAAGAATACAAATTCTCGTAAAAGTATTCCTTACAGTGTTGGTATCAAGTGTTCTCTTCAATTTTGCGATAGGTTATTGAATAGAACTGGACTAGATGGGAACTTAGAATTCACCAATAAACATTGTGGAATCCACATTGAAAAAAGAATTCTACTATGACCATATTCGAAATTTCACTATATTCAATGCTGACATCTTGAGCAATAAAATTCTGACATTCATTAAAGAAGTAAATTACAAGAATACATTATATAGAGAAGGATTCTTTTTATTTTCAAAGTCATTGAAATTATACGAAATTGTTCAGATTGCTTTTGAGAACAAAGAAAATGTGAAAGATTGTTACTTCATATGTGTTGAACATAAAATTGGAAAATTTAATAATCATTTTCAATCATATAAAGTATTGAATAAAACTAATTATTTTTATATATTTGCTACACAGCTTCATGCATTTCATTATGCCCCAATTCATGTATACATTTCGCCCAATGGCAATACATATGTACGGCCAAAATATCATTGATTATTATATAAGATCTTTATCATTTATATGTTTCGAGTTTTTTTTTAAGTCATTGCTTTGTGATGAATATAATTTTAGTTCAATGTTCATTTTGTTTCTCTATATCATACTACATTTCTTTATATGTTATATCTCTGTTAGCATAAAAATAAATAAACATTTTCACGTATTCTGTTTTTTATTTCATTACGAAAATTTGGGATTATTACAGGCATCGACATCACACATATTTTGATATTCCCACTTGTAATGTTTATTCGAATACCTAACTCATGGGGTTTTTATTGAAATATAGTTATTCAGATGAATTTTCGATATTCAATTGAGTGTGAATATCCCAGAAACAATTGAAAGTAATGTCAAAATCCCTATGTATATATCAGATGATTTTTAATATATACAACATTCCATTCATAACTGATATATTTTCAAATTTGCGATATTTATTTTTTGTTTGGTAGCAGAATACAATCACGATTAAAACCTTTCAACTTTTACATTTCCAGTTTCTCGATACATATGATATTAAACTCAACAGTGGGTGGTAACAAATACGTAAACACTCTATATATACAAAACACGGTCAGAAAACAAAAAAAAGTTTCTGTACTCAATGAAGTTGTTGACCTAACAAAAAATGTTCAATAAACTACTCATTTAGTTGTTGTTCTGAATATAATGATTACTGAACAAAAAAATTGTTGGAAAAAAGAAAAAATAGGTAATTTGCTCTCATTCTGTTGGGCAACAAGATGATAATACTTACAAACTACTATTTGCTTGTGTAACCAAAAACATTTGTTTTGGTACTTGAAAATGGTTAATTTTATAACGAACTAGTATTCCTGTTCGAAATAACGATATAAATAGTATGGTGACTAAATATGCATGACCATTATTTGCCGGTTGATATAAATACTAAACTAGATAGGCGCAATTTCATATGCTCTTTTTGGTTATTCTAACCTATTATTTTTTTTGAGTGTAGCCACTCTCCCTTTGAAAGTTTAATTCACATGTAATAACATTTGGAACGCCACTAGTCCATATTATATCTTCAAGTCCTTCATAATATCTTCAAGTATCACAACAGAAAAAAATCGAGCCCAGTCATATCCGTTGATCTTGATTTCAACAAGAACTTTCTATACAGGGTGTGTCATGTAACATCGACCAATACTTACCAACTTTCTTATTTAAAATGCAACACCCTGTATTTCTTTCAATTTTTGGATTCTTCAGACTATCTAGAAGTATTTCATGTGCAATGTATACCAATATTTATAATTGTTTCGGGAATTTTAAGTGTTTTCAGATTTATTGCAAAAATAAACATTAAAATGGAAAATCATTTGATTTAGAAATGTTACAACACACTTAAAAACTTAGAAGTAATAGGTTTTGTTCATTTCTTGATATTGTACCTGATTACCAAGCCATTTATTTGAAAAATACATATTATAAAACTGTCTGTCACTGAAATGGTTCTGGAGCTCCACCCTTTTCTGATATATCCGGGAACATTCTCCAGGAGTTCAAGCAGATCATCCCATAAAAATGGTATTTTTTTTACCATGTAAGTATCCATCACAAATAAAGATTGCGGTATGAAAAAGAGTGTGATATTCCACTATATTGAATGAGGGAAAAAAGAATGAAAAAAATTAATTAAGAGGTAATTTTGGCGTATTTTTTAAAACTCCTAAAGACCTTCCTACCTCCCACATTATGGTCAAAATATTCAAAAATGCTATTCTGTCAGAAATTATTGTTTAGGGTGAGATAGACATTTTCATGAAAAAAAATTGTTGCCGTGTGTTTTTGTATACGCATATCTTTGTTTACGCTGGTATTTGATGTATTCGAGTCACTTCATTCAAAATTTGAAACATTTTGAAAATGGTTAATACTATACAAGAGAGAATATCCATTGTAGCTGCGTATTTTGAAAATGGACGATGTGCTACAGCTACTGCTCGAATTTTCAATGAAATTCATTCAGAAAAAAAACCAAATCATATCAGTACGAGCTTCAATTGATGAATAAGATCATGCAGTCAGGATCAGTGCTGACTAAAAAAACATGAACGAGAGAAGCCTATGAGAAATTGAGGGGTCGTCTGTTGCAGTTGTAGGACATGCAGTGATGGACAACATTCAATCTTAAGACCACCTGAGACTATTATTTCTGGAGTTTCTAAAAGCAGCATTTATCGAATTCTGAAAGAAGCAAACTTCCATCCTTATAAGATGCAGAATGTATAAGAATTAAATGAAGATGATCCTGACAGATGCACAGAGTTTTGTAAAATCATGAGTCAATTATTGATTAGTGATAATAATTACCTCTACAATGTGTGCTTTTCTGACGAATCTTCGTTTCATTTAAATGGACATGTGAACAGGCACAACTGCAGATACTGAAGTGACGTGAATCCCCATTGGTACAGGGAAACTCATTCACAAACTCCCCAGAAATTGAATGTTTGGGTTGGTATTCTGGGACACCATATTGTAGGTCCATATTTCATTGATGGTAACCTCAACGGACAAACGTATCTTGAACTTCTTGCTACAACTGTGATCCCCAGAATCACTCAGTTACTTGGAGACGATGATTGGCTACTTGAAGGCAGCTCACCTTTCAAAAAGATGGAGCTCCTCCATATTTTGTTGCATCTGTACATCAATTTTCAAATGGCAATTTCACAATAGAATAGCAGGCTAGATCTCCTGATTTATCACCATTAGACTTCTATTTATGTGGTCATTTGAAATCCAAAGTTTATATTAGACAGCCAACTTCGCTTGATGATCTACGCAGGAGAATTGGTGTGGAGTGTCGTGCAGTGACTCCAGATATGTTTCGAAAATCGCTTATAGTTCTGTATGGAACTGAATGGTTCACATTTTGAACCTTTCTTAAGATGATAATAGACCGGGATCCCACGCCTATTTTCAAAAATGATTTATAACAGGCTGAATCTTCCTGAGTAGCTTCATTTTGCCGAGACGCCCAACTTTTTCCTCTACGAAAATTCTCGATAGTGGTAGCTAATAAAATGCGCAGGCGTCAATCATGTCGATTTGGTGAGTGCAAAAAAGTCATTAATAACAGTTAGTTTTTCAGTCATAAAAATTCATGTGGCCAAGTAGTTAAAATACCGATCTTTTATCCAGTCTGGTCGCCGGTCGTGGGTTCGAAGCCTAGCGACTGCTTATATTTCTCTGATGGCCCGAGAAAGTGGAATAGCACGTAAAAAGTAAGAATTCGTTAATCCTTGGCTCTCACAAGTTTCGTCTTTTGAGGGCTGTCGTTCGTAAGGGAACGACATCTGGTTAACGGAAAAATTAATTTTAAACAATAATGTATGCAACTATCATCAAAGGACTCCGCGCACATTTAATGAAAAAATGTCTTGCTGTGAAAATAGCTGAATTTTTGGTATGTAGTAGCTGAAGCTATTCTGAGTAAAAGTCTCCATTGGCCCTACTCGATCGTATGACCAGATTCGGTGCTAGTGGGCGACACATCATGAATTTTGAGATTTTTGGAAAAATTTGAATGTATAAAAAAATATCAATATACCATTCATATCCAATATTGAACTAGTGAGCGACTGGTCATTACTGACATTCGTGAGAAATGTTTCATAATACAGAAAAAACGAAACTGTTTTTCTACAATAGTCAATAATATAATCAATTCTCCTGTGTATGAATACGCATACGAGTGTATAATATGATTGAGTTTATCATTGACAATCAATCAGAATAAAAGCTGGTCGATCAAAATATAATACAGCTAAGCAGATGGAGTGTTTGAAGTAATAAGGGGTTCAACGTTATATATACAGGCCGTCTTTTTAGCTGATGACATACTATTGCTGTCTCGGAAACAGAGACACCTACAAGGTCGGGGAAAACTGACAAAAAATTTCTATTTTGAGAAGCAATAATGAGGTTTTTTCAGATCTTGAATATCAATGTTTGTTATTGAGATATTCGCCAAAAACTAAAATGGTCGAATTTCGTTATATGGCTCTACCGTCTCCATTTCGAATGATATAAGAAAAAGTCAAGGGAACTTTCAATAATGTTTCATATTTGTTATAATATGATATAAAACAATTTCCAATGCGACGTTAAGTTCATTGGTGGAATGGTAGGAATCGCATGTTAAAAGGTAAGACCTCGTTAATTCTTGACTTGCACAAGGTTCGACTTCTGAGGGCTGCCGTTAGTAAGAGAGGACATCTGGTTAACGGAAAAACACTTTTAAACAATGAGAAAGGGAAGGGAAAGGAGTGTGAGAGCATTTTTCACCAGCTATTCAAGGAGGTATCACAAGAACAAATTTCTGAAAAGTGTCATTGAATGCGGGTGGCTGTAAATCAGAGAATGACGGGACTTGCTGGAAATAAGTGGAGTTGATGGGAGGATTATTTCATGAGTATAATTTCACTTCAATTCTCATATGGACAATACGTAATAATTATTTCATTTTGTTCCTGATATATAGCCTTTTCAAGCATTCAAATTGTCACTGTGTACATGAAAAACTGTTGAACTAGCAATCATAATATGAATCCTCATGTAATTGATAATGACCCATTCTTTTTCACAGAATTTGTAAAATGTAAGTGATAATGGTATTGATATTCATCTATGTCTTTGAACAGTGTCTTGTCATGCTATGTAATGCAATGTGTTTATTTCTAAAAAAAAAACGATTTCGAATTAAAGCAAAAAAATCAATTCGATTCATAATTCGCAAAACAGCAGTAATGGAATTTTTGACATCCTGTTGCTTGAAAACTGGCCATTGGATCGATCTGTGAACTGAACAACGTAATGAGGATAGCAGGATCAAGAAAATATCATTTCAAAAATGAGGATAAATGTGCCTACTTACAAAATATTTTGATCATTTTTTATTTCAGAAGGTATGATCGAAATATCTGTAGGCTAGTTAAGCCCGTGGCGTACGGTCAAATAGATTGATTTTACTGCCTTGAAATGATGTTAATTCAATTGGTTTGTATCACCATGAACCATGAGCTTCAAATTTGGGTAAAACTAACAGTTAGCCATACAATTTTTGCGCTCACCAAATCAACACCCACGCAGTTCAATAGCTACTAATATCAAGAATTTTCGTGGACTTGACAATTTCGGAGCGTAGGACTGGGAACACCTACCATTCAATTTGTAGGACAATATGAGCATTCAATTATACAAATATTAACCAAGCAACGGTGAAAAAATCCGCTGGTTATTAATGAATTTTTATGACCACGTCATTGGTACATGTTGGGAGTGGGGGACTCTTCAGTCCTACCATCCATTTTGTAGGACAAAAGTTTGTTCGAGTACTTCATCGAATTAACTCGAGGTTCAACTGAAAAACTAACTGTTATTAATGAATTTTTTGCACTCACCAAATCGACATGATTGACGCCTGCGCATTTTATTAGCTACCACTATCGATAATTTTCGTAGAGAAAAAAATTGGGCGTCTCGGCAAAATGAAGCTACTCAGGAAGATTCAGACTGTTATTGATCATTTTTGAAAATAGGCGTGGGATCCCGGTCTATAACATTTTAGGTGATGAAAAATTAAAATATCTTGATAAAACATAGTTTTCATTAAAACTTTAACAACACTTGATCGATCCTCAATTTCAGTGCACCGATATATTTGGGGTTGAATTCCCTTCAAAGTGTAGTAGTCCCATTGAAAATTCTGAATCAAGGGGTGCTGCGGATGAGGGGGTTACCAACACCATGATGATGTATTTGGTGAAAGTGTTCCCCATTGAAATAAAAATTTACGGGTTCGATGTTCAATTTTTTTCACGAGTTCGTTGATTTGGGGGAACACACTGTATAATATGACCGTTGCAGATATACAAGATGAGGGTAATATTATTTTAACAAGCCAGACACCAAAACGAAAACACAAAGGGTATTTGTTGTTACAAATAATACCATTGGCAATGCCAACATCCTTGACATTATCAAAGAGTATGCAGCCTGAGACCAGCAAATAGAGATCATCGTCGTTTCTTTCTAAGTTATATAGAAAATCAGAATACATAGTTTGAGAAGAACATCTGCGTCTCTCTTAGCAAATGCGGGAGTAGTATATTCTGTAACAAGGTTAGAATGAAAATTCGATGCGAGTGGAAAGTTCCGAGCGCGAGCCGAAGGCGAGCGTGAGGAACCACGAGCTTCACGAATTTTCATTCTAACCGAGTAGCAGACTATACTTTCTCCACGATCAAAGATAGGAAACGTGACAGCAATAATTTTGACACTTACTCAAATTTTGCCACTACGATGACAATCAACTGCGTCAATGCTAATGTTATTAATGCTATTATTGCTAAATGTAAATACATTTGAATTGCATGGGGGCAGAAGTGTTGCAGAATATTTCTTCAATCTCAAGAGAGAGAATGCCAGCATTCTGTAATCAAATTTGATTTCAGAATTGCCAAATTCTGTGATTATCGTGGAGAAAAGTCATTTTAACAATAATGGTGGTTGGCGTTCGACAAGCGTGGCATGTCGTCAACTATCAAAAAATGTCAAATTGCAAATCAAATTATGACAGGTACTCCTACTCAGCCGTTAGCCAATATTTCAGAAATTGCAACAACATCAACAGAAGCAACTCCTCGACAATGTATCCCTCTTTCTTTCACCTGCAATACGAATAACATACCCACCGAATTCTCGTCAACAATTAACTTCAGCAATGTTACAAATTGTACATTTAATTTTTCTAATTCTGAAGTTGTTAATATTTGTTAATGTACTTGTTGAAAAATAAAATATAATGAAAATATAAACTGAAAGAAATACCTGTAGCTGTGGAACTTCATTTGATTTTCAGTGAGGAAAAGTAACTTTTCTTCCTTGAGGAGGAGGAGTGCCATTTTCAACACTGAAGCTAGGGCGGAAAAGACTATTTTCAAAGGAAGTGTTACAAAAAAATGTATTCAATACTCACTTTTGACAAATATATTCGCAGTCGTCGAAGTTTAGTATACACACAAATGTCAACTTGATCAATCTCTTTTTTGTTTTATTAAGAATAAATAGTATTTTTCCACCACAGGCGTCCAGTATCCGATTTTCGATATATTTTTCTCCTTTTTATAGTATTTATTTCTTTAGTTTTTCAATATATGTTCATCATTGTTCTAATAAAATCACTTATTATTTAGTTAGGAAACATTCATTAACTAGATAAACCGGTTTTCTATAAATGAATTGATAAATAAATTCTGAGCATGTTGAAGTTTTGTTACAGAAACGCGAACTGACATGGATGTTGGGGTTCAATGTTTTTGAAATATTACATTGAAATTTGAAAAATTTTAAATCATTGACCTGAAGCATACATTTCATTCAAACACCATACCCTCCAATTCAATTTAACCAACATCAAACAACGATTTACTGAAAATTTCCTGAATTCTGAAAGAACTTTCTGTAATGCATTATAATATAATTCTGAAAAAAGTTGCTCAATCGCTTTAAGGCCTTTTCCATTCCAAAGCACTCAGAAGTTACATATTGTATTTGAAAGGAAACTTTGTTCGATGGCTGTGAATTATATAACGATAAATCTGTTCTATGCGATCAAAATGTAATTCAGCACATTTAACGAAGAATAAGATGTAATACCTCCCATCTCCAGACTTCAAATACAAGATTTATTACGGTTAGAAGTACTTTTTGAAGTCACTTTTCATTTAATGTTCAAATAAACCAGAGTATTCAATTGGGAGTTTGAAATGTATAAGCTTGTCGTAGCGTCACCTCTGTGTGAAATAATGAACTATAAGAATCTAATAAATGTACAGAAAGCTTTCCATGCCTTGATATCAGTGATTTCATCGTTGAATCATTGTCTATACTTCTTTAGACAATGGTTGAATCATTGTTTATATAGAACTAAGATAGTTAGCCAACCTTATGGGATTTATATTGGATTCAAATGGATGCGACATGTAGATGGCGACAGTGATCTCGCATCCAAGTCATGTCGTAACTTCAGTGATCTGGCCTCCAAGTCATGTCGTAACTTGATTAAAACAATGGAAATCATTAAAATCAGGGTGTTTTGAAGAAACCTGCATTAAAATAACATCAAATATTCATGTTTGTAATTAATCACGCTAGATGACAATCGCGTTTGTGTCCAATACCTTTTCCACCGGCATTGACTATCTTCTATTTAAATAATGGTTGAATCATTTTAGACAATGGTTGAATCATTGCCTAAAGAACAATGGTTGAATCATTGTTTAAAGTGTATCTATAAACAGTGTTTGCATAAAACGTAAGAAGATACAACTTCGCATGCCATCTACATGCTCGTTCTCAAAATAAGATCCGTCAATACATTGTTCATATAGAAGATAGTCAACCTTATGGGATTATAATTGGATCTGGCCTACAAGTCTTGTCGTAACTTGATTGAAACAATGGGACAGCATTAAAATCAGAGTTTTTTGAAGAAACCTGCATCAAAATGACGTGAAATATTCATGTTTGTAACTAATCACGCTAGATGACACTCGCGTTTGGGTCCAATACCTTTTCCACAGGCATTGACTATCTTCTGTTTAAACAATGGTCAATATTAAGAACATTGTTTAAGAACCAATGACATTTTGGAGTTTCCTGCTGTGAGAAGATTACATGGCAAGATGCAATTGAAGATATCTGTATTTTCAAACTCGCAGCGCAAAAAGTGCGACATCTATAAACTTTTGGTTGAACCGAGGTGGACTCCCACACGATATACTACTCTGCCATCTATCTGCCAACCAAGTATCAACTATGCATGAAGGGGCGCTGCAGGTCTTATTGCATTTTTGCGTAACGTTTGAGCTACCTCTCTATAGATTGCTAACCGTTGTAGTTTCATTGCGATTACTTCCTACAACAACGACACGTTATCTTTATACAATGGTTTAAAGAGAAATAACATTTAAATTTCAGTCTATTTAATAGATCTTATACGAAAAAATTTCAAGTTTTTATGTTGTATTAAATTATTCTCTTTTGATGTGAAAACCGTGTTGGACAAACAAGTTCATGAATTTACTATAAAATTTGTATTGATGGAATATATTGAAATATTAGAAGGTTGAGTGATCAGTTAGTAGTTTGTTGGAAATCTTTTCTAGTTTCTAGTTCTGTATGAAATAATTTTATACATATATTAGTCGGAATTCCGAAATTTAAGTCGGAATGTTATTATTAGGTATTGAACCGTGATACCTTCACTTTAGTTATATGCCTCATCAGATGTAATTTGCAACTGCATCAAACATAGGTAGGGATTGAGATATCCAAACGCAGTTGTTTATATGCTCTGATTTGAAATAGTGACTATTTTATCATCACCAAGTTTAAAGCAACTTTCCTCATCACCTTCGATAGCTCAGTTGGTAGAGCGGTGGACTGTAGTGGAATATAATTTGTAGACATCCATAGGTCGCTGGTTCAAATCCGGCTCGAAGGATTTTTTTTTAATTAAAATCTATCCTTGACATTTTTGCTGGATCACTTAGCTTTGGATGTTTTTGTGATAATATAAACGGCATAATAAGATGTGGATTTCAATGGTATAGAAAGAACAGTCAATGATTCTATTTGTTAAATTATTGCATATCCAGCCCAATATCAGCAATCTTTTTCAATTAATAAGTTATAAAAAGTATGAGTATACAGAGTGGGCCATTGCAAACGATACAATAGCTGTGTATCGAAATACACTCTACAGGCTGTGCTTAATATGGACCTGTCCCATCTTGTTGAAAGATCCAGTGGTCTTCTTGGTAACGATTGTCATTATTATGGCGAAGCTGCGGGCGATGCCGGACCTGAACTCTTACGTAGCCGGCACTCGGCCGCGGCTAACTGTTGTTGCGCTATGCACCGAGAAGAATCTGGAAGATTCGAGGATTCACGAGTTTCATAAGCTTTCGGAGAAGTGGGCGTTCGATATAAAAAGAACTACGCAGCAGACGGACGGGCAGTCAGTGAAGTGAAAGTCGAATATAAATACCTAGTCCCGTGATTAGAGTATTGTGTTATTGTATCATTGTATTTCGTTAAATAAATTATTTTAGTCAGTTAACTAGAGTTTAAATCTACTACAGTGGTGATCAGAAGTGCGATTGTTAGAGATAAAATACAGAGTGTTCGTGTAAGTAGATAGCTTGTGTATTTCGGAAAATTGTTTTCGCGAAAATAGACAGTGACTGATAAACATTTTTCGTGAAGTGACACTTCTCGCGTGTGAAATAGTCAATAATAATAATAATAGACTGGTGTCCGGGAAATAGACTGTGTGAAATAGACAATAATAATAATAATAGACTGGTGACCCGTGAAATAGACATAGACTAAGACAAAATGTGTTCGAGGAAAGTTCGCCTGGTTGAATTGAAGGTTGCGGAATTGAAGCAAGAACTGGAGGAGAGGGAACTTGACACAAGTGGTAAAAAGGCCGTGCTTCAAACAAGACTTGCCGAGGGATTAGTTCAGGAGGGCGAGGACCCAGAAACATTTCTATTCGAAGTTTCTGGAATGGATATGAGTTCCATAATGAGTAAACTCGACGGAATGGAAGAAAAACTTCAAGATAAACTTGTAGAAAATTCGAAAAATCTGGAAGAAAAGCTGCTTGAAAATTCGAATACTCTGAAGGAAGAACTTCAAGCAAAACTTCTAGAAAATTCGAATGGTATGAAAGAAGAATTTTTAGAAAGTTCGAGGAGTTTGAGAGAAGAGATTCTAGAAAATTCGAAAGGTTTGAGGGAAGAGCTTCTAGAAAATTCGAAGAACATGAAAGAAGAACTTTGTGGCGTGGCGAACCGGTTAGATGAAAGAATAGGAACTGTCGAGGAAGAGATGGGAAAATTGAAGGAAACAATCAGCGATGAAATCAGAGGCGGAATCGAGGAAGAAATCAACAAATTGAAGGAGAAAATCAGTGAGTTGGAAAACCAGAATGACACTACCCACACCACAGAATCTGTCAATGAAAATTCAATGCTGGAACTGAGTTTGAACTTAGATGATGTTCAAAAGGGTTTGAAAGATGTAAAAATCAGTCCGGAAACAGGAAAACTCTCTATGAAACCACCTCAGTTTGATGGGAAAACACCATGGGCAAATTACCGCCGACAGTTTGAAGCTGCAGCAAAGGCGAATGGATGGAATACAGGAGAAAGAGCGGTAGCATTAACACTAGCGTTGCGTGGAGAAGCAACAAATATCTTACAAACCCTCACGGCACAAGAACAAGAGGACTACGAGCAGCTGATTAAACATCTCGAATTACGGTATGGACAGACCCATCTAGAACATGTATACCACTCACAGCTCAAAAACCGCTGCCAGAAGTCAAGCGAATCCCTACAGGAATTTGAAGCCGACATTGCACGCTTGGTTCGCCTTGCATACCCAGCTACTCCAGAAAAGGTAATGGAACGACTAGCAGTTCAGGCATTCTTAGATGGACTTCATGACCAGGAATCGAGACAAGCATTAACACTAGCTCGTCCAACACATCTCGTGGATGCACTGGCACGCGCTTTGGAATTTGAGGCAGCGAAGCAATCCTGCAGAAGCCAAAGTAAAGTCCGAGTTATTGAAGGAGACCCACAGGAGCCTGCTAACCTGGAAGCTGCCATAAGGAAGGTGGTGAAGGAATTGTTGCCTGAGAGAAGACTAGTGAGATGCCGGAACTGTAGGAAACTTGGACACGTGCGTAGTCAATGTCCAACCCTCAAGAGGTCGAAACCAACGAAGGTTGTTGAGAAGGGGCAATCGTCGGCCATTACTCAGAGAGCCCCGGTGAACAACGCATATGTCGCTGTCCTCCAACGACAGAACAAAGGAGCCTTTGTAGACGGTTTCATCAACAACAAGCCTTGCGCAATGCTGCTGGATACAGGTGCGACTAGGACAATCCTTGGACCTGCTTTTATTAAAACACCAGAGAGAATGGAACCAACATCCCGGAAGCTACGCACAGCAACAGGAGAGCCGGCCACTGTACATGGTGAGCTACCGATTGAACTGATTCTAGGCAGCACAAAAGTGAAACATCGGGCATTAGTAGCGGACATTGAGGACGACGCAATTATTGGAATGGACATCATGAATTCCAGAGGGTTTGAATTGAACTTCAAAGATGGCGTCCTACGTGCGAACGGAGAAGAGCTGGTGCTACATGGAAGAAGTGAAGAGATGATTCGTGTTCTGCTGGTTGAAGATGTAAGTGTACCCGAGAGGGCTGAGACCATACTGGAGGCTCGCTTGAACGGAGGTGCGAGCAATGGAAGCGTGGTGATGTTCGAGCCCAAGCTTCATGATGAGAAAATTGGACGAGGTATTGCACTAGGCAAGACTTTGTTGCGTGATGATAAATTTGTGCCAGTAAGGGTAATGAATGTCAATTGTTACCCAGTGACCTTGAAGAAAGGAACTGTTTTGGGGCACTGTTCGTCAATTTCCTCTGTGATCAGGAGTGTACACGGTACTGTTAGTCAAGACAACTACCTGACAGCGGAACTAAAAAAATTGGTTACCATCTCTTCCAAGGGCATTAAACCAGCCCAACAGCCCAGATTGAGAGAATTAGTCAAGAAGTACCAAGACATATTCGATACCGGACAAGGAAAAGGGGGTCGAACGAATGTAGTCCAACATAAAATTGATACTGGGGACGCTCGACCAATCCGACAATCAGCAAGAAGACTTTCTCTTGCCAAGAAGGAAGAGGCTGACAAAATAGTCAGTGATATGGGGAAAGATGGAGTTATTGAACCGTCCGACAGTCCATGGTCCTCTCCAGTCGTTCTGGTGAAGAAGAAAGATGGATCAACACGCTTTTGCATAGACTATCGTCAACTGAACAACGTGACGAAGAAAGACAGTTACCCTCTTCCGAGAATAGATGACACCCTAGACACGTTGGCCGGCTCCACGATTTTCTCGACCCTTGATCTGAAGAGTGCATACTGGCAGGTAGAACTGGCTCCAGAAGATAGAGAAAAGACAGCCTTCACCATCGGCTCAGGACTGTGGCATTTCACCGTCATGCCATTCGGACTTTGTAATGCTCCAGCGACATTCGAGAGATTAATGGAGACGGTTCTGAACGGACTCTCATGGAGGACGTGTCTGGTATATCTCAATGACATCATTGTAGTTGGCAAATCGTTCGAAGACCACGTTAAAAACCTGGAGGAGGTATTCCTGCGACTGAGAAACTCTGGATTGAAGCTGAGCCCCAAGAAATGCCACCTGTTCCAAAAAGAAGTACGTTACCTTGGCCATGTTGTCTCTGGGCGCGGAGTAGCAGTGGATGACGAGAAGATTAAAGCAGTGAAGGAGTGGCCTATCCCGAAAGACATACACCAACTACGAAGTTTCCTTGGTTTGTGCACATACTATCGCCGATATGTGCTGGGGTTTGCCAACATCGCTAAACCACTGACCAGGCTCACGGAAGGTCAAACAAAATTCCAATGGTCCGAAGAATGCCAAGATTCGTTCAGGACGCTGAAGGGAGCATTGATCAATGCACCGATTCTAAGTTATCCCCTTCCGAGTGGAAAATTTATTTTGGACACGGATGCCAGCAACGTGGGACTTGGAGCTGTCTTGTCCCAGATCCAGGATGGGCAAGAGAAGGTCATCGGTTACTTCAGTAAAACTCTCAGTAAACCGGAGCGTAACTACTGTGTCACCAGACGAGAACTGTTGGCTGTTGTCAAGGGAGTAGAACACTTTTATAAATACGTGTACGGGAGAAGATTCCTGTTAAGAACCGACCACGCAGCCCTTAAGTGGCTTCTACAGTTCAAAAACCCCGAGGGCCAAGTAGCACGTTGGATCTAAAGACTCCAAGAATTCGACTTTGAGATCGAACATCGAGCAGGGAGTGGCCACAAGAACGCAGATGCTCTGTCAAGGAGACCATGCCCAGACGACTGCTCACACTGCCGACGAGCAGAAGAGAAGGCAGCAGCGATTTGTAGAACCACGGCAGTTGACAACAACTGGAATGACAACGAGGTCCAGAAAGACCAAGAAAGCGATCCAGATCTTGGTTTAGTCGTCGGCTGGAAAAAGAGTAATCAAAGACCGACATGGCAGGAAATCGCAAGATATTCCCCAGCAGTCAAATCCTACTGGGCCCAATGGAATTCCCTCACCCTGGACAATGGGGTCCTGAAACTTGTATTGGAGTCCGAAGATGGTGGGGAAGACAGACGTCAGATAGTGGTGCCCAAGAACAGAAGGCAGGAAGTACTCCGAGAGATCCATGATGGAGTTGCTGGAGGACATCTGGGTGTGACGAAGACCCTGCAGAAAGTAAGGCAACGGTTTTACTGGGTCAATTGTCAAGTTGATGTCAATGACTGGTGCAGAAAGTGTGCTGTTTGCGCTGCCAGCAATGGACCTCGGACACAACCCAAGGCCCCGATGCGTCAGTATAATGTAGGTAGTCCATTCGAAAGAATCGCCATTGACATTGCCGGCCCGTTCCCTGTATCAGATCACGGAAATAAATACATCCTTGTGGCAATGGACTATTTCAGCAAGTGGGCCGAAGCCTATGCCCTGCCCAACCAGGAAGCCATCACTGTCGCGGACGTCTTGGTGAAAGAGTGGATATGTCGATTCGGCGTCCCCTTGGAGCTGCACTCGGACCAAGGCAGAAATTTTGAATCCAATTTGTTCCAAGAAATGTGCCAGATGCTGAACATCCGAAAGACGAGAACCACAGCTCTACATCCACAGTCCGATGGAATGGTTGAGAGGATGAACAGGACTATCAATCGCCACTTGTCCAAGGTAGTCTCTGACCATCAAAAAGACTGGGACCAGTATCTCCATTTGTTCCTGATGGCCTACCGTTCCGCAGTACACGAGTCGACCGGCCAAACCCCTGCAAGTATCATAATGGGCCGAGAGCTGCGACTTCCCTGTGACCTAAAGTTTGGGATGCCACCAGGACAGGATACCGCGGGAGAGGACTACGTCAGCAAACTCCGGCAGCGAATGGAGGACATCCACGAACGAGTCCGTTTGAACATCCAGAGTGCCAGCGACCGAATGAAAGCGACTTATGACATCAATGCCGATGCTGGAGGATTTCAGGTTGGTGACCTAGTTTGGCTGTACAACCCGATGCGTCGCCGGGGCCTGTCACCGAAATTACGGAATTCATGGGAAGGTCCGTACAAGATCATCAAGAGGATAAACGACCTGCTTTACCGAATCCACAAGCCACCCAGAGGTAAACCCAGGGTCGTTCATTTCAACAGGTTGGCCCCTTACGCTGGAAATCATGACCAAGTCCGCACCCTCAGACCACCAGAGGATGCGATGACGTTCCAGAAATTCATGTCCTTATACTCAAATGGACAGAAAGTGTCACACGGGGTAACTCGGGAGGAGCCACGGGACCTTTTCAAAGTGCCAGTCGCAGAAGATCTTCGAATGTCCAGGGGCATCGCTGTAGTGTTCTCCAAGAAATTTGGCCAACTCCAAACACTACGGAAACAGAATCCAGAAATTGGAGGTGTGCTACAGCTGAAGAAGGGCCAGAGGAACATTTACTACCTGGTGACCAAGAAGCATTCCCAAGATAAACCGTCCTATGAAGATGTCTGGAGGAGCCTCACCCAACTGAGAGATACGATGGTGGACCAGAATCTGGTGGACTTGGCAATCCCAAAATTATCCTGTGGTATTGATGGGCTGGATTGGAGAGTTATAAGAAGTATGTTGGAGACGATATTCCGATCCAGCGGCATCCAGATTTTGGTTTGCTGTAATCCTATTCCACGACCTAACATGAAGACTGTGGAGTGTTATTTCCATCTAACTTCACGATGCAGATATGGGGAATTCTGCAAATATCGACACACTCCAAGAAAGACATTCCGGGACGAAATATCTCTAAGAAGGGGGCAATGTGGCGAAGCTGCGGGCGATGCCGGACCTGAAATCTTACGTAGCCGGTACTCGGCCGCGGCTAACTGTTGTTGCGCTATGCACCGAGAAGAATCTGGAAGATTCGAGGCTTCACGAGAAATTTCATAAGCTTTCGGAGAAGTGGGCGTTCGATATAAAAAGAACTACGCAGCAGACGGACGGGCAGTCAGTGAAGTGAAAGTCGAATATAAATACCTAGTCCCGTGATTAGAGTATTGTGTTATTGTATCATTGTATTTCGTTAAATAAATTATTTTAGTCAGTTAACTAGAGTTTAAATCTACTACATTATCAATGATGATGATGATCTGTGCATCTCATTGAATAAATTCGCTGTACTGTTACCATCATCCAGTGAAGCCTGTATCTAAGCATTTTCTTCCAAATAGACATCTCTTAGTAGTTAGCAGGACTCAATCTATCAATCAATAGTACATGTTATCGGTCAAATATTTAAGTTTCCTAGATATTGTAATGAATATACAGTGTGTTCCTGCGAAAACTTGCCATCCCCCGAAACTCCGAACTCGTGAAAAAAATTGAACATCGCTCAGACCCGTCGATTTTCATTTCAAGGGGGAACACTTTCACCAAATACATCGTCATGGTGTTGTCAACCCCCTCATCCTCAGCATCCCCTACTTCACAATTTTCAATGGGACTATACATACTTGTGATACATCATGTTGAAGAGAATTCAATCCCAAATATATCGGTGTACTGAAGTTGAGGTTCAAAATGTTACTGCAAGACACTCACAAACAATTATCATGCGTAGATCATCAAGCGAAGTTGGCTGTGTAATATAAACTTTGGATTTCAAATAACCGCATTGAAAGAAGTCTAACATGAGGATATACGTTTTGTGGTACTATACTTCTACTTTCAAAATCTGTATCAGGAATTGAAATCAGACTATCACTAGAGCATCCAGGCACGCTGCAAGATAAGGCAAAAAAAATCTTATTGCAATTGTGCAAAAAATAATGATCCGTCAGAGCCTGTTTTGTGAACACATAAAGTACACATGATTCAATACTTTCATAAGAAGGGTCAACCCTATTTCTTGAAAAATGGCGGAGTTGTGAACTTTTAAAAATTTCGTAAAATTTTCCGGTTTTTCTCCGCTACGAATGATCCGATCGAGGCGTAAAACATTTCATTTTGTTCGTATTTCAATTATCTACAATTCTTTCCATCGGAGCAATCAGATTGCTCTATTAGTTTTCATTTTATAAGCAAAACATTTTTTAAAAAAACACGTTTTCTGTAATTTAAATGTTTATAACATATTAATAAATGACAGTTGAGAGTCGAAAACGTAACAGAATATAATTACGGACTGTCTTCCATGTGATGGCACAGTCGGTTTTCTACTAGTATTTTTGTTAGGAAGAAATGCTTTATTGATTGGCCTAATATTAGACACGAAAATGGCCAGAACAGGGAATATTTACCGAAGAATGTACATAAGGATGGTGACTAGAGAAGTCGATATATCTCAAAAACTAAATTTGCACAAAATTTATGGTAAACAACATAAATCAGCACAAAAAGAATAAATTATTATAGCCAATAGGAACAACGCAAAATATTTCGAAATCTACTCAGGCACAAAATTCATAACATGCGAATGCGACTAAATTTGCATAAAATGGAAACAATTTAGAGAAAAGATGAAATTTTTAGATTTCTGTTTATGTGTAACAGCCTTCAAGTTGATGAACCATACGAATCTTTCGAAATATCTCGAAAACTGGAAGGGCTTAAAATTCATAACATACGGCGAAAATTGGCACAAAATGGGCATAATTTGGTGGAAACAGAATTTTGAAATATTTCTGTATATGAGTAACACCGTCAAGTTGGTGACATGAAAAACTCTAAAATATTTCGAAAACTACATGGGCACAAAACTCGTGACCTACTGCACAAATTGGCACAAAAAATATGTTTTTTTATTAGCAGCAGCTCTCAAGTACAAAGTATACAAAAATAGTATAAATAAAAACGCACAGAGTGTAAATAACATACAGAACACACATAAAAAATTTCAACACACATACAATATTCTAATTACACGAACCACAAATAAAATCGAAATACTACAAGTATAGATATTATAGTCTTATAGGGAATATGCAAGTGATTTAAATTTACTTGATTTTTTTACCTCCGATAATTTATTGTCTTGACATTACACCTACACCATTAGTTTATCATTTAGTTTGTATTTAACTCCATAAAACTTTAATCAAAAAGTGCATAATAAGCGCGCGGAATTCAAATTTGCTAAACGCATCACCATTGGTCGAAACGAAGAATAACGTCACATGGCACGTTATGACATTTATCTTTTTCATAGAAAATTTGTTTTTATTTATGTATTTGTAGTGTTTTTCATTACATAGTGCGATTTTGGTCTAGTGACAAATGTAAATTATCAAGAGCAATGACTGAAAGTGGTTTTGTCAAAGCACAATCCGACAATACCTGAACTGATAAGTAGTAATAGTTTATCAAATGATAGTTTTCCTTTTGTAATTTAGGTGAGGCAGGTATAAACAGGTATCTCCCGCTTGATATACAAAACATTTATGCACAAAAAACTTACTTCTGATCAATTCACTTCATGTTAACTATCGAAATACAATGTACTCACATTGAAATGATCTTCACAACAATGTAAATGTGATATTGAAGATACTTCGCCTCTTCTCATAACCTCACACCATTGTTTACGAATTTTCGCATCTCTTGGATCAGAAAAAAATACTTTATTTGGTGTACTTATAATTGCGTTGGCATTCCGGTACTAGACAATACCTATAAAATGGTTTTTTAGCATTTTCCATTATAGTAATAACGATTAAAACTGCAAATCCCTAACCTAATTAATAACTGTCAATAGTGTCAATGGCCATAACTATAGAAAGGCTTGTTCATTGAAGACTACTCTGGTTGATCGAGATCATTTTCACATATGTTCATATCTCGCTAACACTTGTACTGCATTTGTCTTACTCTTTCATAAAATATCATCTTCAAGCAAGTAGAGCAATCAGAGTACGTCTCAACTCAACGAACGACACTGAAGAAGAACAACAGTGATCGCGCCATGTGAAGTCATCCACAGCGCGCGAAAATGGAGGCGTTCAAATAGGTTAAATTCAATCGGTATTTTATTTTAAAAATTAATTCCAAGACTTTCAACCGATTTATATTTTTTACTATGTTGTAACGAAGTAAAAAATTGATTAAACAAATTTTAAAAAATTATGCATATTCCCTATTGCAGATCATAAAAACTCGTTTTGAAGCCTTACCTACAATTTCGTTTGATATGCCGACACCTCATTTAAATGATTTTAGAGCTCTTCAGCCAAATATTTCGCAATTTGCCAGACGTCAATTAAGGTCACGTGGACCGCAGCGTTTCCTTTGAACCTATACGAGTTGTTGCAATTGATATTGGAAAGACTATAACATGATGTGCCAAAATGCTCAGAACATTGAAATACCACCTGCTAGACGTACCTGACTGATATTAATCATTTAAATTCGTAAAATAGGTTGGAGCCAAAACGAATTCTAAACGCTTAATATAAGAAAAAAGTAACAGGCAAGGACCAGGTGGAGAATGTTGTTGAGGTTCCCACTTTGAGGGGAAAAAAGTAAACACGAAAACACTCAAATTGGTGAAATGGGATTGCAATTTATGGGTTGAAAACTGTTTCTTGCAATTTGTGGCAAAACGTGACCTCTTAGCGAAAAATGTCCAATGAAAAAGATTTAGATAATAAAAAAGTCGAAAACTTTTGTATTCAGTACTTTTCGACATAACCTCAAACGTCAAAATGTCGAAAAACCTATTTTTCAGTATTTTATTTTTTTCTCGCGTATAAATGATTTAATTTACATGAAAATTCGTAACCATATGTCGTTTTCGGTTTCAAAGACGGTTTCAGAAGACGACTAGTTTTTGAGTTATGTACGTTTTTCGAAAAAAATATCCTTATCTTCCACGAAAAATTGTCTTGGTGTTTTTTTTTTCATTTCAAAGGTCTATAAGTAATCATTTTAATTGTTGATATGCCTACTTTCGAATGGTCTATGTAGTTTGGTGATTTATTCATCGTTAAACCGCTTAAAATTGAGAAAAACCGACAACAAGTTTCTCTGAATCATGATTTTCTCAATATTTTCAATGATTGTAGAAAAAAAGTAACAGGCAACCCACTAAGCAAAGTTACATTCATTCAATATTTCAGTAACCTTTGATGGTAATGTGTACTGTTACATCAAAGTTTTCTGCTACCTTACTGCAAAGGTTCAGCAACTACCGAAACGGACGTTCAGCAATATTACAAATGGTACAATTATTCCAGCTAGGTTACTGCAACATTGCATATGATATACAGGAAAATTGCAGATGTGATATTAAAAATGACGTCTTATAACAATGTTGCAGCAACTACTGAAATGGACTGATGGATGTAATCTTTTATAATTAGTAATTACAGCAAGGTTACCGCAACATAGAATATAAATTAGTTGAAAATAACATATTCAATATTGTTATAAAGCAGCAACTTACCTCCAATCTGATCTATTCCTTTCCATAACATAACATAAATTACGTTCCAGTAGGTTTGTTCGCTACTGAAGAATTTTTGGATTTTCACTACTTGCTACTAATATTGATAGAAAATGAGTGCAATCTTCATGGGAGACAGATCAGTTTTGATATCTTGGAAAATATCATTTAGTATTGATGTGTCCTCTGTGGAAATCAGATTCATAATTTTCTAGTTTTTAGAAACAAGAAGTGAAAACCCAAAAAATCATCTGAAATGATACCTATTAATTTAAATGTCATTTTAAGTCTTGGAGGTCAAAAAGTCAAAAATTTGATAAAGAACCCTTAAATAAAATATTACAAAAAAACAAATACCCAAATTAAAAT
The DNA here is from genome assembly GCA_944452925.2 of Chrysolina oricalcia. NCBI lineage: Eukaryota > Metazoa > Arthropoda > Insecta > Coleoptera > Chrysomelidae > Chrysolina > Chrysolina oricalcia. Next base: position 16,613,570 of record OX101816.2, read on the forward strand.
GTCAAAATAAAAAAAAAATCTTTTTGGCCTCATCAGGTACCTGAAACAAAATAAGCATTGAATTGAATGTGCAGCTTAAATATCGACAACTTGATCTACTACCTAACCCTACAAGAAACGTGTTTTCGCGAATTGTAGCCAAGCCATCACATTTATTTCAAATGCATCATCTCTGATGCATAGAAATGAATTTCTCACTGTAACTGGAACCAAAATATTATAAATAAATAACAACAATTATGGTCTTATTTCAATAATGAATGTACAATTGAACTTGTCCTTGATTATGACACTATTGTGCTTACATATTTGCTTTAAACTCAAATTGAATTTAAAATTTGTATAGATTTCAATTCTTTGATTCTGGAATTGTATTTTTGCTCGTCCAATTGCCAAACATGGCACAATGGTTTGTGAAGACTTTTCATTCAAGCCACCAATATACTGAAGCACCTGCAACTAAAATCGAAATGTAAAAGTATTCCACATCATTTACAAATGTAAAAGTAAAAGTACCTTTCAAATTGACACTACTACCAGACTTATCCGCAATATAAGGAGAAAAACATTTTCCTACTAAACGCAGAATGAGCAAACCATCAGACCACCCTAACCTAAAATAATAAATAATGTATCGCCTTACCTTACATGAAGATGCCTTAAATTTATTAGCATTATCCATTGTGCTACTTCAACACTCATTGAACTCTTAATCAAAAAACAAAATTGCAGAAGAATATGTACTTCACTTAGGTTAAGAACGAACGAATGAAAGTAACCAAAACGAAACTAACGCAAAGGCACGACAGCACGAAATAGAACAACAATACAATTTAAAATAGCAAAGAGGCGCGAGGCGCGTGTTTGTCTTGGATATGGGTGACTGGGTGTCGCCCCGTTAGGTGGAATCTCATCCAGACCGGGAAATTCAAAATTGGTTGGTTTACTGATAGATGAAATCTTATTTCAAGTTTCTTTATACTTACTCACCATTTAAAATTGTCCTAGAGTATCATTTTGTATATTTCTGCGATAATGTAATCGAAAATTGAAAATGTGTTGTGTTTTCTGAATACTGTCAATATTGTTTGTAGTTAGCTCATGTATGGTTGTAAATAGGTATCATGTAACTTGCACTCACATTGTTCGTAGACAACTTCTGTATTGTTGCATTTACAATGATTTTTCATGAATTATGTAACATTGCACTTGAAACTCAATCATTAGCTTACTTTATAACTTACAAACAACTTGTCTGTAGTTTCTTCTGTTATGTTATAAACTTAAATATAGCATTGAGCCTTATGCAATATTATATTATCATTTTACGGTGGCAAGCCATACATAATATTTTGGCAATATTTTGTAACATTACATGTTTAGTGGGAATAAGGACCAGGTGGAGAATGTTGTTGAGGTTCCAACTTTTAGGAAAAAATATTTAAACACGAAAACACTTAAAATGGTGAAATGGGAACACATTTAGGGGTTGAAAACGTTTTTGTGATTTGCGGCATAACGTGACTTCCTGGCGGAAAATATTCAGGAAAAACGTCAATTAGCCATCAAAATGGCGAAAACCCGATTTCACAGTATTTAATTTATTTGCAGAAATATGTCTTTTTTGGTGTCGACTAATCATGATTTTTCGACTAGTTTTCTAGTTAGGTACATTTTTCGAAAAATGTTGTCTCGTTGAAACACTTAAAATTGAGAAAGAAGTCTCTCTGAATCATGATTTTCTCAATATTTTCAATGATTTTCGACTTTGTTCATTATTTTTATATCAAAAAGTAGTTTATATTGAATTATTTATAATAAAATATTGGAATACATAATTATAGTACGAAATTAATATAATGATTTCACTTTTATTCTTTTCTATAACTATTGAAAATCGTTGAAAATATTGAGAAAATCATTATTCGGTGAGGGGTCAATAAACCACCAAGTTACATGGGCCATTTCAAAGTAGACATTTCGACAATTAAAATAACCACTTATTTTTTTTTGAAAAATTTTCCTAACTCGAAAACTAGTCGTCTTTTGAATTTCGGAAAAATCGTGCTTATTTGACACCAAAAAAGTCATATTTCTACAAATTTTCATCAAATTTAAATAATTAGTTCGCGAGATAAAAATTAAATACTGAAAAATTGGTTATTCGCCATTTGAGGTTATGTCGAAAAGTGTTGAGTACAAGTTTTAGATTTTTTTATTATCAACAACTTTTCTATTGAACATTTTCCGCCAGGAGGACACGTTTCGCCGCAAATCGCAAAAACCCGTTTTCAACCCCTAACCTGCATTCCCATTTCACCATTGAGTGTTTAAATATATTTTTCCTTAAAGTTGGAACCTCAACAACATTTTCCACCTAGTCCTTGACTGTTACTTTTTTTTCACAACAAAAATTATAGGCACCAGTCTAAAAGCCATATCAAAATCTAAAAACTCCGATGAATATTTCATGTTCTGTTCTGATCCAGGGTTAGGTGCATAGTTTGCATCCAAGAGCTGTCACCGAAAGATTTATGACCCTTCGCGTGAAATGCGACGTCTAATTAAAAAGTCAACCTCTGGGCACACAAACTTTGGTGAAATTTAAGAACCGGCACAGCATGTTTGTAAATGAATGGGACCCCTGCGGAGTGACAAGAAATTCAACTAACCAAAAAGGCAAGAACGGTTCGACTTTAAATCATTGGCTTGTTAACGAAGTAGACGTCAGTCAGATCGAGCTGGTCACTATTCAGGAATAGTTGCCATGTGCTCCGAGAGCTATGTAAATATTTAGATATTTCGTTCGTGATAGGGGTGTCTGGTGAAAATCATTATGTGGTTATGTTTGTGCGCGTTATTGTCTTTCGGTAAGTTCATGTTTCAGCTTAGTTTGAATTACTTCACCAACAAAAACAGTTCCTTCATTTCCGAGAAATATGTGAGATATACCTGGTGTCCCAATTTTATGTGACACGCACTGTATCTAGTTGCCAGCGAGCACAAATCTCATGCACAGATTTTAAGAGTAAGAGACATCAATACCTCCACTGTGATGTTCTGTTTTTGGAACATCACAAAAAGCATTTTGTTTCGTTCTTTACAAATCCTTTTTAAAAGTACAACATTACATTTTCAAGCTTTTGCTACATTGAATAACAGTAAGATGAACAGTGTCAGAGATGTTAATGGGACATCACAAAAGTCATGTTTTCCTCGATCTTTTCAAAGCCTGTTTGAAGACACTATTTTACATTTTTATCACTAATCACTGAATACGAAACATTTTCAAAGATATTCCTTGTGCATCACAAAAAGCACTGTTTTTTTGTTTTTTTTTCAATCCACTGGTTGTACAGATTACCAATAGTCGAAATGTGGAATGGACTCTGGGGCAAATAGAAAAAAATCATCGATAAAACTTAGTTCAATAGGAACTGAAAAAAACACTAAGCAAAACATATACAAATTGAACCCAAAATATAAAATGAACAATTTCCAAAATGAAAAAAAAATCACAATCAGAACCTAAGAAAAACCACAAAAACTTGGTTTAAAATATATTCCGAGTAGAAAAAATCATATTTCAAAAATAGAGGATGATTCTTGATATAATAAGATGATATTCACATAGATTTTCTGCTGAAAACAAAAAAAATATTCTGCATGAAAAATGTATTATTTAATCTGTTCTTCATTTTTCTTTTGTCTTTCATTTCTTTCCTTTGTTTCGATCCATTCTTTTGAGTAAACTCTTGTTTTATCTGATTTTCTACTCACACCATCTACAACAAACTGAAAATCTGCTGTTTTGACGAATTTATTATACTTATAAAAAAAAAGTTATATCGATATTCTACTCTAGTCTAAAAAGTACCAGTCGTATGTTTTCAATAAAAAGAACAATCCTCAAAATTTTAATAACTTTACTGAATATTTTCAGACGAAAATTTACTGACTTCTCTTTGTAAAAATTTACTTTGTTTCATTTCCAAATATTTTCTTTTTCCAAATTTGTATTTGCAACAACAGGAAAGTTATTTTGTCATCGGAAGATGAGTGAGTGCTTTATGAAACGTATCAGAATGAGATAGACTTGGTAAAGTGAATTAAATTTCAACTGGAGGATTAGAGACAACTGAAAGAGATGATGGAACTGATAGAGAGTTCTCAGATATTTGCTTGTAAACAGTTTCCATCGCCTATATTTTGGGCCTACCCCTATGTTTATGAGGCGCCGTTTGGGTAAAAAGTGTTTTTGCAAATACGAAAAATTTTATGTTAATATATTTATTAGTTGTAGCAATATTTTTTATTTTACTTTCCGATATGTTTATTTTCCACCAAAGACAATATATTTACGTTTCAAGCGTTGCAAATATATTAAAACGTGAATGCCCATATATTTATAAATTCGATCTATTTTACACCGTCAAGAGATGGCGCAGCCGACGCGATTCAATACACTCTTCTATTTTTTCAGTTCTAAGGTATTTGCCTTTGAATAATCCAATGATTATTCAAAAAAACTAATGAAGAAGTATTCTGAGTTTTCTCATTTGTGAAGCGAATCTGCATCATCTTGATATCGTTGTTGTAAGCCATTTACTTGTATTTTTCTATATATTTATTTCGGTTCAGATGAAGAAAAAACAGACTTTTATTTCACTATTTGGAAAAAATAATTTCAAATTGTTTATTAATGCTGATTCATTTGCACCGGGGGTATTTTATATGAGGGGGTTAAAGTCCAGGGGATTGTTAACGGGGGTTTTAAGTCCGGGGGGTTTTGTTCCTCAACCCTTGTCGGCTACATTGGTGGTCCTTCAAAACTTTATAAGCAATTTGTTAGAGCTGAATCTCTAACTTTTTCCGGGCATTTTTGTATTAGTTTCCACTCTTGTGGCATTTCTTACGTAATTTTATATACAGGGTGACCCACGAAGATTAGGACAGGGAATATCTTGCAACTCGAAAGTAGTGAAAAATTGTAACATTGGGGTTCTGAATTGAAGCAATTGTTGCAGAGCTTTTTTTGATATCATGTTACCCAATGAGCTTCTTGTTTTCAGTCACGTGACATCAGTCTCAAAATCATTAATGGGACAACCTGTATATTTTAGCATTTTTATGTTCCTCGCGATAAAACAATTTCAACGAACTCTCACACTTATGGTCTGAAACGGTTAATTCAAGAAACACAGGTACTTCAATATCCTTTGTCCCACGACTTCTGAAACGAGCAATTGCCAAATTATTTAGGTTTAGGGTCACTCTGTATATTTGGGCAGTCCTATATTTTTTGTGGTGATACAAACAATGCAAAATTATATTATTCATCCATATTTCATTCAAAAACGTTGTGGGACGAAGGCTATTAAAGTACCTGTAGTTCTTAAACTAATCGTTTTAGACCACAAATGTGATAGTTTGTTGGAATTATTTTATCAGGAGGAACATAGAAATTCACCTATTGCTTTAATTTACAACCCCAAAATAACAATGTTCTACTAACTACTCTCGAGTTCCGAGATATTCCCTGTATATTTTTTTTATTTTCTCCCTCTTTTTTCTCACGGTCCAATATTTGTACGTACACCCGTTTTGGTTTATGTTTCTGAATAACAAATGTTGCAGCTGATAAAGTGACAATCATATCGTCCTTACCCTATGGAAGAAATCTAAACTTTAGGGCAGCTTCCAGTAAATCAAGACAACTCTTATTGAAAGTATGGTGTATACTTAAATTTTGAATACCCTGCTCTCATTTTCTAATAACAATATTAAGCTAGAAGATGCAAACAAATTATTATTGTTTTTTAAGAATATTGTTAGATTGGTTTATCTTTGAAGATTTTGCTTATGGCACTCAAGCTACCTTTTGAACAAAAAATAACATTTTTCTACAAACGTCAAAAAATGACAAGGTTGGCGCATTGACAACAGTATGCGAAGTGGCACTTTTTTTCATTTTCATTCGTTACCATGACACCGTGCGCGAAGTAATGTGCGAAATATATTTCGCACACTGCATGTAAACTATATGGGATTTTCATATTCTAACCTATATGGTCCTCAACTCCTCAATCAAGCAAAAAACAAGAAATCGTTTATTTATTAATGTAGAACAATAATTAAGGCTTTCAAATTGTGAGAGATATTTTTCTGGCTTTATTTGCTTCACACCACTCTTTAAATTGCTGATATGCATTTTCATACTGCCGCCTCGATTTCTCAGGTAAAAGATTGGAAATTACGGAATTGGCCGCATCTATCAAGTTAGGTGGGGTACTGCTTAGTTCATCGTCGCTCGAAATTTCCATTCTTTTACAATAATAAATATCACGCACGAAATTGACGCGAATAAAAAGTCACTCCAAAATAATTATCAAGAACTGTCACTTTGAAATAATTGTCAACAAATGCCATTTTATTTCCATAGTTACAGTAATTACTTGATTTGGAAAAATTATTTAAGCCAGTTCAATACTATTTTTCATAGTTATTACTTATTTTAGAACAATATTTTTGACGTTTGTTGAAAAAATTTTGTTTGCATCTCATGCGCGAAATACTTTGGTAATCTCGACTATTTTATTTAACTAAAAAAATCAGTTCTCGATCACCAAAGTAGCATTTCGCGCACTAGATACAAAAATAACTATTTCTTAGTACTTTAGACTTCCGAAAAGCAGACTGAAAATATTCGTCTGAAAATAGTATATTGTGTATCTAGTAGTAAAAGCAATACATTCCCGGACGACAATGTAAATTGTAAGTATTGAAGTCTGGGAATGTCCTTTTACTACGAGGTACATATACTATTTTTTCTGAAATCGCAATCAGCATTATCATAAATTGAGGATTCGAAATTACGTGCTTTCCTGAAACGTCAAAGTGACAACTATAAACCAAAGACCGATTTTGACGGCCTTGGCCGGCAAAGTTCTTTTTCGGCAACCATCCGGGAAGTGTTCACTTACCGGACACTTTTTCTTTTGGAAAGTAGCACTTTCCGGCCTAGTCCAGGAAGTACGTACTTCCCGGACTAGGCCGGGAAGTGCTCGAATTTTAATACAAATATCAATATAAATAAGAATTAGAATGTTTCTGTTGGTACCTATCTTCTGTTCGAATTTCAATATATAATACAAATAAGAACTGAAATGTTCGAAATACTCAAATTTGGAATCGTTTCATCCGGATAACAGATGGGTGAAAGTCGACCTCTCTTCATCTCTTAGACTAAATGCGTCTCATTGATTTGTTATTCTACATGATTGCCGAAAAAATAGTGTACGCAACACGTCCGAAAACAGTTTTTTTGGACTCGTAGACTTAGAATTTGGTCTACTCGTCCAAAAAAACAGTATTTTCCGGACATGTTACGTAAATTACTATTTCCGTATCGTTTTCGATACGGGAAAGTGTTAAACGGTCCGAGAAAGTTCGTTGCTTAGCAACGGACTAAAATACTGGATTAGCGTATTTTGAGGCCTGCAGTTGCTCCGAGAAAGTGGGCATTCTTGAACGATTTCAGAAAAAATATATTGAGCGTTTAAATTCACTAGTTAGTGTACTGGTATTCATAACGGAAAAAGTCCAGGAAAATATGAACGTCATTAAGACAATAGCTTCAGTGCGATTGTGATTTTCAATACTTTTGCCACATTCAAATTAGATACCATTCGATCATATATCTAAATGATGAACCTGATAAATAAAGAAATGAGGTGTTACTATGTTGAAAATCTAAAACTAAACAGTTGGATCTGTTTTATTTTTCTTCCTGGTTAACATAAATGTTGATGTTTATATTTGCCACATGTGGCAGAGAGAATGAATGCTCGACGAATCTTGTTTCAACAACAAATCCGATCGTTATCAAATAAACTCACTGATGTGCCTGACATAATATTGATCTTTTTTATTACCTACTCTGTGGATACGAATTCTTATCGAGTTTAGTATTCATTATTTTAAGAAATTAGTAGCTTGCGCGAAATTGTTCAGCATAGGAAATGATTAATAAAAAACAAGTAGGTAAATCCATGAAAATAACTAACTCAAAACTGGTGAATGGTAAATAGGGGCGTTGCTCATTTAATAATAATAATAAATCGCCTTTTTCATATTATATGAAATGGTGAAGTGTCAGCTTAAAGCTGTTTTTCAACTTTACCATAATAATTACAAAAAAAAAACAATGATAGGTTCTCTAGACAAGTTCGAGTTTACGAAGATAGAAAATATACAACTAAATTAAAAAATACAATTAGAAAATCATAGTATAAAGTATTGAGAGAGTAATGAATGCTATTAATATGTATATCTGTACATGTAGATATACATATTAATAGCAGGTCCGTGAGAGGTTAAATGACTAGATTTCAGACAGAAGGGAAGCTTTAAGTCTTCTCTTAAAGTTTATGATTGAATGATCCCTAAAATGGACTGAAGTACCATTGTAAAGTTTGCAAGAATTGCAAGCAGAATAAATAAAGCTTCGTTTATAGAATGAGGTGCGGTGTTTGGGAATATGTTAAGTATCCTTTTTTCTGGTATTAACGTTATTATTTTTCAAAAATCTGAGTTTACTATATAGATATGATGGTTTCTGACTTTTAATAATTTTATGTGTGAGAGTGACAGTATGAAGTTTGAATATTTTATCAATTTTTAACCAACTATTATTATTTTATTAGAAATTCTATCGTATTTTCTCAGACCACTCTACAAAAGCGAGCACAAGAGTTTTGAATCAATTGGAGCCTCTTCAGATTGGAGTTCAATAATGCGGATCCGTAAGGCTGGTCACAATAGGACAATTTCGAAAATATTAATCTTTCGCACAATTTAACTTTGAGTCGCAGGGGAACAACGTGTCTGTGAGGAAACAGTTGTTTCAGTGTACTGTAGGAAGTACCACAAAACATTTGAATATGTCTGGAGAATCTGAGGTCAGAATCAAACCACACTCCCAAATTTTTACATTCTGCGGTTAGAGGTATGATGTCGCGATCAATTGATATAACAAAGTTTTGTTCAACTAAAGCTCTTTTGCTCCGGTTGCCGAATAACATGACTGATGATTTGGCAGCATTCAATTTCAAATTGTGCGCGTACGATATTTTGAAAATATTTCTCAAATCATCATTTAATTCTGCAGAACAAATGTTTGCATCTTCATACTCAAAGTCAATCTACATTTTAGTATCATCTGCTTAATGAAAAATTTTGCAAAATGTTATGAATTCGTGGAAATCTGATATATACAGGGTGTCCCTGGACTTCCTCTGTTCCTGTCAGGAATGTATAGATGAGGTCAAAATACCACCAGTACTTCATGTAACGTTTTTTCCTAAAGGCCTTCGTTACCAAGTTACGGGCCCTCAAAGTTACAAAATGAAAAATGTTTTTCTTTGATAACTTTCAAAGTGGGTATGCAAAATAATCTAAATTTTGGTGATTGACTAAACAAATTAATTCCTTCGATGAGCGTTCATGCAGGAGTCAGTTATTTTGCTACAAAGTCAGGAACGGACTAACCCCGATGGTCCACACCCCAAAACTTTGAAATGACAGATATTTTTCAATATTTTTCACATAACATAAGGTTGCATAGACAATTTTCTGAATAAAAGTACTCGTGTGGAAAGTCGATCGGAGCAACGATTTTTGATAAAAATGCAACTTTACTTGACGATATCAAACCTGAACGTCCACCATTATTTGAAATTGAAAATGTTCACAGCAGAAATAATAATGCTAACGTTAATTAACAACATTTTACAACAGGAATAATACAAAAATGCTACAATAAAGTCGTAAACAAAAAGTACAGTACCTAGTTAAAAGTTTCATTCACAATGCAAATATTTTTTTTTAAATGAAATATCAAGTTCTGTAGATTCGTGATGTTTTTGAACTATCAAGTTACTCCACTATGAAATATCGAATTAAGTCCATATTTTGTATGTACGTGTGGAATAAGCACGTTTCGTGTTGTGTTATCTCATGAAACATTTGAAAGTTTCAAATTCGTATTCACAGTTTAAATGTTGAGAAGTTTCACTGATAAGTATAATTTCATGGGAGAAAATCTTCAACCCGAATATAAATTGAGCTGAAAAAACGCACATCGGAAGAAATAACTAATTAAAAACAATCGAATAAGCTACAAAAACGGCTGCACATGAATAGGTGAAAAATATCCGGTGAATAATTATTATGTTCCATTTCTTCCACAGATGTTGACAAAAACACCTTGTAGAAAGAAATACAATTGGTTTTGTTAAAAAATGACAAACTGGAATGCGATTTTGTTTTGTTGAGTGGTGCGTTGTCATTGTATTATCAATATTGTATAGGATATTTTGAAGTGTTTTGATATGCCAAATGGTTTATGGATAAGCGAAGAGAGGATATGACTTTTATTACTAGAGTTTTATTCACTGATGAAGCAGGTTTCAGTAGAGATGGCGTAATCAACTCTCATAATCTCCACATATGGGCCGAAGAAAATTCCCATGGGATATTGCAAACCAAACACCAACAAAAATTTAACGTGAATGTTTGTGCTTGTATCACAGGAAATCATATCTTGTAGGACCATTTGTTCTACATGACCGATTGAATTGAAAACGTTATTTGGAGTTCATTCAGAAAGATTTGAATGGACTTTTTTTTCGGAGAAAATCCTTCAAAAGCAGAGCTTGTTCTAGCAAGGGAGATATGTAGTTTAAGCATGATGGCGCTCCTCATCATTTTAGTTCGATTGGGCGGGACCATCTGAACCAGATTTTCCATAATAGATGGATTGGTAGAGGTGGGTCATATTCATGGCCACCGCGGTCTCCGGATTTAAATCCATCCATTTAAATCCAGATTTTCTTCCATGAAATTATACTTATCAGTGAAACTCCTCAACATTTAAGCTGTGAATACAAATTTGAAACTTTCAAATGTCGAGTTTCATGAGATTCAGATAACACAACACGAAACGTGCTTATTCCAAACGTACATACAAAATACGGACTGAAGTCGATATTTCATAGTGGAGTAACTTGTTAGTTCAAAAACATCACGAATATACAGAACTTGATATTTCATTTGAAAAAATATCTGCATTGTGAATGCAACTTTCAACTAGGTACTGTACTTTTTGTTTAGGACTTTATTTTAGCATTTTTGTATTATTCCTGTTGTAAAATGTTGTAGATTCACGTTAGCATTATTATTTCTGCTGTGAAAATTTTCAATTTCAAATAATGGTGGACGTTCGGGTTTGAAATCGTCGAGTAAAACTGCATTTTTATCAAGAATCGTTGCTCCGATCGACTTTCCATACATGTACTTTTATTCAGAAAATTGTCTACACAACCTTATGTTGTTGAAAAATATTGAAAAATATCTGTCCTTTCAAAGATTTGAGGTGTGGACCATCGGGGGTATTCCGTTCCTGACTTTGTAGCAAAACAACTGACTCCTGCATGAACGCTCATCGAAGGAATTCATTTGTTTAGTCAATCACCAACATTTAGATTATTTTGCGTATTCACTTTGAAAGTTATCAAAGAAAAACATTTTTCATTTTGTAACTTTGAGGGCCCGTAACTTGGTAACGAAGGCCTTTAGGAAAAAATGTCATATGAAGTACTGGTGATATTGAACCCATCTATACATTCCCAAGAGGAAAAGAGGAAGTCCAGGGACACCCTGTATAGAGAGAATAGTAATGGTCCCAATTTCGAACCTTGTGGCACTCCGAAGCTAACTGGTAGTGAATATATATGTTTTCAAATAAGTAGAACAATATAAATCATTTGACTCAGTGAGGATTTATTTATATCGAGGTTTGATTGAATTAGATGAGTGTGAATATCGAACAATACCAATAATAGCATTTCTCTCTCTCGATTTATTCTTTGTTTTGTCAATGAAAAGTGGAAAATTGCGCATGCAGTACCTCAGGGATCAGTTCTGGTACCAATTCTTTTCTTGTTGTATATTTCTTTTTCAGTCCTGTAGAAGCAATAGAGATAGTTGAAATAATAAATGATTTAAAAAACACTAATTCTATGGGGGTGGATTGTATTTCAACTAAAATCGTTAAGAGTATTGCTTGCTATATTGCTGAACCTTTATCGAAATTGATAAATTTGTCTGTTGAACTAGGAAAATATCCCCAAGACTTGAAACTAGGACTAGTCACCCCTATTTATAAAAAAGATGATCCGTTATCCATTGACAACTATAGGCAGATGACTGTTTCCTGTGTAGTTGCCAAAGTGATTCAGAAAGCCATGCATCATAACAGGATAATAAAATTTCTAGATAAATATCAAATAATATCAAAATGTCAGAATGGTTTCTATCCCGGCAGGTCGACAGAAACTGCAGTGTATGAATTTGTAGAATATTTATATAAATACCTTGACGATAAGAAATTTGTTGGAACTCTTTTCTTCGACCTCACTAAGCTTTTGATTGTCTGAATCTGAGCTTTGTTGAAACGAAACTATATGGTATAGGATTTCGTGGGAACACACTTGCTTGGATTTTGTCATACCTATCTCACCGTAAAGTTATTGTTAAATTAGGCCACACCCATTCAATGGAATCTGAAATTAATTTAGGGGTTCCTCAGGGTTCAGAATTGGGGCCACTTATATTCTCAATGTTTATCAACGATTTGCCATCCTTTATGAGCACGGACTGCATTGTTTTATATGCAGATGATGTGTCATTGGCAACCCACGGAAATACCTCTGAAGAACTCTCATTTAAATTGATCCACCTGTACAATAAATTCAATGAATGGTGTACGTGTAATCACCTAATATTAAATTGTAGGAAAACTGTTTTAATGAAATTCTTCATAGTATCCAATCCCAACATGAATCTGGAAATGGTATCAGAAAATCTTGATGTCACTGTCTCCGTATCCACAAAATTACTTGGCACCTTTCTTGATGCATCACTATCGTTTCACTGGTGTATAAGTCAAAGTTGCAAAAAAGTTAATAGTGGATACTTTGCTATTTTACAATTAAAAAATATACTCCCCCAAACACAGCTGCTGAATATACAGGGTGTTAATTTGAAAACTTCCCACCCTTAATATCTTCCTTCCAGTAAACAATATGAGTAATCGAAAAAACAGGTCAATTTTATTGTCAAGGGGGACACTTTCACGGACTATTTGTAGCCCTCGTGGTTCAACCCCCTAGGAGGGGTAGATGTTACCCTTAGAATTTTAAATGGGAAGGGGGGTCAAGTGGCACATCATTTTGATGGGCGTTCAATTCTTGTTCCAATGGTACCCTGACTTATTATTTTGTGATGAGCATTTTCCGAAAAATTGCGTTCTAAACTAACAGAAGTAAATATTGGAACGCCTATACTGAGATGCATTATTGTATTGACTCCCTTTAATAAAAATGGTTAGAAGAGTAGGTGGCTCCGCTCCAACCCTTGAATGATAGGAATAAATTTATTACGCATGGGATTTTTTATTTGGTGGTTATTTTCCTTCTACACAATAAAATTTATTTTGCGAGAAAGACATTTCCAACATAAAATCTACTTACGCTTATATTATTAGCTGTTCGAAATGTTGTCCATTTTGCTCTAAACAGTAATACAGTCTGTTTTCGAACTCCCCTCTAACATTACGGAAAACTTCACTAGGAATTGACCGGCATGCTGCTGTAATTCGTCTTTTAAGTTCGTCAATATCAGAAGGTTGTGTTTTATAAACAACGGATTTAAGATGCCCCCAAAGAAAGAAATCTAAGGGTGCTAAATCCGGTGATCTCGGAGGCCATTCAACTGCTCCCCTTCTGCCAATCCATCTACCCGGAAATCTCTCGTTTAACCACTGTCGGACGGGAAGAAAATAATGAGGTGGAGCATCGTCCTGCTGGAAATGTAAACAGATCCTCCTGCAAAAGTTCATTACCTTCTGCATCAATTTGAGTTTCTAGCTCGTGAGTTACAAGAGGATCGATAGTCTCTTCAAGCATATCAAGGTACAGATTGCCAGTCAAGTTTTCTTCCAGAAATAATGGACCAAGAATGGCATTTCCAAGAATACCAGCCCAAACATTAACTTTTTGTGGGTGTTGTGTAATTGTGTATGCCCTTCCCGAAGAATATGTGGGTTTTCGTCACTCCAATAGCGACAATTTTGTCTATTAACATTGCCATTCAGAAAAAATGAACACTCATCGCTGAAACAGATGTTTAACAGAAGATTAGGGATGGTATTGACTCGATGAGACATGATTTCACAAAACTCTATTCTTCTATCATAATCATCCTCGTGGAGCTCTTGAAGAATCTGCATTTTATATGGATGAAATTTATGCATTTTCAATGCTTTTCTTATAGTCTCGCGTGACATTCCCGTCTGTTCTGATACTGATCGTAAGGAGCTCGTGGGCTCTGCAGCAAATGTTCCCAAAACTTCAATTTGAGCTGCTTCATTTAGTACTCTGGGGTTATTTCTTTTTTTATTTGTCACTGAACCAGTTTCGTAAAACTTATTCACCAAATCAAGCACATACCGGTGACTTACATTACAATTTGGATGTCTTTCGTTAAAAAGACATGCCGCCCTTCGTGCGCACTTTCCAACTTCGCCATAAATTACAATCATTTCAATTCTGTCTTGAAGAATGTAAACCATTTTTACACTTTTATACACTTATTAAAGTAATTCCTAAACAGCCCAACAGGTACAACGGTATTCACAATACTACCACATAGTTCAAATTTGCTAACCAATTTTTTGCCGGAAAACAGAAACTTTTTACAGCAGAAGTAGCAAAAAAGGAAGGCTTGTACAATTTCTGCGATGACACTTAAAAATTCAGCATTTATTAAACACAACTTTACTACCATCTACGTTTTACTATTAGACTACTTTTTTATGTAAAGTGTTTGGAGCTAATGGCTAATGTTACCCCTAATAAAGGGTTGGAACGGTACCACCTAATATTCTAACCAGTTCTGGCCAAACCATGCATCTCTGTATAGGCGTTCTAATAATTACTTCTGTTAGTTTAGAACGCAATTTTTCGGAAAATGCTCATCAAAAAATAATAAGTCAGGGTACCATTGGAACAAGAATTGAACGCCCATCATAATGATGTGCCACTTGACCCCCCTTCCCATTTAAAATTCTAAGGGTAACATCTACCCCTCCTAGGGGGTTGAACCACGAGGGCTACAAATAGTCCTTGAAAGTGTCCCCCTTGACAATAAAATTGACCTGTTTTTTCGATTACTCATATTGTTTACTGGAAGGAAGATATTAAGGGTGGGAAGTTTTCAAATTGACACCCTGTATATTACGCAATGGTATACCCTCATCTAACCTACAACATAATAATTTGGGGCAATTCCACTTCAGTTAATAGACTATTCCTTCTACAAAAAAGGGTTATCAGGATTATCTTGGGATTACAACGCAGGGATACATGTAAACTTTACTTTCAACAACATGAAATTTTAACATTGCACTGTATATATATACAGTGACCGCCAAAAAGTATGTACCATATGGGAAAAATTTTTATTATTGGAGTATTGGAAAAAATAATCTGGGGAAAAGTTTGTGCATGTCCGATAACCTAAAAATCGATTTTGACACATGTCACGTGATCGCTAGAATGGCGGCAAAATGAAAAAATTGCAATGCAAAGGCAAAAAAAGGGGTAAGATGGCAAGATATCAAAAAAAGTTATTTGAAAAAGTCACTTAGAATTCCATTTTATACACATAAACGAAGTTTCAAGAGATAATCCAAAAAAATTGAAAATAGCCATTTTTTAAAAATATTTTCCCATCTATTTAAAAATATATTTTTTTTTTCTTATGAATAGCTTGACTATACTGAAACATTTGCATTTTAATGATAATTACAAAACTTTCTCATTTTCTCCACACCAGAGGGCACTAAATTAAAAAAATTGGTTTTGGCCAGAACCCTCGCTGTTACATTGGTTATTATCTAACAGTTATATCAGAATTCCAAGACTATTGTGTTGATATGGCAATCTAGAAACACCATGTTTCCTGATTTTAATCAAGTTTCAATAATAATGCTGTATGAGCGTTTTACTTTGCACATAAACTTTAAGAATCTTTAATTTGACGCACTATTTTCAAGTTTATGTGCGAAGTGAAACGCTCATGCACGATTATCATCGGAACTTGATTATAATCTGGAAATTACCATGTTTTTGGAGTGTCATGTCATCACAATGGTCGTGGAATTCGGATATAACTGTTAGATACGAACCGATGTAACAGCAAGGGTTCTGATAAATTCCCATTTTTTCAATTTAGTGCCCTCTGGTGTGGAGAAAATGAGAAAGTTTTGTCATTATCATTAAAATGCAAATGTTTCAGTATAGTCAAGCTATTCATAAGAAAAAAAATAATATTTTTGAATAGATGGGAAAATAATTTTAAAAAATTGCTATTTTCAATTTTTTTGAATTATCTCTTGAAACTTCGTTTGATATCTTGCCATCTTACCCCTTTTTTGCCTTTGCATTACAATTTTTTTCATTTTGCCGCCATTCTAGCGATCACGTGACATGTGTCATAATCGATTTTTAGGTTATCGGACATGCACAAATTTTTCCCCAGGATATTTTTTCCAATACTACAATAATAAAAAAATTTCCCATATGGTACATACTTTTTGGCGGTCACTGTATATATATATATATATATATATATATATATATATATATAAGTAGAAAAGTTATTGGGTATAACCCTCAAAATGTTCTGCAACCATAGACACGTGTTTCGAGCTTAAGCTCTCGTCAGTACGGTAAAATCAAGTGCGAAGATGTACAACACTTGGATGTAAAAATAGAAACAAAGGAAGTCAACAACAGGAAGCCAACCACACATTTGTGGCTTCGGTTAGAAGACCTTGTGCTTACAAGGCAACAACTAACGTCGCCACGGTGGTAGCTATAGCTACCAGCGTGACAATCCTACCCAGGAAAATACAAATAAGGATGGATATAGCGAGGGGCAATATATGAAAATATAAGTAGAAAAGTTATTGGGTATAACCCTCAAAATGTTCTGCAACCGTAGACACGTGTTTCGAGCTTAAGCTCTCGTCAGTACGGTAAAATCAAGTGCGAAGATGTACAACACTTGGATGTAAAAATAGAAACAAAGGAAGTCAACAACAGGAAGCCAACCACACATTTGTGGCTTCGGTTAGAAGACCTTGTGCTTACAAGGCAACAACTAACGTCGCCACGGTGGCAGCTATAGCTACCAGCGTGACAATCCTACCCAGGAAAATACAAATAAGGATGGATATAGCGAGGGGCAATATATGAAAATATAAGTAGAAAAGTTATTGGGTATAACCCTCAAAATGTTCTGCAACCGTAGACACGTGTTTCGAGCTTAAGCTCTCGTCAGTACGGTAAAATCAAGTGCGAAGATGTACAACACTTGGACGTAAAAATAGAAACAAAGGAAGTCAACAACAGGAAGCCAACCACATATTTGTGGCTTCGGTTAGAAGACCTTGTGCTTACAAGGCAACAACTAACGTCGCCACGGTGGCAGCTATAGCTACCAGCGTGACAATGTGTGGTTGGCTTCCTGTTGTTGACTTCCTTTGTTTCTATTTTTACATCCAAGTGTTGTACATCTTCGCACTTGATTTTACCGTACTGACGAGAGCTTAAGCTCGAAACACGTGTCTACGGTTGCAGAACATTTTGAGGGTTATACCCAATAACTTTTCTACTTAATATTTTCATATATTGCCCCTCGCTATATCCATCCTTATTTGTATTTTCCTGGGTAGGATTGTCACGCTGGTAGCTATAGCTGCCACCGTGGCGACGTTAGTTGTTGCCTTGTAAGCACAAGGTCTTCTAACCGAAGCCACAAATGTGTGGTTGGCTTCCTGTTGTTGACTTCCTTTGTTTCTATTTTTACATCCAAGTGTTGTACATCTTCGCACTTGATTTTACCGTACTGACGAGAGCTTAAGCTCGAAACACGTGTCTACGGTTGCAGAACATTTTGAGGGTTATACCCAATAACTTTTCTACTTATATTTTCATATATTGCCCCTCGCTATATCCATCCTTATTTATATATATATATATATATATATATATATATATATATATATATATATATATATATATATATATATATATATATATATATATATATATATATATATATATATATATATATATATATATATATATATAAATGTATATTGCTCATCAGACAGAGAATCTCCAACTACATCAAAAATTCTGACATCCACAGTTACCAAACAAGACATGGTAGCAGTCTTGAAATTCCCTACCACAGGACTACTTTTTATGAAAAAGCTCCCTCGTATACAGGCATAAAGTTCTATAATAGATTGCCAAATAGTATATATATATATATATATATATATATATATATATATATATATATATATATATATATATATAAAGATCAGCAAAGCATCGTTACTTTCAAGAAATATGTGAAGAAATATTTGATAACGAAGTCCTTCTATACTGTTCAAGAGTTTTTTAATATGTGACATTGTTCATTGAAATAACTGTATTTTTCTAAATCTTTTCCTATTATGTGATATATATATATATATAATTTTTTATTTTTGTCTTTATCTTATACAGTGTATATACAGGGTGTCCGGTAGACCCTTTACAATATTGAAACTGGTGATAGACCAGGTCATGACTGTTCAGAATATCGGAATTTCACCTCAGTTTTCGAGATAATGGGCATTTTAAAAATTTCTGGAAAATCGCTACCTAACCTTGGATTTTTGAGTGCCATGTATAAAAACTGGTACAAATCCAAATATTATTGCTGCTGAAGATTACTGATGAGTGATACTTCTAGACGTACAGAACAGTTTCTCAGAAAGTGAAAAAAATTTTCAAGAAATCAGGGTAAAATGACAGATTTGAGTTTCATCAATTTTTTTTTAAAAGTTTGACATTATTATCTGAAAAAAAAACATAACCAATTGGAAGTAGACATTCATTTCAAAAGAATGCTCATTTTGTCCAGACTCTACCATGATATAAAACAAACTATAATTATTTTTGGAAGAAGTGATTTCCATTGAACTAGGCGTGGTTTTAATCTAGGCTTCCATCAACTTTTATTCAAGAAAAAAAAGGAACTACCCAAACACCAAAACTACGTCACAATCACACTCGACGCGCGTTTCGCCAACAAAGTTAGCATCTTCTGGAGCTAAAAGTAAGCTTTTAAGATAATAAGATTGTGACGTAGTTTTTGTGTTTGGGTATTATATTTTTTACTTGAATTGTATTCACACCAAAGGTTCCAAAATATTCATTTATTTGATCAACTTTCATACTTACGCCCAAAAATTATTTTATTTAGATTTTATCAAGATAAAATGTGGAAATAATCATTAATAATAAAGAATGGACTACTTGGTAGCATTAAATAGTATGTCAATAAAATTAACTTTTCATGTAATTAAGCCTAATAAAATTATCGAAATGAAATGTCGATTATCTGACCGATTAATACGAATTTTTGTGATAAATGTCGCAATTGTCCAACATCCAGATTCCAAGGAAGTTTTAGAGACCGAAAGATATACCAAATAAGTGCAAACTTTTTTAAGAGATGAATCCTTGTCGAAAATTAAAAACTTTTGTTTGAAAAACTTGTGACTTCTGTCGTAGTTTTTTTAAATTATTCCGCTTGTTTCATTCAGTGGTATTTATTTCTTTGTCATGCCGTATATACGTTATACTCCCCGAAAATTTGCGCATATGCACTACATTTATGGTGAATGTGGAGGTACTGCAGCAGCAGCGCTTTATGCAGAACTATATCCGATTGCACAATGCCGCTCATAGAATCGCTGATTTGGGGGCTATAACCTAAATATTACGCATTTGAAAAGGTTCGTTCTTCTTGAAAATATGTCGTCTCTGCGTGCGAGTGGATGGAAAATACCATTTTTGTAATATTATTCAGTGCGATGTTGAATAATCGTTATTGTGGTTTATAGTGTATGTTGATTTAAAAAAAACGTTGAATTAGTATTTACTTCATTACATCTCATTGAATGCTTCTAAGGGCCAGTTCCACAGGTTCCAGCTATAGCCCAGATCAATTAACTGATGGTTAGAATGTGAACCTGCCAACGCCATTGAAAGAATGTAATTCACCGTCTAAACTTCCAGTTAGTTATCTGAAGGTTAACTGGGACCTGTGAAACTGGTCCTAAGCAGTTAATTCGTTATTACTCATAACTATTTAATCATTTCATCTTGATGGGATAAAAATAAAATACATTACTGACAAAGTCTAATGGAGTTGATTTTAGCTCAGAATAACATCACACTCTAATATTATCGAAATTCTACTCCTTCCAAAAATAATGATCGTGTTTTATACCATAGTAGAGCCTGGACGAAATGGGCATTCTTTCGTAATGAATATCCAGTTCCACTTGGTTATGTTTTTTCAAACAATAATGTCAAACTGTTGTTGAAAAAATTGGTGAAACTCAAATCTGTCATTTTACCCTCATTTTTTGAAAAATAGTATTGTTTTCTGAAAAACTGTTTCATACATCTGAAAGCATCACTCATCAGTAATCTTCAGCAGCAAAGATATTTGAATTCGACCCAATTTGTATACATGGCATTCAAAAATCCAAGGTGAGGTAGTGATTTTACAGAAATTAAAAAAATGCTCATTATCTCGAAAACAGTGAGATTTTTACTAAGGTAAAATATCGATATTCTGAACAGTCATGACCTGGTCTATTACCAGTTTAAATATTGTACAAGGTTTACCGGACACCCTGTATATATGTGTGTGTATGTTTATTTTTGTATATAGGCTTATATACGTATATACAGGGTGTCCGGTACACCTTGTACAATATTGGAACTGGTGATAGACCAGGTCATGACTGTTTAGAATATCGGAATTTTACCTTAGTAAAAATCTCACTGTTTTCGAGATAATGAGCATTTTTTTAATTTCTGGAAAATCACTACCTCACCTTGGATTTTTGAGTGCCCTGTCTACAAATTGGGACCAATTCAAATATCTTTACTGCTAAAGATTACTAATGAGTGATGCTTTCAGACGTTCAAACCAGTTTTTCAGAAAGCAATACAATTTTTCAAGAAATGTGGGTAAAATGCCAGATTTGATTTTCACCAATTTTTTTAACAACAGTTTGACATTATTGTTTGAAAAAAATATAACCAAGTGGAAGTGGAT
Organism: Chrysolina oricalcia; assembly: GCA_944452925.2. NCBI lineage: Eukaryota > Metazoa > Arthropoda > Insecta > Coleoptera > Chrysomelidae > Chrysolina > Chrysolina oricalcia. The sequence goes on from OX101816.2 coordinate 16,634,888, forward strand.
ATTCATCACAAAAGAATGCCCATTTTGTCCAGACTCTACCATGGTATAAAACATTATGATAATTATTTTTGGAAGGAGTAGAATTTCGATGTTATTCTGAGCTAAAATCAACTCCATTAGACTTTGTCAGTAATGTCTTTTATTTTTATCCTATCAAGATGAAATGATTAAATAATTATGAGTAATAGCGAATCATCTGCTTAGAAGCATTCAATGAGATGTAAGGAAAATACTAATTCAACGTTTTTTTGAATCAACATACACTATAAACCAATTATTCAACATCGCACTGAATAATATTTCAAAAATGTTATTTTCCATCCACTCGTACGCAGAAACGACATCTTTTCAAGAAGAACCTTTTCAAATGAGTTATAGGTTATTGCCCCCAAATCAGCGATTCTCTGAGCGGCATTGTGCAATCGGATATCGTTCTACATAAAGCGCTGCTGCAGCAGTAGCACTACCTCCACATTCACCATAAATGTAGTGCATATGCGCATATTCTCGGGAAGTATAATGTGTGAACGGCATGACAAAGAAATAAGTACAACTGAATGAAACAAGCGAAATAATTTCAAAAAACAGAAGTCACAAGTTGTTCAAACAAAATGTGACAGCCACCTACTAGATTTTTTCAATTCTATTTACAGAAGATCCGTTCATGCACAATGCTGTATTTTATTTTTTCATTAGGAAACTATTGCTTCTACATACACAACACAGGAGTTAAAAAAGTTTTTAATTTTCGACAAGGATTCACCTCCTAAAAAATGTCGCACTTATTTGGTTACACCCTGTATATCTTTTAGTCTCTGAAACTTCGTTTGAATCTGGATGTTGAACAATTGCGACATTTATCACAAGAATTCATGTTAATTGGTGCCATGTCGGATAATCGACATTTCATTTCGATAATTTTATTAGGCTTAATTACATTAAAAGTTAATTTTATTGACATACTATTTAATGCTACCAATCAGTCTATACTTTATTATTAATAATCATTTCCACATTTTATCTTGATAAAATCGAAATAAAATAATTTTTGGGCGTAAGTATAAAAGTTGATGGAAGCCTAGAATAAAACCACGCCTAATTCAATGGAAATCACTTCCTCCAAAAATAATTATAGTTTGTTTTATACCATGCCAGAGTCTGCAAAAAAACAGCATTATTTTGAAATGAATGTCCACTTCCAATTGGTTATGTTTATTTCAGACAATAATGTCAAACTATTTTTAAAAAAATTGATGAAACTCAAATCTGTCATTTTACCCTCATTTCTTGAATTTCTTTTTTTCACTTTTTGAAAAACTGTTCTGTACGTCTAAAAGCATCACTCATCAGTAATCTTCAGGACCAAAGATATTTGAATTTGTCTCAAATTGTATACATGGCACTCAAAAATCCGAGGTGAGGTAACGATTTTCCAGAAATTCTTAAAATGCCCATTATCTTTAAAACGGTGATATTTTTACTGAGGTGAAATTCCGATATTCTGAACAGTCATGATCTGGTCTATCACCAGTTTCAATATTGTACAAGGTTTACCGGACACCCTGTATATGCCTATATTTTTACTAGTTAGGTAAAGTTCACAGGTTTTTCTGGCCTTTTTTCAACTGAATACAATACTGTTTGGAAAACAATATCGCTCACCATCTCTTTTGTTAGAAAAAATCTAAAAATTGCATAAGGCGACTCTGTGTATTTCAATTCACTTGGTAAATCGATAGAACCAAGGAATTTTATGTCTTCTTCTGCTGATACCAAATTTTCGGTTTTCCATGTTGGGTGGTTTTTCTTTTTATTGTTACTTTTTGTCAGTTTCTTGAGTAACTCGCTTAGAGGAATGTTTTCTTCATCATCGGTACTATTTTCCGTATCCGTTTCAGGAATAATGGTGGACAGTTGCTCATTAGGTAAACCATCTTCTTCATCGAAGTCAGAATCTGGGGCCAATATAATTTGCGAATCTTCATCGTCCGATAATCGGTCATCATCACTATCGTCCGGTATATCCAATGCAATGGTATTTGCGAAACCATAAAACATTTTAGGATCCATAATAATACCCTAAAATAAAACAAAAAATTTTAGAGAAACTTTAAATTGCATATTGTGCCATATGTGTTCAAACCGATTTTGCATGATAGTGCATGTTGTCCCATATATGGTACGGATATATTTTTTGATGAAATAATGAGAAAAACAGAAAAAATGAAGTACTTACTTGTATGAACACTTTCAATAGATCCTTGCAGTTGTATGGATAATTTTTTGAAACTTCAATTCACACTACAAATCATTCAAATTATTCGTCAAATATCACGGCGTCACAAACATCTGTGCATGCCGGGGCCATTTTATAACTATAGGCAAAACTTCACGATATCGTCATTAGATGTCACCACTATACTCAGAACTTGAAATTTGTGCCATATACGACTCGTCATGCATAGAAAGAACGTGGTAAGAGTATTATGTCGAGACATATAATGAAAATATTATTTGTGCCATGTATGTCACGCTATGCGATAAGGGGTTAATTCTCTGCTTAATTGATTTACACTTTCAATTGATTTTGGTTTGACTGATATATCATTTTTAAAGATTTATTGTACAAATACATATTCAAATTTCTGAGACTATAGGTGATAGCAATGAGATTTCCTCACGATTTTTCTATGTGCTCAGGACAGTTCAGAATTGTATTCATTCAGATCCAGTCCAAAAAATTTTAAGTCTGGATTATTTCTTTGTTCAAGTCATCTATTTTGTTAATAGTCGACGGGGGCATTCTACGAAATAAAATTTTGTTGGTTTTTGATTCTTTGAGTATCAGGTTGTTCATTTCAAAACACCACTATACGTTTTTTGAGAGATTGCCTTAGGAAAGGTTTCATCGACTCTCAGTATAGTGATATTTTGAATGCATTTTATGTTTACATAACATAATGAGCACTTACTTATTTTTCATTTGATTTGATAAATACTGTTACGTTGTTTCCCAATCTACGAAAAATCATCATATGTGATTTTTGTTGTTGAGTCTTTCTTTCACTAATCCGAAATTCACGTTTTATTGGACTTATATGGAAGTCCTGTTGAATCATCTTATAACAAATGATATTTGATACATTTTAGAGATTTACTAATAATTTTCATCATATACATTTAATTTTCATTTCAGTTAGTACAACGATGTCGACAACTTCCCAATGCGAAAAACTCTCAGCTCTGGCCGCACTTGAAGACCACAGAACAATCGTAGAAACCAGTTTGAAGTTATTGGCTGGAACGTGGACATCTGAAGGGTTGGTAGATGAGTTTATAATTTTCATTTCCTCTAATAATAGTACTAAGTATTTCATGTGAAACATTCAGAAAAATTATCTCTCTCTCTCTTGGGTTTGGTATAGTTGTAAATATGGCGAATACTTGGATATCAGTGAGGATTGCTTTGTAGCCATAGAATACCAGTTTGGTTTCAATAATAATAATAATAGGTAGAGAACGGCCATTATTATTATTTGCTGTGGCGTTTGGGTAGATTCACTGTTCTTCGCTTAAAAATTTGTAGGTCAATCACTAGCTTCAACCCCATGCGAGTAAATTTACTTGAGGTAGGAAAATGTTTATTTATTCCGTAAATGTAAGTCTTTAGCCAGGAAACACACTGATAGACCAGGACCGACCGTCCGCGACCGTCCACCTGCTACGACCGTTCGCTAGAATAATTTTGTAAATCGATAAATGAAGAAAAGTAAAAAAGATTGTGGAATAGAGACCTGCATTTACATCGGGAACAAGAGGGTGAATTTTGAACCAGACATCTCAAATTACTAAGAGATCAGTAAAGTTCCATACTTCTAATGAAAGTCCATAAAATACACGAATAAAAATTACCATTTTTTTATTTGCTTGGCATTACTTACCGATGGAGCACCAAGGAATGTATTCTTTTTCTATATCCAGCACGTAAATTCTCAAATATGTAAGTTACCATATTAGTTGAAAATTAAGGGTACTCAACAATTAACCTATTGCGTTAGCAAATTTTATCAATGACTTCTCTCTTGCTGTCAATCAGAATTACTCTGATTGAATGTGGCTCCTCACCGCTGTTCCTAAAATACCTACACGGAAAGAAAATTAATAGTAGCTAGTAAAATTTGCATACCACCAAGTGAAAATTTGCATACTATATGGGACAAGTACACGCTTTATTAGCCATTCGAAAAATTAGATTCGTGAATTTGATCACTTGCTGTTATTGATGTAATTTCAGGAACGCGATGTAACCTAACGATATTAAACTCTTTACTAGAAGTAAACTTTTTATTTTATAAGCCTCAATCTACGTTTTATTTGCAGTAGGTGCTCAGTTTGATAACTACTAGTAAATTTACCATTGATGAAGAATGATTTACTCTCAAATAACTCATATACTTAAATCTACTAAAAAATATATTAGTTGCTACTATACAGTATTCTACTGCAGCAACATTTTTAGATTATTACAGTAATTTTAGTTTTTTTACAGTAATAATAGTATAATTCTGGCACACGAAGTAACACGCCCACATACAACTATTAACTCAAATGCTGGAATTGGAATGAGGCCAGTTTTGCGAAAACGTTGATGATTAGTGCAACGGTTACTACCGATTGATCCCGGAACTGGTCGCATATCAACAAGTAGGTGAACAGTTTCATTATCGTAGGAACACCTAGCTCTATTGCAAATAAACTGTTGTGTTATGCCTGTAACACGAGTCTCTGTTGTTATAATATACTTTTCAGAAACACAAAGTAGATAAATATGAATATACACTTTTCCAGCGCTAGTAAAATATTGAGCTGACATAAAAAGTGAATTATCTAATGTTCAAAGCACTTAATTTTCTTACCACAATCGAAAAAAAGGAAAACGTTTTACTTGGACCATTTTTTTCCTTGTATTCATCTCTGCGGCGGTCCATATGGTTCCTGTATTGTTCCGTTGCTTTAAAAACATTAAAAATTTGTATGTACTGTAATGTATAAATATAATACCCATGAATTCCTTACATACTTTATTTTCTCAATAGGAAATATACCAATTCACACAAATACCATTAAAATTTTCGTTTAGGTGAAAGACTGTTGAAAGTTAATGTGTCCCACGGAAAAAAAATTTAATAGTAACAAGTAAAATTTGCCTACCACCAAGTGAAAATTTGCATACTATATGGGACAAGTACACGCTTTATTAGCTATTAGAAAAATTAGATTTCTGAATTTGATCACTTGCTGTTATTGATGTAACTTCAGGATCGCAATGTAATTAAACTCTTTACTAGAAGCAAACTCTTTATTTTATAAGCCTCAATCTACGTTTTATTTGCAGTAGGTGCTCAGTTTGATAACTACTAGTGACAAGTAAATTTACCATTGATGAATGATTTTCTCTCAAATAACTCATATACTTAAATCTACTAAAACATATATTAGTTGCTACTATACAGTATTCTACTGCAGGAACATTACAGTAATTTTAGTTTACTTGGCCTTATCAAATGACTCACTTGTTGGTAGTTTATTATTGTCTTACCTTTAATAGCTTTCATTCCATCTTTGGTATCAGGATACACCGGACTCAATTGAAATATCTACTTGCTCTTAGTCAGTTCTTCAAAGAAGGATCATTATAGTATTTTATAAAGCCTATTTTCAATACATTCATTCCATTCTTGAATTCAAAATGATATGAAAGTTTCGGTTGCACCAAGGAAGCAATGATTCAGTTTATACTCTAAGAAAACGTACTTGCATAGCATATACAGGCTAGCAAAATACACTACTTAACAAAAACTGGAGATAGAGTTTGCAGTTTTTATGATAATCTTTTTTCGTGAAACTATAATTGGAAAGAAGTATACAACATTTTGACGGTTCTTTTAAAGAAATCATCGCCTCTGGCCACCCTTACTGGATCACCCAGTAAACCTGTTTCAAATTTAAGAATTTCGGAATTTCGTTGAATCTGTTTGTATTCATCAGTATGAATGATTGAACAAGCAGGCAGGCTAATGTCTTTTCTCATTATGGTCCTAATAAATCCAAGTTATGTATAACATAAAGTAGAATTAGAACATTCTGAAAATTGAAAATAAAAGGCAATGAAGAAAGGAAATAAAAATATGTAAATTTAAAAAAAAGATTCTCCTGATCCTATTATACATAAAATGTCAATACTCTAGAAATAATAGGTAAATCCACATTCTACATACCAACAAGTATAAAATACATAAATCAAACTAACACTTTTCACACAACTCACAACAGTCATAATAGTATAATTCCGGCACACCATGTAACACGTCCACACACAACTACTAACTCAAATGATGGAATAGGAATGACGCTAGTTTTGCGAAAACGTTGTTAAACATTACTTACTACCCATTAATTCTGAACTGGTCGAAAATCAACAAGTAGGTGAACAGGTTACATTTTCGTAGGAACACCAAGCTCTACTGCAAATAAATTATTTTGTTATGCCTGTAACACGAGTCTCTGTTGTTATGATATACTTTTCAGAAACCCAAAGTTGATAAATATGAATATACACTTTTCCAGCGCTAGTAAAATGTTGACATGACATTATACAAAGTGAATCGGGATAACATACTTTATTGTATTCATTATTACAAACCTGTTGTAGTTTGCTTATCTGAAACCCATGTAACTGATGATATTGAAGATCATGAAATCGAAATAGGAGACTGTAGTATGATAAGATGTAATTCAAATAGTAGGCACACTGGTGGAGTGACAATATACATACGTTCATTAAAAGGCAAATAATATTAAACACTGTATTCAATACAAATACTTGGATACTAGCTATTAAATTCAGTATATCCAATATATCATTCACTTTGTGTGTATTATACCATTCACCAAGCAGCTCTCATTCCGAATTCTTAAACTTTTTTGAAGATACAGTAGATGGTTTGTTATCTAGTAAAAGTACCCTAATAATTGTTGGAGACTTCAACATCAATTTGAAATTAACAAATAATACCTATACTTTGAAAATGAAACAACTATTAAATGACATGGGACTATTTCAGCTGATTGAGGAACGTACCAGAGTTACTAAAAATTTCTCCACTCTCATTGACTATTTAATAAGTAATGATAAATCCTTAAAATATGAAGTTAATAATATTCCCAATGTAGCAGACCATCACAATATACTTGTAACTCTTTGTGAAAATGAATTGAATGCTGAACCTGATAGAGAAAACGTTTTGTTCAGAAGAAACTTCAAAACTTTCAAGGACGTAGAGTTTCAATTTTCCCTACTAGAGTTATCATGGAATTACAATATAGTAGATAGTAATATTTTAGGGCACAATCTACTTTCATGTTTAATTACTTGCCTGGATACGCATGCGCCGTTCAAAAAATATAATACTTTTAATAACTTCAAATTGAATGTGTGGTTTTCAGATGAAGTCATAAGAGAGATTCAAAATAGGGACAGATTATATAAACAAGTAAAGGCAACTAAATCCGAATCTCTTTGGGACGAGTACAAAATAGTCAGAAATCATGTAGGTAACCAAATTAATTAGACAAGAAACTAAGAAATACTATGAAGAACAAATTGACGAAAATAAACATGATACCAAAGCAATGTGGAATCATTGAAAGAATTGGTAGGTGGAAAGAGAAACCAAAATAGAAATCAAATTATATTTGAGGGGACATACTTAAATTTCGATAAGGAGATTTCAAATTCTTTCAATTCATTTTTCCTCAGTAGCATAAATAATATTGTTGAAAACATCACTCCAATAAACGAATTCGAAAATACAATAAATAAGTTTCCAGAAATTACAGATAAATTTCTATTATTCAAAAACATTACTATGCATGAACTGAAGAAGATTGTTTCCTCATTGAAAAAAAACTCGTGTGACAAAGATGGGATATATCGTACTATAGTTAAACTGGCGCTTGACATCATTGGGAATAGATTTCTTGATACAATAAATTCATCTTTGAATAATGGGGTTTTTCCTGATGTATGGAAAATATCTACAGTGATCCCAAAAGTACCTAATACACGGCTTGCAGCTGAACATCGTCCAATCAATACACTACCAATACTTGAGAAATTATTAGAGCTTGCCGTCAAAGATCAACTCCTTGAATACATCAATGCAAATGCAATAATAATTGAACAACAATCAGGTTTTAGAAAAGGTCACTCGTGTAGACATACATGACAAGAAAATCATAGGAGTAGTTTTCTTGGATTTATAGAGGGCATTTGAAACTATAAATATAAATTTACTATTAAAAAAATTAAGCAAATATGGAATCGATGGAAAGGTTTTTGATTGGTTTCAGAGCTATTTACAGAATAGAGAGCAACTTGTTAAATACAATAACACATACTCCAATAAAGAACAGGTCAAGCTTGGAGTACCTCAAGGGTCGGAACTGGGGCCAATATTATTTATTTTATTTATAAATGACATTATATATCATGTGCAAAATTGTAAGCTGAAACTTTTTGCGGATGATACCCTGCTTTACTTCTCTGGCGAAAAGGAGGATGTGGAAAAATTCTTGAACAAAGATCTGGAGAATATCTTCACCTGGATCTGTGACAATGGTCTCAAAATTAATGTTACAAAAACAAAATTTATGATTATTTCATCAAAAGCTAGAAGAAAAATGATCAAGGAAAATAAAATAAAATTCAATGTTCGAATAAATGGAGAAAGCATTGAAGAAGTGAAAATGTTCAAGTATTTGGGAGTGATCATTGATAACCAACTCAATTTTAACAGTCATTGTGACTATATCAAAAAGAAAATGGCGCGAAAAATAGGTTTCATGTACAGGCTTGGAGATAGAGTGTCCCATTTTACTAAATTAACAATTTACAAGTCAATTATTGCACCTCATATCGATTATTGTGGCACTTTGCTAAGTTTCCTAAGTAATGTACAGATTAATACACTTCAAAAAATACAAAATCGTGCAATGAGAGCGGTTTTGAATTGTAAAAAGCGTACACCTATATCAACAATGCTAAACACACTGCAATTAATGAACGTTAAACAAAGAGTTTTATATAACACACTGGTTTTTGTATATAAATTGAAAAATAACATGTTACCTTCCTATTTATCAAGTGAGCTAAATTATATTCAAGATGTACATTGTCACAATACTAGAAAGCAAGCAGAAAATGATTTTTATATAAATTCTGAAAATGTTTCCTGTGATACTTTATTTACAAAGGGTCTGGTCTTGTTCAACAATTTGCCTTGTGAAATAAAAAGAAGTGTGTCACTAGATAGTTTTAAAAATTCGTGTGTGTTATTCGTGAAAGAAAATTATTAAACGAGGAATGAGAAAATTGTACATTACCTAGAAATAGCAATCTATTTATTTGTTTTTGTTATCTCAAAATAATGGTGTGAGTTCTTTGCTTTTATTTATTGACATATTATACTCTATGTATATTGTAATGTTTTGAAGAGTACTGTGCTAATAAAGTTTGATATACTATTATATAATTTTCGAAGTACTTGCTGTATGTAAACAATATTATAGCTACAAGTTCATGCGTTCAGAATTCTAATTTTTTTATAGAATTTTTTTTTTTTAATGTAGGTATTAATTTTCTTACCACAATCGAAAAACGGTCAGGAAAAAGTTTAACTTGAACCATTTTTTTTGGAGCCAATGATTATTTAGCATATGGGCATTGCATCACGATAGTATGAGGCTGACCAAAATTTCCAGCAGAGGTTGGAATTTCAAACACGGTCTTTGAAAACCTGTCGTGGACGGTCGAGAATGATTGACAGTGTGGGTTGTGCGATGAGAATATACGTGTTGGAAATTTTGGTCGTAGGTGGACGGTCGATCGTGTGCTTCCTACCTTATGTTTCCAATTGTCATATAAATTTTCATGGTTGAATGAATAATCCTATTGTTCTTATTACGATTATTCCGGCCTAATATCTTTACAAAATCTATGTGGTAAGTTGAATAACTGTCCAAAGGTTTGCAGTGCTATATAAAGCTGTCCATATCAGTGTCTTGAACAAAACAATTCTGCAGGTCTTCCTGTTGTTTTCAAAATTATTTTCAAAGTACAAAAATCATCATCTATGCAAGTTTCCGATCTTAAAAATATTAGAATACCGTTACGTCTTAGTTTACTTTTATATTGATGTAAGTACTTCACATTCACTTATTTTCAGATGTGAAATACGTCCAGGACCTGAGTACGTTTTACGCGCCTACTCCTTTGAGAACGATGGGAAGTTTCTTCTGGTACAACACCACTACTGGGACGACTCATGTTCGTCTCCGCAGCTCAGTGTTATTTCTCACGGACGAATTCAACTGAGGAGCTCTTTGATCCAACTTGGAGCTGCGACTGGGTTAATTAGAATAACCAATATAACAGTAATTCCTCATGATAATGAAGCTGCAGAGGAACTAGATAGGACTGTTTATGCAGAATGTCCAGGTAATTGTATTCTTCACATTGATGATCACTGATAATCTTCTGAATGTAAAATGTATTGGGAACCACCATGCACTCCCTAATAGACTGAGAGATGGTGACAAATTTCCGTTGACGATTTTCTCGTTTATGCCTTGGAGACCAGTGAAAGATATGAAAATTCTGACCAAAGTGATGAAAAATTTGAGAAGTCGTCGCGTGGCCTTCATTTAAAAAATTCAATTCCGGCACTGAACCTTACTTCTACATCCGCAAACCTTATGCCACTTTTTTTATGGGACATTCATGATGGAAACTTCCATTATTTCAATTAGCAGCAACGAGAAAATATTCTGAATATTTTTTCAACACCTATGCCTATCATTTTTTCGCTGCTATTGTCTATCTTTACATGCCGTTGGTGTAAATGGCAGCGGTGATAAAATCGTCCCAAAACACATCTAGTTTTTAATGAAAGTCGAATTTTTTATATGAAAGCCACGTGGCGACCGATCAAATGTTTCATCATTCTTGTCAGAATTTTCATTTCTTTCACTGGTCTCAGAGGCATAAACAAGAAAATCGTCAAATGAAATCTGTCACCATCTCCCAGTCTATAAGGTTGAGGCCCGGAAGGATGAACTTCTGAGGACCCTACGTACTCGAACACTCACCCACCCTTCTGCTCCTCAAAGAAGTTCCTCATCCTGTTGACTGGAGATCAGCAAAACAGAATCTGATCGTTTGATAAGGAGTGCTCAGCTTTTGCGCGCCTGAAGCTCCTTTATATCTGACACGAGTTCTAATTTTTACAAATAATGCCTTCACTTCAGTGCTTGGTGCCCCCATGAAAAAACTTCGCTGAGGGCTTAGTATTGCTTGATTGAATTTACTGAATATACTTCCTGGTCGGTTCTTCTTGGTATCTGAAACATACACGTCTGTTATTATCTCTTGGAGCAGCGTGTGGGTCACTACTCTGTCGAGAGTATATAGTCCCTACATGTTGTTTGATCAGTCTGTCGACGTAGTCAGGGTGGATGTAGTCTCGATATAGAAACCTGTTGGGAATATATCGCGGTGCGTCCGTTGCTATTCTTAGGCAGACGTTGGAGGAGGCCTGCATCCTATGCCTATGTGTATTCGCGCTTTGCCACCAAGCAGTCGACGCGTATAAGTATAATTGGCAGTAGGATTGTCCTGATGAGGCGTAGTTAAAACTCAAGTGCTATGTTGCTACTGCGTCCGATGAGTGGCTATAGTTTCTGCCTTGCAGTTTTCGCGAGTTTCTTGTCTGAGGTAAACGGCTTCGTCTACCCATGGAATTCTCTCGTCGTTCATAATAACATGGCCTACTTACCTACCTTCCTACGTCGCCTCGTGAACAGGATGGATTTGTTTTTGTCTGCATTGATTCCGATCTTCCAACGATGGAACTACGGTTCCAGCTAGTTGATCTTTTGTTGGAGCTTCGATGTAACTCCTCTCTCTAGGGATGACTGGGCATTGGTGGTCGTCATCTGCATAGAGCGCAAGTTTGGTCATGGTCATGTAATATCCAACTTTCATTATCTCCAATTGAGATTAATCCCCACTTGTAAATACCTTATTATTGAGAGATTAATTATGAACCCACAATTCAGGTATGAAGCAGGACCGTTTCTATTAGTTACTATCAAAAGTGAACCTAATTGGTAATGAAAGTTTATGAAAATATGTCGACTGTGGCAAGATACAAATGATAAAAACGTGGAACCAATTAAAAAATTATCAAAGATCAGTACTCATCTGTACAAACGAAGTGATAAATAAATGAATTGAATGAAAATTAGACGAAAAGACTTTCTCGACATGTATCAAATAATCAATATCTGAAACAACGGACTTGTAATAAGTACCTGCTTTGTTAATTTACGGCTTATTTCTATCGCAAATTCCTCTGCAAGTGATATTCTAGTGACTATTTAACTCACCTACGAAATGAACCAATCAGAAGCTCTAGTCAAGTTCGGCTTACCGATAATACCAAACTTGACTCTTGACTCTGATTGGCCTATCAAGTTCGGTGTTTTCAGATTTGTTTACAGTGCATGTGACAGTTAAACGTCAAATATAAGTGATTACGCTGTGCACGCATTCAAAAATGAGTAGATTTGGGATGAATTCTATCTAATCAATCAACGAAAAAATCGATGAAAATGTACCGAAAAATACAAGGAAATCGAAGGAGTACATTTGGAAGCAATTTACCAGATTTTGCGATGAACGAAAATACCTATTAGATGAAGCAACGCCTGTCGAGAGACTAGCTATTATTTTGAAGGACTGGGGCTTCAACATGAGGAAAATCGATGGTTCTGATTACAAGGAATGTGTTTTGAAGACGATTTGGAATACGAGTGCTAGATTATTGCAAGAAAAATTCTATAATGAATATGGACGAAGTTTCGACCCATTCAAAGATATTATTTTTCAATCGGCCAGAAATGCGCGAGATACAAAACGCAAGTTGCTTCAAGGTAACGTACAGAAACGAAAGATCAGTTCGGCATCGTTGACCCATGAATAACATCAAGCAATATGTACACAATGGGATGAAGATACACCCACAGGACTCCAAAAGAAATTTTTCCATATCGCAGCAGTAGAACTTGCTTGGAGAGGAGGTGAAGCTGCATATTGTTTGTTAGATTATTTTAAAGAAGAATTAGATAATAAGGGGGCGCCTACCAGCAGAATCGAATATAACACAGTTTTTTCAAAAACTTGCCAAGGAGGTGGTCAGCGATGTGCGAACAGCAAATGGTTGATTGAAAATGTGCAAAATGCAACAATGTGCCCCGTGAGACTTTATAAAAAGATGATTTCAAAACGAGGTAATAATGTAAGATCTAATAGGTTGTTTCTCACCGTGAATGGACATTGGAAGCCTGGTGATCATTGCACTCCTTGGTACAAAAATATGCCTCTAGGGATCAATACGATCAGTAAATGGACCAAAACATCAGCTCAGAATATAGGGCTTGATGTGAAAAAGCAAAAAATTACCAACCATTCAAATCGAGCAACTGCAGTCAGTGAACTTTTATGTAGAGGAGTAGGAGAACAGGAAACCATAAAAATTACTGGACATTCGAGCTCTAATTCGCTGAAACCCTACATCCAACTTAGTAAACAACATCACGAAAAACTTATAGCAAATGTCAGAAATTATAGCAATCAAGATGTAAGAAATATTGCAAGTAAAAGCGCGTGTTCAAATAATCAAGTTCAAAACATTGTATATAATAACTGTACCACTTATAATAATTATAATTGAAAAATATTTCAGTATGTAATGGTTATTGTTGGTAGTGTAGTATTTCTTTCGATGTCAATGTTTTCTGTTCATTAAAATTTATTGATTTCTCAGGTCAACTTTTTTGCCAATTTCCTCTAATCCTGCCGAATTTCAGATTTTTTATCTTTCACTCTGTTTGTGAAATAGTCTAATAAAATTCCACTCGTGATTGAATTTATCTCATAAGTCTGTCTTTCATTTGTGATCTCAACTGGCATCTCCATCTGCATTATTTTCATATTTCACGTCTGGACTGAACCATAGAAATTAATTTTTTGAAGAAGCGTCACGATCTGGGAATCGTTTTCCATATAATGTCGACGCTTGTCTGTCATTTTGCCTACATTCGCCATAGATAAGCATAATGTCAATTTGATGCTCTCCAACCAAGAATAAAACTAAACACCAAAATACGACGGAAGAAAACCTTTTCACACATGATAACAGGAATAAACAATTAAGCAATTGCAAACTATTTCAATGTTTCAACAATGTTTTCCAAAGCCTACTATCTACCTAGGTATATGTTTATGAGTTCTTATGCCATACATCAGATTGTGATAAAACTTTGGTGAGTTGTGATCACACCCGCGAATGTGTCAGGGTTAGGTTTGGGTTCGGTTTACAAATGATTTTTCATGCAGACCTAGTTATTTATTTAGGTGTAATGAAAAAGACGACATTCAATGATTTTTTAATTGAAAATTAAAACAAAATGCGTAGTGTGTCAAGCATTCATCTATAGAAACTGGCTTATAGTTAATTAAAAAAGTACCATATTCTATTTGAAATTTTCGAGAAGATTCAAGAGAAGGAATGTCATTTGAAAAAATGACTAAAAGGAATCCTGATTGGCGATCAATCAAAATTTTCACATGTTTCATCATAAACAAATCAAAGTACTTCATTTGTTCGCTATTTTATTTAGGTGCTTGACAAAAATTAGCTCGATGACGTCACAGTTTCGCCATATTGATTTTACAAAAAATGTCTCTTGCGCCGCCATTTCGAAAACAACTGTCCACCTGAAAAGGAAATTTTTTGCTTCATCCAATGGCGTAAAAATATCTACAGGGTTCCATTTAAGATTCTTGACCTAGGTATATTTCTGGTAAAACTGGAAGTGATATTCAATTGTTTTTTCTTGGAAAATGTGGGTTTCAATGAACTACATATTCAATCAAATTTCAAAAGTCTAACTTAAGAGCAAACACAACCTTGGTAAAACGGGAATCCGTTTTTGTTTGAGAATTTTTTATTTTTTTTGCATTACTCAATGTTTTTGTGTAAATTCCGGAACTTAAGTGATTTTTGGTTATGATAATTTTTAAGAAAAAAAAATTAAATGACAAGATGAATTAAAAAATTGAGAGGTTCAGGAATTCTCGCGGGAACACCAACCATACCATACAAAAAATATCTCCTTCATGAAATCAATGATTTTTGCAAGAAACGGATTATACGATCGGGAAATTTATATCTGATTGGCAGATCGAGAACGGACAAATTTTGATTTTGTAAAAAAAAAATTATCAATTTCATATTAATTCAATCACATGTAAACAATCATTCTTCAGTAAGATTAGACCATCTCAAGCTAATTTTATATGATGGACAATAAAACATACTCCGAGACATTCTCAATAACGTGCTCACATGTAAACGCCATATAACTGGGTCCATGGAATACAATGAAAAAATAATCAAAATCCCAAAATAAGCTAATCTTTGTGATTCTCATGAATATCGTTCTATGAATGTATCTTCTATATTTTTTGCAGGAAAATTCTGGAAATCATGGCGTCGTTACGGTGAGCACTCGGTATACGATGGTCGCTATGACGAGAAAAAAGAAATATTCAACCTGTGGTCAGTCCCCTATGACCAAATCAATGAACATCCTCTGAAAAGTAGAAAAAACATTGACTATTTCAGCGATATATCCTGTCTTGGATCTCTAAAGTGGGCTTTCAACGAACTTAGACTTCTAAAAATTCAGCTACGACCACTGCTAGAAGACATCAAAAGAAAATCAAGGACTGTCAAAATGGAACTTCTGCTAGGTGATATTCATTCTAACGCTAGACTGAGAGAATATTATAACCCTACCAGCTTCCAAGTGCCATTGGTGAAGCAGGTGCTAGAGGAAATTGTAACTCTAAATCGACATTCCTATAACATAAAAAATCCTAATACTTTATCACCAAATATATTGGCAAGTGGTAAAAATCCTCCCCATCTCTTAGAGAAACCTCATCTCCCACTATATATTTGGGGTGAATGGACTTCTTCTCGATGTGAAGCCAGACCAATGGGTGTGTATCTTACAAGGCGATTTTCATTTTCTGCCGAAAACTCTAATTGGATAGGAGTACACAAGTTCTACTCAGATGCTCTTTGCAAGATACCAAAATTCATTGTCACCGCATCAGGATATTTAAGTCTTGATGGAGAGAACGAAAATTTGACAGGTGTTAGTAATATAGACTTTCACATCGAGAGAGGAGAATTGACAGTATTAGACCACAGCATGATTCATGATATGCGTCTACAAGGGATATGCGGGGAGGATAACTGGGAAGTAAATATTCCTAAAGAACTAGGTTCAACGTTAGGTTGCACACCATTTGGAATAATGATTCCCTCAGTTCTACGCGATGTTGCTAAACTCGAAATGGACTACAAAGGAACATTTTTGCTGTTGTTCGGACAAATTGGAACGGATACTCTCTTTACATTCTCAAGTAAAAGACCTACCGCTTTTCAGCTGCCCTTGGTAAAGTGTGAAGAGAGAAATTCTTTTTCGCACGGCTTGAAAGAAATACTGATTCAAAGTATGAATCATAACGATGCTCATAAATTACGATTAAGAGGTTTTTGGTTTTATGTATTGATCAACATTTTGTATGGTATTTTACATAATAGTTAAGTTGAACTTACCCATGTATATATATTTGTAATTATTATTTGTATCATAATGTACAGTTTGGTTACCAATCCCTAGTAAATTTATAAGTATGGTATCGTTTTTTTATTATTGTGAAATGTTTTGGTATTTATCACCTATTATCGGTGGTAATGGATGAAGTCATACCTGACCCATAGAAATATATATTATACATATACTTACTCTAGAATGCTAATCCCCATGTCAAAAGTGTTG
This sequence comes from Chrysolina oricalcia, assembly GCA_944452925.2. Lineage (NCBI taxonomy): Eukaryota > Metazoa > Arthropoda > Insecta > Coleoptera > Chrysomelidae > Chrysolina > Chrysolina oricalcia. The sequence goes on from OX101816.2 coordinate 16,651,925, forward strand.
TAAAAAGTTCAAGCTAGTCCGCAATGCGCATGCGCGTCATTAGTGATTTTTGGAACAGGCCCGGTTTTAGTAAAATATTATGGTACTTGTGAAGATTAACAAACGTTAATTCTGAATCTCGGAGAATGAGGTTGGAAACCTCATTGTACTTGTACATTATATTTAGCCGATTTGAATACATATTTTCACATATTTATTATCCCGAATAGTCAGCTAAGGCCATCAGAAAATAGAGTACGGTTATTATTATTATTTACCACTGTGAGGCGACTGATTTTTGGATCACATTAACTTTTCAGCTGTGGTTAACAAACAAAAACCTACGGAACCACCCCAAATCGTCGGTGCGAATTTCAAGGAAGCACTGTATTGGAAAATAAATTGAAAGTACAAAAAACTATGAAAATTTATTTCAGGTAATATAAATGATTTCAACTCAAATTGGATTTATAAAATTGGATGCTTGGAAGCTCGAGGTTTTTTTCCTAGAACGATTCATGACAAAATTCGCAACTGCATTTAATTTAAATCCTTTCAAGAGATTAACTTGCTATTTCTACGAGTATTTCTGGTTGTATTACCTTAGTGCAATTTCCACAATGGGGGTGCATGAAAAAATGTGGCCAGAAGCATTTTCCTTACCATCAAAGAAAATCACTTCTATATTGACATTAATTTTCTGAGGCGATTCTGTGTATGTGTAGGAATCTAGAACTCATAATATAAGCGGTGTGGTAAATAGTTGTATCACTCGCCATGCATGCTTACGCAGACACAGTACTGGTACTGCACTAGGTTTCAAATTATTCTATTGTTGTTTTCACATGAATCTTCATGAGAAAAATGTCTGCCACAAATTACACTCACACACTGAAATATTCTGCTGGGGTCTCTTCTTTAAAACGATAACCAAAAAGCATGCCTTTTTTGTCAAGCTAAAATAATATTTAGGCTATTTTAAGCAAAGCATATAGGTACATAAAAAATTTCATTATTTACCAAAAATGATTTATTTCAAATTCTTCTTAGAAATTGTCTTTAAAGGAACAAGTATTATGCAAATTCACGAAAGATGAAAGAATAACCAACGACAACAAACACCACATAATACGACAAGAGAAAATCTGAAATTCTAAAAACTGCCTCTGTCTCTGACAAGAGTGACAGATCTTAGTGACAAGTCTTCCTGTTAATGAAAAAGCACAGTTGCACGGTCATTATAATTACAGTAGCATATGGTACATTATTGTTTTAAATAAATTTCTTTCGCGCCTAAAATTCGGAGTAATCTATCTCTAATAGGTTCTTTTCGGTTTTAAAAAGTTCTAAATGCGCTGTCAAATTTCTCTCTTTCAAATGACATGTGTTTTATTGCCTTATAACAAAAAACTCTGAATTGGAACTGCAAATTATTTTCAAACTTGGCAACGATCTACCCAAACTACACTGATGCATGCGCACATCGTAAACGGGTCGCATACGCGGCATGCTTTTCGCCGTGAAAATTGGCGGGATTTGCATTCTAGAGTAAGTATATAATATAATTATATAAATATATATATATATATATATATATATATATATATATATATATATATATTTCTATGACCTGACCACATAAATCAGATTGATGACAGGTATGATCACACGCATATTGCATATCAATATTGACTCATATACAGGGTGACCCAGGGTTAAACCGCCAAACGTTTACGATCGGTTTTTTTAGGCAAAAACAAGTTTTTTGTTTACCATAATAATGTGTCCTAACTTGCTTCATTTTCGAGATACAGGGTGTCAAAGTTCCTTGGCCTCCGCGCTCTCCTGACTTGACCCCTATGGATTTTTGTATAGGGTGCAATGAAAACCAAAGTTTCTGCTGAACCCATCAGTAACGAAGGTACTCTCTGGGAATTGTTCATGCAGCATCAGAGATCACACCATTAGAGTGCCGTGCATCTGCAAAATCTGTAGTTCCACGGTGCCGAACAGTGCATTGAGAAAAATGTTGGTCATTTCGAGCTATTTCTAAGAAGGTTTTTTTCCAGTTTTCTAATGAATTAAAGTAAACAAATCTGTCCTAATACCAATTACTTAGATACCTTTTTCCTGATAAATTGTGAAAGGCTTTCGCGGCCATCGTCACTTACATGGTGGTTCTTCGGGTTGTAAGGCCGACGTATGTTTAGAGAAGATCTCGACGTTTCGCCAACACGAGTGGTTAGCATTTTCAAGAGATATTTTCTAAGTTTCTGATTTCTTAAGTCGCTGTCAAGAAACCAGAAACTTTGAAAATATCTCTTGAAAATGCTAACCACTCGTATTGGCGAAACGTCAAGATCTTCTCTAAACAAACGTCGGCCTTACAACCCGAAGAACCATCATGTATACTTTTTTCCTGTTACATGCAAGGAAACGGTTTTTATATTGTTTGGCAAAAATGAAGCAAGATACGAAATTTATTAAACGGACAAAAAAATTGCATCTCTAATTGCTCAATCCTGAAAAAATTTAACATACAAGAAAACAGTGGAGTACAATAATTTGTCATAATATCAATTATATTACCCTTTGGGACGCCACTGTAAATATTAATTATATTATCAAAAGAAGGCCCTTACTACCGCAAATGAGCATGCCAGGTTCCATTAAAATCAGCAAAAGGATTTTTGAATATTGATAAAAAAAAAAAAGATTTTTTCTAAAAACATGGACACTCTGTATTTCGAAAACGAAACAAGTTAGGACTCATTCTTATGGGAAAAAAAGTTTCCTTCTTACCTCAAATACCGATCACAAACGGTTGGCGGGTTAACCCTGGGTCACCCTGTATATTAATAAGCGAAGTGGTCGAGGTGTTAGAGCGTTTGGCTTCCACCCAGACGGTCCGGGTTCGATCCCCGGTCGTGTGTCACTGAGCTGAAGTGGTTCGGATTCCACTTTTATTTAAACTGTAGGTTCCGGATCTCCCTTGCTCGCACAAGCTCTGCTTTTGAGGGGTTTTCTCCGAAAACCTGGGAGTTTCGTAAAAACAAATTTTACGAAAAAAAAAATAGTAATCAATTATTTATTTTGATACAAATATGACTGGTTTGGATGCCGTTAGTTTAGTATTCCTACTGGTGAAGTTTACTTGGTTACTAGGACCAGTGGCGTAGCCAGGGGGGGGAGGGGCAGAGGGCACGGGCCTCCTCTGAAATCTTTCAAAGTTTCGACGATTTGGCAATTTGCCATTTTTTAAAATGAAGTATATTATTGGGTATTAGACTTTTTATACTAGCCCCCGCCCAAAAAAAATTCTGGCTACGCCACTGCCTGGGAGTGAGAATATTTATGTGGTTAAAGGGAAAGTACTATTTATGTAACAAGTGTGTAAAGTGTCTTTTTTGATGAATGTGAATATTGTCACATGAGTCAAAAAATTACATACAATATTTTTTCTACTACCGTACATAATTTTTCACTGAGATTAGAAATACAAATGAATGTACATTTTACGGACATAAATTTATTTGACGATTAAAAATATATTTCACTCTTACAACAAAATAACATTAACAAACAAAATAATGGTCAATAGATTAGATTGTTAGTTGTTAGTTGTTGGAAATATTAATATTGAAGGAGCAACTATTACAGCTTCCAAAATTTATTAATTTGGCCTTTTCCATTACAGAGTTTAAAACATTTTGTGACCTTATTTCTGTAATATTGGTATCGAGCGGTTCTCCAAATTCTCTACTATCGTCTTCAACAGTAAAACTGCAGTTTCTGAAAACGCTCTGTTTGGAAGTAGATGGCATACTGTCATTCTTCAACAGTTTATTAGAAATTTTATTCTTTTGGGTAATTGTGCTATCCACATAGCAACAGCAGATGACTTCCATCCTCCGTGTTTTTTACAGTTAGAAGGTCACCTCCACAATTTGCTAGCATAGTAGCTGAAGACCTCCTAAAGCAGTGTCCTGTGAAAGCTGTTGGATTGTTGTTCAGATAGGTTGCTATAACATATGGCATTTTACCAAATGTATTTATCCCCACAGGCTGTTTAGAACATTTACCATTTGCGTATTTTAAAAACAACCTATTACAATTTATATTTGATGGTCTTAGTGAGGTATATTTTTTTATTAAAGATAGATTATCTAGAAGAATTATTAGGATTTAAAATCGTAAAAATGCGTACCATTCCATTTTTTGTTTCTGGTATTTTAATAATATACACTGTTTGTTTATCTTCTACACCGTTAATTGTTATTTTACATAATTCTTCTCGACGACAAGCTCCCGAAATTCCAATTATGAAATCAACCTAAAAAATAACATATTGCAGTGGTACAAATAGCTCAATTGAAGTTTGGAATGTAAAATTGTAATCAAAAGGGAATGGTTTTGTATCATTTTGCGTATGATGTGTTGCTTAACTAAGCCAGTGGACTTTGAGGATCGGCGTAGTTACGTAACACTCCACACGAACACCATACATTGCAATAGCGTTACTCATAACATAAAAAAATATTTAAATTTTATACATACTCAAGCGTTTACTTACTTTGCATGATCATCAAAAACTGGGAATCTGGAGCATTCAAGAAAAAATTTATTAAATGATCCATTTCAAAAATTTTAGATTTGCTTTATATCCTTTATTTTTTTGTTCGATAAACGCTATTAACTTGTTGACATTCGAAATATCAACGATGTTTTTATATTTTAAGGTGCTTTTCAACATAGAATATATCGACTATAATGTAGAAGGTTTGCAAGACTTTAATTCCTCAGCGAAACAGGCCAAAATGCCGTTTTCTGGGTATTTTGTCACTTTATACTTCCTGCACCATTCTATAAATATATTATATTTCTGTTCATAAATGTATGCAGATTTTTCTGGTAATAGGTTTTCAGTGGCTTTTTGAGCACTGTTGAGTATATTTGGAGGAGTATTGTCAATTTCGCCTGATGAATTTGAATCATTATCAGATAGGTACAAACAGATATACTCCAATAAAATTTGAATGAAGAATTATCAGGTATACAATTATTATTGAAAAAAAGTTGTTACCTTGTGTGATCAAATTAGATTTTAGATAATATACTAAATAAACTTCATGAATCAATCTATAACAAATACTTTTGCTGTGTTCTGTGATACTAACACAATTTCAGATATTGATTATCAGTTCTTCCAATTCTCGTAACTTACTTTTTGAGCAAAATCGACACCCACGGTCTGTTTACTTTTAATTAAAGCAATGACATTTGCAGAAAATTATGTTCAAATTAAAAAACATGATAATTTGTTGCATACTAAACATAAGCAAAAATTATTTTTAATCGTAGAAGAAGATACCATAAGTGGCAATTTAAATTGAAACGTTTTATTTGGTTGCTATACACAATTTTTGACCTATTTTACTGCGTATGCACAAGTGCGTAAAGAGTTTTACTTTACGCACTAGTGAAAAAAAGTAAAACTTTACGCACTCCAAAGCTTGCGTAAAGTACGTACTTTACGCACGGTAGTAGAAAATAGCTATTTATGATCATAATAGCTATTTTGCCAAATTGTAGCAATCAAATCGTTAATTTGAATGTTTAATGATATGAATTATTATCAAATAAATATTTCCGAGTTATATTTGACGCAAAATAGTGTATTTTTCAAATATGCATAAAATACTTTACGTACAGTTGATGATTTTACGCACAGGAGATTTTTTACGCACTTGTGCGAAATAGTATTACTTTACGCACTGTCAGCAGTGCGAAAAAGCTTAGTTTACGCAGTATCGTAGAAAAATAGCTATTGTTGTCAAGAATGACACAACAGGCGTCCAGTATATCATTTTCGGCGATATTTATGCTTCTTTTTGTAGATTTGAATAAACTTTCAGCTAGACTCTTTTCTCAGGGGCAAGTTACATAGAAGTGGCCTAGTTGTGTTTGAATTTTAGTTAATCTTTATTCAAAAACAAAAATTCCAGGCTATTTTGATAACATGAAAAAATTTCAAATAGTATTAACATGTAACCTTCAATTTCCAACAATAAGACTTGTAATTAACTATTCTAATCAATTTCCTTGCTTATTTAATTTTGAATCGAGTACTCTCTGACCGAATATTCCACTCATATACAGGGTGGGGCACCGAAAACGAAACAGATCGAATATATTCAAAACGCATGTGTTGTGAATAAAATGCAGAAACATGTCGATTTTTAATCCAAGTGGGACATCTTCCTATCATAACCTCAACTGTCATACCTCTCCCCCCACCCCTTGGGCACTATCACCCAAACAATTTGAATAGGGAAAGTAGTGTGACACATCATTGAAAAGGTAATTTCATAAGGAATTCAGTCATGTCAATTTTTGCCATCTAACTTTTTATTTTGGCGCCCTCTTGCGGGAAAAATAACTGTTCCGTATTCCAAATTATAAGTCTGCATTTGCAAGCTATTTTGACATAAATTCGGTGACAATGCATTATGGAATTTTTCTAAGAGAAAAAACAAATCGGCGGCTCCAAAATGGCAGACATGATATGCAATTATGGTCCGATTTGATTCAAAATTGATATGTGGTGGTTTTCAAGGTCGGAAATTATGATTTGTTCATCAATGCAAATAAAAACAAGATGGTGGCTCCAAGATGGCGGACGAAATTTGTAATTCTGGTCCGATTCGAATCAAAATTAGAGTGTGGGGATTTTCAGGGTGAAAAATTATGATATTTTTGTCAACAGTAAATACACAAGAGTTTTTTTTATCGGATAAAGGACCACGCACGTTTTTCATGGAAAAAGGCTTTCCGTGAATTTGTCCCAATTTTTGGTATGGTGTAGATCTGGATGCACTGATCAAAAGTGTCCATTGCCAAAAACTCCAAAAATGGACAGTTTTCGAGATATGGCTCTATCAATGTAATTTTTGTTGCATTTTTTGGATTTTGACACTTAATCAGTTCCCTCTCATACTTAGGAAAAACCGAGTTTTAATGATTTCACTGCAGGATTCGATTGAAAAATAATTCTTTCTTCGTTTCAGATACTGCCATTTGAAGAAATTATTATACACTGCTCGTCACTGACGATGTAACTGGACTATTATTTTCAATTTCTAGAGTCCAGTTTTTGTAGAAACAAATACTTCTGAATTGCTCAAGGTATCACAGAGTCACATATATTCAACACCTTTTGATAGGAGCACTAGAAAAATAATATTCGATACACACTATTGGACCTGAATTTGAGATACTTTTTTTTTAATAGTTTATAGAAAATCGTTCATAATGTAGGCTGACGACATAAATACTCGTATCGAATGCAGTTTGTTTATACCGAGTATTAAATATCAATAGAAACAAGGGAATACATACCCAATAATCATTTCTAATTGCTAATCGAACCGTTAAGGCAAACGAATCCGTGAAAATGTCTGAATATTTGATATGATGTGGATTTCGCTGCACTGATCAAGAGTCTATTGCTACAGACTACAAAAATGGATGGTTTTCAAGATATGGCCGTATCAATATCTGATTTTTTTTGTTTTCTTGATTGTGGCCCATAATCGCTTAACTCTTATACCCAACAAAAACGGAATTCTATCGATTTCTGCGCAGGAATTGACTGAAAAACCGTTGTATTTCATTTCAGATACATTCATTTGGAGAAATTAGCATACACTGCTCGTCACCGGCGATGTAGCTGAGCTATTATTTTCAACTTTTGTATTTCCGTGTTCGTAGAAACAAAAACTCTTGAATTGCTCTAGTTCTAACAAACATACTTATATCCAACATAATTCAATTGTGGTATTTAAAAAAATAATATGCGATAAATATGATTTGAATTTTTTTTGAAATATTCTCCTGGCCATCTGGAAAATAGTGGAAAATGAGAAACTAGAAAATCGTATTTATAATGTACGCTGACGAGATGAATACTCGTATTGAATGCAGATTTTTTATCCCGAGTGTTAAATATACATACTGAAAAATCATTTCTAATTGTTAATTGAACCGATAACTGATGAGAGAATGTAGGCTTTCACGGCCGTAGTCAATATATTCAATGTTGTCTGGGCCTAGCGGCCAGATTTTTCTCAGCCGAAAGTCTATATGGACTCGAAAAACTGAGACCACCGGTGAGGAGTGCTGTGGTCTCAGATATTTAACGTTCACGGCCATCAACTCTAGACAATATTGAATTTTGAAATAAATGAGTTTTCATGGGAAGAATATATAATTAATAATGGGAAAATTGTAAAACAGTAACAATATTTATTTCATGAAAAATATCAATTCTCCACCAAAGTGATGATGATAGTAGTAAGAATAATAGTACGTAAAAGAAAGTTGGTCCAAACGTTCATCACATCATCTATGCGTAACATTTAACGAGCGTCAATTGTTCAACCAACCAAATATTACTGTATTCACTCGAACTATTGCAAAATTATACATGCGGGGCAAATAAGATAACGTTATTCAATCTCAGTTCTATGTCTGTCTTCGCAGAAGCTGAAACACCAAAACGACGAAAAAAAATGTTGAAGAGTGTACTCTTCAGAGTCAAGGCACAAAAATCTGACAGTGATCATCCTTACAGAAGTGAAATGTAGGTGCATTCACTAAATGAAGAACTATTGATACAATGATGTGGTTGCTGTTGTGATCTTATTCTATTTGTTAGAGGTACGTTGAAGAAATGAATATTTTTTTGCTGTTCACTAGGTATTCCAGTAACTCCTTACTTGTTTGTTTATTCCACAATGAACACATCATTCGGATGCAATTGTGGATTTCTATCGGCTGCATCGTGTATATCGTTCAACAATTTTGTGGAGGGGTATCGAATGTTTTGATCATGGCGAGCATATCCAAGAAACCAGAGAACACTTGCGACGTGAGCACAACAACCAAGTGTCCTGGCTCCTGACTTACAGGTGCAATAATAGCCTTCTAAGGCCTCTTCATTTTCTTCATTCTGGAATTTGTACAAAATCCACAGTTGGTATTTGGCATGATTCCGAAATCTAGAATATACCCTCACTCTCAAAAAATCCAGGTTCTTCGAATAACTCGTCCAACTGAAACATTTCTTGATGTTCCCTATGGAGTTTATCTTGAATGTATGAAGGAGCTAGATTGACTTGATATACTCCAATCGTAATTTTCCTCAGATAATCCATATTAAGTCGAGGAAATTGCGGTACTTGTCGTTGATTCAACGCTACCCATCTTCCATTTCTTAGATGAAGCTGGTCTACCTCTACCCTAGCCTGTACGACATTAGGCATCTGTGACTTTTTGAGCAATTCTCGTGCTAATGGCTCATCTGCTCCTTCCATCGAAATGATAGGATGATATTTATTAATAATTGCACCGGCCATACGATAAAAATCTCCTATATTTTCAACATGGTGCATATTTACAAGTTTAGAGAAAAATTGAAACATACTTTTCACATGGCAGTTTCTAGATTCTACAATCCATCTGGATTTAGAGACCAAACGAGATTTATTGGCCTCTTCAGTTGTGAGTTAAGTTTGTCCTCTAGGCAAATTGATGGGCATTTCAAAGTTAATTCCAATATTATCAAGAAGTGGGGTTATATCACGATATCCTCTATCTAAAATGAAAATATCACCATCCCTGAACCATTCTCTCATTAAGCTTCCATCAGCTTCATATTCGTGCCGTAAAATTTCGGCATCATTATTTAGGGAATCTGAGAAGTATGGACCCTGAATTTCTAATATATATCCATCCGGAGCTACGATTAAAGCTGGTTTAACTGAATGTCGATCTTTGTGTATGCCTTAAAATCCGAAAATGTTTGCTTTTGGGTATATATAAGAATATGTTCCATCAATGCACACGATAGCTTTTGGTATATCTGGTTCCGGGTTATATAAGGTATTTGCAAATGGAGTTACATGTCTTGCTATAAATTCGTATCTGGTTATCGAACTCAATCACAGATTTTGGGGGACGAAACGTAACATCGGTGACTTTCTAACTGTGGATATCGCTTGACTCAGCTTTACGAGTTGAATATTTGAAAATCACTTTTAAAAATTCATCCGGCAAACCTTGCTTCAGTTTGCACAGGAATACCAAAAGATCCTTCTTTTTGATATGCCTCTCAAACCCATCTTCGGAAACAGGATCACAGAAACCATATAATTCCTGAAATTGTTCTCTAGTGACTGGAGCTAGAGAACGGAAATCCTCATCTGTGAAACTGTTTTCGTCTTTGTTCTGCCATGAATTATTCATTTTACTTCTCAGTTGTTCCAGAAGAATTTGCAGCTGTGGTCCTTTAATTATGTAAGGTCGGTTTGTAGACCTCAATCCTGGCAACAATATTGTCAACACACAGCCGTCTTCATCTAAATGATGGGAACATGATCTTGCGCTTTCCGGTACATAAATATTCCTGTGGATGAATATGTTAGCCCGACATTCATTTGACAATCTTCGAATATTCAGTTGTGAATTGCAAAACATACATGAACTGCTCGTTGTTTGCGACAAAACGTTCAAACGAAGACAAGCTGCATCCTGTTCTGTAACTGATATTTCGGTTGAAATTGACTTGTTATAGTTTATACATATTCTTGTCTGGTCTATAATTGCAAGCGGAGGATAACCGTTTGCATCACGTCTCGAAATGGCTATTTCTTGTTTAACCTGGTCTTCATTTCCACGGATTGACTGCATTCGACCAGGAGCAAGCCTTGTATTACACACAAAGCACTGGATTCTATTAAAATATGCCATCACTTGAAAGATTCACTTCACAAATCGAAAACAATGAATTTGAACTCAATGACAGATACTCTGACATTAATGATTGTTGTTTCTCCGATTTTCTCAAAGCCTACCATTATTTTTATTTCTCGACCTCTTTGTATATCATGACAGCATCTATGTGAGCTGAGATATTCAAACGATAGAAGTGTGACGGATGAAACACCATTTCCGAAAAACCTATCTGAAAAAAGGACAAAACGACTGTAAAGATTTCGAGCGATTCATTTATGGTTTGCGATTCACTAGCAAATATTCGAAGATTATCAACACTCATTATCAAGAATGTCAAGATATTGCTCCTACAATTCAGTTGAAGACGGTTGCTAGATTATTATTGCCAGGATAGGGGTCTACAAACCGACCCACAGTTGCAAATTCTACTCCAATACGTACAAAGTAACTTCTCGATCCGTTTACAGAAGATTAATTTGGGACGATTTTCAGAAAATTAAATTATAAGCAAAGTCATACAAGTTTTGCCAAATGAATTTTTAAAATCATATTCGAATATTTAATTCAGCTGTGAGTCAAACGATGTCTGCAGCCAGAAAATCACGTTTCGTCCCTCCAAACTTGGATTTGCCGTCAATTACCAGAGACATATTACAATATTTGCAAATACCATGCATAACCAAGAACCGTACCTATCAATATAATTTTTGTGAAGAATCAATATGTTTGATGAAGTGAACCCGATTAAGTAACTGTGGTTCAATCTGTCCATTAACAAATTGAATTTTTTTCTTATGAAATGTCAACTATTGTTGACCTCCCACTCATAAATAGTTCAACTGAAAAAGCTATTGCCTATACCGAATAAAAATTTCAGACATTTTTACGAATCCGTTTGCCTTAACGGTTCAACTAACAATAACAGTAGTAATGATTTTTGGGTATGTATTTCCTTAGTGCTATTGATATTTAACACTCGGTATAAACAAACTGCATTCATCTCGTCAGCGTATATTAAAAATACGATTTTCTAGTTTCTCATTTTGCATTTTCCACTATTTTCCTGATGACCAGGAGAATATTTCAAAAAAAATTCAAATCATATTTAGAGTGTGTATCGCATATTATTTTTTCAAATGCCACATCAGAATTGTGTTGGATATAAGTATGTTTGTTAGAACTAGAACAATTCAAGAGTTTTTGTTTCTACGAACACGGAAATACAAAAGTTGAAAATAAAGGCCCAGCTACATCGCCAGTGACGAGCAGTGTATGCTAATTTCTCCAAATAAATGCATCTGAAATGAAATACAACTGTTTTTCAGTCAATTCCTGCGCAGAAATCGATAGAATTCCGTTTTTGTTCGGTATAAGAGCTAAGCGATTATGGGCCCCAATCTAGAAAACGAAAAAAATCAGATATTGATACGGCCATATCTTGAAAACTGTCCATTTTTGTAGTCTGTAGCAATAGACACTTGATCAGTGCATCGAAATCCACATCATATCAAATATTCAGACATTTTCACGGATCCGTTTGCCTTAACGGTTCGATTAGCGATTAGAAATGATTATTGGGTATGTATTCCCTTGTTTCTATTGATATTTAACACTCGGTATAAACAAACTGCATTCGATACGAGTATTTATATCGTCAGCATACATTATGAACGATTTTCTATATGCTCATTTTGCATTTACCAATATTTCTTTGGCGACTAGGAAACTATTTAAAAAAAAAGTATCTCAGATTCAGTTCCTATAATGTGTATCGAAAATTATTTTTCTAGTGCCCATATCGAAAAGTGTTGAATATATGTGGCTCTGTGATACCTTGAGCAATTCAGAAGTTACATCGTCAGTGACGAGCAGTGTATAATAATTTCTTCAAATGGCCGTATCTGAAACGAAGAAAGAATTATTTTTCAATCGATTCCTGCAGTGAAATCATTGAAACTCGGTTTTTCCTAAGTATGAGAGTGAACTGATTATGTGTCAAAATCCAAAAAATGCAAAAAAAAATTACATTGATAGAGCCATATCTCGAAAACTGTCCATTTTTGGAGTTTTTGGTAATTGACAGTTTTGATCACTGCATCCAGATCTACAACATACCAAAAATTCGGACAAATTCACGGAAAGCCATTTTCCATAAGAAACGTGCGTGGTCCTTTCTTTTTGTAACGAAATAATTTTGCCAATCAGTAATTTTACGAGAAAAACTGACATGACAAAATCGCGAGACCGAAGGTCGATCGATTTTGTCAAATGTCAGTTTTTCGAGCAAAATTACTGATGGAAAAATTTTGAGTTAAAAAGAAATTTATCCTTAAAAGAAAAGCTCGAGTGTTTTTTGGGAGATAAATTAACGACCGAACATAAATTGTCTCTATATTGACGCTTTAGTATTTTTTGTAGATTGCGGGAATGTTTTTTCTATATTTTTTATTTGTTGAGTCGAGACTTTCCCAAAACGACTCATGTTGTAATGTTTCAGTATCATCTATCAACAATACTCAAATAACTGACAGGGCAGACATTAAAGTGACGTAAGCATACTAGATGTAGACGCTAAAGAGGAACAGGCGTTTTTATCGGTGATAAAAAACGATGCACGTTTTTTATCGCTGACAAAATGACTATACAGTCATCTTTAAATGACACATTTTATACAGGAGTTAATTTATCAATGCAAAAAACAAAAATGGTGGACGAAATTTGTATTTGTGGTTCAATTCGATTCAAAATTGGCATATATGGGTTTTACAAGTTTTCAGTATGACTAAAATGAATTAATTAAATTGATAAAATAAAGCTTTTATACAAATGCACTAAAAAGGAATTTTTTTTTATAAGTGAGACGTAGGTTATTCTGTGCGTAACAGATTCGAAAGCTTGCCGCGCGTACAAAATAGGTACTTTTGCGAGGTAAAATTTGTATTACGCATAGAATAACCTTCGTCACACATCTTAAAAAAATATTATTTCTTTTTCAGTGTATTTGTATATAAGCTTTATTTTATCAAATTAATTAATTAATTTTAGTCATACTAAAAACTTGTATATGCCAATTTTGAATCGAATCGAACCACAAATACAAATTTCGTCCACCATCTTGGTTTTTTGCATTGACAAAAATATCATAATTTTTCACACTGAAAATCCCCACATACTAATTTTGATTCGAATCGGACAAGAATTACAAATTTCGTCCGCCATCTTGGAGCCACCATTTTAATTTTTTGCATTGACGAACAAATCATAATTTCCGACCTTGAAAACCACCACATATCAATTTTGAATCGAATTGGACCATAATTGCAAATCATGTCCACCATTTTGGAGCCGCCATTTTGTTTTTTCTCTTAGAAAAATTCCATAATGCATTGTCACCGAATTTATGTCAAAATAGCTTGCAAATGCAGTATTATAATATGGAATACGGAACAGTTATTTTTCCCGCAAGCGGGCGCCAAAATAAAAAGTTAGATGGCAAAAATTGAGATGGCGAATTCCTTATGAAATTACCTTTTTAATGATGTGTCACACTTACTACTTTCCCTATTCAAAGTGTTTGAGTGATAGTGCCCAAGGGGTGGGGGGAGAGGTATGACAGTTGAGGTTATGATTTTATTCACAACACATGCGTTTTGAAGATATTCGATCTGTTTCGTTTTCGGTGCCCCACACACCCTGTATATAATTTCTCACAAACGGAATGCAATCATCGAAAAATCAGAGAAGTACAGAGCGAAAATTGCACTGCGAAAACATCCCATCGCCATGATACCACAGACAATACTGAAAAATGTCAAATAAACTTCAGAAAGTAAAAAAAATGTCGCACAATTTCATTTACATTCTTTGTGAAATGGGTGTTTGTGGTTTTGTTGAATAATACAACTTCTAATTTTATGAAATTGTACTGGTTTTAAAATATTTACAGCAAATAACAGTATTAAGGTGCATTTAGTCAACATCATTTTAAAATTGTGCTTAAATATATGTTAAAAACGAAAGTTGAATCTGTTAAATCAAATGGCACCATTTATACAACAATGTTAAGTTTATGCTAAAAACATGTCACTTTGAAAATCCCAATTTTATAAGAATCTTACTTTTACGATAAAAATATTGTCCTTAATTCACGTGTACCTGAAGCTTCATGTCATAAAATGTACCTATCATTCTCAAATGTATGCCTAAATCTAAAACTCGTGTAATATTAGGTCTCATACAAAATAATTTTCAGGGTTATGTTTATGTCAGTGCTTGTGCTAAAGTTACGTTTATGTTGACTGAATACACCTTTAGTGAAAGCTTGAAGTTTCACTTTTCAAAAGTTGTCATAATAATAATCTCGTTGCCTTAGTAACGTCTCAGATTTGTCCATATCACTACTAAACACTTTGTCAGTATGCTTTTGGTGGAAATTTAAATCCGGGAACAGACATGCGGTATTCGGCAAGTCCCGAATACCAATTAATCGCTTTTCGGCAAGTAGCGACTAATGTGTATGGGTTGCCTGTGGCGATTAGTCGCCATTCGGTGTTTTCCCATCCTCTGTCGGTATTTTAGGCCGAGTCAAAGGAGACGAATATTTTCGATTGCTGTCGATACACACATTCGTGCAAATTTCTTGTGCTATTTGTGTCTTTATGGTCAATTCAGTTTAGTTATTTTTCTAAAAATGGAGTTAAGTAATGAAAATGTGATGGAATTTTTTTATTTCTATGAAGGTGAATCGATAATATGGAATGTATGGCACAATGATCTTCAACCGAAATCTCGTTTACGACGCGTGGAAAAGGATTGAAAGAAACGTGGGCGGAAAATATTCTCTTACAGAGTTGAAAAAATAAATGTATCATCACTGTAAAGTTCGCTATTTGCTCGTTGGGAAATAGAAATAAAACACTTTATTTAACTGCACTCTTTAGTCTCGACTCCACAAACGTCTCGCATATGTAATCGACCACCAATTCTTTATTAGTAATCAGTATACGGGGCCATACACTACAATCACTATCAGCAGCATTGATTATTATTGTTTCATTATCCATGTTTCAATTTTTAAATGAACGAATATTCGTTTTTTCCACACCGAGCAATCTTTGGCAAATACGCCGCATGTGTGTCTACCCTGCTTGCCAAATCCAAATTAGTTCTCCGAGTTGCTCGGCGAATAGCGAATAATCGCCATTTGCAGAATACCGCATGTTTGTTCCCGACTTAAGACTCATTCGGCAAATACTCTGATTTTTTTTTTGGATGATAAAAAAAGTGCAAGCGAACCGCGTAGTCTACGTGTACTCCATACATTCTGCGTCGATCGTGCGCCTATTGGTCAATACCGAACGATAGCGCACTGTGATTGAATGTAACGTTATACAGTTTGCTCTTGTTCAAAGCAAAACCATCCAGTGTCATTCCGAGAAATATTTTATAGTCTGGGAGACAATGAAATGAATCGGAGATGATCTGGTGGGATATATTTTCAATAGAAGCTCCAGCTTTTCCATTCTAAGAAAGCAAGCATGAGTTTCATGTATAATAGAAATCAACTGTATATGACCATTAGGAACAAGATAAGAAGGTAACAGAGCACGATAAATTATTTAGTCAAAGGTATCATCTAGAGCTATTTTCCAAATAGGTAGTCTATTGATACTGATACTTCTTTGAAGGACAACTTTGAAATATAATTGTCTTCGCAGATGAAGTGGTTTGCGTTAGTAAGAAGAAAACGTTTGCTCAGGTTTTCTGATTAGAGCCACAACGAATCATTGAAGTTCGAACCTATTATCGTAGAATTTTCGAATTCCATAGAAAAATTTAATACAGAAATATTGAATTTTTTGTAGCCATATGAGTCAGTATGTAAAAGTAGTGGTCCATAATTGCTATAACAATAGGATAGTTTGAATTGTATCAACAATTCACACAATTCAAGTTTCTTCTTTTTAATTGATGAATTATCGCGGTTGGGATATAATATTGGACCTTTCCACGAGATATGAGAAAACACTGTAATGACAAAGTATATACGTTAATATTATTCGAGATTTTTTTATTTTTTTTTCTGACCGCTAGTTTCTCTATAATCAGAAGAAAAGTGATTCATGACGTAATGTTCATCAAAACTAGACTTGACAACGATGTAAAAGTTGTGCAGCATGGAATTTCAAATTCTCATTCAAATATAAAGTGTCGTATGGTATTATGGTATTTGGTATATGATTAATAAATAAACGTTATGAACGTATAAGTGTATCGAAATTATACCTGTTTACACCTTGCTGCGAAGAGGTACGGCCAGGTGCGCAACGGCAACCGTGATTTTTTAAATCTTCTTCTAAATTACCGTGATGTAGACGTTATTTTATTCAAAATACAAGTGAACGAAATTTTTTCCCAAAGATCAATTAAAAATAATTTAATTAAAAATACTGGCGGCCAAATCTTGATAGGCAACCTGGTAAATATATATTCTTCTAATTATAAATATACATAAAAATTTGGTTTTGAGCAAAAAACCGATGAGCGCATTAGTGCTAAATCACACGGAGCGGTTTCTGGCGAGTCGGCGCCGACTCGGCAGAGAAGCGGCTCAAAACACACGAGGCGTCACCGCAGCTTACGACCGACACGTTTTTATCGAGACATCTTTCGCAGTTGTCTAGTTGTGTCTGAGTGGTTCGCATCGTTAGCATGTATGACTTCTTCTGACAGTGATGATGATTTGCTTTTTCTAATAACTACAGGCTTATTATATAACAAAATTAAGAAAAAAAAGAAACGCAAATATTGGATACATCCCATAATAAATGAGAGGAAAAATAGAGGATTTTTTTACACACTGTATTACGAACTTAACGGAGATCCAGATAAATTCTTTAATTTTACCAGAATGTCAAGAGAAACATTCCAAGAATTGTTGTCAATAATTAAAGATTCATGTTCAAAAAGAAATACTACCATGAGGGAAAGCATACCAGTAGAAGAAAAGCTTCTTATAACTTTAAGGTAAGATAAATAAATAAAATCTAAAAAAAAATTTATTCTTAAAAAAGTATTATATTATCATGTTTATTAGCAAAATAGCATGTAAAATAATTGGGTTATATCCGTATCTTGGGAATACGAGCTTCCAGGCGACATCAAAAGGGATTCAGTACTCTGCCGCTGAATCCCAGAAGGCTCAGGTTGGGGCTCTTGTTGTGAAGGACTTTGGTTGAAGTCTGGAAGTCCGGAAGGTCCAGCATGTGGATTTAAATATTGCCATTGATGTAGTATTCCAGATTGGTGGCTTGGAGCCTGGGTGGGAATTTGGTTATACGGTAATTGTGTTGAGTATACAGAGGGGGCTGGTGACTGTATGGGATAATATTTATTTATGCTTTGCATAATGTCCATTCTCGCAGCAAATTTAAAGTGTGGGGGAATGGATTTCATAAAAGGCACTAATGATAACAAAAATAATCTACTGTCGTCTTCTTCAGAATTTACTGTTTGTGCTTTTTGGTTTTGACGAATACTATGATTATCAAGGGCCTCCACAAGTTCTATTTCCAGTGTGTTTCCTTTTCTTTTTTTGGCGACATGAACAGTAGGAGAGTCATCATGTATTGTAGCAGGACTTTCTGACGCAGATTCATTCTGACTGTTTGGTGATAGAGGAGCCCCATCATCCATATATGTATCTGTGGGGCGACGTTGGATTACATCTGACAAAAAGCCCAATTGGTTGGCGTACATATAGGAACTTTTGACTTTTCGTCCTTGTCCTGACTTTCCTTTATTTTCTTTAAGTTCTCTAGCGTACCTTTCCCTTATGTTTTTCCATTTTTTTGAAGCAAAATGCCTGAAAAAAAAGCTTTATTTAATAAGTACCCTTTTATTTCAGGTACCTAGCTACTGGCAATTCATTTGTCGATTTGCACTATGCTTTTAGAATTGGAAAATCCACAGCAAGTTTAATCACCCAAGAAGTTTGTAAAGCTATATGGACACATGCTAGACATATAACTTTTCCGTCGTTAACTACTGAAAAATGGCTCGAAATAGCCGAAGAATTTAAGAAAAATGCAAATTTTCCACATTGCATAGGAGCCATCGATGGAAAATATATAAGGATGATAAAACCTGCTAATAGCGGCTCTATGTTCTACAACTATAAAAACTATTTTTCAATGGTACTTCTTGCAATGTGTGATAGCAATTATTTATTTACATACGTAGACGTTGGCTCCTATGGAAAATCTAGTGATTCTGGAATTTTTTAAAATTCCACACTATATGAAAGAATGATAACTGATACAATGGAAATTCCTCCAGCAGATTCCATCGAAGGAGATGTAATTGATTATCCATTTGTAATAATAGGAGATGAAGCCTTTCCACTCTCAGAAAATTTACTTAGGCCCTATGGTGAATCAAATTTATCTTTTGAAAAAAAAAAATTCAACTACAGATTGTCAAGAGCTCGAAGATATATTGAATGTACATTTGGTATTCTGGCTAATAAGTGGCGAATTTTCCACAGACCGCTTAATGTATCTGTTGATTTCGCCCAAGATATAATCAAAGCGTGCTGCGTACTGCGTACTCCATAATTTGGTCAGATTAAGAGATGGACACCGTGATGATGACATTAGATCAGCAAATGGCTTGGCAAATTTAGCCACTGATTCGTTGAGCAGAGGAAATCCAAGAGCTCTTAACTGCAGAGAAAAATTTACCAACTATTTTGTTATTATTAATCCGCTGGAATGACAAAACGCACAAATATGAAAATTATTATTAAGTTAATACATGGTGTTTCAGTTTTTTCGTTCATAACTTCTGTAAACGATAGAACATATTAAAATAATATGAGTCTTTTCTATAACATTTTTCTATAAAAAGCTTCGTTTTCAAGATACAGGGCGTTAAACTTTAAAAAAGTACTACTATTTATTCGTTATCTCCCAAACAAATAAACATTTTTTATTCAAACTTTGTACACTTAGTCATAATATAATCCAGACAGAACCCCATAACTACACCACTGCCTTTCCAAGGAAAATTTTCGGAACATCAAAAAATTGGTCTTGTATTATGACTAAAGTGTACAAAATTTAAATAAAAAATCTGTTCTTATTTGGGAGATGATAAATAAATATTAATATTTTTTTAAAAGTTTAACACCCTGTATCTTGAAAACGAAGCGTTTAGAGAAAAATGTTATAGAAAATACTTTTATTATTTTGATATGTTCTATCGTTTACTGAAGTTATGAACGAACAAACTGAAACACCCTTTACAATTAAATACTGATGATTTTTTATTAATAAATAAATTTAGTTTTCATGTAATTACCCATTTGTCTTTTCTCCTCCACTGCAGCACCCTCATCAACAAAGGCGTTGGTTACCTCTTCCCAAGAACGTTTCTTTTTTATTTTGTTGGAATCATCCTCTGAACGCATATCCCAAATCGCTGGTCTAATATGAATCTCATTGATTAATTTCTCAACGTCCAAAGTTTCCATACTGGTCTGACAACGCCGAGTCACTTATTAATAACAAAAACCGCCACAACACCGCTTACGTGTGTTTAGTCCCATAAGCAAACATGTACTGATGTTCCGACTACAGTCGTAAACCTGCGCGCGGTGCATGATGGCCAGCAGGGTACGTGCTGCCACCGCCATCACGAACCGCGCGTTGACGCACCGTCTGTTTCATTCAATAGAACTGCCATAAAGGATGCACCGCTTCGGCAGCCGAGTCGGCTGCCGACTCGCCAGAAACCGCTCCGTGTGTTTTAGCACTTAATCCTGCAGCCGGATCTCGTACTATTTATTACCTATGTTATTATTGTATTCAGAGTTCAAAGAAAGATTTAAAATTTTGGTCATTGCAAAAAAGATTTTGAACTATAAAAAAAATTTAGGTACTAGTAAAAATTCAGAAAAATTTACTTGAAAAACCAAATTCAAAGAGATGAAAGTCGGAATGAAATCCTAGACATTGTTTTATCTGATTTGATTTCACCATGAATAATAATGAGCACGTTATTACGTTTTGCGGTATTGCCAATGCACGTTTTTCATAAGAAGGAAGGTCCGTTCAGAAAATTTGAAAGCAATAAATACAATAAAAATAGGTGATATGTGGATTTTTTTTCTTTGAGTTGATCAAGTGACAGAATTTTAATCATTTCTCAATGGCTTGGATGAAGCTAGAAGCTATATTTTTAAGGAAAACGGTATTACCTGTTTCGGAACATGGATTATGGTGGGGGTGTTTCCAATGAACGTGACGTCAGCGGCACACTTTCAAATGTGATATTTCTTCAAAATGAAAGAAATATAGTGGAAATCTTTGTTAAATGGACGTTTCAGACTAGAAACTATCGATTTAAATGAGTTTTGCAATTTATTTTTCGTAAATGTAAGGGCCCATTGTCTTACATGAGATCTCACAAAGGTAGCTCATATGTGTTCTGAAGATCTGAGTTCATCCAGGCATAAACCTAGATATTTAGTTTCTGTGACCAAGGAATAGGGAAATATACACACACACACAATTACTAAAAGCTATCTAATCATAAGCTACTCACATTTTGTTCTGAATATTTTCGTATACGAAAGCGTATCATAAGTATCTGACGCGTTTCCTACTGAGGGACAAGTTTTCTATTTTCGTGTTTGTAGGGTTTTATAATCATCCAATCAGAATGGCTGACGCTCGGATTCTCGTTAAGAAAGAATATTCTATCGAATGTAATTGAAGCCAATCGGTCTCTATTAGCACATCTGAGGGACACTGGCTCATGCCAAGTTTCAACAGAGTTGTATTTAGGAACCCTTGATCTGTAGTAGTGTCATAATTTCTTTTCTGAATCATAAAAATGTCCCGATTGATCCTCGTAGAAAAAAATACGATTTACTATCACTGGTATAAGAGTAAGGTTTCAAGAAAAAATATTTTGTTGAAGTTTGTATCGTGTAGCTTTTACTTTAGACGAATTAAGAATTTTATTTTTCATCTCTGGTTTGTAAAGAGATAACAACAACAGTTATTCATGGAATTTATTAAATGCTAATTTTGAGAAATTGATTATACTTGGAGACGGCTCTGTGTTCCATTAAAACGTCTTATAATCAAAATTCTAAGAACATATCAACCAGTCTTCTACTCTTTCCAAACTAGCACATTAGAACCAATTAAACGGACTTGTCTAATAAACTTTGGCTTATTTAGGCACAATCTGTAAATTAATAATCCAAGTAGTCAAGAAGAAGACCTGTTCGCTAATCGAAGAAGGACCCATAAACCCTTCTACGAGAGAATTCGCAATCATCTTGATACCCTCGAACTATCCCTATCAATCAAGTTTCCAAATGTATTCATTCCACCCATCTTTCCCTTGGACTATAAAACTACCAAACTGCGACACGAGTCTATCCTATTACGACAAACAGTACACCAATAGCCAAGTAATCAAAAACAATCTCAACCAAATTTTAGACAGCTACTCCAATTACAATGAAATCTACACGGATGCTTCAAAAACCAGCGAAGGGTAGGTACTGCAGTAGTCACAACAACCGACACCCTCTCCTATAATCTCCCCGCAATTAGCAGTATCTTCACAGCAGAGCTTTATGCTCTCTACCGTGCAGTGGTCTACATTGATGGGAAAGAGAATGAAAAACACATCATTTTGACGGATTCACTAAGCTCCTTACATGAATTGAGGCATATCTATACCAAAAACCCAATAGCACAAAAAATAAAAGCAGAACTTCATGAAATCCATCAAAATAGAAAAACTGTGCACTTCATTTGGGTTCCATCACATATTGGTATAGCCGGCAATGAAAAGGCTGATGAATGTGCACGTATGGCCGTTACCTCGAGCCAGTGTGTGAAACGTGCAACATCGAACTAAGTGTTCAACATATTATTATCGAGTGTCCAAAATATGGAATGAACCGGAAAAACAATGACTTTCCTATAGCAATTCACAACGTCCTAGGCAGAGCAGAAACTGTAATATAGAAAACATCTTGAAATTCTTGAAATGTATTAATATAATAACAAAATTGTAAATGAATGTACAAATGAACGAATCGCTAATAACTGTTAGGTTGGTGCAATTAAACTTTAATAAAAACAAAACATGTGCATTGTTGATTTTTTTGCGTTGTTCTACAGACGAGAGTTAGTGGAGTAACTCAAAGTCGTTCCAATATTGTTGGTTTAAATGTCTACATTCCAGAGATTCCTTTTCGTTTCGTTTACCTTGTTTTTAAATTTAGTGCCAAATTCTGAAAGAAGGGAGAGCGTCATCATGTCATTCTCTTTCCACACACCACAGTGTAACGATTCGACAGATCGTCCACTCTAACTCAACAGTTTGTTGATGTTTCATGGCAGGAATTTTACTGAATTTAGCGAGGAAATGCTTCACTTTGATCTGAGCTACTGTGTGGAAAACTTATGGGGTTTGGAGAATTCTATTTCTCAATCTACCTTTTTGGATTTTGTTGTATTCCCCTTATAAAAGTTGCACCATACCCAGTCGATGTGAGCGAACTATTCTGGATTTCCTCTCCGGCCATTTTTACCTGGAAACTCGATGAAGAAATTGAGATCACGTTTGCCCTTCCCTTTTGTCGAAGGTGAGTGAATTTTACCGGCAAAATAAAATCAGAATTTGTGTAATCGTGTATATAGTTAACGTTTTCTTTCACTATAATTAGTACAAAAGAATATACGAAATATTTTCTTGTAGGGTTTTCGGTGGAGTTACAAACTCTATGATAGAGTTAACTCTTTGGAGGAGTTACGTAAGAGTTCTAACCTCTTTGGTGGACTCACAACTTCTTTCGTGGAGATACAACCTCTATGGTGGATTCGAGATAAACTCTATTGGAATCTATTTTTTTGGTTAAATTCACGTTCTACAGTGGAGTCTGTTTTGAAGAGAATTTCTGTTAATTTTAATTTCAAGAGAAGATCAAGAAGGGGTTCTTGTCAACCGTAGCAGAGAGAAGTTTTTTAGAGTAACTTCCAATGACATTTTCAACATATTCAACATACTTCCAAATTCCGTTCACAGAATTTGCAAAGATAATTTCCTTTGAATCGGCGCATTTATAAAGATTTGCCCTTAAACTATTTATAAGTTCATGTGAGTAAACATGGTACTGTGAACATCTGTTGAATGGGCTCGTGATTATTTCGAAGTTTAAGTGGTATATCTATTGAAAAATCAGAATCTGCTGAATAAATCGGTTGCAGGGAAAAGTGTGACCATAAGTGAAAGTTGAATTTTATCTGAATCAACAGTGAGATCAGAGAAACTTTGATTCCATTCATTAAATTATTCCGAACCTCTGAAGCGCTGTTGACAGTTCTGTGCCATACATTTTCTCGAAATGGAAAGAAGAGGACGAAGTAACTCTGGACCGAGTACTTTCGATAATGAAACAATAGATGTTATGGTTAGTAAATTAGCACCAAAATTGATTGAGAAACTTGGCGAGAAAATTGATCAAAAATTGAGCAACATGGAAGTCACACTTAATGATGTAGTCCAAAAAGTATCTTCACTAGAAATAATGATGCAGGCAAGTGATAAAGGTGTAAACTCAGTAAGCGATAGGCAGAATATACTAGAGCAGAGCTTGAAATTGAATACTCTGAGACTAACAGGAATTAAAGAAGAACAAAATGAAAATCTTAAATCCAAGGTACTAACTCTCATCAACGACTCATTACATGTAAAATGTGCTCTGTGGGAACTGAACAATCTGTTCAGAATTGGGAAAATAGTTGGTGAGATTAATCTGCCTAAACATAGAACAGTCATCATACAGTTCGTTTCCTTTCTGAAAAGAGATGAAGTGTATCGTGCCAGGTCGGCTTTGAAAGGGACAGGCATATACATCAATGAAGATTTGTCCAGACACAATTACAAACTTCAAATGGCTGCTAAGAAAAAATTCGGAGTGAATGCTGTCTGGTCCAGGAATGGAAGAGTATTCGCGAAACATGGCAACGTTGTTAAACACATTGGAAATGAGACAGAATTACTTTAACGAAGTAAATGTGAAAAAATTTAAATTTCAAACTGATAAGGTTTTTGTTATAAATATGGTTTTACTTTTTCGCCTCTTTGGTTAATGTGGGTCTATACCGTTCGGTTAAAAATTGTATTCATGATGATGAATATTCAGTTTCCAAATCTGATCTGTAATTGTTTTCTTTTACTCTAATATGTTTTCAATGTGAACTTCATTTCTGTTCCATTTAAGTAGGTTTTTATTTTTCAATTACCTTTATTTTATAAAACATTATGTTATTGGTATCACTTAAACAGTAGATAAATATTATATTTCGAATATGTGAGCTCAATTAGAAAGTTTCATATACACATGTCTAGTAGTCTCAGTGTATACTACCAAAACTGCAGAGGTTTGAATAGTAAATGTAATGATTTTTTCAGAAATTCATTAGTTTGTGCTTATGATGTTATAGCTGTAGCCGAGACATGGTTACGTGAGGGAGTCGAAGATGGGGAATTAGTTGATACAGATATGTTTCATCTGTTACGAGCTGACAGAGATTTAGAATATACAAACAAGTCCACGGGAGGAGGAGTTTTACTTGCTATAAGGAGAAAATTCAAAATATTGCAAGTAGTTAGAAACACGACACTTTTTGAAGCATTAGTTGTGCAGGTAAAAGTAAATAGTTGTAAGTACACGCTATGTGCGATATATATACCTTCAAATAGTGCCAACAATGTTTATGAATCGGCGGTAAACTTTCTGCAAGATAATATCAATGATGATGAAAAAACGTATATTTTTGGAGATTTCAATATTCCTGAAATAACTGGTAGAATCTTAAATTACCCAACTGTTAGCGAAAAACTTGCAATTTTAACTGATTTCATAGATTTCAATTCTTTTCAATTATATAACGACATTCCTAATTTCCAGGGAAAAACGCTGGACTTGGTAATCACCTCTGAAGGTAATATGAACAATTGTACAGTGCAAAGAGATTTTTTATCATTTGTCAAGGAGGATATTTATCATCCTTCCTTGGAAATCACTATAAAAGTTCAACGTGAAAAAGAACGTGTGAACGACCCATTAGTCGATTCAAGATTTATTTACAAAAAAGCCAATTTTCTTTTGCTAAGCGAACGAGTTAGAGATACTGATTGGGATAGTGTTTTATCTGAAAATACTGTGCATACGGCTGTAAATAAATTTTATATCATATGGAATACAATCATAGATGAATGCGTGCCCAAACATACCAATAGGCGTCATAACAAAAGTTTTCCTATTTGGTTTGATAAAGAGATCAAAGAATTATTGAAACAAAAAAACACATTTAGAAAATTACGATTAGTTTCGGACTATCACGAAGAAAGGTATACAGAATTGAGAAAAAAGCTGAAAAATTTGGTTAGGTTGAAAGCTAAAGAATATGTAACAAAGGTAGAGGACGAATTAAAAACCGATGTGAATCAATTCTGGAATTATGTTAATAAAAGTAAAAAAGCGCCGACTTTTGGAAACTTTAGTTATAAAAATGATGAAGTAAAAGACGAAAATACAGCTGGAGTATTTGCAAATTTCTTTTCATCTGTTTATGAGACGATTAAGTCGGGATATGATTTAAATTTCATTACCGATGCTGATATGGTGAATAATTGTTGCGATGTTAGGAAAATAAGTGAAAGAGATTTTGAAAATGCAATAAAAAAACTGAAACCAAAGAAAGCAGCTGGTATTGATGGAATTCCCCCATACATTCTTAAAGCTTGTAGCGATTGGGTAAAAATACCACTCCTGCACATATTTAACCTCATCATCAAGTTCAGTGTTTTTCCAGAAACGTGGAAAACTGCCATAACAACACCTATTCATAAGAGTGGTAGAAAAAGCGAAATCGAAAACTATCGACCAATTTCCATAATGTGTGCTCCGGCCAAATTATTTGAGCAAATTATTTATACGCGAATATTCCACTATGCAAAAATATATATCACGGAAGAACAGCACGGGTTCGTTACCAATAAATCAATCAATACAAATCTATTCATTTTCACCAATTATGCAAATAATACACTGGAATCAAGGAGCCAACTTGATACCATATTCACGGATTTCAGGAAAGCCTTTGATAAAGTTGACCACGATGTTCTGCTATACAAACTGAATAAAGTTGGATTTTCTGAGAATTTGCTAAAATTAATGAGAAGTTACTTACAAAATAGATATTTCTGTGTTAAACACAATGGTAACACATCGGGTAAATTTCATGCTAGCTCTGGTGTTCCTCAAGGATCTAACCTAGGGCCACTTTTATTTGTTTTATTTATCAATGATCTCCCTTCCATTTTAAAATTTTCTAAATGTTTGCTTTTTGCTGATGATTTGAAATTATATAAACAGATACAAACAGTTAGAGATTGTGTTAATATGCAAAAGGACATCGATAGTATTTATGAATGGAGCATCACAAACAAATTAAAATTCAATATAAACAAATGTTGCATCATCACTATAACTCGTTTGAAGGACCCTGTTATTTTTGATTATATGATGGATAAGGAAGTCCTCCAAAGATGTTCTGAGGTTAGAGATCTTGGGGTAGCTTACAATAGTACCTTATCATTTGCTAAACATATTCAAAACATCGTTAAATCCTCAAATCGAATGTTAGGATTCATTATCAGACAAACTCGAGATTTTACAAATATCAATACTATTAAATTATTATACTATTCACTTGTGAGGCCTAAATTGGAATTTGCGAGTATAATCTGGTCTGGTGAATACCGGTCTACAATCAATGCAGTCGAGAAAATACAAAATAAACTGCTCAGGTACTTATATTACAAACAGTATCATATTCGTCCTGACTATGGAGTAATTAGATCCAATCAACTTAGAAATGACTACAAAGTTCTCTCTTTAGAAACTAGACGATCACTCAATATGATGTATTTTTTGTACAATTTAATAAACAATAAGATAAATGCACCAGGAATTTTATCACTACTGAGATTCAATGTCCCTTCCCGTAGAACTCGAAGAACATATCCATTCAATATTCCTTTGGTGATTACAACGAACAGATCCCCTCTCGTGACCATGCTTCGACTGGCCAATACATGTAGCGTGTTAGTAGATTTAGACTGGACTCTACCTCAGGGAGTATTTCGTGGGGCAATATTAGAGTATTTCTTGAATATATCTATTTGAAACGGTATATATGTTTTATGCACAAATTTATTAACTATCGAATAACATTGTCTGTCCGCTGAAGCATAGTCTTCACTCAGTAACTATCTTGTATCATCATGAAATATATATTGCACAACCAAATTAAAATTTAGAGAACAGTTCATTGCTACTCAACCTCAAAGTTTTTGAATAGGTACACAACTCACTTTATGATTGAGCACTGAAATGTAAAGATTTCTGTACATTTTTTATCCATGTAATTAGACCTTTGGTCTGTTTGGATACAAATAAATAAATAAATAAATAAATAAATAAATAAATAAATAAATAAATAAATAAATAAATAAATAAATAAATAAATAAATAAATAAATAAATAAATAAATAAATAAATAAATAAATAAATAAATAAATAAATAAATAAATAAATAAATAAATAAATAAATAAATAAATAAATAAAGTCTTCCTCAAGTTTGAATTTTATTTATCTACTTGTAGTACTTTTTACCATCAGGTATTTATAAAAATATTATTTTCCACCTTTGCCATAACCTTTACTTTTGAAAATTAAAATTCATTATTGTGAAGCTTTTACCTACATGGTACTATGCAACAGCGGATAAAGCAAGGCTCAGGGTAGTATATTAATATGTAATATAGAAAGTATAAAAAAAAATCATCCTAATTATAACCATCATAGTTTAGAGATAAAGTGAACTATAATTTTCCTATCCTACAGTTTGCAAGATCTGAAAAAACTTGTAAAAAACAAAAAAATTACATCGATAATAAATGTATAATGAATTGAAAAAACGGAGTGGTCTATAATTTCATCTACATGGGCTATTTAAGGCATTGAAAGTTCGGTTTCTTTTTCTTATTGCGGAAACTCGAAAGGGAGGTTGCAAGTAATTATAAATTTTTAAAAATTTCTGAAAAGTGTCCTTCCTCATTCTGAAGTGTTTCACAAACTGTCTTTCATTTTAATTACGGAACGAACTTTGGTCTCTCAAAAAATTGTGCTGTTCTTGAGCCACTGCAGCTTCCAAATAGTTCACAACCATCTCTTGTCAATATCCATACACCTATACCTACCAGAATAATCTTTGAGTTTTTTCCACCTGAAAACTAAATTCCTAGGAGAATTTTCGAGATCTCCTGCGTTGGGTATTAGGAATTTCATCTGTCAATATCAAGAGAAATATTTCTCTTGTGACATTTCAAAAATAGGTATTGCTCGAAATTGAGAGAAAATAACGTCACATTTCTCTAGAGAACCAATTTCGACAATTCAAAAATTCCGAAGTCTTTGCTTTCTCAAGGAGTGCTTATTGATTTTCCTGGCAGGTGGCGCTGCGACTGACTACTGTAAGTCACTGCTTCATCGGTGGGGTATTATTAGATAAAAAATAAATTATAATTCATTGGGCAGGGACAAGACAAGTCTTAAGTTGTCGGACCTACCCTTGCACTGATGAGAGGCAAGAACCTCGAAACATGTCCGCAGGTATTCATCTCCAGCCAAATGATAATGATAATAATAACATAATAATAAACTTTATTCCTGAAGTAAGAATAATTGTTGAGAATACATATGAAATAAGCATAAATAAAGTTGGTAATCGATAAGTGCAATGCACTTGTTTCGATTATAAGTAAGTAGTTAATGCAAATATAGTATGTACATGAAATGCAATAAAATACAATGAAGTCAATATAAAGATACAATCCAATAAGTTGCAAAAAACGCAATGAAAATGCAGTAAAATACAATAAAAATATTCAATGCCACCAATGCCATAAAAAGCCATAAAATACAATAAAATATGATAAAATACAATAAAACACATTAAAATACAATACAGACAATATGAAAATACATTAAGATGCAAAAAACTCAATGAAAAAGCGGTGAAATATAATTTTTAATTATGGTTGAGATTAGTAATTTATTTATTCAGTCATTTTGACTCTATCAAGGTAGTAAAATACAATCTAGGAATCTGGAGTAAAAAAGTTTTCAGTTGTGTTTTGAATGTTTTTTTGTTGCTAAGAGGTTTCATATTTCCGGGAATAGAGTTGTATATTTTAGTGCCGATATAGGAGTAACTTCTCTGTGATAAAGATTTATTTTACCAATGGTTGCATACGTAGTGGCGCCCTCTGGTTTCATACTGATGGCAGGGATGAGGTGCTTTATCTGCACTGAAATGATATGTTATACACGCATTGAAGTGAAATAGCTGGCGAATATCCATAATCTATTATGTACTGTATAGGTTATCAGAAAAATATCAACGCGGTTTTGACATAATTATTTTCAGGAACCTTTTTTGTAAGATTTTTAGTGGATTTAAATACAGTGCGGCTTTTTTTAGTCCCCCGCCCCTGTTAACTTTTGAACGGTTCGACGTACAAACATAAAAAAAACGTTTGAAGGGTTTCACTAATACTACTTTTTGAAACAAAAAATATGGTGATTGCTCCACAGGGGGCGCGGGGGGACACATCAACTCAAAATTTTTAAATGGCATGGGGGTCGAGTGTCACATCGTTGAAAAGATAATTCAATTCTCTTTACAACCATCTAAATATTTTTGAATTTGGTTGAGGAATTTTTTCCCAATTTCTATATTTATGTCTATCGAAATTTTCTAGTTGATGTGCCCCAGCGCCATCTGTAGTGTAATTGCAATATTTCCTCTCTCAAAAAGTAATATCGGTAATACCCTTCGCAATGTTTTTGGTTTCATTATTCCACAACAAACCGTTCAAATTTATCAAGGTATGACTAGTTTTCTTTTCAATTCTCTTTTCAACGATGTGACACTCGACTCCCCATGCCATTTAAAAATTTTGAATTGATGTGCCCCCCCGCGCCCCCTGTCGAGCAATCACCATATTTTTTTTTCAAAAATTAGTAACGGTTTTTCATTCATTTTGTCGAACCGTTCAAAAGTTAACAGGGGGAAGGGACTAAAAAAAGCCGCACTGTATATTCGCGCAGCTGCGCCCCATGCCTGTATTCCATATCTGAGATGGCTTTCTACAAGTGCAAAGTACATTGTTTCTAATTGTTCCGGTGGTAAGTATTCTTTTATGTTTTTAAAGGAGTAAAATATTTTTTGTGGTTTTTTATCACGTAGTTGACATGTCCATCCCACCTCAGATGTCGATCGAGGTATACGCCCAGGTATTTGATTTCTTCAACAGACTGAATACCATATTCCTTGCCATTTATGCTCATGTTGATTTGTCCCATATCTGTTATACCAGCAGCATTACAGCTGATGGGTAGAAATTTAGTTTTTTTGAGGTTCACGGTGAGGAGTTTATGATCAAACTAGTCCTTTATCACCTTGAGATCTTTTTCGACTTTCTTCCTTAAATTTGGCCAAGTATCTGCTTCATAAAAAAACCACAGTATCGTCTGCAAAACCTATGATATCACCAGTTACTCCCAAGCTGAATATGTCGTTAATATAAAGATTGAATAGTGTTGGACCCAGGACCGTTCCTTGTGGTACTCCATACTCTATAACTAATTTTTGACTCGTTGTATCTCCCACTCTAACCACTTGCTTTCTTGTGCTTAGGTAACTTTCGAATAAACTCAGCACCATTCCTCTGATACCAGAGTCTTCTAATGCTCGAATTAATAGCGTGTGGCTTACAGTGTCGAATGCCTTACTTAGGTCTATGAACAGGCACAAACTGGGCCTTCAATACTCTAGAGATGTATGTACTTTTTGGTTAAGTTGATTATGGCATCCACAGTTGAGACTTTTTCTCTAAATCCAAATTGTTTCTCAGACAACAAGTTAAATTTATTTATGAATGAACTCATTCTGTTTTTTAAGAGTTTTTCGAATATCTTTGCCAAGTGACTAATGAGGGAAATTGGTCTATAATTACTGACGGATGTTCTATCACCATCCTTAAATATCGGCACTACAACAGAACTCTTGGAGGCATCAGGCCAAATTCCTCTTTCAATGCACTTATTTATTATGAATGTTAGTGGGGCCGAAATATTCCCTGAAATCTTTTTCAAAAGTTCTGCTGAAGGATGATAATCTTTTGTTTGTTTACGATACGCACTTGCAACTTGAATTTTCTTGGAAGAACGTTGCACAAATATCTGTCAGATATAGTTCAATATTCGTCATGGTGATAGCCAGAGAAGTACTTGTTTTCCGTCAGATTTTGGCTGATACTCTCCACTTGGTGGAAGTATTTGGAGAGAAAGGACTTCGACTTTGTCGATTTTATTCATTTAATTTATGTATTTTGTATAAAATCTATGATGAAACAGGGATTACCTTTACAGTAAGCGGATCATATGGAAACACTGAAATTACGTTAATTCCCCTCGACTGACGTTTCGCCAATGAAGTCAACATCATCAAGAGCTGTGAGCTTCCTCACTAAAAGAAACACGCGTAGAATGAAATTGACGCAGTTCTAGAGTTTAGTGGTTACTGGGCCTGAGAAAGATGATTTTTTATTCTATCAAAGGTACCTCGTTTGTATATCTATTGCTTTAAAGTTCGCTGTGAGTCGAGTCCACATTTCCAATCAGAGCTGTCCCAAAGCACTGTGCTTAGTGCTTGTGAAAGTGCTTAAAGCATTTTAGTGCTTGTAGCACTGTGCTCCAGAGCACTTTTTGGATTCAGTGCTTAGTGCTCAGTGCTTCGAGCATTTTACGAAAAGGCTTAGTGCTTAGTAATCCCAAAAAGTGCTCGGGAGCACTTTTCGGGATTACTAAGCACTACGCCTTTTCTCAGCTATGGATCTATGAATGTTGTTGAAAATATAAAACGTGGTCAGCGGCACCCCCACCCCCAAGAACTACTGATTGCGGCCTTATGCACATTCTAGGTTGGAGGGCTCAGTCTTGACATAAATTTAGTTAAAAGTGTTTATAGCGTTCGGAGTGAATTAAGTAATAATAATAATAATAATAATAATAATAATGTTTATTAGCAGTGCTTCACCACACTAGATTATTCAGTGCCACACACAATAATTAATGAATCCACCAAAAATATAGCAACATTCTTTTTCATTTGAACCAAATTATTTATTAGAGCTAAACATTATAAAAAAATTAATTAAAGAAACTAAAAAATCCGACTGCGATTTAAACTAAAATGCAAAAAACAAGTATTATAATAATCTTTTCATAAAGAAAAATTGGAATTAGCCAAGACCCATTCTATTTCTATAGATTTTTTTAAGCAAATAGGTACCGGCTGCTTCCAGATTTTATTTAATTTGAAAAGATATTACTTCTTTTTTAATTTTCATTTTAAACCACAGTCGGGTTTTTTAGTTTATTTATCACCTTTTTTATATAGTTTCAATTATTATGTTGTATCAAAACGGCCAAGTTGGCGCAAAAATCCGCTACTTTGATTTTACATAATTTTAATATAATAAGTGTCACTTGCGGTATCAAGACCAATCTAACAACCGAAAATTCATCAAAATCGGTTCAGCTGTTTAGTAGTTACAAGGAAAAGGCGACTTTGTTTTTTACAGTATTTTGATTAGGAGGCCCGCGGTCCACAAAAGACTCTCAAGTTTTAGTCCGTCAGATAATGACAGATTTTGCTGAGTCATTTTCTCCTTTCTGGGATTTTAATCACTGAAAAATATGTCAGTGTTGAGCAGAAACAAATAAAATTTCAAAAATCTAACGCATATGAATATGAACATTTCATTTTCTCGATGTGACTAGTTCTGCCCGTTTAGCGTCTACCGATGGTTATCAAAATCACATTCCTATTTCATTCTTATGGCAGCACGCTCTGACATGAATGAAAACTATACTTTCTGTCCGAAAACGCCGAACTAAGAAATCAGTGAGAATGTTGGTAAGGTAGGAACTATTTCTCGCCGCTGTATATATCAATTTGGATATTCGCCGCCCATTTCGGAAATCAAATTAATTTTCCAAACGACATTGTCTAGATATTCCCTATCAGTTGAAAGTTGCAATGTTTTAATTTTCTATTGAAATAAAACAAAAGAAAGTATTCTCATATGACTCATTTCCTTCAATTCCCGAACAAAAATCTCAATTTTCGATATCAAATCAATGTCAATATATTCAATAAGTACTCCAATCCTTTCTGAGTTCGCCTTTCAAATTTGAGTTTTCCAACTGAAACCGTTTCCAAATGCAATATGAACTTGGAATACACGAAATTGAACGCCCACCTTAACGGTCTCGCCCTTTTGAAAAGTGCTTAGTGCTCGCTGAATCGAATTACTTTTTGAAAGTGCTTAGTAATCGCGAGCACTTCATGAAAAAAAGTGCTTAGTGCTCGAGACTCCCGAGCTCTTTTCAAGAATTACAATAATGATCTTTTTTCGCAGATATCTTTATTAATTAATAATATCAAATTACATGTTAACCTGAGAGGAATGTTATGTATTCTTCATGATTATTTTTTCCACAATAGATAATCCCTTAATTCGGCCGTATTTAGCTTTGCCTTCTGGCTGATGCTCATAAAATGTTGTTGTGTCGCCAAAACTACAATGCACACCTCTAGTGTTGATGCCATAATTTTCTGGATCATCTGTTTGTTTGCAGAAATCAGTGAAGAATTCCAAATATTCTTGTTCCTCTTCAGTGAGACTACGTGAAGCGGCGACTGTTTTTTCTGGGGGCTCAATAGGGGGTGAACGCTTCTTCGTTTCTGCAAAATTTAATTTTTGGTTATTACCGTAATAATCTGTATACTTTGATATTCAATCACTTTCACTTGTTATTGAACAATTTTGAGATATTTTGAGGATTATTTTTTCGTGTAATTTTTAACCAATCAGAACGTTCAATTTAGTTAAGTTACCTTGTATAATTTTGACTATTCCACTCTTCTCAAGATATTCACGTAATCTGACCAATCACAAATCAAAGACAACTTGTATTATCGCGAAAAAACCAGCTGCCTCTCAATTCTGATTGGTCTCTCAGCGTTGGTGTTTTCAACGATGTAACCATAGATGACAAAGCAAAGTTTGACATTTTGACAGATCATAATTGTAGGCGAAAACGTCAAAATGAGTCGCATCGTAACAATATAATAAATTATTGATGGTTATAATACATTTTTTGTGATTATAGTTGATTGATTATGGTTATGATGAATTGATTGTTCATGTTTATAATAATACATTTAATGCTTCGTGAAATAGTCTAATAAAATTCCACTCGTGATTGAATTTATCCTGCGGACTCGTGCTGTTTTCTCGAAGTAGTTCAGTTTCGTTCAGAAATGAATCGACATACTCATCGCGTAAATTCAATCACTTGTGGTATTACTACTAACAATACCTGATTATACATAGAGTAGCTCTACCGATCGAAGATTTTACAATAATTTCATTTCCGTAGTAACCACATCGACATCAATATACAACAATACACAAAGTAACAGAACCGTCAATTTTAGACGTTTATCTATAAATTGTTCAAAAATGAGTCGATTTGGAGATTTATCATCGAGATATTTGGAATGAAACGGTATGTGCCTAAAGTTTTCTATTTGCGTTCCATCAGATAGACATACGTCGATCATAATAGTTATTTATGTATCAAGGGCGTAAAGTAGCGTTTATGGACTGAGGCGTGAATAATGGCCCGATGGCGTCAGCTGAAGGCCATAAACGCATTTTACGCACTTGATTTATGTTTTATTTATTTATTTACTTATTCATTGTTAATAATACAATATCGGTCTAGAATATATAGAAATTAATTTCTCATGAAGACATGATCAAATAAGTGAAAAACTTGTCCATGATCATGTAAAATTAATTATAAAATAATCCATATCAAAATACACATGATAAATATCCATAAAATAGCAAAGTGAACTTGAATGTATGCCTAAATGACATTGGTCACACTTTGTATAAATAAAAACAATAACAAAAAACTAAGTTGGTACTAATTAAAACATCAAAATTCGAAATTGTTTTACATACAAATAATTTTCCAATTTTTCAGAATTCTCAATCAACCAAAATTTGATTTTATTTTTAAATCCCCAAAAACTAGATTTTTTTAAAGAAACTGGCAAATTATTATAAATCTTTTTACCTTTATAAATGGCATGTTGTTGCATCAAAGTTTAGAGATCTTTTCAGTTGATATCCAACCATCCATTTTACTCTTTGTTTCATATTTATGTTGTATACGATTATCAATTTGTAAATTTTTTCTTATGTAAACTGTCGATGCTTTATAGAATAATTGTTTGACATATAAAATTTTATACTGTTCAAAGAGAATTTTAGAAGAATAATCATAGGGTTTTTTAAATATAATTTTCAAGGTATACTTTTGAATTGAAGTACCTAAGTGGTTTTAAAACTTGTTTATAAATGCCTCCCCAACCTATTATACCATAGGCCAAGATTGACTGATATAGACTATAATAAAAACTTATAATTAATTTACGACTGACAATGTTTCTCAACAATCTAAATTTATAAAGTGTTTTCCTGAGTTTTTTTATCAATTCAGTAATTTGTTTATGCCACTTGAGGTGGCAATCTAAATGAACCCCTAGATAGTTTATAACATCAACTTTAGAAATATGTTCGCTACAGTTACACAGTTCTTTATTTTTTAGGCATGAAATAGTATGGATCTTTAATTTTTTATTTTTTTCTGATTGCATATTCTCATGCAACGTGAATGTCACAAAATGAGACTTTTTCAAATTCAAAGTTATTAAATCGTGATTGTATTTATTTTTTTAAATTGATAAATCAAATTCAGCATTTGATACTGTTTCTTCCCAGGTTTCCCACTTCCTATATAAACTGTATAATCAACATAAGAAAACAACTTTCCTTTACTTTTCGTATTTAGCAGATCATTGATATGAATCAAAAATAAAATAGTTCCTAGAACTGACCCTTGGGGAACACCACATTTTACTTTTCTAGAAATACTTTTGGTATGATCAATCTGAACAGTTTGTTCCCATTCAAATAGTTTCAAGTGAATTCCTCTTATGCCAAACCGTTTTAATTTCGATGATAATTTTGTATGTGAAACTGTGTCAAACGCTTTCTTCAAATCTAAAAATATTCCAAGGGTTTTCTTTTGCTTATCTAACGATTTATAAATAGTTTCCGTAACATTAAATATTGCATTCTCTGTTCCCTTTTTCTCTGAATCCAAACTGGTTAAAAAATAATAAATTATTAAATTTTATGCACTAGTGGTTAAGAACGAATCACAAATACTGACTTGAATTTTAATGGGGTACACGTTTCATACGTTATGTATAACAAAATATAAGTAGAAAAGTTATTGGGTATAATCCTCAAAATGTTGTGCAACCGTAGACACGTGTTTCGAGATTAAGCTCTCATCAGTACGGTAAAATCAAGTGCGAAGATGTACAACACTTGGATGTAAAAATAGAAACAAAGGAAGTCAACAACAGGAAGCCAACCACACATTTGTGGCTTCGGTTAGAAGACCTTGTGTTTACAAGGCAACAACTAACGTCGCCACGGAGGCAGCTATAGCTACCAGCGTGACAACCCCACCCAGGAAAATACAAATAAGGATGGATTGAGCGAGGGGCAATATATGAAAATATAAGTAGAAAAGTTATTGGGTATAACCCTCAAAATGATGTGTTGTGTATTTTCCTGGGTAGGATTGTCACGCTGGTAGCTATATAGCTGCCTCCCTCCGTGGCGACGTTAGTTGTTGCCTTGTAAACACAAGATCTTCCAACCGAAGCCACAAATGTGTGGTTGGCTTCCTGTTGTTGACTTCCTTTGTTTCTATTTTTACATCCAAGTGTTGTACATCATTTTACCGTACTGATGGGAACTTAAGCTCGAAACACGTGTCTACGGTTGCACAACAATTTGAGGGCTATACCCAATAAATTTTCTATTTATATTTTTATATTACCACATATATTTGACATATTATGTCATTCACACTTCGATTAACATTTTTTTTCTGATTTCATGTGCATACTCCTCATCTGAGGAAGAAATGGTGATCGGGCTGGAATGGCAGAGATGGAGAAGTCCTCGATGAATGGGCATGTATTATGTTTAATTGTTGGATTGTTCCATTCCCTCATTCACCAAGGACCATATGGTGGTACTTAGGTTTTTTCCGGGTTTTTCCCTGCAGTTGAAATAGCAAATGCACCCCATTTTAATTTTTTATTTGTTAAGTCGCCTCCGAGCGCATATAGTGTGTAGTGATGTGCCGATGGTAGGGAGTATCACCATTATACTTTTTTAAGTATTAATTTAATTTCCATACATTTTTCAACATTATCTTTAATACAATGAAGCTTTGTCAATAAGTTTATCATTAACTTCCGACAATAAAGCATATTTTGACTTTCACTATTTTCAGTTGCTGGTAAAACTAGTAAAGTACAAGTGCTTCATCGATATACTGCAAATTGGTCTCCAAATTCATATTCAAACTGAAAGTATTCTCAATGAATACTTACTTATTCTCAAAGCGATGAGGATGTTTTTGAAGCAGCTTTCCATATGGAATAATTATATTTTAGAAAAGAGTGAATATCCCAATCCCTAACATAGGTAACTGTTGATATTCAATTTTAATATATAGGCTTATGGCTTTGATATGTAGATTATGAGTAAATCTTGTTGAATGAGTATTTCTTCATTGAACTGAATTGATTGTTTCGTGGTAAATATGGGCAATTTGAGAATATTACCAACTTTATGGCCCGCGGGTCATAATGGGCCCGCGGGCGCTGAAGTATCACTTTACGCCTATAAAACCGGGCGATAAAGTGAACTTTAACGTCTGCTAGTGCATAAAAGTAAATTTGGTGTTCCGACTGTACGATTTCCCCACCATTTCAACCATCCAATCTAGTGTCGGAGGCGCAAGGAACACTGCTCTGTCACAAGTGTCAGTGTCAGTAACTTTTATAGTCTCGACGATGAGATGCCTAAAAGTGATTGAAAACTGATAAATTGTAAACGCTAGGGATGGTGCATTAAAGAAATCCATTTGATTAAAGACGCAATGCAGTCATATGGAATGTTATATGATGATCGTTCTTGATTTATGCAAATGTGCAGAACTTCAGGAAAAAAATCATGAATTCCGACGCAAATTGAATTGGGCCAAACTAGAAAGAGAGGTAAAATATACTACAAAAACCAAAAAAGTAAGCACAAATTTTCTTTGACCATTTTGTCAGAAAATTATTCCAATTTAGACTGGTGCCTTTAATTGTTGTGAGGAAAAAAAAAGTAACAGGCAAGCACCAGGTGGAAGATGTTGTTGAGGATCCAACTTTAAGGAAAAAAAATATTTAAACACGAAAACACTCAAAATGGTGAAATTGGGATGCAGTTTAGGGGTTAAAACGGTGTTTTGCGATTTGCGAAGAAACGAGACCTCCTAGCGGAAAATTTGCAGAAAATTGTATTTTTTGATGTCGGATGAGCATGTTTTTTTCACAATTCAGAAGATGGCTAGTTTTCGAGTAAGGTACATTTTTCGAAAAAAATACCAATTGTTCTGGTGTTTTTTTGTATTTTGAAGGTCTATAAGAGATCATTTTAATTGTCTACTTTCAAATGGTGATTTATCATCGTTAAACCGCTTGAAATTGAGAAAAAAGTCTCTCTGAATCATAATTTTCTCAATGATTTTCAATAGTTATAGAAAAGAATAAAAGTGATATTATTGAATCAATATTGTAGTGTGATTATGTATTCCAATATTTGATCATGAATAATTTAATATAAACTCTTTTTGTTATAAAAATAATGACTAAAGTCGAAAAAAATGGAAAATATTGAGAAAATCATGATTCAGAGAGACATTTTTCTCAATGTTAAGCAGTTCAACGATCAATAAACCACCTAGTTACACAGACCATTTTGTAGTAGACAATTCAAAATGGTCACTTATAGACCTTCGAAATACAAAAAAGAGAATTGTTCGTGGAAGATAATGGAATTTTTTTCGAAAAATGTAAATAACGCGAAAAGTCTTCTCATCTGCTGAAAAATCAAGCTTATTTGACACAAAAACAGACATGTATTTACGAATTATCATCTAAATTGAATCATTTATACGCGAGTAAAAATTCGGTTTTTTGCCATTTTGACGATTAATTTGAGGTTATGTGAAAAACTGTTGAATAAAGAAGTTTTCGATTTTTTTATTATCTACAAATTTTTCATCGAACATATTGTAATATTTTAAAGAGAGACATTCTCAATTGAAAATTGAATCAATACATGACTCCTCTGGAAATATATTTAAACTCTAATTCACTCAAAAGTAATTTATTTAACGAAATACAATGATTCAATAACACAATACTTTAATTTATATAACAATCACGGAACTATTTATTTTCGACTTTCACTTCGCTCTCACTGCCCGTCTGTCTGCTGCGTCGTTCTTTTTATATTCATTGTTGATTCTCCGAATGCTCTAGAATTATCCATCGAATCGTCCGGATCCATCGAATCGTCCAGATTCTTCTCGGTGCATAGCGTATTGAAGGTCATATGCAGCCTGCGTGAGTGTTCAGGCCCGGCATCGCCCACAGCTTCGCCACATTGCCCCCTTCTTAGAGATATTTCGTCCCGAAATGTCATCCTTGGAGTGTGTCGATATTTGCAGGACTCCCCATATCTGCATCGTGAAGTTCGATGGAATTACACTCCACAGTCTTCATGTTAGGTCGTGGAATAGGATTACAGCAAACCAAAATCTGGACGCCGCTGGATCTGAATATCGTCTCCAACATACTTCTTATAACTCTCCAATCCAGCCCATCAATACCACAGGATAATTTTGGGATTGCCAAGTCCACCAGATTCTGGTCCACCATTGGGTCTCTCAGTTGGGTGAGGCTCCTACAGACATCTTCATAGAACGGATTACCTTGGGAATGCTTCTTGGTCACCAGGTAGTAGATATTCCTCTGGCCCTTCTTCAGTTGTAGCACACCTCCAATTTCTGGATTCTGTTTTCGTAGTGTTTGGAGTTGGCCAAACACCAACACCACAGCGATGCCCCTGGACATTCGAAGATCTGCGACGCAGTGTGCTAGGGCGTAATCGACTGGCACTTTGAAAAGGTCCCGTACCTCCTGACACTTTCTGTCCATTTGAGTATAAGGACATGAATTTCTGGAACGTCATCGCATCCTCTGGTGGTCTGAGGGTGCAGACTTGGTCATGATTTCCAGCGTAAGGGGCCAACCTGTTGAAATGAACGACCCTGGGTTTACCTCTGGGTGGCTTGTGGATTCGGTAAAGCAGGTCGTTTATCCTCTTGATGATCTTGTACGGACCTTCCCATGAATTCCGTAATTTCGGTGACAGGCCCCGGCGACGCACCGGGTTGTACAGCCAAACTAGGTCACCAACCTGAAATCCTCCAGCATCGGCATTGATGTCATAAGTCGCTTTCATTCGGTCGCTGGCACTCTGGATGTTCAAATGAACTCGTTCGTGGATGTCTTCCATTCGCTGACGGAGTTTGCTGATGTAGTCCTCTCCCGCGGTATCCTGTCCTGGTGGCGTCCCAAACTTTAGGTCACAGGGAAGTCGCAGCTCTCGGCCCATTATGATACTAGCAGGGGTTTGGCCGGTCGACTCGTGTACTGCGGAACGGTAGGCCATCAGGAACAAATGAAGATACTGGTCCCAGTCTCTTGGATGGTCAAAGACTACCTTGGACAAGTGGCGATTGATCGTCCTGTTCATCCGCTCAACCATTCCATCGGACTGTGGATGTAGAGCTGTGGTTCTCGTCTTGCGGATGTTCAGCAGTTGGCAGATTTCTTGGAACAGGTTGGATTCGAAATTTCTGCCTTGATCCGAGTGCAGCTCCAAGGGGACACCGAATCGACATATCCACTCTTTCACCAAGACGTCCGCGACGGTGATGGCTTCCTGGTTGGGCAGGGCATATGCTTCGGTCCACTTGCTGAAATAGTCCATTGCCACAATGATGTATTTTTTCCGTGATCTGATACGGGGAACGGGCCAGCGATATCAATGGCGATTCTCTCAAATGGACTACCTACGTTATACTGACGCATTGGGGCCTTGGGTGGTTGTGTCCGAGGTCCATTGCTGGCAGCACAAACAGCACACTTTCTGCACCAGTCATTGACATCAACTTGACAATTGACCAAGTAGAACCGTTGCCTTACTTTCTGCAGGGTCTTCGTCACACCCAGATGTCCTCCATCATGGATCTCTCGGATTACTTCATGTCTTCTATTCTTAGGAACCACTATCTGACGTCTGTCCTCCCCACCATCTTCGGTCGCCAAAACACGTTTCAGGACCCCATTTTCCAAGGTAAGGGAGTTCCATTGGGCCCAGTAGGATTTGATTGCTGGGGAATATCTTGCGATTTCCTGCCATGTCGGTCTTTGATTACTCTTTTTCCAATTGATGACTAAACCAAGATCTGGATCTCTTTCTTGGTCTTTCTGGACCTCGTTGTCATTCCAGTTGTTGTCAACTGCCGTGGTTCTACAAATCGCTGCTTCCTTATCTTCTGCTCGTCGGCAGTGTGAGCAGTCGTCTGGGCATGGTCTCCTTGACAGGGCATCTGCGTTCTTGTGGCCACTTCGAAGTCGAATTCTTGGAGTATTTCGATCCAACGTGCTACTTGGTCCTCGGGAATTTTGAACTGTAGAAGCCATTTAAGGGCTGCGTGGTCGGTGCTTAACAGGAATGTTTGCCAACTACAATAATGTCATCGAGATATACCAGACACGTCCTCCATGAAAGCCCTTTCAGAACCGTCTCCATTAATCTCTCGAATGTGGCTGGATCATTACAAAACCCGAATGGCATAACGGTGAAATGCCACAATCCTGAGCCGATGGTGAAGGCTGTCTTTTCTCAATCTTCTGGAGCCAGTTCTACCTGCCAGTATCCACTCTTCAGATCAAGGGTCGAGAAAATCGTGGAGCCAGCCAACGTGTCTAAGGTGTCGTCTATTCTCGGAAGAGGGTAACTGTCTTTCTTCGTCACGTTGTTCAGCTGACGATAGTTTACGCAAAAGCGTGTTGATCCATCTTTCTTCTTCACCAGAACGACTGGAGAGGACCATGGACTGTCGGACGGTTCAATAACTCAATCTTTCCCCATATCACTGACTATTTTGTCAGCCTCTTCCTTCTTGGCAAGAGGAAGTCTTCTAGCTGATTGTCGGATTGGTCGAGCATCCACAGTATCAATTTTATGTTGAACTACATTCGTTCGACACCCTTTTCCTTGTACGGTATCGAAGATGTCTTGGTACTTCTTGACTAATTCTCTCAATCTGGGCTGTTGAGCTGGTTTAATGCCCTTGGAAGAGAGAGTAACCAATTTTTCCAGTTCCGCTGTCAGGTTGTTGTCTTGACTAACAGTACTGTGTACACTCCTGATCAAAGAGGAAATTGACGAGCAGTGCCCCAAAACAGTTCCTTTCTTCAAAGTCACTGGGTAATAATTGACATTCATTACCCTTACTGGCACAATTTTGTCAGCACGCAACAAAGTCTTGCCTAGTGCAATCCCTCGTCCAATTTTCTCATCATGAAGCTTGGGCTCGAACATAACCACGCTTCCATTGCTCGCACCTCCATCCAAGCGAGCCTCCAGTATGGTCTCAGCCCTCTTGGGTACACTTACATCTGCAGTCAGCAGAACACGAATCATCTCCTCACTTCTTCCATGTAGCACCAGCTCTTCTACGTTCACACGTAGGACGCCATCTTTGAAGTTCAATTCGAACCCTCTGGAATTCATGATGTCCATTCCAATAATTGCATCGTCCTCAATGTCCGCTACTAATGCTCAATGTTTCACTTTCGTGCTGCCTAGAACCAGTTCAATCGGTAGCTCTCCATGTACAGTGGCCGGCTCTCCTGTTGCTGTGCGTAGCTTCCAGGATGATGGTTCCATTTTGTATGATGTCTTAGCAAAAGCAGGCCCAAGGATTGTCCTAGTCGCACCTGTATCCAGCAGCATTGCGCAAGTCTTGTTGTTGATGAAATCGTCTACGAAGGCTCCTTTGTTCTGTCGTTGGAGGACAGCGACATATGCGTTGTTCAACGGGGCTTTCTGAGTATAGGCCGACGATTGCCCCTTCTCAACAACCTTCGTTGGTCTCGACCTCTTGAGGGTTGGACATTGACTACGCACGTGTCCGAGTTTCCTACAGTTCCGGCATCTCACTAGTCTTCTCTCAGGCAACATCTTCTTCACGGCCTTTCTTATGGCAGCTTTCAAGTTAGTAGGCTCCTGTGGGTTTTCTTCAATAACTCGGACATTACTCTGGCTTCTGCAGGATTGCTTTGCCGCCTCAAAAGCGCGTGCCAGTGCATCCACGAGATGTTTTGGACGAGCTAGTGTCAATGCTAGTCTGGTTTCCTGGTCACGAAGTCCATCTAAGAAGGCCTGAACTGCTAGTCGCTCCATTACCTTTTCCGGTGTGGCTGGGTATGCAAGGCGAACCAAGCGTGCAATGTCTGCTTCAAACTCCTGTAGGGACTCGCTTGATTTCTGGCAGCGGTTTTTGAGCTGTGAGTGGTATACATGTTCTAGATGGGTCTGTCCATACCGTAATTCGAGATGTTTAATCAGCCGCTCGAAGTCCTCTTGTTCTTGAGCCGTGAGGATTTGTAAGATGTTCGTTGCTTCTCCACGCAACGCCAGTGTTAGTGCCACAGCCCTATCTCCTGCATTCCATCCATTCGCCTTTGCTGCAGCTTCAAATTGTCGGCGGTAGTTTGCCCATGGTGTTTTTCCATCAAACTGAGGTGGTTTCATAGAGAGTTTTCCTGTTTCCGGGCTGATTTTCACATATTTCAAACTCTTCTGCACATCATCTAAGTTCAAACTCAGTTCCAGCATTGAATT
Organism: Chrysolina oricalcia; assembly: GCA_944452925.2. Lineage (NCBI taxonomy): Eukaryota > Metazoa > Arthropoda > Insecta > Coleoptera > Chrysomelidae > Chrysolina > Chrysolina oricalcia. Next base: position 16,696,908 of record OX101816.2, read on the forward strand.
TTCTTTGACAGATTCTGTGGTGTGGGTAGTGTCATTCTGGTTTTCCATCTTACTGATTTTCTCCTTTATTTTGATGATTTCCGCCTCGAGTCCGCCTTTGATTTCGTCACTAATTGTTTCCTTCAATTTTCCCATCTCTTCCTCAATTTCATCTTTGATGCCACCTCTGATTTCATCACTGATGGTTTCCTTCAATTTCCCCAGCTATTCCATTTTTGATTTTCTCCATCTCTGTCTCATTAGTCCCCACTCTTTCTTCTAGTCGATTCGCCACGCCACAAAGTTCTTCTTTCATGTTCTTAGAGTTTTCTAGAAGCTCCTCCCTCAAACCCTTCGAATTTTCTAGCAGCTTTGTTTCCAAATTCCTCGAGTTATCTTAAAGTTCCTCTTTCATTCCGTCGAGTTTACTCATTATGGAACTCATATCTATTCCAGAAACTATTCTAGAAGTTTTTCTTGAAGTTCTTCCTTGAGCATATTCGAATTTTCTAGCAGCATTCCTTCCAGATTTTTCGAGTTTTCTAGAAGTTTCTCTTGAATTTTGTCTTCCATTCCGTCGAGTTTACTCATTATGGAACTCATATCTATTCCAGAAATTTCGAATAGAAATGTTTCTGGGTCCTCGCCCTCCTGAACTGATCCCTCTGCAAGTCTTGTTTGAAGCACGGCCTTTTTACCACTCGTGTCAAGTTCCCTCTTCTCCAGTTCTTGCTTCAATTCCGCAACCTGCAATTTAACCAGGCGAACTTTCCTCGAACACATTTTGTCTCAGTCTAATTCACGGGTCACCAGTCTATTATTATTATTATTGTCTATTTCACACAGTCTATTTCCCAGACACCAGTCTATTATTATTATTATTATTGTCTATTTCACAGAGTCTATTCCACGGCCTCCAGTCTATTATTCACGAAAACTGTTTATCAGTCACTGTCTATTTTTCGCGAAAACAATTGTCCGAAATACACAAACTGTCTACTAACACGAACACTATTTATCTTTAGAAATCGCACTTCTGTCACCAACTGTAATATATTTAAACTCTAATTCACTCAAAAATAATTTATTTAACGAAATACAATGATTCAATAACACAATACTCTAATTTATATAACAATCACAGAACTATTTATTTTAGACTTTCACTCCACTCTCACTGCCCGTCTGTCTGCTGCGTCGTTCTTCTTATATTCATTGTTGACTTCTCCGAATGCTCTAGAATGTTCCATCGAATCGTCCGGATTCTTCTCGGTGCATAGCGTATCGAAGGTCATATGCAACCTGCGTGAGTGTTCAGGCCCGGCATCGTCCACAGCTTCGCCACAATCTTACGCTAGAAGGTTATGTTTCGCTGCAAATCGCAAAAAAACGTTTTCAACCCCTAAACTGCATCCCCATTTCACCATTTTGAGTGTTTTTGTGTTTAAATACTTTTTCCCCCAAATTTGGAACCATTTGGAATCATTCTCCACCTGACCCTAGGCAGTAACTTTTTTCTACAACTATTGAAAATAATTTTTTTTTCAGGGTTCAAACGTTTAATACAATATAAAAACAATAAAAATACAAATGAAACATAGAATAAAACTAAGAATGATCTGAAAGTGGCGATTTAATGCTGTCCATCTCATAGAAAAGAACATAGGCATCTCCGCCCACCAGGGATCTAGATGAAATTGGGTTCACACGTGAATCATCATATTCATGCCACGTGTTCGCATACGGATGTCTACAATCGGCTGTGTAGTGTCCGCTATAGGTAGTTCCACTATGATTATATAATGCATACAGTCTATATCGACAAGGGGTTACGTTTTCTGCTGTATAATTCCATATCGAATCCCTCTAAAGGAAAATCAATGGTGATATTCAATTTTCTTTGGAATCTTTCTGTTAAAGAAAAGTATTTCAAATGGATCACTAAAATTTTGGGGAATTTATGAATTGATAGGGATTTCCTGCATTGCCATCTCTCTTTGCACTTCGCACATGTCGGCTTCTAGTCACCATCCAAAGTTTCTTCCCTTTTGAATGAATCCAAACATTGTGACAAATTTAGTTGGCCTGCTCTTCGTGGTATTGAGAGGGGAAATATCCCAAAACGGATCGAAAGAGACTGAACGGTGACCACAATAAGTACATTTCAATGTAGATTTTAACTGGCCAACGAAGTTGTCTACAATTTTGAAATTCTTCGTCCTTAAGTATCTTGACCATGACTCTTGAGCCTTCTCACTGTCAATCATTTTCTCATCTATATCTCTCATTGAGGGTATCGGCTTTTCCGTTACTCTATTGACGTCTTCATGTAGACCCCTAACAGGAATCGTAAGAACTTTTGAGCATCTTCCTAGGTAAAACCGATGAAGCGAGGAGCGATTCTTTCGATTTGACTCTTCAAAGAGACTATAGAGTAATAACTCTACCAGACGAATCATCTAACCAAAGTTCCTTGATCACCTGGACAAATGCATCGATTAAAGCTTCCTCCCTAGATATCTGGCTGGTTATATCTCTTGTGTGGGCGTCTCTTCTCAAATACTCCAATAACCATCTTGTGTTCGAGAAACACTGGGTAATACTGTCCATAAAACAAGTATTACCGATATTGGTCAACCCAATCAGATCAGATGATTGGACATTACTATCAACTGCAGGCCAGATGGAGTTTGAGCTGTTTATGCTGCATAGACCTTTTGCTAGCGTCTTCTGAGGAATCTATATTACAAGTATACGAAATTGTATTAGCAATGCTGGATATGTGAGAATCCGAGTTATTAACATTGAGAGTGTCGAAATCAGTTACATTCGTAACTTCAACATCATTCATTCCAACCTTAAAGTGGCGTTTATTTTGGGATCCGGGTAGGTATAAAATCTCATCTAAGGATTGCGAAGGAATGGTGCCGAAGAGAGAAGAGGCATTACCACGTTGAATTGCGATACTTATCCGTTGAGTTCAGAATGAAGTTGATCTGCTTTCCTCAGTTGCCAGGCCTAGTTTTCTCCCTGTCATGTATAAGAAACAGAGATTGCGGACCATATACACCTAAAGTTTCATTGAAAATATTGAGAAAATCATGATTCAGAGAGACTTGTATCGGTTTTTCTCAATTTTAAGCGGTTTAACGAACAATAAACCACCAAGTTATAAAGACCATTTGAAAGTAGACATTTCAAGAGTTTTAATGATTACTTATAGACCTTCGAAATACAAAAAAAACACCTGAACAATTGTTCGTGGAAGATAACGGTATTTTTTTCGAAAAATATACCTATCTTGAAAACTAATCGTTTTCTGAATTGCGAAAAAATCATGCTCATTCGACACAAAAAGCCATATTTTTACAAATGTTCATGTAAATTGAATAATTTATTCGAGAGAAATGAATGAAATACTGTAAAATCGGTTTTTTGCCATTTTAACGGATAATTTGAGGTTATGTCAAAAAGTGTTTGATGAAAGTGTTCGATTACTTTATTATCTACATCGAACATTTTTCGCTAAGAGGTCTCATTTCACCGCAAATTGCAAAAAAACGTTTTCAACCCCAAAA